>CM036239.1:3176025-4517237 GCA_020698575.1 Bostrychus sinensis
GTTTTTAGACATATGGACGTTAAAAATATTAGTTGAGATTTTGAGTTGGCCCCAAAACTTAAAAATCTTGAGGAATCCTGTTGCCTTGAGTTTTAAAGTTTTAGCAGCATTTTTTTTTACAGTGTATAGAGTTTTTTTTAGGATATATTGTCATTTTGAATCGACAAAACATGTGCAGAAGAACTGGCTTCGTTTTTAGCCCAGATTCATTTGCATCGTTTGTCAAATTCAAAATGTCAATTATTCTTGTTTTCTTTACAACTCTGTGTAATTCCTATGGTCTCCCTCTTTGACCGTTAGCTTGACGCTCACGATAGCCTTTCCTTTGCCTGTTTGTCTGTCTGTGTTGTGTTTCAGTTTATGTCTGTAAACGTTGTGTTTTACCTGTTTGTGTGTGTTTGTTACATTTAGAGATTGTAGAGCATTTGCCTTTAAAAAGTGACGTTTGTAACCTACTGCCGTCCTATATTCCTTTTGTTTTGGATTATTATCAACTTCAATTTAGTCATAATTTGATCCTTTTTATTTTGTATCAGCAGGATTCTGAAACCAAACTGTCCATTGCTAAAAGAGGGATTTCTAATTTATGTTTATTAATTTTCAGGTCCAGTGCCATTAATGTGGTGAAGATACTGAGAGTTCTGCGAGTGCTCAGACCGTTGAGGGCCATCAATAGAGCCAAGGGGTTAAAGGTCAGCAAACATTTATAAATGCACACTGTACATGCACAGATGAGTTCTGGCACACTGAGAATCTGTCTGTGCTCAAAAAGTGAATATTCATCGAACCCTCCTGCAGCCCTGAGACAGTTTTTTAATGTTTTGCAACAGTTTTTTTGTGGATAACGTTTGCTGTGTTGATTCAAATGCCATAGGTTTGACCTCAGGTGTGTATTTTGGAATGAATTTTCAGATTTCAGATTATGCTCTGTAAAAATATACTCCCACCTTTACCCCTAAGACATTTTTTGTGCCACTGACTCACATTCAAACCACATTTTTATAATGCACTGTCACTGCAAAATAATTTCACATTTTTATCAAGTATTTCATGGATTCATGATAGCGAGGGATTGGATTTTTTTTATTGTTTTCTACTTTTCTGCTACTTTCCCCATATATGGTGGATAGAGGTATAATTAGTGTTTGTATAAATTATTTGGCTGCAAAATAAAATCTGAACTAAAAGTATTTGTGTGTGTTTTAGGGTTGTCATAAATCGGTGTGAAAGTGTTTGTTGAGAAATTAGTTTATTTGTGTTTGCGTGAGTGTAAGTGGTTCACCCTTTTGTTGATCTGCGTTGTGTTCTGGGTGCAGTGAATGAAGACAGAGATTTTTGTGAAACTGCTGTGAGTTTGCTGCACAACCTGGGTCCAAAACATCTCTGTCCCATATAGTTTGAAGCAGCATCATTTAGCTTACAGTACATCATATTTAAGCAATTAAGAGACATTAACAGTCACCATTTTGTACGAGAAAATTGCAAAGAACTTAGACAAAGCTATGAATAAAAATACAGCAATGTCCCCAGAAACATAGCAGAACATGTTCCCCTTCCCTGGCTGCTTCTGGCATGCCCAGGCCAACAATGTAAATAAGAATTTGTTCTTAATGTTCTGCCTGGTAAAATAAAGGTTAAATAAAAAAATAATAAAAACATATTCAAATACATACACACAAGTTTTACATAAAGTACACAGCACACACACACTCGAAACAGACTTGTACAGAGATGGCACATTAACATCTGCTGTGAGTTTGCTGCACAACCTGGGTCTGAAACTTCTCCCTTCACAAGAAAATAAGGTATAAAATAATGAGTATAAACAGCCCATGAGAAGTGGCGTGAATTTAAGCTACACTGTAAAAAAAAATCTGTAAATTTTACGGTAAAAAATTGGCAGCTGTGGTTGCCGGAATTCTACCGTAAAAACTACAAGAGGCCTGTATTTCATTTTACAGTATAATTTTATCACAAATGTTGTTTTTACAGTTTTTGACTTGAGTTTTTATTATTATTTACTGCAAAATAAAATTAGTATCTTTCAAAAAAATAGATTAATGTATATTTTAGATTGTGACTTACGTTTTAATCAACATTTACTGTAAAATTTAAAGTTATTATCTTTCAAAAAAATAGATTAATGTATATTTTAGTTTGTGACTTACGTTTTAATCAACATTTACTGTAAAATTTAAAGTTATTATCTTTCAAAAAAATAGATTAATGTATATTTTAGTTTGTGACTTACGTTTTAATCAACATTTACTGTAAAATTTAAAGTTATTATCTTTCAAAAAAATAGATTAATGTATATTTTAGTTTGTGACTTACGTTTTAATCAACATTTACTGTAAAATTTAAAGTTATTATCTTTCAAAAAATAGATTAATGTATATTTTAGTTTGTGACTTACGTTTTAATCAACATTTATTGTAAAATTTAAAGTTATTATCTTTCAAAAAAATAGATTAATGTATATTTTAGTTTGTGACTTACGTTTTAATCAACATTTACTGTAAAATTTAAAGTTATTATCTTTCAAAAAATAGATTAATGTATATTTTAGTTTGTGACTTAACTTTTAATCAACATTTACTGTAAAATTTAAAGTTATCTTTCAAAAAATAGATTAATGTATATTTTAGTTTGTGACTTACGTTTTAATCAACATTTACTGTAAAATTTTAAGGTTTTATCTTTCAAAAAATAGATTAATGTATATTTTAGTTTGTGACTTAACTTTTAATCAACATTTACTGTAAAATTTAAAGTTATTATCTTTCAAAAAATAGATTAATGTATATTTTAGTTTGTGACGTTTTAATCATTTACTGTAAAATTTAAAGTTATCTTTCAAAAAAATAGATTAATGTATATTTTAGTTTGTGACTTACGTTTTAATCAACATTTACTGTAAAATTTAAAGTTATTATCTTTCAAAAAAATAGATTAATGTATATTTTAGTTTGTGACTTACGTTTTAATCAACATTTACTGTAAAATTTAAAGTTATTATCTTTCAAAAAAATAGATTAATGTATATTTTAGTTTGTGACTTACGTTTTAATCAACATTTACTGTAAAATTTAAAGTTATTATCTTTCAAAAAATAGATTAATGTATATTTTAGTTTGTGACTTACGTTTTAATCAACATTTATTGTAAAATTTAAAGTTATTATCTTTCAAAAAAATAGATTAATGTATATTTTAGTTTGTGACTTACGTTTTAATCAACATTTACTGTAAAATTTAAAGTTATTATCTTTCAAAAAATAGATTAATGTATATTTTAGTTTGTGACTTACGTTTTAATCAACATTTACTGTAAAATTTAAAGTTATTATCTTTCAAAAAATAGATTAATGTATATTTTAGTTTGTGACTTAACTTTTAATCAACATTTACTGTAAAATTTAAAGTTATCTTTCAAAAAAAATAAATTAATGTATATTTTAGTTTGTGACTTACGTTTTAATCAACATTTACTGTAAAATTTTAAGGTTTTATCTTTCAAAAAATAGATTAATGTATATTTTAGTTTGTGACTTAACTTTTAATCAACATTTACTGTAAAATTTAAAGTTATTATCTTTCAAAAAATAGATTAATGTATATTTTAGTTTGTGACGTTTTAATCATTTACTGTAAAATTTAAAGTTATCTTTCAAAAAAATAGATTAATGTATATTTTAGTTTGTGACTTAACTTTTAATCAACATTTACTGTAAAATTTAAAGTTATCTTTCAAAAAAAATAAATTAATGTATATTTTAGTTTGTGACTTACGTTTTAATCAACATTTACTGTAAAATTTTAAGGTTTTATCTTTCAAAAAATAGATTAATGTATATTTTAGTTTGTGACTTAACTTTTAATCAACATTTACTGTAAAATTTAAAGTTATTATCTTTCAAAAAATAGATTAATGTATATTTTAGTTTGTGACGTTTTAATCATTTACTGTAAAATTTAAAGTTATCTTTCAAAAAAATAGATTAATGTATATTTTAGTTTGTGACTTACGTTTTAATCAACATTTACTGTAAAATTTAAAGTTATTATCTTTCAAAAAAATAGATTAATGTATATTTTAGTTTGTGACTTACGTTTTAATCAACATTTACTGTAAAATTTAAAGTTATTATCTTTCAAAAAAATAGATTAATGTATATTTTAGTTTGTGACTTACGTTTTAATCAACATTTACTGTAAAATTTTAAGTTATTATCTTTCAAAAAATAGATTAATGTATATTTTAGTTTGTGACTTACGTTTTAATCAACATTTACTGTAAAATTTAAAGTTATCTTTCAAAAAAATAGATTAATGTATATTTTAGTTTGTGACTTACGTTTTAATCAACATTTACTGTAAAATTTAAAGTTATTATCTTTCAAAAAAATAGATTAATGTATATTTTAGTTTGTGACTTACGTTTTAATCAACATTTACTGTAAAATTTAAAGTTATTATCTTTCAAAAAAATAGATTAATGTATATTTTAGTTTGTGACTTACGTTTTAATCAACATTTACTGTAAAATTTAAAGTTATTATCTTTTGAAAAGGTGTTAAACTGTAATAAACACAGGACTCGATTTTTTTAACAGTGCTATTCTGTGTACATTACAAAAAATAAAACTAAAAAATACAATTTTGCCTTATTTTTAATATTACAGTTAATTACCGTAACCAAGACAGTATTTTACCGATATATCAATCTTTTACTGTTGAGATTTTACAGATTTTTACCATGAAATCTACAGATATTTTTTACAGTGTAGCTGCTGTACAACTGTATGCCCACAGTTTGTCTTGGCTCGTAAAACATAGGATTAAAACAATGGTTTCTGCATAAGGTTCACATTTAGCTCTTGGTGGGCAAAGGAAAGACATCCCAACACATTTTAATCTACAAACATATCATTTGGAAACCGTTAATTAGACGGGAAAAATGTTTTTATCAGGACCCAAAGTTCAGTCTTACCTCCTATAGAGCTTGAAGCAGCATAAGTGCAATAGGACACACTCATAACCTTACTTAAAGTTACACTGTGTAAGATTCCCGGTCTTGCGCCTCTAGAGGCCACAGGTGCCACTGCACCGTCGCAAAACGTAAACACTAGGGCCCCTCCTCCTTCTGAAACTGTGTGAGCGTGCGTTACGTCAAACTAACAATGGGACTAGAGAGTGCATTCATATTTACTGTATAAACTCCTGTAACCACTTGTGTGGCCGCAGATTGGATTTTCTACAGAGTTAGCGCTAGTGTTAGCTTATTGCGCAATGGTCGCAGTAAAAACAACTAATAACTGTATGAAAAAGCACGTTCTAAAGAAAAAATAAAGAGGCTAATTTACCTGCCCAACAATAAAGAAGCAAAAACGTGATCTGATTTGCAGCCTTCTCTGTCTCTCATCTGACGCCAGCGAGCAAAAGTCTGTCCGATGTTGACTCTTGTCTGCGATCTGGTGCGGTCCCTTTCACATTTTCTTTTTCTTGCCTCGTCCGACATTGTCTTCATCTTCTTGTGTCCTTCGGCCCTGACGAACTGGCGAAAATAACAACGCTAAAAGTAGCTTCATGGTTATACTGCACCTCAGGTATAAGAGCAGAAGGGAATGCCGTAAAGCAAGTCGTTTCCTGTCACGTGACTCTTCCTGAACAGTGGAGCGCTCCCGGCCAAGTTGCGAGGGTGGTTTCTCAGTACAGAAGCCCCGCTCGGAGCAACAGATCGCACCTCAGGCCTTATAATCGCTCAAAAAATCACAAAAACAAGTCAGTATGCCCACATATTTAGGAGAAAAGTTACACAGTGTAACTTTAAACACAGCACCAATATAACAGGAAATACCTGATTGGCAACTGATTTGGTGGAATTCGACATAGTATTATCACATTAGCACAAATCCAAAATGTAGTGTTTACTGAGCTCTGTGTGAGCTGGAGTGTGTGCGCCACAAAAACTGGAATTAAAGTGGTTACATTTTATAAACAGAATGATTTTTTGCTGTGTATGGTGAGGACTGAAGTTCATCATTGTAACCATGAAAAAAAAAATGGAATTATTGACTAGTAGATCATTTTTCTATGGCAGTCTTTATTGGTGCATTGTTTTGTGCCTTAAGGTGAAAGGGCTGCAGGAGGAATAATAAATGTGCACAAATCAATACACTTCTTGGATTTATATGTTTGAAATAATCCTCGTCTTTTGCAGCATGTAGTGCAGTGCGTGTTCGTGGCCATCCGCACCATCGGCAACATTGTCATCGTCACGACACTGCTCCAGTTCATGTTCGCCTGTATAGGAGTGCAGCTCTTTAAGGTAAATAATGCTCAGATTAAAAAAAACAATGGTCAGAATGCTCTTGCGCTCGTAACGCTTTGTCGTCGTTCAATAGGGCAAGTTTTTCTTCTGCACTGATAGCTCCAAACAGACCGAGGCGGAGTGCAGGTAAGAGCCTCGTCGATACACGCTTTGTGATAATAATAAGGTCGTTTGTTATGTTTTCTGTTGTATTGTTTGTGTGCGTTCGCAGAGGATCTTACATCATGTATAAAGACGGCGATGTTGGGAAACCCGAGCGAGCGCAGAGAAACTGGGAGAACAGCGACTTTAACTTTGACGACGTCCTGCAGGGGATGATGGCTCTGTTCGCGGTGTCCACCTTCGAGGGCTGGCCTGGGTAAATATACGATTAGCACAGAGAAATCTTACGGTAGGTGAATATGGGAAAAGTGGGGCAGATATGTTCATTACTGAGTTTCTTTTAATGTATCTTTTTCATTTACTAAAAATCTCACTGAGCTGATAATGAGAATGGCCAGATTTTTTATTTGTTTTTATTGTTTAGCAATTATTACAACAATTATAACACAAAAAACAACAAATATTAAAAGATGAATCACAAATCTTAGAAATTGTATAAAAAAAACACCTCATCTCCTTGTATAAAATCACATAACAAATGCTCTACAGTTGTAACGTTTCATGTATATTTAATACAGACAAAGATTTTTGGCTATTACGATATTAAGTGTCAATAAAAGAATAATACTCATATAATAAGGATTTAATGCAAGGTTTAGTTTTTGTATGTTTGATTTATGAATATGAAATTTCCCTAATAAAATATTACATTTATGATTTTATTGATTAACTTATTTTTAATATCTGACCCAACTATCACCATTTTGCAATCAATTAAAAAAAAAAAATAATTTTTGTAAATAAAAAAATGTCTAAAGCATCCACATTTTCATTGAGAAGGTACAACCATAAAATAAATGTATTAAAGTTTCATTTTTTCTTTCACAAAAGTTACATTTAGGATCTATATCTGCATATTTTGATAGTAAATAATTGGAGGGATATATATTATGTAATATTTTAAGCAATTCTTTAATCTTATTATTAACACAAAACTTATAATGTGTATGAAACTGTGCAGAATTAAAAACCCTGGGTTCTGTGGGGAGGACATCACTTCCTGGGCTGTGGTAAATCAGAATCTACAGGACAGCAGTAAAAAAGTGAAGCTGTGCACAAGGACAGCAACTTGGGATGAACATTCATAAGATTATAACTTTAATAAACTAGAACACAATCAGTTTTTTGTAAAATTATTATTTATTAGAATATATTTATTAATAAAAAATCAAAAATGTACATGCTTTTTCTTTTTAATTTTCTTTTAAAAAAAGGTGATTTTGATTCTGTCCCACTTTACCAACAGTGTATTGGTGCTTTTCTTAAACCTTTTCAGCCATTAACTGATTGTAGTGTTTCTTTTAATAGTCCCCTCAAATTAAAGCAATTTAACTTTAGTTTTTAAATTAGAATTCACTTGAATTACTTGTTTTTCTAGTGACTGGGTTTTTCAGTGCAGTTTTAAATTTGTAGCACCATGAGCTGTCATATATCGCTGTTTATCCATATTGTTCATATTAAGTCCATTCATTCATCTTCTTCCACTGGCTGGGAGGCGAGAGCACTAACCACTCTGCCACTGTGCCCCCCATTAATTAAATCATTACATGAAATTATGTTCCTTAATGATGGTTGTTATTTGCAGCCTAAATTTAAAATGAATAATTGTTGTTGTTTATACTTAAAGTTCCAGTACCTAATATATTTTTCATCTAGTTGAGAAAAATGGTTTAGACCCCATATAGTATATTGCAAAAGCAATCGTTTTTGAAAAAATCTTGCTTTATAATCCCATCTGTTGGTTATTATAAGCAATTTTGAGAAATGAACACTCAATAGAGATAGGAGGAACTTCAACGCAGGGACGGTGGAGGCCTTGGCCAATCACAAGCCTCCTGACGCCCACGGACTTCAGAGAGAACCCCATTGGCTGTTGCTGTTCAGTGTCTTTGCCATGGTCTGCGCGTGCACAATTCGTAAACAGAGACAACATGGCGGCCGAAGTACCAGAGGGCAAAGTGGCGATTCCTGCATTAGCGGTTACAGCTACACTGCTAAAGCTCCTAAACAAAGGAAAACAGAAGGAGTAAAGACACCAGAAAAGCACAAATGGGACGATAAAAGAAATAAAACACAAATAAATATTGGAACTGCATTCCAAAGATGGAGAGAACTAACGTTATGCGACTGCATTGCAAACTAAGTTTCTATTCACTATATTTTTATTAGCATTGTGGTCTTTTTCTCTTGTTTCATTACATTTTAAACGAATTGCAAACAGATATAAGCCTTACGTTGCCAGAGCTTAGCCTTATGTTGCTAATGCTAATATAGTTAGCGCTGTAGTCTCCGGACCTTATCGCTCTTGAGACCCATCATTTCAGAGCTCCACACGCTCAGCTTTCTCATAGCTGCGTGTCCTCACCCACTAACACCAGTCTCCCAGTACTGTCATGATTTGTGTTGGGACAGGATTAGCAGTCTGTATACAGTGAGCATGAAATGCACATGTTGCCATTTTTATGCCTAAATCTCCGTTTCACTCGCCGCTTCAGTCTCGAGTTGTGCACGCGTATGAGGCGCGTGCATGAATTCACGCGCGAGACGAGGGAAAAGCCTGGGAGGGGTTTGTGAGAGTGAGTAAGGAGCTAGGGGCGGGGCTTCCGTTTGAAACTCAACTGTCTCTCTCCTGGTTCTGAAAAAGACAATCAGGTACTGGAACTTTAAATGTGTTTTCAGTTCAGTTTATTTGCCATTTGCAGTAAAAACAAACCACATTGGAAAACAATTGCATGAGCTCAAGTGCACTGTCAGAGTTAGCAGACAAAACATAAAAACGGGGTTAAAACATAGACACATAAAACAAGCAAATGCTAAAAAAACATAAGACACAGGTATGAATAAATACCAATAAATACAGCAAGAAAAGATTAAATACAAAAAGTTCAAAGTGCATTGTTCAAAGTCATCACAGCTGGTGGGAAAAAACTTTTTGCATTGAGGAAACGTAAACCAAATATTCCATTTGTTTAAGTGTCCACTTTACAAACGATGTTTACAGTCAGTCTGTGTTTGAGGAAGAATCTTCAGTTCTGTGTTTAAGATTTCACTTTATTTCCATCTGTGCTGTGTAGTTGAGTTCTTAAGCTGTTTAAAAATGTATTACATTATAGGTTTCCAGCATTCAAATCAATTTTACAGAACACGGAAACTGCATTTTCAGTATCCCACTTTACTCAGGATTCACCCTATTTGCCGTATAAATGTCATTTTTTCCTTTCTCCAGTTTGTTGTACCGAGCCATCGACTCTCACGCTGAAGACGTGGGACCGGTCTACAACTACCGCGTCGTCATCTCCATTTTCTTCATCATCTACATCATCATCATCGCCTTCTTCATGATGAACATCTTCGTCGGTTTCGTCATCGTCACAGTTTCAGGAGCAAGGAGAGCAGGAGTACAAGAACTGTGAGCTGGACAAAAACCAGGTAATGTTTGTAAAATGTTGTTTATTTTTGAGCTGCGGAATTTTATTTAAGTGTTTACATTATTTAATAGGCAGAGGAACAGAGTAAAGTCAGTTTGTGAGTCATAAATGAATGCGAGAATAATGAATGAAATTTGTGAATGAAATAAAGATAATGAAGTGAATGAGGTTTTCAGGCTTTACTTCTGCTACTTACTGACTGAAGTTTTGCAGTAACACACAGGTATGCAGTAGTGCGCGGTGCCAGAGAGGATTTTAATCCTGTGATAAAACAGTTTACTGAATAAAAACACATTTTTTCTGTTGTCTCAATGCAGCGACTGGGCAGACATTCAACCTTCACCACCAGACCTAATATACTGTAAAACAAAATTTTAAGAAGTTGTGAAAAATTAAAAAACTCAAGGCAACAGGATCCTTCAAGATTTTTGACTTTTGGGGCCAACTCGAAAACTCAAGTATTTTTTGTTTACCTAATTTAACGTTCATATATAAAAAATCAATTTTAAGTTTTACTCACTATCATTATTGTTTTTAACTCATCTTACAGCCAACTTACTCTCTATTGTTCAGAAAAAAGTTGTTCTGTAGTTGTAAAATTATTTAGTTGAATTTAGTTATTAGTTTTTATTTTTATCAAAAATAACACTTTTTCTGAACAATAGAGAGTAAGTTGGCTGTAAGATGAGAAAAAAAAATAATGATAGTGAGTAAAACTTAAAATTTGAACGTCAAATTAAGTGAACAAAAAATATTAGTTGTTGAAAACTTGAGATTTTGAGTTGGCCCCAAAAATCTTGAGGGATTCTGTTGCCTTGAGTTTTTGAGTTTTCACAGCTTTTTTTATTATTTTTTTTATTATTTTGTACAATGAGTGATAACTTAGAAACTCTGAATGCCTAGGTATTTTTGTATTTTAACTAAGAGCTGCAGAATTAATCGAAATCAAATTGAAATCGCAGTTAGCAAATCGCAAAGTCTGCAGTTATTTAGGTGATATAACGTCCTCTGCAGAGAACAAAATATCTCATCTCCACTGGATTCAAGTCTGTATAAATTCTGCTGCAGCTGTAGTTCAGAGCTCTACAGAACTGATGTGAAGGTCTGTGATTCCTTGCATTAGTGAATATTTCAGTTTTCTCTCAGTGTCAAAGCTCTACTAACTAACTAAACATCAGTAGACATTAAAAAATATATTGCAAATCTCATCGCAGCTGCAAGTATCTCCCAGAAAAATTGCAGTTCGACGTTTCTTCGCAATGGTTCCGTCCTTTTCTGACTGTGTACGTGTGTGTCCCTGCCGCAGCGTCAGTGTGTGGAGTACGCCCTGAAGGCCCGCCCACTGCGACGTTACATCCCCAAAAACCCGTACCAGTACAAGGTGTGGTACGTGGTCAACTCCTCCTACTTCGAGTACCTGATGTTCACCCTCATCCTCCTCAACACCATCTGCCTGGCCATGCAGGTGACTCACAAACACGCCACTGCACACAATTTCATATCCGTAAACTGTAGTCTGCATTGTAATTGGTGGTTTTATTCGTGGTTTTGCAGCATCATGGCCAGACCAAAAGCTTCAACGACGCCATGAACATCCTGAACATGCTCTTCACCGGACTCTTCACGGTGGAGATGATCCTCAAACTTATCGCCTTTAAACCCAGGGTAAGTCCAAGCTCAACTCCAAATAACTTTCTTTTAAATCCCTCTTTTCTTAGGAGATGTTGCTATGTTTATAACTGAGCAGAGATGTCTTTGTCCGCTAGTGTAGACCGTACTGAGACAATAGCTTTGTGGTAAAAAAAATTATTTTGGAGAATTCCCTTTTTCTTCAATTCCACCAAAATTGATATAGCAAAGATGAGTAAATGTTACAAGAGTTTAGATTTTAGTGGTGCAGGGGTCAAACAGAAGATGAAGCTTTGATGATTTCCTTATTAACCATTATTTCATCAAAGAGCATTGTTTTACATTTTGTTTCTCAGTCACAGAGCCTTCTGAGATGCAACTGGAAGTAGCTCGAGTTGCCAGCAATTAATTCTAATTCTATTTTTTTTGTTTACTTTGAAACAGGTTTCATTGTCTCAAACAGCTTTTGGATACTCTATTATTTAATATAATTATTAATTTGATTTTTCCTCATGTACAATGTGTTTTATGATATTGTTATGTGTTTATGGTTCTGAATATCTGATTACTTCTGCTGGGTTTTGATGCTTTCCACACCACGCTCAACTACAAACAGTGAGACAAACATGTTTACTAACAAATGTTATGCTCTGAGTTTGCCTTAAGAACAACTAAACATTATTTGGCAGGCCTTGTTTAGTGTCAGAAATTATGCCATAGCGTAACTTAACTTTCAGTCAACCACAGTTTGTTTATTTATACGTTTATTTGAAAGGGACAGGACAAAAAAAAGCCTTGTTACAGTTTCAGATGCAACTGATGCCAGGTCCCTGAGACAAAACAGACAATAACAAACAATCAGACAAGGACACAAACATTAAAACATACAGTACATGCAATACAGACTATTTGCAATAAAACACTGGTGGAAATGTGGCTCTGATGTTCACAGATTTGATTGAATTTAAGCCATTGTTTAAACTGTTTTAACTGATTTAAAGAATGGCAATAAATGACACATTAGAGGTTTTATAACTCGGTAAAACCCTCAGCAGCCCCTCACAATTAGATAAGTGGTTGGAAATGAAAAACTGAATGAATAAATTAGTTTCACCCTAAATAATGTGGCTATAATAATGTTTGGCCTTTAGCTCTGCAGCAGCTTTAAAAAAAAAAAGTACTTTTACTAATACTGTACATGCTCAGAACAGGGTAAACGAAGGAAGTAAGTTTTTAGTTTAATCACTGTACAACTGCCTCAAGATGAAGATTATTTATATTTAGATCAGAACAGGAAGTACAGTTGATTACAGAGAAAAGTGGCTCACTCTGCTCATTTTAACCACCTGTAACATTCACGTGCCATTTACATAAACATAACTAAATTCATCCCGGGCACTGAGCGGAGCCACGCCGGCCTAACGGAGCTCCGAAAGTGGCAGCAGATGTTGTGTCCCGTCTGAACCTAACCTCTCTTACCCTCCTCCTCTTCTTCCTCTGGCTCACCCCCGTCCCGTGTAGGGCTACTTTAGTGATCCCTGGAATGTGTTTGATTTCCTCATCGTAATTGGCAGCATAATAGACGTCATTCTGAGTGAGATCAACGTAAGTACGAAGCCCACTCTGACTCTCCTCAGCCTCTCCTTCCTGTCTGTCCGTCCCTTTCTGTTGGTACTCCTTTTGTGTTGTTCTTGTCCCTTTTCTTCTGTCTTTTTCTAACTTTCTTCAGCTCTTCTCTCTCTTTCTCCTCCGTCCTTTACTCCAAGATGGCTACTGCTACCGATGGGCACAAGCCGCGACGCTGTGTGCGGCTCCTAACTGGATTTCATAGGCAACAGAGGCAGGGTTTAGCATTTAGGGAAGGTTTTTTTTTTGGTTTTTTTTTACTTTTTCCTGTCCTGAAAAATGAATGCTTTAACTAACTGAACTAACCAACTGATCAATCGCCTCACACACCTTTCATTTACAACTGCAGCGACTGTGTTGTTGTTCTTTCCTGTTGTAAACATTTTTTGTTCTTTTCACGGACGAGCATGGCCGGCTGCTGCTCTGCTGTCCATCTCTTTCAGACTCCTTTAGCTTCTCTGTTGTCCTACTACTAAAATATCCAATGCGCTCATGTATATAATGTTTTATCTTATGTTTCTCCTCTCTCCTTTAATTTCTTTCACCATTTTTTACGTGTCTTATGTTCTGTCTTTCTTTTGTATTTTTCTTTTCTGTTCTTTTCCACCCGACACAGCATTATTTTGTTGATGCATGGAACACATTTGATGCCTTGATAGTTGTGGGTAGCATTGTTGACATAGCGATCACTGAGGTTAACGTAAGTAGTCCAACTCCCTCCCTCCTTCCTCCCCTTCCTGCGTGCCTGCTCTGCCATTCCCACACACACACGAACGGGCCGAGCGCCGATACCATCTCGCATGCTTTCAAACGATTAGGAAACTTGAGCTGCATGAGATGTGAACTCAAAAGAAAAGTGCTCAAGTCTAAAAAGTAAAAAGAACAGCCAGATGTTAAGTAGAAGTGAGTTACATTTTAAAATCTGCTATAGGTTTTGTCTGTTTAAATACATTTTGGTGTAGAGTTGGATGCTTATTTTATTTTTAAGCAAACTCTGGCGCACAATTTTAAGTTTAAACTGATGTATTTTTACTTTATTAGCCTGACCAGCCGTCCTAATCATGTTTCTCTTCTATACAAAGAATTTGTCATACGCTGTAAAAGAAAAAAAAAAGTTACAAAAATTCATAGCAACAGGATCCCTCAAGATTTTTTAGTTTATGGGCCAACATAAGATCTCAAGTTTTCAACAACTAATATATTTTGTTCGCCAATTTGGTGGCTAAAAACTTAAAATTTTAACTTTTAAAGATTTAACTCTTAAATCTTACAGCCAAATTACTATCCATTGTTCAGAAAAAGTATTATTATTGATAATAATGGACTAAATATACTAAATTTAACAAAAGAATATTACTTTTTCTGAACAATGGAGAGTAAGTTGGCTGTAAGATGAGTTAAAAAAATAATGATAGTGAGCAAACTTTAAATTTAAAGTTTTTAGACGCATGAACATCAAATTTAGTTGTAGAAAACCTGATATTTTGAGTTGGCCCTAAAACTAAAAAGGCTTGAGGGATCCTGTTGACTTGAGTTTTTGAGTTTTGGCAGCATTTTTTGTTTTTTGTTTTTACAGTGAGGGGCAAGTACCAACCTATGCTTTCCAGACAAACTGGCCCGACACAATTTCAAAAATGTATAAGATGAATAAAAAGACCAAAACACTGCATAAAGCTTGACATATTTTAAATAAACTGGTTATGGTTAGTTTGGTAGGATCACACTACACTGCAGTGAGTAGTTCTGGCTGGCCTGGCTAGTATAAAAACAGAACTAGTTATTTTACCAGTCCAACACCAAATATCCATTTATGTAATCTGTATTTAGTTTGTAGCCCTTTGAACAGCTTCAGATCGGTATCCAAGCCTCGGCCTGCTGAGCATCAACAGCATCAAAAACTATTGCATTTGACAATAGAAACCTGTTGCATTGTCTCAGAATTTGATTTTGGTTCACATCTTGATCTTAAATCAATGCCACAAGGGAAAGTGTCCAGTCCCCTGGCATGATGGACATTGTATAGCATGACTGACAGGAAGGTGCTATATCAAGGCCTGGTAATGCGTGCATGTTTTGTGATGCTTTTTTTTTAAATTAGGTTTTGGCCTTTCTCTCAAAACATAAAGCACACAAAAATGTACAGTATATGAGCTAAATACAAGGAGCAGTGGCGTTGTACATTTGGTCCGGCGGTGGCAATGTTCAGACACAGGGAGACAGTTTAATCCATGAATGGATTTACTCAGTCCCCGTAAAATTTATGTAAATGTATGTATGAATTCATTTACTGTGAACGAGGAGAAGGCCCAATGGTCAACAGTGGAGCAGAATAAGAATGAATAGCCCAAATACAAGTCAAATGTTGAGTGTCTATTGTATTTACACTTGAGGGATAATTGGGACTTTTATTCATGTGATATTCAGATCGGTCGGTGGCAGGAGAACGGACCGAAAACCAGATCCTGCAGGCCAAAGACGCAGGACACAGCTGGACTTAGTCGTTTTTAAAGTGGATTCAGAGAAGCTGACATTGCCAAAGAATACAAAGAATATGCAACACATGATACAAATTACAGTCGTCTACCTTAATTTCTACCTACACTGTAAAAAAAAAAAAAAAAAAAACAGGCAACAGGATCCCTTTTTTAGTTTATGGGCCAACTCAAAATCTCAAGTTTTCAACAACTAATATTTTTCACTTAATTTGACGTTCATATGTCTAAAAACTTTCATTTAAGTTTTACTCACTATCATTATTTGTTTAACTTATCTTACAGCCAACCTTACTATCCATTGTTCAGAAAAAGTATTATTATTTTGTTAAATTTAGCATATTTAGTTTTTATTACTATCAATATTAAAACATAGGATAGTAAGTTGTCCCTAAGATGAGTTAAACAAATAATGATAGTGAGTAAAACTTAAAATTGAAAGTTTTTAGATGTATGAACATCAAATTAGGTGAACAAAAAAGTATTATTTGTTGAAAACTTGAGATTTTGAGTTGGCTCCAAAACTCAAAAATCTTGAGGAATCTTGTTACCTTGAGTTTTTGCAACATTTTTTTTTCTTTCTACAGTGTATTTACATTTATCTCCTGCTACAACGCCACAGAATTGTTGAGTTGGATGCAAAGATTAGCTTTCTCCACCAATTTGTCCCATTTTCCATTAACCAGGCCGTAGATATGCACATTTGTCAACTATACAATTTGGCATTTTGGTTTGAAGTTTGCCTTTAATTTGTTTTGATTGATTTGGTTGATTGGTTTGCCGAATGACTCTTCTAACAACCGATAGGCATGCCCCAAGTCTGTTTTCCGACCTCCCTAACATTTCCTAAAACTATATTTGGGATAACCATCCGCCCAAGTGATCTTATTTTATCTTTGTTTGCACTCACAGTTTTTTAATATTTTGATCCTGGACTTTGAGACGTGTTCGGTTTTTAGCCTGTGACTGCTTCTTATTACAAGTGACGCACCAATCATTACAATTAGAAAAACAGCAATAGTAGCAGTTTCCCGAACCTCTCTGTTATTGCATTGCTGTTTTTGAAGCGAGGAGCGCAGTTACAGGCCAGCTTGTATGTTTTTACTTTGCCTGTAGTTAATTTCAAAGTCTCTATATTGTCACTGACTGTACACCTGCGCTGCTGTTGTGTGCTCGACGGCGTAAATTACTTTTTTAAATCTGGGTGAATTCTCTGTTTCTACCCTGCGGCTGCATCATCGTCTCATTTTTATTTGTTGAACGTTTTTGATTTACGTAGATCTAGTGTCAGTAGAAGTAGTGTTTTGCTCTGAGCGGTGTCTTGCAGATGATGCCAGTATGGACTGCATCTCAGGAATGCTCCTTTTCTTCCTCCTCCTCCTCTCTTCCTCTCTTTCCGCCCTTTATTCAGTTTTTTATTTTTATTTTTTTGGATGTTTATCTGTCTTCTTCTGTCTCTCTCTCTCTGGTGTGCGGTGCTGCTTGCCTACCGTAAATGCAAGCTGGGTAACATGGGTCTCAAAGTTTACTTAAGACCTAAATAATAAACATTTGCTTGTATTAACACACTTACATGAGCACACTGTAAAAAAAAATGCAGCAAAAACTCAAGGCAACAGGATCCTTCAAGCTTTTTGAGAACTCAAAATCTCAAGTTTTCAACAATTAATATTTTTTGTTCACCTAATTTGATGTTCATATGTCTAAAAACTTTCATTTTTAAGTTTTACTCACTATCATTATTTTTTAACAGCCAACTTACTGTCCATTGTCCAGAAAAGTATTATTCTTTTGTTAAATTTAGTATATTTAGCTTTTAACTTTAACTTTTTCTGAACAATGGATAGTAAGTTGGCTGGTAGATGAGTAAAAACAAAAAAGATAGAAAGTAAAACTTAAAATTTAAATAAGTGAACAAATAAATATTAGTTTGAATTGGCCCCAAAACTCAAAAATCTTGAAGGATCCTGTTGCTTTGAGTTTTTGAGTTTTTGCAACATTTTTTTTTTTTTTACAGTGCAGATTAACTCACAGTAAATAATTAAAACACAGCAGTTCAAATGTAAATATGCTTGCGTTATCTAAAATAGTGTGGCTGAACCCATGTTATCCACAAACTAATGATGTTTCTGTGTGGAAAAAAATACTTTGAAAATTGATTTGTTAATAATAATTAGATTTACCACAGGAGCTCACTGCCACAGTCCAGCCTTACTTTCAAGTCACTCTTCAATAATAACTGTAGTCGCAAACTTTTACTTACACTCAAACGCTGCTTGTGTTAACTCAAAAAACACAAATTATAGATATTTACACATCCAGCACTCAGTTTTATTTCAGCCATCCTTCCTCTTCTATCCTCCTTACTTTCTTCCATATTTCTTTCCTTCCTTTCCAACTTTATTATCTATATATCCTTCCTCCGTTTTGTGTTTCATCCTTGGTTTTCTAAGTTTCTTTGTCATTAGATTCATGTTCCCACACAGATATACACCACAGTGCTCTCTTTGCGTTTGCACTCGACAGTTAACGAGAACATTTATTACAATTATTACATGTTTATTGTGGCCATATTGTTACGTGTATAGCCCTGTTACATCCCTTTAAAGTGCATCATTTTGGTTCATTCACTCACAACCTAATCCTCAGTCTTATAATCTTAACCCTTCTGCAGACCTACCCGGGTTTTTTTGTGGATTTTGCCTCAGGTGTGTGTTTTGGGATGACTTTTCAGTTTTTTTAATCCTCTTAAAATGGTCTCTAAAAAATAGTCACACCTTTACCCTAAGACATGTTTTGGTGCCATTCAAACGACATTTTTATAATACACTGTCAGCTGCAATATCTAATATTTCATGGATTCATGATAGTGAGGGATTGGAAGTGTTTGTTTTTAGTATTTTCTGCTAGGTGGCGCCATTTCCCCATATATGGTAGACAGAGGTATAAGCGGCCCCATTAGTGTTTGTATAAATTAAAAACTTTGCCATGTATTGTATGAATTTTTCCTGTGTGGTGAGGACTGAAGTTAATCATTGTAGACAAAAAATATATATTATCCTTTATTAGATCATTTTTCTATGGCAAGTGTATTTTTTGTGCCTTAGGAGGAAAGGTGTGATAAAAAATGTTTTATCTGCCACTACACAAAAATTTGAAATCTAATAAAATCAATCATGATGCCAATGTTTGACATTCCCAAGCTCTGATAATCCACCACAAAATAAATCTAACTTGCATTTACAGAAAGGGAAAAAATCAGTTTTGTTTTGTTTTTGTTTTTTATGATTTTTGCCATAATTTGAAATCAACTTTTAGCCACAAAAACTGGAATTTAGGGGTGGTGAGGAATGAAGTTAATCATTATAACCATAGCAAAAAAAAAAGAATTATTGATTATTAGATAATTTTTCTATGGCAGTTTTTATTGGTGCATTTTTGTGCCTTAGGATGAAAGGTGCGACTACAAAGTTAGCGCTGCAGGAGGGTTAACGTGTGACTAGTTTTACCATTCAAGACTTTCTTGGTTTAAGACTGGGAGTAATGATGCATTAAATGGTAACAGGGTCTATACGAAAGCAGAGTGAACAGCTCTGAGTCATAGATTCAATTCCTCGTTAATCTATCGCTCTCTGTCACAGTCGCAGTACCAGCAGAGACCAGCAGGTGTCTCTCCGGTTATCTTCGTTCATCTTAGGCTTGGATTTACAAAAGCATCTTAAATAAATCAGTCCTTTTGATTGCTTATTGTTCTTAAATCCCCAAGATGCTTGAAGTAAACATGTAGCTAAGCCTGAGCTGCCAGAAAGATGAACAGATACAGCAGTGGCACACAAAACACACCAAACACACACAAAACACACACTCTCTGGATCACATAATGCACTCACACTCACTCAGTCATCCTCCCTAACCTCTGTAGCTGCCCCGGACCATCATTCATTATTTTGTTCCTTAGGGCGATAGGCTGAAATTTCCCAATATCCTTCACTTCTTACACGGTTCAGTCTTCTGTAGTTCCTTTATTCAGACTCTGAAGACATGGCAGCGAATATCTGTCATCAGTTTAGTCAGTGGTGGAATGTAATGAAGTAAAAGTACTTGGTTACTGTACTTAAGTGCAGTTTTCATGTACCCGTACTTTACTTTCATTTCACCACATTTTAGAGCAAGTATCTGTACGTTTTACTCCACTACATTTCTGACTTGGTTTGAAGTACAAAGTATTTAGAGTTTTGGTTTAAAATCCTGTGTTTTTGTCATGGCCTCATTGTAGACACACAGTACTTCAATATAACAGATGCAGTAAAGTAGTACACACAGTACTTTAATATAACAGATGCAGTAAAGTAGTACACACAGTACTTTAATATAACAGATGCAGTAAAGTAGTACTGCTTTAGAAACATCAGAATAATAAAGACAGAAGATCTCAGCGACAGATTCTCCTGCAGCAGTTTGTTCATTTCATCTGGAATCGGCAAAATTCCTCACATTTAACTCATTCATGAGAGAAATACTTTTACTTTTTTACTCACATTTTCATTTAAAAGTGAGTACTTTTATACTTTTACTTTGGTAGAAATTTTAAGGTGATACTTCTCCTTTTACTTGAATAAATTTTTGCTCCTTTATCTGTACTTTTACTTTAGTAAAGACTAGGGCTGCACAATATATCGCAAAATTATCGTTATCGCAATATCAGCAAACGCTATATCCGTATCACAAGAATCTAAATATATCACAATAACGCTGTGGTCTTCCATCTGACAGAGATTTACACTGAAGAATCATTTTCCACCAGAGCCTTTAAAGAACATGTGTTGTGACTAAATAAAAATGTTTAAAAAGTCCAGTTTTAGTAGGCTCTATTTTCAAATATCGCAATAATATCGTTATCGTAATTTTCAACATAGTTATCGAATATCGCATGTTTTCTCCATATCGTGCAGCCCTAGTAAAGGCATTGAGAACTTCTTCCACCACAGATTTTAGGGCACACCGCTGCCAGTCCCATATTAAATTTTCTTGACCTTCTGGATGACCCAAAACAACACACAAACACAAACACAAACACAAAGACGTACACTACAGAGGTTGACACAAACACTGACGCACACACACTGCGCCGGTGCTGATCTATGTTGCCTTTCCTTAAAGCCAGCTGACTCCTCCTCGTCCTCCTCCTCCTCTTCGTCCTCCTCCTCTTCCTCCTCTCACCCCCCTGTGGTAAGGCCAATGGTACGCTCCGACGGTAACCTCGCCCGCCTCCCTTCTTCCTCCTCCTCCACCACTCCTCCTGTCTCCCTCCATTCCTCCATCACTAACTCCTCCTGGCTTTGTCCTGTCCTGCTCCTGCTGTCGTCCTCTGCAGCATGCCCACAGTCGTAGCTCCTGTCTGTGGCAGCGTTTACACTTGTGTATGTTTTTATTTGTGACTGAGTGGATAGTGAAAGGCAGTGGTTCCCAACCATTTTTGTGAGTACCCCCTCGCTCGTATGCATGTTCATTTTACAAAAAACTGGTCATACAACAAATTTGTTTATTAGCACAAAGGCTTATTTTATTGTAAATGCTTGAAAATAAAATCCAAGATACAAATTCGAGGGCCGATTTTTGCCCTTTTGAGTCAATCTGCAATCGGCCGATTCTTGTCCTTTAATGCCGATTTTTGGTCAGACTCATTGTTGGGGCCCCATGTGACTGAAGGACCCCATCTCTTCTCAGTTTGGGCTCTTACTCTGCAGTTCATAAGAAACATCCAAAATCTCTTTAGCTCAACCTGAAAAGCTCAAAACGGCAATAAAAAGATTCTGCTCATTTCTCTGTCGTAAAACCTTGTAGAACAAAAAATCCAAATGCATTTTGTAGCTTTCCCCAAGCTCTACCTTCACCGCAAGTTTGACTGAGAATGCCTTATTGGTTTTCTCAAAAAACTACTCTTAAACTGTTCTCACTCTCAATTCTAACACATTTGTTTGCGTTTCAATAAGCATTACTAAGACAAATGGCTATATAATATTAATTTCATTTATAAAATTAAGAAAATTGGTTCCACATATTGGCCAAAAAACAAAAAAAAACTAACCAAAACAAAATAAATCGGCCATCAGCTGCTCTGAATTTTAATAATCGGCATTGGACCCGGAGAAACCCATAATGGTCGACTTCTAATACAAATGCCTTTAAAATAAAATTAAAAATTAAATAACAATCAAAAACAGAACAATATAAACTTCTATTACAGTCAATTATTTTGCTAATAATTTCAGTTCAAAGTGAAAACAAATAATCTTAAACTCTCTTAAAATCTTAAATGTACTATAAAATTAATCATAAATAATTATCATAGCTTTAATGCCTCTCCTTTGAACGTTACAGGGCTTGACATTAACTTTTTTGTTCACTGGTGTTCTTTAAAGGTTAGCAGCCATTTAGGTTTTTCACAATCCATCATTTAGATGTTAAAATATAGATTCCTATAGACAATAATATGTTGCTTTTACAATTCTTTTAAAATTTACCACTGAAATCAAAAATCATCATCAAAAAGTTAAAATTTATTTAGACTCTGGATCTGTATATTTTTGCTTTTTTGTCCTTTTTTATTATTAAAGAATTGAATTTTGTCTCTGTGGTTTTAAAGGATGAAGATTTTTAAGCCCAGCAGCAGAAAGTCAGGTCTAAAGTAGTTCAAATAAATAAAAACAATCCAACCAGACAAAGTGAGACTGAAAATGTTACTGACCAAAATGGAAATCTGTGCGCTTTTGTTTGGCAAATGTTAATGTCAAGCCCTGGAATGTTTATATAACTGTTCAAATATGTTTTTAGTAGTTTTACCTCCTTTTAATCAATCATTTTTAATTAGTTATCAGTGTGACTCTCATTTGTTTTTCATAAGTTTCAATAGTTTAATAAGACAAAATCGTAAATAATTTCTTCCAAGTGCGCCGTGTAAAGTTCCCGTACCCCAGGTTGGGAAACACTGGTGAAAGGTTTACCGTGCGGTGCCGGTCCGGTATTTTGTGGTTATTGTTGTTGCCATGGCGCCCGCTGTCCTGCTTCACCCCTGTGGCCTGCAGCTGCTTGGTTTATGGGTGTGGTGTTCAGTGCTTCCTCACTGGTGCAAGCCATTACTGTCACACTACTTTCACACAGATGCCCTTCCTCTCATTTCACCCGTCTGTTTATCTGTTTATCTGCCTGTCTTCCTCCTCGATTATCTCTCGGTTTGTCTTTTTCTCTTTACAACTCCAACTCCTCTCCTCAGTGTCTCTCTTCTCTGTTTCTCACGTGATTACTGTGCCTCTCCTTCTCCTTCACCTGTGCACCGGTGGTGTAAGGGCGCCCACTGTTGTCCCGTTGTGGTATCACATGCTCAGCTCTGAGAAGCACTTCAGTGTCATTTCTGTGCAGACAACAGCGGCGTCTGGGCCAACTGTGCTCGTGCCATTCACACAAATAATAATTATACCATAAAACCTAATCATTCCTAACACAAAATATGTATATTAACTAACTGGGACTGCACAAACCAGCTATGTGAAAAAACTGTAGTACAATAGTGAGAAGTACAATATTTGAAAGCCTCCACACTGTAAGAAGAAGAAAAAAAAAAAGGTAGCGAAAACTTAAAAACTCAAGGCAACAGGATCCCTCAAGATTTTTGGGGCCGACTCAAAATCTCAAGTTTTCAACAACTAATATTTTTTGTGTCTGATGTCTAAAAATCTTCAATTTTAAGTTTTACTCACTGTCATTATTGTTTTAACTCATCTTACAGTCAACTTACTATCCATTATTCAAAAAAAAAGTATTATTATTGGTAATAATAAAAACTTAATATACAAAATTTAACAAAACAACAAAAACAAAACAACAACTTTTTCTTAATGAATAGTAAGCTGGCTGTAAGATGAGTTAAAAAAATAAAAAAATTTAAAATAAATTGAAAAAATAATAATAATATTAATAATAATAAAACAGTTTAAAACTTGAGTTGGTCCCAAAACTCCAAATCTTGAGGGGAGTTTCTGAGTTTTCACTTTTTTTTTTTATTTTCTTTTTTTTTATAGTGCATTAGAATATTAAAGTAAAATGATGTAAAATTTTATATATTTTTATAAATATAATTTACTGCTATGATTGGTCTGTTATATTAATAAGCCAAGGTTGAAAATTGGCCCAATAAATTCCAAAATAATAATAATAATAATAATAATAATAACAATAATAATAATGTAATTACAACATCAGAACACAAACATTATTTTTTAGACTTTTTTTGTGATCAAATATTTATTGAATTGTGTAATTTGCCATACAGTTTTTGGATTTTTATATAGTATTTGATATACAATGACTTCTACCTGGTTAAATGCTGATGAACAATAGAAAATGACTTAT
This sequence comes from Bostrychus sinensis, assembly GCA_020698575.1. Lineage (NCBI taxonomy): Eukaryota > Metazoa > Chordata > Actinopteri > Gobiiformes > Eleotridae > Bostrychus > Bostrychus sinensis. The sequence continues at coordinate 3,200,104 of CM036239.1, forward strand.
TATTAAGAGTTATTTACATTTTCCTTCCTGAAAAGTGACCCAGGACACTGTTGGCCCAGGCCGCGCTGCAGTGTGCGCAGAATGACACTCTCTTTTCAGGAGTGCTTTGTGTGCTCTTTTTGTGGGATTAGCATAAAGAATTAATGGCCTCTTGGAAAAACTCAAATGGCAACAAACAGCAGTCACGGTTATTTGTACGGTTAAGAGAGGTTTTGCTGGGAGGAAATTAGACTTGACACAGTAAAAATACAGCGATTAGAAAGTCTGACGTCTGAAGTTAATGATTTTATTCTTTATACGGATGCATAGTTGTTGTTTTTGTATGAACTTTTTAGGTGAGAGACCAGATAAGTTAACTGTAAGCACAAATATACACAGTAGTATTCTGGTTTTAGGCTGTCCCTCTTTACTCTTTCGTATGTAGCCATTGTTTTCCGCCGTTTCTGTCCCAGGAAAGGAGCAGTAGCAACATAAATAAATAAATTTGTATCAGAATAGCACTTACTGAGATGAATATTTCATCATGGAGTTATATCCTCTGGAGCTCTGCTGGGACAATAGACAGTTACAAAGCTATGGGGCCACTAAAGCTTTGCTAATTTGCAAAATGAAATAAATTACAGGTTTGCAGAGCCGTGTTAAATTATGGTTTGTTTGATTTCTTGGCCTTATAGGGAAGTCTTTCAGTTTCAGGATTTAGTGTTTGCAGACCAGCAGGCAAGACTAATCTAGAAACCAAAGTCTTTTTGATGCAAAATATGGTCTGTATAATTATAAGAAATATAATAAAGTTGATGTTAAGTTGTTGTATACTGCATATAGATGAGCATAATTGAGGTAAGTAAATCAGAATATGGAAATTATATTTACTAAATGAATTCAGAAGAAGATCTATGCAGTGTAAACTTAGATAAACAAGTGAAAAAGAAATAAAGAGTAGTTAAAGCTTGTAGTTTTGGTTTGTTGCCATGTGATTTTTCTATGTGGGTCCAAAAACAAGCATGACTGCCCGATTCTCTCCCAGCTCTCTGGTAGCAGTTAATTTTGATGGGATTTTGTTGGACGCAAATTGATTAACTCTCTGTGTATGTGTGCGTTTCCCTGCCGTATGTGTTTTATGCCTATTTTCATCCATACGCCTTCATGCCTGGGTGAAAATACGCATACAATTGTTTCAAAACGATGTTATATTATTGATGATGATGTAACTGTGTGTGTGTGTGTGTGTGCACATGTTCCTATGCGTCCTGTGTTTTTGATCAAAAACACCAAACCCCACCAAAAGGGACTGCAGAACTCTGAAGAGAACGCCAGGATCTCCATCACCTTCTTCCGGCTTTTCCGCGTGATGAGGCTGGTGAAGCTGCTGTCTCGCGGGGAAGGGATTCGGACCCTGCTGTGGACCTTCATCAAATCCTTTCAAGTGAGGGGAGAACCGGACACAACATGCTAGGACAGACTGAGGAGTTCACGGAGGTCACACATCACAGACGACAGACGATAGGAGGAGACCCAAAGCTCCTGAGATACTTTTCCTTTCCTGGCTTCTTCTCCGCTGACGCCCACTTTTTAAAAACATTTCTCTTTTTCCATCGTTAGATTAAAGTTTAAACCTGTGGTCACCAAACTTTTAGAGTCTGACATCAAAAATGGGGGTGAAAGGACGGTGGCCTTGAAGGACAAGTCACACCAACAAAATCAAAAATGTGCAAATAAAAAAAATAAAATAAAAAAATATCTGAAACACACAAAATTTGAAAAACATGCACACAAATTTGGAAACACGCACAAAATTGGACACATGCACACAAATTTAAAAACGCACACAAATTTGAAAACATGCACACAAATTTGGAAACACGCACAAATTCAGAAACACGCACATAAATTTGGAAACACGCACACAAATTTAAAAACACGCACACAAATTTGGAAACACGCACAAAATTGGACACATGCACACAAATTTAAAAACACGCACAAATTTAGAAACGCACACAAATTTGAAAACATGCACAAATTTAGAAACACGCACACAAATTTAAAAACGCACACAAATTTGAAAACATGCACAAATTTAGAAACGCACACAAATTTGAAAACATGCACACAAATTTGGAAACACGCACAAAATTGGACACATGCGCACAAATTTAAAAACACGCACAAATTTAGAAACGCACACAAATTTGGAAACACGCACAAAATTGGACACATGCACACAAATTTAAAAACGCACACAAATTTGAAAACATGCACAAATTTAGAAACACGCACACAAATTTAAAAACGCACACAAATTTGAAAACATGCACAAATTTAAAAACGCACACAAATTTGAAAACATGCACAAATTTAGAAACGCACACAAATTTGGAAACATGCACACAAATTTGGAAACACGCACAAATTCAGAAACATGCAGACAAAATTGGACACATCTACACAAATTTAAAAACGCACACAAATTTGAAAACATGCACACAAATTTGGAAACATGCACAAATTCAGAAACATGCACACAAATACGAAAACACACAAATTTGAAAACACACAAATTCAGAAACACGCACACAAATTTAAAACATGCACAAAAAATGTAAAAACACATACACAAATTTGAAAACACTCAGACAAATACCAAAACATGCACACACATTTAGAAACAAGCTCACAAATTCAGAAACATGCACACAAATACGAAAACACACAAATTTGAAAACACACAAATTCAGAAACACGCACACAAATTTAAAACATGCACAAAAAATGTAAAAACACATACACAAATTTGAAAACACTCAGACAAATACCAAAACATGCACACACATTTAGAAACAAGCTCACAAATTCAGAAACATGCACACAAATACAAAAGCACACACAAATTCGCAAACACACACATTTAAAAACACATACACAAATTCACACTACAGCAAATGAGATTGAGTCCTTGAGTGTGATTGGACAGAAGAGAGCCCCACATTTATGTGCATATTTTCTAAATTTGTGTGCCTGTTTTTGTATTTGTGTGCGTGTTTTTGATTTTGTTGGTGTGACTTGTCCTTCAGGGCCACCGTACAAAAGACTAGACCTACTTTTTTAAACCAATGCAAAGACTTTTTTTAGGCTAACTCTGAAGTAGAAGCTGGAGTTGTATCTTTGGTAAAGTTATATTTTTGGTAAAGTTATATTTTTGGTAAAGTTGTATTTTTGGTAAAGTTATATTTTTGGTAAAGTTGTATTTTTGGTAAAGTTATATTTTTGGTAAAGTTGTATTTTTGGTGAGTGTTTACATTTTCTTGGTGACCCCTGGTTTTATCGTAGTGGGATAGAAAAGTGGGGGAAGAGGCGAGGAAATGAGAAAACTTAGGAGCATCTCTTCAGAAAGATTAGCTGCAGGTGGCCCAGTAAATATTCTGACGCAGGGAAGAACGCCTAAGACTTAACATTAGTACTTCTCCTTTCTCTTTACCTTTACCTTTATACTTTCCTCTTCCAACATCTTCTGTTCTTTCTTCTGTGCAACTCTCTACTACTAACCCCTGGGAGCTGACCGTCTCCTTTAGAGATAAGCACTAGATAAGTTTTGACAAAGCACTGCACCAAAAAATGAAATCATTTGATAGAGAGTCATTAGAAATAAAACACAATCTGCTCTCTCCCTTGTGTTAGCTGTTAGACGGGCCACTTTATGTCTTCACAAAATCAAATCCTCGTTGCATTTCCATGTTTTTTGGTCGTGCCGTGGCCCCGCTCTTCCAGACACAGGGGTATAGTGTTAGCCACGAGCTCAGTCGCAGCCCTGGTGCTTTTATGGACAGTCTGTTTATATTTGGACTGGTCTTTTGGCTAAGTCAGAGAGCAGATTTCACTGAGGATTTTACTCCTGGGTCAGATGATTTTTTTTAAACTGTTTTTGGTGTTGTGCCACATCGGCTTGGTCTGGTCGCCATCATAAGCAGTTGTTTTCTTGCATAATACTGCAGTTCAGCCAGTGTTTGAGTGATCTTTAAGCACTGTTTGAATGATGGTGATTGGTTTCCAGCCTTTGTGCAGAGACTGATGAAACTTTAAATGAACTGTACTGATCTGGCTCTCTCCTCTTTAGGCTCTGCCCTACGTAGCTCTGCTTATAGTGATGCTATTCTTCATATACGCGGTTATTGGTATGCAGGTAAGCTGTCACTTTCTCCATTATCTTCGTCCTTGTGTTGTGTTTTTCCTCTTTTAGCTGGCCTCCTTCGTGTGTCTTTCCTCTTGGAGTTTTGTCATTGTGAGTTGTGAGTCACATAATTATTTTCTTCAAACACTTTTTTATCTAGTCCGCTCTTCAGTCTGTTTTTGTTGTGTGTTTCCTTGTCACTTTCACACTTTTTTGGTAATGATTTTTTGGCTTCGAGCTGCTGTTTTCAGATGCATTTTGATCTCCATGCGCCTCCTTTTGCCTGTGCTTACATCTCGTCTTGTGTGCTGTGACGACTTCCTTACCTCTGTGCAGATGTTTGGTAAAATAGCGCTTCGGGACAACACACAGATCAACAGGAACAATAATTTCCAGACGTTCCCTCAGGCTGTGCTGCTGCTCTTCAGGTTAGTCTTAACCAAACTGTGGCTTTTGCTTCTCCTGTAAAGTTAGCGGAATGTCACTTACGTTTAACTTTCAACTTTTTATTATTTTCCCAAAGGAATATTTGGTTTGCAGCAGGTGTCACAACACACACAAACACAGACAATACCCACAGAGTACACAGAGTCACACATAAATAGTTCAGGAACAGCTGTACAAGAGCAAGTGCCACAACTACATTTCTGACCTAAAACAAGTGCATTCATCCTGGTTATGGCCTCAGAAATAAAAGATATCCTCGCTCGCTGGGTTCTCCGTCCAGAGGGAAGTAAGTTAAACTCCTTAAAAAGTGGGTGGTCAGGACAGTCCATTATCTGTCGGGCTTTACAGATGACCCTTCGACTGTAGATGTCATGCAGCTGAGAGGCTGAACACCAATGATTTTACCCAAGACTTGCTGGACATAGAAACGCACCAAACCAGGACACAATACAGAATATGAGGACTGATTTAATAAAAAAAACTGCTACAATTAAGTCTTTAAAACATTACTGACATTAAAGTTACACTGTGTAAGATTCCCGGTCTTGCGCCTCTAGAGGCCACAGGTGCCACTGCACCGTCGCAAAACGTAAACACTAGGGCCCCTCCTCCTTCTGAAACTGTGCGAGCGTGCGTCTATTTCCATCATTGTTTCAACTTTAGTTGACCTGCTGCTACCTTTGGAAGTTTGGACTGGATCTTCTATAGAGTTAGCGCTAGCGTTAGCTTATCAACAAATGTCGCGCAATGGTCGCAGTAAAAACAACTAATAACTGTATGAAAAAGCACGTTCTAAAGAAAAAATAAAGAGGCTAATTTACCTGCCCAACAATAAAGAAGCAAAAACGTGATCTGATTTGCAGCCTTCTCTGTCTCTCATCTGACGCCAGCGAGCAAAAGTCTGTCCGATGTTGACTCTTGTCTGCGATCTGGTGCGGTCCCTTTCACATTTTCTTTTTCTTGCCTCGTCCGACATTGTCTTCATCTTCTTGTGTCCTTCGGCCCTGACGAACTGGCGAAAATAACAACACTAAAAGTAGCTTCATGGTTATACTGCACCTCAGGTATAAGAGCAGAAGGGAATGCCGTAAAGCAAGTCGTTTCCTGTCACGTGACTCTTCCTGAACAGCGGAGCGCTCCCGGCCAAACTGCGAGGGTGGTTTCTCAGTACAGAAGCCCCGCTCGGAGCAACAGATCGCGCCTCAGGCCTTATAATCGCTCAAAAATCACAAAAACAATCAGTATGCCCCACATATTTAGGAGAAAAGTTACACAGTGTAACTTTAAAATAATTACATATTCTTAAAAAGTCTCTCTTACAGACAGCATCTGTGCTACTTATACTCAGAGACAATTTCAACCTCCTTTCCTTGGATCGCACTCTGCGTGACACTGGATGGTGACTTTCAAAAGTCTGTAATCCTGTCCTTGGTCTTAGGACACATTAACAGACAAATAAAAACATTTCAATAAAATCATCAACCGCAGGACCATGACTGCTCTCACTATTAGTTAAAAGACTCACAATGACAGCATCATCTGCATTTAGATTCCTTTAGATTCTCAGCTCTCACAACATTTTTTTTGTTTTGTTTTTTCCTGTGCATGATCATCTTTCTTATTGTGTGTGTTGTGTGTTTGTAGATGTGCGACAGGGGAAGCGTGGCAGGAGATCATGTTGGCGTGCTCGCGCATGCGGCCGTGTGAAAAGGGATCCACTCATGAGCACAACAGCACTACCCCTGAGGACTGTGGCAGCCAATTTGCCATCATTTATTTTGTCAGCTTTTACATGCTCTGTGCCTTTCTGGTAAGTATGGGGACAACATATTATAAATATGATTATGCATGTTTTATTAGTATATGTGGAAAATGCAAACACTGAGATAAATTTATGATCATTTGGCAGTTTAATCATTTGAAACTTTGCAAATAATGTTTTAAAATTGTATTAATTACTTTTAAGCCATGAATGATCTTGCTCCCTGCTATATTTTTACTACTCTCCCCATACGTCCCGGGTCGTCCCTGTCCCTGTAAAGCACTTGTAACTTTGTTTTTGAAAAGCGCTGTATAAATAAAGTTATGAATAAAGCTATTATTATTACTTTACTGTAGATTATCAACCTGTTTGTGGCTGTCATCATGGACAACTTTGACTATCTGACTCGGGACTGGTCGATCCTGGGACCACATCATCTGGATGAGTTCAAGAGGATCTGGGCTGAATATGACCCTGAAGCAAAGTGAGTTTTCCAAGAATTTGACATATTATTACTTTATTGTTTCATGAAGATTTGCGGTGTAAATAATTGAAACCTGGTGTTTTTAGGGGAAGGATAAAACACCTGGATGTAGTGACTTTGCTCCGGAGAATCCAGCCTCCACTTGGCTTTGGAAAGCTGTGTCCTCATAGAGTGGCCTGCAAGGTGCAACACAACTTTTATTCACTGAGAAAACCTAATACAGGCTGTCCATAAAGTCTTTTTACAATGAAAAAAATATTACAAAAGCAAATAAAACAAAAGCAAATAGACAAATCTGTGGAAATGATTACAAAATGAGGAGTACCGTATTTTCTGCACTATTATAAGGCGCACTGTCATTGAATGGTTTATTTTCAAACATTTTTCACATATAAAGCTCCGAACTAAAAGGCGAAAACAAAACAGTCAGATAATTCAGTCAGTCAAACTTTATTCCACGCGTTCACCATAACTCCCAAACTTGTTCAGTTGTAACGCGTGAATAAAAAACACAATCTGAGACGGCTAAATCAAACGATAGCGTATTCACAATAACTCATAACTGTTCAGTTAACGTTAGAACAAAATACAACACAATACATCTCACTTTTTCAGTTCATTCCTCGTCCACAAATCCCTCAAATTCTTCATCTTCAGTGTCCGAGTTAAACAGTTGACCGATTATGGCAGTATTATGGTGAAGCACAGTATGTATTACTCCGCTGATGCTCCTGACTACGGTAGCCGTAAATAAATTCATATATAAGGCGCTCTGGATTATAAGACGCACTGTCGTTTTTTGAGAAGATTGAAGGCTTTTAAGTGCGCCCTATAGCGCGGAAAATATGGTAGATATTGAAGTTTTTTTGCCTCAGTTAATCCACCTGTGTATGGGCAGCATTAGTTGCCAGGTCCTGGATGTGTTGCCATGTTGGCTGTAGCAGAGCCTCATCAGTGGTGATCCCACAGCACACATTCACCTTTGGACTCTCGGTGAAGTTCCCGAGTCACATGGGGCTGTTCTGATCCCAGATTCTCACATTCTGTGTTCAGTTTCCCTGAAACTCATCACTAAAACAAACTCAGTGAGGAACGTTTCATCCTCAGAAACTGGTTCCAGTGTTAGCTGCAAACTCTTTTGGTCTTGGTTTATCATTTGGCTCGAGTGCAGGCTGTAAGAGTTGACCTTTGTAAGCTTCTTGTGTAGGACTTTGTGCACTGTTGAAGGTGGAGCTGTAACTGTCTGCAGCAGGACGGGATGGGATTAAAAACTTTGGTAACCACTGAGTACATACAACAAATCTGATTAACATATCTCATTAATTGCCTTTGTAATTCATTTTTTAAATTGTAAAGAGACTTTATGGACGCCCTGTTGTGTTATTACTACTTAGAACAGGTCAGACAGGTTAACGTATGTCTAAATATCTCTGCTTTTCAGCGCCTGGTGTCCATGAACATGCCCCTGAACAGTGACGGGACAGTGATGTTCAATGCCACACTGTTTGCCCTAGGTTAGAACTGCACTCAGGATAAAGACCGAAGGTAGCCAACAGTATCAAAGTATTAAGTTTTAATCACTTACTTTGTACTTCACAGATGAGTCAAATTGTATCATTTAAATATGTAATGTTGAACTCATGCACAGGTAACCTAGAGCAGGCCAACGAGGAGCTGAGGGCCATAGTGAAGAAGATTTGGAAAAGAACCAGTATGAAGCTTCTTGATCAAGTTGTGCCACCTGCTGGCGGTATGATAATTTACTTTTTTTTTTTATCAGTTTTTACCCACTTCCGCAACTGATCTTGAAACTAATCTTTTTGTTTCAGATGATGAGGTCACAGTCGGGAAGTTCTACGCTACATTCCTCATTCAGGAATATTTCCGCAAGTTCAAGAAGAGGAAAGAACAAGGACTGGTAGCAAAGGTGGCTCCAAAAACTGCCCTTTCTCTGCAGGTAGACCAATAATCACATTTTAAACCATTGCATCATATTTTCCGATGTTCCAGTTTGAGAGCTTTGTGAGTATTTTGTTGTTTATTTGAATAGGCGGGCCTGCGGACACTACACGACATCGGGCCAGAGATTCGGAGGGCCATCTCTGGGGACCTGGCTGTAGAAGAGGAGCTGGACAAAGGACTAAAGGAGCCGGTGTCTGCAGCATCTGAGGAGGATATCTTCAGGGTAAAGGTTGGATACACAACCCCTCACTCACTCTCCACCGAGAGAGCCAGAGATGACCTGCCGCCAGCTTCAGGCCGTAACACTGCTGCGTTCATTCACACATGCACACGCCTGCTCGTGCATGATGTGCTGCTGACTGCCATGCTAAGTACAAACAGAAAGAGGAATAACAAAAGCAAAATTCATTTACCTGTACAGCTTTTCCCATGATGGTTATTGTTTCAGCTCCAGTGTTGGCTTTATTTGCACATTCACATTCAACAGTTATTTATTATTTCTAATCTTAAAGAACATTTGAATTAATGACGTACTTTATTTCAGTGATGACTTTTTGCAAAACCGTATGTTGTGACTGATTTTTCAAAACATCAGTTTCAGGGTTCATTGCATTTGCATCCAAATGTAATGAATCTTTATTTGGGTGCTTGGCTTATCCGTGTACTTTTGGTTGCAGCTGCAAGCAGTGAATTTAAACTGTTTTTTACCACAAGCATGTGTGTTCATATCTAACCTCCATACATTTTGCCCCACAGCGTTCGGGGGGGCTGTTTGGGAACCATGTCAACTACTACAACCAAAGTGACGGCCGAGGGTCCTTCCCTCAGACCTTCACTACCCAGCGTCCTCTGCACATCAGCCAGAAAGGCTCGCCCTGCGAAGGTGAAAGTCCATCTCATGAGAAACTCATGGACTCCACCACTTTCACCCCCTCCTCTTACTCCTCCTCCGGCTCAAACGCCAACATCAACAACGCCAACAACACAGGCATGGCAGGAGTCCCAGCGCAGGGCAACAGTCGATTTCCAAGTCCATCCATCAGCACCGTGGACGGGCACACGGGGCAGCCGCTCACCCCCATCCTGCTGCCCCGGTCGGCCTGGTGCTTCCCTCCAAAAAGGTGAGAGAAGGTTTCTGTTTTTAATGCCTTTAAATATCCACTGTGTTCTTAAATTACCTTCATGCTCTGACATGTTCATAATAAGTTGTATGTTAAAATGTTTTAAGTTTTTTTTTATAGTTTGTATTTGTCTTTTAAAAGGATTATCTCAATCCATCTTAAAATGTCAGGAGCATTTCATTACTTTCTTTTTCCTACTTCTTTCTTCTGTCTTTAATGTTGCTGAGCAGGACGTGTTTTTATGACTCCCTCATGCGGTATGTGACCAGGGGACAAAACTGTGTGTGTGTGGGCTTATAATTGTCCCCGACTGTAGTGCAATAAGTTTATTTTCATGCCATAATAAAACCATTGCTGTTGAAGTGCCATAGCAACACTTGTTGTTGCTATGCACCTTAATGCTTCAGCTGCTGTAGCAGAAACCAAGCTAGCCATGGTCATGAATACTTAAAAGGTATTTACTAAGACATCTGTAGTCATGGATTTATGGCCAGACCCGCCCCAGACATTTTGTTTTGGAGATTACATTAGGGCCAGGGATAGTTTATAGCGAGTCATTTTAAAATGAACACTTCTGTGATCACTGACCTTAATATTGTTTTGGTCAATAGAGATCAGGAACATACATCATGAAACGATCGCTGAGCGATGAATCTGCCTCGGAGCGGTCACAGACAGCAAAATACCATAGAGTAGCATTAGGAACAGCGACATAAAAAAGTAAACAAATGAGCCTTGAAACAACTCTTTTAACTGTTTTGCCACTCTTGCTGAATATTTATCACACACTAAAGAATCAAAATACTTTTGTGTGGAAGCTAATTTGAGTAATTTACATCATAAACTGCTCCATTGTTTTCCTGTTAAACTGTGACCACCGATGTGACGTCATGTTCCAGATCTCTATACATAGGGCTGGGTACCATTAAACAATACCTTTGTGGTATCGAAAGAAAAGTTATGATACTACCGGTAAAAAAATATTTGATACTAAGTTTCAATCCCTAGTGGGACCTTTAATGTTCCTTTGCATGAATTAAATAAATAACACAGAATAAATCATACACAGTGCTGGTTTAAGCAGAACGCAAGTAACTTTTTAACCTCATGTAAACAGTTTCGGAGTCTGTGTGATGGTTAAATGAGTTGTTGTGGAGTAAATGAAGCATGCAGCAGCTCCCCCTGGTGTCTCTGGGCCGTAAGTGACACTTGCAAGTCTGAGCGTCGCCGACCCGGAGTCACAGAAGTCTCAAGTCTCACGAGAAAGCGGCACATCCCGGTTAGCAAAACAACAAGCTAGCAGTGGCTTTATTTCTCGATTTTTGTCGTGCCAGAGGCCAAATGGAAGAAAAAACTTTGTACAGATACACGGAGGGGAAAACGAAAGTAAAGACGAGCGAGGGGTCACACAGGAGTTCAACTGGGCTGTGAGTATTTACAATAGTGTAGGGATGTAACGATGTCCAAATCTCACTGATATTAACCTCACAATACGATATTTATTGTGATATGGTGGAAATGCTCACGATAACAACATTTATTATATAAAAATGCCCTGCCAACCCCTTGGTGCAGTAATTATTGTCATATTTCATGTTTTATCTGATCTAAAGTGTGACAGATAACTAAGTTTTCATCTGGATCACATTAGTTTGGTCTGACAACAAAACGCTTTAAACAGCAGCTCAAACAGGTGCCATGAGCAATGACCATATAAGGAACTTCCCCTTCGTATACATCAAAGGACACGAGGCTCTTGTAAACAAAGAGCGGTCTCTCAGACATCACTGATCTGGGGTCAGCACAGGGGCGAGTGTTCACTGTTTGTTTTTATCCACAAACTCCTGCTCACAGCCGCCCTCTGCTGGACACTGGAGTTAGTTTATAGTTTTCAGCGCGAGTCCAGTCCGAGCCTGTAGTCTGCTCCTCGAGCGCACGGAGACGAGGAGAGAGAGGAAATGAACGAGTGAAGCATCGCTGTGCTGCGGGAGAACGTAAAAAGTTTATTTAGTACCTCTTATGCTGCGTTCACACCGGACGCGTTTGAGGCGTCAAATTCGCGTCCGACGCGTCTAGTTGGACGCTTGAACATTTTGAAGTCAGACGCTTCATTCGCGCGTCCAATTTTGCTCTAGTTCACGTGTCAAAACAAATGTGTTCAGATGCGAATTCACATCATGGGAGGAGTCTGTTGTGCCAGGGTAATGGCCGCTCATTCAGGGCTAATTCCAACTGAGGCCACGCCGGTTTGCTCACCTGTGTCCCGGTTGCTCACCTGTGTCCGGGCGTGCGAGGACATGTCCCCAGGACACTACTGCTGTTTTTAGGCACTCAACACCAGCAGCAGAGCGGAGATATGGAAGAGTTTTTTCTTGTTTAATAGCGGTCTCTAGTGGTTTTAGCGGGTTATAGGCTAGGCTAGCAGTCAGTACACAGACTGTTTTTGCTGTTGTTTTGGGGAGGTACAGTAACTGCTGATCCACCGAGCTCAGCTCAGCACACGCTAAAGTTAAGGTCCCCTCTATGTCTTGTTACTATCTTTTTGACTGCTGTCTTTATAAAAGTAGTAGAGCTGCTGTAGGCTGTAGCTATAGCTCCACGTTCACAATGACAGCCTCGATAAGTCCACCGTGATTGTTTTGATGGATCTCCGCTTCCTACGTCCTCCCACGTCACTGCAGGAGCTAGATCCTGATTGGTTAACGCGCCACGAATATTCGCCAAAGTTCAGATTTTTCAACTCGGGCGTCGAGAGCGTCAGACGCTCGATTCGCGCGTCAGACGCATCGACGCTCAATTCGCGCCGCGCTGTTCGCACGTCAAAACCCGATTCGCGCCGCGCTGGACGCTTGATTCGCGCCGCAGGATGTCTAGACGCGCGTTTACATAGACTTAACATGTAAACCAGATGCCCCAGACGCCTCAAACGCGTCCGGTGTGAACGCAGCATCAGTGTATTATTTGCTAACCTTTTGAATCCTCCGCTACAGAAAACAGCCGTGAGTCTTGATATTCGCTGATTTATCTGCTAAAGCTACTGAAAACACTGGGGCCCTCCTCCATGTTGCAGGCTGCGTACATGCTCAGGAGCAAAGGATTATGGTCTATGTAGTTCTCTCTGCTTTTTATCACGCCGCTGCAACATAACTATGTATTTTTAGCTGGGAAGAATACTGTTTGATATCAGTAACGAGACCACGGCGATATCGAGACTTTGCTATTGCGATATCACCAATACTGTTACATCTTACAGCTTTATAGAGAAAATAAGGCAAAAAGAGCGAAGAAACGAGCTGAGTTACTGAGTTCTGCTTTGACTTGCAGCTAAGAATTCTGCTCCAAAAATGAGTCTTTTATTCAATATTGTTGTGTTTTATGATTGTAGATGAATTAGCTCACCATAAGCATCAGAAAAGGTATCGCTCAGGCATCGGTATCGTTTAAGAACCAGTATTGAAAAATCTGAACAGTACCCAGCCCTATCTATACAGACTCAGGTTTTTAGTGGAAAAACAGCCTTATACCTGTGATTGAGCACGAATATAGGATTTGGATTTGCTGAGCATGTCCCCTGCATCCAGACAGCGGGTGATCTAAGTGTGCTATCTTTGGGTTTGCCAGATTTAGCAGCAGTGTGACCGAGCTTGATCAGACTTATCCAGAGCAGCCTGTCTGTTTTACTGATACAACGTTCTGACCCAAACATTAAAATAGACGTGGATTTAAGGAAACATCTTGATATTTTTATGTTGTTTAAAATAAAAGTCAGCACGATATTGGCATTTGAACTTAACATATGATTTAAAAATATATACTTTTGTTTGTAGAAATGTAGTTTAGATTCAGTCATTTATAAATATTGCTTCTAAGCTATCATGCATAAAAAAATCTGCTTTTCAAACTTCTCCCTGTTTATCCGCCTTGGCTTGTAAGCGCTCTCCTTGTTCATTCTCTAGTTAAAGCAACACTATGAAACTATTTACTAAGCCTCAAAACCAACCATGTTTCCCTAAATGAAAACTTCCAACTTTCATTGATACTGTGCACTGTAAAAAAAAAAAAAAAAAAACTCAAAAACTCAAGGCAACAGGATCCTTCAAGATTTTTGCAGTTTTGGGGCCAACTCAAATTCTCAAGTTTTCAACAAAGAATATTTTTTGTTCACCTAATTTGATGTTTATATGTCTAAAATCTCATTTAGCTTTTACTCTCTATCATTATTTTTTAACTCATCTTACAGCCAACTTACTATCCATTGTTCAGAAGAAGAATTGATTGATAATAATAAAAACTACATATACCAAATTTATCAAAAGAATAATATAGGGCAAAATTATCGCAATATCAGCAAATGCAATATCAGTATCGCAGGAATCTAAATATATCACAATAACGCTGTGGTCTTCCATCTGACAGAGATTTACACTGAAGAATCATTTTCCACCAGAGCCTTAAAAGAACATGTGTTGTGACTAAATAAAAATGTTTAAAAAGTCCAGTTTTAGTGGTAATTTAATTAATTTAGTCCCAGCTTAGCCTTGTTTTATTCCTGGTTTAGTCTGTGTTAAGTTTGGATTTTGTGGCTGTTTTGACTTGTAAATACAGGAACTTACATTTTTGTGAAATGTAGTGAATTTAACTTACTATGTTCCAAAAGTAGGCTCTATTTTCAAATATCGCAATAATATTATTGCATTTTTCAACATAGTTATGTCGAATATCGCATGTTTTCTCCGTATTGTGCAGCCCTAGAATAATACTTTTTCTGAACAATGGACAGTAAGTTGGCTGTAAGATGAATTAAAAAAATAATGATAGTGAGTAAAACTTAAAAATGAACGTTTTTAGACATAAGAACGTCAAATTAGGCGAACCTAAAAATATTAGTTGTTGAAAAATTTGAGTTGGCCCCAAAACTCAAAATCTTGAGTTTTTGAGTTTTCACAATATTTTTTTTTACATTGTGCTGTTTGTTCACCATACTCTGTAGTATGTGTAGTGTGTAGTAGGATTATATAGTGTTTCAGCTGTAAAAACAACTGAATTACCAAAAGCTGTCTCATTAACACAGCTGTCTACACATTTTATTCCATCTAACTTAAACTTTCCTGATGTTCAGTGAGTGCAGATGGTGAAAAGTTCTATGGTGTTGCTTAAACCTTTCCCTGAAGCTCGTTGCTGAGTCCCGCTGCAGTGTTTTTACATCTGTGTGTGTATTTGTCTGTATTTGTTTCCCCGTCGTCTGTGTTTATGTTCATTTTTTTCTGTTTGTTTGCCCGTTTGTCCTCCCGTGTGTGTGTGTGTGTTTTGTTCGCGAATAGCTCGGACTCTAGCGACAGCCGTTTGCCTATAATCCGGCGAGGCGAGGGTTCCACGGAGGAGACGTACGACGAGAGCTACGCGGACGACAGGGAGTACCACGAGGACGACCACTCGCTCTCCTCTGACATGTACTGTCCCCAACATCTTCAGCCATTCTGTTTGATCGCTGTGCAGCATGTGTTGTTGTGTGATTTTGGGAAGCTTGTGCGTGATGTTCGTGTTGAATATTGTTTGTGCGTGTGTCCGCGTTAGGCTGGTGTATCAGGACGACACGTGTAAGCAGCTGACTCCCATGGAGGAAGCCGAGGAGGTGGAGGACAGGAGGACGGGCGGGGGCTGGCAGTCTCCCAGGAGAGTCTTCCTGTGCCCCACTTCTCTGGGTGAGACACAGCCCAAAAGTGTCCTGTATGCCATTAGACCATTTAACTTTTGTGCCCCGTTAACCCTTGTGCCCCAGTTTTAAAAAGTGACGTTGCTCCTGTTCAGAGAGAAAAGTGTCCCCTGTCACAAAACGTCATAAAAATGTATACATTCATATTTTTTCTACCGTATTTTCCGCACTATAAGGCACCTAAAAGCCTTTAATTTTCTCAAAAACCGACAGTGCGCCTTATAATCCGATGCGCCTTATATATGGATCAGTGTTGGTTAATTATGGCTACCGTATTCAGGGTTGTGACAGGTTTTAAAAGCAAAGCTGGCTCTACATTCTGCTCAACCAGACTTATCCCAAATCATACGTGAGTCCTAAAACTTAAGCAGTTGTCCTTTTGTTGTCCTAGTTGTCCCGAAAATGATATAAGCGCGGAGTCTGAAGCAGTTGTTGTCTGATAAAACATAAGAAGTACCGTTGCTAATTGTGTTAGCTCCTGTATGTAATGGCGAATCTCCGCAGGTGATGCACAGATGCTCAATCTGTCTTTAAAATGATTTTAGCGACTGAATAGAGGAGAATCCAAGCTTTAAAATGAGGTATAACATGTCCATATTCAGCAAATTTTAGCCATGGTTAGTTGTGTTCAAACCACTCTGTTGTAAAAATAACTTAGCATCACAGAGCGGGGACAGACGGCAAAAAGACGACACGGTATGGGATGAATGAGATACAGCAGTGTGACTGTATAAACTATAAAGTTACCCCTATATAAGTACTCGTATCGGTACGTACTCAAATGGAAGTACTTGTACTCATATCGGTTTGAAAAAAAGTGGTATCTGTGCATCCCTAGTTTTCAGTGAGGGAGTTGTAAGAACGCTGGTTTGTATTCTATTAATAAAGTTTGACTGACTGACTTATCTCACTGTTTTATTGACATTCCCTTTAGCGCAGCTCCATCTAGTGGATGCGCCTTATAATGCGGTGCGCCCTATATATGAAAACAGTTTTAAAATAGGCCATTAATTAAAGGTGCGCCTTATAATCCGATGCACCTTATAGTGCGGAAAATACGGTACTATTTTTGCATAAATCTTTTAATCAACTTGTGTCCTGATCATAAATACCACATATTTCATTATTTTCAGAATTTTAACTTTTGTTTTGCCTTTTTATGTAATAGCATCTCACACAAAAAAGGATTCTCATTTCTCATCTGGGGGTCAAAAAAAGTGTTGATAATGGAAGTCTTTAGAACACAAATGACATCCTCTTCAATTCAGCTTCAAACATAGAAATAGAAACAGCTACATGCTTATTATTGGAACAGATTAAACAATCACTTGACAAAAATATTGTTGGTGCTGTGTTCCTAGATTTGAAAAAGGCGTTTGATACTGTAAACCACAGCATACTCATTTCAAAGCTTTCCTCTCTTAATTTCTCAAAGCGTTTAGTGTCTTGGTTTTAGTCATATTTACAGAACCGTGAACAATGTGTTGTCATCAATAACTGCAGATCAACTTTTCATAAAATTGAAACAAGGAACTATTCTTGGTCCCATTCTCTTTAGTTTGTACATTAATAATCTCCCAGAGGTCTGTCCTGAAGTTAGCTTGCAGATGTGCGCTGATGACACTGTTGTTCATGTATCTGGGAAAAACTGTGTTGCAGTCACTGGAAAAATAACCAGCAGTTTAAAAAAATATCCACTTGGTTGGAGGACTCCTGTTTAACTTTTAATACAAAGAAAACTAAGTGTATCTGCTTCTCCATAAAAAAATCCCCAACAAACTCCCTGCAGGTTCATATAAACGGAGAATCTATCGAACAGGTATCAGAAGAGATATGTCTTGGAATAATATTAGATTCTCAGTTAGAAACATAACAGCAAAAGAAAACAGAACGTGCACAGATATTTTTAAAGTCAATGATCCTCTCTCCTCTGTCCTACGGAGCCACAGACAAACCACACCACACTCAAATCAGTTGAAAGCCTTTATAACTGGGCCTTGAAGGTTTTATACCAAAAGCCAATTAGATATCATCACTGTAATATCAAGATATAGTATTTTAACATTTACAAATTAAGCTGATGTTCAAATGTATAAATGGACTTGCCCCTGAACCACTGAGGAACTGTGAGTAAACTGCAGAGCTGCAGAGATCCACCAGAGCAGAGACTGCCTTTGCCTTTTCGCAAAACCTCTTTTGCCTGAATTGCATTCTCTGTGAGAGGAGCTGGACTTTGGAATTTGCTTCCTATTAATTTGAAGTCAATGACCAGATTTAGCATTTTTTTAAATAAAGTACATCTTGTATGTGCAGCAGCAGCACTGTGCTCATGTTTACTGTGTTTCAGTTGTCGTGTGTCTTTGTCCCTCTGGTGTTTTTATTTAGTGTCTGTGTGTCTTGGTCATCATTGTTATCTTTTAATATCGCTCTGTTCACTTTTTCTCTGTGTTATAATCTTGACCGTGCATAAAAGCCCATCTAGGGACAAATGCTGCAAATTAGCTCTTGCTGAAAGCATTATGATACATCCATGGGACTGCTGTTTTGTATCTGTCCCCATCAAATAAACCTAATAAAAAAACAATAACAGTACAAATGTAACTTCATTCACTCTAATGTTATACAAAAATTAATAATGCACCATGGTCAATCTTCTCACACATTACTGAGTTGGATGAGCCGGTGATACTGACCCCCTTCATGAAAATAATGAAAAAAAATCCTTTATATTTTTTATTGCAGTTTAAAGTTCAAGATACAAATGTTGTAGTTAACAGCACAAACGTAACTTAAAGGTAAAAGGGCACAAGGGTCAAACTTTATTGTCACTGCACATGTGACTATTACATTTTCAGCATTTAGTCGTTTTACTGTGTATAGACTATTTTATATTCTTATGAAAATTAAAGACAAGACTTCTAATTTTATCCAAATCGGCATCAATCTGGTGAATTATTCTGTGGTCTACCACTGCGCAGTGTTTTATTTATTTCTCTGTGTCAGGACGGAGATCATCCTTTCACTTAGAGTGTCTCAGGAGACAGTCAAAGCCAGATGTTTCCCAAAAAACAGCAGTACCGCTGCACCTTGTACATCACCAGGTACTGTATGGAGCTGGAGAAAACATAGCAGACTCAGTATTAATGTCTTCAATCTGCTTTTTCTAACTCTATTTTTTGTTTTGTTTTTTCTTTAGGCTTTGGCTGTCGCAGGGTTGAGTCCTCTTCTGAGAAGGAGTCACTCACCCACTCTCTTCAGTCGGCTGTGCTCCACGCCTCCAGCCAGTCCCACTGGTATTTTATTATTATTATTTACTAATCATTCACAAGTTCAAAATGTGCCTCTGGGCCAAAGAATTTACTTAATTTTAAAAAACACAGTTTTATAGTTTTTCTTGTAACTGAGAAAAAAAATCTTTTCAGCACCTACTTTATTGTTAATATGATATGTACACATTAGTTTACAAGACTCTAAAATATCTTTTTTATCAAGTACGTTTTCATTTTCACCAGGCAAAACACAAGGAACAAATTCTTATTTATTGTTATTGGCCTGACACAATTAAATGGGAACGTTCTGTTTTTGTGAAGCTTTGACCAATCACAGGCCTAACATTAATCACTAACAAGAGCGTCTCCAGTACAGTTTTTGGTATTTTGTGGTTTCACATTAGTTTAGTCTTCCTTTTACAAAAGCCAGCAGGTTGTTATGTTGTAGGATTAGGGTTGAAGTAAAGGCAGCTTTAAGCATTTGTGTATTTTTATGTCCCAGATGAAATGTGTTTTTCTTCTGTAGCCCACGGCAGTGACGCCTCGTACCAGCGGGTGCCCTCCCTGAGGCTAGAGGGCGCTAACTCCCATGAAAAGCTCAACACCAGTTTACCCTCAGTCAACTGCGGGCCCTGGTAAAATACTACTCCATACTTTACTCCATAAGCTCTGCAGTGTGTTTGTGGTTTGTGTAATATAAAGCTGTGGTCCCGCAGGTATAACGACAGTAATGGGAACAGCCGGGCGCCCACCCCCAGTACGTCAGGAGCTCATCGGCGAGCACCGCGGCCTGTGTCCCTCACAGTGCCTCTGCTGGGGACAGACTCCAGCTCACTGTCCCACGGCAGTGCAGGCAGTTTAGTCGAAGCAGTAAGTTTGTGTTTGTGTAGAGCAGCCATTCCCAAAGTCAGGAGTCACGGCCCTCCTTAAATTTACCAAAATCCCAATCGGACCCCAAACAATACAACTTCCCTCCATCCCAAATTTTATTCTTATGTTTTTCTCCATATATTTCTTTAAAAAACATTACAAAAGACACTGGCTATTGGCTAAAAAGTGTTTTAAATGCACTGTAAAAAAAAAATGCTGCAAAAACTCAATAACTCAAGGCAAAGGATCCTTCAAGATTTTTGGGGCCAACTCAAAATCTCAAGTTTTCCAGACTTTCACTTAATTTGATGTTCATACGTCTAAAAACTTTTCTAATTTTTAAGTTTTTCTCTCTATCATTATTTTTTACTCATCTTACAGCCAACTTACAGAGTTCAGAAAAAGTTATTCTTTTGTTAAATGTAGTATATTTAGTTTTTATTATTATCAATAATACTTTTTCTGAACAGTGGAGTCAGTTGCTGTAAGATGAGCTGGAAAAAATAAAGATAGTGAGTAAAACTTAAAATTTCAAGTTTTCAGATGTATGAACGTTAAATCTGGTGAGTAAAAAAATATTAGTTGTTGAAAACTTGAGATTTTGAGTTGATCACCAAAACTCAAAAACCTTGAGGGATCCTGTTGCCTTGAGTTTTTGCAGCATTGTTTTTTACAGTGCATTTCAAACTCAAATTTTATTTTTATGTACTTAATATAGACACATTCGCGGACCCCCAGGGGGCCCCGGACCCCACTTTGGGAACCACTGGTGTGGAGGATATAACTGTAGACACAGCGGTTTTTAACTTTCCCTCCCCCTCATTTGTCCAGGTGCTTATCTCTGAAGGCCTGGGTCATTTCGCTCAAGACCCTTCCTTCATTGAGGCGACCAAAGCTGAGTTGGCCGACGCCTGCGACATGACCATCGAGGAGATGGAGCACGCCGCCAACAACATCCTCAACGGCAACGCGGCCACACACGCCACAGCGAGCGCCTCCGGCTCCCAGCACAGCCCCAACTGTAACCTGCGGCCCTTCGCCGCCGCAGCCGCATACAGGGACCAAAGGGCCAGCACCGGCGAGGGCGGGGCAGAGGCCGCGGGGAACAGGGGCTCCGTCCACGGGCCGTCCTCACTGGAGGAGCGGCAGGAGCTGCTCGCACCTGGGACCGGTCCAGAGGAGGAGGAGGAGGAGGAGGAGGAGGAGGTGGAGGAGGTGGAGGAGGAGGAGGAGGATGTAGGGAGTGAAGAGGGGTCCCACCGGAGCTCGCTTCTCAGTGCAGAGGGGCAAAGGAACAGTGGGCTAATAGAGGACGACGACATGGAGTGTGTGACCAGTTTGTAGGGGTGCTCTGGACTGGTTCAGTCTGGACCCTCTTCATCCAGAGACCGACCCGGTCAGTGCTGGATCTCAGCGCCAAGGCTGGGTCTGACTGTCCCCGCTCCACACACTGTCTGCCTCTCTGCCAAACGGGACGGTCCTGGCAGAGACTCTGGCGGCCAGTGACCAACCTGATATTAATGTGTTGGTTTCTCTGAGTTTGTGTGTACGTTTGTAGTAAAGTATACTGCTCTATACTCTATTCTACTGCGTGTATGCCTGTGTGTGTGCGTTCCTCTGACTGTGTGTCTGTGTGCGTTTTTTCCACTCGTGTCCGAGTGCGTCTCTAAAGTGCCTCACAGTATCTTGTGTCCTCAGAGGGTCAAGTGCAGAAAAGAAGCAAAAATGAAAGAAATGTTGGCGTGAATTAACAGCAGAAGGTCCTTTTATGGACTTCCTGGATATTATATACTATGTATGTTTGTTTTTATTTCCTATTTTGGTCTTTATTTATTTGTTGTTTATCTGGCCGCCATGAAGCCAGGTAGGGGACAGCAGACCAGCTCATGGGAGGTTAAGGACACGAATCTGACCACTCCTCTGGAGGTCAGAGGTCAAGCCTCTGGTCAACCTTCTGGATCACTGATTACGAAGCGCTGTATTGAGAAAACGGGGATGACAACATCCCTGTTTGGTCTCTGATCTCTCCTCCTCTTCCAAAGCTAAGGAACCCTGGAGCACAGCCCTGCCGCCCTGGGAGTGGCTTTTACAGTGCACACCGCTCCCAGCCTGAGGGGGGAAGGATCTGAGGGACGGACTAAGCCCTGGGGCCGCCGGCAGAGACACTCTCTCCAGACAGATTCACCTCGTCTTGACCCGGCTTTCCCACTTCTGCTGTGTTTTGTCGTTTGGCCACACCCATTTCCAGTCCAAACAGGAAGTGGAGGCGTGTTCCAAAGCGGAGACAGTGAGCCCCTTTCTGCCTCATACCTCGACCGTTCCTCATTCCTCCCTCTGTCCTTCCTCCCTGCTCTCCATCTTCACCACGGGATGAGTTCATTTTTGCTTTTTTTGCCACAGAGAGGTGTGTGTGCAGAACGTTTGAGGGCAGAGGAGCAAAAATGATGCAGTGAGTGATTGACCAGAGCACTCTCTCTACTCTGGTCAATTCATCTCACTGTTTTTTTTTTTGTTTTTTTTCCCAAGCCCCTCCTCCTCCTCTGAACACGGAGGCTTTCTCCAGCCACACCCCTCTCTACAACACAGCCACTATGTATTTAACAGTTTATTATTGTGCAAAACTGCCTAGCCATGATATTTGTTTTGGTTTAATCTATCCTTGATTCGTTTGTACACTCGGGGTGCTGGTCTTATACATGTATTTTTGCTCAGTTTCTTTTAGGAGATTTATAAGAGGTTTTAAGTAGTGAAGCAGGGCATAGTGTTTGTGTACGAGTGTAGATTTATGTCTGCGTTTTAGTACAGGACGTATGCTTGTGTGAACGAATGAATTTGTGAGACGTGTGTATTTTAACGGGGGGCTTTCTCTCAATCAGTATGCACCTTTTACAGATTGTATCTATTTATTTATTTATTTTTCCCAGAAGAGAAAAACGTGTGTGAGGACGCGTGAATGCATTTGAATGGTTTACTTATGTATTCTACAAATGATTTTAAGCCTAGACATTAATTTAAGGTAGCATTACAACTACGTCGCTGTTTGTATGAAGGAGTGTGTGTGTGTGTGTGTGTGTGTGTGTGTGTGTGTGTGTGTGTGTGTGTGTGTGTGTGTGTGTGTGTGTGTGTGTGTGTGTGTGTGTGTGTGTGTGTGTGTGTGATAACGGGCCTCCTTAACACAGGGTTACCATGGACAGACATGCTTCCAAAGGTTTGTGATCTCTTTTGTATAGTTTTTACTTTTTAGCCAAGCTGCTGAGTCAAAGGCTGCTCTCTCTGTAAAAAAAATCAGTGTTGCGTTTTCTTCTCTCGTTTAGGTCAGAGTCAGACGAGGAGGTCAGCGAGTTACTGCTTTTTTTTTTTTACTTTTGTAGAATAATTCAAGAAGTACAAGGACCAGAAAAGTACTGCCACTACTGAGGCACTGACTGAGTACTTTCACAATTTATGGTTATTGTATGATTTCTAAGTTTTGACATGAACTGATTAGGGCTGCAAGACTCATATTATCTAGTTGTTTTATTAATTGTTTCAGCCATATTCTCATGTTGGCACAAATAATTACTTCACATGTACAGGGTTTCCATAAAGTCTCTTTACAATTTAAAAAATGATTACAAAAGCAAATTAACAGACGTTATTACAAAATGAGGAGTAGATATTGAAGTTTTTTTTTGCCTCATTTAATCCACCTGTGTATGGGCAGCATTAGTTGCCAGGTCCTGGATTTGTTGCCATGTTGGCTGTAGCAGAACCTCATCAATGGTGAGGAACGTTTCATCCTCAGAAACTGGTTCCAGTGTTAGCTGCAAACTCTTCTGGTCTTGGTTTATCGTTTGGCTCGAGTGCAGGCTGTAAGAGTTGACCTTTGTAAGCTTCTTGTGTAGGACTTTGTGCACTGTTGAAGGTGGAGCTGTAACTGTCTGCAGCAGGACGGATGGGATTAAAAACTTTGGTAACCACTGAGTCCATACAACAAATCTGATTAACAAATCTGATTAATTCCCTTTGTAATTCATTTTTTAAATTGTAAAGAGACTTTATGGACGCCTGTACTTCGGGTCAGAAAACACACAGTAGTAGTAAAGATATTTGCAGATATAATGATGTTATGGCAGTAATTATTGGATGTAGATTTGATAGATCTGCGTGACACTTCATAGCTTTATCTTCTTTCACTTATTCACGTTACATTTTATTTAAATTTTAGTCAGCACAAGACGAGCACCGGCCGCAGGTTTTCCTCCAAGTCTCTCTTCCTCATTTCTCCAAACTCTAACTTCTGTCTGTACCGAGGCAGAACGCCAAAACCAAATTGAGACAGCACACTAATAAACTTCGTGTTTCTGTTTTTTTTTTCAACCAAATTTGACTTTAAGCTGCTTTTAGTGAAGTTTTTTAAGTTCATCATCGCCAGGTAAACTGGTATGTTACAGTATTACAACCATCCATGATCTCACGTCACGATGCCTTTAGATGTTGGCCGTTTATCACACATAACTGAACTTTAGTGGTGGTGGGTACTGAGTGTTTTTTTTGCAGGAGGGGTATGAATGAACACACTGCCATACACTGCTTCCTGTGCCAGTAACAGACTCCTGACATTATTATGCAAACTAAATGTGAACGTTGAATGTGTTTTAGTGGCAATGCTGTTGTGTGTGTTCTCGTTTCGAAGTCTGAGGTATCTCACACACACCTTCTTCACATTTTTGACTTTCCATATCATTAATCCTTCGAGTATTTTTATTTTCGTAGGAGGCTACCACAAGCTAACGAGCAAAACGATGGCTGAACGCACACAGTTTTCCCCACAGCAGAGCGCGTTTGGCGATTGTGAAAGCTTCATTTCTTTCTATTTATAAAGGAAGGCACATGTGTGGCAGTAACTGGACACATGAACTAAGTAATGAGCTCTAAAGGCAATTAAGTAACTACCATTAATCTGCAGGTAAAAGCAGTCCTTGAGTAAACTTTTCCAATAGATTTTTTAATGTGGCAATGACGAGTCGTAGACGACAGTGGTGGAATATAACAAAGTAAAAGTACTCAGTTGCTTTACTTAAATACAATTTTAATGTATTTGTACTTTACTTGAATCATTTTTACAATTTTTACACTTCATATTTTTGGGTTTGAAGTACAAAGTATTTAGAGTTTTGGTTTAAAATCCTGTGTTTTTGTCGTGGCCTCATTGTAGACACGCATTACTTAAATATAACAGATGCAGTAAAGTAGTACACACAGTACTTAAATATAACAGATGCAGTAAAGTAGTACTGCTTTAGAAACATCAGAATAATAAAGACAGAAGACAGATTCTACTGCAGCAGTTTGTTCATTTCATCTGGAATCAGCAAAATCCCTCACATTTAACTCATTCATGAGAGAAATACTTTTACTTTTTTACTCACAAGTACATTTAAAAGTGAGTACTTTTATACTTAAAGTTACACTGTGTAAGATTCCCGGTCTTGCGCCTCTAGAGGCCACAGGTGCCACTGCACCGTCACAAAATGTAAACACTAGGGCCCCTCCTCCTTCTGAAACTGTGCGAGCGTGCGTCTATTTCCATCATTGTTTCAACTTTAGTTGACCTGCTGCTACCTTTGGAAGTTTGGACTGGATCTTCTATAGAGTTAGCGCTAGCGTTAGCTTATCAACAGATATCGCGCAATGGTCGCAGTAAAAACAACTAATAACTGTATGAAAAAGCACGTTCTAAAGAAAAAATAAAGAGGCTAATTTACCTGCCCAACAATAAAGAAGCAAAAACGTGATCTGATTTGCAGCCTTCTCTGTCTCTCATCTGACGCCAGCGAGCAAAAGTCTGTCCGATGTTGACTCTTGTCTGTGATCTGGTGCGGTCCCTTTCACATTTTCTTTTTCTTGCCTCGTCCGACATTGTCTTCATCTTCTTGTGTCCTTCGGCCCTGACGAACTGGCGAAAATAACAACGCTAAAAGTAGCTTCATGGTTATACTGCGCCTCAGGTATAAGAGCAGAAGGGAATGCCGTAAAGCAAGTCGTTCCCTGTCACGTGACTTTTCCTGAACAGCGGAGCGCTCCCGGCCAAACTGCGAGGGTGGTTTCTCAGTACAGAAGCCCCGCTCGGAGCAACAGATCGCGCCTCAGGCCTAATAATCGCTCAAAAAATCACAAAAACAAGTCAGTATGCCCCACATATTTAGGAGAAAAGTTACACAGTGTAACTTTAAGTAGAAATTTGAAGGTGATACTTTTACTTTTAATTAAGTAAAGAAACTGAGTACTTCTTCCACCACTGGTAGATTATTAGGAAACGTTGCAGCCTCTTAATTAAAGACAGCATCAGTATCAAAGCCAGGTTTAGTATTGTCTGTTTGTGTTTTCACTGATGAGAGTTCGGCCTGTCTGAGAGCCCCGTGTGGAGTGGAGTGGTACTGCAGACCCGTGTTGTAACATAAGCATGAAATATGAAGTGTGGTGTTGCGGTATATTGTTCGAGTGGGTGTAACCCTGCTGCATCCCACCAGATATGCAAAAACAATGCAATAACTAAGACTGTACACAAGGTTCCTGGAGTTACTATAGTCGTGGAAGTGGTGTTTCTCTTCTGTGTGGTACATTTCTTGGTAAACGTGGCAGAGAAACCATGCATACTTGAAATCAGGTACATTACAGTGCAGTATAGTAAATGCTATTTATTATTTTTATCTCGTTCCAGGATGTGCATCTTCAACCGTGCGCATAAAGACAGAGACGTAGATGACATTTGTGACATTTATGGTCAGTACAATTTCAGTGTGAAGCAGCAGAATCATCGACCTCTCTGACTTTATACACAGGGGCTGTTTCCTTTTCTCTTCTTCACCTCTGTTAGCGTTGCATGGGACTAACAGCGTCTTGGAGTCATGCTTTTTATCTGTTAAATATGAACACAGAGTAGCTATTTTTCCATGCAAAGGAAGTCAGTATTTATTTCCTGTATCAACATTTGACTGGACAGCAGAAGCAGAGTTTTAGAGGCTAGTTTTCTTGCGTCAACTTCTTTTTCTCGTTTTTCCTTTAATGAAGATCTCTGATAGCTGTGACAAATTGTTTCTGCTGCTCATGACATTACACTTCTGACGGTTTTCTGTTGGTCAGCTTTAAATGTGACCCCTGAGAGGCGAGCGACGAGTGGACCGGGACCAAATGAAACACACGTTATAACTTTAGACAATAAACTGATGATGCTAGTGGCAGCCAGGTGAGAGAAAACATCTCCTGTCTGTTGTTTGAAGAGCAAGCGCCAGTTTTCCAAAGACAATCGAGGAAGATCTGCTTTTGGGCCGAGACTGAGGGTTTAATGTGGTAAATTATATAACCAAGTAATGTCTATGTGCATGGGTTTCTCTCTATAGGAGTATAAAGTATTGGTCACATGTGAATGATATCTTTTGTCTCACCACTACCCAATGATTGTATATTTTTATATCATATATAGTAAGTACACAAATATATAATATTTAATCACCAGAATGTTAGGGTAAGAAAACGTCGGGGCTTTTATTTGAGAATGTAGTGATTTTGGATAAAAAAAAGTGCTATAGGCCTACTGATCTGAGGTCAGTATGAACTTATTGTCCCTAAGAGCTCATTGTATTTTTGACCAAATGATTATATTTCCATGGAGAGACACATTGTAGACGATGTGATGATAAGAAAGAGTTGATATTGTAGCCTGATCCAGAGACTACTTTCACAAACAGAGATCTGAAACATGGGTGCTTTGTGTTAAACGACGATGTTTGAAACCTGTGACGTGTCTGGGCTTCTTCTGTAGCACTGAGAGTCGAGCCTCTCACTCTGAGACCTTTTAGTGATTCACACATGTACACTTTGAATTATACATGATTTTAGCAACTTGACACCAAAACAACAAATCCACCAAAATCATGTAGCTTCTGCTTTATCTTCCAAAAGCAATTTGGAGAACTTGAATCATGTCTTTGTAGAAACACTGTATCTGGGAGCATAAGCTGTGGTCCAGGAGTCTAAACTTAGGTCTAAACTTATGGCACACCTAGAGATATAATAAGATATAATGGAAAATATTGTTAGAGAAGAGCTGCTGTACAGAAAATACATTGAGCAGATGTCATAAATTACCAAACAAATCTATATAAAAACGTAAGAGTTGATCAGAGGCTCTCCTGTTTTTCACATTTCTTTACGCAGTCATCTCTGCAACAGATATTTTCTATTTTCTTGTAAAATATTTGTTAAGACTTGTTTGATTCTGACTAAAGTATTTAAAGAGGACTATTTTGAATATACACTTTATTTTTGGTGTTTGTAGGTAAACTCAGATAAAGACTTAACGCCAGAACGCTTGTAAACAAAAGGAAAGGTAACAGTGGAATCTATTACTCCATCTATAGTATTATAATATATATTTTACGTATGATAAAGATGGTTTATGTAAATTATAAGATTGTAATGATGGTTGAATGGAAGGTAAAGGAGTGATTTGAGCAGACACTGGCATTTTCACCTGATTGTTTGATTATGAGTGACAAGTTTCCTTTATGTAAAGATTTGCCAATGTGCTTTTTGCCAGAACAAAACAGGGCTGTTGTAAGAAACGCAATGTTCAAAGAGTAATTGATTGTCAAAATCAGCAGTACATAGACACATTATTACAGCCTTAAACATCCTGAAGCAAGTGACAGTGAAATAAAACGAATTAAGTTCCACCAGATTCGACACAGCGTTATTTTATTGTGTTGTTGGAGACAAACTCAGAGAGCCGGGTTTGTTTGTGCAGGAGAGTGACTTCTTCTCAGACGTTTGTTCTGCAGAGATGGATGTGAGCTGCTGAGAGTTGGTGCCCACGAGGTTTAGAGATAAAATAAGACAGAAACACTCCTCAGTTCTGTAGCAGCACCTCAACAAAATGTTTTTCAGATTGTTAATCTCACCTTGTTGCACATCAACCTGACCACTAGTGTTTGGCAGCAAATGGTTCTGCAGGGGTTTATCTTTAGTCTGGACTCAAAAGACAAACGTTTATTTTAAAATTTAGTTTTTACTGCACCATGAATGACAACTATTTGAAATCGTCCTCCCTTGAATGTAAGACGTGCGACGCTAACTCTGTAACAGATCTGAGCGTTTTAGGTCCAGACGTGAAGAGCCGGGCTGAACTCCGGCTCCGGTGTCGATGTTTGTGTGTTTACATAAATCTCTGATGAATGATTGCTCTGAGCACAGCCACATCACAAACGGAAAAGTCTCCTCTTCAGCAGCGCGTGCGGACTTTGTAAACTCTGATTATGCAGCCTTCTGATGCCTCGGCGGCAGAGGAACCAGAAGTGTCAGGGCCCCCGCGCGGCGTCGGGGCCCCCGCTCCGTGTCGGGGCCCCCGCTCTGAGTCGGGGCCACCGCTCTGTCTCTTCTGACCGGTCGTGAGTGACTTTAGTGTCTGTGATCTTATTTCTCCACTCATGCTGAGTGTTCTAAAGCCATTGTTGTGGTTCAGATGAAGTTTGTGCAGGAGCGAGACGTTTGTAGAAGAATCTATAACAGCACTGTTTATGGTCAAAATAACTCGTGTGTTCCTGTTACTGCTGTAGCTTTGGAGGCATGTGGCCATTTTGTATTAAGTTCTTCAACATAAGCCACTCCCCCTTCCCTTTTGGAGGGATTTCATTGGTCCTGAGGTTGCTGAGTGACACTGGCCCAACATCATTTGGTTTCCTCAGCTCCTTCTTCGTGTGACTGCATGGTCTCATGTGACACACAGTTTCTCCTCGTTCTTTTCTAAAGGAGAGATGTTGATTCTTTTAATTCATTCGTTTCATTTTAGATTTTAGAAAGGGAAAGAATACAAAGTAAATAAATCAGAATATGAATTTAATCACTTTTGTACGCCTATTTTCAATAAAAAGTGTAACAAAAAGCTAACAAAAAGTTGATTTGTAAATAGGTAATGTACAGTTTGTATCTGTAACTTGTCAGTCTGTCATTGGTGACAGAGTCTGTCTTGCTTATAACGCACGCTACCAGTAAATAAAAAAGGAAAAAGTATATTTAGACTGTATGGTCCCATGAAAGCAAGTTTTAAATTAATATCTGATGTATATTCCTGTAACATTGCATTTTTATCTGAGGAATGATGTTATTAAAAAATGCAAATAAATTGCATTTCATACAGCTGTGTTTTTTCACGTTCACTGTGTGTGATTCAGAAACACATCAGGGATTTTTCATGGAAACCACAGCTCGCGGTGCAGGAGTTTGTTTTCCTGTCCCGTCCTGCTGTGTGACTCTGGGACGCTGCTAATTATCCACGTCCTGATGTTTTAGTGCGGGTCGTGGGTAATATTTCTGCAATTACTGGACCTAGCTTCTGCAAAAATAAAAATAAATGTCTCAAAAGCTCAAGGCAACACGACCCCTCAAGATTTTTGAGTTTTTATTCACCTAATTTAATGTTCCTATGTCTAAAAACTTTAAATTATAAACTTAATATTATCTGTATTTTTTAACTCATCTTACAGCCAACGCACTTCCATTGTTCAGAAAAAAGTATTATTTTTGATAATAATAAAACTAAATATACTAAATTTAACAAAAGAATAATACTTTCTCTGAACAATGAACGAATGATAGTGAGTAAAAGTTTAAGTTTTTAGACATATGAACATTAATATTAGTTGGTAAAAACTTGAGATTTTGAGTTGAGGAAGCTGTTGCCTTGAGTTTTGGTTTTACAGTGTGTCAGCACAAAGTGAAAGGATTTTTTTTCACTACAGCCTTGTTGTGATATTTGTGACGTAAATATCAGCTGAGCAGGTCACAATGGACATAAAGTAAGTGTGGGACAGAGGGGGACAGAGGGGGACGGAGCGGGACAGAGGGGGACAGAGGGGGACAGAGGGGGACAGAGGGGGACGGAGCGGGACAGAGCGGGACAGAGGGGGACAGAGCGGGACAGAGGGGGACAGAGCGGGACAGAGGGGGACGGAGCGGGACAGAGGGGGACAGAGCGGGACAGAGGGGGACAGAGCGGGACAGAGGGGGACAGAGCGGGACAGAGGGGGACGGAGCAGGACAGAGGGGGACGGAGCGGGACAGAGGGGGACAGAGCGGGACAGAGGGGGACAGAGCGGGACAGAGGGGGACGGAGCGGGACAGAGGGGGACGGAGCGGGACAGAGGGGGACAGAGGGGGACAGAGGGGGACGGAGCGGGACAGAGGGGGACAGAGCGGGACAGAGGGGGACGGAGCAGGACAGAGGGGGACGGAGCGGGACAGAGGGGGACAGAGCGGGACAGAGGGGGACAGAGCGGGACAGAGGGGGACAGAGCGGGACAGAGGGGGACGGAGCGGGACAGAGGGGGACAGAGGGGGACAGAGGGGGACGGAGCGGGACAGAGGGGGACGGAGCGGGACAGAGGGGGACAGAGGGGGACAGAGGGGGACAGAGCGGGACAGAGGGGGACAGAGCGGGACAGAGCGGGACAGAGGGGGCAGAGCGGGACAGAGGGGGACAGAGCGGGACAGAGGGGGACAGAGCGGGACAGAGGGGGACAGAGGGGGACAGAGCGGGACGGAGCGGGACAGAGGGGGACGGAGCGGGACAGAGCGGGACAGAGGGGGACAGAGCGGGACAGAGGGGGACAGAGCGGGACAGAGGGGGACAGAGGGGGACGGAGCGGGACGGAGCGGGACAGAGGGGGACGGAGGGGGACAGAGTGGGACAGAGCGGGACAGAGGGGGACAGAGCGGGACAGAGGGGGACAGAGGGGGACAGAGGTGGACGGAGCGGGACAGAGCGGGACAGAGGGGGACAGAGCGGGACAGAGGGGGACGGAGCGGGACAGAGGGGGACAGAGCGGGACAGAGGGGGACGGAGCGGGACAGAGGGGGACAGAGGGGGACGGAGCGGGACAGAGCGGGACAGAGGGGGACAGAGCGGGACAGAGGGGGACGGAGCGGGACAGAGGGGGACAGAGCGGGACAGAGGGGGACGGAGCGGGACAGAGGGGGACAGAGCGGGACAGAGGGGGACGGAGCGGGACAGAGCGGGACAGAGGGGGACGGAGGGGGACGGAGCGGGACAGAGGGGGACAGAGCGGGACAGAGGGGGACGGAGCGGGACAGAGGGGGACAGAGGGGGACAGAGGGGGACGGAGCGGGACAGAGCGGGACAGAGGGGGACAGAGCGGGACAGAGGGGGACGGAGCGGGACAGAGGGGGACAGAGCGGGACAGAGGGGGACGGAGCGGGACAGAGGGGGACAGAGTGGGACAGAGGGGGACGGAGCGGGACAGAGCGGGACAGAGGGGGACGGAGCGGGACAGAGGGGGACAGAGCGGGACAGAGCGGGACAGAGGGGGACGGAGCGGGACAGAGGGGGACGGAGCGGGACAGAGGGGGACAGAGGGGGACGGAGCGGGACAGAGGGGGACAGAGCGGGACAGAGGGGGACGGAGCGGGACAGAGGGGGACAGAGGGGGACAGAGGGGGACGGAGCGGGACAGAGGGGGACAGAGGGGGACAGAGCGGGACAGAGGGGGACAGAGTGGGACAGAGGGGGACAGAGCGGGACAGAGGGGGACGGAGGGGGACAGAGGGGGACAGAGCGGGACAGAGGGGGACAGAGTGGGACAGAGGGGGACAGAGCGGGACAGAGGGGGACGGAGGGGGACAGAGGTGGACGGAGCGGGACAGAGGGGGACAGAGGGGGACAGAGGGGGACAGAGCGGGACAGAGGGGGACAGAGCGGGACAGAGGGGGACAGAGCGGGACAGAGGGGGACAGAGGGGGACAGAGCGGGACAGAGGGGGACGGAGCGGGACAGAGGGGGACAGAGGGGGACAGAGCGGGACAGAGGGGGACAGAGTGGGACAGAGGGGGACAGAGCGGGACAGAGGGGGACGTGTTACAAATGCAGTGAAACAGTAACGGTTAAATAAATATTCAGCGTGTTCATTCATTTTCCCATAGACTTTTTGAAAAATGCAAATATTAAGAGTTTAAAAGCTAGAGGGAGGCTAATCTCTGTGCTAACTCGTGACCTTAGCACAATTCATTTCTTGAAAAGTATCTTGAATAATCAGTGACACACATTTGTAAGTTTCAGCTTTCTTTTTTTACAAAATGAGTTAGCACAGAGCTAATTATCCTCCGTTGAGCTTTTAAACTTTTAATAAACACATTTTTTCAAAGTCTATGGGAAAAATGAAAGGGAAATTCACTTCCGGCACCAGAGGGGGCACTGTTGCGCTCCACTGTCTGCCCCAGAAGAAGCTTGATGTTTGTGATCTGACAGTAACGAGACATTTATGAGCTAAACACTGACTGTAGATAAATAAAAGTTTGTGCAGGCGTGAGTGGGACATGTGGCACATCTGGTCACTCTGGATCTACTGAGGTTGTGGCCCCGATCACTAGGAAACAAAAAAACAAAAAAACAAAGGTCAGGTTAAATCAGATCAGATTCTAGAAGACTGAAACCAAACTATTTAGGTTTTTCTGAGCTGTCCCCAGGCAGAAATGACATAAATCTGACAAAATAAATAAAAAGATGACATCAGCGTAAACAAACCTTTACCACACACACACACACACACACACAAAAAAACTTCTACACTGTAAAAAAAAAAGTGTGACAACTCAAGGCAATAGGATTTTGAGTTTTCAAATAATAATATTTTTTAAACATTTTTTGTTCAATTTGATGTTCATACTTTAAGTTTTACTCACTATAAATTTTTTTAACTTATCTTACATCTTACATTGTTCTGAAAAAGTATTATTGATAATAATAAAAAGTAAATATACTGAATTTAACAAAACAAATGTACAATTTTTACAACAACTTTGTCGGAACAATGGAGAGTAAGTTGGCTGTGAGATGAGTTTAAAAAATAATGATAGTGAGTAAAACTTAAAATGAGGACGTTAAATTAGGTGAACAAAAAATATTAGTTGTTGAAAACTAGAGATTTTGAGTTGGCCCCAAAACTCAGTTTTTACAGTGTACATTTTTTAGGCAGCCATTCTGTTGTAAATTGACTCGTGTCACGTGAGCAGGCGGCCCGTGAGAGGCACAGACAGAGGAACAACACAGACGCACACGCCCCAGAGCCGCAGCCTGACCCAACCTGCGCGTCCCAGGTTCAGCGGGTCCCAGGCGCGTCCCAGGCAGGTCCCAGGCGCGTCCCAGGCTGGGTAGAGAGGTCCCGGGCTCGCGCTTTCTCCACGATGACGGCGGGACCTCAGCTTTTGGTGAAACTTCTAACACCGTGAGTGAGGACGGCTCCGAGGCGGCGGCATGGGACGGGGCCGCAGGGGCGCACCGGGACGGGACGCAGACTTCTCCTACGTCAGTCCCGTGGTCAAATATCTGCTCTTCTTTTTCAACTTTCTGTTTTGGGTAAGTTTTTTTATTTATTATTATCTCAATAACAAAATGCACTCCAGTCCCGACACTTCCCCTGAAGTTCTCTCTGGGACAGGTTTACTCTGAGCTTTGTTTGGTTTAAGTTAAATTTTAACTTCCACTGAAAACTGAAACCACGTCAAATCTGTACACAGGATTTTAGAAACACTGAGGTTCATCAGACCTGGTTTAGACCTGGTTTAGTCCTGGTTTAGACCTGGTTTAGTCCTGGTTTAGACCTTGTTTAGACCTGGTTTAGTCCTGGTTTAGTCCTGGTTTAGTCCTTGTTTAGACCTGGTTTAGTCCTGGTTTAGTCCTGGTTTAGACCTGGTTTAGTCCTGGTTTAGACCTTGTTTAGACCTGGTTTAGTCCTGGTTTAGTCCTGGTTTAGTCCTTGTTTAGACCTTGTTTAGTCCTGATTTAGTCCTGGTTTAGACCTTGTTTAGACCTGGTTTAGTCCTGGTTTAGACCTGGTTTAGACCTGGTTTAGACCTGGTTTAGTCCTGGTTTAGACCTGGTTTAGACCTGGTTTAGTCCTGGTTCAGACCTGGTTTAGACCTGGTTTAGACCTGGTTTAGTACCTTGTTTAGTCCTGGTTTAGTCCTGGTTTAGACCTGGTTTAGTCCTGATTTAGTACCTGGTTTAGTCCTGGTTCAGATCCTTGTTTAGACCTGGTTTAGACCTGGTTTAGTCCTGGTTTAGATCCTGGTTTAGACCTGGTTTAGTACCTGGTTTAGTCCTGGTTTAGTCCTGGTTTAGTCCTGGTTTAGACCTTGTTTAGACCTGGTTTAGTCCTTGTTTAGTCCTGGTTTAGTCCTTGTTTAGACCTGGTTTAGTCCTGATTTAGTCCTGGTTTAGACCTTGTTTAGTCCTGGTTTAGTCCTGGTTTAGACCTGGTTTAGACCTGGTTTAGACCTGGTTTAATCCTGGTTTAGACCTGGTTTAGACCTGGTTTAGTCCTGGTTCAGACCTTGTTTAGACCTGGTTTAGACCTGGTTTAGTCCTTGTTTAGTCCTGGTTTAGTCCTGGTTTAGACCTTGTTTAGACCTGGTTTAGACCTGGTTTAGTCCTGGTTTAGTCCTGGTTTAGACCTGGTTTAGTCCTGGTTTAGTCCTGGTTTAGTCCTGGTTTAGACCTGGTTTAGTCCTGGTTCAGTCCTGGTTCAGTCCTGGTTTAGTCCTGGGTTAGACCTGGTTTAGACCTAGACCTGGTTTAGTCCTGGTTTAGTCCTGGTTTAGACCTTGTTTAGACCTGGTTTAGACCTGGTTTAGACCTGGTTTAGTCCTGGTTTAGACCTGGTTTAGTCCTGGTTTAGTCCTTGTTTAGACCTGGTTTAGTCCTTGTTTAGTCCTGGTTTAGTCCTTGTTTAGACCTTGTTTAGACCTGGTTTAGTCCTGGTTTAGACCTGGTTTAGACCTGGTTTAATCCTGGTTTAGACCTGGTTTAGACCTGGTTTAGTCCTGGTTTAGACCTGGTTTAGTCCTGGTTTAGACCTGGTTTAGTCCTGGTTTAGTCCTGGTTTAGACCTGGTTTAGTCCTGGTTTAGTCCTTGTTTAGACCTGGTTTAGTCCTTGTTTAGTCCTGGTTTAGTCCTTGTTTAGACCTTGTTTAGTCCTGATTTAGTCCTGGTTTAGACCTTGTTTAGACCTGGTTTAATCCTGGTTTAGACCTGGTTTAGACCTGGTTTAGTCCTGGTTTAGACCTGGTTTAGTCCTGGTTTAGACCTGGTTTAGTCCTGGTTTAGTCCTGGTTTAGACCTGGTTTAGTCCTGGTTTAGACCTTGTTTAGACCTGGTTTAGACCTGGTTTAGTCCTGGTTTAGTCCTGGTTTAGTCCTGGTTTAGACCTTGTTTAGACCTGGTTTAGACCTGGTTTAGTCCTGGTTTAGTCCTGGTTTAGACCTGGTTTAGTCCTGGTTTAGTCCTGGTTTAGTCCTGGTTTAGACCTGGTTTAGTCCTGGTTCAGTCCTGGTTCAGTCCTGGTTTAGTCCTGGTTTAGACCTGGTTTAGACCTAGACCTGGTTTAGTCCTGGTTTAGTCCTGGTTTAGACCTTGTTTAGACCTGGTTTAGACCTGGTTTAGACCTGGTTTAATCCTGGTTTAGACCTGGTTTAGACCTGGTTTAGTCCTGGTTTAGACCTGGTTTAGACCTGGTTTAGACCTGGTTTAGTCCTGGTTTAGTCCTGGTTTAGACCTGGTTTAGTCCTGGTTTAGACCTTGTTTAGACCTGGTTTAGACCTGGTTTAGTCCTGGTTTAGTCCTGGTTTAGACCTGGTTTAGTCCTGGTTTATACCTGGTTTAGTCCTGGTTTAGACCTGGTTTAGTCCTGGTTTAGTCCTGGTTTAGACCTGGTTTAGACCTGGTTTAGACCTGGTTTAGTCCTGGTTTAGACCTGGTTTAGTCCTGGTTTAGACCTGGTTTAGTCCTGGTTTAGACCTTGTTTAGACCTGGTTTAGACCTGGTTTAGTCCTGGTTTAGTCCTGGTTTAGACCTGGTTTAGTCCTGGTTTAGACCTGGTTTAGTCCTGGTTTAGACCTGGTTTAGACCTGGTTTAGACCTGGTTTAGTCCTGGTTTAGTCCTGGTTTATACCTGGTTTAGTCCTGGTTTAGACCTGGTTTAGTCCTGGTTTAGACCTGGTTTAGACCTGGTTTAGTCCTGGTTTAGACCTGGTTCAGTCCTGGTTTAGACCTTGTTTAGATCTGGTTTAGTCCTGGTTTAGACCTGGTTTAGTCCTGGTTTAGTCCTGGTTTAGTCCTGGTTTAGACCTTGTTTAGACCTGGTTTAGTCCTTGTTTAGACCTGGTTTAGTCCTGGTTTAGACCTGGTTTAGTTTTTGTTTAGACCTGGTTTAGTCCTGGTTTAGACCTGGTTTAGTCCTTGTTTAGTCCTGGTTTAGTCCTTGTTTAGACCTTGTTTAGTCCTGGTTTAGTCCTGGTTTAGACCTGGTTTAGTCCTGGTTTAGACCTGGTTTAGTCCTTGTTTAGTCCTGGTTTAGTCCTTGTTTAGACCTTGTTTAGTCCTGGTTTAGTCCTTGTTTAGACCTTGTTTAGTCCTGGTTTAGTCCTTGTTTAGACCTGGTTTAGTCCTTATTTAGTCCTGGTTTAGTCCTTGTTTAGACCTTGTTTAGTCCTGATTTAGTCCTGGTTTAGACCTTGTTTAGACCTGGTTTAGTCCTGGTTTAGTCCTGGTTTAAAGCTGGTTTAGTCCTGATTTAGTCCTGGTTTAGTCCTGGTTTAGACCTGGTTTAGTCCTTGTTTAGTCCTGGTTTAGTCCTTGTTTAGACCTTGTTTAGTCCTGGTTTAGTCCTTGTTTAGACCTTGTTTAGTCCTGGTTTAGTCCTTGTTTAGACCTGGTTTAGTCCTTGTTTAGTCCTGGTTTAGTCCTTGTTTAGACCTTGTTTAGACCTGGTTTAGTCCTGGTTTAGTCCTGGTTTAGACCTGGTTTAGACCTGGTTTAGACCTGGTTTAGACCTGGTTTAGACCTGGTTTAGTCCTGGTTTAGACCTGGTTTAGACCTGGTTTAGTCCTGGTTTAGACCTGGTTTAGACCTGGTTTAGTCCTGGTTTAGACCTGGTTTAGTCCTGGTTTAGTCCTGGTTTAGTCCTGGTTTAGTCCTGATTTAGTCCTGGTTTAGACCTGGTTTAGTCCTGGTTTAGTCCTGGTTTAGACCTGGTTTGGTCCTGGTTTAGTCCTGGTTTAGACCTGGTTTAGTCCTGGTTTAGACCTGGTTTAGTCCTGGTTTAGACCTGGTTTAGACCTGGTTTAGACCTGGTTTAGTCCTGGTTTAGACCTGGTTTAGTGTAACAATAGAAAAATACCATAGAACTGTATAAAGTTCTATAAATAGCGAGGTCTGTGACTGCAGGGAGGCAGTGTCCGGCTGCGTTCACATCAGAAATGGAACTAATCTCTAACTACACAATCATCACTCATTCACACAATCATCACTCATTCACACAATCATCACTTATTCACACAATCATCACTCATTCACACAATCATCACTCATTCACACAATCATCACTCATTCACACAATCATCACTCATTCACACAATCATCACTCATTCACACAATCATCACTCATTCACACAATCATCACTTATTCACACAATCATCACTCATTCACACAATCATCACTCATTCACACAATCATCACTCATTCACACAATCATCACTCATTCACACAATCATCACTCATTCACACAATCATCACACATTTACACAATCATTTACTCACCCTCAACATCTGGGACAACTGTACTCTCCATCACTAAATCAGTAATAAACATTTTAATCAGAAAAAAATCTCCTGTACAAACTTCCTTTAGTTTAGATTTAGTCAGAGTTAACCACTGGACTACATTTCACTGAGATCCTGTTAAAAGTCAGAAAAACTAACAAATCGAGTCTAGACCTGGACTAATTCATAAACATCTGGAGACAACTTTGTAATAACCCACTGCAATGTAAATAAAATTGAACCACAACATTAGGTCCCAGGTCAAACTCCTTAATATTTCTCCTTCTAGGCATCGTTTTATCCATTATTCTCCGTCTAAGGCCACAGATTTCGGTGAAAGTGCGGGACGGAGGCCGGCTGCTGCTGCGCCGTGGCCAAACCAAAGTTCAGCTCTGGATTTGTTCGTCAGGTGACTCTGACATAAGCAGATTTCTGGTTTAGTGCATTTTCTCACCCAGCCCCTAAAGCCAGCCGCGGGAGAGGGACGGGGGCATGTTCAGACCCGGGACACGGCTGCGGGACGGGGCCGTGTCCAAACTTGAAACTCTCCACTGAGGAATGTTCTGTGTTTGTGCCGCCTCAGGCTACGGTGTCTCAGTTTTACAGTAACACATTTAGCTCGTTTTAATGTTTGAACTGAGAACTTTTCTGCGTGTTTTCGTTGTTCAGGCAGAGTTTCGGTGTCCGGTGTCAGGGGAAAGGTCCTGAGTGTAACTGTACCTGTCTCAGTGAGTGTGGGAAGCACAGGGATTCACACAAAAGCTCTTTATTTTCTTATTTAGTTACCGTTGGCTCAGCTCAGAGGTCATCAAAACTTCTTCTTTATGGTTTACTTTTTTTAAAACAACGTTGTGTGGTTTTTCATGTTTTGCGATCAGTTTTTTGTGGATAACTTTTGCTGTGTTGATTCAAATGCCATAGATTTTGCCTCAGGTTTGTGTTTTGGGATGAATTTTCCTGAAATCCTCTTAAAATGCTCTCCACCTTTACCCCTAAGACATTTTTTGTGCCATTGACTCCAATTCAAACCACATTTTTATAAAACACTGTCACTGCAATATACGAAAACGTATTGCGTTCACCTGAAGAAAAAAAAAAAAAAAGTTTTTGTTTTAATGAGCTAAGTTAGTTCTGTTTTTATGAGAAAAGTTCTGTTTTTATGAGAAAAGTTCTGTTTTTATGAGTAT
Source organism: Bostrychus sinensis (assembly GCA_020698575.1). Taxonomy (NCBI): domain Eukaryota; kingdom Metazoa; phylum Chordata; class Actinopteri; order Gobiiformes; family Eleotridae; genus Bostrychus; species Bostrychus sinensis. Next base: position 3,239,735 of record CM036239.1, read on the forward strand.
AAATAACTTGGGTTTTTATGACAAAAGTAAATTCATGTCTATCACAACCAGTAAACGTTTAGCTCGTATTGAAGAGTTGCTCGCTAAAGAAAGGGCGTAAATGTCCCAACTACTTGGTTTAATACGGTTTTATTTTACTCTAGGCTTGAGACACTGGAGATTGTGCTTTCGTTAAGTAATATTGACGTATAATCATTAGTTTGTCGACTCTGCGCAGACATCTCAGGTCTTTGCCATTGACTTTGAATTCCTCTCTCCCCAAAAGTGGAACAAGATAATAAGGACCATTATCCACATAAAAACATAACATTATTTTACTCGTAAAAACAAAACTTTTCTCGTAAAAACAGAACTTTTCTCGTAAAAACAGAAAATTATTTTACTCGTAAAAACAAAACTTTTCTCGTAAAAACAGAACTTTTCTCGTAAAAACAGAAAATTATTTTACTCGTAAAAAAACAACTTTTCTCATAAAAACAGAAAATTATTTTACTCGTAAAAACAGAACTTTTCTCGTAAAAACAGAAAATTATTTTACTCGTAAAAAACAGAACTTTTCTCGTAAAAACAGAAAATTATTTTACTCGTAAAAAAACAACTTTTCTCGTAAAAACAGAAAATTATTTTACTCGTAAAAACAGAACTTTTCTCGTAAAAACAGAAAATTATTTTACTCGTAAAAACAAAACTTTTCTCGTAAAAACAGAAAATTATTTTACTCGTAAAAACAAAACTTTTCTCGTAAAAACAGAAAATTATTTTACTCGTAAAAACAGAACTTTTCTCGTAAAAACAGAAAATTATTTTACTCGTAAAAAACAGAACTTTTCTCGTAAAAACAGAAAATTATTTTACTCGTAAAAAAACAACTTTTCTCGTAAAAACAGAAAATTATTTTACTCGTAAAAAAACAACTTTTCTCGTAAAAACAGAAAATTATTTTACTCGTAAAAACAGAACTTTTCTCGTAAAAACATAAAATTATTTTACTCGTAAAAACAGAACTTTTCTCGTAAAAACAGAAAATTATTTTACTCGTAAAAACAGAACTTTTCTCATAAAAACAGAACTAACTTTGCTCATTAAAACAGAAACTTTTTTTTTTCAGGTGAACGCAGTACGCTTCCGTAGCAATATAATTTTACATTTTTATCAAGTATTTCATGGATTCTCTGTCAGATGGAAGACCACAGCTGTTATTGTGATATATTTAGATTCTTACGATACAGATATTGCGTTTGCTTGATATTGCGATAACGATAATTTTGCGATATATTGTGCAGCCCTAATGTGCGCCACAAAAACTTTAATTAAAGGGGTTACATTTCATATGTAGTTGGACACATTCTTCGCAGTGTGAGTAGAAGGGTCTTACTTACTTTAACATAAATATTGCAGGACAAATGAAAATGTTAACATATTTAATTTATTAGTGTGTACGCAGCCTGAAATCAAGCCTTAGCGGTGTAAGAATTGTTCATTTTCTGGTGTAAGCATCAAAGCGGACAATGATTCAGAAGTGCAATCAAATCAGAAGTTTATTTAATATCACACAGGTGAGGTTACAGCGTCGCTACGAGCTCTGTCCTTAGTTTTTATTTTTCTGTACGACGATCTCAGCAGAGCGTTATCTTCTTTGTCTTCCTGAGCCTCCCATGCATCGAGCTGAGAACTTTGTAGCAGCTCTGTTATGTGAGCAATTTTAGGAATGAACAATGCACCCAACTGTAAACTGACCTTACACTGTAAAAACATCACACAGGACCCAAGTATCATTACACTGCTCTACAAATGTTTGGACTGGATCTGTTTCTGAGATAAAAGTGGCTAAATCTCATTCATTTTGATAAAATGAACTGAAAATCAATGATAACTGTGCTGTTAGCTATGTATTCAAGATATTTAATGATATTGTTTCACATCAAAATCACATCTGTTTATACAATAGATTTAGGCATTTTTGCTTAAAAATAATATTTATATTTTGAAAATATTTATATTTCTCTACATGCATGCATTTTGTCCACTTCCAAGAGAGAGATTTCTGCAAATAAAAACAAAACATTTTATGTCCAAACTCTAGCCATATTAAAATGAATGTATTGAATGTGCAGCTTTCAGATAGAACTGGTTGCTTGTAGACACTGTACCTTCTGATAAACTACCGTTTTTGACTTATTTTGCATAAATTTCCTATTTTAACCCAATACTGTTTCTTGGAAACTATAGCAATCTGCACTTCTCACTTACTTTTTCTTTATTAGTGACCTAATCCAAGAAACATTTCACTACTTTTGTTCCAGAAGCATTTTGCTGTAGACCTGTGTTATGACTAATGTTGAGCCGTTATTAACCTGAGCAGAAGTTTAATGGTAATACACAAAGCTTTATGTAGAAATATTCAACAGTGGGTCACAAGCCAGCGTAGTCTCAGAGCGTTGAAGGACATCCGCTGTAAAAAAAATAAAATAAAATCTGCCAAATCACACAATAGGAGGCAGGTGATTTTGTCCGACTTGTGATTAAAGTGTGTCATGGATCAGTCCAAATATCTGATGTGCAGTTATCTTCATCTGTTTGGTAAAAATATATTTGTCCTCAGGTAATCTCGCTGGTGATGGTGGCGATCGGAGTGTACGCCCGGATAATGAAGCACGCAGGTGAGCTGTACGCAGACACTGAAAGGTTGCACATAAAATCAGCTCATTTGAAATCTAAATATTGTTTTCTGTGCATTAAATGGTGAAACTGAATTTAAATGCACACAAAAGAAAAAAAAAACTCAAGGCAACAGGATCTCTTATGGTTTTTGAGTTTTGGGGCCAACTCAAAATCTCAAGTTTTCAACAACGATTTTATTTTGTTCAATTTAATGTTCATGTGTCGCTTAAGTTTTACTCACTATCACCTAGGGCTGCACGATATATCACGATATTATCGCAATATCAGCAAACGCAATATCTGTATCGCATGAATCTAAATATATCGCAATAACGCTGTGGTCTTCCATCTGACAGAGATTTACACTGAAGAATCATTTTCCACCAGAGCCTTAAAAGAACATGTGTTGTGACTAAATAAAAATGTTTAAAAAGTCCAGTTTTAGTGGTAATTTAATTAATTTAGTCCCAGCTTAGCCTTGTTTTATTCCTGGTTTAGTCTGTGTTAAGTTTGGATTTTGTGGCTGTTTTGACTTGTAAATACAGGAACTTACATTTTTGTGAAATGTAGTGAATTTAACTTACTATGTTCCAAAAGTAGGCTCTATTTTCAAATATCGCAATAATATCGTTATCGCAGTTTTCAACATAGTTATCTAGTTATCTCTATATCGTGCAGCCCTATCATTATTTTTAACTCATCTTACAGCCAACTTACTATCCATTGTTCAAAAAAAGTTGTTAAAATTGTAAAATTGTTTTGTTCAATTGAGTATATTAAGTTTTTATTATTCTCAATAATAATACTTTTTCTGAACAATGGATAGTACGTTGGCTGTAATATGAGTTACAAAAAATAATGATAGTGAGTAAAACTTAAGATTGAAAGTTTTTAGACATGAATGTTAAATTTAGGAGAGGAAAAAAAATTGCTGAAAACTTGAAATTTTGAGTTGGCCATAAAACTCAAAAATCTTGAGGGACCCTATTGCCTTTAGTTTTTGCAACTTTTTTTTACAGTGCAGTAAGCCTTCTTGTGCCATACAGTTAGTAAAATCATTTCGAAAAATATTTTTTGGTTCTGAAAAAAGTTAGTCACGAAAAATGATCAGGGTTAAAAGTGGGTCCCGAATGTAGAGCATTTGACAAACATTGGTTTATTGGAGGTATTTGGTTTATTCAGTAAAAACAATGCAGTTTGATCTGATATTAAATTATGAACACGAAACTAATTTTGCTGCCTTGGCTGTGGCTCCTGCAGAGGCAGCGTTGGCGTATCTGGCGGTGGACCCTGCGGTGATGCTCATGATCGTGGGGATCCTCATGTTCGTCATTACCTTCTGTGGCTGCGTCGGCTCGCTCCGGGAAAACATCTGCCTTCTGCAAACAGTAAGTGATCAAACGTCTCCTCAGCACAGACGCCGCCAGTTTCATGCCCTGGAGGCTACGCTTACAGTTTTTCTCATTCGCTTTGACACATTTCCCCGTTCAGAAATGTCATTTGCAAAACAGGTCACACAGAAGCAGGGTTGCCAGGTGTAAAAGTGAAAAATCCGCCCAACAGCAACTCAAAAATCGCCCAAAACTCACAGAACAGTGAATGAAAACACCACATGACCCCCACCCCCGGCTTCATTGTGGTTGCCTTTGGGTTTTAAATATTTGACATTCAGAATATGAAGAAATAACCTAAATAAAAAAATTGCTCTGCCCAACCCACAGACACTTTTTTTCACCCATGGCAACATTTAAAAAGCCATGGGAAAACCACAGACTTTGCAACCCTGCACAGAAAAGTTTCTCTCCTGCAAAATGTTGTTCTGCAATCAAAGCTCTTCAAAAATCTCCCAAAAGCACATTTTTGCATCAAAATGATCAAACTGCAATCAGGTGACTTCATTCACATTCACTCATTCACACAGCAGCAGGTCAGACTCTGATTTACTGCACTGAGTGTCTGAGTTCATATTTTACACAAATTATTTCTCTGCCTAAAATCTGACTTTTTTATATTGGAGCAATGTATTTTAAGCAGACAGACTTTGGTTTGATGCAGTAAAACTGTAGTGGTGTGTTCTGTCACCTCTCCTCACAGAGCTGTCTGTGTGAGAGCTGTGTGTGTCTGTGTGAGAGCTGTGTGTCTGTGTGAGAGCTGTGTGTCTGTGTGAGTGTGTGTGTGTGAGTGTCTGTGTGTCTGTGAGAGAGCTGTGTGTCTGTGTGAGTGTGTGTGTGTGTGAGTGTGTGTGTGTCTGTGAGAGAGCTGTGTGTCTGTGTGAGTGTGTGTGTGTCTGTGTGAGAGCTGTGTGTCTGTGTGAGAGCTGTGTGTCTGTGTGAGAGCTGTGTGTCTGTGTGAGTGTGTGTGTGTGTGAGTGTGTGTGTGTCTGTGTGAGAGCTGTGTGTCTGTGTGAGTGTGTGTGTGTCTGTGTGAGAGCTGTGTGTCTGTGTGAGTGTGTGTGTGTCTGTGTGAGAGCTGTGTGTCTGTGTGAGTGTGTGTGTGTGTGAGAGAGAGAGAGAGCTGTGTATCTGTGTGAGAGCTGTGTGTCTGTGTGAGTGTGTGTGTATCTGTGTGAGAGCTGTGTGTCTGTGTGAGAGCTGTGTGTCTGTGTGAGAGCTGTGTGTCTGTGTGAGAGCTGTGTGTCTGTGTGACTGTGTGTGTCTGTGTGAGAGCTGTGTGTCTGTGTAAGAGCTGTGTATCTGTGTAAGAGCTGTGTGTCTGTGTAAGAGCTGTGTGTCTGTGTGAGAGCTGTGTATCTGTGTTAGAGCTGTGTCTGTGTGAGAGTTGTGTATCTGTGTAAGAGCTGTGTGTCTGTGTGAGAGCTGTGTGTCTGTGTAAGAGCTGTGTGTCTGTGTTAGAGCTGTGTATCTGTGTGAGAGTTGTGTATCTGTGTAAGAGCTGTGTGTCTGTGTGAGTGTGTGTGTGTCTGTGTGAGAGCTGTGTGTCTGTGTGAGTGTGTGTGTGTCTGTGTGAGAGCTGTGTGTCTGTGTGAGTGTGTGTGTGTCTGTGTGAGAGCTGTGTGTCTGTGTGAGTGTGTGTGTGTCTGTGTGAGAGCTGTGTGTCTGTGTGAGTGTGTGTGTGTCTGTGTGAGTGTGTGTGTGTGTGAGAGAGAGAGAGACAGCTGTGTATCTGTGTGAGAGCTGTGTCTGTGTGAGTGTGTGTGTGTCTGTGTGAGAGCTGTGTGTCTGTGTGACTGTGTGTGTCTGTGTGAGAGCTGTGTGTCTGTGTGAGAGCTGTGTATCTGTGTGAGAGTTGTGTATCTGTGTAAGAGCTGTGTATCTGTGTAAGAGCTGTGTGTCTGTGTGAGAGCTGTGTGTCTGTGTGAGAGCTGTGTATCTGTGTGAGAGCTGTGTATCTGTGTAAGAGCTGTGTGTCTGTGTGAGAGTTGTGTATCTGTGTGAGAGCTGTGTATCTGTGTGAGTGTGTGTGTGTCTGTGTGAGAGCTGTGTGTCTGTGTGAGTGTGTGTGTGTCTGTGTGAGAGCTGTGTGTCTGTGTGAGTGTGTGTGTGTCTGTGTGAGAGCTGTGTGTCTGTGTGAGTGTGTGTGTGTCTGTGTGAGAGCTGTGTGTCTGTGTGAGTGTGTGTGTGTCTGTGTGAGAGCTGTGTGTCTGTGTGAGTGTGTGTGTCTGTGTGAGAGCTGTGTGAGTGTGTGTGTGTGAGAGAGAGAGAGAGAGAGCTGTGTATCTGTGTGAGAGCTGTGTGTCTGTGTGAGTGTGTGTGTGTCTGTGTGAGAGCTGTGTGTCTGTGTGACTGTGTGTGTCTGTGTGAGAGCTGTGTGTCTGTGTGAGAGCTGTGTATCTGTGTGAGAGTTGTGTATCTGTGTAAGAGCTGTGTATCTGTGTAAGAGCTGTGTGTCTGTGTAAGAGCTGTGTGTCTGTGTGAGAGCTGTGTATCTGTGTGAGAGCTGTGTATCTGTGTAAGAGTTGTGTATCTGTGTAAGAGCTCTGTGTGTCTGTGTGAGAGCTCTGTGTCTGTGTGAGAGCTGTGTGTCTATGTGAGAGCTGTGTATCTGTGTGAGAGCTGTCTGTCTGTGTGAGAGCTGTGTATCTGTGTAAGAGCTGTGTGTCTGTGTGAGAGCTGTGTATCTGTGTGAGAGCTGTGTATCTGTGTGAGAGCTGTGTGTCTGTGTGAGAGCTGTGTGTGTCTGTGTGAGAGCTGTGTATCTGTGTGAGAGCTGTGTGTCTGTGTGAGAGCTGTGTGTGTCTGTGTGAGAGCTGTGTATCTGTGTGAGAGCTGTGTATCTGTGTGAGAGCTGTGTGTATCTGTGTGAGAGCTGTGTGTCTGTGTGAGAGCTGTGTGTATCTGTGTGAGAGCTGTGTATCTGTGTGAGAGCTATGTGTATCTGTGTGAGAGCTGTGTGTCTGTGTGAGAGCTGTGTATCTGTGTGAGAGCTGTGTGTCTGTGTGAGAGCTGTGTGATCTGTGTGAGTGCTGTGTGTCTGTGTGAGAGCTGTGTGTCTGTGTGAGAGCGGTGTGTGTCTGTGTGAGAGCTGTGTGTCTGTGTGAAGTGTGTGTAGTCTGTGTGAGAGCTGTGTGTCTGTGTGAGTGTGTGTGTGTCTGTGTGAGAGCTGTGTGTCTGTGTGAGTGTGTGTGTGTCTGTGTGAGAGCTGTGTGAGTGTGTGTGTGTGTGTGTTAGAGAGAGAAAGAGCTGTGTATCTGTGTGAGAGCTGTGTGTGTCTGTGTGAGTGTGTGTGTGTCTGTGTGAGTAGCTGTGTGTCTGTGTGACTGTGTGTCTGTGTGAGAGGTGTGTGTCTGTGTGAGAGCTGTGTATCTTGTGTGGAGTTGTGTATAGTGTAAGAGCTGTGTATCTGTGTAAGAGCTGTGTGTCTGTGTAGAGCTGTGTGTCTGTGTGAGAGCTGTGTATCTGTGTGAGAGCTGTGTGTATCTGTGTAAGAGTTGTGTGTCTGTGTGATAGCTGTGTGTAGTCTGTGTAAGAGCTCTGTGTCTGTGTGAGAGCTGTGTATCTGTGTGAGAGCTGTGTATCTGTGTGAGAGCTGTGTGTATCTGTGTGAGAGCTGTGTATCTGTGTGAGAGCTGTGTGTCTGTGTGAGAGCTGTGTATCTGTGTGAGAGCTGTGTGTCTGTGTGAGAGCTGTGTGTGTCTGTGTGAGAGCTGTGTGTATCTGTGTGAGAGCTGTGTGTATCTGTGTGAGAGCTGTGTATCTGTGTGAGAGCTGTGTGTGTCTGTGTGAGAGCTGTGTATCTGTGTGAGAGCTGTGTATCTGTGTGAGAGCTGTGTGTCTGTGTGAGAGCTGTGTGTCTGTGTGAGAGCTGTGTGTATCTGTGTGAGAGCTGTGTGTATCTGTGTGAGAGCTGTGTGTATCTGTGTGAGAGCTGTGTGTCTGTGTGAGAGCTGTGTATCTGTGTGAGAGCTGTGTATCTGTGTGAGAGCTGTGTGTCTGTGTGAGAGCTGTGTGTCTGTGTGAGAGCTGTGTGTCTGTGTGAGAGCTGTGTGTCTGTGTGAGAGCTGTGTATCTGTGTGAGCGCTGTGTGTGTCTGTGTGAGAGCTGTGTATCTGTGTGAGAGCTGTGTGTCTGTGTGAGAGCTGTGTATCTGTGTGAGAGCTGTGTGTCTATGTGAGAGCTGTGTATCTGTGAGAGAGCTGTGTGTCTGTGTGAGAGCTGTGTGTCTGTGTGAGAGCTGTGTATCTGTGTGAGAGCTGTGTGTGTCTGTGTGAGAGCTGTGTGTGTCTGTGTGAGAGCTGTGTGTCTGTGTGAGAGCTGTGTGAAGAGTTTTGAGAAAGTTTGAAAACTGTGTGAAATGAGCTGCAGAGATCGAGTTGAAACAAAAGTTTAAAGAAAAGATTGACAGGAAGCAGTTTTCAGTAAATGAGCTACAGCTGTGCTACGTCAGAGTCAGCGACAGTTTGTTTTTGTTTATCCTGCGCTGTGTTGTTTTGTGTTGTGTTGTGGTTTTGTTTGTGTTACTTTCCAGGTTTGTGCTAACTCTGTTTTGTGTCTTTGCTTTAGTTCTGCATCTGTTTGACAATAATCTTCCTGCTCCAGCTCGCGGCAGGCGTCCTGAGCTTCATCTTCTCTGATAAGGTTCTCACCGCTTTTCAGATTATTGTTGTGCTACACCTGAAGTAAAAAAAAAAAAAAAGATTGACTAAATAAGTAATATAGTATAAGTATATAAGTATATGTTTTTGTCCACTAGAAAAATAAAAGCAGCTATAGATTAAAAAAAATCTTAAAAATAAACCCAAAAAACCCTCAAAAAAAAAATAAAATAAATGTTTATATTAAAAAAGTAGTATCAAAATTGTTTTTGTCGGCTAGAAAAATAAAAGCAGAGGAAGAGATTTTTAAATGTGTTCCGTCAAAAATGAAATCTGCCTCTGAGTCCATAAAAATAAAGCCATGCCTCATTTTTGAAAAGCTTCTTATTTCAAAAACTCACTTATAAAAAAAAAACTTAAAAATAAAAAAAAGCATGTCACAAAATAAATTAAAAAAAATCCTTTTATTAAAAAAAAAAAGACTTTTCATTATTTAAATACAGTTCATCTAAAAATAAAAACACAGCCTCAAATTAAAAAATGGCGCTGTTCCCCAAAATCTCTCTCTCTTTTAAATTAAGGCTACCACAAAAAGAAAAAACCATGCTTCAAATTTAAAAAAGGTTCAGCTGTGTTTTTATTTTTAGATGAACTTTATTTAAATAATGGAAAGTCTTATTTATTTTAATTAATTTTATTATTATTATTATTATTTTTATTTTTTATTTTTGTGACATTCTTTTTTTATTTTAAGGAGTGCTTTTTATTTTTGGTAAGTTTTTGTGAGGTTTTTTGTTTTTTTGTGAGTGAGGTTTTTTATTTTTATAGGAAGAGCTTTTTAAAAATTGAGACATGGCTTTATTTAATTGGACTCTATTTATTTTTTAGAGGCAGGTTTCATTTTTGAGGCAACACATTTAAAAATCTTGATTTTGATGATGCATGATAGTTTTCAGGAGCAGTCTAGTTTAATATATTGCTATAAAATGAATGCATTGGTTAGACTTCAGAGTTTCCTTTGGGAGAGATAAGAATAAGTTAAAAGTTAAAAGATGATGTGGTAAGAGCTGAGAATATTTCTGAATAAAGGGAAAGAGGGCATATCATTAATTGGCTCCACACTAGGGCTGCACAATATATCGCAAAATTATAGTTATCGCAATATCCGTATCGCAAAATCTAAATATATCACAATAACACTGTGGTCTTCCATCTGACAGAGATTTACACTGAAGAATCATTTTCCACTAGAGCCTTAAAAGAACATGTGTTGTGACTAAATAAAAATGTTTAAAAAGTCCAGTTTTAGTGATAATTTAATTAATTTAGTCCCAGCTTAGCCTTGTTTTATTCCTGGTTTAGTCTGTGTTAAGTTTGGATTTTGTGGCTGTTGTGACTTGTAAATACAGGAACTTACATTTTTGTGAAATGTAGTGAATTTAACTTACTATGTTCCAAAAGTAGGCTCTATTTTCAAATATCGCAATATCGTTATCGCAATTTTCAACATAGTTATCGAATATCGCATGTTTCCTCCATATCGTGCAGCTCTACTCCACACTGTAAAAAAAAAAAATGCTGCGAAAACTCAAGGCAACAGGATCCCTCAAGGTTTTTGAGTTTTGGGGCCAACTCAAAATGTGACGTTCATATGCCTAAAGAAAACTTTAAATTGTAGGTTTTATTCTCTAACCTAATTTTTTTTAGCTCATCCTACGTCCAACTTAATCCACTGTTCAGAAAAAGTTAAATATAGTATATTTAGTTTTTATTTTCAATAATTATACTTTTTCTGAACAATGGATAGTAAGTTGGCTGTAAGATGAGTTACAAAAATAATAAGAGAGAGTAAAACTTAAAATGTAGGGTTTTTTAGACATAAACGTCAAATTAATTGACAAAAAAATATTAAATGTTGACAACTTGAGATTTTGAGTTGGCCCCAAAACGCAAAAATCTTGAGGGATCCTGTTGCCTTGAGTTTTTTCATTTTATTTTATTTTTACCGTGTACAGGTTAGGGTTAGAGGGAGTCAGATGATTTGTAATGGCAGCCCCTAAAGGAAACATCCAAAATTTTAAGTGTATATAAAAAATATGAAATATGTCATTTATTAACTTCCCATTTCTGTTTCTTTAGGCTCGCAATAAAGTCACTGAGATGATCAACAAAGCCATCACCCACTACAGAGATGACATAGATCTGCAAAACCTCATTGATTTTGGACAGAGAGATGTATATTTATTAAATAACTTTTTTATTTTTACTATTAAATTACATTTTGATATGTTTTGTTTGCTAATATGAAACATCTTCCTGTCAGTTTGGATGCTGCGGTGCTGTGACGTACACAGACTGGTCCCAGAACATGTACTTTGACTGCAAACAGGAGAACCCCAGTCGAGAACGCTGCTCTGTCCCCTTCTCCTGCTGCATCATCACCAAACAGGAGGTTGTTATTCATTCACAAACATCATGTATTAGTTTGTCCCAGTTATATGTCGGACTATAAGTCGCTCCGGAGTCGCACAAGCCAAAAATTGCATAATGAAGAAGAAAAAAACGTCACATTTTTGGGGGGATATTTATTTGACAAAATGCGACACCAAGAACAGACATTTCATGTTGAAAGGCAAGTTATAGTAATAATAGAATAGAGAACAACAGCTGAATAGGTGTGCGCTATGCTAACGTAACACATTGATGGTTATTCAGCTACATGAAGCATAAACAACGAACTGAATAGGTGTCTCGTATGTTAACGTAATATATTAACAGTTATTCACATAACTATAGCATAAAGAACATAATATAACAAGTTCACCAAACTCACCATCTCACTCCTAATCGCTAAATCCTTTAAATTCTTCATCCTCGGTGTCGCTTCTGAACAACTCCGCCAACTCCGGAGGTAGACGAAGCGCCGCTTCCTCCTCTGCGTGGCTGTCGTCAGACTCAGCATCAGTTCCATTTCCAATTATTCCGCTCTTTCTCAGTTGTCTTTATAGCCTAAGTTGTTAGTGGTAATGTTTACATTTTAAATTGTCAGTGGTACAGGTGCAGCAGATGCTGGTACACAAGCCTAGAGCGCCCTCTGGTGGCTGTCAGCGTGAAAATAACCAACACCTGAAATATTTTAATATATAAGTCACACCTGAGCCAGACGATGGAAAAAAGTGTGACTTATAGTCCGGAAAATACGGTAATAATAAGAGCCTTTTATGCTCCAGATGGTCATCAACACCATGTGTGGCCAAGGCATGCAGACGCTGGACTACCTCGAGGCTGCAGAACACATTTACACAAACGGCTGCATTGATAAACTGGTGAACTGGATCCACAGTAACTTGTTCATCCTGGGAGGCATCGCTCTGGGCCTCGCCATTCCTCAGGTAACAGCTTCACTCATCCTCTCACTCCAGCACAAAAAAGAGAGGTAATGAACTTAAACACTTTCAACACTGTAAAAATAAATAATTAATCCAGTATAGGTCAATAATTAAAGGCGTACACATGCAGCACAGCACGGTCCCTCACTGCTTCATTAAACTCCAGAGGCCCATTCTTGACAAACATAAACATAAAAGATGTGTTTTCATAGTTCATAGTTTTCAGAAATAAATGAAAATAATGAACAAGAACAACAAAGTTTTGTTAGCATTAGCATTTTCCTTGTCCTCACTCTCCTGGGTTATAGTTAGTCTCAGTAATGTTCATCTAACCCTAAAGCATTTCCTTATTCCTCCTGCAGATTCACTTTTTACTCTCACCTTTCACAAATAATCCACCAATAAAGACTGCAATAGAAAAATAATCTAATAGTCGATAATTCAATTTAATTTCATGGTTACAATGATTCACTTCACCGCCACCTAGTAAAAAACAATAAAAACTAAAATTCCAATCCCTCACTATCATGAATCCATGAAATACTTGATAAAAATGTAAAATTATATTGCAGTGACAGTGTTTTATAAAAATGTTGTTTAAATGGGAGTCAATGGCACAAAAAATGTCTTAGGGGTAAAGTTGGGACTATTTTTAGAGAGCATTTTAAGAGGATTTTTTTTTTTTTTTTATCCTGAAATCTGAAAATTCATCCCAAAATAAACACCTGAGACAAAATCTATGCCATTTGAATCAACACAGCAAAAGAAAAAAACATAAAAAAATGTCCCAGGGTGCAGGAGGTTTGTTATTTTCACTCATGTCTGGTCTCTTACTTGCTCTGGTGTTGTTTGTTTTTGTTTTTCTGCAGCTGGTCGGGATGGTTCTGTCTCAAATCCTTATCAACCAAATCAAAGATCAGATCGAGCTTCAAAAATACAACCAAAAGCACCGCTCGGACCTGTGGAGCTGATCAGGACGCACAAAATATTAAAAAAACCTGTGTGAAAGGCCAGGGTTTGATGCAGTTCCCCTCAGGCTCCACGTGGAGGAAACAAATGTCTCCATCTGGTGGTCAACAGGCAGCACTGCAGATACAAAAAACAGCTTTTTATGATGTTTTTTTCAGGTGTTTCCTTTTGTATTAATGTTTTATATAAACAAATGTCCTTTTATAAAAAAAAAAATTGGAGTCAAACGCAGCTTTTCGGACAAATTTTGGTGCTGCTGCAGTTACAGTTTGTGGAAAAGGGATTTTTTTTATTTTTTTTTATGCTTTAAAGCGGTAATCAGGGCTTAATAATAACTTTTTTGCTCACTGGCCACTGTGGCTATTCTTTCTCAAAAGTTGCTAGCCAGTTATTATTTGTATTTGTCACATTTTAATTAGTTTTTCTGTATATTTTTTTGTATCTGACAAGCACAGGGAAATGGACAGAGCTTTATCTTAAAAAACAAGTTTAGGCAGAATAAACTGTATCTCTGTAGATGTGGGGTATATTTTTAAAAACATGTTATTTTGTTTAAATTTGTATTTCTTTTTTTTTAATATGATGAATTACTAAGCCTAACCTTTAACGATACGAATTTGTGTTAAAGCTAAAATAAAAATGGACTTGCTTTTGGCTCCGGGAGGTGAGGGTTAACGTCAGAATAAAATGTTTAGTAACTGATGTTTAATAATATTTGCTGTGACTGTGCCTTTTGTTTGTGCTCTGCGTCAGCGCTGAGGGAATAAACAGCTAAAGCAGTCAACAGTGTGATGAATGTTTTACAGTGTATTACTTTATGAATGAGTTGTGCTAAACAAAATGTTCACAGCTAAATTATTTACAGAACAAAAACAGTTTGAGCAGATAAAAACATATTACTTTAATGCAATAGTGAAAAAAAGTTTAAATTCTTTTTAAACAATGACAGTTTTCATGTATTTGTACTTTGCTTGAGTAAGTTTTACAAGAGATACTTTTACTTCACTACATTTTAGAGCAAGTATCTGTACTTTTTACTCTACTACATTTCTGACTTGGTTTGAAGTACAAAGTATTTAGAGTTTTGGTTTAAAATCCTGTGTTTTTGTCATAGCCTGATTGTAGACACACAGTACTTCAATATAACAGATGCAGTAAAGTAGTACACACAGTACTTCAATATAACAGATGCAGTAAAGTAGTACACACAGTACTTCAATATAACAGATGCAGTAAAGTAGTACACACAGTACTTCAATATAACAGATGCAGTAAAGTAGTACACACAGTACTTCAATATAACAGATGCAGTAAAGTAGTACACACAGTACTTCAATATAACAGATGCAGTAAAGTAGTACACACAGTACTTCAATATAACAGATGCAGTAAAGTAGTACACACAGTACTTCAATATAACAGATGCAGTAAAGTAGTACACGCAGTACTTCAATATAATAGATGCAGTAAAGTAGTACACACAGTACTTCAATATAACAGATGCAGTAAAGTAGTACACACAGTACTTCAATATAACAGATGCAGTAAAGTAGTACACACAGTACTTCATTATAACAGATGCAGTAAAGTAGTACACACAGTACTTCAATATAACAGATGCAGTAAAGTAGTACACACAGTACTTCAATATAACAGATGCAGTAAAGTAGTACACACAGTACTTCAATATAACAGATGCAGTAAAGTAGTACACACAGTACTTCATTATAACAGATGCAGTAAGGTAGTACACACAGTACTTCATTATAACAGATGCAGTAAAGTAGTACACACAGTACTTCATTATAACAGATGCAGTAAAGTAGTACACACAGTACTTCAATATAACAGATGCAGTAAAGTAGTACACACAGTACTTCAATATAACAGATGCAGTAAAGTAGTACACACAGTACTTCATTATAACAGATGCAGTAAAGTAGTACTGCTTTAGAAACATCAGAATAATAAAGAGCTCAGAGACAGATTCAGTCTCTTCTCCTTTCATCTGGAATCAGCAAAATCCCTCACATTTAACTCATTCATGAGAGAAATACTTTTACTTTTTTACTCACAAGTGCATTTGAAAGTAAGTACTTTTATACTTTTACTTTTATACTTCAGTATAAAGTTTTTTAAGTTTTAAGGTGGTACTTTTATTTGAGTAAATGTCTGTGTACTTTTACTTCAGTAAAGTGATGGAGTACTTCTTCCAGCGCTTGTTGTTTGTGTGAGACTTTCTCTCTGCGTCACCGGGAGGGGAGACCGAGGCTGTGCCCTGATCCTGGTCCTGATCCTGATCCTGATCCTGGTCCTGATCCTGATTCTGATCCTGGTCCTGGTCCTGGTCCTGGTCCTGATTCTGATTCTGATTCTGATTCTGATTCTGATTCTGATTCTGATCCTGATCCTGATCCTGATCCTGATTCTGATTCTGATTCTGATCCTGGTCCTGGTCCTGGTCCTGGTCCTGATCCTGATTCTGATCCTGGTCCTGGTCCTGATCCTGATCCTGATCCTGATCCTGGTCCTGTGTGTGGTCCTGGTCCTGATTCTGATTCTGATCCTGGTCCTGGTCCTGATCCTGATCCTGATCCTGGTCCTGTGTGTTGTTTAAAATGTGTAGTTGTTGTTGTTTATACTTAAGTTTGTTTTCATACCAAATGTTTACAGTCAGTTTTAAGATTTCACTTTATTTCCATCTGTGCTGAGTTCTTAAGCTGTTTAAAAATGTAAATAATAAAATTTTACATTTTTTTCTGGTTTGTTTGTTTTTTGTTTTTCTTAATATGTTTTTTTTTTGTAATAATTTATGTATTTTTATTTTTATGTATTTTTCTTTTTTTCTTTTTATAGTTATATTTTTATTGACTTTTTTATCTGTCTATTGCAGTGGTTCCCAAAGTGGGGTCCGGGGCCCCCTGGGGGTCCGCGAAGGTACTGCAGGGGGGCCCCCAGAGGCTGTCTATATTAAGTACATAAAAAGAAATTGAGTTTGAAATGCACTGTAAAAAACAATGCTGCAAAAACTCAAGGCAACAAGATCCCTCAACCTTTTTGAGTTTTGGTGATCAACCCAAAATCTCAAGTTCTCAACAATAATATTTTTTTACTCACCAAATTTAACGTTCATACGTCTAAAAACCTTTACTCACTATATTTTTCCCAGCTCATCTTACAGCAACTGACTTCACTGTTCAGAAAAAGTATTACTGATAATAATAAAAACTAAATATACTACATTTAACAAAAGAATAACTTTTTCTGAACTCTGTAAGTTGGCTGTAAGATGAGTAAAAAAAATGATAGAGAGAAAAACTTAAAAATTAGAAACGTTTTTAGACGTATGAACATCAAATTAAGTGAAAGTGTGGAAAACTTGAGATTTTGAGTTGGCCCCAAAAATCTTGAGGGATCCTTTGCCTTGAGTTATTGAGTTTTTTACAGTGTATTTGTTTAAAAATATAACTTTAAAACACTTTTTAGCCAATAGTCAGTGTCTTTTGTATTGTTTTTATAGAAATATATGGAGAAAAACATGAAAATTAAATTTGGGATGGAGGGAAGTTGTATTGTTGGGGATTTTGGTAAATTTAAGGAAGGCTGTGACGTTCCTGACTTTGGGAATGACTGATTTATTTGTTATTGTTAAACTGGTATAAATTTTTTGGGTCTAATGGTAACTTCTCTCCAAACAAAAAGACATAAATAAAAAAATGTACAAATGCTAAATACTGTGTTGTTGTTGTTTGGGAGCCTTTTTTCTTTTTTTTTTTTTTTAAGATGAAAACTCTTGAGTGGGCCCCTGCCGTAGCGCACGTTCTTCCACTCCGCAGCGAGAGGGGGATGGGAGGGAGGCCGCTCTCCCCCCTGCACCACCTCCACGCGCATACCAGAGACAAACGCACGCGGCTGACACTGCGCACACGGACCCACAAACCAAACCAAACCAAACCAAACCAAACCTCTCCTCTCCAGCAGCAGCAGCAGAGTTTTACCCCTGTTCTGAGGAGAAAGGGGCGGCGCATTGCAGTCCGCGCTCCGATTACGCACAGCCACACTTTTTCAACTTTTTTTTTTTTTTTTTTTTGGAAGTGGGGGAGGGCAGCCGTGCAACTTTCTGCTTACTTTAAAACAACCCGGTGGACGTAACTAATGTTTTTTCCTTGTTTTGAAGTGTGAGTGTCAGTTTTTTCTTTGGCTGAAGTGAAAGTTTCTTCTTCTTTTGGGTTTGGATAATGAAGGAATTTGAGCAGAGCCAGCGCGCATCGGACACGCAGCGCTGCGGAGTGAAAGATTTTGGAAGAACTAAGCAAAATCTCTGAGGCACTCCGCTAACTTTTTTTGTTTTTCTCAACAAAATGCATCGCGTGGAAAGCTTTTCAAACCTAGGGGATGTTTTATTTCAGTTTGTGGCGTAACTGAGTCCGCTCTAAAATCCTGTTTTTGGTGCACCGCTGACTGTTTTCTCCCAAGATGTCTTCCCGAGGCCGGAGCCCCATTGTTGCGTTGGACGGGATGCTTTTGCTCTGGGTCGCCCTGTTGTTGTTGTTGTTGTCGTCTCGCTCGGACGCGGTGCTGAATCCAAACGGGACCATTTTTGAGGATCACTGCAAGAAAACGACGACTTGCGAGGCTCTGAAGTACAACACATGTCTGGGCTCTCCGCTGCCGTACACGCACACGTCCCTGGTCCTGGCGGAGGACTCCAGCACTCAGGAGGAGGCTTTTGAAAAGTTAACCATGTGGTCTGGTAAGGAACGTGTAATCTGCAAAAACTTAGAAGCATAAAAAAGATATATCCGTGCGTAAATTAGAGTTTAAGCGTCTCCTTTCACTCACAACACAAACTTTGCTTTCTCGCTTGAAGGCTTTAATCAGGTTTAACTGCAAAGTCAAGGAGCTCTCACTGAAAAGGAAAAGTGTGGAGAGGAAATGAGTAAAGGTGATCAGAGACAACAATGGGATCCACATTCATCTTTGACCGCCTCAGAAAGTACAAAAAAGTGGGAAAAGACTCGAGAAATAACTCTTTTCGTATACAAATGTAGCTTTACCAACTCACTCAGATACAAGTTAGGGCCTATAAAACATTTGGTGCACTGTTTTTATCCCCGAAAATACACAATTTGCAAAGTAATGTCTTTCATTTGAGTAAAAAAAGGTGGAACAAAAACAAAAATCAAAGCTCTCAGTCTGCGTTTTCCCAGAACAATCCAACCCCAGCTCCCAGCTCCAGGAGAGGCCTGTCCTGAAACACAGGGGCCCGACACAACAAACATCAACCCAGAGAGAGGACGCCTGCAAATATTTATCATACATTTTACACCAGGAATACTGACCTGACCCTGTTGTTCTTAACTTTTTATAAAATCCACTGTGCTCCAATAAGAAAGAGGGAAATTATTCATATGACTTAAAGTTACTTTCATTCAACCAGCAAGTTTTTTTTTGACTGGAAATGACACAGGCTTCTCCCAAAAGATTAAAAAGACGATGTACAAGAGGTTTCACTGTGGAAAAAAATATTTCTACATTTTTAACATTTGAACAAAAAGTGTCATGTTGGTTGAATGAAAGCAACTTTAAGTAAGAATTTGCCAGGGGTATGAATAATTTCAGGCTTCACTGTAGATGCATAAAAGGTTTGACTATAATAATAAAAAAATTAATTAGACTAAGTTTTTGGAGCAACTTTTGGAAAGTTAGGACGCTTTCAGTGCTAAAGTTGGATCTAGAGATGAATCACAGTGAATGGATGAATAAAGAGAGAAATCTCTAAAATCTCTAAACTAAATTCCCCCTAGTGAATGAATGTGAGAGTGAATGTTTGTCTGTGTCAGCCCTGAGGCTCACTGGCCCCTGTCCTGGGTGGACCCCGCCTAAGGCACAAAGTCACCCGCGACCCCTAACGGGAATAAGCAGAAGAAGATGAATGAATAAATGAAAATTAATAAAAGTTGGCAGTATGGGACATAAGGTGCAAGTAGAAAATAGGGCTGCACAATATATCGCAAAATTATCATTATCTCAATATCAGCAAACGCAATATCAGTATCGTAAGAATCTAAATATATCACAATAACACTGTGGTCTTCCATCTGACAGAGATTTACACTGAAGAATCATTTTCCACCAGAGCCTTAAAAGAACATGTGTTGTGACTAAATAAAAATGTTTAAAAAGTCCAGTTTTAGTGGTAATTTAATTAATTTAGTCCCAGCTTAGCCTTGTTTTATTCCTGGTTTAGTCTGTGTTAAGTTTTGATTTTGTGGCTGTTTTGACTTGTAAATACAGGAACTTACATTTTTGTGAAATGTAGTGAATTTAACTTACTATGTTCCAAAAGTAGGCTCCATTTTCAAATATCACAATAATATCGTTATCGCTGTTTTCAACATAGTTATCGAATATCGCATGTTTCCTCCATATTGTGCAGCTCTACTCCACACTGTAAAAAAAATGCTGCGAAAACTCAAGGCAACAGGATCCCTCAAGGTTTTTGAGTTTTGGGGCAAACTCAAAATCAAAAAGTTATCTAGTTATCTCCATATCCTGCAGCCCTAATAGGAAACCCAATTAAAAATGTTAAAAAGGCTGAAGTTTCTGACGCGAGTTGTGGTTTTAAATATCTTCTTTAATATCTTCTCTACCTTAATATTGCAGACTGTGACATTCTGATATTAAACTATCTCAGGTTCAAACTGCACAGTGTTTACTCAATACATTTGATCAGTTTAACTCGCTCTTTTATTGGGTCTAAACTTGTCGTTACAGAGATGATGGGTCCCGAAGCTCAACCAAATCTCAGTTCCCAGTGGGACCTTTAATGTTCCTTTGCATGAATCAAATAAAAAACACAGAATAAATCATACACACTTCTAGGGCTGCAGGATATGGAGAAAACATGCGATATTCGATAACTATGCTGAAAACTGCGATAACGATATTATCGCGATATTTGAAAATAGAGCCTACTTTTGGAACATAGTAAGTTAAATTCACTACATTTCACAAAAATGTAAGTTCCTGTATTTACAAGTCAAAACAGCCACAAAATCAAAACTTAGCACAAAACAAGGCTAAGCTGTGACTAAATTAATTAAATTAACACTAAAGATTTTTGCGTTTTGGGGCCAACTCACAATCTCAAGTTGTCAACATTTAATATTTTTTTGTCAATTAATTTGACGTTTATGTCTAAAAAACCCTACATTTTAAGTTTTACTCTCTCTTATTATTTTTTTAACTCATCTTACAGCCAACTTACTATCCATTGTTCAGAAAAAGTATAATTATTGAAAATAAAAACTAAATATACCATATTTAACTTTTTCTGAACAGTGGATTAAGTTGGCCGTAGGATGAGCTAAAAAAATTAGGTTAGAGAGTAAAACCTACAATTTAAAGTTTTTTTTAGACATATGAACGTTAAATTAGGTGAACAACAACATGTTGGTGAAAACTTGAGATTTTGAGTTTGCCCCAAATCTCAAAAACCTTGAGGGATCCTGTTGCCTTGAGTTTTTGCAGCATTTTTTTTTTTACAGTGTGGAGTAGAGCTGTATGATATGGAGAAAACATGCGATATTTGATAACTATGTTGAAAACAGCGATAATGATATTATTGCGATATTTGAAAATAGAGCCTACTTTTGGAACATAGTAAGTTAAATTCACTACATTTCACAAAAATGTAAGTTCCTGTATTTCCAAGTCAAAACAGCCACAAAATCCAAACTTAACACAGACTAAACCAGGAATAAAACAAGGCTAAGCTGGGACTAAATTAATTAAATTACCACTAAAACTGGACTTTTTAAACATTTTTATTTAGTCACAACACATGTTCTTTTAAGGCTCTGGTGGAAAATGATTCTTCAGTGTAAATCTCTGTCAGATGGAAGACCACAGCGTTATTGTGATATATTTAGATTCTTACGATACAGATATTGCTGATATTACGATAATTTTGTGATATATTGTGCAGCCCAACACACGTACTGGTTTAACTCACAGCTAAGAATTTTGCTCCAAAAATGTGTCTTTTGTTCATTATCACTGTGTTTTATCATTGTAGAAGATGAATTAGCTCAGGATAGGTATCAGAAAAAGTATCGCTCAGGCACCGGGATTGAAAACCAGGGATCAGGTTTCATTATTGTTTGTTTAATACACATTTTTTAAAGCATTTTACTTCCACAGACTAACCTTCCTTATCTCCACTCTCCATAAGTGTGGGAGGCCTGGTCTTCTGAATGAGAAACACTGTTTGTATGTAAATATAAGTCACATTGTTGCGTGCTGTAGGTCTGAAGAACGCCCCTCGCTGTTGGTCGGTGATCCAGCCGCTCCTGTGCGCCGTCTACATGCCCAAATGTGAGAACGGTAAAGTGGAGCTGCCGAGTCAGAGTCTGTGTGCGGCCACGCGACGTCCCTGCAGCATCGTGGACCAGGAGAGGGGCTGGCCCGGCTTCCTCACCTGCGACAGGTTCCCGGTGGGCTGCTCGGTACGATACAACCTCAAACTGTTCCTTTACTGCTTCATTCATGGGTCCTGTGGGAACAATCTCTTTGTCTCTCAATGTCAGGTCAAATGTTAGGATTACAGGGTTCGTGCAGTCATGGAAAACCTGGAAAAGTCGTGGAATTTTATGTTTTTGTTTAAAGGAAAGAGTGTGAGTAACATTGGGCCACTCCTGGTTAACCCTGCCCTGCTAGAATACAGTAAATATAAGTGTTCAGTAGAAACGCTGTCAGGGCTGCAACAACTAATCAGTTTAATTGATTATAATCCATTATTGAAATAATCGCCAGCTGGGATATTTAACAGACTCTGACACTGCCATGTTCTGTGAGAGAAGGTTTGATTTCCTACACAGAGCAGTAAACGTTAAAAACAACGTACATTTTGTGTTTTTGATTAAAAATATCATATATGTATTATAGATGATATTTGATGTGTATGAGCTCGATATAAACATCTTCAAGACGCTTGTAGCTTTGTCTGATTTAATTTTGTAAAAATTAAGTGATTTTTGGCAGCATTATCACCAATTTTGAACAAAAACTATAAAACACCTCAAGTTTTTAACCTTTTTACTTGCACTTCTCTATCTGATTATTAATCGATTATCAAAATAATCGTTAGTTGCAGCCCTAAACGCTGTCTTCTTCACCTCTTCTTGTTCTCACTGCAGGAAAAAGTCACCTACATCTATTTTTTGTCAGAATATTTTAACTAAATATTTTGATTACTTTATATCTAATATTGCATAATTATCTTTTAATCACTGCTGTAGGTTATAAGTCAGTAACATTAGTGGAATCATATATTTCTGGGGGACGAAGCCACAACTGTTTTTTGATTTCCTTTAATGGACTCATTTCCAAATCTAACAACTGAAATTGCAGCAAAAGTTTGTTTCTAATGCACCACACTGGACTTTTTTTAAACACATGTAAGTCATTTTTCAGGTCTTGGAAATTTTGTCAAAAGTTTTGGAAAATTCTTGGTATAAAAGTGTATGAATGATGTTGGCTTTGGTTGCCGTACAATTTCTATGTAATATTTTTTTCTGGAAACGTGGTTGCGATGGCACTAATTCGTTAAAACCTATGCTAGAAATTGACTAAAATGTCTGTATTAACAAAACAATGCCAACATGACTTTAGACAAAAATTGCCGTAAAAAGAAACAAGGCAATAGTAAAATTTAACCTGATTTTGCATTTTAAGATGTAGACCCCTGAGTGGAAACACAGTTTGAACGATGAGCGATCCATGCATTTGACAATTTTTCCAGTTTGTGTGTAAAAATATCTCATGGATGAATATAGTTTTAATAGCAATTGTTTAAATTTGAGAAACCTTTGTTGCCTATTTTGTTGTACATCTAGGGCTTGACATTAACACTCGCCAACCCAAATGCAGGGTTTTCATTTTGGCTGTGATACAAATCCTCCCACTGTCACTTTACCTAGACCTATATCTTAACTTCAGAATTTAGACCTGAATTTATGTTTCTCTGCTTGAGTATACACCATTTATTATATATTAATTAATCAGGATTAAAGAAAAACATTTTTACATTTTTTTAAGCTTATTATATGCTATAAATTGAATACAAACACTCCCCTAATTAAATTGTGGCGAGTAAAAACACTAATTGGCTTTTTACTTTAGACAAAGACTAGCCACGGTGGCCAGTGAGAAAAAGTAAATACCGTATTTTCCGGACTATAGAGCGCACCTGAATATAAACCGCACCCACTCATTTAAAAAAAAAAAAAAAAAATCTACATATATAAGCTGCTCTGGACTATAAGCCGTCGATATCCAGGTTGAGAAATGAGATATTTACCGGAGCCACAGAAAGATTTTGTATCGTAAATGTTTATTTATAAACCTGAACTGGTTGTTTTCGAACAGTGCCTGTAACACGGCGGTAACAGCGCTGATCAAACAAAACAGAAAAGTACCGTATTTTCCGCACTATAAGGCGCATCGGATTATAAGGCGCACCTTCAATGAATGGCCTATTTTAAAACTGTTTTCATATATAGGGCGCACCGCATTATAAGGCGCATAGAATAAAAGCTGTAAAAAGCTGTAAAAACTGTAGTGGCTGGAGTTGCATTATGCATCCACTAGATGGAGCTGTGCTAAAGTGAATGTCAATAAAACAGTCAGATAAGTCAGTCAGTCAAACTTTATTAATAGAATACAAACCAGCGTTCTTACAACTCCGTTCACTCCCAAAACAAGTTAGTGCATCACAATACGGTAGCGTACGAACCGGTAGCTTTTATTTGCGCTGCCCTCGTTGAAAACAATGTATTTCCAACTCCATTTGTCACAGTTCAAAGCTACATGAACAGCGTTCGAGCGCTCAGTTTTCTGTCCCCTCAATGTCGCAACTCTTCTACTGAGATGGAGCAAAGGCCGCGCCTCCTTGTTCTTTTGCGGCAGGATCCATAAACACGCCTATGGCACACATGAACAGCTGGGACTGGAATTCCCCTTTACCGTTTTTACCTCTGTCACTTCGGCGACGCCCCCTGAATACGGTAGCCATAATTAACCAACATTGATCCATATATAAGGCGCATCGGATTATAAGGCGCACTGTCGGTTTTTGAGAAAATTAAAGGCTTTTAGGTGCACCTTATAGTGCGGAAAATACGGTAGTTGATGGCTTTACTCATCTTCGTGTTGCATGTGCTAAATAAAAACACTTGTTCCACTTTGCACTGACTTCCCCTGTCTGTCTCGTGTTTGCACTTCCTGCTAGAAAAATCCATAGAAAAGCCGATCTTTGTATAAGCCGCATGGTTCAAAGCATGGGGAAAAAAGCGGCTTATAGTCCGGAAAATACGGTATCAAGCCCTGTGTACATCTCTTGTTGATTTGAGATGGTACTAAAAGATACTGCATGTGTGGCGTTTGTAACTCTCAGTTGTGTTCTTGCGCGTTTTGCAGAATGAGGTTCAGAAGCTGAAGTTCAACATCTCGGGACAGTGCGAGGCTCCGCTGGTGAAGACGGACATCCAGTCGAGTTGGTACAAAGACGTGGAGGGCTGCGGCATCCAGTGCGACAACCCGCTGTTCACCGAGGACGAGCACGACGACATGCACGCCTACATCGCCTACTTTGGCACCATCACCCTCCTCTGCACCTTCTTCACCCTCGTAAGACGCCACAACGTACACTTCCTCGTCTCCAGAACGTTAGCGGAGTTGGTGGAGTCAGGGCCAAGAGCTGCTACGATCGGTTTTGTACTTCCAATAATAAAAGAAAAACACAATTTGAGATTTTCATCGCTTCCTCACAAACCAAAAGAAACCAAAGGCGAGACTCAGTGAGAACAGGAACTGACTCGACCCCATGTACAGTATAATCACAGTATAATGTGTGAGATGTACAAATTTAAGTAGCACTCTGTTAATGTTTATATCCAGGGCTTGACATTAACACAAACGGATTTTCATTATTTTTTTTTTTTTTTTTTTACAACAAATTTAGGCCTGAATTTCTGTGTTTCCATAATTAAATATATAGTAATTCATCAGGATTAGGAAAAAAGCTGCCTTAAGTGACACTGAATTTTAAAAAAAAAATGTATTTAACCATTATTTAACCAGGAAAGTCCCGTTGAGATTAACAATCTCTTTTTCAAGGGAGTCCTGACCAAGACAGCAGCACAGAATTAGAGAAGAAGAATTAAGATGCATGCAAAAAGAAAACATTTACTCTGTGTATTTAAGTTAAATAGTAGATTGTAAAAGATTACTTTATGCTTATAATGAAGCCTACCTGCTATACAATAAACACAACAGCATTTCAACTAAACTGTGGCCAGTGAAAACCTTAACTGGGTAGTAGGGCTGCACAATATTCGATAACTATGTTGAAAATTGCGATAACGATATTATTGCGATATTTGAAAATAGAGCCTACTTTTGGAACATAGTAAGTTAAATTCACTACATTTCACAAAAATGTAAGTTCCTGTATTTACAAGTCAAAACAGCCACAAAATCCAAACTTAACACAGACTAAACCAGGAATAAAACAAGGCTAAGCTGTGACTAAATTAATTAAATTACCACTAAAACTGGACTTTTTAAACATTTTTATTTAGTCACAACACATGTTCTTTTAAGGCTCTGGTGGAAAATGATTCTTCAGTGTAAATCTCTGTCAGATGGAAGACCACAGCGTTATTGCGATATATTTAGATTCTTACGATACAGATATTGCGTTTGCTGATATTGTGATAATTTTGCGATATATTGTGCAGCCCTACTGGGTAGTAACTTTAGAAAAAGACTGGTCACAGTGGGCAAAAAAGTTAACGTCAAGCCCTGTTCATATCTGAATCAATATTCCTACCACATAAACATTTATTTACTTAACTTTAGTTTGTTTCAGATTTAAGCTGGCGATGAGGCGATGGTTTCATGTTAGCGCTGTAAGCTT
Organism: Bostrychus sinensis; assembly: GCA_020698575.1. Lineage (NCBI taxonomy): Eukaryota > Metazoa > Chordata > Actinopteri > Gobiiformes > Eleotridae > Bostrychus > Bostrychus sinensis. The sequence continues at coordinate 3,265,728 of CM036239.1, forward strand.
TCTGCTGTTAGGACACTGATCTGTTTAATATAAATGTCAATGTTGTTTCAGTCTGGACCTAAATTAATCCTAAACGCATTTTATGAAGGTCAACATTCTACTGATATTGTATTTCTAATGAATAATGTTAAATGAAGTATATTGTTGTTGTACTGAAATCCGTCCACTGTGGGGTCGTTCTCCTGTGACAGAGGCAGAGCTCGGTTCATATTTCTCTGCGTTTCTTCAAATAACGACTCTGATCTTTCATTGGCAGTGAGGGAATAGAACCGTCAGCTTCACTGGTCATGTTTGCTGTGTTTCTGGAGCTTTTGTTAGGTTTTTAAAGTCCCGAATGAGTGAATAGAGATGTTTTCACTCAAAAGGGGGCAGTGGTAAAGAACCAAAATGGCTGCTGCGCTGAAAGATATGAAGATGAACGATACTAACCTTGGTTTTGCTGCAGGCCACGTTTCTCGCTGACTGGAAGAACTCGAACCGTTACCCGGCGGTCATCCTCTTCTACATCAACGCGTGTTTCTTCGTGGGCAGTATCGGCTGGCTGGCACAGTTCCTGGACGGCGCGCGCGAAGAAATTGTGTGCAAGAGCGACAACACCATGCGACTCGGAGAACCCTCGTAAGTCAGAGCCCGTCACTCTGCGACATGGCAACGTAAAATGTAATATTGTCCTCAGAATGCTCCTTTTTATTTGTTTTGTACAATACTTATTTGCATGCCCAAAGTGGATATTACTTTGTTTTTTAAACCTTTTTTAAATGTATGATCTGCTGGATGACTGAGAACCTCCACACACACAGATATTGGGTTTGTTATGTGTTTTGATCCTGGAAAGAAAAGGTTTGAATAGAAGATTATGAGTTATAGCGACTTAGCAGGCACTTAGCTGCAGTGGTGGAATGTAACGAAGTAAAAGTACTTAGTTACTTTACTAATAAAGACAGAAGATACTCAGTACTTAAATACACTCAAGGAAAAAAGAAACGCACCACTGCTTTTTTACCACATTTTTGTTTGGTTACTTATTTTTGATGGAAATATTCCATGTGCACATCAACCATAAACCCGTCCCTGATATTCAGACCCAGTTAATCAATGCTTATGACAGTTTCAATAACAATAACATGACCAAACAATAATAACGCAGCAGTTGTGGAGGATCCAGTGGTGTGGAAACGCTCAGCGAGGCGTACAACAGTAGAGTGATGGACTCCAAACTCCTGGCTACAGCCGTGTGCTCCTTCAGCTTGAAGCAGGCCAATGGCTGCCAATCTCTCTCTGGTTGCAGGAGTCGTGGCATTGGGAACAAATGTGCTTTTTTTATTTTATTTTGGTGTCTTTTTATAGGGAATGGTTGTGCACAGTTGAGGACAGGCCCAATTCATCTCTGAGTTTTCCTCATGACCCAGACACAGGTGATTAATACAAAAATACAGTTGTTATTGCTCATCAAAATCAATCAACCGGAACCAGGAAAACAGTCATTTCATTTTAACTCAGAATAGTACTAAACTTATTGTAGTCTGTAATTTTTCACTGGCTGTAATATTTTTTGACAAATTGAGAAAATTAAAGTGGTGCGTTTCTTTTTTCCTTGAGTGTATAACAGATGCAGTAAAGTAGTACTGCTTTAGAAACATCAGAATAATAAAGAGCTCAGAGACAGATTCAGTTTCTTCTCCTGCAGCAGTTTGTTCATTTAATCTGGAATCAGCAAAATCCCTCACATTTAACTCATTCATGAGAGAAATACTTTTACTTTTTTACTTGGAAGAACATTTGGAAGTATTTTTATACTTTTAGAAAAGCAGAAATTTTAAGGTGATACTTCTACTTCAGTAAATGTTTGCTCCTTTATCTGTACTTTTACCAAAGTAAAGACATTGAGTAGTTCTTCCACCGCTGCTTAGTTTTCTATGGCAGTGTGAAATGTACAGCAGGTAAAATAACACCACCTGCCGAACCTACTTTTTTTGTTTTTGTTGTATAATTAGTTTACTTGGGTTGTCACCAACATCTGATGAAAGTTTTATGTCACTAGCACCTTTACAAATATATTTACTGAGAAAAAATGGTGACATGTTCCATACGTGAATATTTTACCTGGGATCACAACGATAAACCGTCTTTGTTTGTTTGTTTGTTTGTTTGCAGATCTTCAGAGACGTTGTCCTGCGTCACCATCTTCATCATCGTGTACTACTCGCTCATGTCGGGCGTGATCTGGTTCGTCATGCTGACCTACGCCTGGCACACGTCTTTCAAAGCCCTGGGCACCACTCACCAGCCGCTCTCCGGGCGCACCTCCTACTTCCATATGGTCACATGGTCCGTCCCCTTCGTCCTCACCGTGGCCATCCTGGCTCTGGCCGAGGTACGGGCGCAGCTACAGCGGGCCTACACCAGGGGGGGCTGTTTCCTCCTGAGCAGTGCTGTCTGAGAAATGCACTCAACATATTTAGGGCCAGATTTATCAAAGGTTTGCGTGCACGCTAAAAGAAAAAGACGTGCTAAAAATGGAGCAAACCCAGGCGCAGCTGAGATTTGCGTCTCTCACAGGAGCAAATTCAGCGCGGCGCAGATTTTGCTCCTGTGATTCAATGAATCTGTAAAACAAGGCGTTCTTGCTAAAATGCGCAAAATTCAAGGCGTGGAAAATGCAAATGAAGTCGGTTTGCAGTCGCTGTTTGATTTATCACGAGTACGGAGTTAAATCTGCGTGAAAGTTTAGTACGTTGGAGAAGCAGGTGCAAAAGTTTTGCGGAGGTAAGAGTGTAGCTTTTAGTGCACAGATGAGGCGTTGAAAATAAGTTCTAATGCTTTAACAGGGCTCATTTACAAAGATAACAACAGTAATGTGTTGATTTGAAGTCGAAGGAAACAAAGAAACAGACTTTACCTGCGGCACTTTTTCCTTGATTCTCGCTCGTATTTCCCTGAACTTCAGCCTTTTACAGCTGCTGTCTCTGGGCTTTCAGTCTGTTTAACATTCTTTTAAATCCAGAACAGTCTTTAAACGCTGCGCAAACTCTACTCACTGTGTTTATCTCATTGCCTCCCAACGCTCGCTGCGGCGCTTGACTGACAGCTGCCCACAGAGGCTCAAGGCTGCGGGGATTTGATCGAGCGGAGGACATCGAAAATGTTTTTTAATTGTTATTTTTATTTGATCACGCCATATAGGCTACTGATACATTTTATATAATTGTTTGAAAGGTTACTGGCTCTGACAGACAGTGAAAAGGACTTTCCTCTCCCTTCACTGTCTTACACAGAGGGGAAATAAGCCTCGTGACTCTGCTCAGCGCCAAAATAAAATAATTGTCCCTCAGAGACAGCGAACACAGCTCTGCTACAGTCAGTCCTGTTATTTGTTGGATCTCAGATTGTGTTTTGTGTTGCATCTCTGTAGGAAAGATGCAGTCAGAGCTGGCAAACAGCGTTTCTCTCGCTGTCAGTGCGTTTTATGCTCACGCAAAATTCTAATTTACATATCAGATTTGCGGCAGCAGTTACTTGCGCAGTTTCTCTTCGTATATCACACGCAACACGCCCACAAATACCAGACGCTATTTTTTAAGCCGCACTCGCAATTTTGCACTTAATCTGGCCCTTAGTTGTTTAGTTAGTAACCCTAACCTTCTTAAAATGACCTAAATCCCAAAATGAGCCTTGAGTCTTTTGAACAGCTCTCAGAAATGAACAGATCCCAAAGTTTCAGCTCCTGTTATAGAGCCATAAATCCCATCTCTGCTGTTCTCCAAACTGAAACTATACAAAACTAATTAAAAAGAGTTGACCGCTTGTTTGTTTCCTGCAGGTGGACGGAGACTCGGTGAGTGGAATTTGTTTTGTGGGTTATAAGAACTACAGATACAGAGCTGGCTTTGTCCTGGCTCCCATCGGAGTGGTGCTGGTCGTCGGTGGTTACTTTCTCATCCGGGGTAAGCTCATTATCTGAGACAAAGACAAGCTTATTTTAGCTTATTATCATTTGCAGGTATAATTATACTTAATAACTTACTTAATGTCTTATTCCTTTGTAGGTGTAATGACTTTGTTTTCGATCAAGAGCAACCATCCCGGGTTATTAAGCGAAAAAGCTGCCAGCAAAATCAATGAGACAATGCTCAGACTTGGTATGTGCAGTGCGTTTATGAGTTTGTGGCCATGCGTTCTTTCTTTTTAATGATTTATGCTGTTTTTCATCTGATAGGTATATTTGGATTTCTTGCGTTTGGCTTTGTCTTCATCACATTCGGCTGCCACTTCTATGATTTCTTCAACCAGGCCGAGTGGGAGAGGAGCTTCAGAGATTATGTTCTGTAGGTTTCACTTCAGTTTTTCAGTAATTCTGTTTTTGTTATGACATAGCCCATTGATTAGAAAATATCTGCAGTCTTTTCATGAAACCTATGAAAAAGAAATAAGCACAATTGTCTCTTGACACTTGATAAATCAAAAATGACAGGGAAATGGCTAAACATATTATTTTAATAGGCCTAATATTGTTATTTTTATAAAAGTTTCTTGTTGTAAATATTTTATGAGTTTAAGATTTTTCCTTTCATTTTAAACATGAAATATATAGTGAAATAAGTTAATGTAATAGAGGTTTATATTTGTATTTATTGTTATTTTAACCCCTTAATGCCTGAATTCATTTTGTTTAAGCTCAGGTGAACACAGTATGAACAGGTATCAAAGGAAAACATGCATTATTGTCTTGGATTAAATGGTAGAATTAGCGACACACGGCGTGAAGGGGTTAAAGGCATTTTTAATCTTTAATTTAATTTTTGAAGCCAAAAATGCAGGAGAGCTAGAATTTACAGTAAAGTAAGTATAAGATGTGTTGTGCTAATAAACACAGAGGCTTTCTATGATAACTTCTTTAAAAAAAAAACATATCTGAGTGAGGGGCCTACACACTGCAGTACAAAACACACCCATGAGGTATTTACTAAACTGAAGCAAACATTAATTGCTGTATACAGTACATGCATCCAATAGTCCTACACATTTACTGTATACTGTAAACTGTACACTGCAGCGAGGTTTACCTGATGTCTGACCTGATTTAGTTCTGGCTTAGACCTGGTTTGTTGCTAGTTTAGACCTGGTTTAGTCTTCTGGTTTTAAGCATGGTTTAGTTCTGGTTTAGTCCTGATTTTAGATCAGCTTTAGTCCTGGTTTGGACCTGTCTTTGTCCTGGTTTAGTCTAGTCTTGACTTTAGGCATAGTTTAGCCTTGGTTTGACCTGGTTAAGACCTAGTTTGGTAGTCCCGATTTTGTCTTCTGGTTTTAGACATGGTTTAGTCCGGATTCAGTTTTAGGTTAGTCCTGGTCTGTCCTGGTTTAGGATAAGTTTAGTTCTGGTTTTAGGCATAGTTTAGTCCTGGTCTGACCTGGTTTAGACCTAGTTTAGTTCTGGTTTAGACCTGGTTTGTTGCTAGTTTACACCTGGTTTAGTCTTCTGGTTTTAGGCATGGTTCGTTCCTGGTCTGACCTGGTTTAGACTTGGTTTAGACTTAGTTTATTTCTGGTTTACATCTGGTTTGTTGCTGGTTTAGACCTGGTTTAGACTTTCATTCAACCAACATGACACTTTTTGTTCAAATGTAAAAAAAAAAAAAAAGCTGAGAAATATTTTTTTCCACAATGACACTTCTTGTACATCGTCTTATTATCTTTTGGGAGAAGCCTTTGTCATTTCCTGTCAAACAAAACTTGTTGGTTGAATGAAACTAACTTTAAGTCAGAATTTGAATAATTTTAAGTGCTTTTCACGAGCAAGGACCACTACACAGATTGATGCAAAAGATTTATTCATAAATTGAATGAGAAGTTGCATAGAGGAGAGTGGTTTGGGGCTTCAGAAGGGAAGGCCAGCTCCTGGGCTCGGGCCCTGCAGAGAAGCGACGAAAGGAGGGAGGGGCACAGAACGAGAACAAAGGGAAATGGGCCCCAGGTGGTATAAATAAGCTTGGAGGTAGACGAGGTGTAGACAGGGAGTGGTCCTGCTCCTGAACTTCAGATAATGACCTTATCTCCATAAAGATGCTCTTCTAACATGGCTCTATTAAGACAATGATAAAGTAAAGATGCAGTTAGTTTTTCTTGAGACTTGTACTTTAAATTTAGATTCAAAAGTCAAAAATATCAGATGGTGTGACTTTCTGGGCTACATCTGACTTTAAAAATAACAGCATAAATACAAATAAATAAAGTGCAAAAGGAATATGCACAGTGTTTTTAACTGCTAGAGAAAGTCTCAAAGTCTGTGCATTATTTTTTTAAGTTCTGGTCCAAAACATTTTGTGAGTAAAAAGGGCATCATATGGAGTGATGCTAGTATTTAGATTTTTGAATAAACTGAATTAATGTATTTTTTTCCAAATAAGTAAAAATACATAGTGGGCTTTGTGATTTGATGGCTGATTGTTAAAAAATGAATTGATGATAATCACAAAACTGTTGTTAATTTATGTCCATAATGGGTTTTCTGGGTGTATTCACTTTAACAGATTCAGTAGCAGAATATTAAATGCATTTTACAGAAGGAGAAGACCTTGACCGTGTACCTCAAGCATTTTAGCAGAATTTTATGAGGATTTGTCAAAATTGAATAAAAATTTCTTTGGAGGCTTCAAAAAAGGTAAACCATTTTGCACGATTACTAATAAAAAGGTGCAAAATGTAGCAGATTTGTGCAGAGAAAATGAGAAGCCTTTGTGGTAAACTGAGCTTTTAAAGAAAATCTAGTTTTTATTTTATATTAAATTGTTTCCCTGTCCCGCCATATGATGCTGATTTGAGTAATTCATGAAAAAAAAAAACATTTAAATACAAAATTTCAAAAACTTCAGACTCAGTACAACACAAATATTTAGTTAAATGCATTTTTAACGTCAGCTGCCCGTGTGCTGCAGCCCTGGGGGTCGTCAGAAAGGAAAACTGTGATTACTCTGATGTTTTGTTCAGGTGCGAGGCGAACGTGACCATCGCGTCTCAGACCAACAAACCCATCCCAGAGTGCACCATCAAAAACCGGCCCAGCCTCATGGTGGAGAAGATCAACCTCTTCTCCATGTTTGGGACAGGAATCGCCATGAGCACCTGGGTCTGGACCAAAGCCACCATCCTCATCTGGAAACGCACCTGGTTCAGGTGAGAGTACTACTACTGCTGCACAAATACTGCTTTTCAATGATGGAATATTTACTTGTATTTTTCTTTCTGAGTACATTTTGTAGAATATACTTTTCTAAGAGTAAGTTTTAGATAAAAAAAGTTTACTGCTAAAGTATTTTTAAGAATATTTTGCAAAAACTTTCAAATGTGCTTTCTACTAGGGCTGCACGATACTGTAGAAAACATGCGATATTCGATAACTATGTTGAAAATTGCGATAACAATATTATTGCGATATTTGAAAATAGAGCCTACTTTTCGAACATAGTAAGTTAAATTCACTACATTTCACAAAAATTTATTTACAAGTCAAAACAGCGACAAAATCAGAACTTAACACAGACTAAACCAGGAATAAAACAAGGCTAAGCTGTGACTAAATTAATTAAATTACCACTAAAACTGGACTTTTTAAACATTTTTATTTAGTCACAACACATAAAAATGATTCTTCAGTGTAAATCTCTGTCAGATGGAAGACCACAGCATTATTGTGATATATTTAGATTCTTACGATACGGATATTGCGTTTGTTGATATTGCGATAACGATAATTTTGCGATATATTGTGCAGCCCTACTTTCTACTTTCTAAATTTTACAGTCAGTACAGATTTTGTGCACTTCTTCCACCACTGCTCTTTTTATTCTAACATTTTGCTAATTGTCACAGAATAAATATTTGTATTATTGTGCACACATAGGTCTATACGGGACATAAATGACTGGGATGTTTGTTGTTATAGCATTCATGTTGTAATATGAGTGAAGTGAACTTACCCGCTACACTTAACTTTTATAGAATTATTGGCCGTAGCGACAACGAACCTAAAAGGATCAAGAAAAGCAAGATGATCGCCAAGGCCTTTGCCATGAGGAAGGAGCTGCACCAAAACCCAGAGAAAGAGCTTTCCTTCAGCATGCACACTGTGTCACACGATGGTCCTGTGGGTGAGTGGCTAACAAAAGAACTCTTGTGGCGCCCGGTGAGCCAGACCTGTCCTAGTTGCTGTTTCCAACCAGGACAGTCTGGTTCCTCTCTCGGAGCAAAGCGTTTCTCTGGTTTGATTTGTCTCTGTCCTATCACAGTCGTTTATCTGCGGCGCGTCTTACAAAAGCAGAAGCTAACCATGGTAGCGCATGGTAGCTAATGTAATAACTTCTCTGAGCTAATTAGCAGCGTTTAGGTCTTTCCTTCGTCACCTGTTGGTTCTGCTGAAGTCTTCGTTATTGTTCAGTCCTCTGTAGGATTTTTTTCTTGGTCTTGTTTCCATTTTAACAACAGTAAAGCCCCACTAATGTCAAACATAAAAAAAAAAAAACGACTTTCTCTGCAAATCTTTGTACACCTGGCTTCTGCTGCGTATTCTACGGCGTATTCTGGTGTTTTATGAAAAAACTGCAAGAATCCATGTTTGTTTGGGTCAGCAGTGCGCCGCTTATGTCCCGCCCTCGGTTTCTCTGATCCTGGTTTAGACCTGGTTTAGTCCTGGTTTAGACCTGGTTTAGTCCTGGTTTAGTCCTGGTTTAGACCTGGTTTAGACCTGGTTTAGACCTGGTTTAGACCTGGTTTAGACCTGGTTTAGTCCTGGTTTAGACCTGGTTTAGTCCTGGTTTAGACCTGGTTTAGTCCTTGTAGAGACCTAGTTTAGTCCAGGTTAAGTTCTTGTTTAGTCCTGGTTTAGTCCTGGTTTAGACCTGGTTTAATCCTTGTAGAGACCTAGTTTAGTCCAGGTTAAGTTCTTGTTTAGTCCTGGTTTAGACCTGGTTTAATCCTTGTAGAGACCTAGTTTAGTCCAGGTTAAGTTCTTGTTTAGTCCTGGTTTAGTCCTGGTTTAGACCTGGTTTAATCCTTGTAGAGACCTAGTTTAGTCCAGGTTAAGTTCTTGTTTAGTCCTGGTTTAGTCCTGGTTTAGACCTGGTTTAGTCCTTGTAGAGACCTAGTTTAGTCCAGGTTAAGTTCTTGTTTAGTCCTTGGATGAACCTCTAATAACATTAAGTGCACTAAGGCTGGGCCTGAACCTGCTACAGTTCCTTTCTAACTCCTCTCTTTGTTTAGCTGGAATCAATTTTGAAATCAATGAGCCGTCCAATGACATGTCATCAGCCTGGGCCCAACATGTGACCAAGATGGTGGCCAGGAGAGGGGCGATCCTGCCTCAGGACATTTCTGTGACCCCCACTGGGACACCGGGTGAGAAGTCACACCTCAACCTTTACGCTGTTAATTAAGAAATGTGCCTTTGTTCTCCAAGAGTCCTCTTTCCCAGGTTGATTATTTTATACAAATAAGAATAAGAATAAGAATAAGAAAACCTTTATTAGTCCCTCAGTGGGGAAATTGCATTGTTGCAACAGCATCAGTACAGTTAGCAGTAGCATCAGTACAGTTAGCAGTAGCATCAGTACAGTTAGCAGTAGCATCAGTACAGTTAGCAGTAGCATCAGTACAGTTAGCAGTAGCACACAGTGGTATCACACAAGCGGACAAAGTGTATCAAAGACCAGTCTGGCCAAAGATAATTAACTAAAAAACTAAACTACAAGCAGAGCTAAATAAACTAAATTAGAACATAAGCAATTAAATACACTGTAATAAATATGTACAGTATAAAGTCTGACAGAGTCTGGATATTGAAGTACCATAAGATGTGGTGTTTTGTCACAGTGCCCCCTCCAGAGGAGAGGAACCGGCTCTGGATGGTGGAAGCAGAGATTTCACCAGAGATGATCAAGCGAAAGAAGAAGAAAAAGAGGAGAAAGAAGGAGGTGTGTCCCGTGGAGGAGGCGGAGGAGCGGCAGACTTACCCCCAGCGGGAGTTTGGCCGCAGCTCAGTGCCCCGTTTGCCCAAACTGCCCAGCCACCCCAGCCTGGTGGCCAACCTGAGGCAGCAGCAGAAGCTGGAGCAGAACGTTCTGCCAGGTTCTTACCAGGACGTCCCGCTCCCTGCGGCCTGCGAGGACCCCTGTCCCTACTCCGCCTGCCCGCACCGCTCTGCCTACAGCTGCGGCCTGATGCCCGACCGCCTGCCCCTCGGCGAGCGTCCAGAGGATCTCGGTCTGGAAGCTCGCTGCCTGGGCTCCGCCTGGCGCCCCGCCGCCACGGGACGTTACGGGACGAGAGTGGACCAGAGCAATGAGCTGTCTAACAGATTAGCCTCTGTGTCCCGGGTCCCAGGGGGCCGCTGGACTGGACCCGTAAACTCCAAGACAAACCTGATGGCGGCAGAGCTCATGGACGCAGACTCTGACTTTTAACATGAACAGTTTTAGTTTTGTGGCACCAACAGAAAGAAAGTAAAGTGCTGGATACTTTTATTTCTTACTCAGGTGCAGCAGGATGCCCAGTGGTAAACTATACATTTGTTTTTCCTTTTGTTTTTTAGGAAAACAAAGAGGGATAATGTGTAAAATATGTGCAAGCATTTGTGAAATAGTTTATTATACATATATATTATATTTTTGTGTCTATACTTAAGAACAGTCCACAGTGATCAGACAAAGGCAGCTAAACCGTACATGGCTTGAAACATTACGACTGAAACATTGTGGTTAGACATCGTTACCAAGTTACTTTTTTTTGCAATTGAAAATGTTAAATGTTATTATTTGCATGTGTATTATCGACTACGGTTGAACTATAAGCTCCGAAGCATTAGCAGTTTGTTAAATCTCCTATTGATTCTTAAAATGATCTAATTTCCCACTGTAAATATTTATAATAATAATACATCAGTCTTCTACAGTGCTTTTCTAGACTCTGTGGCTTTACAGTTTGGTGCATTATTCATTCACTCCTCACTCAGTCACGCTCGGTTTGGTGTGGAGTGAATGAATAAAGCACTTTTAAAGTGTCTAGAAAAAGACTAATGCATTATTATTATATCCACTGCTATATGTGAAGTATATGATCTGAGACTTCACACAAATTTCACACTTGTCTTATTTTTTTAATTTTTATCGGATAAAAGTTGTTGTGCTGTTTTGTTTTAGCCTCTGTTATCGAAGATTCATTTTTTTCCGACTGCTTTTGAACTTTGTTTTATGTTTATTCATTGGATATCATTGTACGTCTTCTTGTAAGGTTTATACTTTTATAGTGTTAACTATAAATTATGTTTTTATTTACTTCCTTTTATCTTCAAGCTTTGATCGAGGGTCGCAGCGTTTTCTGGAAAAGCTACATGTGTTAATTATTCATATAACAATAATAATAATAATAATAATGATGAGGTACAAATGTGTTCAGTATTTCAGGCAAAAGACAAAGTCACATACTTGATATCTACACTGAAACAATATTATTGTAACTGTTCAAAGTAGACTGGACCCAGTGAACTCTCACACAGCTCCGTAGCGTTATTTTGCACCGACACAAAAGACCGCATTTATCTTCTTCTTTTTACTTTTTGTTTATGTTGTGCACTGTACATAGAAATTCCTGAGTATGGTAATATTTTGTACAGGTTTATATATGAAATACTTTGATTACTCTGCTGAGATGTTAAAAAAGGGAAAATAGTTTAGTTTATTTTACTCATGTGCTATAACAAAAACACCGTGTAATGTCATGTACAGTAGTCGTATGGAGAATAATATTTGTGTTATGTTGAATACATAAACAGGCTGTACTTGTTAATGTAGTAAGAAAACTTGTATCCCGCAAAAATACTTTAAATGAAGAGGACATTGGAAATTGTTATTTTTATACAATAAACGTGACATTGTTAAGCTGTTACAGAATTCATTTGCTTGGTTTGTCTTTGTCTGTATGCATTTTACCAATAAAAACTCATAAAAATAAAATTAAAAATTCTTTAAATGAATGCCTCAAAATAATTGTATTGCTTTCTTGATGCAGAGGAGGAACATTAACCCCTCACTTACTTTACAAAGTCTAAAAACTCACCCATCATACTGAGGTTGGTCACATGACCTGGGCGTTGGTCACATGACCTGGGAGCTGTGCAGGGCCATGCTAAATACTGAGGTCCATCAACTGAGGTTTATTTCTAGTTTAGTCCTTGTTTAGACCTGGTTTAGACCTGGTTTAGTCCTGGTTGAGACCTGGTTTAGTCCTGGTTTAGACCTGGTTTAGTCCTGGTTGAGACCTGGTTTAGTCCTTGTAGAGACCTAGTTTAGTCCAGGTTAAGTTCTGGTTTAGTTCTGGTTTAGTCCTTGTTTAGACCTGGTTTAGTCCAGGTTAAGTTCTGGTTTAGTTCTGGTTTAGATCTGGTTTAGTCCTGGTTTAGTCCTGGTTGAGACCTGGTTTAGTCCTGGTTTAGTCCTGGTTTAGTCCTGGTTTAGTCCAGGTTAAGTTCTGGTTTAGTTCTGGTTTAGTCCTGGTTGAGACCTGGTTTAGTCCTGGTTTAGTCCTGGTTTAGTCCTGGTTTAGTCCTGGTTTAGTCCAGGTTAAGTTCTGGTTTAGACCTGGTTTAGTCCTGGTTTAGTCCTGGTTTAGTCCAGGTTAAGTTCTGGTTTAGACCTGGTTTAGTCCTGGTTTAGTTCTGGTTTAGTCCTGGTTTAGTCCTGGTTTAGTCCTGGTTTAGTCCAGGTTAAGTTCTGGTTTAGACCTGGTTTAGTCCTGGTTTAGTTCTGGTTTAGTTCTGGTTTAGTCCTGGTTTAGTTCTGGTTTAGACCTGGTTTAGTCCTGGTTTAGTCCAGGTTAAGTTCTGGTTTAGACCTGGTTTAGTCCTGGTTTAGTTCTGGTTTAGTTCTGGTTTAGTTCTGGTTTAGTCCTGGTTTAGTTCTGGTTTAGACCTGGTTTAGTCCTGGTTTAGTTCTGGTTTAGTCCTGGTTTAGTCCTGGTTTAGTTCTGGTTTAGACCTGGTTTAGTCCTGGTTTAGTCCTGGTTTAGTCCAGGTTAAGTTCTGGTTTAGACCTGGTTTAGACCTGGTTTAGTCCTGGTTTAGTTCTGGTTTAGTTCTGGTTTAGACCTGGTTTAGTCCTGGTTTAGTTCTGGTTTAGTTCTGGTTTAGTCCTTGTAGAGACCTAGTTCAGTCCAGGTGAAGTTTTTTTTTTTTTTTTTTTTTTTTTTTTGTAATCTAAAAGTTTTAAGTCTATGTTAGCTCCTAGCAACAAAACAAATGTATTTCTTTTATCGTTTGCAGAAAAGTGCCTGTACCTCTCGCGAGAGCCTGCACTCCCGGCGCGTGATTTAACCTCACGCTCATTTTCTCCACAGTGAGGTCTAAACTAATAAAGCGCCGTCCCAGTTCCTCCTCCTCCTCCTCCGTGTGTGAGAGGTTAAACACACTTCAGCTCGAGCTCCTGTCCCAGAGGAAACACAATAAACAGAGTAAACAAAGTAAACAAAGTAAACAGAGTAAACAGAGAAGATGCCGCACAGAAAAGCTTGGCTGATGCCGGAGGACGCGGACAGCGTGCGGCGCAGATCCACGGCGGATCCTGCAGGTGAGCAAATCCACCTCCTGCAAAACACCGCACACTCACCTCAGGACAAAGTTTCCAATGTTGCTCTGCTTCTTTCACCTCTGCGTGGTTCTTAAAATCACCTGCGCACGAGACTAAAGCTGTGGCAAAGTATTTAATCCTGTGGTGGAAAAAGTACTAAGTAAAACAAAAATAAGTTAAGCAGGGAAGTACTCGATTTCTTTAGTAAAAGTACAGATAAAGGAGCAAAAATTAACTCAAGTAAAAGCATCATCTTAAAATGAATGAAAAGTATAAAAGTACTTACTTTTAAATGTTCTTGTAATTAGAAAAGTAAAAGTATTTCTCTCATGAATGAGTTAAATGTGAGGGATTTGGCTGATTCCAGATGAAATGAACAAACTGCTGCAGTAGAATCTGTCGCTGAGATCTTCTGTCTTTATTATTCTGATGTTTCTAAAGCAGTACTACTTTACTGCATCTGTTATATTGAAGTACTGTGTGTACTACAATGAGAGCACTGCAAAAACACAGGATTTTAAACCAAAACTCTACATACTTTGTACTTCAAACCAACTCAGAAATGTAGAGTAAAAAGTACAAATACTTGCTCTAAAATGTACCCCTTGTAAAATTAACTCAAGTAGAGTACAGCTACATGAAAATTGTACTTAGGTAACTAAATTCTTTTACTTTGTTATTTCCACCACTGGTATTGAGTATTAATATTTTAAATTTTACACTGTAGATATCTAAAATGTTATGTGTTTTACTTATTGTGCTTGTTGGTTCATCTTATAAATATATATATGTGTTTTTAGACAAGTAGTCAAATAAAATTATAAATAAAATACATTTGTTTTCCTTGTTGTGTGTCAGATGTCCATGTGTCTGTTTTAACTGGGAGTTGGTAATAGCGCTGTGTTATTTATATCGATGTATTGTTCCTGAAACAGCGTGTTTGTGTGTTTGTGTGTTTGTGTGTTTGTGTGTTTGTGTTGCGAACGTAGCGCGGTCAGCAGCGTGTTCCTGTTCCGGTGCAGTGATAATGCATCAGTCCTGGCATGCGGCGGGACGCGGCCCAGCGCGGCGCAGTGCGTGACTCTCAGGAGGTTTCTGTTAGTCACACATTTCCCAGGGACACACGGAGGCTCTGACGACCCTCTCCCGCACTCTGAGCCTGGTTCTTACTGCGCTTTTATATTTTCTTAAACTTAATGACTCTGACATTGTGTTATTCGGGCTCTGACCAGAGACCAGAGGTAGTCAGCTCTGCTCACAACATGGGAGTGATCATAGACTACCATTTTACTTTTGAGTCCCAAATGACAAAAACTGTGCAGTCTTGCTTCCTGCAAATTAGAAAACATTGCTAAAATATAAAGATTTCTTTCATTTGCAAACTTAGAAAACATTATAAACCCTATTAACCCATTAACACTTGTCTCTGCAGGATCAGATGATGATTCACTGTAAGCTGAAAGCAGTCAAAAATCTCTAAATTGTCTTCATTTAGTACAAAACTCAGCTGCAAGACTTTTAACCAACCTCAGGTCAGACCCTCCTCCTCTCCTCAGGTCAGTCCCTCCTCCTCTCCTCAGGTCAGACCCTCCTCCTCTCCTCAGGTCAGTCCCTCCTCCTCTCCTCAGGTCAGTCCCTCCTCCTCTCCTCAGGTCAGACCCTCCTCCTCTCCTCAGGTCAGACCCTCCTCTCCTCAGGTCAGACCCTCCTCTCCTCAGGTCAGACCCTCCTCCTCTCCTCAGGTCAGTCCCTCCTCTCCTCAGGTCAGACCCTCCTCCTCTCCTCAGGTCAGTCCCTCCTCTCCTCAGGTCAGACCTTCCTCCTCTCCTCAGGTCAGACCCTCCTCCTCTCCTCAGGTCAGACCCTCCTCCTCTCCTCAGGTCAGACCCTCCTCCTCTCCTCAGGTCAGACCCTCCTCCTCTCCTCAGGTCAGACCCTCCTCTCCTCAGGTCAGTCCCTCCTCCTCTCCTCAGGTCAGTCCCTCCTCCTCTCCTCAGGTCAGTCCCTCCTCCTCTCCTCAGGTCAGACCCTCCTCCTCTCCTCAGGTCAGACCCTCCTCTCCTCAGGTCAGTCCCTTCTCCTCTCCTCAGGTCAGTCCCTCCTCCTCTCCTCAGGTCAGTCCCTCCTCCTCTCCTCAGGTCAGTCCCTCCTCCTCTCCTCAGGTCAGACCCTCCTCCTCTCCTCAGGTCAGTCCCTCCTCCTCTCCTCAGGTCAGTCCCTCCTCCTCTCCTCAGGTCAGTCCCTCCTCCTCTCCTCAGGTCAGTCCCTCCTCCTCTCCTCAGGTCAGACCCTCCTCCTCTCCTCAGGTCAGTCCCTCCTCCTCTCCTCAGGTCAGTCCCTCCTCCGCTCCTCAGGTCAGTCCCTCCTCCGCTCCTCAGGTCAGTCCCTCCTCCTCTCCTCAGGTCAGACCCTCCTCTCCTCAGGTCAGTCCCTCCTCCTCTCCTCAGGTCAGACCCTCCTCCTCTCCTCAGGTCAGACCCTCCTCCTCTCCTCAGGTCAGTCCCTCCTCCTCTCCTCAGGTCAGACCTTCCTCCTCTCCTCAGGTCAGACCCTCCTCCTCTCCTCAGGTCAGACCCTCCTCTCCTCAGGTCAGACCCTCCTCCTCTCCTCAGGTCAGACCCTCCTCCTCTCCTCAGGTCAGACCCTCCTCTCCTCAGGTCAGTCCCTCCTCCTCTCCTCAGGTCAGTCCCTCCTCCTCTCCTCAGGTCAGTCCCTCCTCCTCTCCTCAGGTCAGTCCCTCCTCCTCTCCTCAGGTCAGTCCCTCCTCCTCTCCTCAGGTCAGACCCTCCTCCTCTCCTCAGGTCAGTCCCTCCTCTCCTCAGGTCAGACCCTCCTCCTCTCCTCAGGTCAGACCCTCCTCCTCTCCTCAGGTCAGACCCTCCTCTCCTCAGGTCAGTCCCTCCTCCTCTCCTCAGGTCAGTCCCTCCTCCTCTCCTCAGGTCAGACCCTCCTCCTCTCCTCAGGTCAGACCCTCCTCTCCTCAGGTCAGTCCCTTCTCCTCTCCTCAGGTCAGTCCCTCCTCTCCTCAGGTCAGACCCTCCTCCTCTCCTCAGGTCAGACCCTCCTCTCCTCAGGTCAGTCCCTCCTCCTCTCCTCAGGTCAGACCCTCCTCCGCTCCTCAGGTCAGTCCCTCCTCCGCTCCTCAGGTCAGTCCCTCCTCCTCTCCTCAGGTCAGTCCCTCCTCCTCTCCTCAGGTCAGTCCCTCCTCCTCTCCTCAGGTCAGTCCCTCCTCCTCTCCTCAGGTCAGACCCTCCTCCTCTCCTCAGGTCAGTCCCTCCTCCTCTCCTCAGGTCAGTCCCTCCTCCTCTCCTCAGGTCAGACCCTCCTCCTCTCCTCAGGTCAGTCCCTCCTCCTCTCCTCAGGTCAGTCCCTCCTCCTCTCCTCAGGTCAGTCCCTCCTCCTCTCCTCAGGTCAGTCCCTCCTCCTCTCCTCAGGTCAGTCCCTCCTCCGCTCCTCAGGTCAGTCCCTCCTCCGCTCCTCAGGTCAGTCCCTCCTCCTCTCCTCAGGTCAGACCCTCCTCCTCTCCTCAGGTCAGTCCCTCCTCCTCTCCTCAGGTCAGTCCCTCCTCCTCTCCTCAGGTCAGTCCCTCCTCCGCTCCTCAGGTCAGTCCCTCCTCCGCTCCTCAGGTCAGTCCCTCCTCCTCTCCTCAGGTCAGTCCCTCCTCCTCTCCTCAGGTCAGTCCCTCCTCTCCTCAGGTCAGTCCCTCCTTTCCTCAAGTCAGACCCTCCTCCTCTCCTCAGGTCAGACCCTCCTCCTCTCCTCAGGTCAGACCCTCCTCCTCTCCTCAGGTCAGACCCTCCTCTCCTCTGGTCAGACCCTCCTCTCCTCAGGTCAGTCCCTCCTCCTCTCCTCAGGTCAGTCCCTCCTCCTCTCCTCAGGTCAGTCCCTCCTCCTCTCCTCAGGTCAGTCCCTCCTCTCCTCAGGTCAGTCCCTCCTCTCCTCAGGTCAGTCCCTCCTCCTCTCCTCAGGTCAGTCCCTCCTCCTCTCCTCAGGTCAGACCCTCCTCTCCTCAGGTCAGACCCTCCTCCTCTCCTCAGGTCAGACCCTCCTCCTCTCCTCAGGTCAGACCCTCCTCTCTCCTCAGGTCAGACCCTCCTCCTCTCCTCAGGTCAGACCCTCCTCTCCTCAGGTCAGACCCTCCTCTCTCCTCAGGTCAGTCCCTCCTCCTCTCCTCAGGTCAGTCCCTCCTCCTCTCCTCAGGTCAGACCCTCCTCCTCTCCTCAGGTCAGACCCTCCTCCTCTCCTCAGGTCAGACCCTCCTCCTCTCCTCAGGTCAGACCCTCCTCCTCTCCTCAGGTCAGACCCTCCTCCTCTCCTCAGGTCAGACCCTCCTCCTCTCCTCAGGTCAGACCCTCCTCCTCTCCTCAGGTCAGACCCTCCTCCTCTCCTCAGGTCAGACCCTCCTCCTCTCCTCAGGTCAGTCCCTCCTCCTCTCCTCAGGTCAGACCCTCCTCCTCTCCTCAGGTCAGACCCTCCTCCTCTCCTCAGGTCAGACCCTCCTCCTCTCCTCAGGTCAGACCCTCCTCCTCTCCTCAGGTCAGACCCTCCTCCTCTCCTCAGGTCAGACCCTCCTCCTCTCCTCAGGTCAGACCCTCCTCCTCTCCTCAGGTCAGTCCCTCCTCTCCTCAGGTCAGACCCTCCTCCTCTCCTCAGGTCAGACTCTGCTCACTTTTAAATCTAAACTTAAAACCTTATTTTTCTACACTAATTTTGTTTTGGTGTTTAATGTTTTATCATTTTTGAGCTTGTTTGCTTTTAAAATGTGTTATTATATGTGGTATGTCTGCTCTATTAAGTGTCAGATAAATAAAGTGATTATTATTATAACTGCTACTTTTATTCTTTATCTGTATTAAATTACTGTCTTTGTCAATGGCACGGCTCAGAGCAGTGTACAGGTGTAATATGTCAGCAGCGTCAGAAATTTCCATTGTCCATAATATCCTTTACAAACAAAAATGTAGGCGTCACCACCCTTGTGTTAGATATAGTCTGTATAATGCATGATAATACTCGTAGAGACTGAAGATTAAAACAAGTGGCACTACTATAATAACAACATTTACTGTATATTTTGATTCAGAGAACCACGACCACCACGGGGACCATGAGCACCATCAGCGATTCCCTCGACGACATTCCCAAACAGAGCGGCACTGTCTCGGTTCACATCACGGAGATCCTGGCGGGGTAGAAACGCCCTCTCCTGAAGCCTCGGGACACCACTTCTGCCACTACACCCCCAAGTGCTTCCTCACCGTCCACAGAGGCGCGTCAGCAGGCAATTATACAAAAAAATACAAAAGCAAATGAACAGACAAATATGTGGACATTTAATCCACCGGAGTATGGGCAGCATTAGTTGCCAGGTCCTGGATTTGTTGCCATGTTGGCTGTAGCAGAGCGTCATCAATGGTGATACTACAGCACACATTCACCTTTGGACTCTCTCGGTGAAGTTCCCGAGTCACATGGGGCTGTTCTGATCCCAGATTCTCACATTACTGTATTTTCTGGACTCTAAGTGGCTCTGGAGTATAAGTGGCACTCGCCAAAAAATGCAAAATGAAGAAGAAAAAAGCACATATGAGTGGCACTGGACTATAAGTCACATTTTTTGGGGGAAATTTATTTTACAAAATCCGACAGTAAGAACAGACATTTCATGTTGAAAGGCAAGTTATAGTAATAATAGAATAGAGAACAACAGCTGAATAGGTGTGCGCTATGCTAACGTAACACATTGATGGTTATTCAGCTACATGAAGCATAAACAATGAACTGAACAGGTGTCTCGTATGTTAACGTAATATATTAACAGTTATTCACATAACTATAGCATAAAGAACATAATATAACAAGTTCACCAAACTCACCATCTCACTCCTAATCGCTAAATCCTTTAAATTCTTCATCCTCGGTGTCGCTTCTGAACAACTCCGCCAACTCCGGAGGTAGACGAAGCGCCGCTTCCTCCTCTGCGTGGCTGTCGTCAGACTCAGCATCAGTTCCATTTCCAATTATTCCGCTCTTTCTCAGTTGTCTTTAGAGCCTAAGTTGTTAGCGCTAATGTTTACATTTTAAATTGTCAGTGGTACAGGTGCAGCAGATGCTGGTACACAAGCCTAGAGCGCCCTCTGGTGGCTGTCAGTGTGAAAATAATGAACACGTGAAACATTTTAACATATAAGTTGCACCTGAGTATACGTCGCACCCCTAGCCAGGCTATGGAAAAAAGTGCGACTTAGAGTCTGGAAAATACAGTACATGTGTTCAGTTTCCCTGAAACTCATCACTAAAACAAACTCGGGTGAGGAACGTTTCATCCTCAGAAACTGGTTCCAGTGTAGGGCTGCAGGATATGGAGAAAACATGAGATATTTGATAACTATGTTGAAAATCGCGATAACGATATTATTGTGATATTTGAAAACAGAGCCTACTTTTGGAACATAGTAAGTTAAATTCACTACATTTCACAGAAATGTAAGTTCCTGTATTTACAAGTCAAAACAGCCACAAAATCCAAACTTAACACAGACTAAACCAGGAATAAAACAAGGCTAAGCTGGGACTAAATTAATTAAATTACCACTAAAACTGGACTTTTTAAACATTTTTATTTAGTCAAAACATGTTCTTTTAAGGCTCTGGTGGAAAATGATTCTTCAGTGTAAATCTCTGTCAGATGGAAGACCACAGCGTTATTGTGATATATTTAGATTTTTACGATACAGATATTGCATTTGCTGATATTGCGATAACGATAATTTTGTGATGTATTGTGCAGCTGTATTCCAGTGTTAGCTGCAAACTCTTTTGGTCTTGGTTTATCATTGGCTCGAGTGCAGGCTGTAAGAGTTGACCTTTGTAAGCTTCTTGTGTAGGACTTTGTGCACTGTTGAAGGTGGAGCTGTAACTGTCTGCAGCAGGACGGATGGGATTAAAAACTTTGACAACAAATCTGATAAACATATCTCATTAATTGCCTTTGTAATTCATTTTTTAAATTGTAAAGAGACTTTTTTATGGGCACCCTGTAAATCTGATAAATTTGGCTTATTATTAAAAATGTTTCTGTACACAGGAGGACATGGAGGTTCACTCCGCTCAACGGCATCATGGTACGGAGACGACGCGTGGCACGACGGCACCACCAAAACCACCATCAGAGCTGACAACGAGGTGGAAGCACACAGAGAGGCCAACAATTACAAAGTGAGTAGGAACAAATGTTATGTTTAGGCTTCTTCAGAACTACAGTCAGTGTATGTTTCTATGCATAATTAACACATTTCATCCAAAGTGGTGTTTGTATTTTAGTTTGGTTTCAGGAAGTGGAAGGGCAACGTCACAGAGAAGCCTCTCGAAGTCAGATCAGACATTGACAGAGAGCTACATTCGGATCTAAGCACCGTCAGACACGAAGAAGGTTTTATCTTCTATAATAGATATATTTTTAATGTAATAATTATATGTAGTTTAATAATGCGTGTATACATTTAAACCCTCAGGCTCACTGGTCACATGTGGGAACGTTGCTTATGTCATTTTCTTTGGATGGTGGATATCTTTAATCTATTTCCTCATTTGTCCGGTGATGTTTCTCACTGTCCTCGGTGCAGTCTATGGTATGTAGTCTGCAGACGACTTAAGTTTTAGCGCTGAACTTTTTTAGCTGGGTTAACACTCGCTGTTGGTGTTTCAGGAAAACTTTGTTGGAAAATGGGCTGTTACTTTATTTGGCCTTTTGGGAAGTCAATAGAAAAGGTAATACCTGAGTTTTATAACATTGTATTAAAAAAATTCACAAATGCTATCAGAGTCAAGTCATTTTTTTTTATTTTCCAGGCAGGTGATGTGGCAAGGAAGACTGTTGCCAAACCTCCGAGGTGTGAGATAATTCCTGAAATAATTCCTGAGGAGAGGGACATTGAAGAGAGCAGAGACAAGGACTCCTGTCCTCTCATGGCGTCCTCTCCCTTCCCTGTGGACGTCCCTGTCCCTGTCCCTGCTGACAAAAGAATATCCAGACACTGGGTAAAACACCTGCAATATTTCTGGTTGCATGTTCATATTATTTTTTGTTTCTAAGCCAACCCCAAACTCCCCATTCTCCTGTTGGAAACTTCCCAGCCAGGGCCGTTCATAGGATTTTAGAAATACTGAGGTCCATCATGTTGACGGCCAATTTAGTCCTGGTTTAGTCCTGGTTTAGTTCTTGTTTAGTCCTGGTTTAGTCCTGGTTTAGTCCTGGTTTAGTTCTTGTTTAGTTCTTGTTTAGTCCTGGTTTAGTTCTTGTTTAGTTCTTGTTTAGTCCTGGTTTAGTTCTTGTTTAGTTCTTGTTTAGTCCTGGTTTAGTTCTTGTTTAGTCCTGGTTTAGTTCTTGTTTAGTCCTGGTTTAGTTCTTGTTTAGTTCTTGTTTAGTCCTGGTTTAGTTCTTGTTTAGTCCTGGTTTAGTTCTTGTTTAGTCCTGGTTTAGTCCTTGTTTAGTCCTGGTTTAGTTCTTGTTTAGTCATTGTTTAGTTCTGGTTTAGCCCTGGTTTAGTTCTGGTTTAGTTCTGGTTTAGTCCTGGTTTAGTCCTGGTTTAGTTCCTGTTTAGTCCTGGTTTAGTTCTTGTTTAGTTCTTGTTTAGTCCTGGTTTAGTCCTTGTTTAGTCCTGGTTTAGTTCTTGTTTAGTCCTGGTTTAGTCATTGTTTAGTTCTTGTTTAGCCCTGGTTTAGCCCTGGTTTAGCCCTGGTTTAGTTCTGGTTTAGTTCTTGTTTAGTCCTGGTTTAGTTCTTGTTTAGTCCTGGTTTAGTCCTAGTTTAGTCCTGGTTTAGTTCTTGTTTAGTTCTTGTTTAGTCCTGGTTTAGTTCTTGTTTAGTCCTGGTTTAGTTCTTGTTTAGTCCTGGTTTAGTCCTGGTTTAGTTCTTGTTTAGTCCTGGTTTAGTCCTTGTTTAGTCCTGGTTTAGTTCTTGT
The DNA here is from genome assembly GCA_020698575.1 of Bostrychus sinensis. Classification (NCBI taxonomy): domain Eukaryota; kingdom Metazoa; phylum Chordata; class Actinopteri; order Gobiiformes; family Eleotridae; genus Bostrychus; species Bostrychus sinensis. Next base: position 3,288,297 of record CM036239.1, read on the forward strand.
TTAGTCCTGGTTTAGTCATTGTTTAGTTCTTGTTTAGCCCTGGTTTAGCCCTGGTTTAGCCCTGGTTTAGCCCTGGTTTAGTTCTGGTTTAGTTCTGGTTTAGTCCTGGTTTAGTCCTGGTTTAGTTCCTGTTTAGTCCTGGTTTAGTTCTTGTTTAGTTCTTGTTTAGTCCTGGTTTAGTCATTGTTTAGCCCTGGTTTAGCCCTGGTTTAGCCCTGGTTTAGCCCTGGTTTAGTTCTGGTTTAGTTCTGGTTTAGTCCTGGTTTAGTCCTGGTTTAGTTCTTGTTTAGTCCTGGTTTAGTCCTGGTTTAGTTCTTGTTTAGTCCTGGTTTAGTCCTTGTTTAGTCCTGGTTTAGTTCTTGTTTAGTCCTGGTTTAGTCATTGTTTAGTTCTTGTTTAGCCCTGGTTTAGCCCTGGTTTAGCCCTGGTTTAGTTCTGGTTTAGTTCTGGTTTAGTCCTGGTTTAGTCCTGGTTTAGTTCCTGTTTAGTCCTGGTTTAGTTCTTGTTTAGTCCTGGTTTAGTTCCTGTTTAGTCCTGGTTTAGTTCTTGTTTAGTCCTGGTTTAGTTCTTGTTTAGTCCTGGTTTAGTCCTAGTTTAGTCCTGGTTTAGTTCTTGTTTAGTTCTTGTTTATTCCTGGTTTAGTTCTTGTTTAGTCCTGGTTTAGTTCTTGTTTAGTCCTGGTTTAGTCCTGGTTTAGTCCTGGTTTAGTCCTGGTTTAGTCCTGGTTTAGTCCTGGTTTAGTCCTGGTTTAGTTCTTGTTTAGTTCTTGTTTAGTTCTTGTTTAGTCCTGGTTTAGTTCTTGTTTAGTCCTGGTTTAGTCCTTGTTTAGTCCTGGTTTAGTTCTTGTTTAGTCCTGGTTTAGTCATTGTTTAGTTCTTGTTTAGCCCTGGTTTAGCCCTGGTTTAGTTCTGGTTTAGTTCTGGTTTAGTCCTGGTTTAGTCCTGGTTTAGTTCCTGTTTAGTCCTGGTTTAGTTCTTGTTTAGTCCTGGTTTAGTTCCTGTTTAGTCCTGGTTTAGTTCTTGTTTAGTCCTGGTTTAGTTCTTGTTTAGTCCTGGTTTAGTCCTGGTTTAGTCTTGGTTTAGTCCTTGTTTAGTCCTGGTTCAGTCCTTGTTTAGTCCTGGTTTAGTCCTTGTTTAGTCCTGGTTTAGTCCTGGATTAGTTCTTTTTTAGTCCTGGTTTAGTCCTGGATTAGTCCTGGTTTAGTCCTGGTTTAGTTCTTGTTTAGTCCCTGTTTAGTCCTGGTTTAGTCCTGGTTTAGTCCTGGTTTAGTCCTGGTTTAGTCCTGGATTAGTCCTGGATTAGTCCTGGTTTAGTCCTGGTTTAGACCTGGTTTAGTTCTAATTTAGTCCTGGTTTAGTTCTTGTTTAGTTCTTGTTTAACCCTGGTTTAGTCCTGGTTTAGTCCTGGTTTAGTTCTTGTTTAGTCCTGGTTTAGTTCTTGTTTAGTTCTTGTTTAACCCTGGTTTAGATCTGGTTTAGTCCTGGTTTAGTTCTTGTTTAGCCCTGGTTTAGATCTTGTTTAGTCCTGGTTTAGTTCTGGTTTAGTTCTGGTTTAGTCCTGGTTCAGTCCTGGTTTAGTTCTTGTTTAGTCCTGGTTTAGTTCTTGTTTAGTTCTTGTTTAACCCTGGTTTAGATCTGGTTTAGTCCTGGTTTAGATCTGGTTTAGTCCTGGTTTAGTTCTGGTTTAGTCCTGGTTTAGTTCTTGTTTAGCCCTGGTTTAGATCTTGTTTAGTCCTGGTTTAGTCCTGGTTTAGCCCTGGTTTAGTCCTGGTTTAGTCCTGGATTATTCCTGGATTAGTCCTGGTTTAGTCCTGGTTTAGTTCTTGTTTAGTCCTGGTTTAGTTCTTGTTTAGTTCTTGTTTAACCCTGGTTTAGATCTGGTTTAGTCCTGGTTTAGTTCTGGTTTAGTCCTGGTTTAGTTCTTGTTTAGCCCTGGTTTAGATCTGGTTTAGTTCTGGTTTAGTTCTTGTTTAGCCCTGGTTTAGCCCTGGTTTAGTCCTGGTTTAGTCCTGGATTAGTCCTGGATTAGTCCTGGTTTAGTCCTGGTTTAGTCCTGGTTTAGTCCTGGTTTAGATCTGGTTTAGTCCTGGTTTAGTTCTTGTTTAGCCCTGGTTTAGTCCTGGTTTAGTCCTGGTTTAGTCCTGGTTTAGATCTGGTTTAGTCCTGGTTTAGTCCATGTTTAGACCTGGATTAGTCCTTGTTTAGCCCTGGTTTAGTCCTGGTTTAGTTCTTGTTTAGTCCTGGTTTAGTTCTTGTTTAGTCCTGGTTTAGTTCTTGTTTAGTCCTGGATTAGTCCTGGATTAGTTCTTTTTTAGTCCTGGTTTAGTCCTGGTTTAGTCCTTGTTTAGTCCTGGATTAGTCCTGGATTAGTCCTGGTTTAGTCCTGGTTTAGTCCTGGATTAGTTCTTTTTTAGTCCTGGATTAGTCCTGGTTTAGTCCTTGTTTAGTCCTGGTTTAGTCCTTGTTTAGTCTTGGTTTAGTCCTGGTTTAGTCCTGGTTTAGTCCTGGTTTAGTCCTGGTTTAGTCCTGGATTAGTCCTGGATTAGTCCTGGATTAGTCCTGGATTAGTCCTGGATTAGTCCTGGTTTAGTCGATCTTTAGTCCTGGTTTAGTCCTTGTTTAGTGCAGGTTTAGTGCAGGTTTAGTTCTTGTTTAACCCTGGTTTAGTCCTGGATTAGTCCTGGTTTAGTTCTTGTTTAGTTCTTGTTTAGTCCTTGTTTAGTCCTTGTTTAGTCCTGGTTTAGTCCTGGTTTAGTGCAGGTTTAGTCCTGGATTAGTCCTGGTTTAGTCCTGGATTAGTCCTTGTTTAGTGCAGGTTTAGTTCTTGTTTAACCCTGGTTTAGACCTGGTTTAGTGCAGGTTTAGTTCTTGTTTAGTCCTGGATTAGTCCTGGTTTAGTTCTTGTTTAGTTCTTGTTTAGTCCTTGTTTAGTCCTGGTTTAGTCCTGGTTTAGTCCTGGTTTAGTTCTTGTTTAGCCCTGGTTTAGTCCTGGTTTAGTCCTGGTTTAGTCCTGGTTTAGACCTGGTTTAGACCTGGTTTATACCTGGTTTAGTCCTGGTTTAGTCCTGGTTTAGATCTGGTTTTGTCCTGGTTTAGATCTGGTTTAGTTCTTGTTTAGTCCTGGTTTAGACCTGGTTTAGTTCTTGTTTAGTCCTGGTTTAGATCTGGTTTAGTCCTGGTTTAGATCTGGTTTAGATCTGCTTTAGTCTGGCAGTAGAAAAATACTGATGTCCAGACCTCTGTGCTGCTGATTTCTTCTCTGGTCTAGGCTCCAACCTCAGCATCCTTTAACCGATATACACTTTATTTCCAAAAGTATTCACTCAGCTGCCTTTACACACAGATGAACTTAAGCGACATCCCATAATAATCTAGTTCTTGTTTAACCCTGGTTTAGTCCTGGTTTAGTCCTGGTTTAGTTCTTGTTTAGTTCTTGTTTAACCCTGGTTTAGTCCTGGTTTAGTCCTGGTTTAGTCCTGGTTTAGTTCTGGTTTAGTCCTGGTTTAGTTCTTGTTTAGTCCTGGTTTAGTTCTTGTTTAGTTCTTGTTTAACCCTGGTTTAGTCCTGGTTTAGATCTGGTTTAGTCCTGGTTTAGTTCTTGTTTAGCCCTGGTTTAGATCTTGTTTAGTCCTGGTTTAGTCCTGGTTTAGTCCTGGTTTAGATCTGGTTTAGTCCTGGTTTAGTCCTGGTTTAGTCCTGGTTTAGCCCTGGTTTAGCCCTGGTTTAGCCCTGGTTTAGTCCTGGTTTAGTCCTGGTTTAGTCCTGGTTTAGATCTGGTTTAGTCCTGGTTTAGATCTGGTTTAGTCCTGGTTTAGTTCTTGTTTAGACCTGGTTTAGACCTGGTTTAGTCCTGGTTTAGTCCTGGTTTAGATCTGGTTTAGATCTGGTTTAGACCTGGTTTAGTCCTGGTTTAGATCTGGTTTAGATCTGCTTTAGTCTGGCAGTAGAAAAATACTGATGTCCAGACCTCTGTGCTGCTGATTTCTTCTCTGGTCTAGGCTCCGAACCTCAGCATCCTTTAACCGATATACACTTTATTTCCAAAAGTATTCACTCAGCTGCCTTTACACACAGATGAACTTAAGCGACATCCCATAATAATCCATAGGGTTTAATATTAGGTGGGCCCAGTCTTTGCATCGATCTCCGTCAGACTCTGATGTTGTAGAGAAGTCTTGTACAGCTTTCCTTTATTGAAAACAATAAAAACATTTGTGTGTCGCTTGTGCAGTTTCGTCCAGGAACATACGTGTGGCTGTTCCTGGGGTATCCTGTTCTGGTGGTGGTGCACTTCGTTGCCTGCGTCATCTCCTGGTTCCTGGTCTTCAGTATTCCTGTAGCCAAGCTTAACGCTCGCACCGTCACCACCGTCCTGCTCATGGCACCGGACGACATACACATACACAAACTCGACAAAGTAAGTAAGATTTGTCTGTACTCAGTGTCCTTTATTTCTGTTCTAAATCAGTTTTTCTCTGACAGTATATGCACAGTGTGATTTGGCACATGATCCTTTCTTTACACTCTAGCTTTTATGTTTTTTTTTTATGTCCTGCACAGTCGTTGTTCTGCGAGACCAGAGTCGTCTTGTGCTGTAACAAGGCTTTGAACATTCACTACTACAAATACACAGTCCAAGGAATCAACATTTTTGCTCTCAGTATCCTTTTAATGTCTTAATTAGAAGTATGTAATTATTAAATGATCTGCACACTTTTAGGTTTGCAAGAATGTACTGGAATTAATAACAGCAAACTGAAAATTTACACAATATTTTACTCAACGTGCATGTTTTATTGTTAAAAGAAAAACCTCGCTGTTCCAAAAAAGTTGAAAAAGGTTGTAGGTGGCGTTGTGACATATGGATAGAGCATTTACCCCTGAACTTTAAAGATCCCTTGTCCGAGTCCAGGTCTGGGATCAGAATCTTTGAGTTGAGTACAGCTAAGTAAAATAAATAAAGTTTTATAGTTTTAGCAGCATTTTGCGCTGCAGTTCTTGTCCTTCTCTCACGAGTTAACATGGAATCTTTTCGATTACAATTTTGAGTATTTCTTAAATTTCCCTTGAAAATTTTCTGGACATATTCTGCGCCTTTGTAACCCTGTTTGTGTTTACTTTTTTCACTCTGTTTGGTTCATGCAGGAGACTCGGGTTTGATCAGGTCAGTGTCAGGAAAGACTGACATTAATGCTTATAGACTAAATTAGTGGACTTCTAGATTAGGGCTGCACAATATATCGCAATAATATCGTTATAGCAATATCAGCAAACGCAATATCTGTATCACAAGAATCTAAATATATCACAATAACACTGTGGTCTTCCATCTGACAGAGATTTACACTGAAGAATCATTTTCCACCAGAGCCTTAAAAGAACATGTGTTGTGACTAAATAAAAATGTTTAAAAGTCCAGTTTTAGTGGTAATTTAATTAATTTAGTCCCAGCTTAGCCTTGTTTTATTCCTGGTTTAGTCTGTGTTAAGTTTTGATTTTGTGGCTGTTTTGACTTGTAAATACAGGAACTTACATTTTTGTGAAATGTAGTGAATTTATCTTACTATGTTTGAAAAGTAGGCTCTATTTTCAAATATTGCAATAATATTGTTATCGCAATTTTCAACATAGTTATCGAATATCGCATGTTTTCTCCGTATCGTGCAGACCTATACTAGATGATTTACTGTGGCTCAACCTGTAGGGTGCATGCGTGTGTAATCTTACAACCCTGGATTTGTCAACTTTTATGTAAAATATCAACACTTTATTAGTTGTCCTTAAGCCTGTGCTCCTCTAGACCTGCTCCCCCTCGTAATAACCAGCTTAGTGATCGGCTACGCTGACAAAGACCACACTTACTTCAGCGCAGAGACCAAGTTTGCCACTGCCATCACCGCCATCATCCCTCTGTCCTACTACATTGGCATGGGCATCGCTAGGTAAAATGTCTGCCTTTCACCAGCGTAAAAATAACAAATCATTGTTTAGTTGGGTTTTAAACTGTGTATCCTAATCATTTCTGATGACTGGTAAGTGTGTGTCTCCTCAGTATTTCTGCGCAGAGTAACTTTGCCGTCGGCGCGGTGGTGAACGCCACCTTCGGCTCCATAACCGAGATGACGTTCTACATCACAGGACTGCTCCAGGGGCACAAGGCGGCCACCAGATGTTACGAAGAGATCGTAAAGGCTGCGCTCACCGGGACCCTGCTGGGCTGTATACTCTTCATACCTGTGAGGCTTCTCTTGTTGCACTGATTTTCCATTGTGGTGTACCGTATTTTCCGCACTATAGGGCGCACTTAAAAGCCTTCAATCTTCTCAAAAAACGACAGTGCGCCTTATAATCCAGAGCGCCTTATATATGAATTTATTTACGGCTACCGTAGTCAGGAGCACGGCGGAGTAATACATACTGTGCTTCACCATAATATTGCCGTAATCGCCCAACTGTTTAACTCAGACACTGAAGATGAAGAATTTGAGGGATTTGTGGACAAGGAATGAACTGAAAAAGTGAGAGTATTGTGTTGTATTTTGTTCTAACGTTAACTGAACAGTTATGAGTTGTTGTGAATACGCTATCGTTTGATTTAGCCGTCTCAGATTGTGTTTTTTATTCACACGTTACAACTGAACAAGTTTGGGAGTTATGGTGAACGCGTTGAATAAAGTTTGACTGACTGACTTATCTGACTGTTTTGTTTTACCTTTTAGTCCGGAGCTTTATATGTGAAAAAAGTTTGAAAATAAACCATTCAGTGACAGTGTGCCTTTAATCCGGAGTGCACTATAGTGCGGAAAATACGGTAATCATTACCATCAGGACTTGAAATTTACTTTTTTTTCTCACTGGCCAATGTGGCTAGAATTGGTCAAAAATTGCTAGCGAATTAATGTCTTTACTAGTCACAATTTAATAGGGCTGCACAATATAATTATCGTTATCGCAATATCAGCAAATGCGATATCCGTATCGCAAGAATCTAAATATATCACAATAACGCTGTGGTCTTCCATCTGACAGAGATTTACACTGAAGAATCATTTTCCACCAGAGCCTTAAAAGAACATGTGTTGTGACTAAATAAAAATGTTTAAAAAGTCCAGTTTTAGTGGTAATTTAATTAATTTAGTCCCAGCTTAGCCTTGTTTTATTCCTGGTTTAGTCTGTGTTAAGTTTGGATTTTGTGGCTGTTTTGACTTGTAAATACAGGAACTTACATTTTTGTGAAATGTAGTGAATTTAACTTACTATGTTCCAAAAGTAGGCTCTATTTTCAAATATTGCAATAATATCATCATCGCAATTTTCAACATAGTTATCGAATATCGCATGTTCATATCGTGCAGCCCTAGCGCACACATCCAACACTTTCACACCAATTTATGACAACCCTAAAACACACACAAATACTTTTAGTTCTGCTTTTATTTTTAATTTACCTTGCAGCCAAATAATTTATACAAACACTAATTATACCTCTGTCTGCCATAAATGGGGGAAATGGCGCCACCTAGTAGAAAAGAATAAAAACTAAAATTCCAATCCCTCACTATCATGAATCCATGAAATACTTGATAAAAATGTGAAATTAGATTGCAGTGACAGTGTATTATAAAAATGACATTTGAATGGGAGTCAAAGGCATAGTTATCGAATATCGCATGTTTTCTCCATTTCGTGCAGCCCTACAATTTATTGGTTAAATAAATGTAAAATTTAATTATTCGTGTAGGCATTCGATACAGGGTTTCTGCAGGGTCTTTAAAAAGTCTTAAAAATGAAAAAAATCTGAATTTTAGGCCTTAAAAAAGTCTTAAATTAGCAGAGATATGGAGGATTTGGTCTAAAATAGGTTTGAACAGGTCTTAAATATGTCACGTACATTTGATGCAACTATCTGTGTTCACTAGGTTTTTCTAAAATGCCCACAGAAATGTTTAAAGACGTATTACCGTTGGCAAAACGAGGGCTCAGATCTGCTCTTACCAAGACCAAAATGTGTGCAGTAAATTTGGTATTTTTTTTTACCCTGCATGCTTATGAAATAGTTCTTAATTTTCTAGAACAATGGTCTTAAAAAGGTCTAAAAAAATCAATTCACCCTGCAGAAACTCTGGATTCAAAAAGGTCTACTTTGGCAGAATAAATTGCTGTAATCGTCATGGACTTTTACAATAAAAACAACATTGCCATACCAACATTGCTAATTAAATGTTTTTTTTAAATGTTGTGCAGGGAATCTGTATGATCATCGGAGGCATAAAGCACAGGGAGCAGCGGTTTAACAGCCGTTCAGCCGGAGTGAGTTCAGCTCTGCTCTTCATCTCCATCGGAGGTACACCCCTGCCCCAAACTCTACAACCAACTGTAACAACAAAAAAACATCTTAACCTATTTTTTGTAACTTTTTTTTTAACACTAGGGGTATTTGCTCCAACATTGTTCTCAAAGACGTTTGGAAACCTGGTTTGTGAAAGCTGCACCAGCGTTCCAGGCAACACCAGTGTGCCCTTCGTCTGCAAGGACTGTCACTACGACTCAGTAAGTTACCTCCAGCTTCACCTGGGCACATACTACACAGGAAATACACAGCGGTGGACAAAGTACTTCAAAGCTGTACTCAAGTAAAAGTACTGTCACTTCAAAAATATTACTCAAGTAGAAGTAAATGTAACAAACAAAAATTTACTTCAGTAAAAGTAAAACAATATTTAGTATAAAATTAAGTACATTTGAATTGAAATTTGTCATCTTCTGCTTCCTTGAGTTTTGAACCCAGAACCTTCTGCTGCCAACTACACCACAGAGCAAAAACTTCTTTTACTTTCTTAGACAATTTAAAGTTTTACTCAAGTAAAAGTGAAAATAAAATCATCTTAAATGTACTCAAGTAAACGGATGTTCTACAAACTCTACTCAGAAAGTACTTTTTCTTCAAAAAATGTTAAAAGTATCTAGTTGCTATCCACCACTGTAAATAAACATGTATTTGTGTTAATTTTGTGTGGTCTTCCTTCCTTAAACAGAGTCAAACTGACCCACAGCTGATTCTGTCCCACATCGAGTAAGTGTCCACTTCTGTAGAGAGATCGGGAACCTATGTCACAAAACGACCGTTTCACAGACAAAAATATAGAGTAGCATTAGGAACAGTGGCATAAAAAAGTAAACAGACGAGTCCTTGACTCTTTTAACTGCTCCCTGAGTGAATATTTGTCACTCAGAGAATCAGAATACTTTGTGTGATTGTTAACTCCGGTAGATCCTAAATTGCTCCATTGTTTTATTGTTGAGAATAACTTGTGTGACACCGATGTGACGACATGTTCCCGATCTCTGTTAGAATCAAACTCAGATGTAAACGACAAACTGTAATGAATCTTTGTGGTTAGACCTTTGGTGTACACCATCGCTGTGCTGCTGCCTGCTGCGTATCTGATCGGTCTGATCTTCACCCTGAAGACCCACTCCCACATCTATGATATCCACATCAGTGACGGCCAGGGGGGCCATGTACACGGTCAGTACCAGCGGGACGGTCACTCCGCTCACCTCTCCACCGGCGCGGCCGGCGCCGGCCATCTACCCGCTGCCAACTCGTGCATTAATGCCAGCCTTGTTTCCAGCAGCCACTGTAGCGACAGGTGTGTGTGGTTTGTATGCGGTGTGTTTTTGTGTGGATGGAGAGCACTGACTGCCTGCTGCCTGCCTCATTAACTCCTGCGTGTGCACGTCAGTCACCGAAGGACAGCCTTTCACTTGGTGTGGGGTAAAGTAGAGCCTGTGCATGTCAAACCTCTGAGGCATGTGAGAGGAACGGTGTGTGGGCCGAGGTCTTAAATAAGCTCTGGAGGTAGGTGAGGTGTTTAAATGTTAAGCCTGTGCCTGTCCATCACCGTCCGTGTCCCCAGCAGCTGATCCTGTCGTCCACTGGTCCCGCTGGAGGGCTCTGGCTGTGTTGATCGTTGCCACGGTGCTCATGGCCTGCTGTGCCGACCTCAGCATTGAAAATATTGAGCCCATGCTGACCCACTCTGCCATCTCTCAGGTATTCACCTCACAAAAACAACCAGGGCCCGGTTTCACTGCAGCAGGTTCAACTAACTCTGAGTTTAACTCTTAACTCAGAGTTATCCTCCTCAGACCTGGGCCAGCTCAGAGTTTTCTGTCTCAGAATCAGGTTTGGAGTTGAGATAGTCAACTCTGAGTTTATTGGAGGGGAGGAGCCAAGAATAGAGGCTTCACCATGGCAACGGTAACCAAAGGAGCCGGCCATTTTAGAGAAAAAGAGGTTGGCCCTGTCCCAATACTCGCGCACCTCAGCGTGAGCGTGCATTTGAAGGACACGAGTGCAAGTGTGTAGTGTCCCAATTCTCTTCAACATTTGGAACCACACTTCATCAAACACTTCCAGTCAGTGTGGATCAGAGCGGACGTCGCTGAAGTATATTACCCATAATGCATTTCATTTTGATGTTTTCGAACGACACTGTAGCTGTGTCCCAGTTCAACGGCTGCAGCCTTCGTCGGCTACATTTGAGGCTGATTACGTCACAGTCGGCGCGACAGGGCTGTCCCAATTCGAAGATTACTTCAAATGCAGCCCATGAATGCGGCCTTCCTTTCCCGCTGAACGAAGGCTGCATCGGTGCATCCTTCGCGGCCCAACATATCCCATGATGCACTGCGCGCTGCTTGTCTGACGTTCGAAGATGGCAGAGGCGGAGAGAGCTGCTCAAACTCCTCCAGGAGCTAAATTACACAAAATAAAAAAATAAAATAAGTGTAATTACTGGCTCCATTTCTGGTCATGTGACCAATGAATAAAGTGAATTAGCGAGCAGCTGCGGTCCTGGTTACTAGGCGACAGCGGCGCAAACGTGAGAGGAGGAGCAGCTGTTGACGTACGCTCCGTGGACCGGACCGTCCCATTCCGGCTCGGCCTTTGCGGTCCACGAAGGCCACGAGAAGGAGTCGCCTCCGTGGACCGCGACCTTCGAAGGCTGCAGTCATTGAATTGGGACACAGCTTGTGTTTGTTTCTTAGCGACTTAGCAGTGAGCGCTAACTGGCAAAAATGAAAAGACACATTAACAGAACAACTGATGGACATTTTAAATGAGCGTAATCATTGTCCAGGTAACAACTCTGTTAAAACAATAAACACTTCTGATCTTTCTGTAACAAAACCTGTTATTAACTTTCAGATAAATCCAGCAGCAGTTCAGCAAACAAACCGCTAAAAGACAGCGCTGTTTATGCTATTAAATGTTTTTACCTGGTGACTTTCATAACAGTGTCCAAGAAGTGTGGACTGTTCCAGTTCTGCTTTTTAGCCCCCTGCACCCTCGTGCACTCACGCACTTCATGCACTTTCAGAAAATGCACACTTCCACAAAGTGTGTAGTGTGTAGTGCGGGTATTGGGACAGGGCCGTTATGTTCAGGTTTATCATTAAAGTGATGTAAGGGGCAGGTTATGGTTTATTTCAAAATTAGCAGGATACAAATAAAATAAACTATCTTATTAATTGTACATTATCTATTGTACATAAAGTAGGATATAATAAATGTAAAAAATACTCTGATGTAAATGAAGAATTTAAAAAATAAAGTAATTTTGCATACTGCCATATTCAAATTATTTGGCTAATCTCAACGTATTTAAAAGACAGTAACTAACTAAAAGACAGTAATAAGTTAAGGCTGCAACATATAATCTGTTTTTATTACTTCAAAATTTTTGTTTATAAAATTATCAAATCATTGTATAAATTAAGTTGTAAATATAGAAACTTCTTTGTTAGGCGTTCCCAGTGTTGTTGTGAACGAGGAAGTGAACTGTCCAATCAGAGCGCTCCCTCAGCAGCAGGAGGCGGAGACTCAGGGTCAGACTCAGGGTCAGACTCAGGGTCGGGGTCAGACTCGGGGTCAGACTCGGGGTCAGACCCGGGGTCAGACTCAGGGTCAGACTCAGGGTCGGGGTCAGACTCGGGGTCAGACTCAGGGTCAGACTCAGACTCGGGGTCAGACTCAGGGTCAGACTCAGGGTCAGACTCGGGGTCAGACTCAGGGTCAGACTCAGGGTCGGGGTCAGACTCAGGGTCAGACTCAGACTCGGGTCAGACTCGGGTCAGACTCGGGTCAGACCGGGGTCAGACTCGGGTCAGACTCGGGTCAGACTCGGGTCAGACTCAGGTCAGACTCGGGTCAGACTCGGGTCAGACTCAGGGTCGGGGTCAGACTCAGGGTCAGACTCAGACTCGGGGTCAGACTCGGGGTCAGGGTCAGACTCGGGGTCAGACTCAGGGTCAGACTCGGGGTCAGACTCGGGGTCAGACTCGGGGTCAGACTCAGGGTCAGACTCAGGGTCGGGGTCAGACTCGGGGTCAGACTCAGACTCGGGGTCAGACTCAGGGTCGGGGTCAGACTCAGGGTCGGGGTCAGACTCGGGGTCAGACTCAGACTCGGGGTCAGACTCAGACTCGGGGTCAGACTCAGACTCGGGGTCAGACTCAGACTCGGGGTCAGACTCAGGGTCAGACTCGGGGTCAGACTCGGGGTCAGACTCAGGGTCGGGGTCAGACTCGGGGTCAGACTCGGGGTCAGACTCAGACTCGGGGTCAGACTCACACTCGGGGTCAGACTCAGGGTCAGACTCAGACTCGGGGTCAGACTTGGGGTCGGGCTCAGACTCGGGCTCAGACTCGGGGTCAGACTCGGGGTCGGGGTCAGACTCGGGGTCAGACTCGGGGTCGGGGTCAGACTCGGGGTCAGACTCGGGGTCGGGGTCAGACTCCGGGTCAGACTCGGGGTCGGGGTCAGACTCGGGGTCGGAGTCAGACTCGGGGTCAGACTCGGGGTCAGACTCGGGGTCAGACTCGGGGTCAGACTCGGGGTCAGACTCGGGGTCAGAGGAAGAAAACCTGCTCCAGACCAGGGGTGTTTCTCAAAGCCCAGGTACCTTGCCTTTCCTCATCAGTGGATCCTTTGCTGCCTTGCATGGGCCAAAATCACCCACAATACACTGCATTCATTCATTCATTCATTCATTTTCTACCGCTTATTCCCGTTAGGGGTCGCGGGTGACTGGAGCCTATCCCAGTAACTTTGGGCCGTAGGCGGGGTACAGCCAGGACAGGGGCCAGAAAAAAAAAAAAAGAAAAAAAAAAAAAGTTTACTTCCTTTCAAGGTGACCCCCCCCCACCCCCCACTTCGTGCTTGCCTGGAAACTCCAGACTGATATGTCTCTGTGTTATTCTACAGAGAAATATCAGTCTGGTCACCGCCGTCCGCAGTGGTTTACTCAAATGCCAACCGTACCGTGCATTTTGATTGGTTTATTTAAGTCACGTGTTCTTCGCGAGCAGCGTCACTCGTACGCGTCTCCTCGCCGACAACAATCAAGATGGCGCACCGAGGAGCCGAGAGTTAGTTTCATTCAGCGTATGGTACGGTAATGTTGAAATAACTCCCTCGTTCCTCCCTCGTGGCTTCACTGCTCCGTTTGTTTACTTTCGCACTTTCTTGTCGCTTTGTTAACGTCACCTCCGCCATTTTCTGATTGGCTAACTCCGCTGTCCGTTAACTCGGGTTTGCTCCGCCCTAGAAATTGAATTTATTTAAAGGCGAATTTCCGGCAAACTTAGTGCCCCCCCCCACACAAAAAAAGTGACACCCCCCCACCCCAGGTGAACTCCCCCCTCTCTGTTTATAAAAGACTAAATAAGTGATAAATATTTTTCACAGTTTATCTGAAAACATGACACTAAAAGCAGTCAGGAGCTGTGTCTGTGGCGACGCTGCTCCTCTGAACTCTGTTCCTCAGACGTTTGTTTGAATCGAGGGAGGACACTGGCCTTGGATTAGAAGGAAGTGGCTTTGGAGGAAATCACTTTCAAGGCAAGGCACCTGGGCTTTGAGAAAACCCCAGGTTAGGTTCACAGAGTTACCATGGTAACTGAGTCAGGGTTTAGGTGAAACTGAAAACTCTGAGTTTGGACTAAAGCTGCTTCTGGAAACAGGGCCGAGCTGTGGCGGTGACCTGGTACTTATACTTATACTTCTGTTTTACTGCAGTACTTTATCGGCGTCACGCTGTTGGCCATGGTGCCTGAGCTTCCTGAGATCGTCAACGGCGTTCTGTTTGCTCTGCAGAACAACATTAGCTTAAGGTTTGAATTCATTTTACCGATATAGTGGTGTATTTGTACTTCATTCTGTGTACATTGAAGTGTTTGCTGTGTATTTGTCTCCTGCAGCCTTGAGGTCGGCAGCTGCATCGCTGTGCAGGTCTGCATGATTCAGATTCCACTGCTTATTCTCTTTAATGCCTTTTATGTAAGTTAACACAACCACATCAAATATTTTTCACGTTTTTTGGCCTGACCTTTGATTTTGTTTTAATTTATTTTTTTTTCCCCCAGGATGTAGGATTTGTGCTTTTGTTTAGTGATATTCACCTCTGGGCGAGTATTTTCAGTGTCATTCTGGTCAACTACATCTTCATGGACGGTAAATGTGACTATTTTCAAGGTAAGTACAAGAAACAGTTCACTTCAAAAATAACACATGCTCTACAAATGTTTGGACTGGATCTGCTTCTGAGATAAAAGTGGCTAAATCTCATTTATTTTGATAAAATGAACTGAAAATCAATAAATAACTGTGCTGCACTGCAAAAAATCAATATCTAGCATTAGTTAAAATTACTTGAATTCAGATTATTAACCTTGATTTGAGTAATGTTTTATTAAATTAGATTTATTTACTAATATGTCTAGATGATTTGATTTGTTTCAAATTATTTCTGTCTTAATTTTAAACCATTTTACTTATTTCAAGCAAAATTATCTGCCAATGGGGTAAGTGGAATTTTCTTACCCCATTGGCAGATAATTTTGCTTGAAATAAGTAAAAATGGCTTAAAATTAACACAGAAATGATTTAAAACAAGTCAAATAACCTAGTCTAGTAAGTAAATAAATCTAATCTAGTAAAAAAAATACTCAAATCAAGGTTAATAATCTGAATTTAAGTAATTTTAACTAATGCTAGATATTGATTTTTTGCAGTGTGGTTAGCTAATGTATTCAAGATATTTAATGATATTGTTTCACATCAAAATCACATCTGTTTATACAATAGATTTAGGCATTTTTGCTTAAAAATAATATATATATTTTGAAAATATTTAATTTCTCTACATGCATGCATTTTGTCCACTTCCAAGAGAGAGATTTCTGCAAATAAAAACAAAAACATTTTATGTCAAAACTCTACACATATTAAAATGAATGTATTGAATGTGCAGCTTTCAGATGGAACTGGTTGCTTGTAGACACTGTACCTTCTGATAAACACCGTTTTTGACTTATTTTGCATAAATTTCCTATTTTGACCCAATACTGTTTCTTGGAAACTATAGCAATCTGCACTTCTCACTTACTTTTTCTTTATTAGTGACCTAATCCAAGAAACATTTCACTACTTTTGTTCCAGAAGCATTTTGTTGCAGACCTGTGTTATTTATGCTAAAAGTATGCACCAAACTCTACAGCTATGGAAGGTAAACCACGCCTCTGTTCAGTTATGTTCAATAATAATAAAGTTTTTTTTTAGGCACGGCTCTGGTGGTGGTTTATTTCATCCTCATGGCGCTGTACTTCTTTGCCCCATCGCCGCGATCGTGTCCTTCTACATAAAAACCTGAAAATCTCTCTGAAACGCCCTCGTTTGTTCTGTTTGTAAATGTTCGACTGTTATGAGTAATATGGATAGTGTTTGTATTGTATTAGCTAAAAGTGTTTTGGTATTGCATTTAAATGTACTTTTTGCTATGTAATTTCTGATTGTAATTCATTTGTAATATGATTTGTATTGGAAATAATAAATGCATAGATGTACAGTATATGTTTGTTTTTAAGTTCTGAGTTGGTTTGAAGTACAAAGTATTTTGAGTTTTGGTTTAAAATCCTGTGTTTTTGTCGTGGCCTCATTGTAGACACACAGTACTTAAATATAACAGATGCAGTAAAGTTGTACTGCTTTAGAAACATCAGAATAATAAAGACAGAAGAGCTCAGCGACAGATTCAGTCTCTTCTACTGCAGTGTTTCCCAACCAGGGGTGCAGGGACCCCTCTGGGTACGCGAGGACTTGCAGGGGGAACTTATTTCATTAATTATTTCCAAGATGATAGGTAAATATTTGCAATGTTTTCATATTGGACTACTGGAATTTATTACCCATTATGTATTGTTTTACATAATTTTTAGGTGGCAGCTTATTTCAAAGGAAAGTTAATGTTTTTTTTGTTTTGTTTTTTTGTAGTAAATTTGACTTTAGGGCAGCGGTGTCCAAACTTTTTCTCAAGAGGGCCAGGTTTGAAGATGTGCAAAGGTTCAAGGGCCAACAGTGTCTCCTGATAATTTCTAGGAACTGAATGCACACTGTTTTATAAGTTTTTAAGTATTTTTTCAAAAGCCAAATAACTATAAATTACAAAACGAAATCTAAAACAGGTCCCAACAACATGACATTTTTTAACATAAACACTATTTTTTGACCAACTTCAGATCAGAATCAGAAAACAAGGCAGAGAAGTAGATGAGATGCACAAATGTGAAGGAACACTGTACAAAAGTAGTGATGGGCCACAAATAATAGTTTTTTATAGAAGTAAAGGGCCACATGAAAGCTTGAGCCGTGCCACAAATGGCCCCCGGGCCGCACTTTGGGCACCTCTGCTTCAGGGGTTTGTATTTCTTCCAAACATAAAATAATAAATAGTTTGAAAAATGATGAAGAATTAGCGTGTGTAAGAATATGGCACAGATGTTTTATATGACCATTTTCACCTTTCCCTTAAATTTAACAGTCATTAGTTCTTGAATTTGTGCGAGAAATGCTTTTACTTTTTTACTTGAAGTACATTTTAAAGTAAGTACCTTTATACTTAAGTAGAAATCTTCAATATTTGCTCCTTTATCTGTACTTTTACTTAAGAAATCGAGTACTTCTTCCACTGATATTAAACCTAAATAGAGATAAAGTTGTAGTTTGAAGATAAAAACGCCTTAAATTTCCCCACAGTTGGTGCTTGCTCTGTGCTGTGGGTTTGTTTCTGCCACATAAGTTCCACTGTGCTGTCTAATGAAGCTTTAACAGCCAAGATAAATAATAATAATAATAATAAAGAAAAATAAAAAATAAATTATATGCAAACAAAACAAAACTTACAAGTACTGTGAAGTCTATTAACTGTAGTTGTATAATTTATATACATATTACATTTAGTAAAATAATAATAATTTGAACTTGGCATCAGTCCCATTCCAGAGCTTCCCATTTTTTATTCCATTTATTTAAGCTATTATTATTACTTGCTATATTTTTTTCTATGACAAATTGTTTGTGAAGTTTACATTCGAAAAGATGCAAACAAAGCTCTGCTTTTTGTTGACTTTTGAATATGAAAATCTTTCCCAATAAAATTATTGTATTTATAATATTAACAGATTCAAATTCTGGAAAACCTAATATGATGTTCATGGGATTGATATCAAAATCAATTTTGAATTTGGTTGCCATTTCTGGACTATAGCCCAAAATTCTGATACATACAGACAAAAGTAAAATAAATGTATAATATCTTCCTCCTCACAGAATCGACACATTGCATCATTATTTAATTTACAATTTTTAAGGTATTATTTT
The DNA here is from genome assembly GCA_020698575.1 of Bostrychus sinensis. Classification (NCBI taxonomy): domain Eukaryota; kingdom Metazoa; phylum Chordata; class Actinopteri; order Gobiiformes; family Eleotridae; genus Bostrychus; species Bostrychus sinensis. The sequence goes on from CM036239.1 coordinate 3,306,021, forward strand.
GTTGCTATAATTCTATAGAATTTCTGCCACATAAGTTCCTGTTACTTCTCCACTGTGCTGTCTAATGAAGCTTTAAAAGGCCAAAAAATGTAAGCGATAATTGTTGTTTCCAATAAATGTTATAGATGGGAGCCACTGTAGAGGCCGATCCATCCAACGCTTCACACACAGGCCACAAAAACCTACAGCAGGGTTCAACAAGTTCAATTTAAGACCTTTTTAAGACCACTGTTCAGGAAAATTAAGACCTATTTGATAAGCATGCACTGTTCAAAAACCTAAGTCATAAATGCAGCTGTAAAGCATTCTGCAAAGCATTTTACTCTTGGTAAAAGATCTGAGCTCTTGTATCGGCGACGGCAATACACCTTTGAGTATTTAAGTGGGTATTTTAGAATAAGCTAAGGTAATTACATCAAACGTACAGTGGCATGAAAAAGTATCTGAAACCTTTGGAATTTCTCACATTTCTGCATAAAATCACCATTAAATGTGATCCGATCTTTGTCAAAATCACACAAATGAAAAAACAGTGTCTGCTTTAACTAAAACCACCCAAACACTTATAGGTTTTCATATTTTTAATGAGGATAACAAGCAAACAATGACAGAAGGGGGAGGAATAAGTAACTGAACCATCACATTTAATATCTGGTTGCCCCCCCCTTTGGCAGCAATAACTTCAACCAGACGCTTCCTGTAGTTGCAGATCAGTCTGGCACATCCACCAGGATCAATCTTGGACCATTCCTCTTTACAAAACTGCTGCAGTTCAGTCAGATTCCTGGGATGTCTGGCATGAATCGCTGTCTTGAGGTCATGCCACAGCATCTCAATGGGGTTCAAGTCAGGACTTTGACTTGGCCACTCCAGAACGTGTATTTTGTTCTTCTGAAGCCATTCTGAAGTTGATTTACTTTTGTATTTTGGGTCATTGTCCTGTTGCAGCATCCATCCTCTTTTTAGCTTCAACTGTCTGACAGACGGCCTCAGCTTTTCCTGCAAAACATCCTGATAAACTTTTGAATTCATTTTTTCATTAATGATTGCAAGTTGTCCAGGCCCTGAGGCAGCAGAGCAGCCCCAAACCATGATGCCACCTCCACCATGCTTCACGGTGGGGATGAGGTGTTGATGTTGGTGAGCTGTTCCATTTTTCCTCCACACATGACGTTGTGTGTTCCTCCCAAACAATTCAACTTTCGTTTCATCAGTCCACAAAATATTTTGCCAGAAGTTCTGTGGAGTGTCCAAGTGGCTTTTTGCGAACATTAAACGTGCAGCAAAGTTTTTTTTAGACAGCAGTGGCTTCCTCCGTGGAGTCCTCCCATGAACACCATTCTTGGTCAGTGTTTTACATTTAGTCGATGTATGCACAGAGATATTGGACTGTGCCAGTGATTTCTGTAAGTCTTTAGCAGACACTCTGAGGTTCTTTTTTACCTCTCTGAGCATTCTGCGCTGAACTCTTGTTGTCATTTTTGGTGGACGGCCACTCCTTGGGAGAGAAGCAACAGTGCCAAACTCTCTCCATTTGAAGACAATTTCTCTAACTGTGGATTGATGAACATCTAGACTTTTAGAGCTGGTGTTGTAACCTTTCCCAGCTTTATACAAATCAACATTTCTTGATCGCAGGTCTTCAGAGAGCTCTTCTGAGTGAGCCATGGTCCACATCCGACAATGCTTCTCATCAAGACACAATTCTTACCAGGTGTGTGTTTTATAGTGGGCAGGGCAGCTTTAAGCCACTCCTCAGTGACTGGACACATCCCTGACTTAAATTGTTTGGTAAAAATTGGTTTTAATTGCTCTTAAAGTCTCCTTAGGCAGAAGGTTCAGTTACTTATTCCTCCCCCTTCTGACATCATTTGCATGTTATCCTCATTAAAAATTAGAAAACCTATAAATGTTTGGGTGGGTTTAGTTAAAGCAGACACAGTTTTTTCATTTGTGTGATTTTGACAAAGATCAGATCACATTTGATGGTGATTTTATGCAGAAATGTGAGAAATTCCAAAAGCTTCAGATACTTTTTCATGCCACTGTATGTGACATATTTAAGGCCTAATTCTCCGCATCTCAGCAAATTTAAGACTTTTTCAGGCCTCAAATTCAGATTTTTTTAAGACTCCGCAGAAACCCTGCTATAGGAGAATACAGAAAACATAAAACATCAAGCACTGAGTCAGTATCTTGCTTCTACAGTGATAAACAAATAATTATTTTTGACAAGTTACAAGGAGTAGAGGTAAAGGAGGTGCGGGGTTTTAAGCACGTACTCGGGGTCAACCGTGCACAGCGATGGAGAGAATGGAGAAGAACTGAAGAGAAAAGTGTCAGCTGTGTAAGAAGAGTTTCAGTACAAATATTACTGAAAACTGAAAATATTACGGTAGCAATGTTTTAAGTTTAATAGCTTTTGTGTGTGTGGTTAATATATCATTAGTTTAAGATTTGTATTTCTTTACAATTTTAAATTATTCTTTAAATTTTGTTTAAATAAAATATAAAGTAAAATAATTAAATGAAGCACAAATAATTAGCAAAATAAAAAGCAAGTAAAGTAATTAGAGTTTGTATTGCAATATTTTTATTTTAAAGGGAAACATTTTTTTTCACTTTGAATTCGAGTTTTCAGAATTGTAGGAGAATTTGTGTTTACAATAAAGTAAGTATACAATGTCTTTGCACAAATAAAGTTTTTTTTTGTGGGGTGAGGATACTCGCACTCTGACAGAAGGCGCAGAGGTTAAGCGAGACAAAAACTGGCTTAGAGGAAGATCAGAGAAGATTTGTGGATGTAGTGAAAAAGAATATGACGTTAGTGAGAGAAGAGGATGCAGAGGATGTTTGATAAAAGTGTTGCAGTGAAACTGGAGGAGCCATTTGAGGGAAAGGAGATAAATGTCCAGCTCTGCAAAGGTGAGAAGACGGTTTTGAAACACTTGGACAATTTCAATCTGTAAATTTTGTTTACTCTGTTTTTGTTATTTTTGCATAAATGACAATAAATGGATCGTCATATCAGACTGTACATTTTCAAAGCTTTTTTAGTTTTTTTTTTAATACACCACAACTACATTATACAGAAGAGGATTAGGGCCACTGTAAGAAAAAAAATATTTTTAAGGGTTGAGTTCTGAGATTAAAGTCCAGGGGGGGTACAAAATCCCTACAATAAACCATAAATGCACTTTGTTGATGTTGTCTTTGTGTTTTACGAACTTAAGATTTCAGAAAATACATTTTTAATACGCTCTTCTTCTTCTGTGCTGTTGTCTCAGTGATGGTAGACGGAGGGCCAACCATAAATAAAGTGCAAATTCTAATATTAGCAAACTAAACTAAATTAATTAAGTGAATACTTAATAAATTTAGTTTAATGTTGCCATGGTGATTTTATATATATATATATATACTACTATACTACTATCGCTGAGGAAACAGTGCAAGAGAAAATCCTTTAGAGCGTATTAAAAATGTATTTTCAGAAACCTTAAGTTAGTGAAACAAAGACAACGTCAACAATTGCATTTATAGTTTATTGAAGGGATTTTGTACTCTCTCTTTTTTTTTTTTCTCCCACAGTCTGTCCTTTCAGGCTCCCATACTTCTGACTTTTTTCTCAGAACTTAACCCTCAAAAATATATTTTTTTACAATGGTCCTAATCCTCTTCCGTAACATTAGCTACTATTAAGGCTGCACAATTAATAAATAAATTGTCACAAATCGCAAATGCTGCCATTGTTTATGTGACTGAATGTCCACTGCAGAGAACAAAATATCCCATCTTCACTGGATCTTAATCTGTTTAAACCAGACCTGATCTAAAGCCTGAGAGTCCTTGTTATAGTTCAGCAGTGAATATTTGTTTTCTCTTAAGTGTCAATGCTCTAACACAGGCTTAAAATGTAAACTGTGAACTTAAAAATATATCACAAATCTGTCAGAAATATTGAGAGATATTTTTTCAGTGTTGTTCAGCCCTAGCTAATGTCCCTTCGCCTCAGCGCACGCGTACTTTCCAACAGCTTTATATTTATGTTATCAAATAAACATAAATAAATGTGTACACTGCTGCTAAATGTACCGATGACCTCCACAGTCATCAATAAATGATAAGGTTTACATAATCTTTATTTAAATTAATCTTCAGAGCACCATAGTCACAGTGGTGTATTGCATGGTTACAAATGAGAGAGGATGGAAATGAAGTCATACTATTACTACATTATTTCATTGAGCAAATATTTTGGTAACGTAGGGACAGAGGGGGACAGAGAGGCAGATCATTTTTAAGCCATAATTCAGAGCAGTGATTCTCAACTGGTGGGTCGCGGGCCTTTGCCAAAAATAAAAAGATGAATAAAAAAAGTCATGCTGGGGTTGTGAGCGCAGCTTAATTCTCCTCAAAGCACAAAGTCTTTCAGTGTTTACCTCTGAAAAGCTCATCAAAATGCATTTTGTTTACTTTACTTACACTTTATTATTTCATATATTTTAGTTTTAGATTAAACTGCGTCTGAGAGAATGTAGAAGGGAATAGTTCCCTCTCTAACATCACTCGCTTGTTTTTCTTTTTGTGTTGACGTACTGTGATATTCTGACTTTATTCTGTCTCAGGTTCAGTATCAGATCAGAGGAAACATCTTTTATTTGGGTCGAAGCGCGTCCTTTTCGGTGATGGTGGGTCCTGAAGTCAGACCAGCTGAGAACCACTGCTTTAGAGCATGAAAAACAAATTTAAACAAAATTACAAAACTTCTCTTTGAAAGGCATTTAAATGTTTTTTTTTTAAACACATTTTAATTTTATATACTTCAAATGGCAATAAAACACTAACAACTAAAACAGACATCAGTATGACGTTCATCCTTTCATCGTTCAAGTTTCATACTTTTTAAAAAAAAGCCTACATTCACAAACCTCCCCTGCATGCTTTGGAAGCCGTAGTCAGTGAAGTAGTGGCCAGGATGTGTTTGACAACGAGGCCAAGTCGATCAGAAGTAGTGTCCAACAAGATGCATTTGTTATCTGTGCCTTAAAATAAATACATGTAAATTCCTACACTAAAATACATAAAGGATAATTCAAAAGAAGATTGTTTTTGACACAACTAAAAGTCCCGATGGCACAGTTGGAAAGATTAAAGGCGGGTGTCTCCTTCGACACAAATACACTCTAAATTGAATTAAACTGGGAGAAGAGCTAAAGTAAAAGCATTACATATTTTAATTATCATCACTTCCATTGCAAAAGTAAAACAACCTAATAAAAGGCATTCTTTTTTTTTGGCTTTAAGGCAGGGCTTTAGAGGCCAGAGACATGAAGAGAGATTAGTGGGAAATTTAAGACGTGTTGTGTGTGCTCTGTCAGACATCCCTTTTTTTTTTTTTTACTGTACTGTATACGTCCAGCCTGGAGCATGGCTTATTTCAGCCGTTCGATGAGTTCCTGTGTCAGTCCCAAGTTGAGCAGCTGCATTGTGGGAAGCGAAGTCAAATACGGAAAAGCTTTAAGGAGCTTCTCCCAGCATAACTCCAAAAGACTGGGCACAGTTAGCCAGATCTTAAACAAAGAGCCAGTTCTCTTGTTCTCATGGATGTTCACCACTCCACCGTGGATGTACATACAACCCGCCTGGAAAAAAAACACAACAGAGCGCTTATTGTAACATCCTTGTACTGTAAAGCAGGTATCCTTGATTATATTTTGAAACAAACATATACAAGCAGCTGCATTAGACAGGAGACTTGTTTGAGATGAACTGCTCCTCTCCTCGATCGCAAAGCCTGGAATCAGTCGAACAGTTCCTGAGCCGAGAACAGCGAGGAGTGCCTCAGATCACGCAGCGTCTCGTTGGAAGGACAGATATCGCATTTGTTTGAAGTATTTTCTTAATAAAACTATTTCAAGAGTTTGTGAACATGCTCCTGTTTCCTTCACACACCACTCACTGACACATTTATCATCAAAGAAAAGAGATGAAGCTGCTCCTGTTGCAGAGTTTGCAGCTTAGGCTTAAAATATCATATGGATCTATGATGTTCTCAAAAAGATGACTTATTATTGATATCTGACAATACTTTGAACAGTTTCAGTCAGATCTAAAAGCGCTGTGAGCAGTATATATTTTTAAATTTCATAAAAATGACCCACATTGTCCCAGATATGACGTAAACATGTTTAAATCTAATACTAGTTTTACTGATAACAATGGTACAGCAGATTTATTAACAATTAAAATATATGTTACATAACTGCCAAGATTGTTTTTGTTTACATTTTTTGGTTTGGTTCTAAAAGCTGCATCACTGATCGTCCAATCAGAAAAGAGACCATTGTTTTAATTTAGACTGCAGTACCGTTTTAAACCAGTAGGAGCATTGTCGGATATCAAATGTAGAGCAGTAGTTTGAGGAAAGTTGAGAAGAGGGGGGAGCCGAGCGTCTCGTTTCTGATCAAAACACAACTCAAAGGACACCATTTCCCATCATGTAGTAAGTGTTTGTAGTTCGTGCAGGGGGTGGAGAGCAACTGCGGCCGCCTTGCTCTCACGAGGTTCCCGTTAGGTTACGTCAGAGCGAGTCGGAGGCAGGTCGATGGTCTCTGCGTCCTCCCTGCTGTACTCACCGGTGTAACAGCTGCACAGTGGAAGTAGGCCGGCTCTGGCATCAGCGCTGGAAGTTTACTCCACTGGAAAGTTTGAAGGTTGATCTTCCACAAATCAGCTAATATTACTTCCCCATTGTAGCCTCCACATATAAATACATCTGTGGCAAACGTGTTACAAACAATTCAATCAATGCAGTAAATTAAGAAAAAATGAGAAAAGAAAGGGATTACCCACCGTTTTGTATTTGCACACAGCTATGGCACCTCCTCGGTGCAGGATACCCTGCCAATGTACACAAGTTAAAAACTGGGGTAAAGAGTTAGATTTCGTAAACACTGCAGAATAGACAAACCTATTTTATCGTGAGGTTTAGTCGTAAGCTCCTCCCAAGAGTTGGTCTCTAGATTATAGGCATGGATCTAGAAATATAAATACGTATAAACAGGCAGGATACACTCGATGTCAATAGTCTAAAACCAATATCAAAGAAAAACTGCTTAATATTAAAGCTTTACATGAGTAGTTATACCTTGTCTAGGGGGTAAGATGTCCAAGACGTGCCTCCTCCCAAAATATAAATTCTCTGTCCATCATGTGCTATTTCATGCCTGTACCTAAAAAACACACAACATAAATATTAATGAAGGCAGATTAAACTACAATATAAGATTACAAAGTAAAACATAGAACAGTGACATCAATGATAAAGTTTAAAATCATTACTTTAGTGATATATTAATGTTCTGGACATTACCGTTCCTCTGGCAAGTCGTCTGGAGGATTGTTAGGTTTGAGATGAATCCATTCCCTCGTGGTCAGGTCCAGTCTGTGCAAATCTGTGCTGTAATTGTAGCCCGTTGTCCCACCAAACACATACAGAAATCCGTTTATAATGACCATTGCCTACAAAGAGAAGCATATAAAGAGCCACTCAAATAAGTTGAGAAACAATAAATAATACAATTGTACAACGAAAGTATAAAATTCTGTCAACCTGTCCGTATATTCTGTTGGGTTTCTTTCCCCGACAGTTGAGCAGCGACCAGCGTTTGTATTTTACATTACAAACATGAACATCATTGCCATTATTTTCACCAAAAGGGATCCCAGTGCCACCAAACACAAGGAGATTGTTGCCATGTAATACAGCTGAAAAGAAAACAATAAATTAAATCTACTATAACACAGAACAACTGAAAGTAAAGGGTATCATACTGACTCATTAACATTAAGTTTAATTAAATATTAAGCTGACTGTAAGACATAATTACTGCTGTTCTGTTTTGGTAGCACAGCGTGTTACCTGACATAGAAGCCAACTCTGTGGGCATGAAGCCCTCGGTCTGAACCTGCTGCCAGCTTCCTGTGGCAAAGTGGTACCTCCACAGTTCTCTGAACAGAGGATAATCTTCATTCTCTGAGCCCCCAGACTCATCGTAGTCAGGATTGTACCCTCCAAATACATAAAGATCAGTGTTGTCAGCAACACATCGGTGCCCGCTGCGTGCAGGGGGAGTACGGTGACCTAAAAAAGTTAGCCATCGTTTACAATAAAAAATAACTGCAGTGACACAAAATGTACAAATGTTTGATTGATGTTTCACTGTGGGACCAAACGAGTCCCAATAAAACTGGGAGGAACTATATTTATTATTTATCTATTAGTAGTATGTTTGTCATTAGTCAAGAGCAATATTAGGACTAAAATACTGCTTAAATACAGGTGTACAACATTATATTGTTATTGTATCAATCATGGGCCCCTATGACAATTTGGTATAAAGGAGAAAACATCATGCAATTTAAAAGGTTGCTGCCTTCACACTTTAACAGTAGCAGAATATTGCTCAGTATAAATATTTTGTAAATTGTTGCACTGCTTGACCTGTGCCATACTGAAGACAACTACAAGAGTCAAATAAGAGTAGAGCATAAACATTTTTAGGGGACTGTTATTCACAATCACAACACAGAGAAGTATAAAACCAGGGCTTGACATTAACACTCGCCAAATGGCCATATGCTGGGCAGATTTCTATTTTGGCTGAAGCCACTCTGGCTGGTTAGATTTATCCATATTTTTTACCTACAAATTTAGGTCTTGAATTTCTGTGGTTATGCTTTAAGTGTTCCCATAAATGCATATAAAGTAAATAATCATGTTTATAGAAAAAGCAACCTTAAGTGTATAAAAATGAACTAAGATTTGTTTTGAAAATTTTTATTCCGAGCAAAAAAAAAACTAATAAAAAAGAAATAGTCTAAGCAGCTATGATATTATACACACATAAACACATATATGTGCATTTACATATCACTTCACAATTTTATGCTCAAAAGAGAGTGGGAAGTTCAGCTTTATAATTCCCACACCTTTGTTTCATGACATGCCAAAAAGATACTATTTATAATATTGATGTAAGTTCATTAGTAGTAGTAGTAGTAGTATATATATAAAATGAACACATCAACATTTCAGCTGTGGCCTGGTGAAAACCTTAACTGGCTCCTAACTTTAGAAAAAGGCTGGTCACAGTGGCCAGTGGGTGAAAAAGTTAATGTCAAGCCCTGTATAAAACACAAACTCAAGAAAATTATATGTCTAACAAGAATCTAAAAATACAATTTTGGTCAATTAATTAAAGTAAAACATAGGGTCCCCCCTAGTCACAGTGCAAGAGACAAAAAAGCTTCCGAAATCCATACAATTTCCTGTACTGTAACATGACTGTAGGGCCTAATTTTTTATTTTAATGGCAATTTATTACAAAAATAATGACATTGTAAATAATTTTAGTGACACATGTCTTTAGACAAATGTGTTTTAGGTTTCCTGTGCTTTTCTGTTGGTTAAAATAGTGACATAGCTGGGCTATGGTTTGATGAAAACTGGGACATATGAGTGTTTTTACAGATCTGTGTTGGGACATGGGACAAGGAGCCTAAAACAGGGACTGTCCCGGTTAAACAGGGACGTCTCTGTATAAACAGCACAAGTGGCTTTAGCTAGCATGGACGTGGGGCGTACCTAATCCACGTTTCCAAACTCATTTCTGACTCAGAACCGTCCAACAGCAGCGGACAGTGAGCTCTGAGCTTTTATCAAACAGAAAACATGGCAGAACACATCTGGCTGCTGTGTTTTTGACAGACCTGCTAATGTTTCTCCGTGAGGTGGCGGCCTGCCTGACAGTTTCTCAAAGGTGTTCAGCAGCTGCAGACTCCGAGCCCCGTCCGAGGAAGACATGCTCTGCCCGGGACCGCGACGGCACAAGCTATCACCAAAATATCACCTCCCGCGCTCACAAAACATCATTAAACATTTTGTTTTTTAGTCCGTTTGGGATCGCTGACATGTTTCCCCTCTGCTCGCGAGACTCTCGACCAATCAGATGTCCTGTTATTGGGCAGGGAGGGGCGTGGCTAAGCGAGCTCGTCACCAAAACAACCGGGGTCAAAGGTTCGCGTCAAAATAGCCCTTTAACCTTAAAGTATTTTCATTTATTTTTATTATTATTTATTTTTTCTTTATATGAGAATATGTGTTTATCTGTACTGTTATTCTACTTTTCTTTGGTATTACATAAAAATTTTTTTTGATAAATAGAACACTAGAGTGGCCATAGCAACCGCTTCAGAGGTAATTCCGGCGGCCATCTTGTGACTGTAGCATAAGGTTTATGCTAATGTAAGTAATGTAACATAAATAGACATAACTTCAAAAAATAAATGTGAGAAACTGAAAAACAAGTGATATTTGAAGAACTTTTAAAAAAAGATATTTTAATAAGTTTGGCAGTCTCAGTGAGTACGCTTTTCACTGAAATACAAAAAAATAATAATATACATTATTAAAGATGCTGTAAGCAGCATGCGCTCCTACTGGTTTAAAACCGTACTGCAGTCTAAATTAAAACAATGGTCTCTTTTCTGATTGGACAATCAAACTAAAACAAAAAATGTAAACAAAAACAACTTGGCCATTATGTAAAACACATTTTTAATTGTTAATGAATCAACTGTACCATTGTTATTAGTAAAACTAATATTTGATTTAAACATGTTTATATCATATTTGGGACGCATGTGGGTCATTTTTATGAAATAAAACAAATATATACTGCTCATAGAACCGTTAATATTGCATAAGTCTGTTCTTTTATCCAGAACAACTGTATGTTTGTATTTGTAAAGGTATTAGAACAGATGACCATTACACCAAGTATAAGAGAATAAGGACAATGAATTAAAATGTGCCTTTATCTCAAGTTGGATACCAAGAATTGTCCAAAATATCTCTGAGCTGAAGTAAGTACATTAAGTAAGACTTGACATTAGATCAAGCAAAAATATAATAAAGTTAACAAATTAACAAAATAAATTAAAATAATATCAGTGAAAGTAGTGCAGTACATTTTAATCTTGACGTCAAAATTTCACATTCACTGTTATAAATACTCTAGTAAAAAGCCATGCTTCACTGCTTTTTGTAACACCTTCAAACAATACATTATTTCAATTAAATACACTGAAAAACAAAAAGCACTTAAAACTGTTGAAAACTGCACTGCGTATGTTTTCTCTGACACCCCTGGCATATGTGCATGTTAGTTATCCATTGTCTGTTAATTTTCATATTTCCTGCACTGTATTCACTGTATTTGACTGTAATAACTAGAGCTATAACTGTTTATAAATGATGTTATAAATAAAGGGGAAAAAAGTTCACTCTAGTGTTCTATCTATCTCTATGATGCCCTTAACATAAAACTTTACTGATAACTCAATTATTCTTTAACAGCTGCGAAAATATACAATTACACACTTTCACACGCTACAAAAAACAATAACAACAAAATAAAACATAAAATTATTATATGTCAAATCTACATATTTATTGTGTAATATTATAACAAACACAACAATAACTGCATATTAATATAAATGTGTTTTTTTTTTTTTTACAATATGCTCAGAAATTTGGTTTATTTTTGATTTATTTGTCAAAAGGAACGACTTATGCGTGGGTTTTTTTTCCGGTGGGGGGACGTTATTGCTGCTGAACATGGCGGCTCTCGGCGGCAACCGCGGAGATCGTCTCAGTTTCTCCAATTTCCAAAAGTCTTCTCTTGCGTCCCCAGAGAAAGTGCGTGAACTTCTCAGTGAGGGAGTGTCGTCGGGGGACAGCGCGTCCAGCAGGTGCCCAGTGTGATCTTTTATTTCAGGAGTAATGTAGGTTTTTGACTCGTGCTGGTTTGCAGAGTCACTTTAGCTTCACGGCATCTTGCAGCAGTGTTAACGTCGTTTATCTCCTTCTCTCGTGTGCACATGAGACAGAGACCAAGAACGTGGTATTATTTTGCATGCAATGACAAAATATGTTCTCTTTTTAACAGAAAATTGCAATATTAATACGGTGGGTAATTAGGGCGATCAGACGTACCTATTTAACCCCAACACAAATCTGTAAAAACACTAATATCTCCCAGTTTTAGAATCCTTGCAGCGGTGGAAGTAAAAAGTACAGATAAAGGAGCAAACATTTACTCAAGAAGAAGTATCACCTTAAAATTTCTACTTTTCTAAAAGTATAAAAGTACTTCCAAATGTTCTTTCAAGTAAAAAAGTAAAAGTATTTCTCTCATGAATGTGTTAAATGTGAGGGATTTTGCTGATTCCAGATGAAATGAACAAACTGCTGCAGTAGAATCTGTCGCTGAGATCTTCTGTCTTTATTATTCTGATGTTTCTAAAGTAGTACTACCTTACTGCATCTGTTATATTTAAGTACTTTGTGTCTTATGTCTTTATTATTCTAATGTTTCTAAAGGAGTACTACTTTACTGCATCTGTTATTTTTAAGTACTGGTTGTCCTACAATGAGGTTATGACTGAAAACACAGGATTTTAAACCAAAACTCAAAATACAAGCTCAGAAATATAGAGAAGTAAAAAGTACAGATACTTGCTCTAAAATGTAGTGAAGTAAAAGTGGCCCTTGTAAAATTTACTTGATTTTACAGATACATGAAAGTTGTACTTAAGTAAAATAACTAAGTACTTTTACTTTGTTACATTCCACCACTGACTCCTTGTCCCATGTCCCAATGCAGATCTATAAAAACAGTAATATGTTTCCAGTTTGCAACAAGTCTTGTCCCAGTTGTCTTCATTATAAACAATAGAAAAGCACAGGAAACTTAAAATCATTTATCTTAAGGCTTTTGTCATTGTTTTTTACCAATAAAATAGCCAAATCATATTCAAAGCTTAAGATTTTTTGAAGATTTTTTTGTCTCCTGGTGAGTTTAAATGCACCGTGATTTGTGAAAAAAATGTGTGTCTCAGTTTTGTGTTGAAAAATCTGGTCACCCTATGTGTAATGCTTGTTTATTTTTCTAAATTGTAATGTCAAACAGTACACCGGGAAATTCGAAGGCCCCAGAAACTGAGAGCAACCAAGCGCCATGTGAAGCAACAAACAAAGAAGCGTTTTTATCAAGAGTGGAGTCCTATTCAATATCCTTTTCCCAATTACTAAGTACTAACTCAACAGTATAAACTAATTAACATGACAAAATAGTCAGTAACTGCAATATATTTGGTAAACACTGCTACTTTCTTTAGCGGGGCACTGTCTGAAATGGGCCGGGAAACCTCGCTCGCTGTCCCCGCTCATGTGCGCCAGATACGGCTGGATCAACGTCGGCTGTGACATGCTCAAGTGCTGCAGCTGTCAGGCTTTCCTGTGTGCAACCTTACCGCCGACTCTAGACTTTGAAAAATGTACGCAAATATATCACGAAATTATAAAAAGTAATAACATGTTAAGATCGATAACATTTCTTTTTTTGATTAGATGGAGCTCGCGTCGCAGAAATATCAAGGCAGCTTCAGAGGCAGCATGAAAAGTTTTGTCCTTGGCCAGACTTCCCATGCCCTGGTATTGGAACTTTTTAAATCATATTGTGAGGCTTTTTTATTAAAAGAAAATTGTGCTTAAATTATGTTGTAATTTTAGAACGGATTTGGGTGGTTCCAGCCTGTGAGCCTTCAGAACTTCTTGCCTCCTTCCTGGAGCGATTTCAGAGTACTTGTCTCCTTACGCAGCAGCTCCCAGCTTTGAAGCCTGAGCTGTTGAAATCTATGGTAAGTTGTACAGGGGGTCATCAAATCTCTTTACAATTTAAACTAATTATTATAAAAGCAAATGAACAGACAAATCTGTGGAAATTATTACAAAATGAGGTGTAGATTTCCATTTACGTTTATTGCCTCAGTTAATCCACCTCTGTATGGGCAGCATTAGTTGCCAGGTCCTGGATTTGTTGCCATGTTGGCTGTAGCAGAGCCTCATCAGTGGTGATCCCACAGCACACATTCACCTTTGGACTCTCGGTGAAGTTCCCGAGTCACATGGGGCTGTTCTGATCCCAGATTCTCACATTCTGTGTTCAGTTTCCCTGAAACTCATCACTAAAACAAACTCAGTGAGGAACGTTTCATCCTCAGAAACTGGTTCCAGTGTTAACTGCAAACTCTTTTGGTCTTGGTTTATCATTTGGCTCGAGTGCAGGCTGTAAGAGTTGACCTTTGTAAGCTTCTTGTGTAGGACTTTGTGCACTGTTGAAGGTGGAGCTGTAACTGTCTGCAGCAGGACGGATGGGATTAAAAACTTTGATAAACACTGAGTACATACAACAAATCTGATTAACAAATCATTTCATATATCACTATATTACAAAGGCAACATCAATTGCCTTTGTAATATATTTTTTAAATTGTAAAGAGACTTCAGGGCCAGCTCTAGGCTTTTGTTGGCCCTAAACAAGATTTTGTGTGCAACCCTCCAAATGACACACACATATATAGACGGTATATGATAAGAAATGAATTAATCACAAATCTCTGACTTGAACAAGGTCTACTGAAGCAAATGAACCAATAAATAAATATTTTTGAAGAATAAATAAAGGTTTGCAAAATAATGCACCCCCCATCTCCAAGTTTTCTTTTTTTCCACCCTTTGGCACTACTAACATTTTCTTTCAGGGACCATTTGAGTCTTTAATATTACTTGGGTTTAATATTATAAGTTGCAAATCAATATGAACTTCACAAATGCCACTAGTAACTGAAAGAAAAAAAAAACAAAAAACGGTGTGGATCTAAACTGAATGTGGTCAGTTCACTTAAAATATGTTTTATATGTTGTTACTAAGTGGAGTATCTTTTCTCTTGTAGGCTTTGACTGAAGATGTCGTCTGTGTTATATTGCAACTGATTGAGGAAGAACAAAAGAGAAAGGGGGAAAGCCCATGTTCTGAACCTTTGCCCTATCCAGGTGGCTGCATGCATTGTGTGTCTGTGTGGCTGGGCTGCAAGGTAAGGAAAATAAATGTCACAGAAATCCATGCTGTTAGAATGTGTTGTTAAGCATATTGATTCCCTGATAAGTAATTATTACATAGCGCTTTGGACTGAAACTCATCGTCTGAGTCAGGTGTTTCTTTCTTAGCCCAGCACTGCAGGCCATGAACCTGCCCATCCTTACGTGTTCATATTGTATGCGGAAAGTAGGCTTGTGGAATTTTCACCAAATGGAGGAAACGGCAGGCGATGGAGATACTGCACCAAACGCTGTCAGCACTCTGGGACAGGCCCCAGCTTTAGGAGCCACACAAGAGGGCCAAGGGGACACTTCTCCTACAACTCCCACAACTCCTTGTCGCATGAAGCTGAGAAGCCAGGACTCTACCCGCTCTGACCTGGCAAGCCCTGCATGAATTAGTCATTTTTCTGTGTGTCCATTTTATCTCATGCATGTTTATTACAGGGTGAAGGCACCGTTTCCCCTCAGGCTTTGCGAACCCGAAATAGAGATTCAACCAGCCCCACTGAAGAACTACCAAGTCCCAGAGGAAAGAGACCTGCAACTCGCAATAGAGGGCAAGGGGATGCTGGCAGTGTACTCCCCACTGCCAAACGCCTATGTTTGTCATCAGCTGGTCCTGTAAGAGCAAGCCATTTGTGGTTAAGAAGACAAAACAATAATGAATTAATGCATTATTTCATGTATATAATAGTAATTACATTGCATATTGACAGGGCTACATAGTAATTTTGTATTATGCAGTCCTAAAACAGAGAATGTCAAGTATTCAATTTATCTTATTGTAGATAAAATGTGTATCTTAATTTTCAGGATGAGCTGCTGCAAAAGACTGTATTTGATCCACTTGCTCAGCACAGAGACTGGTGTCCCTGGATTGCAGTGGCAAAAGAAAATGTGGATCCTGGCTCGAGTCCCTCTTTGGATAGTGGCTCAGCTTATCAGCAGGGCTGGAAAGCTGCTTTGGATCTCCTCATGTCCATGAAGAAGAGCAGCAATGTAGCAGGAAGTATTCCAGCACAGGCAAGTCACAGACGTTTTGTCTTGTCTCAAAGTAATGCCTAAGATTAACAAACAATGGCAATAGATTGCACTTTGGCTAGGCTTTTTTGGCATGTCGACCTTTTAATGCTTAAATGACATTTTCTTGTTCTTTTTTAGGCTCGGGACAAATCCAAAAGAGTATTTGCTATATTTCAACAGTGGCAAGTAACCTCCCAGCCCCAGTAGATGGTTTCCAGCTAAATGGTTACTAGAATTCTTAGAGTGGCCTGCCTTCTTTTTGTGATGCAGTGTCTGCTGTCCTCTTCATTTGAGTGTCATTTTAAATTTAAAATACATGTGGACTGAGCTACAGGAATGTATTTACATGCAGCGTCATGGGGCAAAAGGCATAAAGCTTGTTTAACATTGTAACTCAGTGTTATTTACTAGAAGCAAGGGATGTTTTTTTTAAGTGTTTAATATGTATACAAATATATTTGTCTTGGTAATACAAAAGTGCTTTAGTCAATGTTTATTCATCTACAATTTTGGTAAACCTTATCCTCAACATTGCAGAAAACTGTGAGAATGTGTAAATATAGAAAAGCAATGTGGATAAGTTCATTTTGGTGACAATAAACATGCTTTCAACAGTGAAATGCTGATTGTTCTAAGGCAGACACAACCATGTGCCATGAATTTCAAATGTGTGACACTGGAATCATGATGCCCTTTCCTTACTTGCCCATCTGTGAAATAATTTCTAATGCAGTCATTTATATCCACTATGTGATTTTTATCTCTCTAGGGTTTTCTGAATTTAAAAATAAACATGTTAAATTATTTGCTGTGCACATGGTTATATGTATACTATGGTAATGACTTGTTTACTTTCATATGAAATGGTTTCATAATCATACTAATCCTGCATTTATAACTCAAGGTTCAGAAGCCAAATGAATACTTTATCTACCCACAAAGAACAATTTAGTTGGTAATGTTTATATTCTGTGTAGGCCAGTGAAAACGAAAGCAGGACTAAAAAGAAATAACAGCGAAAGGCTAACATTTACACATGCTAGTTAAAATTATTCAAACAGGTATAAATTAAGAAATGTATGCAAAACATGCCAAGAAATATTTAAGTGGGGACCCTAAACATGATGCATGTTGGGGTGACCAAATGTCCCTCTTTAATGGGACAGTTCCAGTTTTAGGCTCCATGTCAAGTTCCAACAAATATCTATAAAAACACTCATATGTCCCAGTTTTCAACCAATCATGCCCCATGTTGTCCCCATTTTAACCAAAAGAAAACATAAGAAACTTTAAATCATTTATCTAAAGACTGTCATGCTTTTATGAATAAATTGCCAGCATATTCAAAACTTAAGGCCCTTGTAGCTTCGTGTATTTTAATTACATGACGCATGAAGCTAATTCACTGTGATTAGTGAAAACAAATGTGTACAAGTTTTTGTGTTTAAATGTACTTTATTTGTCTTTCTCCTGGCAAAGGCTAATAGATAATAGCTGTAAACAAAAACTACAAACTCGGCCTTTTATGATGACGTAGCGTCGCAGATGTGTGACGCCCGCGGAGGGATCGCAGGGATCCCAGCTTGACACAACCATGGTCAGAACAGAGCCAGGGAACATCTAAAGCAGAGGACTCCTCATTAGGGCACAGAGAGACAGTCCACTGTGAAGACATTCTGCCGGGGACATTTCTGAAAGCCAATGTTAACCTTCGGATAGTAGAGTTAGCTAGACTGTCTAGCGCTTGTGGGGCTAGCCTTCAGTTTACTAACAGGTGTTCTGCGGTGGAAATAGCAAAAATGTCGTCTCCAAGTCCGGGTAAAAGACGAATGGACACCGATGTGGTGAAACTGTATCCTTTCTTAATATAAACTGTACTTTCACTGTCGTTCAGCTCTCAGCTGTATTCATATATTTGCGGGAATGTAAGAAGATATTTTTGTGAAATTGATGGCCTGTCGCAGTTTCATTGTGAAGGAGCGTTTTGTGTAAACAAGATTTTGCTAGCAAAGCCAAGTGTTAGCTATTTCTGTCCTGCTCAGTTCGTTGCTTGTCGGGGCAGCTGTAGCTCATCACATCGGCTGGATTTGTGTCTTACCAGTTTTTTCAGAGAGTATTTTGTAGATTTTAACGTTTGCCATCAGAGATGTCGTCTGTGGTCGACAACGACTGCAGCAACCGTAAAAGCTAACAGCGATGTTTTTTTAGTTGTTTCACTGCTAATATTTGACACCAGTAAATAATACAGAAGCATTGTACCAATGGAGCCATTTTTTCTTAAGTTTGTTTTTAAAGAAGTTAGCTTAAATGTGTTTTACTGAGTGACAGGGGCTTGTTTACATAACCTGAGGCTAGCGTCAAATGAAAACGCTGTTGCCTTTTGTTCTAGTTCTCATAAACGATGGCGTTATTGCGGAATTCACAACAATTTAAAGCTAAGTGGATTTGCTTTGTGGACTTTTTGAAGATTGTTCCACTGTTGTTGCATCTCTGTGTTGCAGTGTTCCCTGTAACGCTGCTGTGTGCCTGGCTAGGCTGCTGGTTAATTTCAGCATCAAAATGGCCACCTGATCTGTGTCTCACTGTACTTTAGTGCCTGCAGGGAAACATTTAAAGGATAACTTGTGCCTCTTTATGTGCGTTATAGTTTGTGTAGTACGACTAAGTAATATTTTTGAAGGTGTCGTTTGCGTTTTTACTCGTGTCTTGTTTGATCACTGTCACTTGCTTTACTTTTGCAGTAGTGCTGTGTGAACTTTTCAAGAACTGACAGCCTCCATTCTAACGATAGAGCATATAATGACTATCTTACTCCAGATTAAAATTTGTCCATTTGCAACATTATAAGCTTGAAGTTTGTTTTCCTCTTGCTCAGTGGAAACCAGCTGAATGATTGGGTAGACTGTTACCAGCCGGAAACCAGAAGCAGGAGGGACTTGTAATAGAGGATGGGATGACTGTAAAAAAAAAAAAAAACACAGTGAACTAACAGACAACAAACTTATTCACAATAAACTGTTAATTTACTAACATATGTCATTTTAAAACTTTGAAAATACATATGGAAAAAAGTTTGGGTTATGATTTGGATAATACATAGCACCTTTCTAAATCAATTTTATAAATTAAGTAAACCGAATGTGGTTCTTGTGGGTGGCATACATTACACCTACAAGACGAGAGCGAGTTTCCTTTTAGATGTACTTCTATATGTTCTCTGGTCTCTTGCCCTAGGAAGTTTTTACTTCTGCTAGCTAGCCACAGCTTGTTTGAGCAGCTTTTTGTTCAACCTGTGATACTGTCAGCCGTCACAGTGTTAGAGAGTTTAACGACTGCAGCAAACCCACAGCTATGCAGAGTTGCTAGTAGACCACCGGCCCCAGTGACTGGCAGTAGCAGGTCTGTACTATACCACCTGCTTAGTGCTATACAATGAGTCATGTGTGTTGGGTGTTGATCAGCAAGTTAGTGTCAAGGAAGACTGTTTGGACATTGCGTCCTTTTGCGTTGTACTGTAGGATTGTATGGTTGATTGTTTTGAGGACGAGGGAATTGTTTGATTGAGGTCACTGGGTTTGAGCTTACTGATCAAGGCAACCATTTCTTCTGTTCTTTATTTTCCTTGGCTATAAACTACAAAAACAACCTTTCTTTCACTGTGTCTGTCCATATATTTTCCTTGGTGTAACCAAAGCCTGAAACAAACACCACCTTTTAGACAAGCGCTGTGTTTTTCTTATGCGCTGACACAGAGAACCCTCACGCATTAATTTGGTGTAGCCACCTGAGAGCTGAGTATCTAGAGCAGGGGCCATTCAGGGATTCATGAAAATGAGTGTCACAATGGCCGCTCCATCAAACATAGTTTGCCATAAACATTGAAAGACATTTTTTACATTGCACTGAATGGACAGTGTTTGTCTTGGCAAAGCAGTAGCCTGGACATTCAGTACTATTTAAATTACATTTCTTAATAGGACACATTACTGTTAACACAAGTCTTCAAACTGTTTTTAACCAGTTTGCCAGGTTTGTTTATTATTGTTTCCAGTTCACCAGAGACCAATAGAGCAGGTACACTTGTATGTTGCCTTAACATATTGTTCTCTACTCAAGTCACATAAAGCTTTACACTCCTTTCATTGTTTTAGCATTGACTGTGCAGCCTGTTTTAGTTGCTGTGCTATTAATACATGTTGTCATCATTTGGTTACTTCCTTTACACACTCAGATTTTGTGTGATAATGTTCCTAAGAAAATGTACAAAATGATATTGTACAACCTTTATGAGATAGTAAAATGAGAAGTAAAATGGCTGGAACAATTAGAAATAGATTTTTAAATCTTTGTGGAAAATGACAAATTAGATGCTGGATTATGTTTGGCTATGTTGTTATATTGTTAGATGTTTTACTTTATGCTGAATGAGTGAGTATGGAAACTAAAGACACCTTCCAATTGTTATATGCAACGTAGCTATCAGGTTATACACTACTGGCACATATACATTTATGTAACCAAAAATGTGTACTTACACAGTGGTATGTTTGTATCAGTATGTGGTAACATACTTTTTTGCTTATTTAATTCTTCTCTCTTGCGTTGTCTATTCCTTGATCTTGCTACTCGTCTGCTGTTTGGGTTCAATTGTGACTGTGACGTGACATCCGGACAGCACGGGCAGCAGAGCCTTTTGTGTTTTTCCATCTTTATGATTCTTTTGACCCTCACCTCCTGCTGCTGTGTCGCACTCTCTCAGGCTTCTGCTCTGTCCCCACTGCACTCTACAGTTAGGAGCCAGTCATGGTACAGTAGGGAAGGAATCAGCCATTTAGGCCTGACTCTCAGCTTGTGTTTGTTGCATAAATACATGGGAGTTAATATGCGGCCCCCTAGAAAGCCCACCAAAAGAGTACCTTTCATTAAACAGCAAAAAATCTCCTGATACACTCCGATAGAGTGTCAAAATCTGTTCCACTACTCACTAAGAAACACCTATTTTCATATTAATTCAGTCCATGTTTTCACCTGTACACCACGCTGCCAGGTACCAGAATCTCCAATAAACAATACATCTATGCAATAAACAAGTGAGGGGGAGCTACAGGAACAGGTTCAATGGAAGAGTTAGTCATAATAGAATTTCTAAGTGATAACATTTAATATTAACTTTTGCTAAAGCTTTGTAATTAGACTAAATCCAGACCAAACCCAGAAGGTTAGGTAAGGTTGTTTGCTTTATTTCTGTCAGCTCAAGTTTTGAATGTCAGAAATCAGGGCACTCTCCAGGACCAAGTCTAACTCTGCTGGCAGCCCCAGAGCTGTGCAGTAATAAGTTTGGTGTGTCAATTATCACGGGAAGACAAAGCTTAGGCTCCTGTCAGTGTGGAGATTTAGCCCCAGAATTAAAAGTGGTATTTGCTCCACAATGAGCTGTACATTCTTGTGCTCTTCAGGAAAATTTGTTTGGCTGCTCCGGAGCCCTGCTTTCAATCTGAGGGACACCTCATACTGTGGGACTTAATGAAGTGAAGTGCAGTGTCAGTATAGCTCAGAGAGAAACATAATTACCATATTTCTTATTTATAATAATAAAAACATTGCACTCTAGCCATCTAAGGATATCACAGATAGCACAGCTAAAATGTACCATAATACATTAAATATTAAATAACATTTGCTATAAAATGTTATATTAAAGGTTTTCTGGGGGAGACGACCCCTTACCTTGCACAGCAGCTGGATTGTTGAAATTTGTGAGTTCACAAACTCACGAAATCCATCTTGTCCAGTTCTCGCTGATCCATTTGGGTCCGGACCTGTGATGTGTCAGTGCTGCTGTGAGTGAACGGGGTTTAGGTTTGGCAACAACAACACGCTCTTTTAGCGATACTTGCTAACAACATGGCAATACAAAAAAACGTAAGGTATGCTGCTCTACATTTACAAATCAGCAGAGCTCTTCTATCAACGTCTTTATTGTGTTGTGTTGTTTTTCTGTCAGCATTTTCTTTAACTTGCAAGTCAGTTTACTCCAGGCATAATTATGTTTCTCCTGTCAATGAAAACATAAAACTGTTATTATACAATATGAGCTATGTTTATACATGGTTTTAGTCAGCCATGCTTTTTCCTCTGCATCTCTCAGCATTGCCTTATTGGTTGACCATATGGGACATTTTTAACTTTGTAGTTCATAGTTATTGTTGCTAAATGTTAATACTTAATTTGAACACAAACCCTTAACAATAATATGGGTAAATGACTGATTGCAGTGCATTCTTTCTCATGAGCCAGCTATTTGTATAATTTTGAATATAGTTTGTTTCCCTACAGAAGTTAATTTGTTTATTGATTACTATAAGACTTTTGTACCATCTCTTGACTGACACTGGTGTTTTGGGCCTTTTGGAGCGAGGTGAATTTGACAGTATGAGATGTGAGGCCCTCGCTGTTAATCCCTCAGTGCAAACAGGGAAGCTTCTTGCACGCTTGGCTGAGCTCCCTTAGAAAAACAGATGGACTGAAGTTCCTCTCTTTGTTTCACATGATTTTTTTAATCTGGCTCTGAAAGCTTGTACTGCCTCTGCTTTGACATTAGTGTATCTGCTTCTGTGTTTAAAATGAAAAATTAGGATGTGAAATATGTTTGGCCGTGTTGGCATGAATCCAGATGTACTGTTATATTTTTTACTTTATGGTGAACGGAGAGTATGGAAACTAAAGAGGCCTTATCAAGAAAGTGCAACCTGCACCCTCCACCCTTGTATCTGTCTAAGGTCTGTGTACATTTCAACTTCTGCATCTCATTGTTAAAACTAAACAGGTTTCTCTTACTCTGCCTTTCCTCTTTCTTATAATAGACAACATGTTATGATGTTTTTGGATTTACTCCTTGCATACCTGCATGCTGAGTTCCCTGTAATTTGTTTTATTGGTAAATTCTGAACATATTTTTCTAACTTTTAAACAGTTAATTTCTTTGCTTTAGATGCATGTGCTCTGCTCACATGTATGCATACACACTGAGCTGTTTATTTAGCGAGGGATGAAGAGGAGGAGCAGCTGAGCGATTCACATTTGATTGCAGTGGGTGGGCTCTCGTCTCTCAGTAGAAAAGACAAAGAACTTGTACAGTAGCTGTGCTGCACCCACTGTCAAATTGTTGTTTTTCAGTAGTATAAAATAATATACAACTGTTTGCAGGCAGAACTGTTATGGTATTTGCAGCATTGCATTGCAAAGGATTTGATGTTGTGTAACCAAATTACAGTACATAATGTTATGCAATATCCAGCAGTTTCAGGTGTCATTATATGATACTAAGTTAAACCTGCTCCATAGGTACATTTTGTTATACTTACAACTTCAGTACAAACATGTAAAACTACCTTCACAGTTAGAGAATTTTATAAAACATCTTGTAAATGTTGCATACATTATTTTGCCTTAGAGATCAACCGATATATCAGGACGATTTCTGCATTTTTTAGACAATTGGCCATCGTCCAATTCTTTTCACTCGATTTTTGGTCAGGTACATGTCTGGGCAGCCATGTGACTGAAGCACCCCAGCTTCAGCTGTCAATTCTAAAGCATTACCAAAACAAATGGCTATTATATTAGGTTCTTTCATAAATTAAGGAAAGTGGCCCAAATATCAGTCCAAAAAAATTGGCAGTGTTTATTGCCCAACGATTTTTCAGAAAAGCCTCTGAATTTAAAAAATCGTCATCTGCCATAGAAAAAAACATCAGTTGACCTCTAAAAAAGTGAAACTGCTATAAAAATTTATAAATAAATATAGCTGTGAACGGCAATGATGGGCCCTCGCCTGTTTTATTATTATTTTTATTTATACCTTTATTTAAACAGGAAGTCCCATTGTTGTGCCAGGAGCTGATGCAGAATTGCCAAAAGTTGCCAAAATTGTTAGATGTGGTTCTTCAAAAAAGCCCAAAATGTGACGTTTTTGGTTGCTCCATAGGATTACATTGTATAGGATTCCCATTGTAATATAATGGGGGGTGCTGATATTGCTAGGTCAAAATGAAGACATGGGTCAAATTTACTTTTTTCATTGTTGTAACCTGATGATTTTTTTCTGCCAAATTTCACTACATTTCCAATAACCTTTATTTTTGCCCTTCCATAGATTTTTGCTTCACTCTGCAGGGGGCACTATTGCAGCCATTGGGTTTTTTTTCACATACATTCCTTTGGGCCCATGGAATAAGTAAGTGATTCAATTTTGAGTCACATTGGGCACTGCCTGTGTGAGTTATAGAAAGTTTAGGGGTTGTTAGCGAGCCACAGAATAAACATGACATTTGGTTCTGTGCTGTGGCTTCACCGTTTAATAACCCTAGGCTCGTCCAGAAAGGTTAATTTGGTCTTCTACAAATATTAATGTGGACTTCTTATAGATAGACTAATATTTTAGTGTTGTACCTTGACGTGTTTCGGATGCTTTTTTTCTGCGGTCTTCCTCACAAGAGTCACGTGATGTTGCTGTGACACCTCTTGTCAGCAGATGGCGCTGTCATTTTACTGCTCCAGGTAGGAAGACAGCGCCATCTGCAGTCCAACTTCTTCAGAACAGTATCCCAGTTTTGCGTAAGCTGGGAGCACGGTTCCGTATCTCGTTGGCCTCCTTCATCCTGCGCTGGCGTTTGTTGCTCTCGGTGCCGAAGACTCTGGCTTTGTTCCAGTCCATGATGTGGTTTTTCGTTTCGCAGTGGTCAGATATTGCTGATTTAAGTTGTTCATGTTCTCCTCCCTGATGGGGTCCAGCTCGGTTAAGCGTCTGGAACGGTTAGAGGTGGGCACTGCTGCGAGCTGATTGGACGAGAGAGAATCCTCACTCAGGCAAAAACAACAAGCCAAACGACAGAAATAAAAGAGAAAATGTTTTTGTAATCAAACACGTCCTTGTCCTTGTGATAAACAGCCGTATTCAGAGAGGACGAGCTAATGTTGAGGACACTTTTTCTAAAAATAAAGCTAGCGTATGTTAGCAACAGCTGTTTCCGGTTTAGCGAAGAACAACTCTCGCTTCAATAATCTAAATTTTTAAGTAGACTGGATTAAACACGAGTTACACTCATGTGGTTTTATGTTCAGTGGTTAAAATGTGTTGTGGAGCAGAGAAGTGAATTTAATGCATCGAAAGCTGGAGCAAAACCTAATGTAGTCTCCTGTTTACTGAAGCTAATATAGCTTTAGCTCCAGCCTCGCACAGACACACACCAACCTCACACAGGCACACACCAGCCTCACACAGACACACACCAGGCTCACACAGACACACACCGGCCTCACACAGACACACACCGGCCTCACGCAGACACACACCTGCCTCACGCAGACACACACCAACCTCACACAGACGCATACCGGCCTCACACAGACGCACACCAGGCTCACACAGACACACACCGGCCTCACGCAGACACACACCGGCCTCACGCAGACACACACCGGCCTCACGCAGACACACACCGGCCTCACACAGACACACACCGGCCTCACGCAGACACACACCGGCCTCACGCAGACACACACCGGCCTCACGCAGACACACACCAGCCTCACACTGACACACACCAGCCTCACACAGACACACACCATCCTCACACAGACACACA
Organism: Bostrychus sinensis; assembly: GCA_020698575.1. NCBI lineage: Eukaryota > Metazoa > Chordata > Actinopteri > Gobiiformes > Eleotridae > Bostrychus > Bostrychus sinensis. The sequence continues at coordinate 3,331,704 of CM036239.1, forward strand.
CCAGCCTCACACAGACACACACCGGCCTCACACAGACACACACCGGCCTCACACAGACACACACCGGCCTCACACAGACACACACCGGCCTCACACAGACACACACCATCCTCACACAGACACACACCGGCCTCACACAGACACACACCGGCCTCACACAGACACACACCGGCCTCACACAGACACACACCGGCCTCACACAGACACACACCGGCCTCACACAGACACACACCGGCCTCACACAGACACACACCGGCCTCACACAGACACACACCGGCCTCACACAGACACACACCGGCCTCACACAGACACACACCGGCCTCACACAGACACACACCTGGCCTCACACAGACACACACCGGCCTCACACAGACACACACCAGGCTCATACAGACACACACCAGCCTCACACAGACACACACCAGGATTTACGCTCATCTTTTTATTAAATGTCGCCAGTGCCTTTATGTTTTAAAAGTGAGTGTCAAACACATTTTTATCTCATTTATTAACACAACTTTTGTTGCTGTGTGACGTCAGTGTTTCTGTAACAGACGTGGGTCTCCTGGAGCCAGAGTCAGGGAAACACCTGCAGGTTTTGGGGCGTACCCGTTCTAAGGCGTCCCGTACCGTTCTGCAGTGGAAAAGTGCATAAAAAAGCCTCACTTAAGGTGCATTGACTAAAAACCCCAACAAGTACAAGAGTGTGGTAGAAAAACAGCACTTCAGTGTTAATACAATTATGATGGACATGGGCAGATAATACAAGTAAGAAAGCAGCGGAGACTATCCCTGAGCAGCACGGACTGTTTATTTATATGGGCTGCTAAGGTTTGATCACCTCCCAAGTGGCCCTGCATCTGGAGAAGAATTGTTTGATCTAAATCACAATGGCTTTTATTATTTTTCCATGATGTTGGTGGGATTTTCTCACACCAATATCCTGTTTTAGTCAGCTTCCGTTTGCATAATTAAACCCAGGAGCAGTTGCAAAGGGCCTCCGGCGTAAGAACCTGCCAAACTACCTGATGTTAATGATTCGCTGTGACAACCCAAGAATGAAAGGGAGCAGCCAAAAGAATCATCATCACATTTAGTCCTAAGTCTCTCGTTCATGCTCGGCCATTAAATATTTGGCGGTGCATTTCTCAAGTTTTGTGTCATTTGGTGGAGAAAGCACTCAGAGCTCACACAACATGAGGACAGCTGCAATATTTCCTGCCTTTCATCTTCAAATCCTTTGATTTTACAGTGATATGTGTGAGAGACTTCAAACTAAGATGTTTTCTTTTTTTCCTGAGTATGTTGCAGCTTGCTGCTGTTTGTAAAAGTTTTACTCATACATATTCAACAAGCTACTCTTCTTTTTCTACTTAAAGCTGTCTCCACTACATTGTTAGTTTATAACATTCTAAAAATATTATAAACCCTGAAATGTTCCTTTAGCATTGCATGCAGAGGATGTACAGTTGTAAAATCTGGTGGAGCAGGTCTGTAAAAAAAAAAATGACATCATTTTTAACCCATTGCATACATTTGCCTTTGTGTCACGTCAGCCATGGCGCTGCCTGCTTTAGCTTTCATCTGCAGCTTCTCTTTTCATTATCTCTTCAGTTATGATAAACTGGATTTTATTTACTGACCTCTTCCATTATTGTCTTTTGGTGCCCTGCTCATTTTATTCAGGGTTCCCACGGGGCAGTTAAAAAGCATAAAAAGTCATTAAATGGATTTTGCAAAAATTAAGGCTTTAATAGCCATTAAAAAGTATTAAATTTGATTCCAACAGGCATTAAAAATTTCAAATAGGTTTGAAGTAAAATAGCTGACATTAGTTTTAAATACACACAGGGTTTCTGCATGGCTCAACAAGTTGAATTTAAGACATTTTTAGACCTTTTTAAGACCATTGTTGAAGGAAATCAAGACCTATTTCATACCTACAGTGCACAAAAAGCTGAGTCAAAAACGTGGCCGCGTCGTTTAACTGTGACGACAGTGAGTGCCACAAAGTATTTTGTTCTTGATAAGAAAAAATCTGAGTTCTCGTATCGACAGTGACACGCCTTTGAGAATTTTAGGTTGGCATTTTAGAAGCTATGAGATAGTTACATTAAAGGATACGTGACATATTTAAGACCTAGTACTCTGCATCTCGACAAATTTAAGAATTTTTAAGGCCTTAAATTCAGCATTTTTGTAGCCTACACATGCAGAGCGAGACCAAATTACCCAAACATACGGATTTTTGACTTTCAACATTATTATGGACTCATTTAAAATACTAAGAAAAAAATGTAGGCTAGTTTAAACTGCTGCGATTGTATGTTTGTGGCATTAAAACAGCATTGAATTAGGATCACTGATACCTGGATGTACCTGTTATTTATTTTGATGGCTACACAGTTCTATTAGGGGAAGATCTACTTTTTGTTATTGTAGATTTTACAGTTGAAAATATAAAATAACATAGTTGTACATACGCTGACTTGCTGCCTTTCCCTGAAGCCTTTTTTAACGCTTGTGTTTATAACGTGGCCCGCTGACATGCAAGAACCAAATAAACAAAACATTCTGTCATCCTGTCGATAAAGGAACAATCTGAGTGTTTCCTTACCTTCCTCTCTCAAAAATGGATTACAAGCAAAGTGCAGACGTCGTTTGGATTCACCCGAGCCTTTATTGAAATTTGTCGAAAACTGCAATAGTCAGTGGCTCAGTGATCATACTTGAAATGCTGTGCTTGTCATATTTATACTCCACACTCAGAGGTTGGTCAGTGGAGATATTTCGATCTTGGGTTAGACGGGGATAGTGGCCTGAATGGACCAGAAGAAAAACAAGACAAGTCTAGACCGCAGGCTTGTATGTCATTTACTGCATGTCGTCCAGCCTCTAAGTGTGCTTTACACAAGCCATAGCAGTATTTAACTGAATTTAGTATCTTGTACTTGCTTTTACAGGCAGTGATGGAGCCGTAACATTGCTTCACTTCACAATAGGGTATAAAGTTTAATTTTTCAAATCAGACCTGGCTCCTGCAGCGTGTCGTCTTCGGTGACTGAGGGCAGTTCATCAGATTATCTGTGTTATAGGATACTGACCTGATGCAATCTACAGATTATAATTTATCTATACTAATCCAAGGTCGGGGGATAGACACAGTCACTGCAGTGCCATGGAGGAGAAGTGTGCAGAAATAAAATATGTGTGAGAATAACCTTATTTAGCTAATGCATGTGTAAGTGACCACAAAACAAATGATTGTGAACAAATTATTTTCAAACAATGAGTACTTTTTTAAGAATCAAAGAGAGGATAACATTTTTGTATATTTCCTAAACACAAAAAAGAAACAGTACCTATGATAAGAGTAAATCAGTTCTGGGTACTACAGAGTTCGTACAGTCATGGAAAACCTGGAAAAGTCATGGAATTTTATTCATTCATTCATTTTCTACCGCTTATTCCCGTTAGGGGTCGCGGGTGACTGGAGCCTATCCCAGTAACTTTGGGCCGTAGGCGGGGTACATCCTGGACAGGGGCCAGCTTGTCGCAGGGCTGACACAGAGACGAACACAGACAGACAACCATTCACTCTCACATTCATTCACTTGGGTCGATTTAGAGTCACCAATTCACCAACTCATGCATGTGTTTGGACGGTGGGAGGAAGCCGGAGAGAACCCATGGTAACACGGAGAGGACATGCAGACTCCACCCAGAGAGTTCGTGTGATGTTGTGTTGGTCGGCCTGGGGCTCGAACCCACGACCAATTTTATATATTAGATAAATATATGTTATATATATTAGGGCTGCATGATATGGAGAAAACATGCAATATTCGATAACAATGTTGAAAATTGCGATAACGATATTATTGGATATTTCACAATAGGAGCCTACTTTTCGAACATAGTAAGTTAAATTCACTACATTTCACAAAAATGTAAGTTCCTGTATTTACAAGTCAACACAGCCACAAAATCCAAACTTAACACAGACTAAACCAGGAATAAAACAAGGCTAAGCTGGGACTAAATTAATTAAATTACCACTAAAACTGGACTTTTTAAACATTTTTATTTAGTCACAACACATGTTCTTTTAAGGCTTCTGGTGGAAAATGATTCTTCAGTGTAAATCTCTGTCAGATGGAAGACCACAGCGTTATTATGATATATTTAGATTCTTGCGATACTGATATTGCGTTTGCTGATATTGCGATAATTATAATTTTGTGATATGTTGTGCAGCCCTAATATATATTTGTATATTTGTATTGTATATTTAGGAGTAAAGTTTTGTAAGTCTTCAGTAGAAACGCTGTCTTTTTGGCCTCTTCTTGTTCTCACTGCAGGAAAAAGTCACCGAGATCTATTTTTTCTCTGAATATTTGAACTAAATGTTTGTTTTTTCCTGGTCCTTTTGGGTTTGGCAATGCTTTAAAACAGCAGAGATGATTAGTTTATGTCTAACTATTGCATAATTATCTTTTAATCACCGCTGTAGGCTATAAGTCAGTAACATTAGTGGAATAATATATTTCTGGAGGACGAAGACAGGTTTTTTTTCTTCAACTGCCTAATTTCCACATTAACAAATTATATTGCAGCAGAATATTATTTAAACACCTGTAAGTCATTTTTCAGGTTATGGAAATTTAGTGAAAAGTTTTGGAAAAGTCATGGAAGTGTATGAACCCTGGGATTAGAGCATAGGCCTGAGAAACTGCCGTGTGCCGTACCAGAGCCGTGCCAGCTCTTGGTAAAGGCAGGGAGCCGTTGACAGTGAGGTGTAGTTATTTATGAGCGGAAGGAATGAGCGCTCAGGGACACGCAACTGTTGCTACTGCTGTGACAATGACAACACAAAGTCTCAAATCTTGCTTAAGTGCACAGATAAAGTAAAAATAGTTTGTTGAGGAGACAAGGTAAGAATGTTGACCTTATATACTCGAATGAATAATGTGTGTGTTACCAGTGTTGATTGTGTAATACATTACCGTATTTTCCGCACTAAAAGGCGCACCTTCAAGGGATGGCCTATTTTAAAACTGTTTTCATATATAGGGCGCACCGCATTATAAGGCGCATCCACTAGATGGCGCTGCGCTAAAGGGAATGTCAATAAAACGTTCTTATAACTCCCTCGTTGAAAACAATGTATTTCCAACTCCATTTGTCACAGTTCAAAGCTACATGAACAGCGTTCGAGCGCTCAGTTTTCTGTCCCATCAATGTCGCAACTCTTCTGCTGAGATGGAGCAAAGGCCGCGCCTCCTTGTTCTTTTGCGGCAGGATCCATAAACACACCTATGGCACACATGAACAGCTGGGGCTGGAATTACCCTTTACCGTTTTTACCGCTGTCACTTCGGCGACGCCCCCTGAATACGGTAGCCATAATTAACCAACATTGATCCATATATAGGCAAGGCAAGGCAAGTTTATTTGTATAGCACAATTCATACACAGAGCAATTCAAAGTGCTTTACAGAAAAAAAAGGCAAATTTAAAAGTACAAAACACAATTAAAACAATAAAATCAAATTTAAAGAGTATAATTAAGAATTAAGAATTTAAAATTAAATTAAAAGAGAAGAGTGCAGATAAAACCCTTTCAGTTGGCATATGCACAGTTAAAAAGAACAGTCTTAAGTCTGGACTTGAACATTGTCAGAGTAGAGGTCTAACATCGTCAGGGAGACTGTTCCAGAGTTTAGCTGCATAAAACTGAAACACTGCTTCACCGAGTTTAGTCCTGATTCTGGGACCAGCAGAGACCTGTCCCTGAGGTCCTCAGAGTCCCAGATGGTTCATATGGGACCAACAGGTCAGAGATGTACTTTGGTGCTAAGCCATGGAGAGACTTGAACACAGCAGAGCTGGTTTAAAGTCTGTTCTCTGAGCAACAGGAAGCCAGTGCAGAGACCTGAGGACAGGGCTAATATGGTCGTACTTCCTGGTTTTGGTCAGGACCTGAGCAGCAGCGTTCTGGACGTCCTGCAGCTGTCTTACAGCTCGCTTAGTGAGTCCAGTGAGCAGACCGTTACAGTAGTCTAACCTGCTGGAGATGAACGCATGAATAAGTCTCTCTAGGTCTGGTTTAGACAGTATACCTTTGATTCTGGCAATGTTTTTGAGATGGTAAAATGCTGATGATGTTATAGATTTAATGTGACTGCTGAAGTTCAAATCAGAGTCCATGATTACCCCGAGATTTCTAACCTGACGTAGGTTTTAGTGAAAGAGACTCGAGGTGATTACAGACACCTTGTCTTTCTTTCTGCGGGCCAAAGATGATTATTTCAGTCTTGTCTGTATTTAGCTGGAGAAAGTTGTTTCTCATCCACTCATTGATCTGTTGGATGCAGTGACAGAGTGAATCCACAGGTTTATATTCACCTGCTGTCAGTGAGATGTAAATCTGAGTGTCATCTGCATAATTGTGGTAGGATATGTTATTGCTGCTTATTAATTGGCCTAAAGGGAGCATGTAAAGATTGAACAAAAGAGGTCCCAGGATGGACCCCTGGGGCACTCCACAGGTCAGGGCAATTTGGTCTGAAACACAGTTACCGATTTCAACAAAGTACTTCCTGTCTTCAAGATAGTACTTACACCATTTTAGGGCAGTACCAGAAATACCTACCCAGTGCTCTGATCTTTGTACCAGGATCACATGGTCAACTGTATCAAAAGCAGCCTCAGATCCAGCAGAACTAAGACAGAGACTTTGCCTGTATCAGTGTTCAGGAGGATGTCATTAGTCACCTTGATAAGAGCAGTCTCAGTGCTGTGATGGGGCCTAAAACCTGACTGAAAATCATCAAAGCAGTTGTTCCACAGAAGAAAGTCAGTAAGTTGTTGGTATACAACTTTCTCAAGGACTTTACCTAAAAACGGCAGGTTTGATATGAGCCGATAGTTGTTGAGTACTGTGGCATCAAGACTGCTCTTCTTTAGGAGAGGTTTGATGACAGCAGTTTTCAAGGCCCTTGGAAATGTCCCAGATTGCAGTGAGATGTTAACTAAATGAGAAAGTTGAGGTAACAAACTGCTCAGCACAGATTTTAGAAATCTAGTGGGTAACACATCAAGGCAGCAGTGGATGAACTCAGACTGGAGATGATCTCTTGGACTGTTTTGTCAGTGACAGGGGTGAAGTGTGTCAGCTCTGAGTCTGGATGGCTGCAGAGTTGTTATCTGTGTTGTGGAGTTTATAGCATGTTTAATACTCTGAACCTTGTCATTAAAAAATCTTGCAAACTCATTGCACTTAGATGTGGAAATGAGTTCTGAAGGCAATGGAGCTGGGGGGTTTGTTAACCTGTTCACTGTAGCAAACAGGACACGTGGGTTGTTACTGCAGTTTGTAATAATTTCAGAAAAATACCTTTCCCTTGTTCTACGCAGAATTTGATTGAAAACATTCAACATATTTCTGTATATGTCATAATGAACCTGGAGCTTTGACTTGCGCCATTTTCGTTTGGCCCTCCGGCACTCCCTTTTCTGTGCCCTGACCGCGCATCGGATTATAAGGCGCACTGTCGGTTTTTGAGAAAATTAAAGGCTTTTAGGTGCGCCTTATAGTGCGGAAAATACGGTATATTTTACTAGTTATTGTGATTTTAATGTAATATATTATCTTACTGTCTCTGAAATGTAATCAGTTACATTACTTTTGCACAGTTGTGGAATGTAACAAAGTAAAAGTAGTTAGTGACACACTACTTATTCATGTATTTGTACTTTACTTGAGTAAGTTTAACAAGGGGTACTTTTACTGCACTACATTTTTTTGAGTTGGTTTGAAGTACAAAGTATTCTGAGTTTTGGTTTAAAATTGTTTTTGTCGTGTCCTCATTGTAGACACAGTACTTAAATATAACAGATGCAGTAAAGTAGTACTTTTAACACAATAATGAGCTGTAGAGTACAGAAACGTATTGCATTCACCTGGAAAAAAAAGTTTCTGTTTTAATGAGCAAAGTTAGTTCTGTTTTTATGAGAAAAGTTCTGTTTTTATGAGAAAAGTTTTGATTTTATGAGTAAAGTTAATTCTGTTTTTATGAGAGAAAAAAATCCTGTTTTTACGAGTAAAATAATTGTATGTTTTTATGTGGATAATGGTCCTTATTATCTTGTTCCACTTTTGGGGGGAGAGGAATTCAAAGTCAATGGCAAAGACCTGAGATGTCTGCGCAGAGTCGACAAACTAATGATTATACGTCAATATTACTTAACGAAAGCAGAATCTCCAGTGTCTCAAGCCTAGAGTAAAATAAAACCGTATTAAACAAAGTAGTTGGGACATTTACGCCCTTTCTTTAGCGAGCAACTCTTCAATACGAGCTAAACGTTTACTGGTTGTGATAGACATGAATTTACTTTTGTCATAAAAACCCAAGTTATTTATACTCATAAAAACAGAACTTTTCTCATAAAAACAGAACTAACTTAGCTCATTAAAACAGAAACTTTTTTTTTTTCAGGTGAACGCAATACGCTTCCGTAGTAGAGTCTGCACGAAATACTTTTACTTTTTTACTCACAAGTTCATTTAAAAGTAAGTACTTTTATATTTTTACATAAGTATAAATTTTAAGGTGATACTAAGTGTTTGCACATTTATCTGTACTTTTGCCGCCACTGCTTTTGCCTTACTTTTGAGTTATTTCATTCTCCATTTTCTTAATCTTTTCCGACCCTGTGGCTCTCTGTTAGTTTAGTGTTAGCATAACATCACTTCAGGTGTTACTTCAAGTACTGGTGCGCTGAAGTTATTTTCTACATCAGGCTACTTTGTATAGTACAAGAACCATGGCGCATGCACTGCATTTTTAATTTTTTTTCACAATTTTATCTAATCAGTGCCATTTTTAGGGTTTAAGTAAACTAAACAAACAATGCTGTATTCAAATTTTCTGCAACCTGCTTTTTTTTTTTGCACACTGAACATAGAACAGCTCCAAACTTCATGTAAAACTTTCAGGTGCTACAACATTTTATGAACATTTTATTACACTCAGAACTTTATCTATCATCTAGTTACTTTTGACACTTTAGCTGCTTTACTAACATTTTACTGATTACTGTCTGCTACTGCACTGTTTCCCAACCAGGGGGACAGGGACCCCTAGGGGTACGCGAGCAGGGGCTACATGGAGTTTCAAAGACAAAAATAAACCTAAATCAGGACAAAACCAGGACCAGAGAGGGATGCAACACTAAAGATAGGTGTAAACCAGGTCAAACCAGGACTAAACTAAGACTAAACCAGGTCAAACCAGGACTAAACTAAGACTAAACCAGGTCAAACCAGGACTAAACTAAGACTAAACCAGGTCAAACCAGGACTAAACTAAGACTAAACCAGGTCAAACCAGGACTAAACTAAGACTAAACCAGGTCTAAAACAGAACTAAACCAGATCTATAACGAGAACTAAACCAGAAATAATCCAGAACTCAATCAGGACTAAACCAGAAATAGGTGTAAATCAGGGCTAAACTAAGACTAAACCAAGTCTAAAACCTGTACTCAACAAGAAATAAACCAGGTCTAAAACCAGAACTAAACCAGGAATAAAGCAGAAAAAAAATCGGTCTAAATCAGGTTGAACCAGGACTAAACCAGGACTACGCTGGGTCCAAACGAGGACTAATTCAGGTCCTAGGGCTACACAGCTCTCTGTTCTCTGTTGGGACACAGGGTGGAGTTGGTTTAAATCAGCCGCTGTTCAAGTTTAGCTCAGAGTTTGCTTTTCTTTCGGCGTGTAACGGAGCGGCTGAGGGATACGAGATGAGAGAGTGATGGAAGGACACGAGCTGGTGGAAATTAGGCAGGAAATGTTTCACTCGCAGTGGGATGTAGTCGGGAGAGCGCGGACAGGGCATGCTGCAGACTGAGCTGTGCCACAGCAACGTCGGCCGCAGTTGTTTGTTACTGATACACTTAAGTTTAATGCATTTGTTAAGGGCATTACTGAGACTGTAACGGGTTATATATTGGTTATATATTGCACTATAATGCACATTATCATTTTCATCTGCAGTCATAGTCCCTGTTTAAATAGATTTTTTAAATATTTATTTATTATACTTTTATATTATTTATGAATACACATGTTTTAATCACATTGTTTGTTCACATCTGTATATTTTGTACATTTAGATCATATTTTTATTTTTAATATTGTTTCTTGCATGTTTATTATTATTATTTAATGTTATTTTATTTTATGTTTTCACCAAGGACCAAAGCAAATTCCTTGTGTTGTGAACCTCTCACTTACTATGGCAATAAAAACATTCTGATTATATTATAATATTCTGAGAAAAAAGGAATACACTAACTGTAACTGTAGCTGTCACTTTTGTACTCCCATTGCTGTTTAGTTTACACTGCAAAGAATGCATTTAAAAAATATAAAAAGCATATTTTTTAGGCCATTTTTTAGGCTTTATTGATAGGACAGGGTATAGTAAAAAAATCGGTGAGAGAGCGGGAAGAGACATTCGGGAAACTGTTGGTGTCCGGGCTTAAACCCACGACATAAAGGCAGGCTGTAGTTGCCCTGTGTATGCACCGCAGCTCTACCACTGAGCCGCGGCGCGTAAACACACGTTTTGTTAGAATTGAAGTCTGGTGTTATTTTGAATACGGACTACATTTATAAGGCTTGTAGGTGATTATTGTAGAGTGTAGTTTCTGCCCTCTTCTTTATTTTGTGCGTAACAGAACGTGAGGAGCCTGAGCGCCATCTCCTGTCACATAATCTCACTATGACCACCTCCAAGTCACACTCAAGGTCCCAGGCTCAATTTTTTCTTCTTTTTTTAGAATATGATGAGCAATAAAAAGGCAAACCACATAAAAATAAAAGCTTTTCCCTTCTGGGGTTGCCAGTGCAAATAATTTATTTTCTGGCATGCAGTGATATGATATCGATTTGGTATAGGTTTTAGGCCGGACGACTTTCTGGTGCAAATATGACAAAATATATATGCACTTTTAATTTACCAACATCTAAGGGTGTAACAATACAGTAACTATATGGTGTATCGATTTTTTTTTATTTCTATGATGTAATTATATTGATACGCATCACCTTGTATTTAATCGTATTATTTTCTAGGAAGTGTATTTCGATATATATATATATATATATATATATATATATATAAATAGAAAATCAATCGATAAAATCTAAAATATCAAAATTAGAAATCTGCATAGTAAAATAAAATCAAATAAATGTTATATTTGCTCCCTGTCTGCTGGACATAATCAGCCCTGGCCGCGATGCTACATTTAGAGTAAACTTTTATGATTTTTGCCAAAAAGTTGCTGTATAAATTGTATTGATATGAAAGTATTGAATTGTATGGAAACATATCGTTCTTGAATTGTATCGAAACATTTCTAACCGATACGCATCATATCACTGCAAAAACGTATCATTACACCCCTAACTATATCCCTGTCTCTTGATATACTGTATTTTCCGCACTATAAGGCGCACCTTCAATGAATGGCCTATTTTAAAACTGTTTTCATATATAGGGCGCACTGCATTATAAGGTGCATCCACTAGATGGCGCTGCACTAAAGGGAATGTCAATAAAACAGTCAGATAAGTCAGTCAGTCAAACTTTATTAATAGAATACAAACCAGGTTCTTACAACTCCTTTCACTCCCAAAACAAGTTAGTGCATTCACAATACGGTAGCGTACGTACCGGTAGCTCTTATTTGCGCCGCCCGCGTTGAAAACAATGTATTTCCAACTCCATTTGTCACAGTTCAAAGCTACATGAACAGCGTTCGAGCGCTCAGTTTTCTGTCCCCTCAATGTCACAACTCTTCTACTGAGATGGAGCAAAGGCCGCGCCTCCTTGTTCTTTTGCGGCAGGATCCATAAACACGCCTATGGCACACATGAACAGCTGGGACTGGAATTCCCCTTTACCGTTTTTACCGCTGTCACTTTGGTGACGCCCCCTGAATACGGTAGCCATAATTAACCAACACTGATCCATATATAAGGCGCATCGGATTATAAGGTGCACAAAATTAAAGGCTTTTAGGTGCGCCTTATAGTGCGGAAAATACGGTAAATCTTTTAATCAACTTGTGCCCTGATCATAAATTACCGCTAATAAGGCGCATCGGATTATAAGGCGCACTGTCGGTTTTAGGTGCGCCTTATAGTGCGGAAAATACGGTAATTGTTAACCAGTGTGCCCCACAGTAAAAACTCCTGGCCTAAACCCACACTGTATCTTTCTTCCAAGTGTGTGGCTAATACCAGTGAGGCTGCAGCGTGAGCCATCAGTGGCCTGTCCCCCGCTCCCTCTCAGTGTTGTAGGTTACAACAAACAGTCCATCCCTTCCCCCTCCTTGTTTTGCTGCCATGTGCTCACACTCTCCAGCTTTCACCATTGGTTAGGTGCACAGTTGTCCTTACATGAAGGGCCCGGGTGAGCCGCAGTGTAAAACTATAAGAATAATGCTTGGGTTTTCTAGAAGTACGTGAATGCCCCAGTGAACCATTGTTGTTATTTTTATATTGTTCTCTCTGTTATGGGTTGACTTTAGCTTGTGTTTATGTGGGCCTGTCACTGACACGTTTCCAAGCCGAAGCCAGGGATTCAGTCTGCTTGTTGGAAACTCAACCAGAGCTTAAAATAACCTTCAGTTTGATTTAACCCTTTAGGGTCAGTGCTGCTGCTAATGGGATACAGGATTGACAAGCCAGCTGCTCCTGAACGACATCCCCACTGCTAAACCCTTCTGTTTGTAATGTGTTTCTGGTTCATGCGTCTGTCATCATAGCTACAGACAGTTGCTGGGTTTAAACAATGAAAATAAAGTATGTCAGTTCATATTGTTGTTGCAGTTTCTTTGTGTAGTTCTCATATGTTGAATAAAAAGAACAGATGGGCTGGATGGAGAACAAGGAGCATGTTATGTCCTGGTAACTGATCTGGCCTGTTATTTTTGGACCATTGTTGTTTTTAGTTCGTTTTTTTATGTGTCGTGTACCAAAACATGATTGTCCTTAACAGTCTTCCAGCATTGAAAGCAAACACGAAGTCACCATCCTCAGTGGACTCAATGAATTTGTAGTGAAGTTTTTTGGACCACAAGGAAGTAAGTATTTGTGCACTGGACTACAAGTTGTAGTGTAGTGATACCAAGAGTGACCACCTCAAAAAGTACTAAAAGTGGGACGAACTTGAGAACTAAAAGCTTTGATCATTATCTGACTTATCAACTTAATTGAGTGCTAAAGCTCATTTACATAAAAGGTACAGCTGCTAAAACGCACATTTTGCAAAATAATGTCTTTACATCATTAAAAAAAGCCCCATTCAGAGGCATTTCTTAAAACACGGGCAGCCACACACAACCAGATATTCAACCCAGAGAGATAGTTGTTCTTAAATTGAATCTCACTTTTTATAGGCTAAGATCCACAGAAAAAAGTGGAACATTGTCTTCATCAGCGGGACGGGGGGACAAATGCCTCAGTAGCTGTGCAGTTCAACCAAAAGTGGGACAGGTGGTCACTCTAGTGATACCTCAAAACTATTATACGAATATTATTTTGAATGCTGCAGTATAGCACCAGCTCATCTCCATGCTCTTTGTTTCTGTAAGTGCTGTTCATTTTCTGTGTTGCACTCAAGGAAACTGTTATAGACCAACAGAAGGCACAGTCTTTCCCACTCTTTCCCATGTAACACTGGGTTAAACTAAAAAAAATATTAACGACTAAAGTATTATGACTGCAAATAGACACTTTAACCCTTGTGTCCCAATCAGGACAAAAGTGTCCTTTTTCTAAACACAAATCTAATATTACTTCATTTTTACTCTAAATTTGTTACGTTGCTCCTGTTCAGAGACAAAAGTCAACAGAACATCATTAAAATGTATACGTTCATATTTTTTTCTACCTTTTTATATACCGTATTTTTAGCACTATAAGGCGCATCGGATTATAAGGCGCACCTTCAATGAATGGCCTATTTTAAAACTGTTTTCATACATAGGGCGCACCGCATTATAAGGCGCATAGAATAGAAGGCTGGGGTTGCGTTATGCATCCACTAGATGGCGCTGCGCTAAAGGGAATGTCAATAAAACAGTCAGATAAGTCAGTCAGTCAAACTTTATTAATAGAATACAACCTAGCGTTCTTACAACTCCGTTCACTCCCAAAACAAGTTAGTGCATTCACAATACGGTAGCGTACGTACAGGTAGCTCTTATTTGCGCCGTCCTCATTGAAAACAATGTATTTCCAACTCCATTTGTCACAGTTCAAAGCTACATGAACAGCGTTCGAGCGCTCAGTTTTCTGTCCCCTCAATGTTCGCAACTCTTCTACTGAGATGGAGCAAAGGCCGCGCCTCCTTGTTCTTTTGCGGCAGGATCCATAAACACGCCTATGGCACACATGAACAGCTGGGACTGGAATTCCCCTTTACCGTTTTTACCACTGTCACTTCGGCGACGCCCCCTGAATACAGGTAGCCATAATTAACCAACATTGATCCATATATAAGGCGCATCGGATTATAAGGCGCACTGTCGGTTTTTGAGAAAATTAAAGGCTTTTAGGTGCGCCTTATAGTGCGGAAAATACTGGTAAATCTTTAATCAACTTGTGCCCTGATCATAAATACCAAATATTTAATTATTTTCTGAATTTTAACCCTTGTTATGCCAGTGTATGTAATACCGTCTCAATTTTTTAGTAAACAAAAACAACATATGAAATATTTTCAAAGCAAAGAGGATTTTTCCTAGGAAGGATTATTACAGCCTTGGGTCTGTCAAACATTTTTTTAGATAAATTTGGGATTTTTTTTGTAGTTATAAAAAGTTACAACTAGTTTTAATGGAGTTGTTTTTTAGATTCTACAAAGCACAGGAAAAAATGATTCCAAAAATAAATGTTGTTTGTGATATTTTCAACTTTCATTCATTTTTACAAAAAAATGGAGATGCTATTATATACACTGGCACAACAAGGATTAAAATTCTGAAAATAATTAAATATTAGTTTTTTATGATCAGGGCACAAGTTAATTAAAAGATTTATGCAAAAAAAGTAGAAACATTTTTTATGATGTTTTGTCTCTGAACAGGAACATGGTATTTTTTTTATTTTTTTATTGGGGCACAAGGGTTAAACATAAACAGTTAATTTGGATTTACTGAATGTGGCAGCTGCAGAATAATCTACTACTTACTGTAAAGGAGTGCAGAGGTTACCCTTGAGTACAGTTTAATCATTGTTCTGCCCATAACTGTTGTTTGTCTTGGACAGCACCGTACGAGGGCGGCGTGTGGAAGGTGCGAGTAGATCTTCCTGATAAATATCCCTTCAAATCTCCATCGATAGGTAACAGCTCTGGCTTCTCAGAACATCCTCAGGACATTTGTTACAACTCTAAAACTGATTGTCCCATCTGCTTTTAGGATTCATGAACAAGATTTTTCATCCCAACATTGATGAAGCGTAAGTCAAACATAATTAATATCCAACGTCTTATGAATTTATGAATGTATTAAATGATTAAGGTTTATTATTTTCAAGCAGGCTGTTGTGTAAGGCATTGGTCTGACATCCTTTTGCAGTTTGTTACCTCACCAAACGCCTTGTTTTCTTTGGTGACATCAGTCCCCCTGTAGGGCATTGACGGGAGTGAATCTTTGAAGTAACAAGAATTACTGAAAATAGCTCACAATTACCTGACAATGCCCATGGACTTTTGGGTAGTACAGAGTTGGTGTTAGGTGGTAGAATTCTGATAAATGTAAAACAAATAATGGCTAACTAGTGCTTCATGGGACATAATTACATCACAGCTTTATTTCAGCACACCTGAGGCTGATAGGGAGCAGTACCAGAAGTTTATTGTTTGAAAGAAATATAATTCCTATCCCTAGGTTGATGTAAACAGACCGTACAAACTAATGCAGATATCAACTCGTGGTAACTCTGAGTGGAAAGGAAGCGCAGGCACAGCTCACTCCCACAGACTCAGAGGTGGAAGTTAAAGGTGGGCACAGAGAGCTGCTGCTTGCTAAACCACTGCATACTGCCCCACAGTGGATATAATATAAGTGCTAACCAAAGAAGGAAAAGTACAATAACATATTGCATATAACCTTATAACCTTATCTAATCTGCACCATTGATTCCACCTGATGGCATGGTTCTACAGAACTTTACAAAGTTCACACTTTACATTTTCTCCTAGGGCTGGGACGTTGTCACGATACTCATGTTTACTGATTTGATTCATTTTTTAATATACAGTATTTTACAATATATACAGTAATATTTCATTTCATTTATTCATTTATTAGGACAATGTACAATTGCATTAGGCACAATGGCAGAGATGCTTTACAGCTAATTTCCATCTGCAGTCCTCAGGGGGAGGGGTCAACAAGGAATATTTACATAAATACAACAACATATAAAAGCCACAACCCCTGTTGCCTCCACCTGCAGCATCATCCAAACTCACCCACACATACAACACATTCATTCACCCATTCACACAAACTGTATTCACCAGCTAACAAAGCTGGTGTATTTAAAAACACATTCATTACAAAGTCAACATTCACATTCCGGTCTTTCGGTTCAATAAAACAAGTATTGTGATTCAATAAGATTGATTATTGCAATATTTTCTCTATATATTTATAAAGTTCAATTCTTGACCATAAATACTTTTCCAAAAGTAATACATCCACCATCAGTCAGTCTGACATTTATTTATAAAGTATTTAGAAATATTTGTATTTGTGTCACATTTGACTGTGAAAACACTGTTATTATGCTTGACGTCACAAAAATATTGAAATAATTCACAAAGTCTATTTTTTCCCCAGCCATATTTTCTTCTGTATGCACTGGATCTCTTAAAAAAAACTGATAGAAATACTGTATGTGTAATTTTGCAAACCACAAATGTATCAGAGACTTGTTGGCAGATTTATTTATTATTATTATGATTATGATTTATGTTGACAGCTGCTTTATTGAAGTCAGTAAACTCAGATCTTTGTCCCTTCCTTTTGTATTTGCAGGTCAGGGACAGTGTGCCTAGATGTGATCAACCAGACATGGACAGCGCTCTACGGTGAGTCCAGCGCTGGGTCTGGGTAACATTTCCACAGCACCATCAGCGCCTGGGAGCCGACTGTAGGGCCCCTGGCTGCAGAGGGTGGGCGCAGTAGGGACTGGAGCACAATTGACCCTAATCTTCTTAGTGAGTGGAGAAGTGCCCACTAATGAGGTAATACCCTCACCGCCAAGGTCAGGAAACATTCACCTTCCACGAGGATGATTTAGAGTCTGTCAGCTGCGTGGGACGGCTACAGTCTCTCGTTGTCCCTGCACTCCTCTCACTGTTCTCCTCTCCTGTGCTCCTCTCACTGTGCTCCTCTCACTGTTCTCCTCTCCTGTGCTCCTCTCACTGTGCTCCTCTCACTGTGCTCCTCTCACTGTGCTCCTCTCACTGTGCTCCTCTCCTGTGCTCCTCTCCTGTGCTCCTCTCACTGTGCTCCTCTCACTGTGCTCCTCTCCTGTGCTCCTCTCCTGTGCTCCTCTCCTGTGCTCCTCTCACTCTGCTCCTCTCACTCTGCTCCTCTCACTCTGCTCCTCTCCTGTGCTCCTCTCACTGTGCTCCTCTCACTGTGCTCCTCTCCTGTGCCCCTCTCACTGTGCTCCTCTCCTGTGCTCCTCTCACTGTGCTTCTCTCACTGTGCTCCTCTCCTGTGCTCCTCTCCTGTGCTCCTCTCCTGTGCTCCTCTCCTGTGCTCCTCTCCTGTGCTCCTCTCACTCTGCTCCTCTCACTCTGCTCCTCTCCTGTGCTCCTCTCCTGTGCTCCTCTCACTGTGCTCCTCTCACTGTGCTCCTCTCCTGTGCTCCTCTCCTGTGCTCCTCTCACTCTGCTCCTCTCACTCTGCTCCTCTCCTGTTCTCCTCTCACTGTTCTCCTCTCACTGTGCTCCTCTCACTGTGCTCCTCTCACTGTGCTCCTCTCCTGTGCTCCTCTCACTGTTCTCCTCTCCTGTGCTCCTCTCCTGTGCTCCTCTCACTGTGCTCCTCTCACTGTGCTCCTCTCCTGTGCTCCTCTCACTGTGCTCCTCTCACTGTGCTCCTCTCCTGTGCTCCTCTCCTGTGCTCCTCTCACTCTGCTCCTCTCACTCTGCTCCTCTCCTGTGCTCCTCTCACTGTGCTCCTCTCCTGTGCTCCTCTCACTGTGCTCCTCTCACTGTGCTCCTCTCACTGTGCTCCTCTCACTGTGCTCCTCTCACTGTGCTCCTCTCCTGTGCTCCTCTCACTGTGCTCCTCTCCTGTGCTCCTCTCACTGTGCTCCTCTCCTGTGCTCCTCTCCTGTGCTCCTCTCCTGTGCTCCTCTCACTCTGCTCCTCTCACTCTGCTCCTCTCACTCTGCTCCTCTCCTGTGCTCCTCTCACTGTGCTCCTCTCACTGTGCTCCTCTCCTGTGCTCCTCTCCTGTGCTCCTCTCCTGTGCTCCTCTCACTCTGCTCCTCTCACTCTGCTCCTCTCCTGTGCTCCTCTCCTGTGCTCCTCTCACTGTGCTCCTCTCCTGTTCCCCTCTCACTGTGCTCCTCTCACTGTGCTCCTCTCACTGTGCTCCTCCTCTCCTGTGCTCCTCTCCTGTGCTCCTCTCCTGTGCTCCTCTCACTCTGCTCCTCTCACTCTGCTCCTCTCACTCTGCTCCTCTCCTGTGCTCCTCTCCTGTGCTCCTCTCACTGTGCTCCTCTCCTGTGCTCCTCTCACTGTGCTCCTCTCACTGTGCTCCTCTCACTGTGCTTCTCTCACTGTGCTCCTCTCACTGTGCTCCTCTCACTGTGCTCCTCTCACTGTGCTTCTCTCACTGTGCTCCTCTCACTGTGCTCCTCTCCTGTGCTCCTCTCACTGTGCTCCTCCTCTCCTGTGCTCCTCTCCTGTGCTCCTCTCACTGTGCTCCTCTCACTGTGCTCCTCTCCTGGGCTGAGATGGCTGTTGGGAGGTTTAAATGGCATTTCTCCCATTCACATTTCCACCATTAACTCTCGCCTCAGCTCTGTTTTCTTCTGTGTCCGTTTAGGATTAAATATAATTTACTTTTCATGAAAGCTAATCAGATCTGTAACAGAAGTGCTTCATTTCAAACTAAACCTGACATGATATTCAGCTTGTCTTAAGGAAGTTGTTTACCGTATTTTCCAGACTAATTCATTCATTCATTTATTTATTTTTTCTCATTTGGTGATGTATCCTATGCGTTGTCTGGTTTCTCTGCCTCATGTCTGTACTGAGAAGGAAGTCATAAGTACAAAAAATGGAAAGATAATGATTTAACCTTTATCAATCAACGTTTATTACCTAAAATGTTGATGTCATGCAAATAGAGACATTTATTTGTAACCTTTATTAAATTGATCAATGTCAGGTTTTTAAAAAAAAATTACTTTTCACACAAATACACTTCACATCTGAAATATTAAGTTTATTGAGATTAGCCAAAAATGCAGTGTGCAATATTATTTTGATGAAAATGAAGACTCATTTTCATGTATTTTTAATGTTTCTATATACTGTACTGCGAATACAATATAAATAGTAGTAATGTCTTGTTTTATTTGTATCCCACTAATTATTAAGTAAGCTATAACATCTCCTAAACGCCGCAGTCACATGACTTCCTTTTCCTCTAAAATGGCCGCCTCCTCAGGTTTACCGTTGCCATGTTGAGTCCTTTTTTCTTGGCTCCTCCCCTCTAAAATACTAAATAAAATAGATAAATACTCGCACACATTGATATAACATTCATTTCTGTCCCCTTCTCCAGATCTGACCAACATCTTTGAGTCGTTCTTGCCCCAGCTGCTGGCGTACCCAAACCCCATCGACCCCCTGAACGGAGACGCAGCAGCCATGTACCTCCACAGGCCAGAGGAGTACAAGCAGAAAATCAAAGGTACGCCTCCAAACTCAAACTCTTCATTACTGAACGTCTCAGGACAGCCTCTACCAAACGGATTATTCTCACAGTTTGAACAATTATGTTAGTAACTGGACTGTTTAGTCGTTATAAAACAAAGAAAGCATCTTCTTCACACTTCACAGGACAGCAAGGCCTAGAGAAAATGTGCAAAAGCTTCATTAACAATTACATAACATACATAAGTAACTGTATATGCATTTTATAGACCCTTTTTGTTACAATTTTTGAATGAACCCATAGTCTGTTTAACTTAATAAAACAGGTTATGGTTATTAATGAATGAAATCTGAGCAGTGTTGTGGTCTGATATATTTGTTCTTTGTCCAACCAGGGCTTGGCATTAACTTTTTTGCTCACTTTCCTTTTCAAACGTTACCAGCCACTTAGGGCCAGATTTATCAAAGGTTAGCGTGCACGCTAACTGAATAAGAGTCGCTAAAATTGGAGCAAACCCAGACTGCAGTTGAGATTTGCGAGTCTTACAGGAGCAGAGCAGATTTTGCTCCTATGACCTAATGAATCTGTAAACTGAGGCGTTCTTCCCAGAGTGCGCAAAATGGAAGGCGGAGAAAATGCAAATTCATTCATTTACCGCCCGCAATATTATTTATCAAGGCTCACCATGACTTTGCGTTGAAAATAGCGTATAAATGTAGCACGTTGGAGAAGGACGTGCTAATCTTTTGCACAGATGGCTGCTGTGATTCGTGTGAGACGAAGGAGAAGAAATGAACAAATACGTAGGGTTAGAGTTTGCAGATCTATTTGCATGTGACGGATGAAAAAATTATTCACCAGCACTTTCAGCTCTTCTTGGTTAAATTGTTGCTTCCGTTTGTGTTCCACTTCCGCACCTTCCATGACGCAAAACAATACACGCAATGATGCATGTTAAATAGCTCCGCCCCCTCTGTTTGCAGCTGTCACCGACCGCAGTTTGTCTCAGTAATTCACGCGCAACACGAACATTAATAGCGGCCGCATATTTTCTCACTGCACTCGCAGTTTAGCACCGTCTTAGTAAATATGGCCCATAGTGTTGTTAATAACCTTTAGTAGCGTTTAACGCTTGTGCCCCATTTTTAAAAAGTTAGTTAGCTCCTGTTCAGAGACAAACGTGTCCTCGTCACAAAGCATCATAAAAAATGTATACATTCATATTTTTCTACTTTTTTTGCATAAATCTTTTTATCAACTTGAAACCCTGGCCATAAATACAAATATGTAATTATTTTCAGAATTTTAACCCTTTTAACAGCATAGCGACACAAAAAATGAAATATTTTTAATATTCTCAATGCAAAGTGGATTTTTTTTCTCTGCTATGTAGAATCTAAACAGCAACTCCCATTAAAACTGGTTGTAACTTTTTGTTACTACAAAAAATCAATGTATTAAATCAATGTTGTTGGTGATCTCTGACCCCCCCTAGAAAAATACACTTTATTATTAAAAATATTAAATTTTTGTGTCTGTTTTTTTTTAACTAAAAATGTTTTTTCTGTTGCATAAATCTGACATAAAAAGGGTTAATTCAGAAGATAATGAAATATTTGATATTCATGATTAGGGCAGATTGATTAAAAGATTTTATATATGAATGTATACATTTTTTATGATGTTTTGTTGACGAGGACACTTTTGTCTCTGAACAAAAGCAACGTAACAAATTTAGTTAGAGAGAGTAAAGATGAAGTAATATTAGATTTGTGTTTAGAAAATCTACATTAGTGATAAAATACACACCTGAGACAGAAAAAGTTAGAACCACTGCAAAGTTATCAAAAAAAATAAAACTTGAAAAGGACACTTTTGTCCTCATTGGGGCACAAGGGTAAATGTTTTTTTGTATTTATTTTATAGCATAGGATAAGACTCGTGAGTTTGGTTTTATGTAGACAAGGATTTATTAAATGTGGAAAACAGAATACATTTGAAGGTCTTCCATGTGGTCTTAATACATATTTTTTCTCAGATCATGATGAATTACTCTGTACTAAATTAGGGGCTCACTCAAACAAACTAAAATGAATTAAGGACCTCTAAAGTTAAGATAAAAGCATAAAAGTGCTGCAGCCAAAATGGAAATCTACCAGGCATTTGGCCGATTGCTGAGTGCTAATGTCAAGCCCTGTCTCCAACAGTAACATAAACATTCAGAAACTTGTGTAGCATTTAGCTTGTACACTAATACTAGTATAATTCTTACATTAAATAAAGTCGCTAAACAGTTTGTAGAATCGCTAACGAGGCTCTGAGTTACCCAAACTATCTCGACTCATAATTAAGTTTGAACGCAGCCCTATTGTTGTGCCTAAATGCTAAAAGGTTTTACAGAGCTTTAAGTTCTTTCTCTCCACACTTTCCTGATTCTTTTCCCTGTCTCCTCCTCAGAGTACATCCAGAAATATGCAACAGAGGAGGCCCTAAAGGAGCAGGAGGAGGGGGCGGGCGACTCGTCGTCTGAAAGCTCCATGTCGGATTTCTCTGAAGACGAAGCCCAGGACATGGAGTTGTAGTGATCACCTTTACTCCCTACAGAGACTATATTTGATTTCCTAACCATGAGAAAAGCAGACTTATAATATTCATATTTAAACAAGTTGATTTTTTTATTATTATTATTATTACTAAACAAGGATTTTTATGGATATCTAGCCTTTGGTGTGTTTGAGAGACACCCCTCCCAGTTCTGTAGCTGTTCTCCTTACACAGACGTCGCGATTGCTTTCACAATCTCTGCATTTTTAAGGTGTGTCACGTAGTGTTGGCCAGAAACACCCGGTCGTCGCCGTCTCATTTTAAAATATTAAAGTGTCCGACTTGACCTGAAACCTAGACTCCAATCTCTTCCATTTACAGATTTTTGACCGAATTTGCTCAGATTTTCCCCCCGGTGCACAGCCCTTCCACGTCATCCCAAACATTTAAAAAATCACTCAATGCTTTATTTTTTTGGATGCTTTTTGGCTGTTACTTAAGTTATTGTTACGCTTCGTTTACATCACTGCGCCGTAAAGAAAAATAACCTTCACACAGCGTCAGCAGGAACGTGTGGTGGAGCTAATTGTGCTGTGTTTATAAAGAGTTGTCGTTCTGTGCGATGAGAACAAAAGCTTTTAAAGATAGCGGGAAAAACTGAAAAAGACCTGAGCTACCTTTAGATCCATACAATCATAGGGCAGTGTTTCCCAACCAGGGGTACCGGGACCCCTAGGGGTACGCAAGCACTTTGCACGGGGGTTCTTGGAATTATTTCAAAATGTTTCCAGGAATGAAAATCATTTGCAATCTTTTTAATATTGAAGGTGAAACTGCTAAAGACCATTACTACAATATTATCATTTGTTATTTTTTAGGTTTAATAGCTTCAAGGGAGTTGTTAAAATTATTTAAAATTTTCTTGGTGGTGTAGTAATTTTTTTTGTTTTATTTTTTTAATATTTTGAACATTAAAATAAGAATAAATGTAATAGGAATTTATTTAGATATATTTTTATTTTATTTTAAAGGCAGGCAGATTTAATTTTGAGTTTTAGTTTCACAGAAAAATGCATTTAGCAATAAATTAAGTACAAGAATTATCAGTGTGTATTCGTGCAGGGGTACTCTTACTTATATATGACAACAAAAAGGTTGGGAACCACTGCCATAGAAAATACAACAAGGATCCCCTCATGCTTCGATCAAACTGATGTCGTGAAACATCGCTGTGGCCCAATAAAATCTAGAAAAACGGTGAAGTCTTGTTCTATGAAAAGCCGTATGTTTCCAGTTCATCTGAGCGAAGGTTTAGCAGTGACTCTCCTTGCATCAAATAGTATTTTTATACTCAATTTGTGTTACATTTAAGTTTTTGTATGTTCATCATCTTCCTTGTACAGTGACGAAAAGACTGCTGGTAACAGAAAACGCTGCCTCTACATTTTTGCCTGGCTAGTAACGGACTACCTAGACAACCTTGAAATGTATTTATTTAGATTGTAGTAAAATAATTGTGTTGTGGCATCAGAACTGTGTCATATAGGAACCTCTTCCCCTCCTCTGTGCCTCGTCACTTAACAAGTGAACATAACGCTCCCACTTTCTGACAGCATCATGAAGAGAAAAGCACACACCCAACACGATATTCTGCCCTGTTGTACATTACTCAGACTCACATAGCTTGGTATTCTTCAGGATTCAGGTTTGACATACAGCAGTTTGGTTTTTTAAAGAGAATAAGTGTGGTCTGGGTCGTTTCTCTGGGTGGTGACTTGAACTAAACTTCATATAAAGCTAAATTGCTGTCTTACACATAGAGTAGAGCTAGTTTTGGTAAATGTATTGGATAAAGCGATAGTGTGCCTGTTTGTTCTCCGTTAGAAGATTGTGATAACGGGTGTAAGCATCTCCAGCTATAGGGTGACTTTAGACTTTTTTAGAGCAGCTGTAAAGAAAGTGTGGTTCAGCCCCTGCAACAGAGCTAATGCTAATTCATGATTTTTGTTTTTGTACATTTAACCCAAACTAATTTTGATTTCATCTCAGTTGTTTTGCATAAGAGTTGGGCTTTTTATTTTATTTTGGCTGTTGGATGATCACCTTCTCTACCATTTGGAGAAATTCAGAATGATAGTTGGAATGAAATACTTCTGTCTATGGCCCCCACTCTGGCGCCAGAAGTAAATTTCCCATTCATTTTTCCAGTGGACTTTTTTGAAAATGCGTGGAGTTTAAAAGCTCAGCAGAGGCTAATCAGCTCTGTGCTAACTCATGATTAATTTACCGTATTTTCCCGACTATAAGTGGCTCCGGAGCATAAGTGGCACGAGCCAAAAAAGAAAAGAAGAAAAAGAAGAAAAAACTTATATAAGTCGCATTTTTTTTTGGAAATTTATTTTACAAAATCCGACACCAAGAACAGACATTTCATGTTGAAAGGCAAGTTATAGTAATAATAGAATAGAGAACAACAGCTGAATAGGTGTGCGCTATGCTAACGTAACACATTGATGGTTATTCAGCTACATGAAGCATAAACAACGAACTGAACAGGTGTCTCGTATGTTAACGTAATATATTAACAGTTATTCACATAACTATAGCATAAAGAACATAATATAACAAGTTCACCAAACTCACCATCTCACTCCTAATCGCTAAATCCTTTAAATTCTTCATCCTCAGTGTCGCTTCTGAACAACTCCGCCAACTCCGGAGGTAGACGAAGCGCCGCTTCCTCCTCTGCGTGGCTGTCGTCAGACTCAGCATCAGTTCCATTTCCAATTATTCCGTTCTTTCTCAGTTGTCTTTATAGCCTAAGTTGTTAGCGCTAATGTTTACATTTTAAATTGTCAGTGGTACAGGTGCAGCAGATGCTGGTACACAAGCCTAGAGCGCCCTCTGGTGGCTGTCAGTGTGAAAATAACCAACACCTGAAATATTTTAATATATAAGTCACACCTGAGTATACGTCACACCCCGAGCCAGACGATGGAAAAAAGTGACACTTATAGTCTGGAAAATACGGTACATCAAAAAAATTATGTAAAACTTAAAAATTCCGCAACATGTGTTTGTGACTTTGCCTTTGACAAGTTTCAGATGCGTGTTTAGAGTGAAATTAATCATTTTATGACCATGAGTTACCACAGAGCTGAGCCTCCCTCGAGCCGTTGAACTTTTAATAAACAGGTTTTTCAAAAAGTCAATGGGAAAAATGAATGGAAATTTTTCTTGTGGTCTCTGTATCCAGATGGGTTTTAGTTTTTATTCCTAATATTTTAGCGCCACAGGTGCAAGTTTTTCGATTCAGCCAAGATATTAACCTGAGACAAACTTGAAACCTTGACATAATTGAGAAGAATATGTTGTTTAGCTTTACATTTGCAGTATTGTACTTGAGTTCTAAAATGACAGTATATCCTAAACCTCTGCATGGTCAAATACAGAGAACGGAAAATATATTTTTGAAACCCAAATATTAAGTTTGGTTTTTAGCATTTTGCATCTACTCAGGCGTAAAGTGAAGATATCTTCTGCTGTGGCCTGGTGTTGCTACACTGTAAAAAAAAAACCAAAAAAGCTGTGAAAACTCAATAATTCAAGAAAACAGGATCCCTCAAGATTTTTGAGTTTTGGAGCCAACTCAAAATCTCAAGTTAGCCTAATTTGATGTTCATATGTCTAAAAAAAAAAATGTTTTAATTTCTAGCATTATTTTTTTTAACTCATCTTACAGCCAACTTACTATCCATTGTTCAGAAAAAATATTATTACTTTGTTAAATTTAGTATATTTAGTTTTATTATTACCAATAATGATACTTTTTCTGAACAATGGATAGTAAGTTGACTGTAAGATGAGTTTAAAAAAATAATAATAATAGCGAGTAAAACATTTTAGACATAAACGTACATTAAGTGAACAAAAATTATTCTTTGTTGAAAATGTGAGATTTTGAGTTGGCCCCAAAACTCAAAATTCTTAAGGAATCCTTGAGTTTTTGAGTTTTCGCAGCATTTTTTATTTTGATTTTTTGTACAGTGTATGAAAACATAACAATGTTATCTTGCTTGTTTTTTGTTTTGTTTTTGTTTTGTTTTTTTGCTCCCCAAAGTTTAAAAAAAAGAAATGTTGCCTTGTGTTTCAGGTCAAATGGAATTTCAGTTTAGAACAAAATAATTTGCACTCGGTGAATGATTGTTCCTCATCGCAGCTTCATTTACTAAATTATTTAAGAATGAAAGAATGTTTTATTTGTATATAGCAGTGGTTCCCAAAGTGGGGTCCGCGAACGTACTACAGGGGGGGCCCCAGAGGCTGTCTACATTTCAATTTCAAATTGAATTTATTATTATTTTCTTTATTATTATTATTTCAGACACATGGTTTTGGTTCATAAAAACAAATAAAACATACAAAAATATAAAAAGTCAATGAAATTATTAAGTACCTAAAAACATTAAGTACATTAAAAACATTTGAAATTAATTACAGTTGTATACTTGTTTTAAAATATTACTTTAAAACAACTTTTAGTCAGTAATCAGTGTTTTTTGTAATGTTTTTATAAAAAAAAAACTTGGAGAAAAACAGAGCCCGACCGATATATGGGCCGGCCGATATAGGCAATTGGAAAGTTATTGGGTATCGGCCAAAATCTGGCCATTATCTGCCAATACAAACAGTACTATTTTTACTGTGTGCTGGAACAAGACCTGTTTACTTGCAAATGATGGCCTTCTGCTATTTGTCCAGCAGAGGGCGCTGGTGTTTCCAAACAGTTGGGCTTTTACTGCAGTTCATAGGAAACTCCCCAAACCTTCTCATGGCCTGAAAAGCTCAAAATGGCAATAAAAATATTTTGCTCATTTCTCTGCCATAAAAACTCATAGAACAAAAATTCAAAATGCATTTTGTAGTTCTCCCCATGCTCTACCTGCAGAGCAAGTTTAAATGAAATTTAAATTAACAAATTTAGTTAAAGCTAAATAAAATAAATATAATATAAAATACATAATAATACTCCCCACACCAATGCCCACTACAACCTACGTAACACTCAGCATAAAGAACAATAAGCAGCTTTCTACTACATTTTAAAAAGATGTTTAGTCTGATAAAGTGGCCTGGGTGGACTCGCCATATTCATGTAAACAAGAGCAGAAAGAAAAATGCTTTAGAAGACTTTTTCCTAATGTTTAACTGTATCGGATATCGGTATTTTTTGGTTATCCAATATCGGTATCGGCCTCAAAAAATCCATATCGGTCAGGCTCTAAAAAACATAGAGGGAAGTTTTAACGTTGGAGGATTTTCAGAAATGTAAGGGGGCCACGGCAGTCCTGACTTTGGGAACGGCTGGTGTATAATCATCATTTGTTTTAACCCCTCGCCTTTGTCTTAGCGTAGGTTGTAAATAAACCTTAAATTTCTGCCCCACCCCGCTGGGACTGACGAAGCCTCACACTTTACTGCTGCGGCGGAATCTGCCGCTCAGAGCCATAGCCCTGTCGCCCGTCGGTGAAAACGCACACTCCCGCCACACACACACACACACACACACACACACACACACACACACACACACACACACACACTGGATGTAGTGAAACTGAACTTTGCTCCGCCGCACACAGGACGTCCGGCCCACATTTCCTCGCACAAAGCCAGCACCGTGACCCCGTTCTGTTCACCTCCATCCGTCGACTCTCTTCTCGTGCACTTGCATGCTTCTGCTGTGAGGATGTCTTGGTGCACACTCCCGGTCTGTCCCGTGCCCCGTGCTGTCCCGCCGCCGCCCTCCCAGCACGGACACTGCGGCGGATTTTGTAATAGAAACGTTTGTATTTGGTACTTGGTGTGTGATACCCGCCGCGGGTTACAAAGTTATTTTCTGATTTCAAAAAAGTCCATCCTTGGTCTTATTTTTGATCACCCTCCTGTTTTTTTCTTTGCATTGTGAAGTGGGCATGCTTGTCAGAAAGACAAATGCTCTCTATTAATAGGCTTATAACCTCATAAATAGTTGTGTATAAAATAAACTGTTATAACTTCTTTTTTAATAAAATATTCAATGTGTATAAATGCTGTTTGAGATTTTTTTTCTATTTTGTTTTAAATACTTTAAACATACGGAAAAGTACTAGGACACAAGTTTTTTCACAAATAATTGAATATTTTTTATGCTATACTTTTACAGTAGTGGAATATAATGAAGTAAAAGTACTACAAGGAGTACTTTTACTTCACTACATTTCTGAGTTGGTTTGAAGTACAAAGTATTTAGAGTTTTTGGTTAAATAATTAGTTTTTGCCGTGGCCTCATTGTAGACACAGTACTTAAATATAACAGATGCAGTAAAGTAGTACTGCTTTAGAAATACACGATATGGAGAAAACATGCGATATTCGATAACTATGTTGAAAATTGCGATAACGATATTATTGCGATATTGGAAAATAGAGCCTACTTTTGGAACATAGTAAGTTAAATTCACTACATTTCACAAAAATGTAAGTTCCTGTATTTACAAGTCAAAACAGCCACAAAATCCAAACTTAACACAGACTAAACCAGGAATAAAACAAGGCTAAGCTGGGACTAAATTAATTAAATTACCACTAAAACTGGACTTTTTAAACATTTTTATTTAGTCACAACACATGTTCTTTTAAGGCTCTGGTGGAAAATGATTCTTCAGTGTAAATCTCTGTCAGATGGAGACCACAGCGTTATTGCGATATATTTAGATTCTTATAATGCAGATATTGCGATAACGATAATTTTGCGATATATTGTGCAGCCCTATTTAGAAACATCAGAATAATAAAGATTCAGTTTCTTCTCCTGCAGCAGTTTGTTCATTTCACCTGAAATCAGCAAAATCCCTCACATTTAACTCATTCATTCAAACGTTTTTGAGGGAAATTAATATTTTTACTCAAGCATATTTTTAATTTAATTTAACTTTTACTCAAGTAACATCACATTTTGAGTTCTTTCAGTTTTTAATATTTTGTGTTTCTTTCTATGCATCCTGGAAGCAGCACAGAGTTTTATAACAATAAATAAAACAAAAGAGCAACATCTGAACTAAATTCTGTCCATTCATTTCATTTTTGTATCTTGCAGCCGTACAGAGTTAGAAACGTTCAAACACAGAGGACTTTTCCAACAATTTAAAACACAAATTCACTGTAATTTTCATAATTTCAGTATTTTCTAGTTTAAACTTTAACATTTAATTCTTCTACAAACAAATGTCAGCAGAGGACTAACTGTATGTGACACAGAGACTTCTGAAGTGGGAATGTTATTAAAGGAAGTGGCTAATGTTCTGCTTTATAAATGAGGTTTTATGTTTCATTGCATTTTCTCAAGATTTTTATTTAGAAGAAAATTATGACAAAAATAAAATGTTGACAGTTTTGACTTTTGACCATGAAAAATGCTTTAGTGGAGCTGTCTCAGGTAAACAAAGATCTCATTTGTTCATATCCAGGATGGAACAGCAGAGCATGGACACAACACTGCTGTGCACCAAAGTAATGTGAATATTCCTCACAATGACATGGTAACAAATCTATTTACAAACAACACTGATGCATTTATATTAATATTGCAGGTAACACAGGTCTACAAATGTTTGGACTGGATCTGCTTCTGAGATAACAAGTGGCTAAAATCTCATTTATTTTGATAACTGTGCTGTTAGCTATGTATTCAAGATATTTAATGATATTGTTTCACATCAAAATCTCATCTGTTTATACAATAGATTTAGGCATTTTTGCTTAAAAATAATATTTCATTCATTTTCTACTGCTTATTCCCGTGAGGGGTCGCGGGTGACTGGAGCCTGTCCCAGTAACTTTGGGCCGTAGGCGGGGTACAGCCTGGACAGGGGCCAGTTTGTCTCAGGGCTGACACAGAGATGAACACAGACAGACATTCACTCAGGACAATTTAGAGTCACCACTTCACCAACTCATGCATGTGTGTGGACGGTGGGAGGAACCCGGGGAGAACCACAGTAACACAGGGAGGACCTGCAGACTCCACCCAGAGAGATCATGTGATGGTTGTTGGTCGGCCTGGGGCTCGAACCCACAACCTCCTTACTGGGAGGCGAGAACGCTAACCACTCTGCCACCGTGCACAAAAAAAAAAAAAAAAAAAATTCAAAATATAAAAAATAATATTTATAAAACAAAACAAAACATTTTATGTCCAAACTCTATCCATATTAAAATGAATGTATTGAATGTGCAGCTTTCAGATAGAACTGGTTGCTTGTAGACACTGTACCTTCTGATAAACACCGTTTTTGCCTTATTTTGCATAAATTTCCTGTTTTGACCCAAGTACTGTTTCTTGGAAACTATAGCAATCTGCACTTCTCACTTACTGTTTCTTTATTATTTTATTTGACCTTTATTTAACCAGGAAATATCCCATTGAGATTAAGAACCTCTTTTTCGAGGGAGTCCTGGCCAAGAGGCAGCAGCAAACACAAAACACAGTTACATATTTACACAGATAAGACATAAAAGTTTAAATACATTATGAAAAACAAGTGCAGATTGTGGAATTGGTGTCAAAAGCTCTCAGTTTGGATTTAAAAGTGCTCAAAGAAATTAAATTAGTGACCTAATCCAAGAAACATTTCACTACTTTTGTTCTGGAAGCATTTTGCTGTGATATCAATTCATTCTGTTCTTATGGCTGAAGTTCGCTCATCCGTCCAGCAGATGGCGCTACAGCATCACCGCTGCTGCTGCTGCTGCTGCACAAAGCTTCCTCTGTCTGTGAAATCTGAGATAAAGGTTTGTCTGCGAGGTCGTACAGTCTACTGCACTGATTCTCAACTGGTGGGTCGGGACCCAAATGTGGATCCAAGGATATAGATCTATAGTTTCAATGATCATCTTGTTCTGAGCCACTTTTTGGTCAAATTTGTGTTTATGAAAACCTCCAGAACCGTTTTTGTCTTAATTAAGTCACTTGTTTTCTACTGTTATTTAGTAAAAGTTGTACATTTTCTTTTTAAATGTTTTGTTTAAATTCCAGATGCCACCTGCTGAGCCAAAAAAGGTTGCTCTCAGGTAAAACAGGTCACGTGTTCCAGCGACTAAATCTGGGACTTTCTTCAGTGATCATCAGGAAAATATTCTTTTATTTTGAACTCCAGAGCGTCCTGACTCATCCTCACCTTCCTCTTCTTTTACTGTGAGCCTCTGATTTCTCTCAGACGCTAAACTGCACCGAGGACATTTGATGTTTTTGAGAAGAAGCAAGCCTCTGACTGCGCTTCTTTCATGGCTCTGTCCACCTCTAAAATCATTTCTCAGCAATTTAGTGATTAAATATATTTTGAATACATTTATTATACAATCAATCCTTTTGTGTGTGCGCTACAAACATCTCTACAGCACAAATATATCACTATTAGTTTAAAATGATGTTTCTCTTAAGAAATGTTCATATTGTTGTAAAAAAAAATGTAAATAAATGGGGATAAATTAATTAAAAAGGGGTGGTCCATTTTAGATTAACACATTCAGCTGAAATGAGCCGAGCAATAAAATGAATAAAAATATTTTTGATGTTACCAAGGCCATGTTTTCACACATTCACACGTTCACAGTACTCTCATGACTACATTAATTACATCATTACAGTAAAGTCTTATTCCTAGACTAGTTTTGTTTTACCATAGCCCCGCCCACCTCACCAACCTCAGACCAATCAGAACAGTTGAAACAGGTCATGTGATGCCTCTCTGACCCATTCTGACGGGAAAAGTCAAAATAATGACGTCCCACCTCTGTTTAATGTTGCAGCTGTAATATCCACCTGCAGCCGGGGGAGGGCGCCGCAGCACTCGCTCTCCTTTATCCTCCCCAGGTTCTCACCGCAGAGGAAAAGCTGCGACATCAGGCTCAAGGTTTAATCTCTGCTCTGAAAACAGGGATTCACGCATCAGACACGCATCGGACACGCATCAGCTTCCTTCTTCACTCTGACATTTATATACTTTATACTTTATATTTTACTTTATACTTTATACTTTATACTTTACTTTATACTTTATACTTTATATTTTACTTTATACTTTATACTTTATACTTTGAACTATATATGCTATACTATATATATTATACTTTATATATTTATATGCATATATGCATTTAAAAGTTTTATAAATGTCAATTTTTTTTTATTATTTTCTTCCACCTTTTTATCTAAACCAGGACTAAACCAGGACTAAACCAGGTCTAAACCAGGTCTAAACCAGGACTAAACCAGGACTAAACCAGGTTTAAACCAGGACTAAATCAGGACTAAACCAGGTCTAAACCAGGTCTAAACCAGGTCTAAACCAGGACTAAACCAGGACTAAACCAGGTTTAAACCAGGACTAAATCAGGACTAAACCAGGTCTAAACCAGATCTAAACCAGGTCTAAACCAGGACTAAACCAGGACTAAACCAGGTTTAAACCAGGACTAAATCAGGACTAAACCAGGTCTAAACCAGATCTAAACCAGGTCTAAACCAGGGCTAAACCAGGACTAAACCAGGACTAAACCAGGTTTAAACCAGGACTAAATCAGGACTAAACCAGGTCTAAACCAGGTCTAAACCAGGACTAAACCAGGACTAAACCAGGTTTAAACCAGGACTAAATCAGGACTAAACCAGGTCTAAACCAGATCTAAACCAGGTCTAAACCAGGACTAAACCAGGACTAAACCAGGTTTAAACCAGGACTAAATCAGGACTAAACCAGGTCTAAACCAGATCTAAACCAGGTCTAAACCAGGACTAAACCAGGACTAAACCAGGTCTAAACCAGATCTAAACCAGGTCTAAACCAGGACTAAACCAGGACTAAACCAGGTCTAAACCAGGACTAAACCAGGACTAAACCAGGTCTAAACCAGGACTAAACTAGGTCTAAACCAGGACTAAACCAGGACTAAACCAGGTCTAAACCAGGACTAAACCAGGACTAAACCAGGTTTAAACCAGGACTAAATCAGGACTAAACCAGGTCTAAACCAGGTCTAAACCAGGACTAAACCAGGACTAAACCAGGTCTAAACCAGGTCTAAACCAGGACTAAACCAGGACTAAACCAGGTTTAAACCAGGACTAAATCAGGTCTAAACCAGATCTAAACCAGGTCTAAACCAGGACTAAACCAGGACTAAACCAGGTCTAAACCAGGACTAAACCAGGTTTAAACCAGGTCTAAACCAGGACTAAACCAGGACTAAACCAGGTCTAAACCAGATCTAAACCAGGTTTAAACCAGGTTTAAACCAGGTCTAAACCAGGACTAAACCAGGACTAAACCAGGTCTAAACCAGATCTAAACCAGGTCTAAACCAGGACTAAACCAGGACTAAACCAGGTCTAAACCAGATCTAAACCAGGTCTAAACCAGGACTAAACCAGGACTAAACCAGGTCTAAACCAGGACTAAACCAGGACTAAACCAGGTCTAAACCAGGACTAAACTAGGTCTAAACCAGGACTAAACCAGGACTAAACCAGGTCTAAACCAGGACTAAACCAGGACTAAACCAGGTTTAAACCAGGACTAAATCAGGACTAAACCAGGTCTAAACCAGGTCTAAACCAGGACTAAACCAGGACTAAACCAGGTCTAAACCAGGTCTAAACCAGGACTAAACCAGGACTAAACCAGGTCTAAACCAGGTCTAAACCAGGACTAAACCAGGACTAAACCAGGTCTAAACCAGGTCTAAACCAGGACTAAACCAGGACTAAACCAGGTTTAAACCAGGACTAAATCAGGACTAAACCAGGTTTAAACCAGGTCTAAACCAGGACTAAACCAGGACTAAACCAGGTCTAAACCAGGTCTAAACCAGGACTAAACCAGGACTAAACTAAGGAGGCGGTACAGGAGGAGGCGCAGGAGAAGGTGCAGGAGCAGAGTGTGGAGTGTGTGCAGGAGGAGGTACAGGAGGAGGTACAGGAGGAGGTACAGGAGGAGGTACAGGAGGTACAGGAGGAGGTGCAGGAGGAGGTACAGGAGGAGGTACAGGAGGTACAGGAGGAGGTGCAGGAGGAGGTACAGGAGGAGGTACAGGAGGTACAGGAGGAGGTGCAGGAGGAGGAGCAGAGTGTGGAGTGTGTGCAGGAGGAGGTGCAGGAGGAGGTACAGGAGGAGGTACAGGAGAAGTCGCAGGAGGAGGTGCAGGAGAAGGAGCAGGAGGAGGTACAGGAGAGGCGCAGGAGGAGGTACAGGGAAGGCGCAGGAGGAGGTACAGGAGGAGGTACAGGAAGAGGTACCGGAAGAGGTACAGGAGGAGGTGCAGGAGGAGGTACAGGAGGAGGTACAGGAGGTACAGGAGGAGGTACAGGAGGTACAGGAGGAGGTGCAGGAGCAGAGTGTGGAGTGTGTGCAGGAGGAGGCGCAGGAGGAGGTACAGGAGGAGGTGCAGGAGGAGGTACAGGAGCAGAGTGTGGAGTGTGTGCAGGAGGAGGTGCAGGAGGAGGTACAGGAGGAGGTGCAGGAGGAGGTACAGGAGCAGAGTGTGGAGTGTGCAGGAGGAGGCGCAGGAGCAGTGTGGAGTGTGTGCAGGAGGAGGTGCAGGAGGAGGCGCAGGAGCAGTGTGGAGTGTGTACAGGAGGAGGTGCAGGAGAAGGCGCAGGAGAAGTGTGGAGTGTGTACAGGAGGAGGTGCAGGAGGAGGCGCAGGAGCAGTGTGGAGTGTGTACAGGAGGAGGCGCAGGAGCAGAGTGGAGTGTGTGCAGGAGGAGGTGCAGGAGGAGGCGCAGGAGCAGTGTGGAGTGTGTACAGGAGGAGGCGCAGGAGCAGAGTGGAGTGTGTGCAGGAGGAGGTACAGGAGGAGGCGCAGGAGCAGTGTGGAGTGTGTACAGGAGGAGGCGCAGGAGGAGGCGCAGGAGCAGAGTGGAGTGTGTGGGCCTGACCTCCAGAAGTCCAGAAACCTGAGCCGCTCAATGAAATATTTACAGGCTGAGTTTTATCCGCAGTGCGTTGGTGAACTGCAGGCCGCCATGATGTAATGCCCCGGCCTCACGCTGCGCTCTGATTGGCTCAGGACGAACACAGCGGTCATGTGACCTGTGCCACTGTGGCCTTTTAAGGCGGCATTAGTCTCCAGTCTCAGGCTCCTGCTGCAGCTCACAACCAATCACTGGCTCCGGAGCTCCATATACAGCTTTTAGTCTTTATTATTATTATAATGTTTTTATTATTGTGTTGTTATTATTATGTTATTATTATTATGTTATTGTTATTACCATGTTATTATCATTATGTTCATACAGGACCAGGGACAGAGATGCTCTAGATTTAACATTTAAACCCTTTACTGTGGTGTCCTGAGCCCATTGTCATCATTTGGTTTCTGAAAACATTTTCCTCAGCAGCATTACCAACCTTTAACTGCTGCAAAACAGGAACATGTCGTAATTTTCATTTTCATTTTCATTAATATCACACTGTTACAGAGGCTCACAGTGAACGTCCTGCATATGAACAAATGAGATCTTTGTTTACCTGAGACAGCTCCACTAAAGCATTTTTCATGGTTGAAAGTCAAAAATTGTCAACATTTTATTTTTGTCATAATTTTCTTCTAAATAAAAATCTTGAGAAAATGCAATGAAACATAAAACCTCATTTATAAAGCAGAACATTAACCACTTCCTTTAATAACATTCCCACTTCAGAAGTCTCTGTGTCACATACAGTTAGTCCTCTGCTGACATTTGTTTGTAGAAGAATTAAATATTAAAGTTTAAACTAGAAAATACTGCAATTATGAAAATTACAGTGAATTTGTGTTTTAAATTGTTGGAAAAGTCCTCTGTGTTTGAACGTTTCTAACTCTGTACGGCTGCAAGATACAAAAATGAAATGAATGGACAGAATTTAGTTCCGATGTTGCTCTTTTGTTTTATTTGTAGTTTTTAACTCTGTCATGTTCTGCTCCCAGGATGCAGTGTGACCTCTAAAACACTAAAGATGAGTTCATTCTTCATCAGTGAGGGCTTGGTCGACTAAAATGTTATCGTAATGTTAAGTTTATTATTTGATAACATTTATTTTTCATTTTATACCCCATTCCCCTGTCTGGATGAATTCTTACAGAGTGAACTATGATCCTATTGATGAGATGGGTTTTTTTTTAGGAGTTTTTCCTAAAGACAAGGAGGGTCTAAACCTGGCTCTGTTTAGTTTAGTGTAGTTATTTTATTTTTTATTTATAGTTTATTTGATAGGGACTTCAGATTTATAACAGCTCAGGTGATTGTTTGTGTTGATTGTGTGTTAAGTGTTTGTGTGTTAAGTGTGATTGTGTGTTAAGTGTGATTGTGTGTTAAGTGTTTGTGTGTTAAGTGTGATTGTGTGTTAAGTGTTTGTGTGTTAAGTGTGATTGTGTGTTAAGTGTTTGTGTGTTAAGTGTGATTGTGTGTTAAGTGTTTGTGTGTTAAGTGTGATTGTGTGTTAAGTGTGATTGTGTGTTAAGTGTTTGTGTGTTAAGTGTGATTGTGTGTTAAGTGTTTGTGTGTTAAGTGTGATTGTGTGTTAAGTGTTTGTGTGTTAAGTGTGATTGTGTGTTAAGTGTGATTGTGTGTTAAGTGTGGTTGTGTGTTAAGTGTGATTGTGTGTTAAGTGTGATTGTGTGTTAAGTGTGATTGTGTGTTAAGTGTTTGTGTGTTAAGTGTGATTGTGTGTTAAGTGTGATTGTGTGTTAAGTGTTTGTGTGTTAAGTGTTTGTGTGTTAAGTGTGATTGTGTGTTAAGTGTGATTGTGTGTTAAGTGTGATTGTGTGTTAAGTGTGATTGTGTGTTAAGTGTTTGTGTGTTAAGTGTGATTGTGTGTTAAGTGTGATTGTGTGTTAAGTGTGATTGTGTGTTAAGTGTGATTGTGTGTTAAGTGTGATTGTGTGTTAAGTGTTTGTGTGTTAAGTGTGATTGTGTGTTAAGTGTGATTGTGTGTTAAGTGTGATTGTGTGTTTATGTTTGATGAACTGTTGTTGTGATACTGGGACATACAAATAAATTGAATTTTATTGAAGCTAACACAGATGATTTCCAGATAACAAAATATTTTACAGCCATCTTTTCCAAATGTTTTATCTCCTAATGCAGTGGTTCCCAAAGTGGGGTCCGGGGCCCCCTGGGGGTCCGCGAAGGTACTACAGGGGGGCCCCCAGAGGCTGTCTATTTTTCAATTTGAATTTATTTATTTATTTTTATTATTATTATTATTATTATTATTATTATTATTATTATTATTATTATTTTTTATTATTATTATTATTATTATTATTATTATTATTTCAGACACGTTTTGGTTCATAAAAACAAATAAAACATAAAATATATGTTTAAAAAATATAAAAAGTCAATAGAAGTATTAAAAACCTAAAAACATTAAGTACATAACACATAAACATAAACACATAAACGTTTGAAATGAATTAAAGTTGTATACTTGTTTTAAAATATTACTTTAAACCAACTTTTAGTCAATAATCAGTGTTTTTGTAATGTTTTTATAAAAAACATGGAGAAAAACATGGCAGAGTCTTTTGAATACAGAGAAGTTTTATCGTTGGGGGTCCGTGAGGGATTTTTGGAAATTTAAGGGCCCACGACCGTCCTGACTTTGGGAAGAGCTGCTCTAAAGTACAGCCAGTTGTTTGTGTGAGATTCTGGTGAGAATACTTTGGTCGATTTCGGTCGATTAATCACTGAACTGGGCATAACTTTGTCCCACACTCGTCTCTTCTCTGTCCTGTAGCTCAGCTGTCTCCGTCTGGGCCCAGTCACCTGTCCCACTGCCCACCTGAGTGAGTCACGGAGCCGCGCGTCTCCGGTGTCCCGCTCAGGTTTCCAGCTCTGTGTCCCTGTCCCGGCGGGGGAGGGGCCGGTGCCTCAGCAGCAGACAATGATCCTGAGCTTTTTACTAAAACATGAGCCACTGATGAAGGTGTTCCTGTCTGCACGGCCACAGACAGCCGCTCACTTCAGGCTCGCAACAGTTTACATGGTTTTTTATTTTTATTTTCTTGTTTTCTGTGTTGAGAAAATAAAATAATCCCTGCCCAGTTTAATCCCATGCACAAGGAGCCACATAACACACGTCATCATTAAACTGGGCTACATATTATTAAGCATATTTTAATGGTCAGATGTCATTTTCAGCAAGATATTTATTTTATTTCATGTGTTGTCCTAAGTGTTTTATATTATCACCTGTTTTAGTGAATTATATTACTACTTTAAAATGCCAACTTAAGTAAAAGCATCAAAGTTCTTACTTTTAAATGCACTTGTGAGTAAAAAAGTAAAAGTATTTCTCTCATGAATGAGTTAAATGTGAGGGATTTTGCTGATTCCAGATGAAATGAACAAACTCATTCTTCATTTTATTTTTGAGTCTGTTATATTTAAGTACTGTGTGTCTACAATGAGAGCACTGCAAAAACACAGGATTTTAAACCAAAACCTAAGTAAAAGTATAAAAGTACTTACTTTAAAATGCACTTTTAAGTAAAAAAGTAAAAGTAACTAATGAATGAGTTAAATGTGAGGGATTTTGATGAAAACTAAAGGTTAAACTGAAACTGAATCTGTAGTGAGGTTTTTCTGAGGAGTACTACTTTACTGCATCTGTTACACTGAAGTACTGCATCTGTTACACTGAAGTACTGCATCTGTTATACTGAAGTACTGCATCTGTTACACTGAAGTACTGCATCTGTTATACTGAAGTACTGCATCTGTTACACTGAAGTACTGCATCTGTTATACTGAAGTACTGCATCTGTTACACTGAAGTACTCTGAGTCTACACTGACGCTGCAAAAACACAGGATTTTAAACCAAAACTCAAAAAACTTTGTACTTCAAACCAACTCAGAAATGCAGTGAAGTAAAAGTAAAAGTACCTCTTGTAAAATGTACTCAAGTAAAGTACAAACACATGTAAATTGTACTTAAGTAACTAAGTACTTTTACTTTGTTACATTCCACCACAGATTATGGGAATAACTGAACAGTAAGCCTCAGTAAAAAGTGCGTGCTCCTGCCTTTAGCGGATGGATTTCAGAAACTAAATAAAATTTAAAAGATGAAATATTTTCGCCTCTCCGCTGGAGGCGCGTGCGGCAGGACGCACCTGATCCGCGCGCTGGCACCTGCTTCACCTGAGTCTGTGAAATATTCATCAGAGGCCACTGATCTCCCGCACGAGGCCGCCTCTCGCGCAGATGATCCGCGGCTCGGGTTTCACGTTTTCCAGGTGGAAACGCGCGCGCAGGCCCGGAGAGCTTCTGGAGCCGGGTCCCTGCGCCGGGCCCCGCGCGGATTGGTTTGCACCGGCGCTGTTCTCTGTGAATGCGCTGTAACCAGACCCCGCCGCATCGCCTCTAAATATTACAGGAGTCTGCCGCGCCAGGATCTGCCTAATTATCAACAGCAGGTAAACGGACTCTGGGACGTCGCGTGGCCATATATTAGGGCCCTCCACGCGCACTTCCCTCATACCTCCAGCTCCTACTGTCCCGTGGAGAGGACGCGGAGCCACGCTGATGCTCCTGAGGGGGCCCAGGAGCGACACCGCTGCGCCAGGTTGTATGTTTCCAACTTTAACAGAGCCGGTCCTGTTCATTTGTGGGGCCCTAAGCAGGACAGGTTTGTAATTTTAGGCTTTTAAACTTAAAATTTACTATA
Organism: Bostrychus sinensis; assembly: GCA_020698575.1. NCBI lineage: Eukaryota > Metazoa > Chordata > Actinopteri > Gobiiformes > Eleotridae > Bostrychus > Bostrychus sinensis. The sequence continues at coordinate 3,372,000 of CM036239.1, forward strand.
TAACATTTTAATTTAATTTGAATAAAACACTGACTGACTATTTTTCTAAGGGGATGGATGCTTTGAGACATTTTTGATTTGCAAACTCAGCAAAGGTGGGCCCCAAGTAAACCGGAGTTAATACACAGACTGCATTGGCCCCCACTTTCAGATAGACCCTCGGCAGAATATTATAATCAGAATATTAATAAATAAAGTTAGAAAATTAATCAAAAAATAAGCCAGTGGCTCTCAAAGTGGGGTCCGGGTCTCCATGGGGGCCCCCAGAGGCTGTGTATTTTACATAAAAAGAACTTTAGTCTTAGCGTTGGAAATGAATTACAGATTCTATAGCCTACTTGTTTGTAAAAAATATTATTTCAAAACATTTACAGTCAGTGTTTTCTGCTTTTTTTTTTTTTTTTTTTTTTTAAAGATAGAAATATATGTTAAAAAAAATGACACTGAAATATTTTGAGTAGAGGGAAGTTCTATAGTTGGAGGTCCACATCTGATTTTCTAACATTTAAGGGGGCCGCAGCGCTCTTGACTTAGGAATAGGTGGAATAAGCCACTAATGGATAAGCTCTGGGGCCCTCTAACGTCTGTGGGGCCCCGTGCAGCTGCTTACTGTGCCTGTGAGGGAGCGCCGGCCCTGGGATGAGTCCGGAGTCCGGCCCAGGAGCTGCGGTTACACGGCCATCGTTAACCATCTGGACTCGGTCATCTGATCCTGCAGCATCTCAGAGAAGTGCAGCCTCAACAACATCCAGCGCTGAGCGGGAGGGGGCGGGGCTTATCCTCACAAATCATAGGCTTTTAGACGCACGAGAGAGGAATGAGCGCGAGGCAGGACGCGCTTGCCATTTAAACATTGTGTATTTGTTTAGTTTTACGCGCGCTGGTTCGTGGTAAAGGCCCGGCCTCGGCCCGCAGGCCTCGCTCCTCCGCCTCTGAAGGCCTCACAGCGACCACCCCCGCGCGCACAAAACAAGACTGGACCTCTAGATTTAGGACAGTCCCGCGCTGGCAGGGCACGGCGCTCCGTACGAGACCTGGTGAAAACAGATCTGTGACTAGATTTAAACTAGATTTGTTTTTAGCAGACCTGGTTTCTTTTTAACGCTTATTGTCCCACAGTGGAAAGATGGGCCTTTACCAAAAATCCTGAGTGTGCTGTGCTGGGCTGGGACATTTTGAAGAGGGGATTGGTCCAAATTATTCATCAGGAAATCGTTTAATCCAGAGAGACACCAGCAATCCTTATCCGCTCAGGGCACAGAGCGCGCGGGTTAAAGCGGCGCCTCTCTGTACAGGCTGTCCACAGAGGCGCGCGCCGCTTCCTGGGGCCCACCGCAGCCCACACAGCCCACAGGCCGTGGGGTAAAGCAGAGAGCAGGGGCCCCAGGCGGCGGCGCCAGGTGAGACAGCGCTGAGGTCTGTGCGTAAGAAGCAAGAACAGAAAGGCTTTGTGTCCGTCATTTTAAAGATATGCAACAAAATGTGGGGCACGTGAGCCTCTGCGCTGTGCGTGCGCCTTTAAAGAGGTACAGGTCCTTCCTCTGGACCCGGCGCACAGAGCTCGCGCAGGTAAACGGAGGAGGAGGCGGCTTTGGGAGAGAGAGGAAGCAGTGGCGCAGGACGAGGGAGAGGACAGGCGCGCGGCTCACATTGACATCTGATACTCAGGAAGTCCAGGACGCCGCTTGGATTTCTTTTGTTTCATTGTAATTCTGCAGTGCTGCTGCTGCAGGCTCCGCGCGCAGGCTGTGCACTCGACACTGCGTCACCGAAAAGGTCCAGAGTCTCAGCAGAGTCCGGACTAAAGTGTGATGAGGCTCAGACTGGCGCAGCGCACCGAGGACACGCAGCAAGGTACGGAACTTTTCTCTCTCACGACTCGGGCTCAAAAACTGCTCCGCGCTTTTATCTGAGCTCCTTCAGTCCACAGCGCGGCGAAAAGAACTTTCTGTAAAAGCACTGAGGCTGAATTCTGATCAAGCGAGGCCATGTTGCTTTTCTTTGGTCAGGAGCAGATGCTACACGGCGTTAGACAAGGAACACCCCCAGAGTCTAAAATATATTTGTCTGTTTGCCACAGTAATATTAGGAAATAAACCAAAAACACGTTCAGTTTACGTAAAGCGTTTTTCTGTTTCAAACCATTACCACAGGGTTACAAACTGATGAGATTCAAACGATTTAATAAAAATAATCTTAAGTAAACCAAATAAGGCCTACTTCGTGGAAAAATAGTGTTAATAAATGTGCACAATAAATCTAATAAAGTGATGTTTGCGCAGCCCTGACCACAGTGCACCTGCTCCAAAAGACAGATACAGTTTAGTTTGAATTATCTGGGATTAATCTGACTCATATCAGGAAAAACAACAGGAAATCTGAAAGAAAACCACTATCAACATTTTATTAAATATTATGAACATTTTCGTTGCGCTGAAAGGCCTGGTTTGAGTTTGCAGGACTGTCCGAGAGGAAAGATGCTGCAGTTGGTCTTAAAGCAGAGATAAATCCTCTGGAAATAACCGTGAAGTTGCGGACTTGTAGGCTCCCTGTTGACACAAATGCGATTAAGTGAAGGGGCTTTGGCAGCGCTCTCTGAGTAAATGAACGATGGCATAAAGCCGCGCGGGCACAGAACAGAACAACACAAAGACTACTTCTCAGATTTTAGTAAATAAAGCTTTCAACAGATTCTGTACATTTCTCATTTTGTCAACTTCTGCGTAAACGTATTTTATTTTAGTTTGGTTTATTTAGAGTTTCCCAAGCGCGCTGTATAAAGAAATAAGCAGGTATATCACTTAATTATATTATTATATTTACTGTGAACATGGGTTTATTGTTGTCAGATTGTTTGTTGTATTGACTGACAAATAAATCATTGACTGACAATTATTTTAGACAGAAAAAAACAAATGTGAATGGTAAAATAAATATTAGTAATGATAATGTAATGCTAAATCCAAAATACATTTTATGCAGCTCATGTGATTAAAATCATTTCCAAACAAATGCAGTAAATAAACCTTGTTGTGATGAGATTTATCTGTAAATAATAAAGCTTTAAAAACCGTGGCCGCACTTTTAAAGGACACAGGTTCTTTTCAACTTGGCTTTTTAGTGTTATTGATTACTGCAGGAAATGGCGGGGGGGTCCTGCTCAGGGAGCCATTTGGGTGTCTGAGGAATCACTTAGGACATGTTTGATGCTGAATCAATGGAGTACTGCAGTGTCCAGGGCAGCGAGCTAATGGCAGGAGCAGGGTGGGGTCCTGCAGGACACGAGCTGCGGCGAGCGGAGCCTAAAATCTGACCACTACTGCAGCACTGGTACAAGGTCAGGACAGAGGGTCGGTGCAGAAGCTAACAGAAGACGACTAAATATTATTATACTTGGTAATAATAAGAACAGCACTTTTAACTTAACAATAAAAATATTATTACAGAGGATCTAGCGCCTGAATTTGACTTTTACAATTATAATTATTATTTGTAGGTGTGTTTTAGTTGACAGAGGTGAACTTGCAAAAATATAATCTTAGTTTATTACCATTTTAACAGATGTTCAGTTACAATGTGCAGCCAAAACCAGCTCATAAGAAGAGTAAGTTTATTGTAAAGGCTCTCAGTAAAACATATCTCTGTCATAAAGAGTGTGTGCGTTTAATCTCAGAGAGAATTAAGAGGTCAAGTTTATGGTGTCACCTTGTGGACCAAGTTTAACTAAACAAAGATCTGCAGCTGCATGTGGACATTTAACAAACCTAAAGTCATGTCTGGACCTGGAAAGTCTAAATAAAAGTTGGATTGGTTGTTGATATTTTGCGTCTCTGTTGTCAGCCGCATGTTTCTGAGAAATCTAAATTGGGCAGCGTCTGATTAGCGCGGCCATTTCAATGAGAGAACGTTAGCTCGCTGCTGGGACCTTTGACCTGTTACTCAAGAAGAATCCCTAAAATACTCGTAGTGGGCATATTAACCAAAGAGATGCTGTGGTCCCGTGTCAGGTCTCATGCGTCTCTTGTCTCTCGTGTCCCGGCGGCTGCAGGAGTAGTTTGCATGGTTGTCTCTGCGGAGCGTGGCTGATAATAACTCCTGTTCTGTGTATGGCACTGGTAGAATTCACTGTGAGAGCTCACTATCAGTGAATTACCATAGGGCCATAAACAGAGCAGAGAAAGAACCACTGACGATTCTCCTGAGCCTCTGTCCTCCGCTGCGCTGTGGGTGTGGCCAGTGTGATGTAATGTCTGCGCCGGAGTTGCATGATTAGCTTTGAGATCTGCTCCATCACGTCTCCATAAAAACAGCTGCTTGCACTGAAGGCCCATGCTCTCCTCTTCTTTGCCCATTTTGGCACTAGCACATTTTTGCTTCTGTATATCTACTTTGAGCAATTATGTGTAGTGCCAATATAGGACAAGACAGACTGTCATCTTTGGAATACAACCTACAACCTAATGACACTGTTCTTACAGGTTCCTGGAGTCCACTCTGTGCTTTTGGACAGTCCTGGAAGCCTCTGTTTAGTGACACTCGTGTTCATTTGCGTGGACAGAGTGGGCCCAGCAGTTCTCTGGTGGTGTTTGGCAATGGTAGAACTCACACTGGTGAGGTAGATGGAGCCGGTGGTTCTAGACTTGCCAACTACTGCTTGAGAGCGTCCTCCAACCCTGAACCCGTCCCGAGGATTCTTTTTTTTTTTGGTCGATGAGTGAGTGGCTGACGGTGGTGAAGGGCGGGGTTTGACTATGTTCCTCCCCTTCGCACCCTGGCCTCAGAGCTCCATGACTGAGGACAGAGCTCGGTGGACGATGAGTCAGTTTCATCCCTGGATCGATTTTAAGGACGAGATCTGAGAAACTGCACAGAAAACATTTTTTATTGTGGTAACCAGGGCTTGACATGAACCTTTTTTGCTCACTGGCCACTGTGGCAAGTTCTTTTTACAAGTTACTAGCCAGAATTGAATTATTTCCCCTTTATTTTATCATATTTAATTGCATACAACAAGACAAGGATTTATCAAATATGTGAGAAACAGGTTTATCTAAAGTGAGCTTTTTGCATGTGGTCTATTTTAATACGTGTTTCTTTGTTTGTCTGTGAAAACTCTCACTTATCCAGGCTCATTGAATCTCAACAAAAGGTCTAAAAAGCAATCATCTAAAGATGTTTCACCTTTTATCCAAGGAACTTCAGCTTCAGAATTGAAAAAGCCTCTTGGATCAGAGGTGAAACGTCTCAATGACTGCTTTTTAAATCTTTTGTTTTGGTGTTTTTTCTCAGATCATGATGAATTATTTGATGAAAATTAGGCAGCCATTCAAACTTAGAAAAATGAATTAAGGAACTGTAAAGATAAGATACAAATACAGGCAGCTAAAGTGGCAGTGAGACTAAAAGGGCTTTAAGCCAAAATGGAAATGTAGCAGTATTTGGTGCTGATGTCAAGCCCTGGTGGTAAATCCTCTACTTTTCATAAAATCAACATAGACCTGACTGATAGTGGAGTCACATTTCTACATTATTATTGTATTATTGTATTTACAGGGAGTTACATTTGCCTTCAACACTCACAGCCTACAGAAGACAATAAAATTAGATGCTATAATAAGCAGATTTTACTTGGAAGGTAAAGATCTTTTGCTCAGAGCTGCTCTTCTACGACACAAAGCCCTTTTTTCTTGTTGAAAAATCACAAAATGAATCACTTTTTCCTTTATTGGTGTCTTGTGGCTGGAGTTAGAATCTTTGCCCCTGTCTCGCAATGCACAAGAATCCTGTGCAAAGTCTCGGATCCAGACGACGGCCAACAGGGGCTTCCTCTCTCAGCTCCGCGGCGTCGTTGGCGAGCGCGGTGTCACCTTACCCTCCGCTTTCAAAACGGCCTTTTTTTCCTCCGTGCTGCCTTCCCAAAGCGCAGGGGCGGAGGAGAGCGAGCCTTTCTCACGTGTTGCTTTGGATTTTCCTGGGACGGCCCGTTGAAAAGCTGCTACATATATCTGGGTCAGGGGCTGTCGCTAATGTAGGTGACGGGGGGGATGTGCAGATTAAAACCTCTTTATCTGCCTTTGCCTAAATCCCGCTTTATAGCCCACACTTCAGCTTTAGCTAATATGATTTATATTGTTAGCAGTTTGTCTTCGGTCCCAAAAGAGAAATGATATACAGTAGGTTTTGTGTCTTGTGTTACAGAATAGATCAAAATACATCCATGCACCTGACGTGTTTAGTTTTCAGTCTTCATCATCTCATTCCTTTTTATTTAAAATCATCAAACAATAAAATCAGCTCCAGTCTGAAGTGGTCTGTAGATCTACATTATTTCTATCAAAATTTAAAAAAACATATTCTCACTAATCAACATCAGACAAGCTAACACTGCTAACACTGCTAACATTGCTAACACTGTTAACACTGCTATGTTTAGTTTTCAGTCTTCATCGTCTCATTCCTTTTCATTTAAAATCATCAAACAATAAAATCCGCTCCAGTCTGAAGTTGTCTGTAGATCTACATTATTTCTGTCAAAATTTAAAAAACATATTATCACTAATCAACATCAGACAAGCTAACACTGCTAACATTGCTAACACTGTTAACACTGCTATGTTTAGTTTTCAGTCTTCATCGTCTCATTCCTTTTTATTTAAAATCATCAAACAATAAAATCAGCTCCAGTCTGAAGTTGTCTGTAGATCTACATCATTTCTGTCAAAATTTAAAAAACATATTCTTACTAATCAACATCAGACAAGCTAACACTGCTAACATTGCTAATATTGCTAACACTGTTAACACTGCTATGTTTAGTTTTCAGTCTTCATCGTCTCATTCCTTTTTATTTAAAATCATCAAACAATAAAATCAGCTCCAGTCTGAAGTTGTCTGTAGATCTACATTATTTCTGTCAAAATTTAAAAAACATATTCTCACTAATCAACATCAGACAAGCTAACACTGCTAACACTGCTAACATTGCTAATATTGCTAACACTGTTAACACTGCTGTTTAGTTTTCAGTCTTCATCGTCTCATTCCTTTTCATTTAAAATCATCAAACAATAAAATCAGCGCCAGTCTGAAGTTGTCTGTAGATCTACATTATTTCTGTCAAAATTTAAAAAAACATATTCTCACTAATCAACATCAGACAAGCTAACACTGCTAACATTGCTAACACTGTTAACACTGCTATGTTTAGTTTTCAGTCTTCATCGTCTCATTCCTTTTCATTTAAAATCATCAAACAATAAAATCAGCTCCAGTCTGAAGTTGTCTGTAGATCTACATCATTTCTGTCAAAATTTTAAAAAACATATTCTCACTAATCAACATCAGATAAGCTAACACTGCTAACATTGCTAACACTGTTAACACTGCTGTTTAGTTTTCAGTCTTCATCGTCTCATTCCTTTTTATTTAAAATCATCAAACAATAAAATCAGCTCCAGTCTGAAGTTGTCTGTAGATCTACATCATTTCTGTCAAAATTAAAAAAAAACATATTCTCACTAATCAACATCAGACAAGCTAACACTGCTAACATTGCTAACATTGCTAACACTGTTAACACTGCTGTTTAGTTTTCAGTCTTCATCGTCTCATTCCTTTTTATTTAAAATCATCAAACAATAAAATCAGCTCCAGTCTGAAGTTGTCTGTAGATCTACATCATTTCTGTCAAAATAAAAAAAAACATATTCTCACTAATCAACATCAGACAAGCTAACACTGCTAACATTGCTAACACTGTTAACACGGCTTTGTTTAGTTTTCAGTCTTCATCGTCTCATTCCTTTTTATTTAAAATCATCAAACAATAAAATCAGCTCCAGTCTGAAGTTGTCTGTAGATCTACATCATTTCTGTCAAAATTAAAAAAAAACATATTCTCACTAATCAACATCAGACAAGCTAACACTGCTAACATTGCTAACATTGCTAACACTGTTAACACTGCTGTTTAGTTTTCAGTCTTCATCGTCTCATTCCTTTTTATTTAAAATCATCAAACAATAAAATCAGCTCCAGTCTGAAGTTGTCTGTAGATCTACATCATTTCTGTCAAAATAAAAAAAAAAACATATTCTCACTAATCAACATCAGACAAGCTAACACTGCTAACATTGCTAACACTGTTAACACGGCTTTGTTTAGTTTTCAGTCTTCATCGTCTCATTCCTTTTTATTTAAAATCATCAAACAATAAAATCAGCTCCAGTCTGAAGTTGTCTGTAGATCTACATTATTTCTGTCAAAATTTAAAAAAACATATTCACACTAATCAACATCAGACAAGCTAACACTGCTAACATTGCTAACACTGCTAACATTGCTCACTGTTAATCACATGTAGCTGTAAGTATTTTAAATAATAATGAATTTAGGATAAAATGGCTTTTTAGGAAGTACCTTGGTAACATTGTAAGTACTTTAACTTTACTTTACATGAATTATTGTTAACTTTTGTTGTCAATAATGTGTTATTGTTGTGTTACAGCAGAAAGTGAGAAGCTAAATCTGGTTCAGAGCATTTGTAACAGTTCCTGACAAATAAAGAATAAACTAAATTAAACTAAAGTCTAAAGTAAATAAATGCGTTCAGATGCTGGAGAACTGTGTCTGTAATGATTTGCTCCACAGCAGTGCATTGTGGGATAGCTGTTGTCAGTGCAGGGCCTTCTCCAGATGGGCCACGCAGCTCAGGTTACACCGCATTTTTCAGAGCAAACCCCCCCCCACCATGCACACACACACACACACAGACACACACACACACACACACACACACAGACACACACATACACAGACACACACACACACAGACACACACAGACACACACACACAGGCACAGACACACACACAGACACACACAGAGCACTATGTGTGTGTGTGCTGTGTGTTTGTTTATTATTGTGTTTATTATTAGGAACCCCATTAGCTGATTATTAGCTAGATTCTTCCTGGGGAGTTTTTAAATAAAAGCATTCAGACTTTTACATCTTCATCCAGAACAAGACTCAGACACAAAACAATTTCACTTCCAACATCAGTACAATATTTACAAAAACACAATATCATCCAGCATATCTGTGTCTGCATGTGTGCGTGTGTCTGTGTGTGTGTGTTGTGTGTGTTGTGTGAGTGTGTGTGTATCAGTGTGTGTGTGTGTGTGTCTGTGTGTGAGTGTGTGTGTATCAGTGTGTGTGTGTGTGTGTGTGTGTGTTGTGTCTGTGTGTGTATCAGTGTGTGTTGTGTGTGTGTTGTGTGTGTGTGTGTTATGTGTGTGTGTGTGAGTGTGTGTATCAGTGTGTGTGTGTCTGTGTGTGTGTGTTGTGTGTGTTGTGTGTGTGTCTTGTGTGTGTTGTGTGTGTGTTGTGTGTGTGTTGTGTGTGTGTGTGTGTTGTGTGTGTGTGTGAGAGTGTGTGTCAGTGTGTGTGTGTGTTGTGTGTGTGTGTGTTGTGTGTGTGTGTGTCAGTGTGTGTGTGTTGTGTGTGTGTTGTGTGTGTTGTGTGTGTGTTGTGTGTGTGTGTGTTGTGTGTGTGTGTCTGAGAGTGTGTTGTGTGTGTGTTGTGTGTGTGTGTGTGTTGTGTGTGTGTGTGAGAGTGTGTGTCAGTGTGTGTGTGTGTTGTGTGTGTTGTGTGTGTGTGTGTCAGTGTGTGTGTGTTGTGTGTGTGTTGTGTGTGTCTGTCTGTGTGTTGTCTGTGTGTGTGTTGTGTGTGTCTGTGTGAGTGTGTGTGTCTGTGTTGTGTGTTGTGTGTGTGAGTGTGTGTCAGTGTGTGTGTGTGTTGTGTGTGTCTGTCTGTGTGTTGTCTGTGTGAGTGTGTGTGTCTGTGTGAGTGTGTGTGTCTGTGTGTGTCTGTGTGTGTTGTGTGTGTGTGTGTCTGTGTGTGTCTGTGTGTGTTGTGTGTGTGTTAGTGTGTGTGTGTGTGTTGTGTGTGTCTGTGTGTGTTGTGTGTGTTAGTGTGTGTCAGTGTGTGTGTGTGTTGTGTGTGTCTGTCTGTGTGTTGTCTGTGTGAGTGTGTGTGTCTGTGTGTGTCTGTGTGAGTGTTGTGTGTCTGTGTGTGTTGTGTGTGTGTGTGTGTGTGTGTCTGTGTGTGTTGTGTGTGTGTGTGTGTCTGTGTGTGTTAGTGTGAGTGTGTGTGTCTGTGTGTGTGTCTGTGTGTGTCTGTGTGAGTGTGTGTGTCTGTGTGAGTGTGTGTGTCTGTGTTGTGTGTGTGTGTGTGAGTGTGTGTGTCTGTGTGTGTTGTGTGTGTTGTGTGTGTGTGTCAGTGTGTGTGTGTTGTGTGTGTTGTGTGTGTGTGTTGTGTGTGTGCAGAGCATTAGTGAAATGAGATTATCATTGTTTTCCTCAGGGCTGTGTCTCGCAGGTGAACAGAGGAGATGTTATTACATTGTTACTACAACTAACTCAAGTTTTCAGTAACTAATGTTTTTGTTCACTTCATTTACTTCATATGAGTTTTACTCACTGTCATTATTTTTTAACTCATCATCAACTTACTTTCCATTGTTCAGAAAAAGTATTATTAATGATAACATCCATCCATCTTCTCCTGCTTCATCCGGGGCCGGGTCGCGGGGGCAGCAGGGAGGGATGCCCAGACTTCCCTCTCCCCAGACACTTCCTCCAGCTCGCCCAGAGGAACCCCGAGGCGTTCCCAGGCCGAGAGACGTAGTCCCTGCAGCGCGTCCTAGGTCTTCCCTGGGGCCTCGTCCTGGTGGGACATGAACACCTCCCCAGGGAGAGACCAGGAGGCTCTGGAGCAGAGGCCTGAGGAGCAGTGGCTCTACTCCAAGCTCCTCCCATGTAACCAAGCTCCTCCTCCTCTCTCTAAGGGAGCGCCCAGCCTCCCTGCGGAGGAAACTCATTTCGGCCGCTTGTATCCAGGATCTTATCCTTTACAACGTAGGTGAGAGGAGGAACATAGGTGAGAGGAGGAACATAGGTGAGAGTAGGAACATAGGTGAGAGTAGGAACATAGGTGAGAGGAGGAACGTAGGTGAGAGGAGGAACATAGGTGAGAGTAGGAACATAGGTGAGAGGAGGAACATAGGTGAGAGGAGGAACATAGGTAAGAGTAGGAACGTAGGTGAGAGGAGGAACATAGGTAAGAGTAGGAACGTAGGTGAGAGGAGGAACATAGGTGAGAAGAGGAACATAGGTGAGAGTAGGAACGTAGGTGAGAGGAGGAACATAGGTGAGAGTAGGAACATAGGTGAGAGGAGGAACATAGGTGAGAAGAGGAACATAGGTGAGAGGAGGAACATAGGTGAGAGTAGGAACGTAGGTGAGAGGAGGAACATAGGTGAGAGTAGGAACATAGGTGAGAGGAGGAACGTAGGTGAGAGGAGGAACATAGGTGAGAAGAGGAACATAGGTGAGAGGAGGAACATAGGTGAGAGTAGGAACGTAGGTGAGAGGAGGAACATAGGTGAGAGTAGGAACATAGGTGAGAGGAGGAACATAGGTGAGAGGAGGAACATAGGTGAGAGTAGGAACATAGGTGAGAGGAGGAACATAGGTGAGAGTAGGAACATAGGTGAGAGGAGGAACATAGGTGAGAAGAGGAACATAGGTGAGAGGAGGAACATAGGTGAGAGTAGGAACGTAGGTGAGAGGAGGAACATAGGTGAGAGTAGGAACATAGGTGAGAGGAGGAACATAGGTGAGAGGAGGAACATAGGTGAGAGTAGGAACATAGGTGAGAGGAGGAACATAGGTGAGAGTAGGAACGTAGGTGAGAGTAGGAACATAGGTGAGAGGAGGAACATAGGTGAGAGGAGGAACATAGGTGAGAGTAGGAACATAGGTGAGAGGAGGAACATAGGTGAGAGTAGGAACATAGGTGAGAGGAGGAACATAGGTGAGAGTAGGAACGTAGGTGAGAGTAGGAACATAGGTGAGAGGAGGAACATAGGTGAGAGGAGGAACATAGGTGAGAGGAGGAACATAGGTGAGAGTAGAAACATAGGTGAGAGGAGGAACATAGGTGAGAGGAGGAACATAGGTGAGAGTAGGAACGTAGGTGAGAGGAGGAACATAGGTGAGAGGAGGAACATAGGTGAGAGTAGGAACATAGGTGAGAGGAGGAACATAGATGAGAGTAGGAACATAGGTGAGAGGAGGAACATAGATGAGAGTAGGAACATAGGTGAGAGTAGGAACGTAGGTGAGAGGAGGAACATAGGTGAGAGGAGGAACATAGGTGAGAGTAGGAACATAGGTGAGAGGAGGAACATAGGTGAGAGTAGGAACGTAGGTGAGAGGAGGAACGTAGGTGAGAGTAGGAACATAGGTGAGAGGAGGAACATAGGTGAGAGTAGGAACATAGGTGAGAGGAGGAACATAGGTGAGAGGAGGAACATAGGTGAGAGGAGGAACATAGGTGAGAGGAGGAACATAGGTGAGAGTAGGAACGTAGGTGAGAGGAGGAACATAGGTGAGAGGAGGAACATAGGTGAGAGTAGGAACGTAGGTGAGAGGAGGAACATAGGTGAGAGGAGGAACATAGGTGAGAGTAGGAACGTAGGTGAGAGTAGGAACATAGGTGAGAGGAGGAACATAGGTGAGAGGAGGAACATAGGTGAGAGGAGGAACATAGGTGAGAGTAGGAACATAGGTGAGAGGAGGAACATAGGTGAGAGGAGGAACATAGGTGAGACGAGGAACATAGGTGAGAGGAGGAACATAGGTGAGAGTAGGAACATAGGTGAGAGTAGGAACATAGGTGAGAGGAGGAACATAGGTGAGAGGAGGAACATAGGTGAGACGAGGAACATAGGTGAGAGGAGGAACATAGGTGAGAGGAGGAGCATAGATCGATGGTAAATCCAGAGCGATACACTGAGTGCATTCCTGCAGACGCTGCAGTGATCTCCTGTCAGTCTCAGCTCCATCCTTCCCTCACTGAGAACAACACCTGAGATACTTCACCTCCTCCTGAGGCAGGACTCTCCTCCCACCTGGAGAGGGCGCCACCCTTTTCCGGTCAAGAACCATGGCCTCAGACTTGGAGGAGCTGATTCTCATCCCGGCCGCTTCACACTCGGCTGTAAACCGACCCAGTGCTCACTGAAGGTCCTGGTTCCATGAAGCCAACAGGACATCATCTGCAAAAAGCAGAGATGAAATCCTGTGGGCCCCAAACCGGACTCCCTCGGGCCCCTGGCTGCTCCTAGGAACTCTGTCCATAAAAATAATGAACAGAACCAGAGACAAAGGACAGCTCTGAGTCCAACCTGCACTGGGACCAGCTCTGACTTACTGCCAGCAATGCAAACCAAACTCCTGCTCTGGTCGTACAGAGACCGGACAGCCCTTAGCAAAGGGCCCCGGACCCCATACTCCCAAAGCACCTCCCACAGGACGCCACGAGGGACACGGTCAAACGCCTTCTCCAGGTCCACAAACACATGTGGACTGTGGACGAACTCCCATGAGCCCTCGAGCCCTGACAGAGCAGAGCTGCTCCACTGTTCCACGACCGGGACGAGAACCACATTGTTCCTCCTGGAATCCGAGGTTCCACTCTCGGCCGAATTCTCCTCCAGTTCCTGGAGTAGACTTTCCCAGGGAGGCTGAGGAGTGTGATCCTCCTGTAGTTAGAACACACCTCCGGTCCCCTTCTTAAAAAGAGGGCCCACTCCCGTCTGAGTCCAGAGGAACTGTCCCCGACCGCCACGCGATGCTGCAGAGACCAAGACTCACCACATCCAGAGACCTGAGGGACTCAGGGAGGATCTCATCCACCCCCGGTGCCACTGAGGAGGTTTTTACCCTCAGTGACTTCAGCTCTGGTGAGGAGTCCAGCTCTGAGTCCTCAGCCTCTGCCTCCTCAACAGGAGACGCGTCAGTGGAACTGAGGAGATCCTCATTCCTTCCACCGCCCGACAACATCTCCACCTCCACTGTAAACAGTGTTGGTGTTGGTGAAGCACTGCTCCTCCTGAGGCGGAGGACGACCTCCTCCTCCTCCTCCTCCATGGCCTCCCCGAACTCCTCCCAGACCTGAGTTTTTGCCTCCACCACCGCCCGGGCAGTGCTGGTACCGTCAGCCGCCTCAGATTATTGATAATAATACAAACTAAATATACTAAATTTAACAAAAAAAAAAAAAAAAAAAAATTACATTACAAAAAATACATTAAATTAAACACAAATAAATAAATAAATAAATAAATAAATAAAAATGTTGAAAACGTGAGATTTTGAGTTGGCCTTTAGTTTTTGAGTTTTCACAATTTTTTTTTTTTTTTTTTTTTTTACAGTAGACAAACATTATACTGCAACATGCTTCATCAGCCAGCGGTGGACTCAGCTTCATTACTGCAGTAAAAGTACACATCCTCCAGGTCAAATATTACAGCAATACAAGTAAAAGTTACTAAGTCAAAAGTACTGGAGTATGTGCTTTCAAAAATACTTAAGTATTCAGAGTACTCAAACCGTAACAGATTGTTGTACAGCACAAGTTACTTTTGCTTTTTTACAAATGTAGTGGAGTAAAAAGTATTATATTTATCCTTTAGATGTAGTGGATTAAAAGTAGTAAGTTACCCCTAAAAATACTACGACAGTAAAGTACAGATTCTTAAAAACTATACTTCAGTACAGCAGATGGTGCAGAGAAGGGGCACATACATAAATACAAATATAACCAGATTTTAAATCACTGTTGTGTTAGGACTGTGGCAAGACTCTCACACAACTGTTACATTTCTGTGTATACTATGATATATTGCAATACTGGTAAGGATGAAGCTATACATTTTTAATAAAATTTTGGGAAAATAATAAAAACTAATGAACATATAAAATGTAAAGAAAACACACACTGCATGACACAACTAAATAATGTAATTTTATCCATGATCTGACAAGATGAGGATTATTCCCAGCACTGAGGAAGTCCTGAGACATTTCTAGTAATAAATTAAATAAGTTATGTGGGAACAAGTTTTTGGGACATCACATTTTTTCTTATCAGATCACATTTTGCCAGCTCCCATCACCAACCTAGTTCGTATTTTTGCACAATTATAGCAAATTCTCGCAATTTAATTGCATTAAAATGCCTAAATGCTAACTGCAATCCATTATTTATAAGCAACCCGGTCTAAAAATAAAAAGATTTTATGCTGTCAACAATCACAAAGCATTTTATGGAAGCATTTTGTAAATATCCAGGTGGTTAGCAAGTAGTGGTCAAAAGCTCCGTGTTTAAACAGAAATGATCTAACGTGCGTGCGTAATACTTTCATGGCTTTGTCTTAAACATCACACGACACAAACTGCTCACCGCTTCTTTGACTCTCAGTGACGGTTTAAGTTCTGGAATCTGGACCAAAAAAATGATAACAGCTCTCTTTATTGGCTCCGCAGTCCGCTCTTTCTCCTCTGTTTTCAGCTGCGCAACTCACGGAGACAAAAGGTTAAAGGTCACGAGGTACTGGCGGCCGTGTGATGTCATTTATTTCAAATTATTAATAATTAATGAATGAATAAATGTTCTCCACAAAAAAAAAAAAGAAAAAGAAAAAGACCAAGGACCAAACGGGACTTGGAGGCAGGGGGCAGGTGCCCCAGCCCCCTCTGCCCCCCCCCTCTGCACGGGCCTGCAGTACAGTAACATTCATCAGCAGAGGTCGAGCCGATGCTGAAGGAGAAACTGTGACGTAATCCGGTCACAGTGGGGTCAAAGGTCAGGCTGCTCTCTGTGCCAGGCCCAGTCCCAAGCCTGGATAAATGGAAAGGGTTGCAGGGCATCTGGTGTAAAAATAATGCCAAATCAATAAGAGCAGATGACTTTGCAGTGGAAATCTGGAAAGAAAAAGCCAAAAGGAAAGAAGAAAATGCTTCGACCACTGCTTCCTAATCTTTTTTATCTTGTGTACCTCACATGCGTTGATAATTCTTCATAACTGTAACCCAAAAACATCAGTGTTTATTAGTACAAAGACATTTTATACTTAATTTATTGTAAAACCTAATTTTCCTGCAGTTTTCAGTAAAAACTATTTTTATTACATTTATTTGACTATAGATTAGTGCTGTAACGATACAGTAACTGATGATACAACTACATCGATACACATGACCTTGTATCAAATCGTATCGTTTTCTATGAAGTGAATATCGATACACATGAAGTATCGATCGATAATATCAGAAATATTGACATTAGAAATGTGTATGTTAAAATAAAACCAGATATGGTTTTTTGGAGATAAACTTTGTGTTTTTAATTAAATAAAATGTTATATTCAACTTTTCTTCGCTCTCTGTCTGCTGGACATAATCAACCCTGTGCTACATTTGAGAGTAAACTTTTATGATTTTTGGCAAAAAGTTGCTGTATCAATTATCAATATGAAGGCGTTGAATCGTATCGAATCGTATCATTCCAAATTAACCAATATCGTTCTTGAATCGTATCGAAACACTTCTAATCGATACATATCGTATCGTTGCAAAAACGTATCGTTACACCCCTACAATATATATTTTAATGTTCTAAATGATCCTAAAAAAAATGAAAATGTTAAACTGCATAACAATTTTACTACAAAGAAAAATAAAAGATTAAAGAACTCCCCTTTGAACTAAGCTATTAAAAAAACAAAAAAAAAACCCATAAAATATCACATTGTAAAAATATTTTTTAGCAGTTTCACCTCCTGAGCTTGTCTTTCATAAATTATAAAAAGATGGCAAATGTTTTTGTTTTGACAGTATATTATGAAATACCCTCATCCTGCAATGTGCTCGCGTACCCCTAGGGGTCCCTGTCCCCCGGGTTGGAAAACATTGGCTTAAACAATGCAACAATGAAGTAAAAATACTGCTAACACTAAAGTAGAAGTTAAGGGTTGGTAATGGAAGCTTTTCTCCTGTGCTGAAGGACAAACTTTACCTTTTCTTTTTGATTCTGGACGAAATGTCGATTTTTTTCTTTGTACTTATTATTTATAAGTTTATTTGTTTATTTATTAGCATCTCTATTAGCTTCCATTATAGTGGTTGCTAGTCTTCCTGGGGTCCAGATTAAAAAATGCAATAATTTAAATACAAAATACACAATAGCACAATGTTTACAAAGCAATCGTTATTGAATAAAAGACATAACATATTTTCAGAAAACCCTTTCCAAAACATATTTACACAAAGTTAGATCTGAAGATGATTTTTTTTTTTTTTTTAAGTATATAAAGTGGGTAGATTGATTAACTTTTTAGATAATTTATTCCATTTCCGAGATGATCTAAAAAAAAAGACAGACTTTTATAGAAAACACTTTTAACTAATTTATATTTTGGTGTTTTATTTGTTGTTATGGATCAAATGTGTCTGAAACAAAGAATGAATTGACATTGAACTGAAATATAGACAGCCTCTGGGGGCCCCTTGCACTACCTGGGGGCCCCGCACCCCACTTTAGGAACCTCTGGTCTATGTTACTGTCTGTATCTGTTATGGGTCGTAGATGCTGTGTTTGTTTGCAAAATAAAGTTTAATAAAAATAATAATAATTTAAAAAAAGGGTTAGTTTCCTATACTGCAACATTAATAAACACCTGCATTATTGACAGTGTTTATTTGAGTAATTAATGTGGGTAAATCAATAAGAAATTATAAACATCTGTGTTAAAACTGTTCATTCATTAAAACATTATTTATTGTTTATTACTGCTTAACAAATTCATTCATCATGATTAAAGAAAGAAAAATATTAATTTCAACAAAATAATGTTTTAAAATAATGTTATTGTTTTAAAGATGGCACAGAGAAACAATTTATTCTCCCTAAAGGTAAATCTGTTTTTAATGTTTGATAAATCCCAGTCCATGCATGAAAACCTAATTCTTCAAACTTACTACTATACTATAAAACAGTGGTTCCCAAAGTGGGGTCCGGGCCCCCTGGGGGTCCATGAAGGTACTGCAAGGGGGCCCCAGAGTCTTCAATTCAATTTCAATTCATTCTTTATTTCAGACGCATGGTTTTGGGCCATAACAAGAAATAAAACATACAAAAATATAAATAGACAATTAGTCAATGGAAATATTAAATACCTAAAAAAGTACATAAAAAAAACTAATTTGAATTTATTTACAGTTATATATATTATTTTAAAACATATTTTAGCCAACAGTCAGTATTTTTGTAAAGTTTTTATACAAATATATGGGCAAAAGCATGACATAGTATTTTGATTTGAGCAAAGTTTTATCGTTGGGGTCCGTGTGGGATTTTTGGAAATTTAAGGGCGGCCATGACAGTCTTGACTTCGGGAGTGGCTGCTATAAAAAATACACAAAATATAACAAATTGCGTAATAAAAACATTTTTTGGCCTGCAACTTTTGACAAAGGTGAGGCCAGTGAGCAAAAAAGTAAAGACAGACCCAGGCGATGAGTTTTTCTGAAGTGAAATACTTAAAGCTCCTGTAAGCAGCAGCGCTCCTACTGGTTTAAAACAGTACTGCAGTCTAAATCTAAACAATGGTCTCTTTTCTGATTGGACGATCGGTGACACAGTTTTAGACCCAAAACAAAAAATGTAAACAAAAACAACTTGGCCGTTATGTAAATTTTTTTTAATAGTTAATAAGTCAGCTGTGCCACTGTTATCACTAAAACTAACATTAGATTTAAACCTGTTTACGTCTGGGACACGTGGTTTGTGTCTGTGTTGTGTTTTATTTTGTAGTCTTAGTATCTCTTTGTGTGTTTTCCTGCTCTTATTTAAAGTTACACTGTGTAAGATTCCCGGTCTTGCGCCTCTAGAGGCCACAGGTGCCACTGCACCGTCGCAAAACGTAAACACTAGGGCCCCTCCTCCTTCTGAAACTGTGCGAGCGTGCGTCTATTTCCATCATTGTTTCAACTTTAGTTGACCTGCTGCTACCTTTGGAAGTTTGGACTGGATCTTCTATAGAGTTAGCGCTAGCGTTAGCTTATCAACAAATATCGCGCAATGGTCGCAGTAAAAACAACTAATAACTGTATGAAAAAGCAGGTTCTAAAGAAAAAATAAAGAGGCTAATTTACCTGCCCAACAATAAAGAAGCAAAAACGTGATCTGATTTGCAGCCTTCTCTGTCTCTCATCTGACGCCAGCGAGCAAAAGTCTGTCCGATGTTGACTCTTGTCTGCGATCTGGTGCGGTCCCTTTCACATTTTCTTTTTCTTGCCTCGTCCGACATTGTCTTCATCTTCTTGTGTCCTTCGGCCCTGATGAACTGGCGAAAATAACAACGCTAAAAGTAGCTTCCTGGTTATACTGCACCTCAGGTATAAGAGCAGAAGGGAATGCCGTAAAGCAAGTCGTTCCCTGTCACGTGACTTTTCCTGAACAGCGGAGCGCTCCCGGCCAAACTGCGAGGGTGGTTTCTCAGTACAGAAGCCCCGCTCGGAGCAACAGATCGCGCCTCAGGCCTTATAATCGCTCAAAAAATCACAAAAACAAGTCAGTATGCCCCACATATTTAGGAGAAAAGTTACACAGGGTAACTTTAAGTAGTCCCTGTGTTTTCTCCAGTTTTTTGTTCCCTGCTAAGTTTGATTTTGTATTTTTGCTTTACATTTTGCTATTTTACATTTAGTTATCCCTTGTTTTTTTCAGCTTTTTGGATTTTTGTTGTGTCACGCTTTTTTTTTTCCTTTGGATTTGAACTTTCATTGGTTATTTTATTAAATTTCACTTCGCAGTTCTACTTTTTGGGTCCTTCTTTCCCCTTTTGTCCCCATCTCCTTGGTAATTTTGATGAAATATTAAAACTATAAACTGCTCCTAGCACCTTTCATTTTAAAAAGACAGAGATAAAACGAGTCCTTGTGTCTGTGGCTCAGGTTGTGGCCCCGCTCCAGGTTCAGGGAGAGAATAGGAGATTATCTGTTGTTAGCTGGGGCCGCGGTGTGTGTGTTTGTGTGTGTGTTTGTGTGTGTGTGTTTGTGTGTGTGTTTGTGTGTGTGTGTGTGTTTGTGTGTGTGTTTGTGTGTGTGTTTGTGTGTGTGTGTGTGTTTGTGTGTGTGTTTGTGTGTGTGTTTGTGTGTGTGTTTGTGTGTGTGTGTGTGTGTGTTTGTGTGTGTTTGTGTGTGTGTGTGTGTGTGTTTGTGTGTGTGTGTGTGTTTGTGTGTGTGTTTGTGTGTGTTTGTGTGTGTTGTTGTGTGTTTGTGTGTGTGTGTTTGTGTGTTATTGTGTGTCAGTTTGTGCGTGAGTCAGTGCGAAGGCCGGGATGTGCGTATTAAGAAACGATTAGTGGAGATTAAAGCCCTGCCGTGGAGTCTGCCCACACGACTCCAGGCAACAGGACTCACCCCCGT
Source organism: Bostrychus sinensis (assembly GCA_020698575.1). Taxonomy (NCBI): domain Eukaryota; kingdom Metazoa; phylum Chordata; class Actinopteri; order Gobiiformes; family Eleotridae; genus Bostrychus; species Bostrychus sinensis. The sequence goes on from CM036239.1 coordinate 3,392,336, forward strand.
CCCGCCGCGCGCTGCCCCCTGCGGAGGCGGGGCCCGAGTCCGGGGCCCGGGACGATCGATAGAGCCGTCCCCTCTGAGCGCTCGCCCCGCAGATGTAAAGGCTGTGAACCATCCAATCAGGTTCAAAGTGAGGGGATGGACGCTCTGAAGAGGGCTCTGTGTGGCTCAGAAACAGCAAAGTTCACGTGTTCACTCTGTGTGGGTCAGAAACAGCAGAGTTCACGTGTTCACTCTGTGTGGCTCAGAAACAGCAAAGTTCACGTGTTCACTCTGTGTGGCTCAGAAACAGCAGAGTTCACGTGTTCACTCTGTGTGGCTCAGAAACGGCAGAGTTCACGTGTTCACTCTGTGTGGCTCAGAAACGGCAAAGTTCACGTGTTCACTCTGTGTGGCTCAGAAACAGCAGAGTTCACGTGTTCACTCTGTGTGGCTCAGAAACAGCAGAGTTCACGTGTTCACTCTGTGTGGCTCAGAAACAGCAGAGTTCGTGTGTTCACTCTGTGTGGCTCAGAAACAGCAGAGTTCATGTGTTCACTCTGTGTGGCTCAGAAACAGCAGAGTTCATGTGTTCACTCTGTTTGGCTCAGAAACAGCAGAGTTCATGTGTTCACTCTGTGTGGCTCAGAAACAGCAGAGTTCATGTGTTCACCCTGTGTGGCTCAGAAACAGCAGAGTTCATGTGTTCATCGCAGTGAGGCCAACACTGAGGTCTCCGACAGTAATCTGCACTGTAAAAAAAGAAAAAGCTGCGAAAGCTCAAAAACTCAGGGCAACACGATCCCTCAAGGGTTTGGGACCAACTCAAAATCTCTCTCATTAATCTCACTATTTTTTTTCCATCCATCTTCTTCCACTTTATCCGGGACCAGATCGAAGGAGAGATGCCCAGACTTCCCTCTCCACAGACACTTCCTCCAGCTCTACCGGGGGGACCCCAAGGCGTTCCCGGACCGACCGAGAGACGTAGTCCCTGCAGCGTGTCCTCCTCCTGGTGGGACATGAACACCTCCCCAGGGAACAGATGCCTGAGGAGCAGCGGCTCTACTCCGAGCTCCTCCCATGTAACTGAGCTTCTCGCCTTATCTCTAAGGGAGCGCCCAGCCACCTTTTTTTTTTTTTTTTCACTTAATTTAATGTTGATATGTCTGAAAACCAAACTTGGCCCTTCAGAGGGTTAGATTCGTCTGGGATGTGTGTGTACTGTATCTATAGCGCACTCAGCAGACTGTCAGCGGTCGGTAGGGAGTCTATAACAATCTGTTCACCTAAATAACATAATAACTGAAGGAAGTTTAATCAGAGATCTGTTTGCATATGATCCCATTACATTCAAAAGATTATTGCGCTAATACATTTCCGTTTTGGCCCTTGAAGATAAAAAGTTTGGGCACCCTGTTTTAACTCATCTTACAGCCAACTCACTAACCTTTGTTCAGAAAAAAGTATTATTCTTTTGTTAAATTTAGATTTTATTATTATCAATAATAATACCTTTTCTGAACAATGGATAGTGAGTTTGCTGTAAGATGAGTAAAAAAAAAAAGAGTAAAACTTTAAATTTAAAGTTTTAGACATATGAACATGAAATTAGGTGAACAAAAAATAAGTGAGATGTTGAGTTGGCCCCAAACTCAATAATCTTGAGTTTTTGGAGTTTTTTTTTTACAATGTATGCACAAAAAGTAAACAACAGTGAAGCTCAGTACATATCTCATAAATGTACTTTTATGTGAAGTGTACTAGTTTCTAAAATAGTGTACATGCTCATTAAAGTGATTTTCTTTACCTATAGGAAAAATGTTACTTTCAATCATCTTTTACATTTAATTTTAGTTCAGTTCAACGTTATTCCAGACTCATGGTCCAATAATGATATAAAAACAAACAATACAGCTCGGACTGGAAGCGTACTGCACTAAACTTGATGTCTGTTAGTGACAAGATCATTTCTTTTTCAGATTTGTCTGCAGATGAACTTGTACTGAGCTCCTGTAGCACAGAGCGTAAAGTGTTAAACATTTTACTCGCTCTCATCCATCTCAGAGAGCATCCCTGCATCTAATTTTTATTTTTAATTCAATTTGGTATTGTATTTTGCTAAATGTTATTAGACAAAAAATAAAATAAAACAGAAATAATCAGAAAACATAGATTATATAAAAAATACAGGGACATGAAGACCTGAAAAATGCCTTACAAGTGTTTAAATAGTATTCAAAATTTCCATTGTGGTGCATTAGAAATATACTTTTGCTGCAATTTAATTTGTTAAATTTGGAAATTAGTCAGATGAAGAAAAAACAAAACAAAACAAAAAAAAACATTGTAGCTTCTTCCTCCAGAAATATATTATTCCACTAATGTTACTGACTTACAGCCTACAGCAGTGGTTAAAAGAAAATTATGCAATATTAGATATAAACTAATTATCTCTGCTGTTTTAAAGCATTACCAAAACCAAAAGAAGCAGCAAAAAACAAACATTTAGTTCAAATATTCTGACAAAAAATAGATGTAGGTGACTTTTTCCTGCAGTGAGAACAAGAAGAGGCCAAGAAGACAGCGTTTCTTTTCCCAATGTTACCCACACTCTTTACATTTACAAAAAATTACACCAAAATATAAAATTCCAAAACTTTTCAAAGGCCTGGACATTGCATTTTAAAATTCCACGACTTTTCCAAGTTTTCCATGACTGTACCAACCCTGAAAATATAGATTTATTGACCTCTTATCAAGCGTCTCATCTCAGGAATTACTGACAAAGAAGAAAAAATCAATCTTTTCGTGTGCGTGAATCATTCAGCTTTAATCTAGAAAAATAACAGTTAGATGCGCCCTGACGCTTGGTAGATTAAGGGCCGACTGTGTGCGATCCGCGGCGCAACAGAAGGGACTGCTGCAAATCCAGGCTTTACCCGAGGAGGTTCAGGGCTTATGATGCAACACAGCCACAGTCACTGGGTTACGTCAGTACTGCACTCAAGTAGAGTTTTTGAGAATATGTACTTTACTTGAGCAGTATTTTTGAGGAAACTTACTACTTTCCTTCCACTACATTTCTATAAACCACTATTTCTCACAAAAATCATTCATAAGGCAGGATATAGGGCCCACACTAACACATGCAGCCTAAATTACTACAATTCAAAGAACAAACAGTGCTAATTATATTAAAGGCAATAAACAATCTACCGTATTTTCTGGACTATAAGTGGCTCCGGAGTATAAGTGGCACTCGCCAAAAAATGCATAATGAAGAAGAAAAAACGTATATAAGTCGCACTGGACTATAAGTCGCATTTTTTGGGGGAAATTTATTTTACAAAATCCGAGACATTTCATGTTGAAAGGCAAGTTATAGTAATAATAGAATAGAGAACAACAGCTGAATAGGTGTGCGCTATGCTAACGTAACACATTGATGGTTATTCAGCTACATGAAGCATAAACAACGAACTGAATAGGTGTCTCGTATGTTAACGTAATATATTAACAGTTATTCACATAACTATAGCATAAAGAACATAATATAACAAGTTCACCAAACTCACCATCTCACTCCTAATCGCTAAATCCTTTAAATTCTTCATCCTCGGTGTCGCTTCTGAACAACTCCGCCAACTCCGGAGGTAGACGAAGCGCTGCTTCCTCCTCTGCGTGGCTGTCGTCAGACTCAGCATCAGTTCCATTTCCAATTATTCCTCTCTTTCTCAGTTGTCTTTATAGCCTAAGTTGTTAGTGGTAATGTTTACATTTTAAATTGTCAGTGGTACAGGTGCAGCAGATGCTGGTACACAAGCCTAGAGCGCCCTCTAACCAACACCTGAAATATTTTAATATATAAGTCACACCTGAGTATACGTCGCAGCCCTAGCCAGACGATGGAAAAAAGTGCGACTTATAGTCCGGAAAATATGGCACTACCTGATAATGTCCAAAAGTCGTTCACTGAGAGGGAAGGAGGAAATAATCTGAGAGGAAAGTTTCAGTTTAAAGTCACTTGGCCGCAGACTAAGAGTGAAAGTTTTTGCGTTTCTGTTCAGGGAGTAAAATTGTGGAATAGTTTGAATGTGGAGCTGAGGGAAAGTCCAAACATGAAACAATTTAAAAACAGTTTAAAGAAATTATTTTCCAAAGTTATAAAGAAGGTTGACAGGTATTAATTTGGAATTTGTGGTTAAAGTTATCATTGTAAAATGTAATTGATAAACAAGTGTCTTGTTTGTATAAATGAATATGGTTTGTATATAAAAAGTCTATTGATTTTGATTGTTAATGAAGAACTCTTGATAGGAAGCAGTTAAATGTACTTTTGATATATTGGGCTTGGGCTTCTTCCCACTCCTTTTCAGGCAGACTGTGCATGGGAGGATGTTTTTTTTTTTTTGTATTCTGTTAAATATGTGTACACTGTGTAGGAGCATGTCATTTTGTTTATTATGTGCTTGAAATAAACTAAACTACTACAATAAACGGAGAAATAATTTGACAGAAAATGTAATTTCTGTGTAGTTTCTGGTTTGCCTGTGGTCTGTCGCTTACCAGGGCTGCACGATACGGAGAAAACATGCGATGTTCGATAACTATGTTGAAAATTGTGATAACGATATTATTGTGATGTTTGAAAATAGAGCCTACTTTTGGAACATAGTAAGTTAAATTCACTACATTTCACAAAAATGTAAGTTCCTGTATTTACAAGTCAAAACAGCCACAAAATCAAAACTTAACACAGACTAAACCAGGAATAAAACAAGGCTAAGCTGAGACTAAATTAATTAAATTACCACTAAAACTGGACTTTTTAAACATTTTTATTTAGTCACAACACATGTTCTTTTAAGGCTCTGGTGGAAAATGATTCTTCAGTGTAAATTTCTGTCAGATGGAAGACCACAGCGTTATTGTGATATATTTAGATTCTTGTGATACAGATATTGCGTTTGCTGATATTACGATAATTTTACGATATATTGTGCAGCTCTATTGCTTACACACATTAAAAAGAATTAGTGACTCATTTTCATTGATACGTTACAACTTCACTGAAACCTGGTTCAGTCCAGTCAGTTTTAGTTTGAATATTTCTCATTTAACACAATTTTTAACACGATATTTACACAAAATAAAGTTTCCTCTGTCATTTACTGATTCTGATTCATATTCTTTATATTATTGGACTGAAATGAAATAAGTTTGACGTCTCATCTTTAGAGGGAAAAGCTAAAAAGGTATAAAAATGTATTTTATTCATTTATCCAATATGGGTGACAGTGGCGCAGAGGGTTAAACATTTAACCTGAAACTATAGAGTAGCTGGTTCAAATCTTAATAAAAAAACTTAGGAGTTTTATTTGACCAAGATTTATCATTTAAGGCTCATATAAACCAAGCCTGTAACACAGCATTCTTTCACTTACATAACATCGCCAAAATCAGAAATATTTTATCTAAAAGTGACGCTGAAAAACTTGTCCATGCATTTGCTACATCTAGGTTGGATTACTGTAACTCTCTGCAGGCAGTGTGCCCTAAAAACTTATTAAAATGTTTTCAGCTTGTTCAAAACGCAGCAGCAAGATTAACAGGAACTAACAGAGAGAACATATTACTCCTGTGCTAGCTTCACTTCACTGGCTTCCAGTTGAATTCAGAATTAGGTTTAAAATCCTTCTCCTGACTTACAAGGCCGTAAATGGTACGGCCCCATCCTACATTAATGATGTTATAGAGCCATACCAACCAAGCAGGGTACTACAGAGTACTACAGAGTACTGCAGAGTACTACAGAGTACTGTAGAGTACTGCAGAGTACTACAGAGTACGGCGCTCACAAAATGCAGGGCTATTAGTGGTTCCCAGGGTTTCTAAAAGTACAGTTGGAGGTAGAGCCTTTAGTTACCAAGCTCCTGTTTTATGGAATCAGCTTCCAGCTCATGTTAGAGGCAGACACAGTCTCTACATTTAAGGTTAGGCTTAAAACGTTCCTCTGTGAGAAAGCTTATGGCCAGGCCAGGAACAGGGTTAACTCCACAGCTGAAGCTAAGCTGCTCTAGGAGCTAGAAGCTGGGGGAAGTATGGTGCACTGACCTCTGACCTCTGGTTTCATCTGCTGCTCCTCTGCTATCACTGTCATTAATATAATCTAATATTCTATATCTCCAATCAGTTCCTTGCTATTCACAAGTTGTCCCTCGCTCCTGCTCATCCTGGATTTCCCGGACCTATCTCGCCCACTCACCTGTCTGGATGAGGCCCCTGCTGCATCCTCTGGACTTCCTCAACCTACCTCACCCCACTTCCTGGATGAATCCTTACAGAGCTGATCTATGATCCTATAGATGAACTAATGAACTAACTCCTAGATGCATTGCCTGTCCGTCCTGGGAGAGGATCTCTCCTTCAGTTGGGCTCCATAAGGTTTCTTCTTTTTTCTCACAGCTGGTTTTTTTTAGGAGTTTTTCCTTACCGAGAAGGAGGGTCTAAGGACAGGAGTGTCCTGGGTCTGTTTAGTGTAGTTGTTTGTGTTGGTTGGGTGTTTATGTTTGATCAACTGTTGTGAAGCCCTTTGAGGCGACTTTTGTTGTGATACTGGGACATACAAATAAAACTGAGTTGAACTGAAATCTCGCCAGAAGCACACACTGTTGTTGTGTCCCTGGGCAAGACGCTTCACCCACAGCCTCCTCCTGTCACTGTGTGGCTGGTTGCGACAGGAAGGGCATCTGGCGTAAAAAACTGGGCCAAATCACCATGCGACTGGTTTGCTGTGGCAACCTCGAACAAGGGAGAAGCCAAAAGAAAAAAAAAAAAATCATCTTTTATCCCATTATTCTTAGCTGCAGTCATTTGAATTCCACTGTAAAAAAAGTATTTCAAACACAGAACTTTAAACCAAGTAATAATTCGACTGAGTGACTTTTACTTGTATTGGAGTAATATTTGAGGAGGATCTGTATTTTTACTCAAGTAATGAAGTGGAGTACTTTGTGTGCCATTAAAATGTGTTCAAGCGAGGGAGGGCATCTAATGTAAAAAAACAAACAAAACAATGCCAAAGTGCTCATCCAGATGATCGTCTGTAGCCGCCCCTGGAAGATCACTTCTCTTCTTAAAGGGTTCATACATTTTTTTTACCAAGAATTTTCCAAAACTTTTGACTCAATTTTCAAAACCCAAATGACTGAAATGACTTAGAAATAGTATTTAAAACGCGTGTGGTGCATTAGAAAATTTTGCTTGCTGTAAACAAAAGTTGTGAAGACTTAAAAATTCAAGGCAACAGGATCCTTAAAGATTTTTGAGTTTTGTGGCCAACTCAAAAGTTTTCAACAAATAATTTTTGTTCATTTAATTTAACGTTCATATGTCTCAAAACTCTTAACTCCTAGTTTACTCACTATCATTTTAAGTTGTCTAACAGCCAACTTGCTCTCCATTGTTCAGAAAAACTTGTTAAAATTGTAAAATTCTTGTTAATTTTAGTTTTTATTATTATCAATAATACATTTTCTGAACAATGAGAGTAAGTTGGCTGTAAGATGAGTTAAAAAAACAATGATAGTGAGTAAAACTTAAAATTGAAAGTTTTTAGACAATGTGAACGTTACATTAAAAAAAAAAACATTTGTTGAAAACTCAAATATCTTGAGGGATCCTGTTGCCTTGAGTTTTTGCAACTTTTTTTTAAGGTGTGCAGTTTCATTTGTTAAAATTGTAAATTAGTTCACAACACATTTTTAAAAGTAAATTAAGATATAAAGTAATCATTTAAGGTTTAAGTAGTAGCGGTTGAACGTTTCTCAGACTGTTTACATTTCCAAAACTTTAAACCAAAATATAAAAATCCAAAACTTTTCCAGGGCCTATAAACTGCATTTTAAAATTCCATGCCTTTTCCAGGTTTTTCATGACTGTACGAACCATATTCTTCATCTTTCTGCAGATAAAATCACTTTTCAAGACTCAGACTCAACAATAAAACAATCAAAAACGTACAAACTGTGAGCAGCAGCCATTTTATTGGTAATTAGTTTTTAAATACACACAAAGATGAAATGGACATTTTATAGCTGCACTAAAAGTTGACTTTACCCTCCTTGGTCAAATTAGTACAGCTCCTTTCTCAGACTGCGTGATGTACAAAAAATAATGTCATACAAGCCAAGATTATAGGGGGCGCTCCTTTCCATGCACGTGATCAGATTTGGTAGAAAAGGGCGTCGAGCAGGAAACAGCGTTAAAAACATCGGTGTGTGTCCTGAGCCGACTACAGTGAAACAGTAACAAACAAATCATCATAGTACACAGAAATGTTTGTAAGAAGAAATGTCTGGAAGCGTGGGTTCATTTCCTGTACATTTTATAAATTTCGGAGCGGCGGTGATGCAGAAAGCAGAGGCTAAAAACAGGAACACCACAAACATCTGTCGTGGTTTACGCACGATGTGGCGGTGGCTTTCCTCCTGGAGTTTTTGGTTTGCTTTGTAGCTAAATAAATGTTAATGGTAAGGAAATAAATACTTAATACTTTACTTCACAGAGTTAAAAAAAAAAAAACATAAGCTAAGTAAAAAAAAAAGTAAATGCAACAACAAAAACAAACGTCTTTACATCGTAAACACTGCATTGATCTCTCCTCTGTATACTGTATGTACATTTTAAAATATATCCAAGTTTATGTGACATTGTACACAACCAGGGCTTGACATTAACTTTTTTCCTCACTGGCCACAACTAGTGTTTGTCAAAAGTTACAAGCCAAAATTTAATTAGTGTATATTTTATAAAGAAATGTGCATGGGCAGGGATTAATCAACTATAAAAAGGCAAAAATGTCATACTTTTTAATGTAAATGATTAATTTTCTATCTTTAATCATGATGAATTACTAAAAAAAAAAGATGTACACTCAAGCAGAGCAACATAAACCGAAGTTAAATCCAACAGTGGGAGTCTTTGTGTCGTCGGCGAGTGTTAATGTCAAGCCCTGGACACATCATTTTGGGGAAACCGTAGGATGCACCTGAGAGTCGGAGCGTCCTTCTGCTTCCAGGTGAGTGTCTATCATTGCTCCAGGGTCACCACCTCCACCGCCTGGCCGTCCAGAGTCACAGTGTTGTCTATGCGAGTGGCGACGGGAGCCATGGCCACCTGCACCGGGCGGTTTCCCTGCGCCAGGCTGGTCACCACAGTCTGGTACATGCTGACGGGGATCTGCACCAAACCTGAGAGGAGAAGGGCGTTTTTAGACGAGCACTGGTGTGGCAACGTTACCAGAGGTTGTCTATATTAAGCACAGAAAAAGAAATTGAGTTTGAAATGCACTGTAAAAAACAATGCTGCAAAAACTCAAGGCAACAGGATCCCTCAAGATTTTTAAGTTTTGGTGATCAACTCAAAATCTCAAGTTTTCAACAACTAATATATATATTTTTTAAAATAATGACGAGTGCATCAATGGGTCAAAAAATTTTTGTTTTTCAAAAAGCCAGGTGCTCTTCGACGATCAGTGGAGTAAACAATAACCAGAAAAAGGATCCGAGGCACTCTGACATAATAAAAGTAAGGGTGCTCCGATCAGGGTTTTTGAGGCCGATCACCGATCAGCCTCTGCTGTGATCGGCCGATACCGATCATGGCCGATACCGATCACGTGGTCTTCAATGTAGTAATGTATTGTATGCAGACTATTATTAGTTCCATTTGAAAAATACTGTAGCCTTTGTAAATATAAAAGAACAACAAAATTCTACTTATTTTTGTTTTAGAAGAGGTTTTGTTGCATTATTGGTCTTTAATGTGTGCCCAGTGTCTGTGGCTTTGTTTGAATGCTCCGCTGATGTAAAAATCAGCTGTTCTTCTTAATTGGTTCCTTTAATGCGAGTCCGCGGGTGCCTGTGTCCGCGTAACGCGCAGCCAAACCAGGTTGAAACACAGTGGACTAAAGAGCAAACAGCTCCTGCTGCCAGTTTTGACAACGTCTGAATGAAGAAAACGTGCAAAGAGAGCAGAGAAGACAACGATGAAAGGTGCTCCTCTCAGACTCACGGACACATGGGCTGCCTTTTTACTTTCTCTTTCCATTAGCAGCCATTTGGTGCAGTTTAAGCCACAAAACGCACAGTTTTCTCCGCGCAACAAGACACAGGCAGACTCTGAACTTTCTTTATTCTTTTAACGTAACTGTTAGCGGGTTAGCTGTAGCTCTATTTACGTCGGTGTTTGCAAATACACGCACTGCTGCGCCTCGGTTCTGTCCCGTGCGCTCCTAAAGCAGGTGGGGACACAGCGGGGACACAAAGCAGCGCCTCCAGGGCAGGTTTGTGTTAGTTATAACCAGGGCTTAACTTAAAAACACTGCTAAAATAACGCTACTGCTGTTTAATCAAACCGGAGTTGCAGGACAGTAAATGTGAGAGCCTCGCGTGTTTATTGTAATTTGATCGGCCCATTTTACCGATCACCGATCACTCTATTTTTAGCCATGATCGGCCGATCATGATCGGCGGCCGATCATGATCGGCGGCCGATCGATCGGAGCACCCTTAAATAAAAGTCCTTTATTAAATGCGGGACATTCCGCGAAGCACGCCAACGCGTTTCGACCCAACACGGGTCTTCATCAGGGCAGACAAAGTGCAATCAATAACAGCTGGACTAAATAATGAGTGAAGATCACATGGTTAGTCACATGACACCAGGACCACACGTTATTAAGATGCAACAAAAACAACAAAGAAAGTTGTGAATTGATATATTCCAAAACAAAGTTATGGAGCAACCACATTAAAAAGTTACTGTAAGTTACTACACATAAACAAAGTCCAGGAAACAACCCAAGGACAGCGAGGCCACCACCAAAGAAAACAGATCCAAAAGATAAAATCCACTGCAGAAGATGCATTCTCAAAAGGGAATGCAATCTACAAGGCAAGAGCAGGGGCTATAATCAGTCAATCTAAAAAAGAATCATTATAAAAATACGGAAAAAAACTATAATCTGAGGGGAAATATGAATTTGAAAATCAAGGTTGTACGAACCACGAGGAGGAGTTTTTGTTTGTTTGTGGGGTTAGATTATGGAAAAACTTAAAGCAACGTCCTAATGTTCACCAGTTCAAAAAATTGTTTAAAACACAATTGTTTGCCAGGTACAGGACTGAAGAGGGACTATAAAAAACAAAAACTCAGGGATACAAAGGATGTTAAACTAATTAATTATTTTTGTTATTATTGTTATTACTTTTGTGTTGCATTTACAGAAAGCTGCTTGAAATGAAAGAGGGGTGGGATTACATACGGTTACATTTATTTTGTACACTGAATGTACATTTTTTGTCTGTTTCCTTTAAAATTGTTCAAAATAAACTGCGCTGTGCTCGTTTATGCATCCCTACGTCTTCTCTTTGGCAGCTCAGAACTTTTAACCTCTACATTCACAATCCCTCCTTTGCCAATGTCCAAACCATCTCAATCTGGCCTCTCGGACTTTATTTCCCAAAGATCTAACATGAGCCGTCCCTCTGATGCGCTCATTCCTAATCCTCTCCATCCTCGTCACTGCCAGTAAGATCGTCAACATCTTAATCTCCGCCGCCTCCAGCTCTGCCCCCTGTCATTTTCTCCCCAAAACCATCTTGTACGCCTTTTCTCTCACTTTCAAACGTTACAGTCAAAGGTTTTTAGACTAGAAGTACAGCTAGAGAGAGGAAACCGTTAACAATAGTGCGATTTATGTGGATGTCTTGCTTCTCCCCCTTTTTCCCAGCTGTGTGCGTGTCTGCCTGCAGGGATTAGTGCCGGAGTCACGTGGGGCCCCCGCTCCACCCAACAAGCTGTCAGTGTCACAGGCAGCCAGAAAGGTCAGCGAACGCCGAGGCAGACACGAGCCCGCGACGGCCACTCGGAAGAAATAAACGATTACTACCAAAGAAGTGAATAAACCGACAAAACCAGAGTTAAACTTCTACACCTTTTGTCGGAAAAACTCTGGAAAATTGGGCATTTATTTAGGATTACAGAAGAGGGTTTAGCTGATGTAAAGCTCCAAACTCAAGGGCCATTCAGACAAAAAGGGACAGCGGACAGGGGCCAATCATCGTCTGGCCCCTGGCACTTCAAACAGCGCTCCACTTGAAGGCAGCACTACAGTGATTAGCTAAGGTCAATAGTGAGGAGGACTGACTTTGGCAGCTCTATTGGTCGTTTAAGTGACTCCTGATTATTTGGTAGTAAACACACAATCATTTACTACAATGTTTATGTTTGCTAATTATATAAGACTGGATAATTTACACCTCTCATATAATAATGCGTAATATCGTTAAAGAGAACTCGGGGGTCTTTTCTGATAGATAGTAGATAGTGTAGTATGTTTTTGCATCAGTATTTAAAGGCTGCTTATAAATAAACTGTCAGCTTGATAAAGAAAGTACGTAGCCTACACTGATTTTGAGTTTGATCAATAACACAAATCTAGCTTTACATCCTGGGGCTGAGAATTCCTTTGTTCATTAATGTATTGATTAGCAAGAGATCAGTATCCACAGCTCACGACTGTCTCTTTGACCGGATTCCAGAGGAAATTGATTGCAGTCACTCTTCTTATTATTCATAAAAAGTTAGTGCCTTTCAGGATCGCATCATTTACTGAATAAACAACAATTATCTGGCTTTAATGCATATCCTGGGGTCTTCAGTGAACAAGCACAAAGCCTTGAAGCCACCTTTACGAGGGCCATGCACTACTGCTGCACAAAGTTAAATGTAAGTCTAAATATCACTAAAACAAGACGGTAAGGCCTGCAGTGATGCACCATCTGTCACATCAGCACAGAGTAGATTAGAGACACAGGGGCCTGAGGTGCATTAATGACATATATCTGCTACATATACATATATACCTATGGTACACAGGGCGCATGTGTAAAGATAAATGCTTTGGTATGCTTCTATAGTTACTGTATTGACAACGTGTATATAACCATGTAGTGGTGCTTTAAGATCCTTTGCTTTGTGTATGTTGTAAAAATGCTAATGTCTGTGAAGACTCTCACTCGTCCAGGGTAACTGCATCACAACAAAAGTTAAAAAAGCAGTCATCTGGATTGGATTTTTCAAGTTGAAGACGTTTCACCTCTGATCCAAGAGGCTTTCTCAATTCTGAAATGAACTGGTGAGAGCTGCTTTATATTCTCCTTTAAACTGCTCCTTCCTAGAAGAATATAAACCAGCTCTCACCAGTTCATTTCAGAATTGAGAAAGCCTCTTGGATCAGAGGTGAAACGTCTTCAATCCAGATGCTTTTTTAACTTTTGTTGCGAATAAAAATGCTAATGTTCATGTATTTTAAATATCTAATATTAATGTTGAAAGGGGGGTAGGAGTTTACAAGTTCACACTTCATCCTCCTTTTGAGCATTGTCCTAAGCCCTGAGTCGTTGCATCAGAACAGGCGTTTATGTATTCTGCTCAAATAAAGAAATGAAATATACTGTATACTACATACATCTGACCAAAGTCTTGGTTCCCCCTCAGTGATTGTGATATTCTTTAATACACACATGATACATTTAAATGTATTTTGCATGTTTTCTTAGTGAAACTGTTGTTGAAAGTGGACGTGTACCTGTGGCGTCCTGCACCCCCGCCAGTGCCCCGACAGCAGCTGCTGTTTCTGCCAGGACGATCTGCCCTCCTCCCTGCAGAGTGGCTTCAGCTAACGTAGCCACGGCATGAGCTGCAGCCTCACTGTAAGACAAACAACAACAACAACAACAAACAACATAAAGTATATGATGAATGTCGAGTGTGAACACATGCACGCACACCGGGCCTGTAAGGGTTATTAGAGACGTGGGGTGAAGAGGTAGAGTGCATGAGCTCTAAGAGGCTTTTCTTGTCTGGACTTATGGAGAATCTGTTACATCTCCCTAATGGCCAGGTGCTGCACTCTAACAAAGCAGTTTGATTGAGCAGATCTTTCCAGTGGACTTAACTGCGAGCCTATTACACGTCAGCTTCTTTATAAACTAACACAAGTGTTCGCAGCTTTGTTCAAAATCACATCTGAGCGAGAAATACAGAAGAAACTGTATGAACATGAACGTACAGTCGATGTTTGCTCAGGTCAGGTTTACAGACTCATGATGTAGGAGTGAATTAAATGATGATTGAGTGATTGTTCTTTATTAACTTTTCCAAAACTAAGAGATATCGAAAAGGATTTGCAAGATTTGCCTGAGACAAAATGTACCAAGGTCTGGGAGCGTGAGGCTCGTCGCTTAGCAAAAACAAACAGAGAGAGGAGGACCCAGGTGGGTGCAGGTAACAAGCCCCCGAGGACCAGACCCAACTGGAATTATTACCTTGACACAATCACCGCAAAAACTGAGATCACCACAGCATCTCCTAGGGTTTAGCTAATGAAATAACAAATACACAAACTGTAGAGTGCTTCTGCTTACAAGACTGTGAAAATTGAGAACAGTCTCTGGCTAACAGGCTGCTATCCACAGACCAAGTATTAAATTGTAGGTGATAAACTCTCTAAGGGCCACTACTTGACATCCTATTGCATGTCCCTTCTGCACACACAAACACTTCATAAACAACCATTATACATTAAATTATTGCTTTAATTAGTCCAACCAACATCAGACAGGTGGTCTGGACAAATTATGAACATGATTATAATACTCACTGCAGGTCTGAGTGACCACAGTGTTACTTAGCCTTGTCCTCTAAGAAATGGTATACAGTATAAAGGACAAAGTGGTTTAGTGTATCACCTGTTGAGAGCCATTGTAACGGTGGCTCCAGACTGAATCTCTTGACTCGCTGCGACAGCAGCAGCTTCAGCTAAAGAGGCCACTGCCTGTGTCGCCTCTGAGGCCTGAGTGGTTTGGATCGTCATCTCTCCGCCTTGAAGTGTTGCCCAATTCTGCTCCACCTGAATGATAAAGTGAAAATTCATTCTTCATTACATGACACACTTCACATGTTACTGGTACAAGGACACACTTCTGACTGAACGACTGCAGTACACAGAGTGGTCAAGCATGGAAACTACTGCATTTACTGCAGATCAAAGTTATGTGGGATACCTCTCCATCAGTCACAGTGGAGTAGTTGACCTGTGCCACGGTCACTCCAGGGAGCTCAGAGGCATCTGCCAAGGTGGCCACAGTGTGGCCCGTGCCAACCTGGGCACATAATCAAATATGAAACACAGTACATATAATAAAACATATTTCCACATCTGTCTTAACCCTGTACCTGGATTAGTGAGACGGTTCCATCTGGGTTATTGATCGTCTGGACCACAGTCTGCGATGGCACCAGATGTGCGATGCTCTGTGCAGCTGTTAGATGTGTGTGAGTGGTTGTTGCTGTATTTATTTGTTGATCTTCAAAAGCGTACAACAAATCCTCACGACCGTGCTGCTTGTAACAGTTTTTGACAATTGTGCGGAGGGCCTGCGTCCATGACACCTTTGGGAGTAAATGTATGCGTGTGGTTAATCAGGGTGTTTCAGAAGTTGAACCAATTTATAAATTGTTGACTTAAAATGTAATATATAGCATTATTCTACCCCTACTTCTGCCCGCTAAGAACACACAGATGTGACTGACAACTTAAGCTCTCCCACCCTCTGCTTTTGTTCCTCTGTGCGAACATCGCTGCGAACATTGGCCCAGGGGATGTCCTCAGGCCACCACACTGGCTTGCAGCTTTCTTTACCCCAGCCAGGTTTCCCACGACCTGTTGAGTACTTCAGCATCTCTGGGATGAATGCTCGCAACTGGGCCTGAAGCAAAGACATCTAAGAAAACAGATAAGACACCAAAACTGCAGAGAGAGGCTCAGACACACAGTTGTTTACACGCCCTTGAGAAGGAGGTGTGTATCGATCGGACCTGCTGAAATAGTCCAACGCTGCAAATAGAAACAGCCTTTCTAAAAGAAGAACATGCTAATGTTTATTAACAGACCAATCTATGGCAGTGGCTCCAGCCTGATGTGACAGAGACACAACAGGAACTTTTAAATGATCCAGACGTCCAGTCGTCTGTCAGAGGCAAACAAGACACTCAAGATTATTATTATTATTATTTGGACAATCAACGTGAAACAAATGTATTATTGATATTGTGGTACAACTTGACTCGTGTGACCTTAAATAGTTTAGCATGATTATACTATCAGGCAATGCTAAAAACTAAAGGACTCAGTTGTATTAGGACTTTATATTCACTGGAACCAGAACCACAAAGAGTAAACGCAGAAAATAATGCTTCATATTCAATGTGCATGGCATGCACTCGGTGACAGGTTGGGTGGGGTTTAGTACCAATGTCCTCAGTGTCCTGGTAATATGCAAGCATCACCAGGGGATTATATTGCACAATGAGGCACTGCAGTGTCTGCCTGCCTTGACATCAAGGGCTAAATTTGGTTCCAGGAGAAATAAATCCTCTCTTCCTCCACCAACCCAGTTCCTAACCAACTATCATCACCTATCTACACACAGCTCTGTGTGCATCGCATCAAAGATAAGACAAAGTGTATCCTGATCAAATATAGCTGTGCATCAGTTCTCAATTAGCTGCAACTAACACAGCCTTTATTTCATGTTATGTGAGATACACACAGAGAGATAACAGGATGCTTGCAGTTTCACCTGCAGCAGATCCGAGTGGTGTATGTGGATGCATATGTGCATGGCCAGATGGCCTAATTACAGTGGCTACTGGCAAGTGAGTTAAGTGGCATGTTGTCCTTACACCCACTACACTAACCCCCCAAATACTAATCCTCCAAGCAATAGTCCAATCAGCATTTAGGAAGAAGGCTATGTTACTGGTTTAACAAGGCTGGTGAGTAATTATGGGCTCAGGGTGGACCAGGATCACCTGCTGCAGATGCTCCATGTCTAGGTCTGTCACTAAACTTTATTATCTAACACTTTATTGTTATTTGGCAGCATATAAATGATATTAGTACTAGTTATTTTATTATTTTGGCACAATAAACTTCCCGAGAGTCACTTCTCTTCATCTCGTATCCAACACGTCTCTCTAAAACCCTCCTGAGCCCCTTTACTTGGCCGATCTGAGTGAGGCAGCTCGCTGCTCACGGTCATCTCATTCTACAAACTGCAGAAAAACAAGCACTGACTAACACCAGCCCTCCCAGGACTCATCCGGCCCTGGGATTGGCTGCAGTTCCCCAAAGGTCTCTGAGGAACACAGTCATACTCGCCGGTCTGTTGATGATCCTGCGTCAGCAGCACGAGTGAGGCAGAGTAAACAAGTCACGTTCCCCGGAGTGAAGAGACAACCATGGTGCCGTTGCCATGAAAAAGCCAAACAGAAGCAGCCGACGCTGCAGATCTGGGCTTTCATTCAAACAAACAATCAAACATTCAATTCATCAACTCCCAAAAGCTCCAAACTTTATCAGGGAACGTAAGTCTTGTTATTGGTTCAGCAGCAGCAGCATCGAAACAGATAACAGAACTATTCTTCAATTCATGTAAGATTTAACCAACAATCAAGGAAAAAAAACACCAATACTCATATTGTATGCCATTTTTTCAGTCCAGGTTTGTTGCTAATTGGCGCCCTCTGCTGGTTTGTCTTGAATTCAGAGGCAGAAGCTACATTTTGGTAAATGATATTGAGTAGGGTTGTCAAAAAAATGTATACTAAGATACTAAAACAAGTATCAGATAAATTGGAAAAGTACTGATAATGTGCCGTCTTTCCCTCTCCTCCAGAGCAGAACCACAGGAGGTGGACAGGCTCAGTGTTGGCTCAGCAGAAAACTTTCTTCCATCGAAACAGCTCTTCATATACAAAGGTGTTCACTTACTCACGTCTTTCACAAGCAAACAGGCAAAATGTAATTAAACTAGACTTCTGAAGCAAAATTACACCTTTGAGGAATCATTTATCTTAATCTGAAGTCAATTTGGACCACATGATACAACTACCTACTGTACTACTCAGCATTGTGTTGAATAAAAGATCATCATGTAAAGTGTTCTGTTGGACGATAAACTAATAACCACTGCTTGTATAGAAAAATATTATTGTATAGAATAATATTATTCTATACAGAAAATTGTATGATTACCGTATTTTCTGGACTATAAGTGGCACTTTTTTCCATCGTCTGGCTAGGGGTGTGACGTATACTCAGGTGTGACTTATATATTAAAATATTTCAGGTGTTGGTTATTTTCACACTGACAGCCACCAGAGGGCGCTCTAGGCTTGTGTACCAGCATCTGCTGCACCTGTACCACTGACAATTTAAAATGTAAACATTACCACTAACAACTTAGGCTATAAAGACAACTGAGAAAGAGCGGAATAATTGGAAATGGAACTGATGCTGAGTCTGACGACAGCCACGCAGAGGAGGAAGCGGCGCTTCGTCTACCTCCGGAGTTGGCGGAGTTGTTCAGAAGCGACACCGAGGATGAAGAATTTAAAGGATTTAGCGATTAGGAGTGAGATGGTGAGTTTGGTGAACTTGTTATATTATGTTCTTTATGCTATAGTTATGTGAATAACTGTTAATATATTACGTTAACATACGAGACACCTGTTCAGTTCGTTGTTTATGCTTCATGTAGCTGAATAACCATCAATGTGTTACTTTAGCATAGCGCACACCTATTCAGCTGTTGTTCTCTATTCTATTATTACTATAACTTGCCTTTCAACATGAAATGTCTGTTCTTGGTGTCGCATTTTGTCAAATAAATATCCCCCCAAAAATGCAACTTATAGTCCAGTGCCACTTATATACGTTTTTTTCTTCTTCATTATGCATTTTTTGGCGAGTGCCACTTATACTCCGGAGCCACTTATAGTCTGGAAAATACGGTAATATGGTGACAGTAAAGAGGGCGGTTATATCTCAAACAACACTTTTTTTACCGTGGTATAAAATCAATATCGAGTTTTTTGTTTTTTTTTAGTATTGAAGAGTTGAAATGTTTGTATGGATGAACTCTAACAGAGACAGTCCCTTCACCTGAGTCATCTTATCGACTGAGACTGGATGCCGTCAATGGTAAGTGGAGGAAGGTCCGAGGCCAGCTCTCCCCCAGATGGAGCGTGCTCTGCCAGGGCGTTCTCCAGGTCTTCCAACATCATGCCTTTATATTTTCTCACCTGGAAAAAATTGGAAAAAGCAAAAAAAGAGAACTAAGTACCCACTATTTAGGGAATATTACTTCAGATAGTAACTTAAACATGACAGACACCTTAACTTTAGAGGTCCTTAATTCCTTTTGCTATGTTTGAGTAGAGCTGGACAATAAATTGAATTAATTCTATTCATTCGCATTTCTAATTTTGGACAATGTCAAAAATAGCCAAATCGTAAAATGGAGTTTAGCGGAAATTAGCGTCCTCCAAGAACGCACTGTTTCCTGTGTTATGGCTAATGCTGCTGCTAGCTCCAGAGCAGTTTAAATAGTTACTGTGGAGACTCTGAAGACTCTAAAAACACTGATAATCATAAAGAAAGGAGTCATTTCACCTCTGTAATGTCCCGGTTTGGATGTGGCAGCGGTTTTGGTGCTGTGTGCAGCGGCAGCAAACTTACAAGTCTTTGTTTATGTTTGCTAATTAGCCACATGCTCTGCTTAGCTCTTTTCACAGACCTCTATGGTGAATAATGGAGTATAAATTATAATAGACCTGGTCTTTAGAAGCAGAGAGGGCTAACACTAAAATACATTTATGTCATTGTTTATGCACTTTGCTACTCTAATATTACTCCAATCTAAAAATAAAAACCTCCATTTAAACGGCCTTTTTGTGCCAACAAGAGGAAAATTCGTTTCAAATCGTAAATCGACTGAGAAATGAAAAAAGAATTGAGATTTTATTTTTTAGCCATATCGCCCAGCCCTATGTTTGAGTGACCACCTAATTTAGTACAGAGTAATTTATTATGATCTGAGGAAAAAACAGCAACAAAAACACATGTATTAAAAAAGTTGTATTCTGCCTCGGTAAACCTCCTTTCCACCTACTGTATTTGATCAGCTACACATAAAACCATGCTCTACACTTCATTACGCTCATCATATGCTATAAAAAACATAAAATAAACATTTGCACTAAAACCCTAATTGGCTAGTAACTTTTGAAAAGGATTTGCAACAGTGGCCAGTGAGCAAAAAAGTTAATGTGAAGCTTTGTGAACACATATTTCCTGTGACACTGACCACATTCTCCAAAGGCGCAGCACCAAAAACCTTGAAGACAGGGTTTGGTTTAGACGGAGAGATACACAGCACAATGGCCTGCTGACCCACTCTGGTGGTGTACTCATCCAGTGTCGCGCGCAGCTTCCTTCAAACACACAAAACATAAATATTACATAAATCAGAAAAGCTGCAGTACAAAGAGAGTATGCTTTATGTGAACCTTAGCAGGCGAGTCTGCTGCCTCTTGCGAATCGATGGATTGGATTCAAAGATGTGAGGTCTTTTTCGTTTCTTCCCAGTTGCCACGGCTGCTGCGGCTGCCATGCCAACAGGTCCTGAAAGAGAGAAAAACTATTTTCATTACACAAACAAAATCTTCCTGCAAACACTGCCAATGATAGCAACTTCAATGCCAAAGAAAAAGGATTGGTAGAAGCAACTTATTCATCTCAAACCATAAAATTGCGCCATCTCCTGTTCAATTGGCAGCATTACATTTAAGTCTCAAAAGCTTCAGGACAAAATAACGGAGCTGAATGATTTTGAATAAATATCTAATTTGCAATTTTTCTGGGAGATATTGCAGCTGCGATTTGATATGTGATATATTTTGTAAAATCAGTCCACAGTAAACATTTGAAGCATTTGATGGAGCATTGACACTGAAAAATTCACTGCTGAACTAATCCAAGGAAGCACATGGCCTTCAGTTCATGTAGAGCTCTGAACTACAGCTGTACACTGCAAAACATCTGCATCTACATTAGTTACAATGACCTGAACTCAGCAAAAGCAGAATGATCTGTCCACTTCACTCATCATTCTGCTTGGAATAAGGAAAAATAAGGTCTGCACGATATGGAGAAAACCTGCAATATTCGATAACTATTTTGAAAATTGCAATAACGATATTATTGCGATATTTGAAAATAGAGCCTACTTTTGGAACATAGTAAGTTAAATTCACTACATTTCACAAAAATGTAAGTTCCTGTATTTACAAGTCAAAACAGCCACAAAATCAAAACTTAACACAGACTAAACCAGGAATAAAACAAGGCTAAGCTGTGACTAAATTAATTAAATTACCACTAAAACTGGACTTTTTAAACATTTTTATTTAGTCACAACACATGTTGTTTTAAGGCTCTGGTGGAAAATGATTCTTCAGTGTAAATCTCTGTCAGATGGAAGACCACAGTGTTATTGTGATATATTTAGATTCATGCGATATGGATATTGCATTTGCTGATATTGCGACAACACACACATCCCCTCACGCACCAATATACACAGACCCACAAACACAGCATGCACAAACAAAAGTACCAACGTCAGACTGAGCACGGTGGAGCCAGGTGAGGAAACACTACCACAGGGAGCCGTCTGCACCGGGAGCCGTTCACAGAACACAGCCCCCAGGAACTGACCCGGGGCCCACAGCGAAGTTGCAGGCAGAGAAGCCACCAACCCCGGCTGAAAGAACCCACAGGACAGAGCCACAGCAGCCACGGCCGATCACTGCTCCCGGTGCAGAGGGCCCCCTCCGAGGAAACACTGGAAATATGACCTAATAATGATATAAAAAGAGTAAAAGAATAGAGTGAATAAAGGTGGGATAAAATAAAAATGTAAAAATAATAAAATAATAAAAACAAGAATGGAATAAAAAAGAAAAATAAATAGAAAATAAATAAATATCAGGTAAAAGCTAAATTAAAAAGGTGCGTCTTGAGCCTGCTCTTAAAAACATTAACGTTCTCCGCAGCCCTGAGGTTCTCCGGCAGAACGTCCCACAGACGAGGACCACAGCACTGGAAGCTGCCTCTCCAGTGCGTCTGCGTCCTGACCTTAGGAACAATCAGGAGGCCGGTACCGGAGGACCTCAGGGGCCGCGAGGGTTCGTATGAAAGCAAGTCAGAAAGATAAGAAGGCCCAAGACCGTTAAGACATTTAAAAACCAATAAAAGAACCTTAAAATCGATCCTGAAACACACGAGGAGCCAATGCAGTGATTCTAAAACCGGTGTAACGTGGGCCCGCCTTCTGGTCTTCGTCAGCACAGGAGCTGCAGAGTTTTGTAAAAGTTGTAGAGGTGCAATACTCTTTTTGGGAAGGCCAGAAAGCAGGGCGTTACAGTAATCAACACGACTGGTGATAAAAGGATGCATCAGCGTCTCCGCGTTGGCCCCGAGAGAGAATGGGGCGGACTCTGGCTATGTTTTTCAGATGATAAAAACCTATTTTAGTAATATACTTAATGTGTGGATTAAAACCAAGCTCAGACTCAAAAATAGGTTTTACATACAGATATAGGTCCGAGAGCCAGCTCCAGCTCATGGTCCCTAGGATGAGACTTAAAACCAGGGGGGACCGGGGCCCTCTCTGTTGCTGGCCCCAAACTATGGAACACTCTGCCCCCACATCAGAGCGGCCCCCACATCAGAGTGGCCCCCACAGTGGAATGTTTTAAGTCTCGTCTTAAGACTCATTTTTATTCTCTGGCTTTTAACTCGACGTGAATTGTGTGGTCCTCTGTTGTCTTTTATTGTTTTGTTTTTATTATTTAATTCTTGGCATTTATTTATTGTATTACTTTTATTTGGTTTTACTGGTTCTTATTATTTAATGGGGACTGGTGGAGCTGAATGGAGTAATTTATTGTTATTTAGTGTTCTATGTGCAGCACTTTGGAAACTGTTTTGTTTGTAAAATGTGCTGTACAAATAAAGTGGATTGGATACAGTGCAGCCCTAGTAAAAATAGCCTGAAACAGGGAAGCAATAACTTGAAACAAGTCAAATAATACAGTAATAAGTTACTAATAAGTAAATAAATGCAATCTAGTGAAAATTGCTGAATTCAAATCATTTAACTAATGTAGATATTGATTTTTTTTTTAAGTTTATAATTTTGTTCTCTGCAGAGGACGTTATTTCACCTAAATAACTGCAGCCTTTGTGATTTGCTAATTGCAACAGTTCAGATTGCGATTATGATTCAATTTCGATTAATTTCACAGCCCTAAAGAAAGAAAAAAAAACATGAACAATGACAACAAAAAAAGCAACAACTAAAAAAAACAATATCTGTCTTTCTGTCCCAAAAGAGACTGCTTATTATTAGAGAGCTACTGATTTATGTTTTATTGGGATTTACCTGCGGCAGGCCAAATGTGCAGTGACCTCATCAGTGCCGGCCGAGTTGAGGATGTCTGTGTCGTCGTACGGGTCGTCATCCGGGGACGACGTGGAGTCTTCGTCAGCGCTCAAAATGGCGGCTTCTGTAAATGTGGCCACGTGTACCTGGACAATATCATAACATCGTGGCTTTCATATTTAGAAAATGCACTTTAGGGTGATTTAAAGATGGGTTAGTCACAGAGGAAAACAAGAAAATAGTAATGTAATTGTATTTGAGCCACACCTGCTGCACCTGGCTGACAGCGCTGGCCTCGATGGTCGTCATGTGCTCCGTCTGGTGAACAGTGTGCTCCTCCATCACGGGACACCAGCTCCAACACAGCTCAATCCACAAGAAAACGACTGAGAGGGGAAATAAAAAAAGACCAAGTTGATCCAAAACACTGTTTACATTAACATCAGATGTGTTAGCAGGGTTTCTGCAGGCTTCAAAAAGAAAAAAACTTGTGTTAAATAAGAGCCAACGAGCCCCCACTGTCCACAGGTAACTGGGATTAAACAATTATCTTGATAATCATTAAGAAAATCTAAAATATCATCTGTAATACATATAAATATTAATCACAAACACAAAATGTACATTGTTTTTAACGTTTACTGCTCTATCTAGGAAATAAAACCTTCTCTGACAGAACATGGCAGTGTGTCAGAGTCTGTTAAATATCCTAGTTGTCGATTATTCGATTACTAAATTAGTTTTAATTAATTTTTTCAATAATGGATTATAGGGGTGTAACAATACAGTGACTGTATCGATTTTTTTTCCTATGATACAACTACATCGATACACATGACCTTGTATCGAATCATATCGTTCTCTAGGAAGTGAATATCGATACACATGAAGTATCGATCGATAATATTGGAAATATCGAAATTAGAAATTTGTATGTTAAAAAAACAAACAGATAGTGGCTTTTTGGAGATACATTTTGTGTTTATAATTAAATAAAATGTTATATTCAACTTTTCTTCACTCTCTGTCTGCTGGACATAATCAACCCCGGCCGCGGTGCTACATTTGTGAGTAAACTTTTATGATTTTTGGCAAAAAGTTGCTGTAGCGATTATCGATTCGAAGGTGTTGAATCGTATCGAAACATATTGTTCCAAATTAGCCAATATCGTTCTTGAATCGTATCAAAACACTTCTAATCGATACATATCGTATCGTTGCAAAAACGTATTGTTACACCCCTAATGGATTATAATCGATTAATCCGATTAGTTGTTGCAGCCCTACTTGTGTCAGATTGTTGATGGCATTCATATTACATGTAATTTATAGCTTTTTAATGATTATCCTTCCAATATTTAATTTGTACAAACCACTGGTATAACAGAACATATTTCCATCATATTATTACAGGGTTCATACTTTTTTCTTTTTACCAAGAATTTTCCAAAACTTTATTAAATATGTCCAATGTGGCACACACTTTTGGTGCAACTTCATTTCTTAAAATTGGAAATTAGTCACTTAAAGAAAACAAGTAATTCCACTAAATTAAAAAAAACAAATCACTGTAAATTTCCAAAACTTTTCCAAAACATTACATCAAACTATAAAATTCCAAAACTTTTCCAGAGCTTGGAAATTGCACTTTAAAATTCCATGATTGTACAAACCATGTTATTATTTATTGTGCAAGCTATGGGTCTGTCTAGGAATAAGTGCGGTAATAAATAAACCTCAAGTAAATATTTTTATTGACAAGTTTATTTATCTGTATAAAAAGATTGAAAAGTGAAAAATACACTCTAGGCGCATGTCAATGGCAGTGATAGTTATAAAAAAACACACGAAAGAAGCACACAAGTGGATCTTTAGACCTTTTATACCAAACTGTGTACTGTTTGTGCGAAATGTACCACTTTGTCCAAACCTGATGACCTTTAAATTACAGCTTTTTAATATTTTTGATATAAACACGCTTCTTACACGTACATTTGTGTTCATTATTTTCTTTACAGTTCTCAATTTTACCATTTTCCCACTATGCAGGCTGCAAATCTACATCTTCCCTTCTTTAAAACCTCTTGTGATATATTTTCAATCAAATATCATGGCGCTAAATTATAACTTGATAAACCTAGACACCTCCATTGTTTTCAACGTAGGCTGATGGCAGGATATTTGCTTTGATTCATCATAAAAATTAAACTATTGGATGATCTAATGTGTCTTACTCTTTGTTGTGTCTGAATGTTTTAAATGTGTTATTTTGTCGTTTAGTTTTTCTGGGTGTTTTTTATATAAACCTACATAAGCTTCTAACACTCCCATGCACATGTGCTTATTTAAATTATTTTATACTGAACTGTAATTCTATTGTGTGTTAAATAAATAAAAACAATTACATTTCCTGTGAATAAATAAACAATGATGCTGTGAACTAAAGACATTTTTATGGACAGGAGACATCGGTTCTTTCCCCTTTGCTTAAAAAGATGATGTGCTGTATATTATCCTTATTGCAATGATGTATTTATTAAAACCATAACTGCTAACATTTTAACAATAATGCATTCATCCTTCAGTAATCGTCTCTGTGTTTCCTGGTGTTCCGGGAAATTCGGTTTCCCCGTGTTTCCTCTGTCGAGCGCCAAGACTTTCTCTCTCTTTTTTAATTTAAAGGTATTTTTATGAGATTGATGAATTAAACACATACTGTATGTATCATAATCGACTGTATTTTACCCATTTGTGTATTTTGAAGATCGTTAGGAATTGTTTAAAAAGCTGATATTATTAACATTCTGCGTAAGTACTGAAAACTGTAATTAACCTATTTTTGTAAAGCATTTGCATCAGCCATGTCTGACAACGACTGCTGTGTGATATTGTGCATTTATATTATTTATGAAAAAATATTTGCTACTCAATTGTAGACCGCGAATTGCCTAGAATTTCCATTTATTCAGTCATTGTCTAATTCAGTCATACTATCCGTACGTGTATTACTTGTAAAAAAAAAAAAAGTAAATAGATGTATTTTATTATTACTTCTATCAAAATTATGTTGCTTAGATCATATCTTTTTTTTTTCTACGTGCGGAAAATGAGGGGGAAAAAAAGTCTTCACAGTCGCTACCCCAACAATAAACATCGTTAATCAGCTCATTGAAAACATCTAAATCATAAAATCAGCACCAAACAGGGAAAATACAATCGAATATGACGCATAAAGTATGTGTTTAACTCAACAACCTGATAAAAAGACCTTTAAATTAAAAAAGAGAGCGAAAGTCCTGGCGCTCGATAGGGGAAACATGGGGGAACATAATTCCCCTGAACACCGGTGTTACATCGATGCTAGGCTAGCTCTGCCCTACATTTGGCTAACCCGCTAGCCAGCTACCATTTGACGGTATAAACTTAAACAATCTAAAAAATTAAATTAAACAGATGCGGGGGTCAGTATTTTTAAGCTCCACGGCTATAAATAAATAAATATTCATTCATTGCGTGCTGAGACTGTGCTGTTCTGGTAACGTAGCAGCTAGCAACGAAACCCGCGCAATGTAAAACAAAACAGGGCACAACAGGCCTCGTGCCGCTGCTGCGCTATACTAGAGTCTACTGTCGACGCGCGCCTAATACACAACAAAAAACCCCGATGTGTGCCATAACTCTGCCGTCAACAGCAGCCACAGCAGCCGCCGCTCGTCCTCCCAGCGCTGCCGGGTTCGATGCTGCGGCTGCGCCAGGGCTGAAATACATGGAGATTGCGCGGTAGGGCACTAACCTCAGAGCGGCTGCGCTACTTTGGGCCTGCGCCGTACACAGCGGAGACGGAGCCGAGCTGTAATGGAGGACAGCGAGCGGCACAGCGACCTCACTGTATACTACAGCCCATAGAGATAGGATAGATGTACTAGAGAGGCCACGGCGACCGCTACCGTGGCGACTCCGGCGGCCATCTTGTGACGGGAGGATAAGGCTAATGCTAACTCAACTCAACTTTATTTATAAAGCACTTTAAAAACAACACAGTCGGCCAAAGTGCTGTACACAGCAATAAGAAAATAAAAACACAACAAAGAAAAATCCATGTAAGGAAATAAAAGAACAGAGACTTATGACTAATATAAAACAAAGGTGAATCGATAATAAATAATAAATAAAACCAATAAAAACAATAAAAGTCAACATCTCAAACTGAGGTAAAAGCCAAAGAGAAAAGGTGCGTTTTAAGAGAGGACTTAAAACAGGAAGTGATTGCTAATGGTCTGTAATGTAAAAACAGCAGTGGTGGAAGAAGTACTTTTTTTTTTTTTTTTTTTTCTTAACTAAAGAAGAAGTACAGATAAAGGAGCAAAAATTTACTCGGGTAAAAGTAAAAGTATAAATTTAAAGTTTCTTCTTAAGTAAAAGTATAGAAGTACTCACTTTTAAATGCACTTGTGAGTAAAAAAGTAAAAGTATTTCTCTCATGAATGAGTTAAATGTGAGGGATTTTGCTGATTCCAGATGAAATGAACAAACTGCTGCAGGAGAAGAAACTGAATCTGTCTCTGAGCTCTTTATTATTCTGATGTTTCTAAAGCAGTACTACTTTACTGCATCTGTTATATTTAAGTACTGTGTGTACTACTTTACTGCATCTGTTATATTTAAGTACTGTGTGTACTACTTTACTGCATCTGTTATATTTAAGTACTGTGTGTCTACAATGAGGGTACGACAAAAACACAGGATTTTAAACCAAAACTCTAAATACTTTGTACTTCAAACCAATTCAAAAAAAGTGTGTGGAGTAAAAAGTACAGATACTTGCTTGAAAAAGTAGTGAAGTAAAAGTAAAAGTACTCTTTGTAAAATCTGCTCAAGTAAAGTACGCATACATGACAATTGTACTTAAGTAAATTAACTAAGTACTTTTTCTTTGTTACTTTCCGTCACTGCATTCAACTAATTGCCATGTAAACAGGAGCTGCACTGCTTTCACCATATTCTTTTTTCTTTAATTTATTTTGTTAATTTGACAACTTTTTATATTTTTGCATGATCTAATGCCTAGTCTTATTTACTGTAATCGATTCAGCTCAGAGACATTTTGGACAATTCTCAGTTTCTAACTTGGTTTAATAACATATTTTAATTCATGGTCATCTGTTCTCATGCCTTTACAAATACAAACGTACAGTGGATCTGGATAAAAGTAGAGACCACTGCAATATTAATAATGTTAACATATATTTTTTATCATGGTGAAAAATTTACTCATGGAGACTGCCAGAATGATTACGAGTTCAAAAATATCACCATTTCTCAATTTCCAACATTTATTTTTGGAAGTTGTAGCTGTTTATCTACAGTCACAACATGGCCGCCGCAGGAATTGCCACTGAAGCGTACTTCTAGCCACTCTAGTATTCTGTTTATCTCTATGCTGCACTGTGGTGGCTTCACGGACCCGGCCCGGGCAAAACGCTCGGTAACACAAGGTAGAACTACAACACAGCCAACATTAAAACAACCACAGCTGCGAAGTCAACAGGTCTGCAGTGGGAAATAACATTTTTACTATTAAATCTGTAAAAAAATAAACTCATAAGCTATTATTGTTCTGTTGTTATATTATTGTTCTGTTGTTAGCCTAATTTTATCTGGCTATTTAACTTAGTATACTTATTCCTTTGCATGCCCTTATACTTTGTATTTTATATTTTTGAAGTTTCTTTTTTATCATAGTGATATTTATTATTATTATTATTAGTGTTATATGTTGCACATTAGGAACCTGAAACAAGTTCCTAGTCTGTGAATTGTGTTGTTCACTGACAATGGCAATTAAAAATCTTCTGATTCTGATTATACTATTAAAATGAACCAGCATCAAAATGTTCTAACAACACTTAAAACTCTACTAATTAGCTTATTTTTCTCACAGCTTTTTTTTATTTATTTCTGAAATCATTCTAAAAACAACTTGCAAACGTGTTTACAATCCCATGTGCTTGCTAACCATATTAATAATGATATTTTCTACAACCCGTAAACATTACATGCAAAACTGCTCAACAGCGCCCCCTTCTGCAGACAACGCAGTGATGCTGCAAAGACTCAGTGCATGGAGGCGGAAATCTAATTTGTGTGTGAAGGAAAAGTAATAGTAGCCTACTTAGCTTAGCATATTAGTACTTTGTATTGAAAGTTTTTGTAGTTTTTTAATCCTAGCCCTATGCTGTGATATTTATCTGTACATCTGTGCTGGAGCAGGAGCCCCGGCCCCTGCAGGGCCCCTGTCAGAGCAGCTTCAGTGACTGCTCCTCCCTCGCTGTGTGAAGGAGAGATACTGCTTCCTGCTGCTGTCAGACGCTGAACTCATGCACACTGCTCCCATTACACCTGCGCAGTATTTCTATAACTGTCAGCACCTTTTGGAAACCTGTGCAATATTTATTATTATGTGCAAAAATTATTTCTATACAATGTACACATTTTACTTCTGCTATTTATGAATATCTATATACTGTACATACTCACTCTGCATATATTTATTACAGTGTATTTAATGTGCTCATAGTCTATTTTTGTTTATTTCGCTAAAACTGTTGTAGTTTTTTAGTATTTTTATTTAATTCTCTTAGGTCAGACTGGTCTCTGATACTTTTTTGTGCTCTTGTTTGACATCACTGTACTGATGCTGAGGGACTAATGAAGGTTTTCTTATTCTTTTCTTATTTTTATTCTTATTATTTTTAACATTTTTGGAGCCTGGGGACTAATTAAGCATAATCTGGTTTGTTCTAAATTGATGATAGACAGCGTGTTTTGAGACAGAGTTAATGTTACTTTAAATGTCAGTAATTTTGTTTCATTAAGCTTTCTGTTTTGTTTGCGTGCCAAGTCTGAGCCAGAGCAGTAGAGGGCAGCGTTTGGCACAGAGACCATTGTTTCCAGATTTGTTGCTGTAACAGGAGATGGCACTGAGGCATCGCTGGTGACGACTTTTCAGCCTGATACATGTCTTACTTTACAGTGTCCAGGGCCGTTCCTAGACGCTGTAGGGGCCCGAGGCAAGAGGGGCAACTGAGGCCCCATATAGGCTCCAGTTTTGTTTTGTAATCCCACCTCAAAGCAAAAAACATGGTAACAAGAGGGATTTTACAAACTTTTACTAAGCATTAATAGAGTTTTAACTAAAGAAGAAGTACAGATAAAGGAGCAAAAATTGACTCGGGTAAAAGTAAAATTATAATTTTAAAGTTTCTTCTTAAGTAAAAGTATAGAAGTACTCACTTTTAAATGCACTTGCGAGTAAAAAAGTAAAAGTATTTCTCTCATGAATGAGTTAAATGTGAGGGATTTTGCTGATTCCAGATGAAATAAACAAACTGCTGCAGGAGAATCTGTCGCTGAGATCTTCTGTCTTTATTATTCTGATGTTTCTAAAGCAGTACTACTTTACTGCATCTGTTATATTTAAGTACTGTGTGTACTACTTTACTGCATCTGTTATATTGAAGTACTGTGTGTACTACTTTACTGCATCTGTTATATTTAAGTACTGTGTGTCTACAATGAGGGTACGACAAAAACACAGGATTTTAAACCAAAACTCAAAATATTTTGTACTTTAATTCAAAAAAAGTTGTGGAGTAAAAAGTACAGATACTTGCTTGAAAAAGTAGTGAAGTAAAAGTACTCTTTGTAAAATCTGCTCAAGTAAAGTACGCATACATGAAAATTGTACTTAAGTAAAGTAACTACCGTAAGTACT
The DNA here is from genome assembly GCA_020698575.1 of Bostrychus sinensis. Lineage (NCBI taxonomy): Eukaryota > Metazoa > Chordata > Actinopteri > Gobiiformes > Eleotridae > Bostrychus > Bostrychus sinensis. The sequence goes on from CM036239.1 coordinate 3,423,509, forward strand.
TTTTCTTCACTGCATTCAACTAATTGCCATGTGCTGCACTGCTTTCACCATATTCTTTTTTCTTTTAATTTATTTTGTTAATTTGACAACTTTTTATATTTTTGCTTGATCTAATGCCTAGTCTTATTTACTGTACTTGATTCATCCTCGTATCCTGAATCGTGACTTTGTGAATAACAGACGGAAAACAGGAAAATCTGAATAAAACATATAACTTTCTGTTTTCTGGTGCAGTTCTAATGGTGAACAACATTTTAGGCTGGCTATAATTTATGGTTTGACTTTTTCCCAGACAGGGCAGCGTCACTTCAGTGGTTTGTTTACTGTTGTACAGGTGAACAACCGTCCTTGGGGGCCCCTGTTCAGCTCTGGGCCCCTACTGTGACGGCTCTGTCTGTGTCTCACTAAACGTCAGTAAGGATCATATTCAAAGTGACAGTTTACATTAAGGCTGGACGATATGGCAGGAGGAAACATGCTGATATTTAATAACTGTGTTGAAAATTACAATAACGATATTATTGCGATATTTGAAAATAGAGCCTACTTTTCGAACATAGTAAGTTAAATTCACTACATTTCACAAAAATGTAAGTTCCTGTATTTACGTCAAAACAGCCACAAAATCAAAACTTAACACAGACTAAACCAGGAATAAAACAAGGCTAAGCTGGGACTAAATTAATGAAATTACCACTAAAACTGGACTTTTTAAACATTTTTATTTAGTCACAACACATGTTCTTTTAAGGCTCTGGTGGAAAATGATTCTTCAGTGTAAATCTCTGTCAGATGGAAGACCACAGCGTTATTGTGATATATTTAGATTCTTACGATACGGATATTGCGATAACGATAATTTTGCGATATATTGTGCAGACTCTGTGGCTGTGCTTTAACTTCTGCTGACCCTGAGTAACAAGTTATTACTCTGTTTTTCCTTTTTTTGGTTGCTCATATTATATCATTTATGATGGGATATGCTGCCTTTGCTGCCATCTGCTGGCAACATCGCAGACTGCAAGCCCAAGTTTGTGAGGAGCGTTCCTTGCAGCTCTGCAGGGACAGGTTATTGTCCATAAACAAGGCCTAACACAGAAACAGGTTCATTATTTCCAGTTAGTTTACAAATCCTTTACTTCCATCGTGTGTTCAAATAGAAAAACAGAATGCATGTTTTCTCCTGCACTGCTCAGTGTGATAGATTCCTATTTGTTTTAACTCTAGCGTCCTGTAGAAGAGGCTTTTTTATGTAAATTAACTGCAAAACAGGGGAAAACAGAAGTCCTTATTTTGTCTGGTTCTGCTTTTTATGCATCGGTGATGGTTGGACAGATTCGCCTCGCAGCCTGAGGGTCTGCAGTCGATAAGGGCTGGAAGTGGGAATAATTAAAGGTAATTGTCTTGACTGTAACCGGTGCAGGAAAAAAAAAAGACTTTCATGATATATGTTCTCATTTACTCATTTAATTCTCATTTATTGCTCATGGCCTCATCAGAAGATCACGACTTTTTAGTTCTTAAATCTGAACACATCAGGACAGAACGAGAGGAAAAGGCTTTTTTGTTTTTTATGCTTCCCACAAATGGAATAATATTTAAAAACATCTTAGACTGGACACTGATTCATTTCTCACACTTTAAAGCACTGGTGGCTAATAAATATAAACATAAATGTACTTGTTTTAAAAATTAAGCTATTCCTATTGTATGTCTTGTATTGAATTTGTTGCTTGTTTGTGTTGCGTTTTTGTGTGAAAACAGGCGCCTGGATAAATAAAGATAAATTAATTTAGTTGAATCTATCGACCTAAACCTTGAAGTAATCTGCACTCTGTTGTCTTTTTAAAATGTTTACATGCAATCATAAAAGTGTTTTTTTCTTATCTATGCATTACATGAATATGACAATCACCATGACATGTTTTGTACAGGGTTGCCAGATCTTGCTGACAGTTTCCAGCCCAAACAGAACTTAAAACCCACCCAACACAATAAAAAACAGCCCAAAAACAACCAACCTCTAAATGTTTCAACCCTTAGTGCAAGAACTAAACTTCATAGCTGCACTAAAAAACAAACAAACAAACATAAACAGGTTTCTCAATCAGACAACCAAAGCCATCATGGTCATAGAAACCACAAAAAAAAACAACAACAAAAAACAAAAAAACATGAATCACTCATTTATAAAAACAAATGAACTGATAAATGAGTGGGAGGACACAGCGGTTTATTAAAATGTTTATTTACATTTTGTTTGCTGTAACATTACAACTATCTTGTTTGTATTTTCTCCAGAATATTTTCTAAAAACCTAGGCCAAATGTTGTAAAAAGCAGCCTAAATTTTATAAACCAGCCCAAAGCTATTTTTTTCCAGCCTGAGGGGTTTAAAAGAAGCCCAATCTGGCAACGCTGTGGTTTTTAAAGCTCGACCAGGAGCAGATATGGTATAAATCCACCAGGGGGCACTGCTGCACCGCGGATTAATCTCAGAGTAACGCCCCTGCCTTCTTTGCCCTGAATGATACAACACTGTTCATTCATAGTTTACCCTGGGAACATTTAGAAACAAAATCCTGCCATTTCCACCAAGCTAAGGCCTATACAAAACCATTTCTTTGGATTATATTTGGTCCTATGCTAATGATGTTTTTTATTATTTAATAGGCCTAGTATTAAGCACTGACAAACAAACAAAGTCCACAGTGGTGAAGTAAACATTTACTGACCTGTAATGTTTGGAGCTGACATTTAAAACGTGTTTGCTTTTTAAATGTTACATAAAATATTTGTGTGTTTAATCCTGAGATGTGACAAATGAGTGTAGTTGTGTAAACAGTTTACAGAGCAGAGAGGTCTGTGTTAAAGAGCAAATACACCGAGACAGCATCAGTCACTGGTTTGATTAAAGGCCACAGTTTTCCCACCTGATTCCACTCTACACTGTAAAAAAAAAGTGGTGAAAACTCAAAAACTCAAGGCAACACGGAGCAATGTCATAGCCACAAAACCAATAAGGCATCTAAAAACACCAACGTTTAAAATGACTTAAATTAGTATTTAAAGTGTTGTGGTTATAGGATATTTACTGAAAATAGTCTTCGTAATCCAGCCACACGCACTGTAAAAAAAAAAAAAAAAAAACCTCAAGGCAACAGGATCCCTCAAGATTTTTGAGTTTTGGGGCTGTAGGAGACATTATTTCTCTTTTATTGTTCAAGTCAAGTTTATTTAGTTTGGTTTAGGTTGATTCTGGTCTTTTTCCCCACAGCTGTTTTTTTTTTTAGGAGTTTTTCCTTACCGAGAAGGAGGGTCTAAGGACAGGAGTGTTTGTGTTAAGTCTGATTGTGTGTTTATGTTTGATCAACTGTTGTGAAGCCCTTTGAGGCGACTTTTGTTGTGATACTGGGACATACAAATAAATCTGAATTGAATTGGTGTTTGTTAATGTTTTGGACGGCACAGGTGACCTATATTTTCCTCGACCACTGGTGGCAGTGTGGAGGCAAAGGGGCTATAGGTGCAGAGGTGACAGTGCTTGGGGTTTCTGCCATAACCTCGCTGCCATAAACCGCCATCCTGGACCTCAGCTCGCCATACTCATTATTTAATTCATTCATTAAATAAACTTAGGTTATGACCTGGATCCCCCGCACCCAGAGCGACTAAAAAGGTAGGACGAGATGTCGCTACAGGGGCCAACTCAAAATCTCAAATTTTCAGCAATAATAATAATAATAACTATTTTTGTTCCCTTAATTTCAATTCAATTCAATTTTATTTTTACATCCCAGTATCACAACAAAAGTCTCCTCAAAGGCTTCACAACACAAACAATAACTACACTAAACTAAACAAACTCCTGTCCTTAGACCCTCCTTCTCTTAAGGAAAAACTCCTAAAAAAAAACCCTACAATTTGACGCTCATATGTCTAAAAACTTTCAATTTTAAGTTTTACTCACTATTATTATTTTTTTAACTCATACAACCAACTTACTCTCCATTTTTGCGAGAATAGATGAGGAATTCCTGGTTGAATTTCTGCACACAGCTTCATTATTGTTAGTTATTATTTAATACAAACATTTATATTTGCTGTACTAAAGGATGTAGTGTTGGGGCTCTTTGCGTTAGGGCCCCGTGGTATTTCCACTGCCTTGCTCATATTTTAGTCTCTCTCTCGCCATCTGCTCAGCTCTCTAAGTCCTGTGCGTCATCTGCAGATACCGAGGATGTAATTGGAAACTGAGTACTACTGTGTATAGGGCAGAGCGAAGAGTAATGCTTTTAATTCAAGCCAAAGTATGTTTTTATAGCCCGAGCACAGGCTATTGCCAATAGGAAAAGGAAAATGGACAGAAAACACTTCAAAACAAGAACATCGGCAGCTGTATCTCCATCAGTCTCCCTTCTCGCCTTTAAGATGTGTTCAGGAGCCTAATTGAAAATGCGGCGTAGGTAATGAAGCTGTTTATAGACTCATTATTACGATAGTCTGCATTAAGCACCGAGCACAGTGCAGATGTCCAGAACAAGAGCCGGAGAAAGAAGAGAAAAGAAAACCACATTAACTCAAGAAGGGGCCACAGTTGGGACGCACAAAGAAGAAAAACACTCGGTTATGAATCTGAATAATGTGAGCAGATCTGTCACAGGTGTGGCTCAGTGGCTCATCGCTGACTGTGGAGACCTGGGATAATTGGGTCCCTGTGTGGTCGACGTTGTTCCGTGGATGCTTGTCGGTAAAACACCTGGGAGTTCAGCTACGGAAAACCATTACAGCAAACTCTACACTGGAAAGTTCTGAGTACAGGACGTATTCCCAATAATCAAACAGGTCCAGTGGCTGTCAGTCAGATGTTTTTGTAGACAATGGCTGTGTCCGAACGTCCTCCCTAGTCCCTAATCCCTCAATCACTATACAGTCCAGCACTATACAGCGGACTATGCACTCATTTTGTGAATGATTCGGACACTCGCACACTATTTTTCTCTCACAGGTGATCATGTGACTCTGGCATCTTTGGCGAGCTCCGCTGATAATGAGCTTCTATGATACAGCCCGACCAGACTTTAGCGATATTTTAGTTATTTATAGATAAAAAATAATCATATGTGTGATTTTTAACATGAATTATAACTTTAATGAATAAAACAGAGTGGATTATTGCTCTGTGCCTTCAGAGGGGAAGCTGTCACCTGTACAGGCTAAGCTAAGCTAAGCTAAGCTAACGTTAGTGACTCTACACCTGTAACAGTTTATCTCAGGCTGTGTCTGAACATCATCCCTAGCCCCTAACTCCTCAATCACTATACAGTCCAGTACTATACTGTAGACTGTAGTGCACTCATTTTGTGAATGATTCAGACTCGCACACTATTTTTCTCTCAGCGGTGATCATGTGACTCTGGCAGTCTATGTAAAAAAAAGTTTGTCGAAACTCCGCTGATAATGTTCTTCTGTGATAAAGCCCAACCAGACTCACTTGATGTTTTAGTATTTATAGATAAATAATAATATGTGTGATATTTAACATGAATTATGGCTGTGATGAATAAAACAGAGTGAATTATTGCAGCTCTGTGCCTTACGTGGGGAGGCTGAACGCTGGCTAAGCTAACGTTAGCAATTTACACTGCAACAGTTTATTTAATAGCTTTTTATTTCTGATTACAACAGTGATAGAAGTAAAAAAAAAAGGCGTTTCTAACTGGTTTCATTCAGACGTGTTGTGTACAGGTTAAAGTCCTGCCGCAGTCCCGCTGTTCTCCTCCGAAACTCTCAAAGCATTCTGGTCTATACTGACCTCTAGTGACCATCGCTGTCCACTACTTTTCAAAGTGCATTGTGGGAAATTTTGAGTGCACTATTTTTTATCCATTAGACATTCGGACACCACTACAAAATGACGTGACCACTAGTATAGTGCACTATAGAGGGATTAGGGGTGACGTTCGGACACAGCCCATGTCAGAGAGGCCAGATTGAGACAGAGATGGCGGCCATCTTGTGACTGTAGGATAAAGCTAATGCTAATGGGAAGTAATGTAAAAGCAGCGACAAAACGTCAAAAAATAAATGTTGGAAATTGAGAAACAGTGATTTTTTTAACTTAAACTCAGCACATTTCTCACTGAAATACAAAAACGTATTGCAGTAACTCTCTACTTTTATCCAGATCCACAGTCAGTATGTTTGTATTTGTAAAGGTGTTAGAGCAGATGATCACTGCACCAAGTATAAGAGAATAAGGACAATTAATTAAAATATGGCATTAGAATTGTCCAAAATGTCTCTGAGCTGAAGCAAGTACGTTAAATAAGACATTAGATCAAGCAAAAATACAAAATAAATTAAAAGAATATGGTGAAAGCAGTGCAGCTCCTGTTTGCTGACAGTCACAATATGGCGGCTGCTCCGGACTCAGTCACTGCAGGTCACCATTAGAGAGTCCTCTCTAGTGTTTTATTTATTCTCTAAGGTTGGGACACAGAGAGGAGGGATGGTGAACGTATGAGCTGGAGGCCTAGAGGAAGACCAAGAGGAGGTTTATGGATGTAGTGAACCAGAGTGAGTTGGTGGAAGAGAGGAGGATGCAGATGGACCCCTAAAAATGAACAGCCAAAAGAAAAAAAAGAGGTTGCTGAATAGTTTAAACAAAGGCTATTACTTCCTAATTTAAGGCAACTTTGTCTGTGCTAATACATTGTTTACAACACAGACAAAGTTTACTCTGACTCCTGAAGATTTCAGTTAAAGAGGTTCTGGGATTGGCCGCTGTGGGGACGAGGAAGAGTCTGGTGTAGGCGGAGCTTATTGTGGGTAAAATGAAATGATGTTGTCTCTGTTGGAGCGGCCATTTCCAGTCTGGGTCAGCGTCTGCTTCAGGCCGACGGTCAGCGTGGTCTGCACCTGCTGCACGTCTTACCTTAAGACAAGTTCAGTTCAACTTTAACAATAATAAAGCGTTTGTTTTCTTATAAAAAACTAACCTGGACTTTAACACTAGCCACCTGGACAAATGCGAGTAGATTTCCATTTTGGCTCGTAGAGTGTTAATAACTCTGTAATTACCCAGTTACTAACACCCTACGAGCTACCACGTTCCCCATACCCAGGGACATTGTCACTCGTGCCTGACTCGGGTTTTTCTTACCTATATTTTAATATATTTTTATAATGAAATTTGGTTTGGATGTGATTTTTCAGGTGTTATTATCGGCTTACACTGCTGTTACTGCACACTGTTGAGTCGCAGACCTTCATCCTGCTCATGATGTTTTTGAACTTCCCCCCTCGTTCTGTGAAACTCACTACATCTCATTGCACAAAAGTTTTTTTTCCCACAAGCTGTGATGACTTTGAAACGACATGGACCTTTTTTGTATTTCATCTTTTTATTGCTGTATTTATTTATTCCTGTGTTTTATGTTTTTTAGTATTTGCTTGCTTTATGTGTCTGTGTTTTTATGTTTTGTCTGCTAACTCCTGACATCTGCACTCGAAGCTCAAGCAACTGTTTTCCAATATGTTTTACTGCAAATAAACTGAAGCGAAGTGAACTGAAGTGAACTATCCTGAGCCACCTCTGTCTCTGATATCGACCTGTGGCCCCGCTGCTGTCGTCAGAGCCACATTGGGCCCCTGTGTATCGTCGCTGATGCCGCTCTTCACTAACTCAGTTCTTTCCAGCAGCGTTATGAAGCAGGATTATGGGTCAAACCGCCAACTCTTTCCACATAACCCACTGTGCTTAATTTGATTCAGTGACTCACTCTGTCGCAGCTAAGGGCCCCGTGTTTTTTCTGTGACTTAATAAGCTTTATCAAATTATGACTCATCAGTTTTTCTGTGGAGCTAATCCAATATCAGACTGTGGCCATCAAAATGTGCAGTCTATCAGTGAAGGAAGATTACTGTCTTTTCCAAAATGTAGCAGTCTTTTCAAGGATAGTTGATCATTTAGTAAATTAATGTGGTCCTATTAAATAATTCAGTCAGTTTGTCAAATACTCTACTTAGTTATTGGCAGTAAATTAGCATTTAAAGTGTTGTGGTTATAGGATATTTCCTGAAAATAGTCTTCTTAATCCAGTCACATGCACTGTAAAAAAAAAAAAAAAAGGAAAAAAAAAGTTGCGAAAAGTTTCAACAACTAATATTTTTTGTTAATTTAACATTCATAGGTCTAAAAACTTTCAATTTTAAGTTTTACTCTCTATTATTTTTAACTCATCTCACAGCCGACTTACTATCCATTGTTTCCAGATGTGAATTATTTATTTCTATTACAGATGTGTTCTGTTGTTGCTGCTGTTTATTTAAAAAGAAATATTCTTTTGTTAAAATTAGTATTAGTCTTTATTATCAATAATAATACTTTTGTGAACACTGGACAATGTTGGCTGTAAGAAATAATGATAGTGAGTTAAAGTTAAAACTGAATGTTTTTAGACAAATGAACGTTAAATTAGGTAAACAAAAAATATTATTTGTTGAAAATTTGAGATTTTGAGTTGGCCCCAAAACTCAAAACTCTTGAGGGCTCCTGTTGCCTTGAATTTTTGAGTTTTGCTACTTTTTTTTTTAAAGTATGCCAATGTATTCTTTGTGCTGGTCCCTGGCCTGGATAAATGGAGACGGTTACATCTGGAAGGGCATCATGTGTAAAACAAAGCAATCTGCATGATTTGCTGTGGTAAAGCCAGCACAAAAAGGCCAAACACACACCAGCCTCACACAGACACACACCAGCCTCACACAGACACACACCAGCCTCACACAGACACACACCAGCCTCACACAGACACACACCAGCCTCACACAGACACACACCAGCCTCACACAGACACACACCAGTCTCACACAGACACACACAGACACACACAGACACACAACGGCCTCACACAGACACACACCAGCCTCACACAGACACACACCAGCCTCACACAGACACACACCAGCCTCACACAGACACACACCAACCTCACACAGACACACACCAGCCTCACACAGACACACAACGGCCTCACACAGACACACCGGCCTCACACAGACACACACCAGCCTCACACAGACACACAACGGCCTCACACAGACACACCGGCCTCACACAGACACACACCAGCCTCACACAGACACACACCAGCCTCACACAGACACACAAGGGCCTCACACAGACACACCGGCCTCACACAGACACACACCAGCCTCACACAGACACACAACGGCCTCACACAGACACACCGGCCTCACACAGACACACACCAGCCTCACACAGACACACACCAACCTCACACAGACACACACCGGCCTCACACAGACACACACCAGCCTGACACAGACACACACCAGCCTCACACAGGCACACACCAGCCTCACACAGACACACACCAGCCTCACACAGACACACACCACCCTCACGCAGACACACACCAGCCTCACACAGACACACACCAACCTCACACAGACACACACCAGCCTCACACAGACACACAGCAGCCTCACACAGACACACACCAACCTCACACAGACACACACCAGCCTCACACAGACACACAGCAGCCTCACACAGACACACACCAGCCTCACACAGACACACACCAGCCTCACACAGACACACACCACCCTCACGCAGACACACACCAGCCTCACACAGACACACACCAACCTCACACAGACACACACCAGCCTCACACAGACGCACACCAGCCTCACACAGACACACAGCAGCCTCACACAGACACACACCAGCCTCACACAGACACACACCAGCCTCACACAGACACACAGCAGGATTTACGCTCGTCTTTTTATTAAATGTTGCCAGTGCCTTTATGTTTTAAAAGTGAGTTTCAAACACGTTTTTATCTCATTTATTAACTTTTGTTGCTTGTGTGACGTCAGTGTTTCTGTAACAGCGTCCCGTAACCGTTCTGCAGTGGAAAAACACCTAAAGCCTATTTCACTATTAACTTTTTGCACTTTTTTCATAATTTTTCATCAGGGTTAGGGTTAGGGTGAGACACTCGGCCAAGGCTCTGTGTTGCTGATCCACTGGAAGCTGCAGAAAAAAAGCTGACGAGGGCCAAAAAGTAACTCTGTTTTTAAAGGCCAGCTACTTTTACGCTCGCTGCTTGTGTGTGTGTGTGTGTCTGTGTGTGTGTGTGTGTGTGTGTGTCTGTGTGTGTGTGTGTCTGTGTGTGTGTGTGTGTCTGTGTGTGTGTGTGTGTGTGTCTGTGTGTGTGTGTGTGTGTGTGTGTCTGTGTGTGTGTGTGTCTGTGTGTGTGTGTGTGTGTGTCTGTGTGTGTGTGTGTCTGTGTGTGTGTGTGTGTCTGTGTGTGTGTGTGTGTCCTGTCCTCTCTCTAATTGACCAGCTGCAGCTACGTGTTCAGCCTCCTTAAAACCCCCATTGATCCCAAGGCCATTTCACAACAGGCCTTATATTGCTGCGCTTGTACCCTCTGTTCCAGCAACATCTCTGCAGACGGGGAAGGAAACAGCATGGACTGTGATTAAGAGAAGACAAAAAAAAAAACTGAAAAAAAAAAAACAGAGAGTGAGGTGTGGCAGGTCGTACATGGAAAAAAACTTTTGTATTTGAGATGAAATGTGACGTAAAACTTATACCAGAGTGCATCATTTGTAGATTTTCAGTGACTAAAGTAGTTATTACATTTTCTAAAGGATTTGGTACCATTACAAGATAGGGATAAAGACAGTAACTTTATAAAGATTTGGTTAAAAAAAGAAAAACGAGGTAAAAGGACTTCATAAATAGAGCATTTACACCTGAACTATAGTGGTGGAAGAAGTACTCACTTTCTTTACTTAGGTAAAAGAACAGATAAAGGAGCAAAGTTTTACTAAAAGTATCACTGTAAAATGACTACTTAAGTAAAAGTGTAAAAGTACTCACTTTTAAATGTACTTGTGAGTAAAAAAGTAAAAGTATTTCTCATGAATGTTTTAAATGTGAGGGATTTTGCTGATTCCAGATGAAATGAACAAACTGCTGCAGGAGAATCTGTCTCTGAGATCTTCTGTCTTTATTATTCTGATTTTTCTAAAGCAGTACTACTTTACTGCATCTGTTATATTTAAGTACTGTGTGTACTACTTTACTGCATCTGTTATATTGAAGTACTGTGTGTACTACTTTACTGCATCTGTTATATTGAAGTACTGTGTGTACTACTTTACTGCATCTGTTATATTGAAGTACTGTGTGTACTACTTTACTGCATCTGTTATATTGAAGTACTGTGTGTACTACTTTACTGCATCTGTTATATTGAAGTACTGTGTGTACTACTTTACTGCATCTGTTATATTGAAGTACTGTGTGTACTACTTTACTGCATCTGTTATATTGAAGTACTGTGTGTACTACTTTACTGCATCTGTTATATTGAAGTACTGTGTGTACTACTTTACTGCATCTGTTATATTGAAGTACTGTGTGTCTACAATGAGAGCACTGCAAAAACACAGGATTTTAAATGAAAACTTAAAATACTTTGTACTTCAAACCAACTCAGTAATGTAGTGGAGTAAAAAGTACAGATACTTGCTCTAACATGTAGTGACGTAAAAGTACCTCTTGTAAAATTGACTCAAGTAGAGTACAGACAGATGGAAATTGTACTTAAGGTAACTAAGTACTTTTACTTTGTTAAATTGCACCCCTGCTGAACTAGAAGATATCCTGTTCCACAATATCTTTCTTTATTGCGAGATATGGCCAACGCCTTTGAGTGCTTCTAGTTTTTATTTCATTTCACCAGCGGCAATCTTTCCTTAAAGCAAAACTGTTAAACTTTTCCAAAAGATTTACTGATAACTAAAGAAGTTATTAGAGACTTTCTAATTCTGTTTTCTAATCAGTAATGAGTTTTACAGTTTGCAAAGACAGTGCACTCTGCTTCTGACTTTGCCGCTGTTCCTCCAGGAGCGGTGTCTGTGATCGGGGCCAGGGTCAGGGCTCTTGTACCGAGTTTAATTCGCTGCAGAACTGCCTCTGTGTGGCCCCTGCAGGTCCAGCAGAGCTTTAAAACGGCCCACGTAGGCACAATCAGAGTCTGGATGAGTCAGCGCTGTCCACACAGACGGGACACCGCCTCACCTGCACCGTCCCTGTCACCGAGAGGACTTTTCTGATTCTATTTTACATTTAATTACAGACCAGACATGTCCAAAGTGCAGCCCGGGGGCCATTTGGGGCACGGGTCGAGATTTCATATGGCCCTTGGCTTCTATAAGGAAAAGTATTACTTCTGTAGTGTTTCTGTGGCTTTGTCTGTTGTTCATCTCCTTTACTGCTTTACTGCCTTGTGTTTTCTAATAAGTTGGTCAAGAAAATAATTGCAGGGTTTATGCAAAAAAATGACACGGTTTTGTAGCCTAGAAATCAAGACGCACCCTAGTGGCAGAAAATATGTTTTGCCTTGCGGGTTGGTGTAGTAACACAGCATAGGGGCTAATCTTGGCTCCGCCCAGGGCTTCGTCGGACCAATCACAACGCTCTATCTGTGTAGCGGGTGTGTAGCGAGTGGAGTAGGCGGGGCTTAGCACGATGACGACAGCGCTGGGCGACGGTGCAGAGCATAACAACTACGATGGCTGTGGCGAACGAACAGCGCTCGTTTGAATCGGCCTTGAGTTAGATTTGGGTTTTTCTTTGAAAGTGGAGCAGAAAGAAGCTCTCAGATCATTCGACTTAAAGAAGGATGGATTTGCAGTTTTGCCGAGCGGCTATGGCAAAAGTCTAATATACCAGCTGGCTCCGCTGGTAGCTAAAAAAGCTCCCCTTGTCCTTTGCTCTGATTGGTCAGAGCGCTGATCTGTTACGGAAGCAGTCTGAATGACATCTGTTGATTCCATTGCTAGGCCTCGAGCTCAGACTCTACATTTACTGTTATGGTCTGGCTTGTCAGGCTAACGGTTTTGTCTTTCTGACATCAAAATCAGCCACAGGGGGTCACAAGCAAGTGTACTCTTTTTTTCCAGTCCCAAGCCTGGATAAATTAATCATTATGCAAATTTGGGCTGCATAATATATCGCAAAATTATCGTTATCCCAATATCAGCAATATCTGTATCGCAAGAATCTAAATATATCACAATAACGCTGTGGTCTCCATCTGACAGAGATTTACACTGAAGAATCATTTTCCACCAGAGCCTTAAAAGAACATGTGTTGTGACTAAATAAATGTAACCCCCATAATTTGACCCACTTTTCTTTTATTTGTTTTCATAAAGCCGGGTAAAAGATTGTAATTTGGAGAAAAAAATGTGATGTAGTTGCATCCACACGCCTCTAGATGGCATTAGACGCCAGGCTGAAATAAATAGCCTGCGCAAGTGAGTCAAGGAGAGACGGAGAAAAAACGTGGCAGGTAACGCACATGTTGTAATCTTGGTGCTCATTTTATCACAAATTGTATGTTAGATGTCTGTTTTTTTTCTTTGTCAAAACACCAGTTCTGAAGGTTAAACAACTGTTATCCATCCCTGCAGTAACAGTTTTCTGTAAAGATCTTCTCCGGTGAGTCAAATTAGAAAAATGTGCTTGAGCTAAGGTTGCTAAGCTAACGCTAGCTTTTATGCTAGTTTGCTGTATAAAAACCAATCGGAGATTCTTTTATTTTGAATATTGAACTATGAAAGAGACCAGAATGTGCATTAACTGTGGTTTGCTGTAAAATTTGGTATTAGGCCTATGCCATTTAATTTTTTATGTGAATCCTGGAACAGTTGATTTCGTTTAAAACAAGCTTGTGTTGTATTGAGATATTGTGAATTGTGATAGAAAATGTAAATGTGAGTTTAGATAACAGATAATCCTGCATATATGGACTGTGTTAGTAATTGAAATGTTAAATATGCAGGTTGGTTTTTCTGAGAGACCCCATTCAACTGAGGAATCCAGCTGCTCGTTGTTCGCCTGGACCACAGCAACCCGGGACTGGCATCACATCCAGAACGCTGGACACTCAGCAATACCAACCTTTGGTTTGCAGATAAGAACAGAAAAAATAAGGGAAAAAGAACTATATGGCCATTGACTAAAACGACTTGACTGACAAATCAAAAGACTGTGAATAACAAAAAGAGGTTTTACTGCTGCTTATTAAAAAAAAAATAATAAGAGTGGACATATAAAGTTATAACAAAAGAAAAAAAGATACCTGTGAAACAAAATTTTTATTTTTTATTGTATTAAAAACTATTTTTTTTCTGGTAAAACTTTAAGTTGTTTGTGCTTACTATTCTCCTTATTGAATCTAGAACCGTAATACCAGTTGTAGCTTCCTCTATAGTTATAACATAGTGTTACATAAAAATGTTTAAAAAGTCCAGTTTTAGTGGTAATTTAATTAATTTAGTCCCAGCTTAGCCTTGTTTTATTCCTGGTTTAGTCTGTGTTAAGTTTGGATTTTGTGGCTGTTTTGACTTGTAAATACAGGAACTTACATTTTTGTGAAATGTAGTGAATTTAACTTACTATGTTCAAAAAGTAGGCTCTGTTTTCAAATATCGCAATAATATCGTTATCGCAATTTTCAACATAGCTATCAAATATCGCAGGTTTTCTCCGTATCGTGCAGCTCTAATGCAAATCACTGCATGCTAGGAGACAGATGATTTTCTCTGGTGACCCTGAAGAAGAAGAAGTCTTTCTGGCGTCGACAGTGATACCAGCACAAGTCAAAGCTGTTATTGTTTTATATTTGCAGAATAACAGAACGTGAGAATGTAAAGTGTAGGCGTTGAACTCCTTTGCAGTTTGCTGTACAGTATCTTGTGAGACAATGCATTTTTAATGTGGACTTATTTTCAACTGAATAATTTAGTGCATGGTCAGCAGTGAGGGTAATCTCCACTCCATGACCCGAGCGCTGAGAAACTTTGAACAGACAAGAAACACAGACTGGAGCACTTTATGAACGCGCACAGTTTAGAAACTAAAGAGTTTATTAAACTAAATCCACGTTTGTCACAACACAAGCTGCAACACAGGGGGTGAGTTATTAGTCTGGCATAGGTTTTTACTCCAGATGCCCTTCAATTTATCTGGTCTCATGACACAGAACAGGTTTCAGATTCACCAAGAAGGAGCCAGGAGTGTCCAAACTTTTTCCAAAGAGGGCCAGATTTAAAGATCTGCAAATGTTCAAGAGCTGAACGCAAATACAGTGTTTTATTTTCAAAAGCCATAGACTTGTGATTTCCCAACAAAGTAACATATTTGAACATAAAAAAAAAAAACATCCTCTAAGTCAGTGGTTCCCAAAGTGGGGTCCGGGGCCCCCTGGGGGTCCGTGAAGGTACTACAAGGGGGCCCCCAGAGGCTGTTCAATTTCAATTTTTTATTTCACCTTCCAGCTAAAACAAAACAACAGAACAACATTAAAACATTAAAATGAATTAAAAGTGGACATAATTAAAGAGAATAGAGTAATTTAAACAGGGCAATGAGGTAAGTTGTCTGATGTCGGGGGAGTTATGTTATTTTGCAGTTGATATCTGTTGTTTTCAACCTGAAAATGAACTAATAAAAATTGATAAAAAAGATAAAAAAATAGATTTTGTCCTCACATTGTCCACTCAGGCCTCATTTATTTGTCCAGGCTCTATGTAAATATGTTTATTGGCTGTCTCTGGGGCTCCAGACGAGGGCCATTTAACAGCTCAGTCATGAATGGCCTGTAGCGTATGTCGTGTAGTTGGCCTCGCATGTGAACAGCAGTGTTATGATGCAGGAGGCCGGGTCGACCCATCTGCGGCGGGACCGGACCTGGACGTCCCGGCCTCTGTCACATTCATTACTGTGCACGGCCCCTAACTATAAATGCAAGGTTTGTCAAAGAGCGTTATTAATGAGCTCTCATTTGGCAGCGGGGGCTCATGTGGCGCGCCCTGGGCTGAAGTAACAAAAGGCAGAGACGGGCCAGACGCCCGGGGCTCCACCTTTTTAATCACATCTGTGTAATGAATGCAGCTGCTGTGAATCTCCGTGTGTTCATAATGTGTCCAAAATGCAGCGGTAACCTGGTGCTGTGTGTTGTTAAAGCCACTGGCCCCTGGGTCTGCGGGCTCTTATCATAATGTTAGATGGACTGTAACTCTGATAGGTTTCACTGAAGTGTTTGTGATGATTATATTCTGGAATAAGCGTTGACACATGACCTGCTGGACACAATGAACAAATTTATGTAGTAACCTTGGACTTTTCCATGTGAGTGATGGGGTTTTAGGTGAATTTAAGCTGGTTTAGGCCATTCATGCATTGAAAAAAAAAAACTTCTAAAGCTTTTGTAGTTGAAGTGCTCTGTGAAAATATGTTTTTTTTAGTTTCCACAAAGCAAAAATTATGTGATTGCTGAGTATACCACAGGTCAAATAAGTTACCTGCACCGGATACTACTACTACTACTACTACTACTACTACTTTGAGGGTACATCAGTAGTTCAATTCACATACATTATATTTCATTTCTTTATTATTTGTTTCGATCACATTCACAGTTGTTTGTAGTCATGTTTCAGGATAAAACTAGAAGAATACGTCACTCAGTAAATATTAAAGATCCAACAAATCTGTGAACAAACTACTGACAGAGAAAAGCTTCACCTTTCATTTGGTGCAAGAACCAGAATATCAACATGATCCAGGTCCAACTATGTCAGATTATAACTTCTACCATGATGTCATCTGTAATTACTTTTTCCAATGATTGTGGGGCAGGATTTGTTGCGTTAGAAGCTGTAAAGGCAAAATTAACCTCATCTCTCAAAAGTAAAGAATCCTTTAAAAACGTCCTGGATCCAGATTCTGATCCCGATCACCCCCCAAATGTAATCACTTAGTTCTTATTCCATTTCTAACATTTTCAGAAAATTTCATCAAAATCTGCTAACAAACAAACAAACAAACAAACAAACAAACAAACAAACAAACAAACAAACATAAACCAATGCTGCTGAAAACATTACCTTCTTGGTGGAGGTAATGTTTTGTTACAGAATGAAAAAGGAGCAGAAGGAAGATAAATCTGATAAATCCTGCCCCTTTCTCCAAACCAAGCAAACAAAAATAAAGGATGGTCTGAAAAAAACCTGTACAGTTCTAGTTTTACTAACTTCACACTGCACGCTCACAACAAACTCTCACAAAAAATACTTTACAATAACATTCTTCCTTTCATTACATTGAGTCATTACAGAGTGAAACATTTTATTTTATTTTAAATTAATTGTGTTGACTATAGTTACCAGTTTATGAAAACCAATTCAGTTTCTCATAAAAAAAATTGAATATTACATAAAATAACAATGATATGTCTATGTACTGAATCTATATGCATTTCACTTTTGAAACTACTAAAGTAACTTAACCTGTCCACAGTAATTCTGGCTGCAGCTCATGTGTATTTCTGTAGCATCACACACATCTGTCTCTGTCCCGGTCTCGCACACATCTGTCTCTGTCCCGGCCTCGCACACATCTGTCTCTGTCCCGGCCTCGCACACATCTGTCTCTGTCCCGGCCTCGCACACATCTGTCTCTGTCCCGGCCTCGCACACATCTGTCTCTGTCCCGGCCTCGCACACATCTGTCTCTGTCCCGGTCTCGCACACATCTGTCTCTGTCCCGGCCTCGCACACATCTGTCTCTGTCCCGGTCTTGCACACATCTGTCTCTGTCCCGGTCTCGCACACATCTGTCTCTGTCCCGGCCTCGCACACATCTGTCTCTGTCCCGGCCTCGCACACATCTGTCTCTGTCCCGGCCTCGCACACATCTGTCTCTGTCCCGGCCTCGCACACATCTGTCTCTGTCCCGGCCTCGCACACATCTGTCTCTGTCCCGGTCTCGCACACATCTGTCTCTGTCCCGGCCTCGCACACATCTGTCTCTGTCCCGGCCTCGCACACATCTGTCTCTGTCCCGGCCTCGCACACATCTGTCTCTGTCCCTCTCTCGCACACATCTGTCTCTGTCCCGGTCTCGCACACATCTGTCTCTGTCCCTCTCTCGCACACATCTGTCTCTGTCCCGGCCTCGCACACATCTGGCCTCGCACACATCTGTCTCTGTCCCGGTCTCGCACACATCTGTCTCTGTCCCGGTCTCGCACACATCTGTCTCTGTCCCGGCCTCGCACACATCTGTCTCTGTCCCGGCCTCGCACACATCTGTCTCTGTCCCGGTCTCGCACACATCTGTCTCTGTCCCTCTCTCGCACACATCTGTCTCTGTCCCGGTCTCGCACACATCTGTCTCTGTCCCGGCCTCGCACACATCTGTCTCTGTCCCGGCCTCGCACACATCTGTCTCTGTCCCGGCCTCGCACACATCTGTCTCTGTCCCGGCCTCGCACACATCTGTCTCTGTCCCTCTCTCGCACACATCTGTCTCTGTCCCGGCCTCGCACACATCTGTCTCTGTCCCGGCCTCGCACACATCTGTCTCTGTCCCTCTCTCGCACACATCTGTCTCTGTCCCGGCCTCGCACACATCTGTCTCTGTCCCGGTCTCGCACACATCTGTCTCTGTCCCGGTCTCGCACACATCTGTCTCTGTCCCTCTCTCGCACACATCTGTCTCTGTCCCGGCCTCGCACACATCTGTCTCTGTCCCGGACTCGCACACATCTGTCTCTGTCCCGGCCTCGCACACATCTGTCTCTGTCCCGGTCCTCGCACACATCTGTCTCTGTCCCGGTCTCGCACACATCTGTCTCTGTCCCGGTCTCGCACACATCTGTCTCTGTCCCGGCCTCGCACACATCTGTCTCTGTCCCGGCCTCGCACACATCTGTCTCTGTCCCGGCCTCGCACACATCTGTCTCTGTCCCTCGGTCTCGCACACATCTGTCTCTGTCCCGGCCTCGCACACATCTGTCTCTGTCCCGGCCTCGCACACATCTGTCTCTGTCCCGGCCTCGCACACATCTGTCTCTGTCCCGGCCTCGCACACATCTGTCTCTGTCCCGGCCTCGCACACATCTGTCTCTGTCCCGGTCTCGCACACATCTGTCTCTGTCCCGGCCTCGCACACATCTGTCTCTGTCCCGGCCTCGCACACATCTGTCTCTGTCCCGGCCTCGCACACATCTGTCTCTGTCCCGGTCTCGCACACATCTGTCTCTGTCCCGGCCTCGCACACATCTGTCTCTGTCCCGGCCTCGCACACATCTGTCTCTGTCCCGGCCTCGCACACATCTGTCTCTGTCCCGGCCTCGCACACATCTGTCTCTGTCCCTCTCTCGCACACATCTGTCTCTGTCCCGGTCCTCGCACACATCTGTCTCTGTCCCTCTCTCGCACACATCTGTCTCTGTCCCGGTCTCGCACACATCTGTCTCTGTCCCGGTCTCGCACACATCTGTCTCTGTCCCGGTCTCGCACACATCTGTCTCTGTCCCGGCCTCGCACACATCTGTCTCTGTCCCGGCTCTCGCACACATCTGTCTCTGTCCCGGCCTCGCACACATCTGTCTCTGTCCCGGCCTCGCACACATCTGTCTCTGTCCCGGCCTCGCACACATCTGTCTCTGTCCCGGCCTCGCACACATCTGTCTCTGTCCCGGCCTCGCACACATCTGTCTCTGTCCCGGCTTCGCACACATCTGTCTCTGTCCCAGTCTCGCACACATCTGTCTCTGTCCCGGCCTCGCACACATCTGTCTCTGTCCCTCTCTCGCACACATCTGTCTCTGTCCCGGTCTCGCACACATCTGTCTCTGTCCCGGCTTCGCACACATCTGTCTCTGTCCCAGTCTCGCACACATCTGTCTCTGTCCCGGCCTTCGCACACATCTGTCTCTGTCCCAGTCTCGCACACATCTGTCTCTGTCCCGGCTTCGCACACATCTGTCTCTGTCCCAGTCTCGCACACATCTGTCTCTGTCCCGGCCTCGCACACATCTGTCTCTGTCCCGGCCTCGCACACATCTGTCTCTGTCCCGGCCTCGCACACATCTGTCTCTGTCCCGGCTTCGCACACATCTGTCTCTGTCCCGGCCTCGCACACATCTGTCTCTGTCCCGGCCTCGCACACATCTGTCTCTGTCCCGGCCTCGCACACATCTGTCTCTGTCCCGGCCTCGCACACATCTGTCTCTGTCCCGGCCTCGCACACATCTGTCTCTGTCCCGGCCTCGCACACATCTGTCTCTGTCCCGGCCTCGCACACATCTGTCTCTGTCCCGGCCTCGCACACATCTGTCTCTGTCCCGGCCTCGCACACATCTGTCTCTGTCCCTCTCTCGCACACATCTGTCTCTGTCCCGGTCTCGCACACATCTGTCTCTGTCCCGGCCTCGCACACATCTGGCCTCGCACACATCTGTCTCTGTCCCGGTCTCGCACACATCTGTCTCTGTCCCGGTCTCGCACACATCTGTCTCTGTCCCGGCCTCGCACACATCTGTCTCTGTCCCGGCCTCGCACACATCTGTCTCTGTCCCGGTCTCGCACACATCTGTCTCTGTCCCTCTCTCGCACACATCTGTCTCTGTCCCGGTCTCGCACACATCTGTCTCTGTCCCGGCCTCGCACACATCTGTCTCTGTCCCGGCCTCGCACACATCTGTCTCTGTCCCGGCCTCGCACACATCTGTCTCTGTCCCGGCCTCGCACACATCTGTCTCTGTCCCTCTCTCGCACACATCTGTCTCTGTCCCGGCCTCGCACACATCTGTCTCTGTCCCGGCCTCGCACACATCTGTCTCTGTCCCTCTCTCGCACACATCTGTCTCTGTCCCGGCCTCGCACACATCTGTCTCTGTCCCGGTCTCGCACACATCTGTCTCTGTCCCGGTCTCGCACACATCTGTCTCTGTCCCTCTCTCGCACACATCTGTCTCTGTCCCGGCCTCGCACACATCTGTCTCTGTCCCGGACTCGCACACATCTGTCTCTGTCCCGGCCTCGCACACATCTGTCTCTGTCCCGGTCTCGCACACATCTGTCTCTGTCCCTCTCTCGCACACATCTGTCTCTGTCCCGGCCTCGCACACATCTGTCTCTGTCCCGGACTCGCACACATCTGTCTCTGTCCCGGCCTCGCACACATCTGTCTCTGTCCCGGTCTCGCACACATCTGTCTCTGTCCCGGTCTCGCACACATCTGTCTCTGTCCCGGTCTCGCACACATCTGTCTCTGTCCCGGCCTCGCACACATCTGTCTCTGTCCCGGTCTCGCACACATCTGTCTCTGTCCCGGCCTCGCACACATCTGTCTCTGTCCCGGCCTCGCACACATCTGTCTCTGTCCCGGCCTCGCACACATCTGTCTCTGTCCCGGCCTCGCACACATCTGTCTCTGTCCCGGTCTCGCACACATCTGTCTCTGTCCCGGCCTCGCACACAACCTTAGCCCTCTTTCTTTATTTTTTGAGAAACAGTGGAAGTTTTCTAGGCATCTGTTTGCATATGCAGCAGATGAATCATTGTTGAGATTGCAGTCACAGTGAAATACCACAAAAAGAAACCATTTTGAAGTCAGACATGCCTTCATGATCAGCCCTAATAGCCTATTTTACCGAGGAGCAGCATCAAAGTGGAGCACATTAAGAAATAGCTTAAAGTGGCTCATAAACTGTTTGGTTCCCCTAATTCCGACTGCCATCATCATCATCATCATCATCATCATCGGCATCCCAGACAAAAAGCTTCCCATTTCCAGTATTTTGTGCACTCATCACGCCGCCTCACCCACCTGCACATCTCTCAGCTGCACTGAAGCATCACACTGCCTCTGTCTCACAAACCATGGATTTAAACCTCAGCTCTGACCCGGACTTCACCAAATCCTCTGCCTCTCCAAATTTGAGGAAAACTGCAACTGAGATTGTGGTTGGACACCGCAAACCCAATTCTGTTCTATTTCTGCTGAACAAAAACAGCAGCACTCAGGGCAAAGTGTATATGATTGTATTTATTATGTCTTTATGTGCAACTTTCTGCACAACTCTTTATCATTCATTTTAACATCTGTCTTATGTTTTATGTCTTTCATGTCTTTTGTATTTATTGTGTGACTTTAGCTGTTGCACTGCATTTTAGCCCAAAATGACTTTCCCTTTGAGACAATAAAGTGATTCTGATTCTGTAATATATACTTTATATAAAACAATATGAAAGGGTAGAGCTGTAACGATGCAGTTACTATGTTTGATATTGTTGTTATGATTATCATCGTCATTATTATTATATCAATATATAATATTTAACAATCAGTTCATGTTCAGGAGCGTGAACTGAATTAATTCAAGACAGGGCTGACAGTGTTGATGTAATAAATAATAATAAAGTAATAAATAAAGAGCAAATACTACTGGGAATACAACAGATACTTGGAAATCAAGAGATAAATGGAAAAGCAAGAAAAATATTTCAGTAATGATATCTATTGCACACAACATAATTCTCAGATCAGGGCTGGCAAGTGGTGGCTCTGTTGCTCGGAGAGCGCCCCCTTGTGGCAGCTTGTCATTTTTAATGCACAGCATAAACAAACAGCAGAGGGAGGTCCTGACGTCAGAGGCTGCTTCTTTCTGACTCCTCGCCTCCTTTAATGCACATCACACACAATCTCACTAATTATTATTACCATCAACACTGAGCCAACATAATTACAACTGTCATGCTTAGACAGCAAGTTATAGTACATTAGATATAAGAATGACTCATAAAACTTAAATTGATATATGATCATATACGATGGTAAAATGAGTTATAATAGTAATCCTTATCATAAGCATAAAATAAACTGCATTACACTGCATCTGTGTGTAATGGACCATACTTAGATGGAATTATAAAGTATAATGTACGACATATGTCAGATATTGTATATAAATACATTGTTCTTTATAGTAGTAACTGTTCATTAGGATGAATGAAAGTTCGTCTTCTTCCCACTGCCTTTTTGAGCTACAATGATAAACAAACTGTGAACATGTCTGAAATATATTTTATTACATTTGTTTTTTGTTTTGTTTTTCTACCCAGTGTGGGTATAATGTATAATACTGTACAATATATTTATATTTTCTATGTACAATATTTTTATTTTTCTATAGCTCGAAATAAAGTACTCCAACAAACAATAAAAAAACCTATATCGATGTATCGTTTTTTTCCCTTCAATACAACTACGATACATGACCTTGTGTTGTTTGTTTTCTAGGTAGTGTATATTGATACAAAAGGGAAATATAATGATAATAACGGAAATATATATATTAGAAGTTTTTATGTTAAAGTAAAACCAGATGGCTTTTTGTCTTTTAATTAAATATAAATAAAATCATATAGTTATATTCAAATTTGCTTTGCTCTCTGTCTGCTGCACATGATCAGCCCCGGCCACGATGCTGCATTTGAGAGTAAACTTTTATTATTTATTTGTTTATGTATTTGTTTATGTATTTGTTTATGTATTTGTTTATGTATTTGATAGGGACAGTGCACATTAATGCACATCTGTTCAGACAGTGATAGATGTAAATATGCCAGATTATAGCAACAATGCTAATTTACATCTGCAGTCCCTGGGCAGGAAACACAAAAACATTAGACAGAAAAGGACAATAAATCACAGTGAGAGCACATCACAGACAGAACTTTACTAAAAAGTTAAGAGTCAGTGGTTACAGGACAGGTTTGCTTTAACCTCTGCTTCAGCTGAGTTTTGGAGGTTTGTAACCCTGCCTTGTGGAGAGAGGACGACTGTTCCAGATCTCACTGCTTTTACAGAACAAGCATTTTGTCCAAAGAACAAAATGGTTATGATTTTTAGCAAAAGGTTGCTGTATCGATTATCGATATGAAGGTGCTGAATCGTATCGAATCGTATCATTCCAAATAAGCCAATATTGTTCTTAAATTGTATGTCGTATTGTTGCAAAAACGTATTGTTACACCTTTATGAAATAGGTTTGCAAATCTCATGAATACTTTTTTTTTCCACTCTAGAAGATAAACAATATTTCAGGTGTTAAAACTGAAATATACAGTGAATCCCGAAATTATTCATACCCCTGGCAAATTCTGACTTAAAGTTACTTTCATTCATCCAACATGACACTTTTTGTTCAAATGAAGCTGAGAAATATTTTTTTCCACAAAGGAAACCTCTTGTACATCGTCTTTTTATCTTTTGGGAGAAGCCTGTGTCATTTCTGGTAAAAAAAAAAAAAAAAAAAAAAAGGTTGAATAAAAGTAACTTTAAGTCAGAATTTGCCATTCACTGTATAAAACCGTTTCATGATAAATAAGAGCTTATTTTAAATTTGTTGCAGCAGAATAAAGTTTGCATCTAACTATTGTAATTAGCTACATTCCATTATAAAAGGAATATTTTTAGACAGATCTATTATTAGCATTGGTACTGCAGTGGATGCTCCTAATCTATAAGTATTGTATAAATCAGTCATTTCCAAAGTCAGTCACTGCCCTCCTTAAATTTACCAAAATCCCACACAGACCCCAACAATACAACTTCCCTCAATCCCAAATGTTATTTTCATGTTTTTCTCCATATATTTCTATAAAAACATTACAAAAGACACTGACTATTGGCTGAAAAGTGTTTTAAAGTTATATTTTTAAACAAATACACTGTAAAAAACTCAATAACTCAAGGCAAAGGATCCCTCAAGATTTTTGGGGCCAACTCAAAATCTTAAGTTTTCCACACTTTCACTTAATTTGATGTTCATACGTCTAAAAACTTTTCTAATTTTTAAGTTTTTCTCTCTATCATTATTTTTTTACTCATCTTACAGCCAACTTACAGAGTTCAGAAAAAGTTATTCTTTTGTTAAATGTAGTATATTTAGTTTTTATTATTATCAATAATACTTTTTCTGAACAGTGGAGTCAGTTGCTGTAAGATGAGCTGGAAAAAATAAAGATAGTGAGTAAAATTTCAAGTTTTTAGATGTATGAATGTTAAATTTGGTGAGTTAGAAAAAACTATTAGTTGCTGAAAACTTCTCCAAAAGTCAAAAATCTTGAGGGATGCCTTGAGTTTTTGCAGCATTGTTTTTTACAGTGCATTTCAAACTCAATTTATTTTTATGTACTTAATATAGACAGCCTCTGGGGGCCCCCTGCAGTACCTTTATGGACCCCCAAGGGACCCCACTTTGGGAACCGCTGGTATAAACAATAAAAATGAATTTCTAAGTTTAGCATTGATACATAAGACACTGTAGTATTAGTTAAAACAACTGCTGTTTGATGTAAGCGCCATCTTTTGTTGGATGATGCACAGTGAGGATGGAAAACTGTGACCTGATTTGTAGAAATAAAAAGGCGCTGAAAACCAAAATAAAAAATAAAAGTAGCACTATGGTCCTAAAACTATAAAGAAAAACCTAGCATAAGCAATGAATGATCTTCAAACCTCTGTACTGAGAGCTAAATAAATGTTCTTAAGACTTTTCTTCAGAGGTCGCCACAGAAAATCATTCACTTTCTACTGCGGATATTAATTTAGATGCAACCCTCTTCATTTATCTTGGCTTGGGACCAGCACAGGTACAATAATGATAATGATATTGATAATGAAATCCAATGAATGAGAGTATTTTTGTGAGCAGAAAATCAGACGTGGGTAAATGAATAATGTATGGGCAGAGATGAGAAGTAATTAATAAAAGAGTTTTTTCCAAAGGCAGTTTATTTTTAGATACAAAAGCTTATTTTAACTGTACAACTCTCTCTGTGCTCAGGTTTATTTTTATTTTATCTAATATGGGACAGTGCACATTAATTAACATGGACATATAACACACATTACACAGGACACGAAGACAAAAGTCAAAGAGATATCAAAACAGATTAATAAAAGTAGAACATGAAGCACAGAAGAGACTGAACAATAAACAAACAGTTTCCTCCATAGATAGCAAGAAGGTTAGTTAACAAAAAGTTAATTTAAGATTAAGATTATCCAGCAGCCATTGTTTAATCGATCTATTAAAGATGTTAAAGGATGTTATGTTTCTCAGTTCCAGGAGTGGGAAGCTCGTACTGAAAAAGCCGATTGTCCAAATGTTGTTTTTCTGAATGGAATTTTGCAGCGTCCTCTGTGACGACGGAGTTCTCTGAGTTTTAAATTTAACTCTGGCAAGCGGTGTTGGGGCCAAACCATGAAGAATTTATAAACAACTATAATGTCTGAGTAATTAATCATGTTTTCCCAACTTAAAAAATGAGACAGAAAATGCATTTATTTACAAAATCATATCTAACACAGGCGAGAAGTGGATTCAGGCTGAGGCTTCGTTCCTCCTCGTTCATGATCCAGGAGAGGCCCAGTTCATCTCCAGCAGAGCTTCTGTCTCTGTGGTCTCGGTGTCACCAGGTTTCTGTTTCTCTCGAAGATTGATTTTGTTATTTAGTATTAGCTCTGCTTTTTTTGTTTTGTTTGTTTTTTATCTGTTTCTACTTTGGTATTTTACACATTCCTCTGTTTTGGGGTTTTGGTATTTTTGTGTTTGCGTTTGGACTTTGTTTCTTCTCTGTGGAGTTCTCATTTTTATTTACCTTATTTCCCGGACTATAAGTGGCTCCGGAGTATAAGTGGCACTAGCGAAAAAATGCATAATGAAACAGAAAAAAACGTATATAAGTCACACTGGACTATAAGTCACATTTTTGGGGGAAATTTATTTGACAAAATCCGACACCAAGAACAGACATTTCATGTTGAAAGGCAAGTTATAGTAATAATAGAATAGAGAACAACAGCTGAATAGGTGTGCGCTATGCTAACGTAACACATTGATGGTTATTCAGCTACATGAAGCATAAACAACGAACTGAATAGGTGTCTCGTATGTTAACGTAATATATTAACAGTTATTCACATAACTATAGCATAAAGAACATAATATAACAAGTTCACCAAACTCACCATCTCACTCCTAATCGCTAAATCCTTTAAATTCTTCATCCTCGGTGTCGCTTCTGAACAACTCCGCCAACTCCGGAGGTAGACGAAGCGCCGCTTCCTCCTCTGCGTGGCTGTCGTCAGACTCAGCATCAGTTCCATTTCCAATTATTCCGCTCTTTCTCAGTTGTCTTTATAGCCTAAGTTGTTAGTGGTAATGTTTACATTTTAAATTGTCAGTGGTACAGGTGCAGCAGATGCTGGTACACAAGCCTAGAGCGCCCTCTGGTGGCTGTCAGTGTGAAAATAACCAACACCTGAAATATTTTAATATATAAGTCACACCTGAGTATACGTCACACCCCGAGCCAGACGATGGAAAAAAGTGATACTTATAGTCCAGAAAATATGGTAAGTTTCACGATGCAGTTTTGCTTTTGCGTCCTTTGCCCCTTGTGTCAACTTCTGTACTCAAGTAAAAGTACTAGTACTTCAAAAATAATATTGCTGAAGTGATAGACATAAAGGTATGTAGTGTCCTAGTACACTACTTACTACCAGAAGTCTTGTCTGACGCGTTGTGTGTTGGCGATAAAATCAATAAAAGTATTTCAAACATTTATAAGCTTTAAAATGATACTTGCAACTTTGCTTAACGTCCAATAGATTTCCATCCATAAAAGGGTTCAATATCCAGCGTTTCAATACAAAATTTGTCCCATACCTGTACAGGTGAGGACATTTGCTCAACATTAAACACTTTACATCGAAACACAGATATTCACACAAATGAGTCTGGAGCTGCAACAGTAAATACAAACTGTAAGTTACTTTTTGCTGCAGTTATAGTTTCAATTTACAGAAAATAGATTTTACAGTGGATCTGCTTATCTTGGAATCACAAGGTCCATGGTTCGAGACCGGCCTGGGGACAATAATGATAGCAGTAGCTGTCACAGTAGTAGTAATACTTTTTTAGCTACTTTATTTAACCCGGAAAGTCTCACTAAGATTAATTTGTGGAGCCTCATTGGGAATCAATTGTACAAGGTCTTGTTTATATTCTCTCGCTCTTTTGGCTTGCGTTGTAAACAAAACTCCGTGATGATGACGGAGAGCGCTAACGTTTGAGAGCGCAGTTCAGCTAGTGGCCTGTAGGGGGCACACAAGCAAAAAAGTTACAGCAACTTACTTTCATACTACGTCGTTTTAGAGCCACATTGAAAAAATAAAAAAATACGGCACTACGAGAATAAGGTCGTAAATTAAATTAAAGTTGTAATTTAATGTAATAAAGTTAGCTGTCTGTGCTGCACTTTCTCGTTTCGTCCTGGGTTTTGTGAGGTTATTCTTTTATTTATTCTTCATGTATTACCATTATCATTAGTAATAAGGACTTA
The DNA here is from genome assembly GCA_020698575.1 of Bostrychus sinensis. NCBI lineage: Eukaryota > Metazoa > Chordata > Actinopteri > Gobiiformes > Eleotridae > Bostrychus > Bostrychus sinensis. Next base: position 3,451,837 of record CM036239.1, read on the forward strand.
TTTTAAATTAGGAGTTTAATTTTGAAATGTTACAACTTTATTCTTGTAAAATTATGACTTTATTCGCCAAATTATTGTAAGAGTTCAACTTTATTCTTGTATAATTATGACTTTTTATGGCTGCGACTTTATTCTCATAAAATTACGACATTATTCTCAATATTTTACGATTTTATTCTCAAAGTGCACATATTTTTAATTCTTTCCACTGTGGCCCTAAAACGCCGTCTGATGTTCAGTCTTGTATCTGAGTGACCTACTTCTACCTGCTTGCTATTCACCACATAATCATTTTATTCATACGTAATGAGAATTTCTGCAAAGCTATCAGCCACTATTGTATTTCCCTTCCACTACTGATAAACTTCAAATAGCCACAGCTTAAAAAAACAGATAATAAGCCTGTATACATATATTTTTCAAACCAAAGTGTATCTGCTAAACAAGAGTGGGTGAAAATCTGGTTCCTGGACGCTGCTCCTCGCTGGCTTGCTTTGTTTTTTAGTTATTGTTGTTGTTTTTTACTTCAGTTCATTAAACAAAGTATTCACCTGAGCCAATGTATACTTTTTGAATTGTTATGGGATGAATAACCTACGCCTATTTGTGTTGTGTGTAATCTTTATTTGTATTTTTTTATTTATTACTGTTGGGGTTTGCCAATGGCTGGAGCAGCTACACTGTAAAAAAAAACAAAAAAACAAACAAAAGGGATCCCTCAAGATTTTTGAGTTTAGAGGCCAACTCAAAATCTAAAGTTTTTAACAATTAATTTTTTTATTCACCTAATTTAATGTTCATATGTCTAAAAACTTAAGTTTTACTCACTATCATTATTTTAACTCATCTTACAGCCAACTCACTATCCATTGTTCAGAAAAAGTATTGTTATTGATAATAATAAAAACTATATATACTAAATTTAACAAAAGACTAATACTTTTTTCTGAACAATGGATAGTAAGTTGGCTGTAAGATGAGTTAAAAAAAACAAACAATGAGAGTGAGTAAAACTTTAAATTTAAAGTATGAACTTCAAATAAAGTGAACAAAAAACATTATTTGTTATAAACTTGAGATTTTGAGTTGGCCCCAAAACTCAAAATCTTAAGGGATCCTGTTGCCTTGAGTTTTTGCAGCATTTTTTTTTTTTTTACAGTGTATTGGTTGCTACTGCTACTAATACTTTACTACTGCTCCTGCTACTACTGGCCTAAACTCTGGCCTAACTCATCTTACAGCCAACTTACTATCCACTGTTAAAAAAAAAAAAAAAAATATTGATAATGATAAAAACTAAATATACAAAAATTAACAAAAGAATAATACTAATAATACTTTTTCTACTTTTGATAGTGAGTAAAACTTAAAATTTCAGGTTTTTACAACTAATATTCTAAGTTTGTCTAATTATGTCTAAGTTTTAAGTTTTACTCACTATCATTGATTTTTTTTAACTCATCTTACAGCCAACTTACTATCCATTGTTCAGAAAAAGTATTATTCTTTTGTTAAATTTAGTATATTTAGTTTTTATTATTATGAATAATATTACTTTTTCTGAACAATGGATAGTTAATTGGCTGTAAGATGAGTTTAAAAAATAATGACAGAGAGCAAAGGTTATTACACATATGAACATCAAATTAAGGTGAACAAAAAATATTAATTGAGACTAACTTGAGATTTTGAGTTGGCCCCAAAACTCAAACATCTTGAGGGATCCTGTTGCTTTGGAGTACGACGGTTTGTCGCAGGGCTGACACTTGGAGACACACACTCACACACAATCACTGACTTTCACATTCATTCCCTGGATTCACCAGTTCACGTAACGCATGGATATCTGTGGACGGTGGGAGGGAGCCAGAGAGAACCCTGGGTAATGTGCAGGACATGCAGACTTCACTAACAGAGACAGTTTGTTGGTGAGATGCTGCCACTGAACCATGCACAGCTCTTGATTCTAAAACCCACCTGCGCCACTTTTCATCACAGAACTTTGGTGTTGAAATGTTCTGATAATAAAAAGTGCATTTGTTTGTGGTGACCTTTTTAAAAGTAATGCCTGCACTGCGCCGTGTCCTGTCATCGCTTATTCTGGCTCTTTTCTCGGTGCTTTCTTCTCCTGACGTCGCAGGTGATGAGTGTGAAAGTGCTTCATCAGCAGTCCCCTCGGTGGGCCGGCTCCACACTTTGTCTTGGCTGTGACCTTCACTGATTCTCTCATGTCCATAACAAATGGCCCCTGGGCATCAGCGTGATCATGCAACAGCAAAACAGCAGCAGAATAACAACAAGCCCACCGCTGCGCTACTGTGTGTACAGCTATTGATTACAGTTTGAACTACAAGTCTAACTTCCTGACAAATGGAGATTGTCACTGGATAAATTTGAATTAGACTTGAGACCAAATACAATTATGCAAAGCCCACTTTATGCATATGTAAACAATGCATACATATTAATGATTATAAAGCTTGTAATCCATCAGTTTAAGTCTACAGGCCCTTGTTAAATCACAGATGATTGCCTATCTGCTCCCTCTGTTTGCTCCAATGTACAGTAGGCAGTGGCCCAGTTATTAATGTGTTTAAATGTGTGATTCATTAAGTGTGAATGCCCTGTTGGTCAGGCTCTAAGTGGCTGTGTCATCCCCGAGTGCTGCAGGGCTTGTAATTTCCTCTGTTCAATACTCTCACAGTGTTGATGAACAGACCTGTTCAGGCAATCTGCTGCAGAGGCAGCTTTTATATTGGCTGTGAGTCTGTGTGCAGGACGTGTGTGTAGTTCATGTGGACACAGTCTGTGAGGCCTCTGCTATGTGCACATGCTGTGTAACACCAGAGAAGGTTTTCTGCATTAGGGTCAGTATGGTCACAGCCTCATCACACCCTGAGCCCATGATAGATGAGGCCTCTTATTGTTGAGGTCCGAGTCCGCCCAAAACCTGCTACACATGCAGCGGTGCTGTCGCAGCACTGGAGCACACTCTCATAAACTTCCAAGGGCATCGATTCAAGTCGGCTTCATTAATATGTATTAGAAATTATTCTCCACTTTGTTAAGGCTAGTCCTGCCCCCTGAAGGTTACAGTCCCGTGTGTGTGTGTGTCCTGACTGGACCCGGGACCTGTACGAAGCTGGTCCAACTTATCCTGGATAAGTGTCTCCTACCCGGACAAAACCAAACATGAGCGTCTTAGGATAAGTGGTGCAACGAAGTGGGTCATCAACTCTGAGTTTCTCTGAGTTTCTCTGTGGAGTTGTCAGTGTGTTCACCTCCATGTCACAGAGATCTGACCACAAACCAACCAGGACGTTCACTAAACTATAGATCCATGCACTAAACTATTGAATATTTCTATATTTAGCTTTGCGTATTACCATTAAACTTATATTTTGACTGTACTACTGCTAAGGTTAATAACGCTTCAACATTAGTAATAATAATACTTTGATTTTATGTGATGTTTTTCTTCTTTCACTCTAAGGTCACTCTACTCCAAATATGGCACAAATAATGAGCTTGCTACAAAGTTATCAGACCTAAGGTTGCAGGGGGGGCTCCTGTCGATGGTGGGAAGACTCTGCAGAAACTGAGAGCTTTTTGTGGCCCTGCCCTATGCACAAAAAAGTTACTCCAAGCCAAGAAGATAATGCTATGCAGAGATCGTCAAACATCGTCATACAGAGTATAAAAACTTAGGACACTCCTCTTTTTGGAGCGCGCTCATTCTGCTGACTGTAACCTCACTGTGTTTTTACTGAATAAACTTCTGACTTGATTACACTTCTGAATCATCGTCCTCTTTGATGCTTTCACTCAAAATGAACAAATCCTTACAAAACCCATGCTAACGTCACAACAACACATGGCCAAGACCACACACACAGAAGTTAGTGTTTAAATCTTTATTACAGAGTTGAACCAGTTTAGAATGTGATGTCATTCTGAACAATAGGCCTATATATTATAATAAGTAGACCTACGTGTGTGTATAGTGTGTGTTTAAAAGGTTGATAAGATACTTTACAGTGCACAGTTGTATGTTTATGCTCCTCCTTCAGTCACAGCTTGTTTCTTAACACTGATTGGTCAAAAATCTGTCTTCTTATCTTATATTGAAACATAACATGTTTTCAGAGACGAGGGAAGATCTACTTCAATAGAAAGTGCTCCAGCTTCATACTGCAGTACTGAAAACCCAGAGTTAACCCCCTAAGTTACCCTGCTACCTCTCTAATCCAGCTTCGTAGAACGGGGCAAGTACAGTATTTATAATTGATAAAAAACTGGGCCTTTTTATAGTAAAAAAAAGTAAAGTAGAAAAAGTTTTATGATTTGTGTGTTGTTGTTCTTGATGGCTTATAAATGTTATTGTTTTGCATTTACTTACAGCTTCTCAGCTTTTATAGGGGCATTATGGTGAACTGAACACTTATTTTTCCTAATTTCCAAATAAAACTTGTTCTTTAGAGGAGAGCCTTAAAGGAAATTACAATACATCAAAATAAGAGAAATGATGCAGTGTTTGCAGAACTTGAATAAATCAAAGTATCACTTATAAATAAACTGGTGATAAGGTTTTGACTGAAGAACATTCAGATATCAGTATCTGATGGAAGAACCCTGATCATAATCACAGCTCTCCTGTGTCCACCAGTTTAGTTTTTGTCAGCTTTACTCCATGGTCTGCGAGCTCCTAAAGCAGAGTGAGGTGTGCGAAGGAACTTAACAGACACTGGCCTGCAGTGGTTTTCAGACTCGGAGGGAGTTTGATTTAAGAATAAATTGCAGTTGTCTTTTTTTTTCTTTTCTTTTCTTTACAGTTATATAGATTTCAGAGAGTTTGGTCCATGTTTGAGGGGCCGTGTAGGTGGAGTTTCTGTTTTCTGAATCTGCAAAGGTTTCAAACGCTGGCAGAGGTGTTTTGGTCTCAGAGTGGGAGCCGCTCCGTTCTCTGTAAACTCACTGAAAACGATGTAACAGCCCCAATCTGAACTGTGATTGGCTGACTGCTGGGCGCAGGTCAGCTGACCCGCAAACGCAAAATATGAGGCATTTATGTCTCATACGTAGGGCCGTAACGATACAGTAACTGTATCGATGTATCAATTTTTTTTCCTACGATACAACTACATCGATATGCATGACCTTGTATCGAATCGTATCGTTTTCTAGGAAGTGAATATTGATACACATGAAATATCGATCAATAATATCGGAAATATCGAAATTAGAAATTTGTATAGATGTGTTCTTTTTCTTGTTAATAAAAACACCAATCAGCTTTCTTGTCTTTTTGTCTTTTTATTCGCATAAGCCAAATTACAGAGCTCTGGGTTGGATCTGTCCCTACCGCCTACGTCTTACTCAGGGCTTACGCTGGGCGTCCAACAACGACCGTCCTTATCACACTGAATATATCCCAGGCTCAACTTCATACCACCCACTCCATATATGGGCATAGTCCAGGATCTGAACCAGTTCTCAGGCAAAGCAGTGCGAGTTGTAAGGGAGGGGCTGTTATCACTTCTGCTCCCATGAAGGCCACATTTCAGACATCACATTGTTCCCTTGCACTTCATGTGGCGTCTTGAGTCTGGGTCAGGTCCTGGTCACATGATTTGTCCAGATACATTTCTTCACATTGAAACACCATTTCATTATATACTTGATCATGTTCAAAACACATACAACAGTAGAAGTTAGTTAGTAGTTAAAATAAAACCAGACATGGCTTTTTGGAGATAAATTTTGTGTTTTTAATTAAATAAAATGTTATATTCAACTTTTCTTCGCTCTCTGTCTGCTGGACATAATCAACCCCAGCTGCGGCTCTACATTTGAGAGTAAACTTTTATGATTTTTGGCAAAAAGTTGCTGTATCGATTATCGATACAAAGATTCTGAATCATATCGAATTGTATCGTTCCAAATGAGCCAATATTGTTCTTGAATCGTATCGAAACACTTTTAATCGATACATATCATATCATTGCAAAAACGTATTGTTACACCGTTACTCATACGTTCATTTTTATTTATTTATTTATTTATTTGTCAGGGACAATGCAGTCAAACATAGGTACAAAGCAAAGTTTGCAGCTGATGTGATGCACACAGAGTTTATAGCGAGTGCTAATTTTTAACTCTCGTCCCTGGTTGGGCTTTTCTACAAATCACATAGTAAAACAATATTCAACTCTAAAAATACACAATGCAATTTTACATATTCAGTACTCATTCACTCGCACTCATTCACTCTCAGAATTTACAATATTTACAAATGGGTACAGTTTTGGTTTGCTTTCAGCCATGCCTTGAGCCTAGAGGTGAACAGCTTAAACTCATACATTCATATTCACTCAGTAACTGTCAGTAACATCTGTGTAAGTTACTTTGATGAGAGAGTTGTCCAGAGTTGTACTTCTGTTCTCTGCTTGGTGTCATCTTCTTCTGTAGACGTGTGTTCAACCAATCTGTCTCATAAACAAAGCAGTAAGAAGGAACGAGAGGTCATGTTTAGAGATTAATTTGTTTAAAACCAAAAAATAAAGGGGGAAACTTAATAATTAAAATTTCTGTAGGAAGATGTTTTTGCCTATTTAACCATTCCTGCCGTATACAGCTGTGCATGTAGCTTAGCCTTGAGCTTTTATGGAGTGCTCGTTGATGAAATGTGAAGTGTAATTTGAATGTGGCTCCTGTTGAAATATGGCCCATGGAGAGATTTATGTGGATTGTGGCACAAATTGCTAAAACAAATCAAAACATAGTCACCGGCGTCACTTTTATAAATATACCTCTAGGTGTCTAAAACAAATCCACAAAGAGCTCGGCTAAATTTGTCAAACGCCGGTCTCTTGTAAAAATGGAAAAATTGCATAATGAAAGATTTTTAGTACAAAATGCACACAGAAATAAAAGGTGACAATACTCGCTCTGCACACTTTAGAAAGAAAGAGTTTTAAATGGACATGTCAGCACCAGAGAATGGATTTTTGTCTCCTGATGTGATGTTTTTTTTCCTTTTCGGCATGAATTAACTCCTCTCTCCGACTCTGGTTCACCCGGGATCTGAGAAGTAATGGACAGAGCTGAGTGAGTTGATCTTTTTTAGCATCTGTGGGCCACAAACTCAAACCAAAGAGGGCCTCAAAGCTCAAAGCCAATCTCACAAACGTGTCTTGCATCTTCTGTTTACCTAATCCTGAAGCACTGAAGAGAGAAGAGCGCACAGGAGACTAAATCTTTTTTTACAGTGTACTTTTATTTACTACGTAGTAATTTACTTAGTTCCATTTTGTGAGGAAAATTTACTTTCTCAGACTTTAACTGAATTAAACAGTAACTCTTTTTACTTTTACTCATTTTTTTGAATAAGTAATAGTTTAGTAGTTTAGTTTTTTAGTTTCATTTTTTGTTTAGTAAAAAAGTAGGTAGTACAGAACTGGAAGGTCCTCTGTTTAGGCCAGTAGTAGCAGTAGCAGTAGTAAAGTATTAGTAGTTGCAGTAGTAATAGTAGTATTACTAGAAAAAGCAGTAGCAACCAATACAATGTAAAAAAAAAAAAAAAAAAAAAAAAATGCTGCAAAAATTCAAAAACTCAACAGGATCCCTCAAGATTTTTGAGTTTTGGGGCCAACTCAAAATCTCAGGTTTTTACAACTAATATTTTTTGTTCACTTTATTTGAAGTTCATATGTCTAAGTTTTAAGTTTTACTCACTATCATTGATTTTTTTTAACTCATCTTACAGCCAACTTACTATACATTGTTCAGAAAAAGTATTATTCTTTTGTTAAATTTTGTATATTTAGTTTTTATTATTATCAATAATAATACTTTTTCTGAACATTGGATAGTTAATTGGCTGTAAGATGAGTTTAAAAAATAATGATAGAGAGCAAAGGTTTTTACACTGAACATCAAATTAGGTGAACAAAAATATATTAGTTGTTGAAAACTTGAGATTTTGATTTCACCCCAAAACTCAAAAATCTTGAGGGATCCTCAAGAGTTTTCCCAATGTTTTTTTTTACAGTGTAGCAACAGTTGTAGTAGTAGTAGTAGTAGTAGTAAAAGAAGTAGTAGTTGAAGAAATAGTCGTACCAAAAGCAAAAGTATTTTTTAGTAGTAGTAGTAGTAGTAGCAGCAGCAGCAGCAGTAGTAGTAGTAGTAGTAGCGGTAGTAGTAGTAGTAGTAATAGCAGTAGTAGTAATAGTACTAGGTGTAGCAGCAGCAGCAGCAGTAGCAGTAGTAGTAGCAGCAGTAGTAGTAGTAGAGATGGTAGGAGTAGTAGAGGTAGTAGTAGTAGTAGCAGTAGTAGCAGTAGTAGCAGTAGTAGTAGTAGTAGCAGTAGTAGTAGTAGAAGTAGTAGTAGTAGTAGTAGTAGAGGTAGTAGCAGTAGTAGTAGCAGTAGTAGTAGTAGTAGTAGCAGTAGTAGTAGTAGAGGTAGTAGTAGCAGCAGTAGTAGTAGTAGTAGCAGTAGTAGTAGCAGTAGTAGTAGTAGTAGTAGTAGTAGCAGTAGTAGTAGTAGAGGTAGTAGTAGTAGTAGTAGCAGCAGCAGCAGTAGTAGCAGTAGTAGTAGTAGTAGTAGTAGTAGTAGTAGCAGTAGCAGTAGAAGTAGTAGCAGTAGTAGTACTAGTAGTAGTAGTAGTAGTAGCAGTAGCAGTAGAAGCAGTAGTAGTAGTAGTAGTAGTAGTAGTAGTAGTAGCAGTAGTAGTAGTAGTAGTAGTAGTAGTAGTAGTAGTAGTAGCAGTAGTAGTAGTAGTAGTAGCAGTAGTAGTAGTAGCAGTAGAAGTAGTAGCAGTAGTAGTAGCAGCAGCAGTAGTAGTAGCAGTAGTAGTAGTAGTAGTAGTAGTAGTAGCAGTAGTAGTAGTAGTAGTAGTAGTAGTAGTAGTAGTAGTAGTAGTAGCAGTAGAAGTAGTAGCAGTAGTAGTAGCAGCAGCAGTAGTAGTAGCAGTAGTAGTAGTAGTAGTAGTAGTAGCAGTAGTAGTAGTAGTAGTAGTAGTAGTAGTAGTAGTAGTAGTAGTAGCAGTAGAAGTAGTAGCAGTAGTAGTAGCAGTAGTAGTAGTAGTAGTAGTAGTAGTAGCAGTAGTAGTAGTAGCAGTAGTAGTAGTAGTAGTAGTAGCAGCAGCAGCAGTAGTAGTAGCAGCAGTAATAGTAGTAGTAGTAGTAGCAGTAGTAGTAGTAGTAGTAGTAGTAGTAGCAGTAGTAGTAGTAGTAGTAGTAGTAGTAGTAGTAGCAGTAGTAGTAGTAGCAGTAGTAGTAGTAGTAGTAGTAGTAGTAGTAGTAGTAGTAGTAGAGGTAGTACCAGGAGGTGGTAGTTTTACAGTGAAATACTTCACTCTTCAGTAAACTTTACGTTCAATTCTTGGTTTTACTCGCTTCATAATTTCATGAAGTACCTTTCCGTGTACTTCAGTAGTACTGTAGTAGTAGTACTGTAGTACTGCGGTGAAGTAGTGGACAGTATTTCACCTGAGAGCAGAGTTTGACTGCTCCTGCTGTGGATTTGTCACTTCTTTCATATAAAAATAGGAAAGGCGATTGTTTTATTGAATGAGTTCCTTTTTAACTGAGTCCTTTATCGAGAACAAAATCTGTTTACTGTGTACTTAGGAGATTCTGCTTCAAGCTTGATCAAAACTGAAAAGCTTTCCGTCGGTGCAGCCGTCGCTCTGTGTTCTCGTAGATTTCGTTGATGAAAAGCAGAGTCCTGAGAGAGCAGCCTTTTAAGAGCAGTGGGTCTTTCCTGGTAATCTGTTCAGAAGGATCCTCCGACGGCGGCCTGGGACCGGGCTCTGGTCCCGGTCTCAGTCCTGGATCCGGCTCTCTGCTCTCTCTGACATTTAAGACAATTGCCCAATGCCCCTGAGGGTACGCAACTGCAAAGGGCATGTGCCAGAGCGGTGGATATGTAATAAATACACAAACTGTGCACACAAATATTTAAAGCAATATTTCTGTTCTGAATTTCAAAAATACAGAGGAGGAAAAGTTATTACCGTTAGTTTCCTGGACTATAAGTCACACTTTATTCCATCGTCTGGCTCGGGGTGTGACGTATACTCAGGTGTGACTTATCTATTAAAATATTTCAGGTGTTGGTTATTTTCACACTGACAGCCGCCAGAGGGCGCTCTAGGCTTGTGTACCAGCATCTGCTGCACCTGTACCACTGACAATTTAAAATGTAAACATTACCGCTAACAACTTAGGCTATAAAGACAACTGAGAAAGAGCGGAATAATTGGAAATGGAACTGATGCTGAGTCTGACGACAGCCACGCAGAGGAGGAAGCGGCGCTTCGTCTACCTCCGGAGTTGGCGGAGTTGTTCAGAAGCGACACCGAGGATGAAGAATTTAAAGGATTTAGCGATTAGGAGTGAGATGGTGAGTTTCGTGAACTTGTTATATTATGTTCTTTATGCTATAGTTATGTGAATAACTGTTAATATATTACGTTAACATACGAGACACCTATTCAGTTCGTTGTTTATGCTTCATGTAGCTGAATAACCATCAATGTGTTACGTTAGCATAGCGCACACCTATTCAGCTGTTGTTCTCTATTCTATTATTACTATAACTTGCCTTTCAACATGAAATGTCTGTTCTTGGTGTCGAATTTTGTAAAATAAATTTCCTCCCAAAAATGCGACTTATAGTCCGGTGCGACTTATATACGTTTTTTCTTCTTCATTATGCATTTTTTTGCTAGTGCGACTTAAAAACCATTAACTACATTTTCAAAGGACTCGCTTTCTGGGTACATTTCCTGAGCATACTCTTACTTTTGATGTAAAAATAATTTTACTCCAGTATTTCGTGGAGCAGTCAGCTCATCTTTAATGAAGTGGCAGAGTCCTACCTCACAGGACGTAGCAGTAGCAGTGGAGTTTTACATTCAATACTTCTTCTTTCCTATTTTGCTGAGTGCTTCCACTTAAACAAAAACCCCACTATTTTTTGTTGACTTAATTTGACATTCATATGTCCAAATATTTTAAGTTTTACTCACAATCATTATTTTTTAACTCATCTTACAGCCAACTTACTATTCATTGTTCAGAAAAAGTGTTGTTACTGATAATCATAAAAAGTAAATAGAGTAAATTTAACAAAAGAATTACCTTTTAACTCCTATAAAATAAAGTAAAGCCTCTGTCCAGCCCTGCCCTGTCCCGCTGTCTGTGGCCACCTCACACAGATATTGAGATATTGATGTTCATTAAGAAGCATCCCGCTAACAAGTCGGTAGCTCAGCATTATCTAACCATCCATTAAAATTGTGTAATGTGCCCTCTGAATAACTTTGGCCTCTTAACAAGATAACTATCCATCAGAGTGCGTCACATATTGAGAGGTGGGTAATGAATGACCACTACAGGTAATAATAAATAATGCAGTAGTGTCACCGGGGACCTGAGCCATCACAGTGCCTGCAGTGGACCGTGGACCATTGATCCCCCGCTCCGTGTCTCATGTTTGGTCAAAGTATTGGCTGAGCATTAGCTTGGCTCATGGTGACTGTGTATTTAAGCCAATGTGGCATCAGATGAACCACTTTTATTTTATCTAAAGCAATTTATTTTAAGACAAATGCAAAAAAGTTAGGGCACTGCGCAAAATGTGATTCATGATTTTCATATTTCAAAAACATAATATTATTGACAATTTAGCATATGTACACTATATTTCTAAAAGTATTCATTCACCCACTGCAAATACCGTATTTTCTGCACTATAAGGCGCACCTTCAATGAATGGCCTATTTTAAAACTGTTCTCATATATAGGGTGCACCGCATTATAAGGCGCATCCACTAGATGGTGCTGCACTAAAGGGAATGTCAATAAAACAGTCAGATAAGTCAGTCAGTCAAACTTTATTAATAGAATACAAACCAGCGTTCTTACAACTCCCTCGTTGAAAACAATGTATGTCCAACTCCATTTGTCACAGTTCAAAGCTACATGAACAGCGTTCGAGTGCTCAGTTTTCTGTCCCCTCAATGTCGCAACTCTTCTACTGAGATGGAGCAAAGGCCGCGCCTCCTTGTTCTTTTGCGGCAGGATCCATAAACACGCCTATGGCACACATGAACAGCTGGGACTGGAATTCCCCTTTACCGTTTTTACCGCTGTCACTTCGGCGACGCCCCCTGAATACAGTAGCCATAATTAACCAACATTGATCCATATATAAGGCGCATCGGATTATAAGGCGCACTGACGGTTTTTGAGAAAATTAAAGGCTTTCAGGTGCGCCTTATAGTGCGGAAAATACGGTAAGTGAATGATTATGGTGTGGGGTTGTTTTCAGGAGCTTAGTTCCAGTGAAAGGAATCTGAAAAGATTTTGGACAATTCCATGCTCCAAACTTTGTGGGAACAGTTTGGGGACGGCCCCTTCCTGTTCCAACATGACTGCACCAGAGCACAAAGCACGCTCCATAAAGACCTGAATGAGTGAGTTTGGTGTGGAAGAACTGGACTGAACCTGCACAGAGTCCTGACCTCAACCTGACAGAACTCCTTTGGGATGAATTAGAGCCGAGACTGGAGCCAGGCCTTCTCTACAACATCAGAGTCTGACTCACAAATGTTCTTCTGGAAGAGTGGTTAACCCTGGGTTTCTCTGTGGGCTGTGAGCATCAGTGCTTCCTACCCAACGATCCTAACCTAACTACCTTACACTGTAAAAAATATCTGTAGATTTCATGGTAAAAATCTGTAAAATCTCAACAGTAAAAGACCGTAATTGATATATCGGTAAAATACTGTTTTGGTTACGGTAATTAACTGTAATATTAAAAATAAGGCAAAATTGTATTTTTTAGTTTTATTTTTGGTAATGTATACAGTATAGCACTGTTAAAAAAATTTAGTCCAGTGTTTATTACAGTTTAACACCTTTTTAAAAGATAACTTTAAATTTTACAGTAAATGTTGATTAAAATGTAAGCCGCAAACTGTAAAATATACAGTTAATCTATTTTTTGAAAGATTAATAACTTCATTTTACAGTAAATAATAATAAAAACTCAAAGTCAAAAACTGTAAAAACAACATTTGTGATAATATTATACTGTAAAATGAAATAAAGGCCTCTTGTAATTTTTACGGTAGAATTCTGGCAACCACAGCTGCCAATTTTTTACCGTAAAATTTACAGATTTTTTTTTTTACAGTGTAGTAATATGAATCACTAAACCATATCCATGCACTAAACTCAAGAAAAATGTAGAATACAGCTCCATAGGCGGAATTAGTTTACACCAGGAAGTGCAAAGAGTTGAACCAGAGACTCAGTATAAAACTGTCTGAGTGAAATATCTTTTACTGTTATGATGTAATGATATGATATCTCCTGTCATTGTGTTGATCTGATTCAAGGACGATACAAGTTGATTCAATCCAGCATCGTTATATCAATAATCAGTACAGCAACTTTATGCCAAAAATCATAAAACTATACTAAATCTAGCATCACGGCTGGGGTTGGAGAGTAAAGCAAAGTTTAATGTACCTTATTTCCATTAAAAAGACAAAAATTATGTCCAAAAAGAAGATTTTTTTCCCCCATTTACTCTAAAGTGAAGCCTGAAATTCTTCATACCCCTGGCAAATTCTGACTTAAAGTTACTTTCTTTCAACCAGCAAGTTTTTTTTTTAACCGGAAATGACACAGGCTTCTCCCAAAAGATAATAAGACGATGTACAAGAGGTTTCATTGTGGAAAAAAATATTTCTCAGCTTTTTTTTTTTTTTTTTTTTTGCATTTGAACAAAAAGTGGGATGTTGGTTGAATGAAAGTAATTTTAAGTCAGAATATGAATAATTTGGGGCTTCACTGTAGGTTTGTGTCAATAAATACTTCCTAGAAAACAATACAATACAGTTCAATACAAGGTAATGTGTGTATATAGTTGTATCATAGAAATAAAACATATTTACATCAATATAATAACTGTATTGTTACACATTAGCTAAACATTTCAGAAGGAGCAGTAATGACTAAGGAAGAAATCCAGGAAGCTTCTGACCCTGAACTTGAAGATCCCTGGTTTCCGGGTCTAGGCACTGTATCTCTCCCATTGCGAGATAGGGTCAGTGTCTTTGTGGCGGTCTGTGCACTCTGAAAGCTGCTAATAACAATAAACATCCGTCATAAAATAAAAATACTGTGTTTAAAGTCTAAAGCCAAAGTCCAAGGTTCGTGTCGGTGTCTTTTAATGCTAAAATATGTTATTATTACCGTATTTTCCGGACTATAAGAGGCTCTGGAGTATAAGTGGTACTAGCAAAAAATGCATAATGAAGAAGAAAAAACGTATATAAGTCGCACTTGGACTAAAAGTCACATTTTTGGGGGAATATTTATTTTACAAAATCCGACACCAAGAACAGACATTTCATGTTGAAAGGCAAGTTATAGTAATAATAGAATAGAGAACAACAGCTGAATAGGTGTGCGCTATGCTAACGTAACACATTGATGGTTATTCAGCGACATGAAGCATAAACAACGAACTGAATAGGTGTCTCGTATGTTAACGTAATATATTAACAGTTATTCACATAACTATAGCATAAAGAACATAATATAACAAGTTCACCAAACTCACCATCTCACTCCTAATCGCTAAATCCTTTAAATTCTTCAGTCCTCGGTGTCGCTTCTGAACAACTCCGCCAACTCCGGAGGTAGACGAAGCGCCGCTTCCTCCTCTGCGTGGCTGTCGTCAGACTCAGCATCAGTTCCATTTCCAATTATTCCGCTCTTTCTCAGTTGTCTTTATAGCCTAAGTTGTTAGTGCTAATGTTTACATTTTAAATTGTCAGTGGTACAGGTGCAGCAGATGCTGGGACACAAGCCTAGAGCGCCCTCTGGTGGCTGTCAGTGTGAAAATAACCAACACCTGAAATATTTTAATATATAAGTCACACCTGAGTATACGTCGCACCCCGAGCCAGACGATGGAAAAAAGTGTGACTTATAGTCCAGAAAATACAGTACCACTGGGATGATAATAACCAGCTGAAGACATATGAAGACAGTTCAAATTAATTCCAAGTTTGTGGCCCAAAAAAAAGAAAAAAACCTTTACGATAATGAAGAGTTGATTTGTTTTTGGGAAAGTTTGGTCGGTGTTTGTAGCTGGAGGCCATGTCTGCCGTTGCCCGGTGACTTTCTCCTGGTTTCTGACCTCGCCGCCCCAGATTACTGAGCTCCAGTGCATCAAAAAGCTGCCTGCCCAGGGGCTTATTTGATTGGTTAAAACATCCGGCGTCTACGGCTATTTTCCACGTGAGAGTGCGGCCGCCGCGAGCGCTGCAGCGGCGGATCACAATCATCATACATATTTATACAGGCCGCGCGTGAAGCAGTTATACCTCAACTCTTTTCATTTGTGCTGCGTCTTATCGGCTCACCCCTGGCTGTGTTTCTCATTTATGTGGGCCATTTGCTTTTTGTGTATTTTGTGTATTATCATATTCATTTTTCCATGCTCACCTTGTGTGGAAAAGCTCTGGGGAGATAATGATGGAGGAAGCTGCTGAGAGAAACACTGTGATGGCCCCTGATGGCAAACTTTTGAAAAATATAATCTATTTTTTATTGAGCAACCATTTGGACATTACTATTGACTGTGGCTTTATACTTTTCAATGCATACCAAAATTATTATTGTGGCAATACTTTCATCTCTTTTTGATTGCAATCTTCAGCACAACAGCCTGAAAATGAGGTCTTTAGAGTAGAAATTATAGCGATAATGTCAATATTTGTAGAGTACATTAACCCTGACAGGAAACAAAGTGAACGCAAAACTTAAAAACTTATATTAGAGAAACATGGCCATTAAGTTGTATGCATGTTTAATTTGTAGTAAGTATTAAGATAATTTAAATTAATGCAGAATTATATCTTGTTAATCTTGTTAATTACATGTTAATGCTGCTTTCAGGTGTCACGGTGTGGGACAGAACTGGTTAAGTGAAGTATAATAAAAACCACACTGTAAAAAGTAATTTAGCCAATAATTTGTAGTAACTCCATTCTATAATTTACTTCCACTAACAATTATGACTTTTTGAATTTTAAATCATGTTTAAACTCACTGTTACAAGTCATTTGGTTGTTTAATTTAAAAATATAAGTACTATTTCTGCCTTAAAAATGTAATTTATTTAAACTTAGTGAAAAGTGTTCATTCAAATATTAAAGTTAAGTTGCGGATGAGAGAATCAGAGACCATGAGTGAAATCAACCTGACAAAAATATTGTCCTTATGTATTTAGTAATAAATGTACTCTCTCTTTAGTGTTAAAGTTTCAGGTAAAAGTGAACCCAGCACCATGACCCAGGGGAACAGTGCCACACATGACCTGAGCTATTAAAGAAAAAACACTAAAAAGATAAACTGCTCACTCCCAAACTGCACTGAGTCTCACTTTAGTCAACACTGAAGTTGAACTGTGTTACTTAGATAAATATCTCCAGGTAAAATGTGTTATTTAGTTATAAATTACAGTTATATCCTTAAGGCACTGGTAACGACCGCTAACGTGACTGCGGAACATGATCAGAAAACAGATATTGCGACTGAACGCAAAAAGACGTGAACGCACACAAGTCACGTAAACGGAGTTCCTGTCATGTCTGCGTCCTGTTCTGCGTGTTTTGTTTCCCTTGCGTTTTATTTTGTAGTCTCTCTGTTTGTCTGTTTTACTTCCTGCCTCCTGTGTTTGGCCCTGATGTGAGCTCAGAGTTTATTTAGTTCCTGTGTTTTTTCCCAGTTCTATGTCGCGTCCAGGTGTCAGAATTCCTAAATCTTTGGGTTCTCACTCTCAATCCATTTAATCCATGTAACTGTACATGCTACAATTGTCACGTTATGTCAGTGCCTGAGTTCCCCAGTGCCCTGTTTTTAGTAAGTTTTTGTATTTTCTTTGGCCTTTTGGGTTTTTGTGTTTAGACTCAGTATTGGATGTTTCTCTTTGCACTGTTACAAGTAATTTGCTGGTTTAACTTAAAAATGTAAGTACCGTATTTTCCGCACCTAAAAGCCTTTAATTTTCTCAAAAACCGACAGTGTGCCTTATAATCCGATGCGCCTTATATATGGATCAATGTTAGTTAATTATGGCTACCGTATTCAGGGGGCATCGCCGAAGTGACAGGTTTTAAAAGCAAAGCTGGCTCTACATTCTGCTCAACCAGACTTATCCCAAATCATACGTGAGTCCTAAAACTTAAGCAGTTGTCCTTTTGTTGTCCTAGTTGTCCCGAAAATGATATAAGCGCGGAGTCTGAAGCAGTTGTTGTCTGATAAAACATAAGAAGTACTGTTGCTAATTGTGTTAGCTCCTGTATGTAATGGCGAATCTCCGCAGGTGATGCGCAGATGCTCAATCTGTCTTTAAAATTATTTTAGCGACTGAATAGAGGAGAATCTAAGCTTTAAAATGAGGTATAACATGTCCATATTCAGCAAATTTTAGCCATGGTTAGCTGTGTTCAAACCACTCTGTTGTAAAAATAACTTAGCATCACAGAGCGGGGACAGACGGCAAAAAGACGACAGGTATGGGATGAATGAGATACAGTAGTGTGACTGTATAAACTATAAAGTTACCCCTATATAAGTACTCGTATCGGTACGTACTCAAATGGAAGTACTCGTACTCGTATCGGTTTGAAAAAAAGTGGTATCTGTGCATCCCTAGTTTTCAACGAGGGAGTTGTAAGAACGCTGGTTTGTATTCTATTAATAAAGTTTGACTGACTGACTTATCTGACTGTTTTATTGACATTCCCTTTAGCGCAGCGCCATCTAGTGGATGCGCCTTATAATGCGGTGCGCCTTATAGTGCGGTGCGCCCAATATATGAAAACTGTTTTAAAATAGGCCATTAATTGAAGGTGCGCCTTATAATCCGATGCACCTTATAGTGCGGAAAATACGGTACAGTTTCTGCCTTAAAAATGTAATTTATTTAAACTCAGTGAAAAGTGTTCATTCAAATAATAAAGTTAATGAGATGAGAGAATCAGAGACCATGAGTGAAATCAACCTGACAAAAATAGGGGCTGCAGTCTTTTTCTGTAACAGAATGGAGAAAGGCTTTGACCTCTGAGTCATGGTTGGACCATGACCAATGTGGACTGGGCTATGTTATATATATGGAGTTTTTAGTACAGCTGAACATTTTTATTTCCAAATTTATCTTTTGGGACACAATGTTTGTTATCTTTAAGGATATAACTGTAATTTATAACTAAATAACACACATACTTATCTAAGTATTACAGTTCAACTTCATTGTTCACAACAGTGACTCAGTGCAGTTTGGGAGTGAGCAGTTTATCTTATTAATGTGATTTCTTTAATAGCTCAGGTCATGTGTGGCACTGTTCACCTGTGTCATGTTGCTGTGTTCATTTTTACCTGAAACTTTAACACTAAAGAGAGAGTACATTTATTACTACACTGTAAATAGTAACTTAGCCAATAAGTTGTTATAACTCCATTCTATAATCTACTTCCACTAACAATTATGAGTTTTTGAATTTTAAATCAAGTTTAAACTCACTGTTACTTGAGTAACAAGTCATTTGGTCGTTTAATTTAAAAATATAAGTACTATTTCTGCCTTAAAAATGTAATTTATTTAAACTTAGTGAAAAGTGTTCATTCAAATAATAAAGTTAAGTTGTGGATGAGAGAATCAGAGACCATGAGTGAAATCGTCCTGACAAAAATAGGGGCTGCAGTCTTTTTCTGTAACAGAATGGAGAAGGGCTTTGACCTCAGAGTCATGGTTGGACCATGACCAATGTGGACTGGGCTATGTTATATATATGGAGTTTTTAGTACAGCTGAACATTTTTATTTCTAAATTTATCTTTTGGGACACAGTGTTTGTGGTCTTTAATGATAATGTTGAAGCTTATAGTTCACTAAATATAAAGTCTAGTGCAGTCATTCTCAACTGGTCTGGCTTCAGGACCCACCAGATTCCTAAAATGCCTAAAAGCCAACGATCCAAAAAAAGGGATATTCCAACTGATCAAATGTATTGAACCTGAGACAGAATAATGTCAGAATATCACAGTACACCAACACAAAAAGAACACATTTAACAAGCAGCGGTGTTGCTACCGAGGTAAATATCCCCACCTACATTCTGTTAGACACAGTTTAATTAATTTAAAACCAAAATATATGAAATAAAAAAAGTGCAATTCAAAAGGATTCAAGTTTACAAAATGTACTTCTTCTGATGATCTTTTCTGTGGTAAATACTGAAAGACTTTGTGCTTTGGGGCACTTCAACCATAGGTGTAACAATAACATTACTTTTTTTTTTTTTTGGCAAAGGCCCACGACCCACTGAGAATGGTTCCGCGACCCACCAGTTGAGAATCACTGGTCTAGTGTATAATAAACTTCAAAAAACATAAATCTATGCTTTACTTCTCTCTCAAAAAATAATCTTAAACATTTTACCGTTCACAAAATGCTGTTAATTTCTACGTCTATGCTTTTACAATTCTGATTTATGCGACTCGATCAAACGACTCGGTGAGGCGTTCATGTGCTCTTTCATGTCAGAAACTCATATATACGATAAACCCAACACCACTTGAAAGCACCGTGAATAATGCTTTATTACTGCCAACTATAGTGGGGAGTTTTTCTGAAACGTTACCAAGAAAATGTGCTTTAGAGACGTAGGCAGTGACACAGTTAAAGGTTTAAATTATTCACAAATCGTATAATTAACAAAATCTAAACCAAGAATTAAGGGAGTTCGCAGCTGTGTTAGATTCTTCCCATTATCTATAACATTTATAGCACGCTCGCTAAGTGTAATTCGATTGACGCGTGTTTGTGACTTCTTAAGAGCGTAATTATTGGTCAGAGAGAGTACGCGGGGCCTAAGGTGTCCCTCCATTACCACAGCGCTCGAAGGCATCGTGGGAGAGATTAGCAGTGCTATTGCTTTTTGACTGACATCAGCGTCCGCAGTGATGAACAATGCTCTAATGGCAATGGAGATCTTTGCAGATACAATTGCTTTCTGCCATTATGCGCCAGGGCCTCTTCTGCTTTTGTGGAGAAGACACAAAATTGCCTCGCTATTATCTCACCGCCCCCGCTCCCTCCTCACAGCGGCTCCTCCTGGAATAAAGTTGCCCTCGGAGTGGAATAAAGAGAAAGAGAAGTTGATTTTTTACATCGTCTATATTCAGGATACGCTCCGTCTGCTGCAGCTGCAAGAAAACCTTTGCTTGTCCAGTCAGTTTTCCAGAGAGAACTCAGAGGATTTCCCGTTTTTTTTTCCTGCAGCGTCTTAAACAGATCGCACCATAGATCACTGACACTGTGTCTGTGGTTGCCGGATCTATTCCAATAAAGTCAGGAGTCACAGCCCTCCTTAAATTCACCAAAATCCCACGCGGACCCCCAACAATACAACTTCCCTCCATCCCAAATGTTATTTTTATGTTTTTCTCCATATATTTCTATAAAAACATTACAAAAGACACTGACTATTGGCTAAAAAGTGTTTTAAAGTTATATTTTTAAACAAATACACTGTAAAAAAATAAATAAAATGCTGCAAAAACTCAAAAACTCAAGGCAAAGGATCCCTCAAGATTTTTGGGGCCAAAATCTCAAGTTTTCCACACTTTCACTTAATTTGATGTTCATACGTCTAAAAACTTTTCTAATTTTTAAGTTTTTCTCTCTATCATTATTTTTTACTCATCTTACAGCCAACTTACAGAGTTCATTCTTTTGTTAAATGTAGTATATTTAGTTTTTATTATTATCAATAATACTTTTTCTGAACAGTGGAGTCAGTTGCTGTAAGATGAGCTGGAAAAAATAAAGATAGTGAGAAAAACTTAAAGTTTTTCGATGTATGAACATTAAATTTGGTGTGTAAAAAAATATTAGAAATTAGAAAACTTGAGATTTTGAGTTGATCACCCAAACTTAAAGTTACACTGTGTAAGATTCCCGGTCTTGCGCCTCTAGAGGCCACAGGTGCCACTGCACCGTCGCAAAACGTAAACACTAGGGCTCCTCCTCCTTCTGAAACTGTGCGAGCGTGCGTCTATTTCCATCATTGTTTCAACTTTAGTTGACCTGCTGCTACCTTTGGAAGTTTGGACTGGATCTTCTATAGAGTTAGCGCTAGCGTTAGCTTATCAACAAATATCGCGCAATGGTCGCAGTAAAAACAACTAATAACTGTATGAAAAAGCACGTTCTAAAGAAAAAATAAAGAGGCTAATTTACCTGCCCAACAATAAAGAAGCAAAAACGTGATCTGATTTGCAGCCTTCTCTGTCTCTCATCTGACGCCAGCGAGCAAAAGTCTGTCCGATGTTGACTCTTGTCTGTGATCTGGTGCGGTCCCTTTCACATTTTCTTTTTCTTGCCTCGTCCGACATTGTCTTCATCTTCTTGTGTCCTTCGGCCCTGACGAACTGGCGAAAATAACAACGCTAAAAGTAGCTTCCTGGTTATACTGCACCTCAAGTCGTTCCCTGTCACGTGACTCTTCCTCAACAGCGGAGCGCTCCCGACCAAACTGCGAGGGCGGTTTCTCAGTACAGAAGCCCCGCTCGCAGCAACAGATCGCGCCTCAGGCCTTATAATCGCTCAAAAAATCACAAAAACAAGTCAGTATGCCCCACATATTTAGGAGAAAAGTTACACAGTGTAACTTTAAAAATCTTGGTGGATCCTGTTGCCTTGAGTTTTTGCAGCATTGTTTTTTACAGTGCATTTCAAACTCAATTTATTTTTATGTACTTAATACAGACAGCCTCTGGGGGCAGTACCTTCGCGGACCCCCAGGGGGCCCCGGACCCCACTTTGGGAACCACTGCAATAAAGTTTGCTAAGGCCAAAGTTAAGAAAAACCTTTAGAACAATTTTAAAATGAATTAATAATGTTTTTATTTTGGAGGCGACAGTGGGTTGAGCGTTCACCCAAAGCACTGCCGATGTGTCTCTGGGCAAGACACATCACCCGCAGCCTTCTCCAGTCACTGTATGTGGCTTTTTGAAACAGCAAACAGTAAAAACCCTGCTACCGTGTGACTATTTCACTGTGGCAACCTCAAATAGAAAGGAAGAAGCCAAAAAAAAAAGGATAACCAGTAACACTTTAGAATAACTCTCACCACAAGACACTAGATAAGTTTTAATAAAGGATTAATATTCAGTTTTACTTTATTTCGAGCCATAAAAAATAAAAATATTGTCCACAGAAAATATAAATATATTGTACAATATTATACATTATACCCACACTGGGTAGAAAAAACAAAACAAAAGAAACAAATGGAATAACAATATCTATAAATATATTTCAGACATGTTCACAGTTTGTTTATCATTGTAGCTCAAAAAGCAGTGGGAAGAAGATGAACTTACTTAAAGTTACACTGTGTAACTTTTCTCCTAAATATGTGGGGCATACTGACTTGTTTTGGTGATTTTTTGAGCGATTATAAGGCCTGAGGTGCGATCTGTTGCTCCGAGCGGGGCTTCTGTACTGAGAAACCACCCTCGCAGTTTGGCCGGGAGCGCTCCGCTGTTCAGGAAGAGTCACGTGACAGGGAACGACTTGCTTTACGGCATTCCCTTCTGCTCTTATACCTGAGGTGCAGTATAACCATGAAGCTACTTTTAGCGTTGTTATTTTCGCCAGTTCGTCAGGGCCGAAGGACACAAGAAGATGAAGACAATGTCGGACGAGGCAAGAAAAAGAAAATGTGAAAGGGACCGCACCAGATCGCAGACAAGAGTCAACATCGGACAGACTTTTGCTCGCTGGCGTCAGATGAGAGACAGAGAAGGCTGCAAATCAGATCACGTTTTTGCTTCTTTATTGTTGGGCAGGTAAATTAGCCTCTTTATTTTTTCTTTAGAACGTGCTTTTTCATACAGTTATTAGTTGTTTTTACTGCGACCATTGCGCGATATTTGTTGATAAGCTAACGCTAGCGCTAACTCTATAGAAGATCCAGTCCAAACTTCCAAAGGTAACAGCAGGTCAACTAAAGTTGAAACAATGATGGAAATAGACGCACGCTCGCACAGTTTCAGAAGGAGGAGGGGCCCTAGTGTTTACGTTTTGCGACGGTGCAGTGGCACCTGTGGCCTCTAGAGGCGCAAGACCGGGAATCTTACACAGTGTAACTTTAACCCCACCCCCATTCATCCTAATGAACAGTTACTACTATAAAGAACAATGTATTTATATACAATATCTGACATATATTGTACATTATACTTTATAATTACAAGTATGTCTAAGTATGGTCCATTACACACAGATGCAGTGTAATGCAGTTTATTTTTATGCTTCTGATACAGTTAATGTAAGGATTACTGTTAAAACTCAGTTCATTTTTCATTTACAAACAATTTCTTCAACATTAATAAACACTATAAAGTTATTAATGTTTAATTCTTGAATACATGTGTCAAAAACGATTCTGTCTGTTTATTATAATCTTGTTAATTGCATATTTATAAACGGTGTAATAGCGATGAGTTATTTTACTGCGGTCTAAGCCTAATCTGGAAAATGACAGATTTTTCCCAAATGTCGGGGCAGCGTAACGTCACTGTCAGGAATAACATATTTGTGGTTTATATATTTGGTTCCCATGATTTAATTTGTTTATTTTCAACCGTCTTCCCTCATTTTGTTGTTGTCTGTGGCTGTGTTTACCCCGGGGAGAGGCGAGCACGGAGCGCCGGGAACAAATCACTTCATCGATCCGCTCCTGGTCCCGACTCCGGAACGTCAGCACAAAACAAAAGTGTTTATTAAGCAAAACCTTCCCAATCTTCTCCACACCTCTGCCCAGGCCAGGAGACATGTCCAACACCTGAGACATGTCCAACACCTGAGACATGTCCACTAACACCTGAGACATGTCCACTAACACCTGAGACATGTCCAACACCTGAGACATGTCCACTAACACCTGAGACATGTCCAACACCTGAGACATGTCCAACACCTGAGACATGTCCAACACCTGAGACATGTCCACTAACACCTGAGACATGTCCACTAACACCTGAGACATGTCCAACACCTGAGACATGTCCACTAACACCTGAGACATGTCCACTAACACCTGAGACATGTCCAACACCTGAGACATGTCCAACACCTGAGACATGTCCAACACCTGAGACATGTCCACTAACACCTGAGACATGTCCAACACCTGAGACATGTCCACTAACACCTGAGACATGTCCAACACCTGAGACATGTCCAACACCTGAGACATGTCCACTAACACCTGAGACATGTCCACTAACACCTGAGACATGTCCAACACCTGAGACATGTCCACTAACACCTGAGACATGTCCACTAACACCTGAGACATGTCCAACACCTGAGACATGTCCACTAACACCTGAGACATGTCCACTAACACCTGAGACATGTCCAACACCTGAGACATGTCCACTAACACCTGAGACATGTCCAACACCTGAGACATGTCCACTAACACCTGAGACATGTCCAACACCTGAGACATGTCCACTAACACCTGAGACATGTCCACTAACACCTGAGACATGTCCACTAACACCTGAGACATGTCCAACACCTGAGACATGTCCACTAACACCTGAGACATGTCCACTAACACCTGAGACATGTCCAACACCTGAGACATGTCCACTAACACCTGAGACATGTCCACTAACACCTGAGACATGTCCAACACCTGAGACATGTCCAACACCTGAGACATGTCCACTAACACCTGAGACATGTCCACTAACACCTGAGACATGTCCAACACCTGAGACATGTCCACTAACACCTGAGACATGTCCAACACCTGAGACATGTCCAACACCTGAGACATGTCCAACACCTGAGACATGTCCACTAACACCTGAGACATGTCCACTAACACCTGAGACATGTCCAACACCTGAGACATGTCCACTAACACCTGAGACATGTCCACTAACACCTGAGACATGTCCAACACCTGAGACATGTCCAACACCTGAGACATGTCCAACACCTGAGACATGTCCACTAACACCTGAGACATGTCCAACACCTGAGACATGTCCACTAACACCTGAGACATGTCCAACACCTGAGACATGTCCAACACCTGAGACATGTCCACTAACACCTGAGACATGTCCACTAACACCTGAGACATGTCCAACACCTGAGACATGTCCACTAACACCTGAGACATGTCCACTAACACCTGAGACATGTCCAACACCTGAGACATGTCCACTAACACCTGAGACATGTCCACTAACACCTGAGACATGTCCAACACCTGAGACATGTCCACTAACACCTGAGACATGTCCAACACCTGAGACATGTCCACTAACACCTGAGACATGTCCAACACCTGAGACATGTCCACTAACACCTGAGACATGTCCACTAACACCTGAGACATGTCCACTAACACCTGAGACATGTCCAACACCTGAGACATGTCCACTAACACCTGAGACATGTCCACTAACACCTGAGACATGTCCAACACCTGAGACATGTCCACTAACACCTGAGACATGTCCACTAACACCTGAGACATGTCCAACACCTGAGACATGTCCAACACCTGAGACATGTCCACTAACACCTGAGACATGTCCACTAACACCTGAGACATGTCCACTAACACCTGAGACATGTCCAACACCTGAGACATGTCCACTAACACCTGAGACATGTCCACTAACACCTGAGACATGTCCAACACCTGAGACATGTCCAACACCTGAGACATGTCCACTAACACCTGAGACATGTCCAACACCTGAGACATGTCCAACACCTGAGACATGTCCACTAACACCTGAGACATGTCCACTAACACCTGAGACATGTCCAACACCTGAGACATGTCCAACACCTGAGACATGTCCACTAACACCTGAGACCTGTCCAACACCTGAGACATGTCCAACACCTGAGACATGTCCACTAACACCTGAGACATGTCCACTAACACCTGAGACATGTCCAACACCTGAGACATGTCCACTAACACCTGAGACATGTCCAACACCTGAGACATGTCCAACACCTGAGACATGTCCACTAACACCTGAGACATGTCCACTAACACCTGAGACATGTCCAACACCTGAGACATGTCCACTAACACCTGAGACATGTCCACTAACACCTGAGACATGTCCAACACCTGAGACATGTCCACTAACACCTGAGACATGTCCACTAACACCTGAGACATGTCCAACACCTGAGACATGTCCACTAACACCTGAGACATGTCCAACACCTGAGACATGTCCACTAACACCTGAGACATGTCCAACACCTGAGACATGTCCACTAACACCTGAGACATGTCCAACACCTGAGACATGTCCAACACCTGAGACATGTCCACTAACACCTGAGACATGTCCACTAACACCTGAGACATGTCCAACACCTGAGACATGTCCACTAACACCTGAGACATGTCCACTAACACCTGAGACATGTCCAACACCTGAGACATGTCCACTAACACCTGAGACATGTCCACTAACACCTGAGACATGTCCAACACCTGAGACATGTCCACTAACACCTGAGACATGTCCACTAACACCTGAGACATGTCCAACACCTGAGACATGTCCACTAACACCTGAGACATGTCCACTAACACCTGAGACATGTCCACTAACACCTGAGACATGTCCACTAACACCTGAGACATGTCCAACACCTGAGACATGTCCACTAACACCTGAGACATGTCCACTAACACCTGAGACATGTCCACTAACACCTGAGACATGTCCACTAACACCTGAGACATGTCCAACACCTGAGACATGTCCACTAACACCTGAGACATGTCCACTAACACCTGAGACATGTCCACTAACACCTGAGACATGTCCAACACCTGAGACATGTCCAACACCTGAGACATGTCCACTAACACCTGAGACATGTCCAACACCTGAGACATGTCCAACACCTGAGACATGTCCACTAACACCTGAGACATGTCCACTAACACCTGAGACATGTCCACTAACACCTGAGACATGTCCAACACCTGAGACATGTCCACTAACACCTGAGACATGTCCACTAACACCTGAGACATGTCCACTAACACCTGAGACATGTCCAACACCTGAGACATGTCCAACTAACACCTGAGACATTGTCCAACACCTGAGACATGTCCAACACCTGAGACATGTCCTAACACCTGAGACATGTCCACTAACACCTGAGACATGTCCAACACCTGAGACATGTCCACTAACACCTGAGACATGTCCAACACCTGAGACATGTCCACTAACACCTGAGACATGTCCACTAACACCTGAGACATGTCCAACACCTGAGACATGTCCAACACCTGAGACATGTCCACTAACACCTGAGACATGTCCAACACCTGAGACATGTCCAACAACCTGAGACATGTCCACTAACACCTGAGACATGTCCCTAACACCTGAGACATGTCCAACACCTGAGACATGTCACTAACACCTGAGACATGTCCACTAACACCTGAGACATGTCCACTAACACCTGAGACATGTCCAACACCTGAGACATGTCCACTAACACCTGAGACATGTCCACTAACACCTGAGACATGTCCAACACCTGAGACATGTCCAACACCTGAGACATGTCCACTAACACCTGAGACATGTCCAACACCTGAGACATGTCCACTAACAACCTGAGACATGTCCACTAACACCTGAGACATGTCCAACCACCTGAGACATGTCCAACACCTGAGACATGTCCACTAACACCTGAGACATGTCCAACACCTGAGACATGTCCCAACACCTGAGACATGTCCACTAACACCTGAGACATGTCCACTAACACCTGAGACATGTCCACTAACACCTGAGACATGTCCAACACCTGAGACATGTCCACTAACACCTGAGACATGTCCACTAACACCTGAGACATGTCCAACACCTGAGACATGTCCAACACCTGAGACATGTCCAACACCTGAGACATGTCCACTAACACCTGAGACATGTCCAACACCTGAGACATGTCCAACACCTGAGACATGTCCACTAACACCTGAGACATGTCCACTAACACCTGAGACATGTCCAACACCTGAGACATGTCCAACACCTGAGACATGTCCACTAACACCTGAGACATGTCCAACACCTGAGACATGTCCAACACTTGAGACATGCCCACTAACACCTGAGACATGTCCAACACCTGAGACATGTCCAACACCTGAGACATGTCCACTAACACCTGAGACATGTCCAACACCTGAGACATGTCCAACACCTGAGACATGTCCACTAACACCTGAGACATGTCCACTAACACCTGAGACATGTCCAACACCTGAGACATGTCCACTAACACCTGAGACATGTCCACTAACACCTGAGACATGTCCAACACCTGAGACATGTCCACTAACACCTGAGACATGTCCACTAACACCTGAGACATGTCCAACACCTGAGACATGTCCACTAACACCTGAGACATGTCCAACACCTGAGACATGTCCACTAACACCTGAGACATGTCCACTAACACCTGAGACATGTCCACTAACACCTGAGACATGTCCACTAACACCTGAGACATGTCCAACACCTGAGACATGTCCACTAACACCTGAGACATGTCCACTAACACCTGAGACATGTCCACTAACACCTGAGACATGTCCAACACCTGAGACATGTCCAACACCTGAGACATGTCCACTAACACCTGAGACATGTCCAACACCTGAGACATGTCCAACAACTGAGACATGTCCACTAACACCTGAGACATGTCCACTAACACCTGAGACATGTCCACTAACACCTGAGACATGTCCAACACCTGAGACATGTCCACTAACACCTGAGACATGTCCACTAACACCTGAGACATGTCCACTAACACCTGAGACATGTCCAACACCTGAGACATGTCCACTAACACCTGAGACATGTCCACTAACACCTGAGACATGTCCAACACCTGAGACATGTCCCCCAACGTCTTCTAGACCAGTGTTTCCCAACCAGGGGGATGGGGACCCCAGGGGTACGCGAGCACACTGCAGGGGAACAGGTAGTTACAGATCATCTGTAGTGTGTTTATATTTGGCTTTGAAAAACTAAAATTAACCTAAATCAAGGGAATGCAGCACTAAACCCGGACTAAACCAGGACTAAACTAGCAACAAACCAGGTCTAAACCAAGTCTAAACAAGGACTAAAAGAGGACTAAGCTGGGTCCAAACCAGGACTAAACCAGGTCTAAACTAGGACTAAAATCGGGACTAAAACCAGGTCAAAACTAGGACTAAACCAAGTCTAAACAAGGACTAAACCAGGTCTAAACTAGGTCTAAACCAGGACTAAACCAGGTCAAAACTAAGACTAAACCAGGTCTAAACAAGGACTAAACGAGGTCTAAACAAGGACTAAAAGAGGACTAAGCTGGGTCCAATCCAGGACTAAACCAGGTCTAAAACCAGGACTAAAATCGGGACTAAAATCAGATCAAAACTAGGACTAAACCAAGTCTAAACAAGGACTAAACCAGGTCTAAACTAGGACTAAACCAAGACTAAACCAGGACTAAACCAGGTCAAAACTAAGACTAAACCAGGTCTAAACAAGGACTAAACGAGGTCTAAACAAGGACTAAAAGAGGCCTAAGATGGGTCCAATCCAGGACTAAACCAGGTCTAAAACCAGGACTAAAATCGGGACTAAAATCAGATCAAAACTAGGACTAAACCAAGTCTAAACAAGGACTAAACCAGGTCTAAACTAGGACTAAACCAAGACTAAACAAGGACTAAACCAGGTCAAAACTAGGACTAAACCAAGTCTAAACAAGGACTAAACCAGGTCTAAACAAGGACTAAAATCGGGACTAAAATCAGGTCAAAACTAGGACTAAACCAAGTCTAAACAAGGACTAAACCAGGTCAAAACTAGGACTAAACCAAGTCTAAACAAGGACTAAACCAGGTCTAAACAAGGACTAAACCAGGTCTAAACAAGGACTAAAAGAGGACTAAGCTGGGTCCAATCCAGGACTAAACCAGGTCTAAAACCAGGACTAAAATCGGGACTAAAATCAGGTCAAAACTAGGACTAAACCAAGTCTAAACAAGGACTAAACCAGGTCTAAACTAGGACTAAACCAAGACTAAACAAGGACTAAACCAGGTCAAAACTAGGACTAAAATCGGGACTAAAATCAGGTCAAAACTAGGACTAAACCAAGTCTAAACAAGGACTAAACCAGGTCTAAACTAGGACTAAACCAAGTCTAAACCAGGACTAAACCAGGTCTAAACTAGGACTAAACCAAGTCTAAACCAGGACTAAACCAGGACTAAACCAGGACTAAAGCAGGTCCTGGGGGTACACAAGACCAAAGCTCACTGATGAAGGCTTGGAGGCCTGATCCAATCATAATACATAACATGATGGTGGTCATAATGTTATGCCTGATCAGTGCATTTGGAATTAGTTTATATTTTATGAGCAGCCCTGCCTTCCACTGTTTCTAACCAATATTTTCACACTCACTCCTACCTCATTCCCAATTTAAAGTTGTGCTATTCCCAAAGAGTCGGCCCTGCGCTCCGGTTTATTGTGACGCAGTGAAGTAAAGCCACGAGGACGTGAGCGACATGAAGTGTTTATCAGTCATCTGCCCTCTGCCGAGCTTAAATTGGGCCCGAATTTTGTACAGAACGATTGCATTATGGCTTCTTCTGAAAGGACAGAATTTGATTGAAATGGAAAGTAGTGCCTTCTTGCTCTGAAAATACATCACCGCTGATTAGATTATAAAGAAGTGCGGCAGTGGCTGGCGAATATATCTGCGAGGAAAATGCAAGCAAGCAAAGCCACAGTCGAGCGGAAAGAGTCAAACTGTGGTAAAAGCGATTTGGAGATCGCACCGACACAGAAACTAAGAAAGGTAAACACATACTGCAGCTACAAATGATTTATATTTGTTTAAATTTATATATTTTGTTGTTGTTTTTTTGTTTTCTTGTTTGGAAAAAAAAAAACTCAAGGCAACAGGATCCCTCATTATTGATAATAATAAAACAATTTTACATTTTAACAACTTTTTCTGAACAATGTTGTAAGAAAGTTGGCTGTAAGATGAGTACACAGGAGTACACAGGAGTACACACGAGTACACAGGAGTACACAGGAGTACACAGGAGTACACACGAGTACACACGAGTACACAGGAGTACACACGAGTACACAGGAGTACACACGAGTACACAGGAGTACACACGAGTACACAGGAGAACACAGGAGTACACACGAGTACACACGAGTACACAGGAGTACACACGAGTACACAGGAGTACACAGGAGTACACAGGAGTACACAGGAGTACACACGAGTACACAGGAGTACACAGGAGTACACAGGAGTACACACGAGTACACACGAGTACACAGGAGTACACACGAGTACACAGGAGTACACAGGAGTACACAGGAGTACACACGAGTACACACGAGTACACAGGAGTACACACGAGTACACAGGAGTACACACGAGTACACTCGAGTACACAGGAGTACACAGGAGTACACACGAGTACACACGAGTACACAGGAGTACACACGAGTACACAGGAGTACACAGGAGTACACACGAGTACACAGGAGTACACAGGAGTACACAGGAGTACACACGAGTACACAGGAGTACACACGAGTACACAGGAGTACACACGAGTACACAGGAGTACACAGGAGTACACAGGAGTACACACGAGTACACAGGAGTACACAGGAGTACACAGGAGTACACAGGAGTACACACGAGTACACAGGAGTACACACGAGTACACAGGAGAACACAGGAGTACACACGAGTACACACGAGTACACAGGAGTACACACGAGTACACAGGAGTACACAGGAGTACACAGGAGTACACAGGAGTACACACGAGTACACAGGAGTACACAGGAGTACACAGGAGTACACACGAGTACACACGAGTACACAGGAGTACACACGAGTACACAGGAGTACACAGGAGTACACAGGAGTACACACGAGTACACACGAGTACACAGGAGTACACACGAGTACACAGGAGTACACACGAGTACACTCGAGTACACAGGAGTACACAGGAGTACACACGAGTACACACGAGTACACAGGAGTACACACGAGTACACAGGAGTACACAGGAGTACACACGAGTACACAGGAGTACACAGGAGTACACAGGAGTACACACGAGTACACAGGAGTACACACGAGTACACACGAGTACACAGGAGTACACAGGAGTACACACGAGTACACAGGAGTACACACGAGTACACACGAGTACACAGGAGTACACACAAGTACACAGGAGTACACACAAGTACACAGGAGTACACAGGAGTACACACGAGTACACAGGAGTACACACGAGTACACACGAGTACACACGAGTACACAGGAGTACACACAAGTACACACAAATATACACAAATACACATACAAGGAGGTACAAGTACACACAAGTACACACATGGAGGTACAAGTACACACAAGTACACACATGGAGGTACAAGTACACACGAGTACACAGGAGTACACACGAGTACACAGGAGTACACAGAAGTACACACGAGTACACAGGAGTACACAGGAGTACACAGGAGTACACACGAGTACACAGGAGTACACAGGAGTACACACGAGTACACAGGAGTACACAGGAGTACACACGAGTACACAGGAGTACACAGGAGTACACAGGAGTACACACGAGTACACACGAGTACACAGGAGTACACACGAGTACACAGGAGAACACAGGAGTACACACGAGTACACAGGAGAACACAGGAGTACACACGAGTACACAGGAGTACACAGGAGTACACACGAGTACACAGGAGTACACAGGAGTACACAGGAGTACACACGAGTACACACGAGTACACAGGAGTACACACAAGTACACAGGAGTACACACAAGTACACAGGAGTACACAGGAGTACACACGAGTACACAGGAGTACACACGAGTACACACGAGTACACAGGAGTACACACAAGTACACACAAATATACACAAATACACATACAAGGAGGTACAAGTACACACAAGTACACACAAGTACACACATGGAGGTACAAGTACACACAAGTACACACATGGAGGTACAAGTACACACGAGTACACAGGAGTACACACGAGTACACAGGAGTACACAGGAGTACACACGAGTACACACGAGTACACAGGAGTACACACGAGTACACACGAGTACACAAGAGTACACACGAGTACACACGAGTACACAGGAGTACACACGAGTACACAGGAGTACACACAAGTACACAGGAGTACACACAAGTACACAGGAGTACACAGGAGTACACACGAGTACACAGGAGTACACACGAGTACACACGAGTACACACGAGTACACACGAGTACACAGGAGTACACACAAGTACACACAAATATACACAAATACACATACAAGGAGGTACAAGTACACACAAGTACACACATGGAGGTACAAGTACACACAAGTACACACATGGAGGTACAAGTACACACGAGTACACAGGAGTACACACGAGTACACAGGAGTACACAGGAGTACACACGAGTACACAGGAGTACACAGGAGTACACAGGAGTACACACGAGTACACAGGAGTACACAGGAGTACACACGAGTACACAGGAGTACACAGGAGTACACAGGAGTACACAGGAGTACACACGAGTACACAGGAGTACACACGAGTACACAGGAGAACACAGGAGTACACACGAGTACACACGAGTACACAGGAGTACACAGGAGTACACACGAGTACACAGGAGTACACAGGAGTACACAGGAGTACACACGAGTACACAGGAGTACACAGGAGTACACAGGAGTACACACGAGTACACAGGAGTACACAGGAGTACACAGGAGTACACACGAGTACACAGGAGAACACAGGAGTACACACGAGTACACACGAGTACACAGGAGTACACACGAGTACACAGGAGTACACAGGAGTACACAGGAGTACACACGAGTACACAGGAGTACACAAGAGTACACAGGAGTACACACGAGTACACAGGAGTACACACAAGTACACAGGAGTACACACAAGTACACAGGAGTACACAGGAGTACACACGAGTACACAGGAGTACACACGAGTACACACGAGTACACACGAGTACACAGGAGTACACACAAGTACACACAAATATACACAAATACACATACAAGGAGGTACAAGTACACACAAGTACACACAAGTACACACATGGAGGTACAAGTACACACATGGAGGTACAAGTACACACGAGTACACAGGAGTACACAGGAGTACACACGAGTACACAGGAGTACACAGGAGTACACACGAGTACACAGGAGTACACACAAGTACACACAAATATACACAAATACACATACAAGGAGGTACAAATACACACAAGTACACACATGGAGG
This sequence comes from Bostrychus sinensis, assembly GCA_020698575.1. Taxonomy (NCBI): domain Eukaryota; kingdom Metazoa; phylum Chordata; class Actinopteri; order Gobiiformes; family Eleotridae; genus Bostrychus; species Bostrychus sinensis. Next base: position 3,486,449 of record CM036239.1, read on the forward strand.
TACAAGTACACACAAGTACACACATGGAGGTACAAGTACACACGAGTACACACGAGTACACAGGAGTACACACGAGTACACAGGAGTACACAGGAGTACACACGAGTACACAGGAGTACACACGAGTACACAGGAGTACACAGGAGTACACACGAGTACACACGAGTACACACGAGTACACAGGAGTACACACGAGTACACACGAGTACACACGAGTACACACGAGTACACACAAATATACGCAAATACACATACAAGGAGCTACAAGTACACACAAGTACACACAAGTACACACAAGGAGGTACAAGTACACACAAGTACACACATGGAGGTACAAGTACACACGAGTACACACAAGGAGGTACAAGTACACACGAGTACACAGGAGTACACACGAGTACACAGGAGTACATATGAGTACACAGGAGTACACACAAGTACACAGTACTCACAATGATAGTGAGTAAAACATATTAACATTAAACATATGAAGGTAAATTAAATATGAGTTTTTGAAAACTTTTTTTGACTTTTCACAGTATTTTTTTTTTTACAGTGTGGAGGGGAGGCTGGTTTATGTGTGGGAGCAAAATCCAATCCAAATTTATTTATAAAGCACTTTAAAAACAACAAAAAGGTTGACCAAAGTGCTGTACACAACAAATTACATTAAAACTGTGAAAAATAATTTAAAAGTAGAGAAAAAAACAGTCAAACAAACAAAAGCCAAAATGCAAGCGAGCAAAGCCAGGAGTCAAAGTGGAAAGAGTCAAACTGTAGTAAAAGAGAGAAACAGAGACGGAAACAGAAATGTTTTGAGTCTGTGGTCAGTTCTTATTGAAACGTAGCGAGCGGGAGTTGGGGGTTTTGGCGGTGGAGCCGTGCACCTTTCACTCTGACAGCAGACAGAATGGATCCAGGCCATTCCCAGCCGCGGCGCTCCCAGGGCTTGCATAATCAATCAGCCATTAATGGAGTAAGTGGCTGTGGAAGGATATTAAATGTTAATTGCTGTAAGGTATTGATAACGCCCATTGATCCTCCAGATAATTGCAATCAGTGAAAACAAAGATACATTATATCAGACTAAGCCCCTTTTACTACGAGTCAGGCCAAACAATGATGAATGGACAAGAGCATTTATTTTCTGCTGCTGGTTCTCTCCCCGCACAACACCGCGTCTCACACTTTTCTGTACTTTGGGGATCATGTGACCGGTCTATGATGTTTACAGCGACAAGCATTTTATTACCGTGTTTTCCGGACAATGAGTGACACTTTTTTCCATCGTCTGGCTAGGGGTGCGACGTATACTCAGGTGCGACTTATATTATGTTCTTTATGTGAATAACTGTTAATATATTACGTTAACATACGAGACACCTATTCAGTTCTTTGTTTATGCTTCATGTAGCTGAATAACCATCAATGTGTTACGTTAGCATAGCGCACACCTATTCAGCTGTTGTTCTCTATTTTATTATTACTATAACTTGCCTTTCAACATGAAATGTCTGTTCTTGGTGTCGGATTTTGTAAAATAAATTTCCCCCAAAAAATGTGACTTATAGTCCAGTGCGACTTATATACACTTTTTTCTTCTTCATTATGCATTTTTTGGCGAGTGCCACTTATACTCCGGAGCCACTTATAGTCCAGAAAATACGGTATACAGTCTGTGCTCATGAGTTTGCTTCACGTAACAAATTTCCTTGATTTGATTTTGACAAAAGCAAGTTTATATCTGTACTTTCAGAAATAAAGAACCATATATGAACTGAGTCCATATCCAGCCAGTGTACTTTAGGAGCCAGATGAAAAAAGGATGCTCTACATCAGACCAGGTCAAGACTGTCATCAGAAAACAAACAAATTCATTGTCTGTGCAAACTTTTCTCTCCCCAGGGCGAGGCGCTCCAATGCAAGGTTTGGCAGAAGTTGGTAAATTGAGTTTTGTTTTGCTTTTAATCAAACTTTTTTATAAAACTTCATAAATAATGTAATGTCTGTAAAGTTTACAGTTAGCTTAATGAGTATGTGTGTCTGTGTGAGGCTGGTGTGTGTCTGTGTGAGGCTGGTGTGTGTCTGTGTGAGGCTGGTGTGTGTCTGTGTGAGACTGGTGTGTGTCTGTGTGAGGTTGGTGTTTGTCTGTGTGAGGCTGGTGTGTCTGTGTGAGGTTGGTGTGTGTCTGCGTGAGACTGATGTGTGTCTGTGTGAGGCTGGTGTGTGTCTGTGTGAGGTTGGTGTGTGTCTGCGTGAGACTGGTGTGTGTCTGTGTGAGGCTGGTGTGTGTCTGTGTGAGGCCAGTGTGTCTGTGTGAGGCTGGTGTGTGTCTGTGTGAGGCTGGTGTGTGTCTGTGTGAGGCTGGTGTGTGTCTGTGTGAAGTTGGTGTGTGTCTGTGTGAGGCCGATGTGTGTCTGAGTGAGGCTGGTGTGTGTCTGTGTGAGGTTGGTGTGTGTCTGTGTGCGGCCGGTGTGTGTCTGTGTGAGGCTGGTGTGTCTGTGTGAGGCTGGTGTGTGTCTGTGTGAGGCTGGTGTGTCTGTGTGAGGTTGGTGTGTGTCTGTGTGAGGCTGGTGTGTGTCTGTGAGAGGCTGGTGTGTCTGTGTGAGGTTGGTGTGTCTGTGTGAGGTTGGTGTGTGTCTGTGTGAGACTGGTGTGTGTCTGTGAGAGGCTGGTGTGTGTCTGTGTGAGACTGGTGTGTGTCTTTGTGAGGCTGGTGTGTGTCTGTGTGAGGCTGGTGTGTCTGTGTGAGGTTGGTGTGTGTCTGTGTGAGGCTGGTGTGTGTCTGTGTGAGGCTGGTGTGTGTCTGTGTGAGGCCGGTGTGTGTCTGTGTGAGGTTGGTGTGTGTCTGTGTGAGGCTTGTGTGTATCTGTGTGAGGCTGGTGTGTATCTGTGTGAGGCTGGTGTGTGTCTGTGTGAGGCTGGTGTGTGTCTGTGTGAGGTTGGTGTGTGTCTGTGAGACTGGTGTGTGTCTGTGTGAGGCTGGTGTGTGTCTGTGTGAGGCCGGTGTGTGTCTGTGTGAGGTTGGTGTGTGTCTGTGTGAGACTGGTGTGTGTCTGTGTGAGACTGGTGTGTGTCTGTGTGAGACTGGTGTGTGTCTGTGTGAGGTTGGAGTGTGTCTGTGTGTGGCCGGTGTGTGTCTGTGTGAGGTTGGTGTGTGTCTGAGTGAGGCTGGTGTGTGTCTGTGCGAGGCCGGTGTGTGTCTGTGTGAGACTGATGTGTGTCTGTGTGAGGTTGGAGTGTGTCTGTGTGCGGCCGGTGTGTGTCTGTGTGAGGTTGGTGTGTGTCTGTGTGAGACAGGTGTGTGTCTGTGTGAGGCTGGTGTGCGTCTGTGTGAGGTTGGTGTGTGTCTGTGTGAGGCTGGTGTGTATCTGTGTGAGGCAGGTGTGTGTCTGTGTGAGGCTGGTGTGTGTCTGTGTGAGGCTGGTGTGTGTGTGAGGCTGGTGTGTCTGTGTGAGGTTGGTGTGTGTCTGTGTGAGGCTGGTGTGTGTCTGTGTGAGGCCGGTGTGTGTCTGTGTGAGACTGGTGTGTGTCTGTGTGAGGTTGGTGTGTGTCTGAGTGAGGCCGGTGTGTGTCTGTGCGAGGCCGGTGTGTGTCTGTGTGAGGCTGGTGTGTGTCTGTGTGAGACTGGTGTGTGTCTGTGTGAGGCCGGTGTGTGTCTGTGTGAGGCTAGTGTGTGTCTGTGTGAGGCCGGTGTGTGTCTGTGTGAGGCTAGTGTGTGTCTGTGTGAGGCTGCTGTGTGTCTGTGTGAGGCAGGTGTGTGTCTGTGTGAGGTTGGTGTGTGTCTGTGTGAGGTTGGTGTGTGTCTGTGTGAGGTTGGTGTGTGTCTGTGTGAGGCTGGTGTGTGTCTGTGTGAGACTGGTGTGCATCTGTGTGAGGCCGGTGTGTGTCTGTGTGAGGCCGGTGTGTGTCTGTGTGAGGCTGGTGTGTGTCTGTGTGAGACTGGTGTGTGTCTGTGTGAGACTGGTGTGTGTCTGTGTGAGGTTGGTGTGTGTCTGTGTGAGAATGGTGTGTGTCTGTGTGAGGTTGGTGTGTGTCTGTGTGAGGCTGGTGTGTGTCTGTGTGAGATTGGTGTGTGTCTGTGTGAGGTTGGTGTGTGTCTGTGTGAGGCTGGAGCTAAAGCTGTATTAGCTTCAGTAAACAGGAGACTCCTTCAGGTTTAGCTCCAGCTTTCTGTGCCTTAAATTCACTTCTCTGCTCCACTTTAACACATTTTAACTGAACATAAAACCACATGAGTGTAACTCGTGTTTAATTAAGTCTAAACTAAAAATAAAAGCCAAACTTTGCTAAACCACACAGCATTTAGCTGCTCATCTTTTGGAATACAGCCGTTTATCACAAGAACAAGCATGTGTATGACTAAAAATAACATTGTGTGGATTCTCTCTCGTCCAATCAACTCGCAGCGGTTTGTCGCTCCACCTTTTCCAAAGTGATCTAAAGTGGAAGCAGCTCTGGAAAAGTGCCTCGTGTTATTGTCTATAAAATATAAAAGGAGTCTAAAGAGCTTGGATAATAAATAAAATCTATTGTCTTTTTTTTTTCCCAGAGACATGAAGATAAATGTCCAGCTGCTGTCTCGTGCGTTCTGGCTCCTCCCTCTGCGTCTCCTCGCCGTCTCTTGTGTGGTCTCGGTTCTGCGATGCTGTCTGCTGTGTGTTTGCTGGGAAGGCTTGATGTCCACAAATGACCTGTTGGGAATAGCAGACAGGAGCATCAGTCAGTTCATTATAGATTAACCCCTCTGCAGAGTGCGAGGTCGATCTCAGAGCAAAACAACAATCTTCAGGCTTCAGTCAGCGGGGAAGAGCTGGGACACAACGTTTCCCATAATTCATTGCGTATGCATGTGTGTAGTTAGCTTGTATAGATATTGTTGCACTTGTGGGCTGAGCTCCACTGTAAAAAAGAAAAATAAATACTCCTGCTATTGGTATGACTATTTCTTCAACTACTACTTGTAGTACTACTGCTGCTACAACAACAACAACAACTACTACTACTACTACTACTACTACTACTACTACTACTGCTGCTGCTGCTGCTGCTGCTGCTGAACTGTAAAAAAAAAACAAAAAAAACAAACACTGGGAAAATTCAAAACCTCAAGGCAACAGGATCCCTCAAGATTTTTGAGTTTTGGGGCAAACTCAAAATCTCAAGTTTTCAACAACTAATATATTTTTTTTCACATAATTTGATGTTCATAAGTGTAAAACCTTTGCTCTCTATCATTATTTTTAAAACTTATTTTACAGCCAATTAACCATTGTTCAGAAAAAGTATTATTATTGATAATAATAAAAACTAAATATACTAAATTTTACAAAATAATAATATGTTTTCTGAACAATGGATAGTAAGTTGGCTGTAAGATGAGTTAAAAAACAAACAAACAATGATAGCGAGTAAAACTTAAAGTTTTTAGACATATGAACTTCAAATAAAGCTAACAAAAAATATGAGTTGTTGAAAACTTGAGATTTTGAGTTGGCCCCAAAACTCAAAAATCTTGAGGGATCATGTTGCCTTGAGTTTTTTCTTTTCTTTTCTTTTTTTTTTTTTTTCAGTGTATTGATTACTACTACCTTTTCTAGTAATACTACTATTACTACTGCCACTACTTATACTTTACTACTGCAACTGCTACGACTGGACCTTATAGTTCTGTACTACCTACTTTTTTAGTAAAAAAAAAAAAAAAAAAAAAAACTAAACTACTAAACTATAACTTATTCAAAAAATAACTGAGTAAAAGTAAAAAGAGTTACTGTATAATTCATTTAAGTAAAAGTTTCTTGTAAAAAATGTGCTGAGAAAGTACATTTTCCTCACAAAATGGAGCGAAGTACATTACTGTGGAGTAAATAAAAGTACACTGTAAAAAAAAAGTTAAGAAAACTCAAGGCATCAGGACTCTTCAAGAGTTTTGAGTTTTGGGGCCAACTTAAAATCTTAAGTTTTTTGTTCACCTAATTTATGTCTAAAAACTTTCAACTTTAAGTTTTACTCACAATCAATAATTTTTAAACTCATCTTACAGCCAACCTACTATCCACTGTCCAGAAAAAAATGTTAAAATTGTGAAATTTTTGTTAAATTTTGTACATTAAGTTATTATTATCAATAATTTATCTGAACAATGGATAGTAAGTTTGCTGTAAGATGCGTTAAAAAAATAAAATAATGGGTAAAACCTAAAATGTAAAGTTTTTAGACACATGAATGTTAAATTAAGTGGACAAAAAATATTCATTGAGATTTTGAGTTGGCCCCAAAACTCAAAAATCCTGTTGCCTTGAGTTTTTTAGTTTTTGCAACATTTCTTTTTCTTTTTACAGTGTAGAAGCAGAGTTACGGGTATAGTCCCAGGCCACCTGAGAAGAACCGACCTGCCCCGGTGAGGACGTCCCGTCAGAGAAACGCCTGTTGAATAATACATGTCCCAGGACGAGTTGGGCTCTCTAAAACCACAGACGCCCCTCACAGATCAATAACACTCAGAGCTGCTTTATAACCAAGGAGATGCTAAATTTCCATCATCAGGCGATTAGATTATAGAACCTTATTCTTCTGTCGTCATTATTAAAATGTGAGTAATGTAGAGCCCGGTTCTACTTTGATGAAGTGTTTCTCTGGGTTTGGTGGAGAAATTTGTCATGTGTCAGGATATTTACATGGACAGATGCAATATTTGCTCAACTCAGCCTCATCTTGCACAAATGCATAGAAACAAAATCATTACACAGGTCTACAAATGTTTGGACTGGATCTGTTTCTGAGATAAAAGTGGCTAAATCTCATTTATTTTGATAAAATGAACTGAAAATCAATGATAACTGTGCTGTTAGCTATGTATTCAAGATATTTAATGATATTGTTTCACATCAAAATTGCATCTGTTTATACAATAGATTTAGGCATTTTTGCTTAAAAATAATATTTATATTTTGAAAATATTTAATTTCTCTACATGCATGCATTTTGTCCACTTCCAAGAGAGAGATTTCTGCAAATAAAAACAAAAACATTTTATGTCAAAACTCTACACATATTAAAATGAATGTATTGAATGTGCAGCTTTCAGTTAGAACTGGTTGCTTGTAGACACTGTACCTTCTGATAAACGACCATTTTTGACTTATTTTGCATAAATTTCCTATTTTGACCCAATACTGTTTCTTGGAAACTACAGCAATCTGCACTTCTCACTTACTTTTTCTTTATTAGTGACCTAATCCAAGAAACATTTCACTACTTTTGTTCGGAACAAATGTAATCAGCCGTGGAAGAAGTATTCATTTTCTTTACTTAAGTACAAGCACAGCTAAATGTGCAAAAATAAAGTAAAAGTACTTCAAATGTCCTTGCAAGTAAAAAAGTAAAAGTATTTGTCAGAGACTCAACAGCTCATGAACGTGTTAAATGTGAGTGATTTTGCTGATTCCAGATGAAATTATTTTCCTTATTATATTTGAAATTGTTGTTTATTTCTACTAAGGTGTTATTTATGTTCATTTGATTTTTATTATATTGTAATTTTGGTTGGGTTGCATGTCTGTAACTAAAAAGAATTTCCCCTCGAGGATAAATAAATTCTGATTCTGAAATGAACAAACTGCTGCAGGAGAAGAAACTGAATCTGTCTCTGAGCTCTTTATTCTGATGTTTCTAAAGCAGTACTACTTTACTGCATCTGTTATATTGAAGTACTGTGTGTACTACAATGAGAGCACGACATATTTTTTGCAAAGATACAATATGTATCAATTAGAATTGTTTCAGTACGATTCAAGAAAGATATTGCCTAATTTGTAATGATACAGTTTGATACGATTCAACACCTTCGTATTGATAATCGATACAGCAACTTTTTGCCAAAAATCATAAAAGTTTCCTCTCAAATGTAGCACCGCGGCCGGGGTTGATTATGTCCAGCAGACAGAGAGTGAAAAAAAGTCGAATATAACATTTTATTTCATTAAAAACACAAAAATTAAATTCAAAAAGCCATATCTGGTTTTATTTTCAAATTTCTAATATTGATATTTCTGATATTATTGTTCGATATTCCTTGTGTATCGATATACACTTAGAAAACGATACGATTTGATACAAGGTAATGCGTATCGATATAGTTACAGCCCTACTACTTAAGACTTTTTTTTCCTTCTGGGGTCACCATAACCACTGCTCTCCATTTATTCAGGCTTGGGACCAGCACAAACATTATGCTGTGGCTGGATTGACCTGTCGATGTAAAAGTAAAACAATCAGGTTTAGATCTTCCTTCATCTTCTTGGGGGATGCACAGAACAGATGTTGGGTCCAGCTTGAATCTTATAAAAAAGTGAGATTCAGGTAAAAATCAACAAAGTAAGGTCAGTATTCCTTTGTAAATGTAGAATAAAAATGTAAAATATGTGTGGGCATCGTATCGTGAAAGGTTGGAATATATGGTTTAATATGATTTTGTGGTAAAAACTGCACATTGTATATTTTATAGGCTAAAGTAACTTTTATCTTAATGAGTTATTTCGCAGTCTGTCCCACTAAATCACACAACTTTTTGTACTTTTGGAGTTGTCACCCTAGTCCAGCTTAGGCATTTATGAATCGTTTTAAAATTGGGCAAAAAAATCGTGTAGCGTGTCCCCAGCTTAACAAACATTCAGAGCATCTAGGTCAGACAGTGGAACATTATATGTATATATGAATAAATAAAATAAAAAAAAGAAAAATACAGACAAGGTCAGGATAACCACATAAAATGTAAAAACAGTAGTTAAAAAAGAAAAATCGGTACAAGATCAAGGGTTTCTTTGATTTAAATAAAGATCCCAGTTTTTCCAATATTTTTTACATTTATCAGCAGCAAGTCTTATTGAAAAAATCATCTTTCCATGGTATAAATGTCCTTAACAACGTCTGTCCAGTCTGATTTCTGATCTGATTTTCTCAGACCTTGCAGCATTTAGTACAATTTTGATGACCTGGATGACTGGGAATCTCCACAGACAGTACCTAATATTGCTGATGTATTTCTGACAAGTCCTCCTAATGCGTGCCACTTTACTGTAAGCTACATTTGCAAAGCGCCGTTATGCGTAATGTTATAATGCGACCTCTTACAGCGCCATAATAAGACACTGCATGGGTCGTTATGTGTGGTCCGTGTGAACACGTATGGCCTGGACAAATTAGCGCCGCAGACACATCTCTCTGTGCTGCTCCGCTGGGAGGTCAGGGGTCAGGCGGTGATAATGCAGTGTAAATGCAGCGGCCTGGGATTTGGAGTTCATTAGAGCTCCATTACAGACTCTGAGTGACATCACTTTCTTTGGGAGCAGCAGCGACGCCACAGATCTGTGATTTATCACCGGGTCAGGGCGTCCCAGGGCCAAGGACAGGACATGGGAAAATATTTCAGTGGAGAATTGTGTGCTTTTTTGTACTTTTTGTAATTTATATAAATAATAATAATAATAATAAATAATAATAATAATAATAATAATAATAATAATAATAATAATAAAAAAGCTGTGAAAACTCACAAACTCAAGGCAACAGGTTTCCTCAAAATTTTTGGGGCCAACTCAAAATCTCAAGTTTTCAACAATGAATATTTTTTGTTCATTTAATTTGACGTTCATATGTCTAAAAACTTTCAATTTTAAGTTTTACTCACTATCATTATTTTTTAAACACATCTTACAGCCAACTTATTATTTATGGTTCCGGGTAAAGTTTTATTCTTTTGTTAAATTTAGTATATTTAGTTTTTGTTATTATCAATAATCATACTTTTTCCTGAACAATGGAGAGTAAGTTAGCTGTAAGATGAGTAAAAAAATAAAATAAAATAAAAACTTAAATAAAACTTTTGAAAAATAAAGTTTTTAGACATATGAACGGTAAATTAGGTGAACAAATATATTAGTTGTTGAAAACTTGAGATTTTGAGTTGGACCCAAAACTCAGAAATCTTTAGGGATCCTATTGCCTATTGCACTTTTTTGTTTGTTTTTTCAGTGTAGTTTATGTGTTTTTTGAAGGATGGTGTAGTTAATAAAAGCATATAAAACGGTCTTATTCACAGAAAATGTTTTGGGTAGATGAAGTTGGCTAGATGCTGATTATTTTCCTCCAACAATATTAAAGCCGTCATATTCAGAAAACTCACTGTCGGTGACATATTTTTTGTTCACTTAATTTGACGTTCATATGTCTGAAAACTTTCAATTTTAAGTTTTACTCACTATCATTATTTGTTTTAACTCATCTCACAGCCAACTTACTATCCATTGTTCAGAAAAAGTATCATTATTGGTAATAATAAAAACTAAATCTACTAAATTTAACAAAACAATAATACTTTTTCTGAACAATGGATAGTAAGTTGGCTGTGAGACAAGTAAAGCTTAAAATTAAAAGTTTTTAGACGTGTGAATGTTAAATTGAGCAGAATCCAAATAAATAAATAAATACATAAAATTTGACAACTTGAAATTTTGAGTTGGCTCCAAAACTCAAAAATCTTAAGGGATCCTGTTGCCTTGAGTTTTTGACTTTTCACAGCATTTTCTTTTTACAGTGTACAATTCATTTAAGTAAAAGTCTCAATTCTAAGTTTTTCTCTATCTTTATTTTTTTTAGTTACTATCCATTGTTCAGAAAAAAAAAGTATAATTCTTTTGGTAAATTTACCAAACTGTAAAATAGCACCTTGACTCGAGCGACATATCAAGCAAGGGAGTCGTGTGCCTCACGAGACGCAATTGTGATGTGACCAGGGCTAGTTCAAGGCTAAGTCTGTTGCCTGAAAAGTCTTTTCGAATAAATGCTGAGACAGATTATAGAACCTCAGACCAGCCAAGTTATCTCAGACAGATAATCAGGAAGACGTCGGGATGGCCGAGCGGTCTAAGGCGCCAGACTCAAGGTAATGTCCTTCCTGAGTACAGGGACTTCTGGTCTCCAAATGGAGGCGTGGGTTCAAATCCCACTCCTGACATTGTGCTTTTGTAGAGCACTACCTTTGGAAAGGTAAAGCCAGAGTATTTAAACAGTCACCTTTACATTATCACTGACAAAATTCTGAACACTGTCCTGTAATAAGGTCGCTAGCTAACATCTGTAGCCCAGCAAGCTCAGTTGGTAGAGCATGAGACTCTCACCCATGCTTGAACCCGAGCCCCACGTTGGGTGAAATGGCCTTTTAAGCCTGATGGCTTCAGTGCCTCAACAGTCACAGAAAATTGAACGCCAATCCAATTGTCTACAGACCTTGAGAACTTTCATCTGTTGCACCATTTCTAAACCATGCAGCACCAGTGTGCAGCTTCACAGACTGGTGTGGTCCACCAGATCCAAACCACACCAGGCCTCTGTGTTGTGAGTTGAGTCCAGTTTATTGATCAGTACACACAGGTACTTTTAAGAGTCCACTCCCTCAATGTCCATTCCCCGGGTGTTCACCGGTGAGGGGACAGCAGATCGGCGTCTGCGAAAATCCACCACCATCTCCTTGGTTTTCCCCACGTTGATCAGGAGGTGGTTTTGCTGACACCAGTCAACAAAGTTCTGCGCCGTCCTCAGTGATCAGGCCGACAATTGCAGTCATCTGAGAACTTCTGCAGAAGACAGCTGTCTGTGTTGTGTCTGAAGTCTGCAGCGTAGAAGGTGAAGAGGAAGGGGGCCAGGACATTCCCCTGGGGGCCCCCCACATTCCAGGTCAGCAGGACCGACACACAGTCCCGGGCTTTCACAAACTGGGGTCAGTTTGTAAGATAGTGCAGAATCCTCTCTGCCAGATGAAGGTCCACCCCAGTCCTCTCCAGTTTGTCTTTCAGAAGCAGCAGCTGGATGTTGTTAAAGGCACTGGAGAAATAAAAAAACATGATTCTCACAGTGCTGCCGGGCTTCTCCAGGTGAGCCAGAGCGCGATGTACCAGGAAGATGTCTGCATCTTCCACTCCAATGCCAGGTCGGTAGGTGAACTGCAGCGGGGCCGAGTCCAGGGAGGTGTGAATGGTTGTGTTAATGGTTTTAATTACAACATTTCACTTTCTTTTATGCCCAACACTAACACAAAAACCAAAGGTATCAAAGCAACAGCAGCATTCAATACGCTCACAGTTAAAAATAAAGCAGTTTATGTTGTTGGATATCTCTTAGTTTTAACCCTCTGCTTCCAGCGACCAAGTCTGATATGATTTATGTTCTCCATGTTCTTTGTAGCACATGGCAAATTAGTATGAATCAAAAAAGTACACACTGCATTACATCTGCACTACTGTTTTCACAAAGTTTGCCAAATAGTTACACATAAACAAATGTCCATAGTCCTAGAACTGTCACATGTCCTGTATTAAGGTCCACAGTAGACACCTGTAGCCTGGCTAGCTCAGTCGGTAGAGCATGAGACTCTTAATCTCAGGGTCGTGGGTTCGAGCCCCACGTTGGGCGCTGTGGCCTTTTAACCCTGATGGCATGAGTGCCTCAGCAGTCACAGAAAATTGAATGCCAATCCAATCATCTACAGACTGTACAGGAAGACTGTTCCAGTGTTTAGTTGCATAAAACTGAAACACTGCTTCACAGAGTTTAGTCCTGACTCTGGGCTCCAGCAGAGACCTGTCCCTGAGGTCCTCAGAGTCCCAGATGGTTCATATGGGACCAACAGGTCAGAGATGTAGCTTAGTGCTAAGCCATGGAGAGACTTGACACAGCAGAGCTGTTTTAAAGTCTATTCTCTGAGCGACAGGAGAGAGGGAGAGAGGAGAGGTTTGATGACAGCAGATTTCAAGGCAATAAAAATATTTTGCTCATTTCTCTGCCATAAAACCTCATAGAACAAAAATTCAAAATGCATTTTGTAGTTCTCCCCATGCTCTACCTGCAGAGCAAGTTTAAATGAAGTTAAACAAATTTAGTTAAAGCTAAATAAAATAAATATAATACATAAAATGCATAATAATACTCCCCACACCAATGCCCACTACAACCTACGTAACACTCAGCATAAAGAACAATAAGCAGCTTTCTACTACATTTTAAAAAGATGTTTAGTCTGATAAAGTGGCCTGGGGTGGACTCGCCATATTCATGTAAACAAGAGCAGAAAGAAAAATGCTTTAGAATACTTTTTCCTAATGTTTAACTGTATCGGCCGATGTATCGGATATCTTTTTTTTTTTTTTTTTCTTTTTTTGGGGGGGGTACCTAATATTGGTATCGGCATTGGCCTCAAAAAAATCCATATCGGTCGGGCTCTACTCCTTATCCAGATTGAAAAAATATAAATATAACATATTACATTTTCAAACAAATATGTAAAAATAACAATAATATTCTGTTACAAATGCATGTTGCTACAAGTTTATGTATTACACTGAAAAAATTAAAAATAAATAAATAAAAATAATAACTTAAGTTTGAATCCCAGTTGAGGGGTGGGTTCAAATCCCACTTCTGACCTGGTCCTAGAGTAGAGGACTAACTTTGGAAAGATACAGTATTTAAACACTGAATGACCTTTTCATTAGCGCTGACAAAATTCTGATTATTGTATTCTGAATCTAGTTCAGGGAAAGATCTGTAGCCTGGCTTCCGCAGTCAGCAGAGCAAGAGATTCTTAATCTCTGGAAACTGGAGATGACCTCTTGGACAAATTATAGACCCTCAAACCAGCCAAGTTATATCAGACATGAAAGCAGGAAGATGTCAGGATGGCCGAGCGGTCTAAGGCGCCAGACTCAAGGTAATATCTTTTCTGAGTACAGGGACTTCTGGTCTCACAATGGAGGCGTGGGTTCAAATCCCACTCCTTACATTGTACTTTTGAAGAGCATTACCTTTGGAAAGGTAAAGCCAGAGTATTTATACAGTCACCTTTACATTATCACTGACAAAATTCTGAATATTGTCCTGTAATAAGGTCGCTAGCTAACATCTGTAGCCCAGCAAGCTCAGTTGGTAGAGCATGAGACTCTCACCCATTCTTGAATCCGAACCCCACGTTGGGTGAAATGGCCTTTTAAGCCTGATGGCTTCAGTGCCTCAACAGTCACAGAAAATTGAACGCCAATCCAATCGTCTACAGACCTTAAGAACTCTCATCTGTTGCACCATTTCTAAACCATGCAGCACCAGTGTGCAGCTTCACAGACTGGTGTGGTCCACCAGATCCAAACCACACCAGGCCTCTGTGTTGTGAGTTGAGTCCAGTTTATTGATCAGTACACACAGGTACTTTTAAGAGTCCACTCCCTCAATGTCCATTCCCCGGGTGTTCACCGGTGAGGGGACAGCAGATCGGCGTCTGCGAAAATCCACCACCATCTCCTTGGTTTTCCCCACGTTGATCAGGAGGTGGTTTTGCTGACACCAGTCAACAAAGTTCTGCGCCGTCCTCAGTGATCAGGCCGACAATTGCAGTCATCTGAGAACTTCTGCAGAAGACAGCTGTCTGTGTTGTGTCTGAAGTCTGCAGCGTAGAAGGTGAAGAGGAAGGAGGCCAGGACAGTCCCCTGGGGGGCCCCCACATTCCAGGTCAGCAGGACCGACACACAGTCCCGGGCTTTCACAAACTGGGGTCAGTTTGTAAGATAGTGCAGAATCCTCTCTGCCAGATGAAGGTCCACCCCAGTCCTCTCCAGTTTGTCTTTCAGAAGCAGCGGCTGGAGAAGACTAAAATCCTTCTCCTGACTTACAAGGCTGTAAATGGTACGGCCTCATTCTACATTAATGATGTTATAGTGCCATACCAACCAAGCAGAGTACTGCAGAGTACTACAGAGTACTGCGCTCACAAAATGCAGGACTATTAGTGGTTCCCAGGGTTTCTAAAAGTACAGCTGGAGATAGAGCCTTTAGTTACCAAGCTCCTGTTTTATGGAATCAGCTTCCAGCTCATGTTAGAGGCAGACACAGTCTCTACATTTAAGGTTAGGCTTAAAATGTTCCTCTTCAAGAAAGCTTATGGTCAGGCCAGGAACAGGGTTAACTCCACAGCTGAAGATAGGCTGCTCTAGGAGCTAGAAGCTGGGGGAAGTATGGTGCACTGACCTCTGACCTCTGGTTTCATCTGCTGCTCCTCTTCTATCACTGTAATTAATATTATCTAATATTCTATATCTCCAATCAGTTCCTTCCTATTCACAAGTTGTCCCTCTCTCCTGCTCCCCTCTGGGGGAGTGGGGACTGTTTCAGATGCCTGGCTGCTGGCAGATGTCCCAGTGACGATTGGATCTTAGCTGACCCCATCTTTGCTCCTGTCCCGACCTGTGGGCCCTCAACCTCACCTCTAAGGATTTCCCGGATCTCCCTCACCCCACTCAGCTGTCTGGATGAGGCCCTGCTGCATCCTGGATCTCCCGGACCTATCTCGCCCACTCACCTGTCTGGATGAGGCCCCTGCTGCATCCTCTGGACTTCCTCAACCTACCTCACCCCACTTCCTGGATGAATCCTTACAGAGCTGATCTATGATCCTATAGATGAACTAATGAACTAACTCCTAGATGCATTGCCTGTCCGTCCTGGGAGAGGATCTCTCCTTCAGTTGGGCTCCATAAGGTTTCTTCTTTTTTCCTGCAGCTGTTTTTTTTTAGGAGTTTTTCCTTACCGAGAAGGAGGGTCTAAGGACAGGAGTGTCCTGGGTCTGTTTAGTGTAGTTATTGTTTGTGTTGTCTGATTGTGTGTTTATGTTTGATCAACTGTTGTGAAGCCCTTTGAGGCGACTTTTGTTGTGATACTGGGACATACAAATAAAACTGAGTTGAATTGAATGTTGTTAAAGGCACTGGAGAAATCAAAAAAGATGATTCTCACAGTGCTGCCGGGCTTCTCCAGGTGAGCCAGAGTGCCATGTACCAGGAAGATGTCTGCATCTTCCACTCCAATGCCAGGTCAGTAGGTGAACTGCAGCGGATCCATCGAGGGTCCCACCATGGAACAGAGGTGTCCCAGGATCAGTCTCTCCAGTGTCTTCATCAGGTGGGATGTGAGAGCCACCGGCCTGTAGCTGCTGAGGTCTCTAGCGTGCGATGTCTTTGGCACTACAGGCTCTACAGACTGTATGAACTCTCATCTGTTGCAGCCGTGTGCAGCTTCACAGACTGGTGCATTTGCTTGCCAGTCCACCAACTCTAAACCACACCAGGCTTAATGTGAAGTAATTCCTTCACACAGTGACTTCTAGTCTCCAAATGGATGCATGAGTTTGAATCCCATTCCTGAGAATTGGTCAGTCAGTCCTCATTCTTTGAACAATTGACTGTTGTAATAAGTTTGTGCATATCTAAATTTAGCCATTATCCTGTACATGTAAAACATCCCCAGTCACGAGACGCAATTGTGATGTGACTATGGCAAATTCAAGGCTAAGTCTGTTGCCCTTAAAGTCTTTTCCAGTAAATGCTGAGACAAATTATAGACCCTCAAACCAGCCAAGTTATCTCAGACAGATAAGCACGATGATGTCAGGATGGCCGAGCGGTCTAAGGCACGAGGCTCAAGGTCATGTCCTTCCTGAATACAGAGCCTTCTGGTCTCCAAATAGAGGCATGGTTTCAGATCCCACTCCTGACGTTGTACTTTTGTGGAGCACTACCTTTGGAAAAGTACAGCCATACAGTATTTAAACACTGAGTCACCTGCACTGACAAAATTCTGAATATTTGATTTTGAATCTAGTTCTGTGAAATATGGTAAAAAACTAAAATGTCAATTTTTTCAGACATTGTATGATTTTTATTGCCTTTCTAGCTGACCTACAAATGTAATTCAGTTGTAGTTTGATGGTTTTAATTCAAATAATTCACTTTCTTTTATGCCCAACACTTACACAAAAAAGTTATGCATAAACAGATGTCTTTATTCCTAGAACTGTCACATGTCACGTAATAAGGTCTCTTATGAACATTTGTTGCCTGGCTAGCTCAGTTGGTAGCGCATGAGACTTTTAATCTCAGGGTCGTGGGTTCGAGCCCCACGTTGGGCGTTGAGGCTTTTAAGCCTGATGGCTAAGGCCCCTGACTCAACATCATGTCCTTCCTGGACACTGGGCCTTCTGGTCTCCAAATGGAGGCATGAGTTTGAATCCCACTTGAGGTTCAAATCCTACTCCTGACCTTGTCCTGGAGTAGACGACTACCTTTGGAAAGATACAGTATTTAAACACTGAATTACATTTTCATTAGCGCTGACAAAATTCTGAATATTGTATTCAGCCTGGCTAGCTCAGTCAGTAGAGCAAGAGATTCTTAATCTCTGGAAACTGGAGATGATCTCGTGGACAAATTATAGACCCTCAAGCCAGCCAAGCTATCTCAGACAAGTAGGTAGGTAGATGTCAGGAAGACCGAGCGGTCTAAGGCGCCAGACTCAAGGTAATGTCCTTCCTGAGTAGAGGGACTTCTGGTCTCCAAATGGAGGCGTGGGTTCAAATCTCACCCCTTACACTGAGCTTTTGTAGAGCACTGTCGCGTGTCCTGTAATAAGGTCCATATTACCAACTAGAGCCCGGCTAGCTCAGTCGGTAGAGCATGAGACTCTTATGGTACGTTTACACCGGACGCGAATCAGGTGTCAAATTCGCGTCATTTGCGTCTAGTTGGACGTGTGACCATTTTGAATTCGAGTGAATTCGCGTCACGCGCGAATGACACCAATTCACTCGCGCCAATGAGGCGAATTGTTCGCTTCATTCGCATCAAATGAGGGGCATGGACACTAGGGCTACTCCCAAATGAGCCTGTCTCGGTTTGGTCACCTGTGTCTACGAGAACCTCTCCCCAGGACACTGTTGCTGTACAGCAGCATTAACCCCAGAGACAGAGCTGAGACAGTCTGGGGTTATTTCTTGTACATTAGCTCTCTCTAGTGGTTTTGGGGTCTGGTCTAGGCTCAGGCTCTGTATTTTCTGTTGTTGTGGAGAGTGCAATAACTGCTAATATAACGAGCACATCTCAATAGGCTATTTTAGTAAAGTTAACCCCCCTTTATATTTACTTGTATTTATTTGTGTGTTTTTGATGTCACGATGATCAGAGTGAGCCTCTGTCTCAGGCTTGTATCACAGATAACAGCTATAACCACAGTCACACAAAGCCTAAACAGCCATATTTATTTTATTTTTTTAGTGTTTTCTATCAGGGCTGTTTTTGTTTCCTGTCTTCATAAAAGTAGAAGAGCTGCTGTAGGCTGCAGCTTTTATCTCCGGGTTCACTCTGAAGCCTCGATGATTGTTTTCCTGGATCTCCGAGGCAGGGATCTCCTCCTGTTATGTCGTACGTAACCACGTCATTGCTACAGCAAGTCCCTGATTGGTTAACGCGCCGCGAATGTTTGCAGAAGTTCAAATTTTTCAACTTCTGCGACCAGAGCGTTGGACGCAAATCTGCGTTGTTCGCGTCTTCCGCCGATTCGCGTCTCCGCCTATTGCCGGGACTCGTGCTTCAAACGCTCAATTTGTGTCATTCGCACCGCAGGACGCTTGTTCGCGCCTGAACGCGGCTTTCCATAGACTTAACATAGTAATCACTCGCGCCTGACGCCTGATTCGCGTCCGGTGTGAACGTACCATTAATCTCAGTGTCGATGATTCAAGCCCCACATTGGGCGCAGTGGCCTTTTAGGCCTGATGGCTTGAGTGCATCAACAGTCACAGAAAATTGAATGCCAATCATCTACAGACTGTATGAACTCTCATCTGTTGCAGTCGTGTGCAGCTTCACAGACTGGTGCATTTGCCTGGGGCAGTCCACCAACTCTAAACCGCACCAGGCTAAATGTGAAGTAATTCATCCGCACAGTGACTTCTGGTCTCCAAATGGAGGCATGAGTTTGAATCCCATTCCTGAGAATTGGTCAGTCCTCATTCTTTGAACAATTGACTGTTGTAATAAGTTTGTGCATATCTAAATGTAGCCATTATCCTGGACATGTAAAACATCCCCAGTCTATGCACATAAAACCATTGCTGGAACCTTGTTAGTTCAGTCAGTCAGTAGAGCCTGAGGTTTTTTATCACAGAGGCATGGGTTCAAGCCCCATGTTGGGTGCAGTGGTGTCTTAGGCCTGATGGTGTGAGTGCCTCCACAGTCACAGAAAACTGAATACCAATCCAATCATCATCATGAGATTACTTATCTGTTGCACAATTTCTAAACCATGTAGCGCCAGTGTGCAGCTTCACAGATTGATGACAAATTTAGAAATTATAATTAAGAATTCATTTAAAATAAATTAAAAGAGAAGAGTGCAGATAAAACACTTTCAGTTGTCATATACGCAGCTAAAAAGAACAGTTTTAAGTTTGGACTTGAACATTGTCAGAGTAGAGGCCTGGCTAACATCGTCAGGAAGACTGTTCCAGAGTTTAGCTGCTTCACCGAGTTTAGTCCAGACTCTGGGACCAGCAGGATAAACGCATGAATAAGTCTCTCTAGGTCAGGTTTAGACAGAAAACCTTTGATCTGTTGGATGCAGTGACAGAGTGAATCCACAGGTCCATATTCACCTGCTGTCAGTGAGATGTCATCTGCATAATTATGGTAGGATATGTTATTGCTTATTGCTACTTATTAATTGGCCTAAAGGGAGCAGGTAAAGATTGAACAAAGGAGGTCCCAGGATGGACCCCTGGGGCACCCCACAGGTCAGGGCCATTTGGTCTGAGACACAGTTACTGATTTCAACAAAGTACTTCCTGTCTTCAAGATAGGACTTACACCATTTAAGGGCAGTACCTGAAATACCTACCCAGTGCTCTGATCTTTGTACCAGGATCACATGGTCAGCCTCAGATCCAGCAGAACTAAGACAGAGACTTTGCCTGTGTCGGTGTTCAGGCGGATGTCATTAGTCGCCTTGATAAGAGCAGTCTCAGTGCTGTGATGGGGCCTAAAACCTGACTGAAAATCATCAAAGCAGTTGTTCCACAGAAGAAAGTCAGTAAGTTGTTGGTATAAAGTACACACTGCATTACATCTGCACTGCTGTTTTCACAAAGGTTGCCAAATAGTTACACATAAACAAATGTCCATAGTGCTGACTTCCGAAAAATGTCCGTTCACGAGTTTAGCCTGGAAAACACACGAGGATCAGCAAAATAACAACAAAACAATATTTTTATTTTCATGTTGTTTTATAGGAAACAAATAAATCCCTTGATAAAAGTGTTTGGTGTGGCACTGAGTTATATCAGGGGATGCTTCTATTTCTACTTTAGTCGTTTACTGATAAATGAACATTCAGAGATGTTTCTGCAGAGCTGTAGCACTGAGAACTTCATTCATTTTATAAAGATGAGGACATTTTTGCAGAAGTCTGAGATCTGTTGTTTTAAAAAATGATTATTTCCCCGTTAGTAACCACACTGTTTACCTCTCACAGAGGGAGTCTGCACGAGTTTCTGAACAAAAATTCCAACCCAAGACTGTGTTCAAGACCGGTTTTCTGACTCGGAGATCGGAGTTTCCGAGACTCGGATGTATCATGAACACAGCATAATTCACCTGTAGGCGTCTCAGTCTGTGATGTCACTTCCTTTACCCTCAGGTGCTGTGCATTACCTCACACAAACCTTCTTGTTAAACGTTTTTTACACACAAACAGGGAACGAGAGCAGGAAATGACTCCCTGAAGGTTGTTGAAAGCTGTGTTGGCTGCTACGCACTGTAAAATAACACCTTGACTCGAGCGACATATCAAGCAAGGGAGTCGTGTGCCTCACAAGACGCAATTGTGATGTGACCAGGGCCAGTTCAAGGCCAAGTCTGTTGCCTGAAAAGTCTTTTTGAATAAATGCTGAGAAAGATTGTAGAACCTCAAACCAGCCAAGTTATCTCAGACAGGTAGGTAAGAAGATGTCAGGATGGCCGAGCGGTCTAAGGCGCCAGACTCAAGGTTATGTCCTTCCTGAGTACAGGGACTTCTGGTCTCCAAATGGAGGCGTGGGTTCAAATCCCACTTCTGACATTGTGCTTTTGTGGAGCACGACCTTTGGAAAGGTAAAGCCAGAGTATTTAAACAGTCACCTTTACATTATCACTGACAAAATTCTGAACACTGTCCTGTAATAAGGTCGCTAGCTAACATCTGTAGCTCACCAAGCTCAGTTGGTAGAGCATGAGACTCTAACCCATGCTTGAACCCGAGCCCCACGTTGGGTGAAATGGCCATTTAAGCCTGATGGCTTGAGTGCCTCAACAGTCACAGAAAATTGAACGCCAATCCAATCGTCTACAGACCTTGAGAACTCTCATCTGTTGCACCATTTCTAAACCATGCAGCACCAGTGTGCAGCTTCACAGACTGGTGTGGTCCACCAGATCCAAACCACACCAGGCCTCTGTGTTGTGAGTTGAGTCCAGTTTATTGATCAGTACACACAGGTACTTCTAAGAGTCCACTCCCTCAATGTCCATTCCCCGGGTGTTCACCGGTGAGGGGACAGCAGATTGGCGTCTGCAAAAATCCACCACCATCTCCTTGGTTTTCCCCACTGGAAAACTGACTGGGGTCAGTTTGTAAGATAGTGCAGAAACACAAAAACCAAAGGTATCAAAGCAACAGCAGCATTCAATACGCTCACAGTTAAAAATAAAGCAGTTTATGTTGTTGGATATCTCTTAGTTTTAACCCTCTGCTTCCAGCGACCAAGTCTGATATGATTTATGTTCTCCATGTTCTCTGTAGCACATGGCAAATTAGTATGAATCAAAAAAGTACACACTGCATTACATCTGCACTACTGTTTTCACAAAGTTTGGAAAATAGTTATGCATAAACAAATGTCCATATTACTTGACCTGTCGCGTGTCCTGTAATAAGGTCCATAAACTGCAATTAGAGCCTGGCTAGCTCAGTCGGTAGAGCATGAGACTCTTAATCTCAGGGTCGTGGGTTCGAGCCCCATGTTGGGCGCAGTAGCCTTTTAGGCCTGATGGCTTGAGTCACAGAAAATTGAATACCCATCATCTACAGACTGTATGAACTCTCATCTGTTGCAGCCGTGTGCAGCTTCAGACTGGTGCATTTGCCTGGCACAGTCCACCAACTCTAAACCACACCAGGCAAAATGTGAAGTAATTCCTCTGCACAGCGGCTTCTGGTCTCCAAATGGAGGCATGAGTTTGAATCCCACTCCTGAGAACTTCAGTCAGTCCTCATTCTTTGAACAATTGACTGTTGTTATAAGTTAGAGCCTCAAACCAGCCAAGTTATCTCAGACAGCAAAACAAGATGATGTCAGGATGGCTGAGCGGTCTAAGGCACCAGGCTCAAGGTCATGTCCTTCCTCAATACAGAGCCTTCTGGTCTCCAAATAGAGGCACGGTTTCAGATTCCACTCCTGACGTTGTACTTTTGTGGAGCACTACCTTTGGAAAAGTACAGCCATACAGTATTTAAACACTGAGTCACCTGCACTGACAAAACTTTTGATTTTGAATCTAGTTCTGTGAAATATGGTAAAAAACTAAAATGTCACTTTTTTCAGACATTGTATGTTTTTTATTGCCTTTCTAGCTGACCTACAAATGTAATTCAGTTGTAGTTTGATGGTTTTAATTCAAATAATTAACTTCCTTTTATGCCCAACACTTACACAAAAGTTATGCATGAACAATGTCCATATTCCTAGAACTGTCACATGTCATGTAATAAGGTCCATAGCAAACATCTGTAGCCCGGCTAGCTCAGTCGGTAGAGCATGAGACTCTTAATCTCAGGGTCGTGGGTTCGAGCCCCACGTTGGGCGATGAGGCTTTTAAGCTTGATGTCTAAGGCACCTGACTCAAGGTCATGTCCTTCCTAGACACAGGGCCTTCTGGTCTCCAAATGGAGGCATGAGTTTGAATCCCACTTGAGGTTCAAATCCTACTCCTGACCTGGTCCTGGAGTAGACGACTACCTTTGGAAAGATACAGTATTTAAACACTGAATGACTTCATTCGCGCTGACAAAATTCTGAATATTCTTTTCTGAATCTAGTTCTGGGCCATATCTGAAGCCTGGCTAGCTCAGTCAGTAGAGCAAGAGATTCTTAATCTCTGGAAACTGGAGATGACCTCTTGGACAAATTAGAGACCCTCAAGCCAGCCAAGCTATATCAGACAAGTAGGTAGGTAGATGTCAGGATGGCTGAGCGGTCTGAGGCGCCAAACTCCAGGTAATGTCATTCCTGCGTACAGGGACTTCTGCTTTTCAAATGGAGGCGAATTGTTCGCTTCATTTGCATCAAATGAGGGGCATGGCCACTAGGGCTACTCCCAAATGAGCCTGTCTCGGTTTGGTCTCCTGTGTCCCGTGTGGCTGCAGGACCTCTCCCCAGGACACTGCTGCTGTACAGCAGCATTAACCCCAGAGACAGAGCTGAGACAGTCTGGGGTTATTTCTTGTACATTAGCTCTCTCTAGTGGTTTTGGGGTCTGGTCTAGGCTCAGGCTCTGTATTTTCTGTTGTTGTGGAGAGTGCAATAACTGCTAATATAACGAGCACATCTCAATAGGCTATTTTGGTAAAGTTAACCCCCCTTTATATTTACTTGTATTTATTTGTGTGTTCTTGATGTCACGATGATCAGAGTGAGCCTCTGTCACAGGCTTGTATCACAGATAACAGCTATAACCACAGTCACACAAAGCCTAAACAGCCATATTTATTTTATTTTTACAGTGTTTTCTATCAGGGCTGTTTTTGTTTCCTGTCTTCATAAAAGTAGAAGCTGCTGTAGGCTGCAGCTTTTATCTCCGGGTTCACTCTCAGCCTCGAGGGTTGTTTTGCTGGATCTCCGAGGCAGGGATCTCCTCCTGTTACGTCGTACGTAACCACGTCACTGCTACAGCAGGTCCCTGATTGGTTAACGCGCCGCGAATGTTCGCAGAAGTTCAAATTTTTCAACTTCTGCGACCAGAGCGTTGGACGCGAATCTGCGTTGTTCGCGTCTTCCACCGATTCGCGTCTCCGCCTATTGCCGGGACTCGTGCTTCAAACGCTCAATTTGTGTCATTCGCACCGCAGGACGCTTGTTCGCGCCTGAACGCGGCTTTCCATAGACTTAACATAGTAATCACTCGCGCCTGACGCCTGATTCGCGTCCGGTGTGAACGTACCATTAATCTCAGTGTCGATGATTCAAGCCCCACATTGGGTGCAGTGGCCTTTTAGGCCTGATGGCTTGAGTGCATCAACAGTCACAGAAAATTGAATACCCATCATCTACAGACTGTATGAACTCTCATCTGTTGCAGCCGTGTACAGCTTCAGACTGGTGCATTTGCCTGGGGCAGTCCACCAACTCTAAACCGCACCAGGCTAAATGTGAAGGAATTCCTCCACACAGTGACTTCTGGTCTCCAAATGGAGGCATGAGTTTGAATCCCATTCCTGAGAATTGGTCAGTCCTCATTCTTTGAACAATTGACTGTTGTAATAAGTTTGTGCATATCTAAATGTAGCCATTATCCTGGACATGTAAAACATCCCCAGTCTATGCACAGAAAACCATTGCTGGAACCTTGTTAGTTCAGTCAGTCAGTAGAGCCTGAGGTTTTTTATCACAGAGGCATGGGTTCAAGCCCCATGTTGGGTGCAGTGGTGTCTTAGGCCTGATGGTGTGAGTGCCTCCACAGTCACAGAAAACTGAATACCAATCCAATCATCATCATGAGATTACTTATCTGTTGCACAATTTCTAAACCATGTAGCGCCAGTGTGCAGCTTCACAGATTGATGACAAATTTAGAAATTATAATTAAGAATTCATTTAAAATAAATTAAAAGAGAAGAGTGCAGATAAAACACTTTCAGTTGTCATATACGCAGCTAAAAAGAACAGTTTTAAGTTTGGACTTGAACATTGTCAGAGTAGAGGCCTGGCTAACATCGTCAGGAAGACTGTTCCAGAGTTTAGCTGCTTCACCGAGTTTAGTCCAGACTCTGGGACCAGCAGGATAAACGCATGAATAAGTCTCTCTAGGTCAGGTTTAGACAGAAAACCTTTGATCTGTTGGATGCAGTGACAGAGTGAATCCACAGGTCCATATTCACCTGCTGTCAGTGAGATGTCATCTGCATAATTATGGTAGGATATGTTATTGCTTATTGCTACTTATTAATTGGCCTAAAGGGAGCAGGTAAAGATTGAACAAAGGAGGTCCCAGGATGGACCCCTGGGGCACCCCACAGGTCAGGGCCATTTGGTCTGAGACACAGTTACTGATTTCAACAAAGTACTTCCTGTCTTCAAGATAGGACTTACACCATTTAAGGGCAGTACCTGAAATACCTACCCAGTGCTCTGATCTTTGTACCAGGATCACATGGTCAGCCTCAGATCCAGCAGAACTAAGACAGAGACTTTGCCTGTGTCGGTGTTCAGGCGGATGTCATTAGTCGCCTTGATAAGAGCAGTCACAGTGCTGTGATGGGGCCTAAAACCTGACTGAAAATCATCAAAGCAGTTGTTCCACAGAAGAAAGTCAGTAAGTTGTTGGTATAAAGTACACACTGCATTACATCTGCACTACTGTTTTCACAAAGGTTGCCAAATAGTTACACATAAACAAATGTCCATAGTCCTAGAACTGTCACATGTCCTGTATTAAGGTCCACAGTAGACACCTGTAACCCGGCTAGCTCAGTTGGTAGAGCATGAGACTCTTAATCTCGGGGTCATGGGTTCGAGTCCCACGTTGGGTGCTGAGGCCTTTTAACCCTGATGGCATGAGTGCCTCAGCAGTCACAGAAAATCACCTTCCTAATAGTAGTATCGGCCTAAAAAAAATCCATATCAGGCTCTACTCCTTATCCAGATTGAAAAAATATAGATATATTACATTTTCAAACAAATATGTAAAAATAACAATAATATTCTGTGACAAATACATGTTGCTACTAGTTTATGTGTTACACTGAAAAAATAAAAAATAAATAAAAAAAAATAAAAATGCAGCAAAAACTCAAGGCAACAGGATGCCTCGAGATTTCCAAGTTTTGGGGCCCATGCAAAATCAGTGTAGTTTATGTGTTTTTTGGAGGTTGGTGTAGTTAATAAAAGCATATATTCACAGAAAATGTTTTGGGTAGATGAAGCTTGGCTAGATGCTGTTTATTTTCCTCCAACAATATTAAAGCCGTCATATTCAGAAAACTCACTGTCGGTGACATATTTTTTGTTCACTTAATTTGACGTTCATATGTCTAAAAACTTTCAATTTTAAGTTTTACTCACTATCATTATTTGTTTTAACTCATCTCACAGCCAACTTACTATCCATTGTTCAGAAAAAGTATCATTATTGGTAATAATAAAAACTAAATCTACTAAATTTAACAAAACAATAATACTTTTTCTGAACAATGGATAGTAAGTTGGCTGTAAGAAAAGAAAAGCTTAAAATTAAAAGTTTTTAAACATGTGAATGTTAAATTGAAGAGATTCCAAATAAATAAATAAATAAATAAAATTTGACAACTTGAAATTTTGAGTTGGCTCCAAAACTAAAACATCTTAAGGGATCCTGATGCCTTGAGTTTTTGACTTTTCACGGCATTTTCTTTTTTACAGTGTACAATTCATTTAAGTAAAAGTATCAATTCTAAGTTTTACTCTATCTTTATTTTTTTTTAGTTACTATCCATTGTTCAGAAAAAAAAAAGTATAATTCTTTTGGTAAATTTAGTAACAATGGTTAGTAAGGTGGCTGTAAGTTGAAATAAACGTTGAGTTAAAAAAAATCATAGAGTAAAACTCAAAATTGAAAGACAAATGAACGTCAAATTAGGTGAACAAAAAAATATTTGTTAAAACTTAAGACTGTGACTTGGCCCCAAAACTCAAAAATCTTGAGGGATTCTGTTGTCTTGAGTTTTTTTTTTTTTTTTTTTTTTTTACAGTGTGCCTTAAATAAAATGTGATCTGTACACCAAAATAATGCTGCGTTCGTGTATCATGCTGACTTCCGAAAAACGTCTGTTCACGAGTTCAGCTCGGAAAACACACGAGGATCAGCACAATAACAACAAAACAATATTTTTATTTTCATGTTGTTTTATAGGAAACAAATAAATCCCTTGATAAAAGTGTTTGGTGTGGCACTGAGTTATATCAGGGGATGCTTCTATTTCTACTTTAGTCGTTTACTGATAAATGAAGATTCAGAGATGTTTCTGCAGAGCTGTAGCACTGAGAACTTCATTCATTTTATAGAGATGAGGACATTTTTGCAGAAGTCTGAGATCTGTTGTTTTAAAAAATGATTATTTCCCCGTTAGTAACCACACTGTTTACCTCTCACAGAGGGAGTCTGCACGAGTTTCTGAGCAAAAATTCCAACCCAAGACTGTGTTCAAGACCGGTTTTCTGACTCGGAGATCGGAATTTCCAAGACTGGGATGTATCATGAACACAGCATAATTCACCTGTAGGCGTCTCAGTCTGTGATGTCACTTCCTTTACCCTCAGGTGCTGTGCATTACCTCACACAAACCTTCTTGTTAAACGTTTTTTACACACAAACAGGGAACGAGAGCAGGAAATGACTCCCTGAAGGTTGTTGAAAGCTGTGTTGGCTGCTACGCATGGGTCTAAGTCAAACCCAGCACGCTATGCTTTTAATGTTTTCAAAGATTTTATAAACATAAAGCCACATGAAATAAAGGCTTTTTAAACTTCAGCTAAATGAAGAGTGCCTTGGTTTTTTCTTTACTCTTTGCAAGTTCTTTGTTCCCGAGCACCAAAGAGCACCTTCAGCACAGAATAACTAATTGATAAAAACTTCCTGAGCACTCTGGACCTTTTCTCTTCTGGAGATAGATTTGTTTTGATTTGAAGTTTTTGTAAAACAGCCTCGAGAGCAGAGTTGTAAATGTACAGAGTACACACTGAAAATACGTAGATACTCAACAGTGGCTGCAGGACACTCTGGTTACTGGACAATATCAGACTTTTCTTTCTTTATTTTTAGCTTTATTTGACTGGACACTGTTGACTGTTCATCCAGGCAAGGTAAGCAGGTGCACAGGGCCCCGCAGACATTAGAGGCCCCCAGGTTTATCCATTATTTGCTAATTTGGTTAATTTGGCACTCTATTTATTAATATTCTAGTTATAATATTTTGCTTGCCATTGCCAGTCATTTTTGCTGAGGGTCTATCTGAACATGGGGCCCGCTGCAGTGTTTTAATTCCTGTTTATCTGGGGCCCCCTTGCTAAGTTTGCAAATTAAAAATGTCTCAAAGCATTAAATCCCTTCAGAAAAATAGTCAGTGTTTTATTAAAATGTTTTATAATAAAACTTAAATGATCTCAAAAATGAATGAGAGGCTTGGCCCCCAAACCTGTCCTGCTTAGGGCCATTTTTTTTAGCTCCATTTTGAAAGATACACGCTCAAATGATGGAAACAGCCCAAATGACAGCCTGTGAGTAACTATATCATCCTTAAATAAGGCACACACACCACCTCCCTTTTTGTTTCCCAGTGTTTCTGATACAAAAGTGAAGTTAGGTGGAGTGGATTCAATAAGAACTGCTTTACCCGTTTTGCTGTCTAACCATGTCTCTGTTAAAAACATAAAATCCAGGTTATAAGAGGAGATAAAATTATTGATTAAAATGATTTGTTGCATAAAGTCTGAATTCTGAAATCTGACAAAATCTGACATTGAGCACTGCAAGTTTCAGATCTCTCTGAGTAGAACCTGACATAGCTTACAAGGAACTTGAATTAGATTTCTCTGACTGGACAGTCTAACTGTCCCTCTCTTATCTAATTGACAACATTTGACAGTAGCTATAGCACTGAGGGAGAAAGCTCTCTCCCTGCACATAAAACCATCGCTGGAACCTTGTTAGCTCAGTTGGTAAAGCTTTAAATTCCACTCACCAAGGTGTTTCTAGCTACATTGTAGGATACGCTGCTGCTATACGCACTGTAGAATAGCACCTTGACTCGAGCGACATATCAAGCAAGGGAGTCGTGTGCCTAACGAGACGCAATTGTGATGTGACCAGGGCCAGTTCAAGGCCAAGTCTGTTGCCTGAAAAGTCTTTTCGAATAAATGCTGAGAAAGATTGTAGAACCTCAAACCAGCCAAGTTATCTCAGACAGGTAGGTATGAAGATGTCAGGATGGCCGAGCGGTCTAAGGCGCCAGACTCAAGGTAATGTCCTTCCTGAGTACAGAGACTTCTGGTCTCCAAATGGAGGCGTGGGTTCAAATCCCACTCCTGACATTGTGCTTTTGTAGAGCACTACCTTTGGAAAGGTAAAGCCAGAGTATTTAAACACTCACCTTTACATTATCACTGACAACATTCTGAACATTGTCCTGTAATAAGGTCGCTGGCTAACATTTGTAGCTCACCAAGCTCAGTTGGTAGAGCAGGAGACTCTTACTCATGCTCAAACCCAACATGGGTTCGAGCCCCACGTTGGGTGAAATGGCTTGAGTGCCTCAACAGTCACAGAAAATTGAACACCAATCCAATTGTCTACAGACCTTAAGAACTCTCATCTGTTGCACCATTTCTAAACCATGCAGCACCAGTGTGCAGCTTCACAGACTGGTGTGGTCCACCAGATCCAAACCACACCAGGCCTCTGTGTTGTGAGTTGAGTCCAGTTTATTGATCAGTACACACAGGTACTTTTAAGAGTCCACTTCCTCAATGTCCATTCCCCGGGTGTTCACCGGTGAGGGGACAGCAGATCGGCGTCTGCAAAAATCCACCACCATCTCCTTGGTTTTCCCCACTGGAAAACTGACTGGGGTCAGTTTGTAAGATAGTGCAGAATCCTCTCTGCCAGATGAAGGTCCACCCCATTCCTCTCCAGTTTGTCTTTCAGAAGCAGCAGCTGGATGTTGTTAAAGGCACTGGAGAAATAAAAAAACATGATTCTCACAGTGCTGCCGGGCTTCTCCAGGTGAGCCAGAGCGCGATGTACCAGGAAGATGTCTGCATCTTCCACTCCAATGCCAGGTCGGTAGGTGAACTGCAGCGGGGCCGAGTCCAGGGAGGTGTGAATGGTTGTGTTAATGGTTTTAATTACAACATTTCACTTTCTTTTATGCCCAACACTAACACAAAAACCAAAGGTATCAAAGCAACAGCAGCATTCAATACGCTCACAGTTAAAAATAAAGCAGTTTATGTTGTTGGATATCTCTTAGTTTTAACCCTCTGCTTCCAGTGACCAAGTCTGATATGATTTATGTTCTCCATGTTCTCTGTAGCACATGGCAAATTAGTATGAATCAAAAAAGTACACACTGCATTACACCTGCACTACTGTTTTCACAAAGTTTGGAAAATAGTTTGCATAAACAAATGTCCATATTACTTGACCTGTCGCGTGTCCTGTAATAAGGTCCACAAGTCATGACTAGAGCCCGGCTAGCTCAGTCGGTAGAGCATGAGACTCTTAATCTCAGGGTCGTGGGTTCGAGCCCCATGTTGGGCGCAGTGACCTTTTAGGCCTGATGGCTTGAGTCACAGAAAATTGAATGCCCATCATCTACAGACTGTATGAACTCTCATCTGTTGCAGCCGTGTGCAGCTTCAGACTGGTGCATTTGCCTGGCACAGTCCACCAACTCTAAACCACACCAGGCAAAATGTGAAGTAATTCCTCTGCACAGCGGCTTCTGGTCTCCAAATGGAGCCATGAGTTTGAATCCCACTCCTGAGAATTGGTCAGTCAGTCCTCATTCTTTGAACAATTGACTGTTGTAATAAGTTAGAGCCTCAAACCAGCCAAGTTATCTCAGACAGCAAAACAAGATGATGTCAGGATGGCCGAGCGGTCTAAGGCACCAGGCTCAAGGTCATGTCCTTCCTGAATACAGAGCCTTCTGGTCTCCAAATAGAGGCACGGTTTCAGATCCCACTCCTGACGTTGTACTTTTGTGGAGCACTACCTTTGGAAAAGTACAGCCATACAGTATTTAAACACTGAGTCACCTGCACTGACAAAACTTTTGATTTTGAGTCTAGTTCTGTGAAATATGGTAAAAAACTAAAATGTCACTTTTTTCTGACATTGTATGATTTTTATTGCCTTTCTAGCTGACCTACAAATGTAATTCAGTTGTAGTTTGATGGTTTTAATTCAAATATTTCACTTTCTTTTATGCCCAACACTAACACAAGTTATGCATAAACAGATGTCCATATTCCTACAGCTGCCACGACATGTAATAAGGTCTATAATTAAAATGTGTAGCCTGGCTAGCTCAGTCGGTAGAGCATGAGACTCTTAATCTCAGGGTCGTGGGTTTGAGCCCCACGTTGGGCGCTGAGGCTTTTAAGCCTGATGGCTAAAGCACCTGACTCAAGGTCAGGGCCTTCTCCAAATTGAGGCATGACTTTGAATCCCACTTGAGATGTAGGTTCAAATACCATTCCTGACCTGGTCCTAGAGTAGAGGACTAACTTTGGAAAGATACAGTATTTAGACACTGAATGACCTTTTCATTAGCGCTGACAAAATTCCGAATATTGTATTCTGGATCTAGTTCTGGGAAAGATCTGTAATCTCTGGAAAATGGAGATGATCTCTTGGACAAATTATAGACCCTCAAACCAGCCAAGCTATCTCAGACAGGTAGATAGGAAGATGTCAGGATGGCCGAGTGGTCTAAAGGCCTCCATACACCAAGGCAACGATCGCCCACCTGAAGCCGTCTGAACGGTTCTTCCACGTCGCTCATTTACATCCTTTTGATCTGTATGCGCCGTCTGCCCGCATCGCTCCAGGACGGAGGCCGTCTGACCAGTTTTCTGCCGATTGGCCTTTGGCACGAAGCGCTCTGATAGGCCTAGCACTACAGCTGCCGCGCCAATCAGCTCACAGGAATTTTAGTGGAAGTGACGGAGTGACGAGAGGTGAAAACTGCTGTAGCAGCGTACTGTCACCATTTTTGCATTTTTCGCAATTCCGTGCGGAAAATTATCTTCTTCAAGTAACAGAGCAGCGGCACCTAATCCACACAAAACAATGTCCAAACCAGCCATTATCACGCTTCTCAAATGTTCAAACAAGCTGAGAACAGTGGCAGACCAAGGCGCGCTACATGCAGATGTACTCCGCAAACATTGTGTCACTTCCGTTTATCTTTGTTCACTGGCTAGCGCCATCTGCTGCTTTGGGGGTAATTACATCACGCGCATGCTCAAGACACAGTCTTTAGGTCGGCTGTCGCTTCGGTGTATGAAGAGGGAAAAAGGTCATGCGACGTGAGGAAACGGGAGGGAACGAGAGGAGACGAGAAGAGACGAGCTGTCGCTCCGTCTTTTCGGTGGCAGTCTGGGAGTTGCCTTGGTGTATCTAGGCCTTAAGGCGCCAGACTCAAGCTAATGGCCTTCCTGAGTACAGGGACTTCTAGTCTCCAAACGAAAGCGTGGGTTCAAATCATTGTTCTTTTGTAGGTAGATGTCAGGATGACCGAGCGGTCTGAGGCGCCAGACGCGCGAATGACGCCAATTCACTCGCGCAAATGAGGCGAATTGTTCGCTTCATTCGCATCAAATGAGGGGCATGGCCGCTAGGGCTACTCCCAAATGAGCCTGTCTCGGTTTGGTCTCCTGTGTCCCGTGTGGCTGCAGGACCTCTCCCCAGGACACTGCTGCTGTACAGCAGCATTAACCCCAGAGACAGAGCTGAGAGACCTGGGGTTATTTCTTGTACATTAGCTCTCTCTAGTGGTTTTGGGGTCTGGTCTAGTCCCAGGCTCTGTATTTTCTGTTGTTGTGGAGAGTGCAATAACTGCTAATATAACGAGCACATCTCAATAGGCTATTTTAGTAAAGTTAACCCCCCTTTATATTTACTTGTATTTATTTGTGTGTTCTTGATGTCATGATGATCAGAGTGAGCCTCTGTCACAGGCTTGTATCACAGATAACAGCTATAACCACACTCACACAAAGCCTAAACAGCCATATTTATTTAATTTTTATAGTGTTTTCTATCAGGGCTGTTTTTGTTTCCTGTTTTCATAAAAGTAGAAGAGCTGCTGCAGGCTGCAGCTTTTATCTCCGGGTTCACTCTGAAGCCTCGATGATTGTTTTCCTGGATCTCCGAGGCAGGGATCTCCTCCTGTTACGTCGTACGTAACCACGTCATTGCTACAGCAGGTCCCTGATTGGTTAACGTGCCGCGAATGTTTGCAGAAGTTCAAATTTTTCAACTTCCGCGACCAGAGCGTTGGACGCGAATCTGCGTTGTTCGCGTCTTCCGCCGATTCGCGTCTCCGCCTATTGCCGGGACTCGCGCTTCAAACGCTCAATTCGTGCCATTCGCACTGCAGGACGCTTGTTCGCGCCTGAATGTGGCTTTCCATAGACTTAACATAGTAATCACTCGCGCCTGACGCCTGATTCGCGTCCGGTGTGAACGTACCATTAATCTCAGTGTCGATGATTCAAGCCCCACATTGGGCGCAGTTGCCTTTTAGGCCTGATGGCTTGAGTGCATCAACAGTCACAGAAAATTGAATGCCAATCATCTACAGACTGTATGAACTCTCATCTGTTGCAGTCGTGTGCAGCTTCAGACTGGTGCATTTGCCTGGGGCAGTCCACCAACTCTAAACCGCACCAGGCTAAATGTGAAGTAATTCATCCGCACAGTGACTTCTGGTCTCCAAATGGAGGCATGAGTTTGAATCCCACTCCTGAGAATTGGTCAGTCCTCATTCTTTGAACAATTGACTGTTGTAATAAGTTTGTGCATATCTAAACCTAGCCATTATCCTGGACATGTAAAACATCCCCAGTCTATGCACAGAAAACCATTGCTGGAACCTTGTTAGTTCAGTCAGTCAGTAGAGCCTGAGGTTTTTTATCACAGAGGCATGGGTTCAAGCCCCATGTTGGGTGCAGTGGTGTCTTAGGCCTGATGGTGTGAGTGCCTCCACAGTCACAGAGAACTGAATGCCAATCCAATCATCATCATGAGATTACTTATCTGTTGCACAATTTCTAAACCATGTAGCGCCGGTGTGCAGCTTCACAGATTGATGACAAATTTAGAAATTATAATTAAGAATTCATTTAAAATAAATTAAAAGAGAAGAGTGCAGATAAAACACTTTCAGTTGTCATATACGCAGCTAAAAAGAACAGTTTTAAGTTTGGACTTGAACATTGTCAGAGTAGAGGCCTGGCTAACATCGTCAGGAAGACTGCTCCAGAGTTTAGCTGCTTCACCGAGTTTAGTCCAGACTCTGGGACCAGCAGGATAAACGCATGAATAAGTCTCTCTAGGTCAGGTTTAGACAGAAAACCTTTGATCTGTTGGATGCAGTGACAGAGTGAATCCACAGGTCCATATTCACCTGCTGTCAGTGAGATGTCATCTGCATAATTATGGTAGGATATGTTATTGCTTATTGCTACTTATTAATTGGCCTAAAGGGAGCAGGTAAAGACTGAACAAAGGAGGTCCCAGGATGGACCCCTGGGGCACCCCACAGGTCAGGGCCATTTGGTCTGAGACACAGTTACTGATTTCAACAAAGTACTTCCTGTCTTCAAGATAGGACTTACACCATTTAAGGGCAGTACCTGAAATACCTACCCAGTGCTCTGATCTTTGTACCAGGATCACATGGTCAGCCTCAGATCCAGCAGAACTAAGACAGAGACTTTGCCTGTGTCGGTGTTCAGGCGGATGTCATTAGTCGCCTTGATAAGAGCAGTCTCAGTGCTGTGATGGGGCCTAAAACCTGACTGAAAATCATCAAAGCAGTTGTTCCACAGAAGAAAGTCAGTAAGTTGTTGGTATAAAGTACACACTGCATTACATCTGCACTACTGTTTTCACAAAGGTTGTCAAATAGTTACACATAAACAAATGTCCATAGTCCTTGAACTGTCACATGTCCTGTATTAAGGTCCACAGTAGACACCTGTAACCCGGCTAGCTCAGTTGGTAGAGCATGAGACTCTTAATCTCGGGGTCATGGGTTCGAGTCCCACGTTGGGTGCTGAGGCCTTTTAACCCTGATGGCATGAGTGCCTCAGCAGTCACAGAAAATCACCTTCCTAATAGTAGTATCGGCATTGGCCTAAAAAAAATCCATATCGGGCTCTACTCCTTATCCAGATTGAAAAAATATAGATATATTACATTTTCAAACAAATATGTAAAAATAACAATAATATTCTGTGACAAATACATGTTGCTACTAGTTTATGTGTTACACTGAAAAAATAAAAAATAAAAAAATAAAAATAAAAATGCAGCAAAAACTCAAGGCAACAGGATGCCTCGAGATTTCCAAGTTTTGGGGCCCATGCAAAATCAGTGTAGTTTATGTGTTTTTTGGAGGTTGGTGTAGTTAATAAAAGCATATATTCACAGAAAATGTTTTGGGTAGATGAAGCTTGGCTAGATGCTGTTTATTTTCCTCCAACAATATTAAAGCCGTCATATTCAGAAAACTCACTGTCGGTGACATATTTTTTGTTCACTTAATTTGACGTTCATATGTCTAAAAACTTTCAATTTTAAGTTTTACTCACTATCATTATTTGTTTTAACTCATCTCACAGCCAACTTACTATCCATTGTTCAGAAAAAGTATCATTATTGGTAATAATAAAAACTAAATCTACTAAATTTAACAAAACAATAATACTTTTTCTGAACAATGGATAGTAAGTTGGCTGTAAAAAAAGAAAAGCTTAAAATTAAAAGTTTTTAAACATGTGAATGTTAAATTGAAGAGATTCCAAATAAATAAATAAATAAATAAAATTTGACAACTTGAAATTTTGAGTTGGCTCCAAAACTAAAAAATCTTAAGGGATCCTGATGCCTTAAGTTTTTGACTTTTCACGGCATTTTCTTTTTTACAGTGTACAATTCATTTAAGTAAAAGTGTCAATTCTAAGTTTTACTCTATATTTATTTTTTTTTAGTTACTATCCATTGTTCAGAAAAAAAAAAGTATAATTCTTTTGGTAAATTTAGTAACAATGGTTAGTAAGGTGGCTGTAAGTTGAAATAAACGTTGAGTTAAAAAAAATCATAGAGTAAAACTCAAAATTGAAAGACAAATGAACGTCAAATTAGGTGAACAAAAAAATATTTGTTAAAACTTAAGACTGTGACTTGGCCCCAAAACTCAAAAATCTTGAGGGATTCTGTTGTCTTGAGTTGTTTTTTTTTTTTTTTTTTTTACAGTGTGCCTTAAATAAAATGTGATCTGTACACCAAAATAATGCTGCGTTCGTGTATCATGCTGACTTCCGAAAAAACGTCTGTTCACGAGTTCAGCTCGGAAAACACACGAGGATCAGCAAAATAACAACAAAACAATATTTTTATTTTCATGTTGTTTTATAGGAAACAAATAAATCCCTTGATAAAAGTGTTTGGTGTGGCACTGAGTTATATCAGGGGATGCTTCTATTTCTACTTTAGTCGTTTACTGATAAATGAAGATTCAGAGATGTTTCTGCAGAGCTGTAGCACTGAGAACTTCATTCATTTTATAGAGATGAGGACATTTTTGCAGAAGTCTGAGATCTGTTGTTTTAAAAAATGATTATTTCCCCGTTAGTAACCACACTGTTTACCTCTCACAGAGGGAGTCTGCACGAGTTTCTGAACAAAAATTCCAACCCAAGACTGTGTTCAAGACCGGTTTTCTGACTCGGAGATCGGAATTTCCAAGACTGGGATGTATCATGAACACAGCATAATTCACCTGTAGGCGTCTCAGTCTGTGATGTCACTTCCTTTACCCTCAGGTGCTGTGCATTACCTCACACAAACCTTCTTGTTAAACGTTTTTTACACACAAACAGGGAACGAGAGCAGGAAATGACTCCCTGAAGGTTGTTGAAAGCTGTGTTGGCTGCTACGCATGGGTCTAAGTCAAACCCAGCACGCTATGCTTTTAATGTTTTCAAAGATTTTATAAACATAAAGCCACATGAAATAAAGGCTTTTTAAACTTCAGCTAAATGAAGAGTGCCTTGGTTTTTTCTTTACTCTTTGCAAGTTCTTTGTTCCCGAGCACCAAAGAGCACCTTCAGCACAGAATAACTAATTGATAAAAACTTCCTGAGCACTCTGGACCTTTTCTCTTCTGGAGATAGATTTGTTTTGATTTGAAGTTTTTGTAAAACAGCCTCGAGAGCAGAGTTGTAAATGTACAGAGTACACACTGAAAATACGTAGATACTCAACAGTGGCTGCAGGACACTCTGGTTACTGGACAATATCAGACTTTTCTTTCTTTATTTTTAGCTTTATTTGACTGGACACTGTTGACTGTTCATCCAGGCAAGGTAAGCAGGTGCACAGGGCCCCGCAGACATTAGAGGCCCCCAGGTTTATCCATTATTTGCTAATTTGGTTAATTTGGCACTCTATTTATTAATATTCTAGTTATAATATTTTGCTTGCCATTGCCAGTCATTTTTGCTGAGGGTCTATCTGAACATGGGGCCCGCTGCAGTGTTTTAATTCCTGTTTATCTGGGGCCCCCTTGCTAAGTTTGCAAATTAAAAATGTCTCAAAGCATTAAATGCCTTCAGAAAAATAGTCAGTGTTTTATTAAAATGTTTTATAATAAAACTTAAATGATCTCAAAAATGAATGAGAGGCTTGGCCCCCAAACCTGTCCTGCTTAGGGCCATTTTTTTTTAGCTCCATTTTGAAAGATACACGCTCAAATGATGGAAACAGCCCAAATGACAGCCTGTGAGTAACTATATCATCCTTAAATAAGGCACACACACCACCTCCCTTTTTGTTTCCCAGTGTTTCTGATACAAAAGTGAAGTTAGGTGGAGTGGATTCAATAAGAACTGCTTTACCCGTTTTGCTGTCTAACCATGTCTCTGTTAAAAACATAAAATCCAGGTTATAAGAGGAGATAAAATTATTGATTAAAATGATTTGTTGCATAAAGTCTGAATTCTGAAATCTGACAAAATCTGACATTGAGCACTGCAAGTTTCAGATCTCTCTGAGTAGAACCTGACATAGCTTACAAGGAACTTGAATTAGATTTCTCTGACTGGACAGTCTAACTGTCCCTCTCTTATCTAATTGACAACATTTGACAGTAGCTATAGCACTGAGGGAGAAAGCTCTCTCCCTGCACATAAAACCATCGCTGGAACCTTGTTAGTTCAGTCGGTAAAGCTTTAAATTCCACTCACCAAGGTGTTTCTAGCTACATTGTAGGATACGCTGCTGCTATACGCACTGTAAAATAACACCTTGACTCGAGCGACATATCAAGCAAGGGAGTCGTGTGCCTCACGAGACGCAATTGTGATGTGACCAGGGCCAGTTCAAGGCCAAGTCTGTTGCCTGAAAAGTCTGTTCGAATAAATGCTGAGAAAGATTGTAGAACCTCAAACCAGCCAAGTTATCTCAGACAGGTAGGTACGAAGATGTCAGGATGGCCGAGCGGTCTAAGGCGCCAGACTCAAGGTAATGTCCTTCCTGAGTACAGAGACTTCTGGTCTCCAAATGGAGGCGTGGGTTCAAATCCCACTCCTGACATTGTGCTTTTGTAGAGCACTACCTTTGGAAAGGTAAAGCCAGAGTATTTAAACACTCACCTTTACATTATCACTGACAACATTCTGAACATTGTCCTGTAATAAGGTCGCTGGCTAACATTTGTAGCTCACCAAGCTCAGTTGGTAGAGCAGGAGACTCTTACTCATGCTCAAACCCAACATGGGTTTGAGCCCCATGTTGGGTGAAATGGCTTGAGTGCCTCAACAGTCACAGAAAATTGAACACCAATCCAATTGTCTACAGACCTTAAGAACTCTCATCTGTTGCACCATTTCTAAACCATGCAGCACCAGCGTCTGCAAAAATCCACCACCATCTCCTTGGTTTTCCCCACTGGAAAACTGACTGGGGTCAGTTTGTAAGATAGTGCAGAATCCTCTCTGCCAGATGAAGGTCCACCCCATTCCTCTCCAGTTTGTCTTTCAGAAGCAGCAGCTGGATGTTGTTAAAGGCACTGGAGAAATAAAAAAACATGATTCTCACAGTGCTGCCGGGCTTCTCCAGGTGAGCCAGAGCGCGATGTACCAGGAAGATGTCTGCATCTTCCACTCCAATGCCAGGTCGGTAGGTGAACTGCAGCGGGGCCGAGTCCAGGGAGGTGTGAATGGTTGTGTTAATGGTTTTAATTACAACATTTCACTTTCTTTTATGCCCAACACTAACACAAAAACCAAAGGTATCAAAGCAACAGCAGCATTCAATACGCTCACAGTTAAAAATAAAGCAGTTTATGTTGTTGGATATCTCTTAGTTTTAACCCTCTGCTTCCAGCGACCAAGTCTGATATGATTTATGTTCTCCATGTTCTCTGTAGCACATGGCAAATTAGTATGAATCAAAAAAGTACACACTGCATTACACCTGCACTACTGTTTTCACAAAGTTTGGAAAATAGTTTGCATAAACAAATGTCCATATTACTTGACCTGTCGCGTGTCCTGTAATAAGGTCCACAAGTCACAACTAGAGCCCGGCTAGCTCAGTCGGTAGAGCATGAGACTCTTAATCTCAGGGTCGTGGGTTCGAGCCCCACGTTGGGCGCAGTAGCCTTTTAGGCCTGATGGCTTGAGTCACAGAAAATTGAATGCCAATCATCTACAGACTGTATGAGCTCTCATCTGTTGCAGCCGTGTGCAGCTTCAGACTGGTGCATTTGCCTGGCACAGTCCACCAACTCTAAACCACACCAGGCAAAATGTGAAGTAATTCCTCCGCACAGCGGCTTCTGGTCTCCAAATGGAGGCATGAGTTTGAATCCCACTCCTGAGAATTGGTCAGTCAGTCCTCATTCTTTGAACAATTGACTGTTGTAATAAGTTAGAGCCTCAAACCAGCCAAGTTATCTCAGACAGCAAAACAAGATGATGTCAGGATGGCCGAGCGGTCTAAGGCACCAGGCTCAAGGTCATGTCCTTCCTGAATACAGAGCCTTCTGGTCTCCAAATAGAGGCACGGTTTCAGATCCCACTCCTGACGTTGTACTTTTGTGGAGCACTACCTTTGGAAAAGTACAGCCATACAGTATTTAAACACTGAGTCACCTGCACTGACAAAACTTTTGATTTTGAGTCTAGTTCTGTGAAATATGGTAAAAAACTAAAATGTCACTTTTTTCAGACATTGTATGATTTTTATTGCCTTTCTAGCTGACCTACAAATGTAATTCAGTTGTAGTTTGATGGTTTTAATTCAAATATTTCACTTTCTTTTATGCCCAACACTAACACAAGTTATGCATAAACAGATGTCCATATTCCTACAGCTGCCACGACATGTAATAAGGTCTATAGTTAAAATGTGTAGCCCGGCTAGCTCAGTCGGTAGAGCATGAGACTCTTAATCTCAGGGTCGTGGGTTCGAGCCCCACGTTGGGCGCTGAGGCTTTTAAACCTGATGGCTAAAGCACCTGACTCAAGGTCAGGGCCTTCTCCAAATTGAGGCATGACTTTGAATCCCACTTGAGATGTAGGTTCAAATACCATTCCTGACCTGGTCCTAGAGTAGAGGACTAACTTTGGAAAGATACAGTATTTAGACACTGAATGACCTTTTCATTAGCGCTGACAAAATTCTGAATATTGTATTCTGGATCTAGTTCTGGGAAAGATCTGTAATCTCTGGAAAATGGAGATGATCTCTTGGACAAATTATAGACCCTCAAACCAGCCAAGCTATCTCAGACAGGTAGATAGGAAGATGTCAGGATGGCCGAGTGGTCTAAAGGCCTCCATACACCAAGGCAACGATCGCCCACCTGAAGCCGTCTGAACGGTTCTTCCACGTCGCTCATTTACATCCTTTTGATCTGTATGCGCCGTCTGCCCGCATCGCT
The DNA here is from genome assembly GCA_020698575.1 of Bostrychus sinensis. Lineage (NCBI taxonomy): Eukaryota > Metazoa > Chordata > Actinopteri > Gobiiformes > Eleotridae > Bostrychus > Bostrychus sinensis. The sequence goes on from CM036239.1 coordinate 3,527,348, forward strand.
CCAGGACGGAGGCCGTCTGACCAGTTTTCTGCCGATTGGCCTTTGGCACGAAGCGCTCTGATAGGCCTAGCACTACAGCTGCCGCGCCAATCAGCTCACAGGAATTTTAGTGGAAGTGACGGAGTGACGAGAGGTGAAAACTGCTGTAGCAGCGTACTGTCACCATTTTTGCATTTTTCGCAATTCCGTGCGGAAAATTATCTTCTTCAAGTAACAGAGCAGCGGCACCTAATCCACACAAAACAATGTCCAAACCAGCCATTATCACGCTTCTCAAATGTTCAAACAAGCTGAGAACAGTGGCAGACCAAGGCGCGCTACATGCAGATGTACTCCGCAAACATTGTGTCACTTCCGTTTATCTTTGTTCACTGGCTAGCGCCATCTGCTGCTTTGGGGGGTAATTACATCACGCGCATGCTCAAGACACAGTCTTTAGGTCGGCTGTCGCTTCGGTGTATGAAGAGGGAAAAAGGTCATGCGACGTGAGGAAACGGGAGGGAACGAGAGGAGACGAGAAGAGACGAACTGTCGCTCCGTCTTTTCGGTGGCAGTCTGGGAGTTGCCTTGGTGTATCTAGGCCTTAAGGCGCCAGACTCAAGCTAATGGCCTTCCTGAGTACAGGGACTTCTAGTCTCCAAACGAAAGCGTGGGTTCAAATCATTGTTCTTTTGTAGGTAGATGTCAGGATGACCGAGCGGTCTGAGGCGCCAGACGCGCGAATGACGCCAATTCACTCGCGCAAATGAGGCGAATTGTTCGCTTCATTCGCATCAAATGAGGGGCATGGCCGCTAGGGCTACTCCCAAATGAGCCTGTCTCGGTTTGGTCTCCTGTGTCCCGTGTGGCTGCAGGACCTCTCCCCAGGACACTGCTGCTGTACAGCAGCATTAACCCCAGAGACAGAGCTGAGAGACCTGGGGTTATTTCTTGTACATTAGCTCTCTCTAGTGGTTTTGGGGTCTGGTCTAGTCCCAGGCTCTGTATTTTCTGTTGTTGTGGAGAGTGCAATAACTGCTAATATAACGAGCACATCTCAATAGGCTATTTTAGTAAAGTTAACCCCCCTTTATATTTACTTGTATTTATTTGTGTGTTCTTGATGTCACGATGATCAGAGTGCGCCTCTGTCACAGGCTTGTATCACAGATAACAGCTATAACCACAGTCACACAAAGCCTAAACAGTCATATTTATTTTATTTTTATAGTGTTTTCTATCAGGGCTGTTTTTGTTTCCTGTTTTCATAAAAGTAGAAGAGCTGCTGCAGGCTGCAGCTTTTATCTCCGGGTTCACTCTGAAGCCTCGATGATTGTTTTCCTGGATCTCCGAGGCAGGGATCTCCTCCTGTTACGTCGTACGTAACCACGTCATTGCTACAGCAGGTCCCTGATTGGTTAACGCACCGCGAATGTTTGCAGAAGTTCAAATTTTTCAACTTCCGCGACCAGAGCGTTGGACGTGAATCTGCGTTGTTCGCGTCTTCCGCCGATTCGCGTCTCCGCCTATTGCCGGGACTCGCGCTTCAAACGCTCAATTCGTGCCATTCGCACCGCAGGACGCTTGTTCGCGCCTGAACGTGGCTTTCCATAGACTTAACATAGTAATCACTCGCGCCTGACGCCTGATTCGCGTCCGGTGTGAACGTACCATTAATCTCAGTGTCGATGATTCAAGCCCCACATTGGGCGCAGTTGCCTTTTAGGCCTGATGGCTTGAGTGCATCAACAGTCACAGAAAATTGAATGCCAATCATCTACAGACTGTATGAACTCTCATCTGTTGCAGTCGTGTGCAGCTTCACAGACTGGTGCATTTGCCTGGGGCAGTCCACCAACTCTAAACCGCACCAGGCTAAATGTGAAGTAATTCATCCGCACAGTGACTTCTGGTCTCCAAATGGAGGCATGAGTTTGAATCCCACTCCTGAGAATTGGTCAGTCCTCATTCTTTGAACAATTGACTGTTGTAATAAGTTTGTGCATATCTAAATGTAGCCATTATCCTGGACATGTAAAACATCCCCAGTCTATGCACAGAAAACCATTGCTGGAACCTTGTTAGTTCAGTCAGTCAGTAGAACCTGAGGTTCTTAATCACAGAGGCATGGGTTCAAGCCCCATGTTGGGTGCAGTGGTGTCTTAGGCCTGATGGTGTGAGTGCCTCCACAGTCACAGAGAACTGAATGCCAATCCAATCATCATCATGAGATTACTTATCTGTTGCACAATTTCTAAACCATGTAGCGCCGGTGTGCAGCTTCACAGATTGATGACAAATTTAGAAATTATAATTAAGAATTCATTTAAAATAAATTAAAAGAGAAGAGTGCAGATAAAACACTTTCAGTTGTCATATACGCAGCTAAAAAGAACAGTTTTAAGTTTGGACTTGAACATTGTCAGAGTAGAGGCCTGGCTAACATCGTCAGGAAGACTGTTCCAGAGTTTAGCTGCTTCACCGAGTTTAGTCCAGACTCTGGGACCAGCAGGATAAACGCATGAATAAGTCTCTCTAGGTCAGGTTTAGACAGAAAACCTTTGATCTGTTGGATGCAGTGACAGAGTGAATCCACAGGTCCATATTCACCTGCTGTCAGTGAGATGTCATCTGCATAATTATGGTAGGATATGTTATTGCTTATTGCTACTTATTAATTGGCCTAAAGGGAGCAGGTAAAGATTGAACAAAGGAGGTCCCAGGATGGACCCCTGGGGCACCCCACAGGTCAGGGCCATTTGGTCTGAGACACAGTTACTGATTTCAACAAAGTACTTCCTGTCTTCAAGATAGGACTTACACCATTTAAGGGCAGTACCTGAAATACCTACCCAGTGCTCTGATCTTTGTACCAGGATCACATGGTCAGCCTCAGATCCAGCAGAACTAAGACAGAGACTTTGCCTGTGTCGGTGTTCAGGCGGATGTCATTAGTCGCCTTGATAAGAGCAGTCTCAGTGCTGTGATGGGGCCTAAAACCTGACTGAAAATCATCAAAGCAGTTGTTCCACAGAAGAAAGTCAGTAAGTTGTTGGTATAAAGTACACACTGCATTACATCTGCACTACTGTTTTCACAAAGGTTGCCAAATAGTTACACATAAACAAATGTCCATAGTCCTAGAACTGTCACATGTCCTGTATTAAGGTCCACAGTAGACACCTGTAACCCGGCTAGCTCAGTTGGTAGAGAATGAGACTCTTAATCTCGGGGTCATGGGTTCGAGTCCCACGTTGGGTGCTGAGGCCTTTTAACCCTGATGGCATGAGTGCCTCAGCAGTCACAGAAAATCACCTTCCTAATAGTAGTATCGGCCTAAAAAAAATCCATGTCAGGCTCTACTCCTTATCCAGATTGAAAAAATATAGATATATTACATTTTCAAACAAATATGTAAAAATACCAATAATATTCTGTGACAAATACATGTTGCTACTAGTTTATGTGTTACACTGAAAAAATAAAAAATAAATAAAAAAAAATAAAAATGCAGCAAAAACTCAAGGCAACAGGATGCCTCGAGATTTCCAAGTTTTGGGGCCCATGCAAAATCAGTGTAGTTTATGTGTTTTTTGGAGGTTGGTGTAGTTAATAAAAGCATATATTCACAGAAAATGTTTTGGGTAGATGAAGCTTGGCTAGATGCTGTTTATTTTCCTCCAACAATATTAAAGCCGTCATATTCAGAAAACTCACTGTTGGTGACATATTTTTTGTTCATTTAATTTGACGTTCATATGTCTAAAAACTTTCAATTTTAAGTTTTACTCACTATCATTATTTGTTTTAACTCATCTCACAGCCAACTTACTATCCATTGTTCAGAAAAAGTATCATTATTGGTAATAATAAAAACTAAATCTACTAAATTTAACAAAACAATAATACTTTTTCTGAACAATGGATAGTAAGTTGGCTGTAAGAAAAGAAAAGCTTAAAATTAAAAGTTTTTAAACATGTGAATGTTAAATTGAAGAGATTCCAAATAAATAAATAAATAAATAAAATTTGACAACTTGAAATTTTGAGTTGGCTCCAAAACTAAAACATCTTAAGGGATCCTGATGCCTTGAGTTTTTGACTTTTCACGGCATTTTCTTTTTTACAGTGTACAATTCATTTAAGTAAAAGTGTCAATTCTAAGTTTTACTCTATTTTTATTTTTTTTTAGTTACTATCCATTGTTCAGAAAAAAAAAAAGTATAATTCTTTTGGTAAATTTAGTAACAATGGTTAGTAAGGTGGCTGTAAGTTGAAATAAACGTTGAGTTAAAAAAAAATCATAGAGTAAAACTCAAAATTGAAAGACAAATGAACGTCAAATTAGGTGAACAAAAAAATATTTGTTAAAACTTAAGACTGTGACTTGGCCCCAAAACTCAAAAATCTTGAGGGATTCTGTTGTCTTGAGTTGTTTTTTTTTTTTTTTTTTTTTTTTTTTTTACAGTGTGCCTTAAATAAAATGTGATCTGTACACCAAAATAATGCTGCGTTCGTGTATCATGCTGACTTCCGAAAAACGTCTGTTCACGAGTTCAGCTCGGAAAACACACGAGGATCAGCAAAATAACAACAAAACAATATTTTTATTTTCATGTTGTTTTATAGGAAACAAATAAATCCCTTGATAAAAGTGTTTGGTGTGGCACTGAGTTATATCAGGGGATGCTTCTATTTCTACTTTAGTCGTTTACTGATAAATGAAGATTCAGAGATGTTTCTGCAGAGCTGTAGCACTGAGAACTTCATTCATTTTATAGAGATGAGGACATTTTTGCAGAAGTCTGAGATCTGTTGTTTTAAAAAATGATTATTTCCCCGTTAGTAACCACACTGTTTACCTCTCACAGAGGGAGTCTGCACGAGTTTCTGAGCAAAAATTCCAACCCAAGACTGTGTTCAAGACCGGTTTTCTGACTCGGAGATCGGAATTTCCAAGACTGGGATGTATCATGAACACAGCATAATTCACCTGTAGGCGTCTCAGTCTGTGATGTCACTTCCTTTACCCTCAGGTGCTGTGCATTACCTCACACAAACCTTCTTGTTAAACGTTTTTTACACACAAACAGGGAACGAGAGCAGGAAATGACTCCCTGAAGGTTGTTGAAAGCTGTGTTGGCTGCTACGCATGGGTCTAAGTCAAACCCAGCACGCTATGCTTTTAATGTTTTCAAAGATTTTATAAACATAAAGCCACATGAAATAAAGGCTTTTTAAACTTCAGCTAAATGAACAGTGCCTTGGTTTTTTCTTTACTCTTTGCAAGTTCTTTGTTCCCGAGCACCAAAGAGCACCTTCAGCACAGAATAACTAATTGATAAAAACTTCCTGAGCACTCTGGACCTTTTCTCTTCTGGAGATAGATTTGTTTTGATTTGAAGTTTTTGTAAAACAGCCTCGAGAGCAGAGTTGTAAATGTACAGAGTACACACTGAAAATACGTAGATACTCAACAGTGGCTGCAGGACACTCTGGTTACTGGACAATATCAGACTTTTCTTTCTTTATTTTTAGCTTTATTTGACTGGACACTGTTGACTGTTCATCCAGGCAAGGTAAGCAGGTGCACAGGGCCCCGCAGACATTAGAGGCCCCCAGGTTTATCCATTATTTGCTAATTTGGTTAATTTGGCACTCTATTTATTAATATTCTAGTTATAATATTTTGCTTGCCATTGCCAGTCATTTTTGCTGAGGGTCTATCTGAACATGGGGCCCGCTGCAGTGTTTTAATTCCTGTTTATCTGGGGCCCCCTTGCTAAGTTTGCAAATTAAAAATGTTTCAAAGCATTAAATCCCTTCAGAAAAATAGTCAGTGTTTTATTAAAATGTTTTATAATAAAACTTAAATGATCTCAAAAATGAAGGAGAGGCTTGGCCCCCAAACCTGTCCTGCTTAGGGCCATTTTTTTAGCTCCATTTTGAAAGATACCTACTCAAATGATGGAAACAGCCCAAATGACAGCCTGTGAGTAACTATATCATCCTTAAATAAGGCACACACACCACCTCCCTTTTTGTTTCCCAGTGTTTCTGATACAAAAGTGAAGTTAGGTGGAGTGGATTCAATAAGAACTGCTTTACCCGTTTTGCTGTCTAACCATGTCTCTGTTAAAAACATAAAATCCAGGTTATAAGAGGAGATAAAATTATTGATTAAAATGATTTGTTGCATAAAGTCTGAATTCTGAAATCTGACAAAATCTGACATTGAGCACTGCAAGTTTCAGATCTCTCTGAGTAGAACCTGACATTATCTGCTTACAAGGAACTTGAATTAGATTTCTCTGACTGGACAGTCTAACTGTCCCTCTCTTATCTAATTGACAACATTTGACAGTAGCTATAGCACTGAGGGAGAAAGCTCTCTCCCTGCACATAAAACCATCGCTGGAACCTTGTTAGTTCAGTCGGTAAAGCTTTAAATTCCACTCACCAAGGTGTTTCTAGCTACATTGTAGGATACGCTGCTGCTATACGCACTGTAGAATAGCACCTTGACTCGAGCGACATATCAAGCAAGGGAGTCGTGTGCCTCACGAGACGCAATTGTGATGTGACCAGGGCCAGTTCAAGGCCAAGTCTGTTGCCTGAAAATTCTTTTCGAATAAATGCTGAGAAAGATTGTAGAACCTCAAACCAGCCAAGTTATCTCAGACAGGTAGCTAAGAAGATGTCAGGATGGCTGAGCGGTCTAAGGCGCCAGACTCAAGGTAATGTCCTTCCTGAGTACAGAGACTTCTGGTCTCCAAATGGAGGCATGGGTTCAAATCCCACTCCTGACATTGTGCTTTTGTAGAGCACTACCTTTGGAAAGGTAAAGCCAGAGTATTTAAACACTCACCTTTACATTATCACTGACAACATTCTGAACATTGTCCTGTAATAAGGTCGCTGGCTAACATTCGCAGCTCACCAAGCTCAGTTGGTAGAGCAGGAGACTCTTACTCATGCTCAAACCCAACATGGGTTCAAGCCCCACATTGGGTGAAATGGCTTGAGTGCCTCAACAGTCACAGAAAATTGAACACCAATCCAATTGTCTACAGACCTTAAGAACTCTCATCTGTTACACCATTTCTAAACCATGCAGCACCAGTGTGCAGCTTCACAGACTGGTGTGGTCCACCAGATCCAAACCACACCAGGCCTCTGTGTTGTGAGTTGAGTCCAGTTTATTGATCAGTACACACAGGTACTTTTAAGAGTCCACTTCCTCAATGTCCATTCCCCGGGTGTTCACCGGTGAGGGGACAGCAGATCGGCGTCTGCAAAAATCCACCACCATCTCCTTGGTTTTCCCCATGGGAAAACTGACTGGGGTCAGTTTGTAAGATAGTGCAGAATCCTCTCTGCCAGATGAAGGTCCACCCCATTCCTCTCCAGTTTGTCTTTCAGAAGCAGCAGCTGGATGTTGTTAAAGGCACTGGAGAAATAAAAAAACATGATTCTCACAGTGCTGCCGGGCTTCTCCAGGTGAGCCAGAGCGCGATGTACCAGGAAGATGTCTGCATCTTCCACTCCAATGCCAGGTCGGTAGGTGAACTGCAGCGGGGCCGAGTCCAGGGAGGTGTGAATGGTTGTGTTAATGGTTTTAATTACAACATTTCACTTTCTTTTATGCCCAACACTAACACAAAAACCAAAGGTATCAAAGCAACAGCAGCATTCAATACGCTCACAGTTAAAAATAAAGCAGTTTATGTTGTTGGATATCTCTTAGTTTTAACCCTCTGCTTCCAGCGACCAAGTCTGATATGATTTATGTTCTCCATGTTCTCTGTAGCACATGGCAAATTAGTATGAATCAAAAAAGTACACACTGCATTACACCTGCACTACTGTTTTCACAAAGTTTGGAAAATAGTTTGCATAAACAAATGTCCATATTACTTGACCTGTCGCGTGTCCTGTAATAAGGTCCAGAAGTCATGACTAGAGCCCGGCTAGCTCAGTCGGTAGAGCATGAGACTCTTAATCTTAGGGTCGTGGGTTCGAGCCCCATGTTGGGCGCAGTAGCCTTTTAGGCCTGATGGCTTGAGTCACAGAAAATTGAATGCCAATCATCTACAGAGTGTATGAACTCTCATCTGTTGCAGCCGTGTGCAGCTTCAGACTGGTGCATTTGCCTGGCACAGTCCACCAACTCTAAACCACACCAGGCAAAATGTGAAGTAATTCCTCTGCACAGCGGCTTCTGGTCTCCAAATGGAGCCATGAGTTTGAATCCCACTCCTGAGAATTGGTCAGTCAGTCCTTATTCTTTGAATAATTGACCGTTGTTATAAGTTAGAGCCTCAAACCAGCCAAGCTATCTCAGACAGATAAGCAAGATGATGTCAGGATGGCTCAGCGGTCTAAGGCACCAGGCTCAAGGTCATGTCCTTCCTCAATACAGCACCTTCTGGTCTCCAAATAGAGGCACGGTTTCAGATTCCACTCCTGACGTTGTACTTCTGTGGAGCACTACCTTTGGAAAAGTACAGCCATACAGTATTTAAACACTGAGTCACCTGCACTGACAAAATTCTGAATATTTGTCTTTGAATCTAGTTCTGTGAAATATGGTAAAAAACTAAAATGTCACTTTTTTCAGACATTGTATGATTTTTATTGCCTTTCTAGCTGACCTACAAATGTAATTCAGTTGTAGTTTGATGGTTTTAATTCAAATATTTCACTTTCTTTTATGCCCAACACTAACACAAGTTATGCATAAACAGATGTCCATATTCCTACAGCTGCCACGACATGTAATAAGGTCTATAGTTAAAATGTGTAGCCCGGCTAGCTCAGTCGGTAGAGCATGAGACTCTTAATCTCAGGGTCGTGGGGTCGAGCCCCACGTTGGGCGCTGAGGCTTTTAAGCCTGATGGCTAAAGCACCTGACTCAAGGTCAGGGCCTTCTCCAAATTGAGGCATGACTTTGAATCCCACTTGAGATGTAGGTTCAAATACCATTCCTGACCTGGTCCTAGAGTAGAGGACTAACTTTGGAAAGATACAGTATTTAGACACTGAATGACCTTTTCATTAGCGCTGACAAAATTCCGAATATTGTATTCTGGATCTAGTTCTGGGAAAGATCTGTAATCTCTGGAAAATGGAGATGATCTCTTGGACAAATTATAGACCCTCAAACCAGCCAAGCTATCTCAGACAGGTAGATAGGAAGATGTCAGGATGGCCGAGTGGTCTAAAGGCCTCCATACACCAAGGCAACGATCGCCCACCTGAAGCCGTCTGAACGGTTCTTCCACGTCGCTCATTTACATCCTTTTGATCTGTATGCGCCGTCTGCCCGCATCGCTCCAGGACGGAGGCCGTCTGACCAGTTTTCTGCCGATTGGCCTTTGGCACGAAGCGCTCTGATAGGCCTAGCACTACAGCTGCCGCGCCAATCAGCTCACAGGAATTTTAGTGGAAGTGACGGAGTGACGAGAGGTGAAAACTGCTGTAGCAGCGTACTGTCACCATTTTTGCATTTTTCGCAATTCCGTGCGGAAAATTATCTTCTTCAAGTAACAGAGCAGCGGCACCTAATCCACACAAAACAATGTCCAAACCAGCCATTATCACGCTTCTCAAATGTTCAAACAAGCTGAGAACAGTGGCAGACCAAGGCGCGCTACATGCAGATGTACTCCGCAAACATTGTGTCACTTCCGTTTATCTTTGTTCACTGGCTAGCGCCATCTGCTGCTTTGGGGGGTAATTACATCACGCGCATGCTCAAGACACAGTCTTTAGGTCGGCTGTCGCTTCGGTGTATGAAGAGGGAAAAAGGTCATGCGACGTGAGGAAACGGGAGGGAACGAGAGGAGACGAGAAGAGACGAGCTGTCGCTCCGTCTTTTCGGTGGCAGTCTGGGAGTTGCCTTGGTGTATCTAGGCCTTAAGGCGCCAGACTCAAGCTAATGGCCTTCCTGAGTACAGGGACTTCTAGTCTCCAAACGAAAGCGTGGGTTCAAATCATTGTTCTTTTGTAGGTAGATGTCAGGATGACCGAGCGGTCTGAGGCGCCAGACGCGCGAATGACGCCAATTCACTCGCGCAAATGAGGCGAATTGTTCGCTTCATTCGCATCAAATGAGGGGCATGGCCGCTAGGGCTACTCCCAAATGAGCCTGTCTCGGTTTGGTCTCCTGTGTCCCGTGTGGCTGCAGGACCTCTCCCCAGGACACTGCTGCTGTACAGCAGCATTAACCCCAGAGACAGAGCTGAGAGACCTGGGGTTATTTCTTGTACATTAGCTCTCTCTAGTGGTTTTGGGGTCTGGTCTAGTCCCAGGCTCTGTATTTTCTGTTGTTGTGGAGAGTGCAATAACTGCTAATATAACGAGCACATCTCAATAGGCTATTTTAGTAAAGTTAACCCCCCTTTATATTTACTTGTATTTATTTGTGTGTTCTTGATGTCATGATGATCAGAGTGAGCCTCTGTCACAGGCTTGTATCACAGATAACAGCTATAACCACAGTCACACAAAGCCTAAACAGCCATATTTATTTAATTTTTATAGTGTTTTCTATCAGGGCTGTTTTTGTTTCCTGTTTGTATAAAAGTAGAAGAGCTGCTGCAGGCTGCAGCTTTTATCTCCGGGTTCACTCTGAAGCCTCGATGATTGTTTTCCTGGATCTCCGAGGCAGGGATCTCCTCCTGTTACGTCGTACGTAACCACGTCATTGCTACAGCAGGTCCCTGATTGGTTAACGTGCCGCGAATGTTTGCAGAAGTTCAAATTTTTCAACTTCCGCGACCAGAGCGTTGGACGCGAATCTGCGTTGTTCGCGTCTTCCGCCGATTCGCGTCTCCGCCTATTGCCGGGACTCGCGCTTCAAACGCTCAATTCGTGCCATTCGCACCGCAGGACGCTTGTTCGCGCCTGAACGTGGCTTTCCATAGACTTAACATAGTAATCACTCGCGCCTGACGCCTGATTCGCGTCCGGTGTGAACGTACCATTAATCTCAGTGTCGATGATTCAAGCCCCACATTGGGCGCAGTTGCCTTTTAGGCCTGATGGCTTGAGTGCATCAACAGTCACAGAAAATTGAATGCCAATCATCTACAGACTGTATGAACTCTCATCTGTTGCAGTCGTGTGCAGCTTCAGACTGGTGCATTTGCCTGGGGCAGTCCACCAACTCTAAACCGCACCAGGCTAAATGTGAAGTAATTCATCCGCACAGTGACTTCTGGTCTCCAAATGGAGGCATGAGTTTGAATCCCACTCCTGAGAATTGGTCAGTCCTCATTCTTTGAACAATTGACTGTTGTAATAAGTTTGTGCATATCTAAACCTAGCCATTATCCTGGACATGTAAAACATCCCCAGTCTATGCACAGAAAACCATTGCTGGAACCTTGTTAGTTCAGTCAGTCAGTAGAGCCTGAGGTTTTTTATCACAGAGGCATGGGTTCAAGCCCCATGTTGGGTGCAGTGGTGTCTTAGGCCTGATGGTGTGAGTGCCTCCACAGTCACAGAGAACTGAATGCCAATCCAATCATCATCATGAGATTACTTATCTGTTGCACAATTTCTAAACCATGTAGCGCCGGTGTGCAGCTTCACAGATTGATGACAAATTTAGAAATTATAATTAAGAATTCATTTAAAATAAATTAAAAGAGAAGAGTGCAGATAAAACACTTTCAGTTGTCATATACGCAGCTAAAAAGAACAGTTTTAAGTTTGGACTTGAACATTGTCAGAGTAGAGGCCTGGCTAACATCGTCAGGAAGACAGTTCCAGAGTTTAGCTGCTTCACCGAGTTTAGTCCAGACTCTGGGACCAGCAGGATAAACGCATGAATAAGTCTCTCTAGGTCAGGTTTAGACAGAAAACCTTTGATCTGTTGGATGCAGTGACAGAGTGAATCCACAGGTCCATATTCACCTGCTGTCAGTGAGATGTCATCTGCATAATTATGGTAGGATATGTTATTGCTTATTGCTACTTATTAATTGGCCTAAAGGGAGCAGGTAAAGACTGAACAAAAGAGGTCCCAGGATGGAACTCTGGGGCACCCCACAGGTCAGGGCCATTTGGTCTGAGACACAGTTACTGATTTCAACAAAGTACTTCCTGTCTTCAAGATAGGACTTACACCATTTAAGGGCAGTACCTGAAATACCTACCCAGTGCTCTGATCTTTGTACCAGGATCACATGGTCAGCCTCAGATCCAGCAGAAGACTTTGCCTGTGTCGGTGTTCAGGCGGATGTCATTAGTCGCCTTGATAAGAGCAGTCACAGTGCTGTGATGGGGCCTAAAACCTGACTGAAAATCATCAAAGCAGTTGTTCCACATAAGAAAGTCAGTAAGTTGTTGGTATAAAGTACACACTGCATTACATCTGCACTACTGTTTTCACAAAGGTTGCCAAATAGTTACACATAAACAAATGGCCATAGTCCTAGAACTGTCACATGTCCTGTATTAAGGTCCACAGTTGACACCTGTAACCCGGCTAGCTTAGTTGGTAGAGCATGAGACTCTTAATCTCGGCGTCATGGGTTCGAGTCCCACGTTGGGTGCTGAGGCCTTTTAACCCTGATGGCATGAGTGCCTCAGCAGTCACAGAAAAGCACCTTCCTAATAGTAGTATCGGCATTGGCCTAAAAAAAATCCATGTCAGGCTCTACTCCTTATCCAGATTGAAAAAATATAGATATATTACATTTTTAAACAAATATGTAAAAATAACAATAATATTCTGTGACAAATACATGTTGCTACTAGTTTATGTGTTACACTGAAAAAATAAAAAATAAATAAAAAAAAATAAAAATGCAGCAAAAACTCAAGGCAACAGGATGCCTCGAGATTTCCAAGTTTTGGGGCCCATGCAAAATCTCAAGTTTTCAACAACTAAAATTTTTGGTGTATAAAATTTTTAATTTTAAGTTTTACTCACTATCATTATTTTTTAAACACATCTTACAGCCAACTTATTATTTATGGTTCCGGGAAAAGTTTTATTCTTTTGTTAAATTTAGTATATTTAGTTTTTGTTATTATCAATAATCATACTTTTTCCTGAACAATGGATAGTAAGTTAGCTGTAAGATGAGTAAAAAAAAAAAAAAAAAAAAGATAAAACTTTTGAAAAATAAAGTTTTTAGACATATGAACGGTAAATTAGGTGAACAAATATATTAGTTGTTGAAAACTTGAGATTTTGAGTTGGACCCAAAACTCAGAAATCTTTAGGGATCCTATTGCCTATTGCACTTTTTTGTTTGTTTTTTCAGTGTAGTTTATGTGTTTTTTGGAGGTTGGTGTAGTTAATAAAAGCATATAAAACTGTCTTATTCACAGAAAATGTTTTGGGTAGATGAAGCTTGGCTAGATGCTGTTTATTTTCCTCCAACAATATTAAAGCCGTCATATTCAGAAAACTCACTGTCGGTGACATATTTTTTGTTCACTTAATTTGACGTTCATATGTCTAAAAACTTTCAATTTTAAGTTTTACTCACTATCATTATTTGTTTTAACTCATCTCACAGCCAACTTACTATCCATTGTTCAGAAAAAGTATCATTATTGGTAATAATAAAAACTAAATCTACTAAATTTAACAAAACAATAATACTTTTTCTGAACAATGGATAGTAAGTTGGCTGTAAGAAAAGAAAAGCTTAAAATTAAAAGTTTTTAAACATGTGAATGTTAAATTGAAGAGATTCCAAATAAATAAATAAATAAATAAAATTTGACAACTTGAAATTTTGAGTTGGCTCCAAAACTAAAACATCTTAAGGGATCCTGATGCCTTGAGTTTTTGACTTTTCACGGCATTTTCTTTTTTACAGTGTACAATTCATTTAAGTAAAAGTGTCAATTCTAAGTTTTACTCTATCTTTATTTTTTTTTAGTTACTATCCATTGTTCAGAAAAAAAAAAGTATAATTCTTTTGGTAAATTTAGTAACAATGGTTAGTAAGGTGGCTGTAAGTTGAAATAAACGTTGAGTTAAAAAAAAATCATAGAGTAAAACTCAAAATTGAAAGACAAATGAACGTCAAATTAGGTGAACAAAAAAATATTTGTTAAAACTTAAGACTGTGACTTGGCCCCAAAACTCAAAAATCTTGAGGGATTCTGTTGTCTTGAGTTGTTTTTTTTTTTTTTTTTTTTTTTTTTTTACAGTGTGCCTTAAATAAAATGTGATCTGTACACCAAAATAATGCTGCGTTCGTGTATCATGCTGACTTCCGAAAAACGTCTGTTCACGAGTTCAGCTCGGAAAACTCACGAGGATCAGCAAAATAACAACAAAACAATATTTTTATTTTCATGTTGTTTTATAGGAAACAAATAAATCCCTTGATAAAAGTGTTTGGTGTGGCACTGAGTTATATCAGGGGATGCTTCTATTTCTACTTTAGTCGTTTACTGATAAATGAAGATTCAGAGATGTTTCTGCAGAGCTGTAGCACTGAGAACTTCATTCATTTTATAAAGATGAGGACATTTTTGCAGAAGTCTGAGATCTGTTGTTTTAAAAAATGATTATTTCCCCGTTAGTAACCACACTGTTTACCTCTCACAGAGGGAGTCTGCACGAGTTTCTGAGCAAAAATTCCAACCCAAGACTGTGTTCAAGACCGGTTTTCTGACTCGGAGATCGGAATTTCCAAGACTGGGATGTATCATGAACACAGCATAATTCACCTGTAGGCGTCTCAGTCTGTGATGTCACTTCCTTTACCCTCAGGTGCTGTGCATTACCTCACACAAACCTTCTTGTTAAACGTTTTTTACACACAAACAGGGAACGAGAGCAGGAAATGACTCCCTGAAGGTTGTTGAAAGCTGTGTTGGCTGCTACGCATGGGTCTAAGTCAAACCCAGCACGCTATGCTTTTAATGTTTTCAAAGATTTTATAAACATAAAGCCACATGAAATAAAGGCTTTTTAAACTTCAGCTAAATGAAGAGTGCCTTGGTTTTTTCTTTACTCTTTGCAAGTTCTTTGTTCCCGAGCACCAAAGAGCACCTTCAGCACAGAATAACTAATTGATAAAAACTTCCTGAGCACTCTGGACCTTTTCTCTTCTGGAGATAGATTTGTTTTGATTTGAAGTTTTTGTAAAACAGCCTCGAGAGCAGAGTTGTAAATGTACAGAGTACACACTGAAAATACGTAGATACTCAACAGTGGCTGCAGGACACTCTGGTTACTGGACAATATCAGACTTTTCTTTCTTTATTTTTAGCTTTATTTGACTGGACACTGTTGACTGTTCATCCAGGCAAGGTAAGCGGGTGCACAGGGCCCCGCAGACATTAGAGGCCCCCAGGTTTATCCATTATTTGCTAATTTGGTTAATTTGGCACTCTATTTATTAATATTCTAGTTATAATATTTTGCTTGCCATTGCCAATCGTTTTTGCTGAGGGTCTATCTGAACATGGGGCCCGCTGCAGTGTTTTAATTCCTGTTTATCTGGGGCCCCCTTGCTAAGTTTGCAAATTAAAAATGTTTCAAAGCATTAAATCCCTTCAGAAAAATAGTCAGTGTTTTATTAAAATGTTTTATAATAAAACTTAAATGATCTCAAAAATGAAGGAGAGGCTTGGCCCCCAAACCTGTCCTGCTTAGGGCCATTTTTTTAGCTCCATTTTGAAAGATACCTACTCAAATGATGGAAACAGCCCAAATGACAGCCTGTGAGTAACTATATCATCCTTAAATAAGGCACACACACCACCTCCCTTTTTGTTTCCCAGTGTTTCTGATACAAAAGTGAAGTTAGGTGGAGTGGATTCAATAAGAACTGCTTTACCCGTTTTGCTGTCTAACCATGTCTCTGTTAAAAACATAAAATCCAGGTTATAAGAGGAGATAAAATTATTGATTAAAATGATTTGTTGCATAAAGTCTGAATTCTGAAATCTGACAAAATCTGACATTGAGCACTGCAAGTTTCAGATCTCTCTGAGTAGAACCTGACATTATCTGCTTACAAGGAACTTGAATTAGATTTCTCTGACTGGACAGTCTAACTGTCCCTCTCTTATCTAATTGACAACATTTGACAGTAGCTATAGCACTGAGGGAGAAAGCTCTCTCCCTGCACATAAAACCATCGCTGGAACCTTGTTAGTTCAGTCGGTAAAGCTTTAAATTCCACTCACCAAGGTGTTTCTAGCTACATTGTAGGATACGCTGCTGCTATACGCACTGTAGAATAGCACCTTGACTCGAGCGACATATCAAGCAAGGGAGTCGTGTGCCTCACGAGACGCAATTGTGATGTGACCAGGGCCAGTTCAAGGCCAAGTCTGTTGCCTGAAAATTCTTTTCGAATAAATGCTGAGAAAGATTGTAGAACCTCAAACCAGCCAAGTTATCTCAGACAGGTAGCTAAGAAGATGTCAGGATGGCTGAGCGGTCTAAGGCGCCAGACTCAAGGTAATGTCCTTCCTGAGTACAGAGACTTCTGGTCTCCAAATGGAGGCATGGGTTCAAATCCCACTCCTGACATTGTGCTTTTGTAGAGCACTACCTTTGGAAAGGTAAAGCCAGAGTATTTAAACACTCACCTTTACATTATCACTGACAACATTCTGAACATTGTCCTGTAATAAGGTCGCTGGCTAACATTCGCAGCTCACCAAGCTCAGTTGGTAGAGCAGGAGACTCTTACTCATGCTCAAACCCAACATGGGTTCAAGCCCCACATTGGGTGAAATGGCTTGAGTGCCTCAACAGTCACAGAAAATTGAACACCAATCCAATTGTCTACAGACCTTAAGAACTCTCATCTGTTACACCATTTCTAAACCATGCAGCACCAGTGTGCAGCTTCACAGACTGGTGTGGTCCACCAGATCCAAACCACACCAGGCCTCTGTGTTGTGAGTTGAGTCCAGTTTATTGATCAGTACACACAGGTACTTTTAAGAGTCCACTTCCTCAATGTCCATTCCCCGGGTGTTCACCGGTGAGGGGACAGCAGATCGGCGTCTGCAAAAATCCACCACCATCTCCTTGGTTTTCCCCATGGGAAAACTGACTGGGGTCAGTTTGTAAGATAGTGCAGAATCCTCTCTGCCAGATGAAGGTCCACCCCATTCCTCTCCAGTTTGTCTTTCAGAAGCAGCAGCTGGATGTTGTTAAAGGCACTGGAGAAATAAAAAAACATGATTCTCACAGTGCTGCCGGGCTTCTCCAGGTGAGCCAGAGCGCGATGTACCAGGAAGATGTCTGCATCTTCCACTCCAATGCCAGGTCGGTAGGTGAACTGCAGCGGGGCCGAGTCCAGGGAGGTGTGAATGGTTGTGTTAATGGTTTTAATTACAACATTTCACTTTCTTTTATGCCCAACACTAACACAAAAACCAAAGGTATCAAAGCAACAGCAGCATTCAATACGCTCACAGTTAAAAATAAAGCAGTTTATGTTGTTGGATATCTCTTAGTTTTAACCCTCTGCTTCCAGCGACCAAGTCTGATATGATTTATGTTCTCCATGTTCTCTGTAGCACATGGCAAATTAGTATGAATCAAAAAAGTACACACTGCATTACACCTGCACTACTGTTTTCACAAAGTTTGGAAAATAGTTTGCATAAACAAATGTCCATATTACTTGACCTGTCGCGTGTCCTGTAATAAGGTCCAGAAGTCATGACTAGAGCCCGGCTAGCTCAGTCGGTAGAGCATGAGACTCTTAATCTTAGGGTCGTGGGTTCGAGCCCCATGTTGGGCGCAGTAGCCTTTTAGGCCTGATGGCTTGAGTCACAGAAAATTGAATGCCAATCATCTACAGAGTGTATGAACTCTCATCTGTTGCAGCCGTGTGCAGCTTCAGACTGGTGCATTTGCCTGGCACAGTCCACCAACTCTAAACCACACCAGGCAAAATGTGAAGTAATTCCTCTGCACAGCGGCTTCTGGTCTCCAAATGGAGCCATGAGTTTGAATCCCACTCCTGAGAATTGGTCAGTCAGTCCTTATTCTTTGAATAATTGACCGTTGTTATAAGTTAGAGCCTCAAACCAGCCAAGCTATCTCAGACAGATAAGCAAGATGATGTCAGGATGGCTCAGCGGTCTAAGGCACCAGGCTCAAGGTCATGTCCTTCCTCAATACAGCACCTTCTGGTCTCCAAATAGAGGCACGGTTTCAGATTCCACTCCTGACGTTGTACTTCTGTGGAGCACTACCTTTGGAAAAGTACAGCCATACAGTATTTAAACACTGAGTCACCTGCACTGACAAAATTCTGAATATTTGTCTTTGAATCTAGTTCTGTGAAATATGGTAAAAAACTAAAATGTCACTTTTTTCAGACATTGTATGATTTTTATTGCCTTTCTAGCTGACCTACAAATGTAATTCAGTTGTAGTTTGATGGTTTTAATTCAAATATTTCACTTTCTTTTATGCCCAACACTAACACAAGTTATGCATAAACAGATGTCCATATTCCTACAGCTGCCACGACATGTAATAAGGTCTATAGTTAAAATGTGTAGCCCGGCTAGCTCAGTCGGTAGAGCATGAGACTCTTAATCTCAGGGTCGTGGGGTCGAGCCCCACGTTGGGCGCTGAGGCTTTTAAGCCTGATGGCTAAAGCACCTGACTCAAGGTCAGGGCCTTCTCCAAATTGAGGCATGACTTTGAATCCCACTTGAGATGTAGGTTCAAATACCATTCCTGACCTGGTCCTAGAGTAGAGGACTAACTTTGGAAAGATACAGTATTTAGACACTGAATGACCTTTTCATTAGCGCTGACAAAATTCCGAATATTGTATTCTGGATCTAGTTCTGGGAAAGATCTGTAATCTCTGGAAAATGGAGATGATCTCTTGGACAAATTATAGACCCTCAAACCAGCCAAGCTATCTCAGACAGGTAGATAGGAAGATGTCAGGATGGCCGAGTGGTCTAAAGGCCTCCATACACCAAGGCAACGATCGCCCACCTGAAGCCGTCTGAACGGTTCTTCCACGTCGCTCATTTACATCCTTTTGATCTGTATGCGCCGTCTGCCCGCATCGCTCCAGGACGGAGGCCGTCTGACCAGTTTTCTGCCGATTGGCCTTTGGCACGAAGCGCTCTGATAGGCCTAGCACTACAGCTGCCGCGCCAATCAGCTCACAGGAATTTTAGTGGAAGTGACGGAGTGACGAGAGGTGAAAACTGCTGTAGCAGCGTACTGTCACCATTTTTGCATTTTTCGCAATTCCGTGCGGAAAATTATCTTCTTCAAGTAACAGAGCAGCGGCACCTAATCCACACAAAACAATGTCCAAACCAGCCATTATCACGCTTCTCAAATGTTCAAACAAGCTGAGAACAGTGGCAGACCAAGGCGCGCTACATGCAGATGTACTCCGCAAACATTGTGTCACTTCCGTTTATCTTTGTTCACTGGCTAGCGCCATCTGCTGCTTTGGGGGGTAATTACATCACGCGCATGCTCAAGACACAGTCTTTAGGTCGGCTGTCGCTTCGGTGTATGAAGAGGGAAAAAGGTCATGCGACGTGAGGAAACGGGAGGGAACGAGAGGAGACGAGAAGAGACGAGCTGTCGCTCCGTCTTTTCGGTGGCAGTCTGGGAGTTGCCTTGGTGTATCTAGGCCTTAAGGCGCCAGACTCAAGCTAATGGCCTTCCTGAGTACAGGGACTTCTAGTCTCCAAACGAAAGCGTGGGTTCAAATCATTGTTCTTTTGTAGGTAGATGTCAGGATGACCGAGCGGTCTGAGGCGCCAGACGCGCGAATGACGCCAATTCACTCGCGCAAATGAGGCGAATTGTTCGCTTCATTCGCATCAAATGAGGGGCATGGCCGCTAGGGCTACTCCCAAATGAGCCTGTCTCGGTTTGGTCTCCTGTGTCCCGTGTGGCTGCAGGACCTCTCCCCAGGACACTGCTGCTGTACAGCAGCATTAACCCCAGAGACAGAGCTGAGAGACCTGGGGTTATTTCTTGTACATTAGCTCTCTCTAGTGGTTTTGGGGTCTGGTCTAGTCCCAGGCTCTGTATTTTCTGTTGTTGTGGAGAGTGCAATAACTGCTAATATAACGAGCACATCTCAATAGGCTATTTTAGTAAAGTTAACCCCCCTTTATATTTACTTGTATTTATTTGTGTGTTCTTGATGTCATGATGATCAGAGTGAGCCTCTGTCACAGGCTTGTATCACAGATAACAGCTATAACCACAGTCACACAAAGCCTAAACAGCCATATTTATTTAATTTTTATAGTGTTTTCTATCAGGGCTGTTTTTGTTTCCTGTTTGTATAAAAGTAGAAGAGCTGCTGCAGGCTGCAGCTTTTATCTCCGGGTTCACTCTGAAGCCTCGATGATTGTTTTCCTGGATCTCCGAGGCAGGGATCTCCTCCTGTTACGTCGTACGTAACCACGTCATTGCTACAGCAGGTCCCTGATTGGTTAACGTGCCGCGAATGTTTGCAGAAGTTCAAATTTTTCAACTTCCGCGACCAGAGCGTTGGACGCGAATCTGCGTTGTTCGCGTCTTCCGCCGATTCGCGTCTCCGCCTATTGCCGGGACTCGCGCTTCAAACGCTCAATTCGTGCCATTCGCACCGCAGGACGCTTGTTCGCGCCTGAACGTGGCTTTCCATAGACTTAACATAGTAATCACTCGCGCCTGACGCCTGATTCGCGTCCGGTGTGAACGTACCATTAATCTCAGTGTCGATGATTCAAGCCCCACATTGGGCGCAGTTGCCTTTTAGGCCTGATGGCTTGAGTGCATCAACAGTCACAGAAAATTGAATGCCAATCATCTACAGACTGTATGAACTCTCATCTGTTGCAGTCGTGTGCAGCTTCAGACTGGTGCATTTGCCTGGGGCAGTCCACCAACTCTAAACCGCACCAGGCTAAATGTGAAGTAATTCATCCGCACAGTGACTTCTGGTCTCCAAATGGAGGCATGAGTTTGAATCCCACTCCTGAGAATTGGTCAGTCCTCATTCTTTGAACAATTGACTGTTGTAATAAGTTTGTGCATATCTAAACCTAGCCATTATCCTGGACATGTAAAACATCCCCAGTCTATGCACAGAAAACCATTGCTGGAACCTTGTTAGTTCAGTCAGTCAGTAGAGCCTGAGGTTTTTTATCACAGAGGCATGGGTTCAAGCCCCATGTTGGGTGCAGTGGTGTCTTAGGCCTGATGGTGTGAGTGCCTCCACAGTCACAGAGAACTGAATGCCAATCCAATCATCATCATGAGATTACTTATCTGTTGCACAATTTCTAAACCATGTAGCGCCGGTGTGCAGCTTCACAGATTGATGACAAATTTAGAAATTATAATTAAGAATTCATTTAAAATAAATTAAAAGAGAAGAGTGCAGATAAAACACTTTCAGTTGTCATATACGCAGCTAAAAAGAACAGTTTTAAGTTTGGACTTGAACATTGTCAGAGTAGAGGCCTGGCTAACATCGTCAGGAAGACAGTTCCAGAGTTTAGCTGCTTCACCGAGTTTAGTCCAGACTCTGGGACCAGCAGGATAAACGCATGAATAAGTCTCTCTAGGTCAGGTTTAGACAGAAAACCTTTGATCTGTTGGATGCAGTGACAGAGTGAATCCACAGGTCCATATTCACCTGCTGTCAGTGAGATGTCATCTGCATAATTATGGTAGGATATGTTATTGCTTATTGCTACTTATTAATTGGCCTAAAGGGAGCAGGTAAAGACTGAACAAAAGAGGTCCCAGGATGGAACTCTGGGGCACCCCACAGGTCAGGGCCATTTGGTCTGAGACACAGTTACTGATTTCAACAAAGTACTTCCTGTCTTCAAGATAGGACTTACACCATTTAAGGGCAGTACCTGAAATACCTACCCAGTGCTCTGATCTTTGTACCAGGATCACATGGTCAGCCTCAGATCCAGCAGAAGACTTTGCCTGTGTCGGTGTTCAGGCGGATGTCATTAGTCGCCTTGATAAGAGCAGTCACAGTGCTGTGATGGGGCCTAAAACCTGACTGAAAATCATCAAAGCAGTTGTTCCACATAAGAAAGTCAGTAAGTTGTTGGTATAAAGTACACACTGCATTACATCTGCACTACTGTTTTCACAAAGGTTGCCAAATAGTTACACATAAACAAATGGCCATAGTCCTAGAACTGTCACATGTCCTGTATTAAGGTCCACAGTTGACACCTGTAACCCGGCTAGCTTAGTTGGTAGAGCATGAGACTCTTAATCTCGGCGTCATGGGTTCGAGTCCCACGTTGGGTGCTGAGGCCTTTTAACCCTGATGGCATGAGTGCCTCAGCAGTCACAGAAAAGCACCTTCCTAATAGTAGTATCGGCATTGGCCTAAAAAAAATCCATGTCAGGCTCTACTCCTTATCCAGATTGAAAAAATATAGATATATTACATTTTTAAACAAATATGTAAAAATAACAATAATATTCTGTGACAAATACATGTTGCTACTAGTTTATGTGTTACACTGAAAAAATAAAAAATAAATAAAAAAAATAAAAATGCAGCAAAAACTCAAGGCAACAGGATGCCTCGAGATTTCCAAGTTTTGGGGCCCATGCAAAATCTCAAGTTTTCAACAACTAAAATTTTTGGTGTATAAAATTTTTAATTTTAAGTTTTACTCACTATCATTATTTTTTAAACACATCTTACAGCCAACTTATTATTTATGGTTCCGGGAAAAGTTTTATTCTTTTGTTAAATTTAGTATATTTAGTTTTTGTTATTATCAATAATCATACTTTTTCCTGAACAATGGATAGTAAGTTAGCTGTAAGATGAGTAAAAAAAAAAAAAAAAAGATAAAACTTTTGAAAAATAAAGTTTTTAGACATATGAACGGTAAATTAGGTGAACAAATATATTAGTTGTTGAAAACTTGAGATTTTGAGTTGGACCCAAAACTCAGAAATCTTTAGGGATCCTATTGCCTATTGCACTTTTTTGTTTGTTTTTTCAGTGTAGTTTATGTGTTTTTTGGAGGTTGGTGTAGTTAATAAAAGCATATAAAACTGTCTTATTCACAGAAAATGTTTTGGGTAGATGAAGTTGGCTAGATGCTGTTTATTTTCCTCCAACAATATTAAAGCCGTCATATTCAGAAAACTCACTGTCGGTGACATATTTTTTGTTCACTTAATTTGACGTTCATATGTCTAAAAACTTTCAATTTTAAGTTTTACTCACTATCATTATTTGTTTTAACTCATCTCACAGCCAACTTACTATCCATTGTTCAGAAAAAGTATCATTATTGGTAATAATAAAAACTAAATCTACTAAATTTAACAAAACAATAATACTTTTTCTGAACAATGGATAGTAAGTTGGCTGTAAGAAAAGAAAAGCTTAAAATTAAAAGTTTTTAAACATGTGAATGTTAAATTGAAGAGATTCCAAATAAATAAATAAATAAATAAAATTTGACAACTTGAAATTTTGAGTTGGCTCCAAAACTAAAACATCTTAAGGGATCCTGATGCCTTGAGTTTTTGACTTTTCACGGCATTTTCTTTTTTACAGTGTACAATTCATTTAAGTAAAAGTGTCAATTCTAAGTTTTACTCTATCTTTATTTTTTTTTTTAGTTACTATCCATTGTTCAGAAAAAAAAGTATAATTCTTTTGGTAAATTTAGTAACAATGGTTAGTAAGGTGGCTGTAAGTTGAAATAAACGTTGAGTTTAAAAAAAATCATAGAGTAAAACTCAAAATTGAAAGACAAATGAACGTCAAATTAGGTGAACAAAAAAATATTTGTTAAAACTTAAGACTGTGACTTGGCCCCAAAACTCAAATCTTGAGGGATTCTGTTGTCTTGAGTTGTTTTTTTTTTTTTTTTTTTTTTTTACAGTGTGCCTTAAATAAAATGTGATCTGTACACCAAAATAATGCTGCGTTCGTGTATCATGCTGACTTCCGAAAAACGTCTGTTCACGAGTTCAGCTCGGAAAACTCACGAGGATCAGCAAAATAACAACAAAACAATATTTTTATTTTCATGTTGTTTTATAGGAAACAAATAAATCCCTTGATAAAAGTGTTTGGTGTGGCACTGAGTTATATCAGGGGATGCTTCTATTTCTACTTTAGTCGTTTACTGATAAATGAAGATTCAGAGATGTTTCTGCAGAGCTGTAGCACTGAGAACTTCATTCATTTTATAAAGATGAGGACATTTTTGCAGAAGTCTGAGATCTGTTGTTTTAAAAAAATGATTATTTCCCCGTTAGTAACCACACTGTTTACCTCTCACAGAGGGAGTCTGCACGAGTTTCTGAGCAAAAATTCCAACCCAAGACTGTGTTCAAGACCGGTTTTCTGACTCGGAGATCGGAATTTCCAAGACTGGGATGTATCATGAACACAGCATAATTCACCTGTAGGCGTCTCAGTCTGTGATGTCACTTCCTTTACCCTCAGGTGCTGTGCATTACCTCACACAAACCTTCTTGTTAAACGTTTTTTACACACAAACAGGGAACGAGAGCAGGAAATGACTCCCTGAAGGTTGTTGAAAGCTGTGTTGGCTGCTACGCATGGGTCTAAGTCAAACCCAGCACGCTATGCTTTTAATGTTTTCAAAGATTTTATAAACATAAAGCCACATGAAATAAAGGCTTTTTAAACTTCAGCTAAATGAAGAGTGCCTTGGTTTTTTCTTTACTCTTTGCAAGTTCTTTGTTCCCGAGCACCAAAGAGCACCTTCAGCACAGAATAACTAATTGATAAAAACTTCCTGAGCACTCTGGACCTTTTCTCTTCTGGAGATAGATTTGTTTTGATTTGAAGTTTTTGTAAAACAGCCTCGAGAGCAGAGTTGTAAATGTACAGAGTACACACTGAAAATACGTAGATACTCAACAGTGGCTGCAGGACACTCTGGTTACTGGACAATATCAGACTTTTCTTTCTTTATTTTTAGCTTTATTTGACTGGACACTGTTGACTGTTCATCCAGGCAAGGTAAGCGGGTGCACAGGGCCCCGCAGACATTAGAGGCCCCCAGGTTTATCCATTATTTGCTAATTTGGTTAATTTGGCACTCTATTTATTAATATTCTAGTTATAATATTTTGCTTGCCATTGCCAATCGTTTTTGCTGAGGGTCTATCTGAACATGGGGCCCGCTGCAGTGTTTTAATTCCTGTTTATCTGGGGCCCCCTTGCTAAGTTTGCAAATTAAAAATGTTTCAAAGCATTAAATCCCTTCAGAAAAATAGTCAGTGTTTTATTAAAATGTTTTATAATAAAACTTAAATGATCTCAAAAATGAAGGAGAGGCTTGGCCCCCAAACCTGTCCTGCTTAGGGCCATTTTTTTAGCTCCATTTTGAAAGATACCTACTCAAATGATGGAAACAGCCCAAATGACAGCCTGTGAGTAACTATATCATCCTTAAATAAGGCACACACACCACCTCCCTTTTTGTTTCCCAGTGTTTCTGATACAAAAGTGAAGTTAGGTGGAGTGGATTCAATAAGAACTGCTTTACCCGTTTTGCTGTCTAACCATGTCTCTGTTAAAAACATAAAATCCAGGTTATAAGAGGAGATAAAATTATTGATTAAAATGATTTGTTGCATAAAGTCTGAATTCTGAAATCTGACAAAATCTGACATTGAGCACTGCAAGTTTCAGATCTCTCTGAGTAGAACCTGACATTATCTGCTTACAAGGAACTTGAATTAGATTTCTCTGACTGGACAGTCTAACTGTCCCTCTCTTATCTAATTGACAACATTTGACAGTAGCTATAGCACTGAGGGAGAAAGCTCTCTCCCTGCACATAAAACCATCGCTAGAACCTTGTTAGTTCAGTCGGTAAAGCTTTAAATTCCACTCACCAAGGTGTTTCTAGCTACATTGTAGGATACGCTGCTGCTATACGCACTGTAGAATAGCACCTTGACTCGAGCGACATATCAAGCAAGGGAGTCGTGTGCCTCACGAGACGCAATTGTGATGTGACCAGGGCTAGTTCAAGGCCAAGTCTGTTGCCTGAAAATTCTTTTCGAATAAATGCTGAGAAAGATTGTAGAACCTCAAACCAGCCAAGTTATCTCAGACAGGTAGCTAAGAAGATGTCAGGATGGCTGAGCGGTCTAAGGCGCCAGACTCAAGGTAATGTCCTTCCTGAGTACAGAGACTTCTGGTCTCCAAATGGAGGCGTGGGTTCAAATCCCACTCCTGACATTGTGCTTTTGTAGAGCACTACCTTTGGAAAGGTAAAGCCAGAGTATTTAAACACTCACCTTTACATTATCACTGACAACATTCTGAACATTGTCCTGTAATAAGGTCGCTGGCTAACATTCGCAGCTCACCAAGCTCAGTTGGTAGAGCAGGAGACTCTTACTCATGCTCAAACCCAACATGGGTTCAAGCCCCACATTGGGTGAAATGGCTTGAGTGCCTCAACAGTCACAGAAATTTGAACACCAATCCAATTGTCTACAGACCTTAAGAACTCTCATCTGTTGCACCATTTCTAAACCATGCAGCACCAGTGTGCAGCTTCACAGACTGGTGTGGTCCACCAGATCCAAACCACACCAGGCCTCTGTGTTGTGAGTTGGGTCCAGTTTATTGATCAGTACACACAGGTACTTTTAAGAGTCCACTTCCTCAATGTCCATTCCCCGGGTGTTCACCGGTGAGGGGACAGCAGATCGGCGTCTGCAAAAATCCACCACCATCTCCTTGGTTTTCCCCATGGGAAAACTGACTGGGGTCAGTTTGTAAGATAGTGCAGAATCCTCTCTGCCAGATGAAGGTCCACCCCATTCCTCTCCAGTTTGTCTTTCAGAAGCAGCAGCTGGATGTTGTTAAAAGCACTGGAGAAATAAAAAAACATGATTCTCACAGTGCTGCCGGGCTTCTCCAGGTGAGCCAGAGCGCGATGTACCAGGAAGATGTCTGCATCTTCCACTCCAATGCCAGGTCGGTAGGTGAACTGCAGCGGGGCCGAGTCCAGGGAGGTGTGAATGGTTGTGTTAATGGTTTTAATTACAACATTTCACTTTATTTTATGCCCAACACTAACACAAAAACCAAAGGTATCAAAGCAACAGCAGCATTCAATACGCTCACAGTTAAAAATAAAGCAGTTTATGTTGTTGGATATCTCTTAGTTTTAACCCTCTGCTTCCAGCGACCAAGTCTGATATGATTTATGTTCTCCATGTTCTCTGTAGCACATGGCAAATTAGTATGAATCAAAAAAGTACACACTGCATTACACCTGCACTACTGTTTTCACAAAGTTTGGAAAATAGTTTGCATAAACAAATGTCCATATTACTTGACCTGTCGCGTGTCCTGTAATAAGGTCCAGAAGTCATGACTAGAGCCCGGCTAGCTCAGTCGGTAGAGCATGAGACTCTTAATCTTAGGGTCGTGGGTTCGAGCCCCATGTTGGGCGCAGTAGCCTTTTAGGCCTGATGGCTTGAGTCACAGAAAATTGAATGCCAATCATCTACAGAGTGTATGAACTCTCATCTGTTGCAGCCGTGTGCAGCTTCAGACTGGTGCATTTGCCTGGCACAGTCCACCAACTCTAAACCACACCAGGCAAAATGTGAAGTAATTCCTCTGCACAGCGGCTTCTGGTCTCCAAATGGAGCCATGAGTTTGAATCCCACTCCTGAGAATTGGTCAGTCAGTCCTTATTCTTTGAATAATTGACCGTTGTTATAAGTTAGAGCCTCAAACCAGCCAAGCTATCTCAGACAGATAAGCAAGATGATGTCAGGATGGCTCAGCGGTCTAAGGCACCAGGCTCAAGGTCATGTCCTTCCTCAATACAGCACCTTCTGGTCTCCAAATAGAGGCACGGTTTCAGATTCCACTCCTGACGTTGTACTTCTGTGGAGCACTACCTTTGGAAAAGTACAGCCATACAGTATTTAAACACTGAGTCACCTGCACTGACAAAATTCTGAATATTTGTCTTTGAATCTAGTTCTGTGAAATATGGTAAAAAACTAAAATGTCACTTTTTTCAGACATTGTATGATTTTTATTGCCTTTCTAGCTGACCTACAAATGTAATTCAGTTGTAGTTTGATGGTTTTAATTCAAATATTTCACTTTCTTTTATGCCCAACACTAACACAAGTTATGCATAAACAGATGTCCATATTCCTACAGCTGCCACGACATGTAATAAGGTCTATAGTTAAAATGTGTAGCCCGGCTAGCTCAGTCGGTAGAGCATGAGACTCTTAATCTCAGGGTCGTGGGGTCGAGCCCCACGTTGGGCGCTGAGGCTTTTAAGCCTGATGGCTAAAGCACCTGACTCAAGGTCAGGGCCTTCTCCAAATTGAGGCATGACTTTGAATCCCACTTGAGATGTAGGTTCAAATACCATTCCTGACCTGGTCCTAGAGTAGAGGACTAACTTTGGAAAGATACAGTATTTAGACACTGAATGACCTTTTCATTAGCGCTGACAAAATTCCGAATATTGTATTCTGGATCTAGTTCTGGGAAAGATCTGTAATCTCTGGAAAATGGAGATGATCTCTTGGACAAATTATAGACCCTCAAACCAGCCAAGCTATCTCAGACAGGTAGATAGGAAGATGTCAGGATGGCCGAGTGGTCTAAAGGCCTCCATACACCAAGGCAACGATCGCCCACCTGAAGCCGTCTGAACGGTTCTTCCACGTCGCTCATTTACATCCTTTTGATCTGTATGCGCCGTCTGCCCGCATCGCTCCAGGACGGAGGCCGTCTGACCAGTTTTCTGCCGATTGGCCTTTGGCACGAAGCGCTCTGATAGGCCTAGCACTACAGCTGCCGCGCCAATCAGCTCACAGGAATTTTAGTGGAAGTGACGGAGTGACGAGAGGTGAAAACTGCTGTAGCAGCGTACTGTCACCATTTTTGCATTTTTCGCAATTCCGTGCGGAAAATTATCTTCTTCAAGTAACAGAGCAGCGGCACCTAATCCACACAAAACAATGTCCAAACCAGCCATTATCACGCTTCTCAAATGTTCAAACAAGCTGAGAACAGTGGCAGACCAAGGCGCGCTACATGCAGATGTACTCCGCAAACATTGTGTCACTTCCGTTTATCTTTGTTCACTGGCTAGCGCCATCTGCTGCTTTGGGGGGTAATTACATCACGCGCATGCTCAAGACACAGTCTTTAGGTCGGCTGTCGCTTCGGTGTATGAAGAGGGAAAAAGGTCATGCGACGTGAGGAAACGGGAGGGAACGAGAGGAGACGAGAAGAGACGAGCTGTCGCTCCGTCTTTTCGGTGGCAGTCTGGGAGTTGCCTTGGTGTATCTAGGCCTTAAGGCGCCAGACTCAAGCTAATGGCCTTCCTGAGTACAGGGACTTCTAGTCTCCAAACGAAAGCGTGGGTTCAAATCATTGTTCTTTTGTAGGTAGATGTCAGGATGACCGAGCGGTCTGAGGCGCCAGACGCGCGAATGACGCCAATTCACTCGCGCAAATGAGGCGAATTGTTCGCTTCATTCGCATCAAATGAGGGGCATGGCCGCTAGGGCTACTCCCAAATGAGCCTGTCTCGGTTTGGTCTCCTGTGTCCCGTGTGGCTGCAGGACCTCTCCCCAGGACACTGCTGCTGTACAGCAGCATTAACCCCAGAGACAGAGCTGAGAGACCTGGGGTTATTTCTTGTACATTAGCTCTCTCTAGTGGTTTTGGGGTCTGGTCTAGTCCCAGGCTCTGTATTTTCTGTTGTTGTGGAGAGTGCAATAACTGCTAATATAACGAGCACATCTCAATAGGCTATTTTAGTAAAGTTAACCCCCCTTTATATTTACTTGTATTTATTTGTGTGTTCTTGATGTCACGATGATCAGAGTGAGCCTCTGTCTCAGGCTTGTATCACAGATAACAGCTATAACCACAGTCACACAAAGCCTAAACAGCCATATTTATTTAATTTTTATAGTGTTTTCTATCAGGGCTGTTTTTGTTTCCTGTTTTCATAAAAGTAGAAGAGCTGCTGCAGGCTGCAGCTTTTATCTCCGGGTTCACTCTGAAGCCTCGATGATTGTTTTCCTGGATCTCCGAGGCAGGGATCTCCTCCTGTTACGTCGTACGTAACCACGTCATTGCTACAGCAGGTCCCTGATTGGTTAACGTGCCGCGAATGTTTGCAGAAGTTCAAATTTTTCAACTTCCGCGACCAGAGCGTTGGACGCGAATCTGCGTTGTTCGCGTCTTCCGCCGATTCGCGTCTCCGCCTATTGCCGGGACTCGCGCTTCAAACGCTCAATTCGTGCCATTCGCACCGCAGGACGCTTGTTCGCGCCTGAACGTGGCTTTCCATAGACTTAACATAGTAATCACTCGCGCCTGACGCCTGATTCGCGTCCGGTGTGAACGTACCATTAATCTCAGTGTCGATGATTCAAGCCCCACATTGGGCGCAGTTGCCTTTTAGGCCTGATGGCTTGAGTGCATCAACAGTCACAGAAAATTGAATGCCAATCATCTACAGACTGTATGAACTCTCATCTGTTGCAGTCGTGTGCAGCTTCAGACTGGTGCATTTGCCTGGGGCAGTCCACCAACTCTAAACCGCACCAGGCTAAATGTGAAGTAATTCATCCGCACAGTGACTTCTGGTCTCCAAATGGAGGCATGAGTTTGAATCCCACTCCTGAGAATTGGTCAGTCCTCATTCTTTGAACAATTGACTGTTGTAATAAGTTTGTGCATATCTAAACCTAGCCATTATCCTGGACATGTAAAACATCCCCAGTCTATGCACAGAAAACCATTGCTGGAACCTTGTTAGTTCAGTCAGTCAGTAGAGCCTGAGGTTTTTTATCACAGAGGCATGGGTTCAAGCCCCATGTTGGGTGCAGTGGTGTCTTAGGCCTGATGGTGTGAGTGCCTCCACAGTCACAGAGAACTGAATGCCAATCCAATCATCATCATGAGATTACTTATCTGTTGCACAATTTCTAAACCATGTAGCGCCGGTGTGCAGCTTCACAGATTGATGACAAATTTAGAAATTATAATTAAGAATTCATTTAAAATAAATTAAAAGAGAAGAGTGCAGATAAAACACTTTCAGTTGTCATATACGCAGCTAAAAAGAACAGTTTTAAGTTTGGACTTGAACATTGTCAGAGTAGAGGCCTGGCTAACATCGTCAGGAAGACTGCTCCAGAGTTTAGCTGCTTCACCGAGTTTAGTCCAGACTCTGGGACCAGCAGGATAAACGCATGAATAAGTCTCTCTAGGTCAGGTTTAGACAGAAAACCTTTGATCTGTTGGATGCAGTGACAGAGTGAATCCACAGGTCCATATTCACCTGCTGTCAGTGAGATGTCATCTGCATAATTATGGTAGGATATGTTATTGCTTATTGCTACTTATTAATTGGCCTAAAGGGAGCAGGTAAAGACTGAACAAAAGAGGTCCCAGGATGGAACTCTGGGGCACCCCACAGGTCAGGGCCATTTGGTCTGAGACACAGTTACTGATTTCAACAAAGTACTTCCTGTCTTCAAGATAGGACTTACACCATTTAAGGGCAGTACCTGAAATACCTACCCAGTGCTCTGATCTTTGTACCAGGATCACATGGTCAGCCTCAGATCCAGCAGAACTAAGACAGAGACTTTGCCTGTGTCGGTGTTCAGGCGGATGTCATTAGTCGCCTTGATAAGAGCAGTCTCAGTGCTGTGATGGGGCCTAAAACCTGACTGAAAATCATCAAAGCAGTTGTTCCACAGAAGAAAGTCAGTAAGTTGTTGGTATAAAGTACACACTGCATTACATCTGCACTACTGTTTTCACAAAGGTTGTCAAATAGTTACACATAAACAAATGTCCATAGTCCTAGAACTGTCACATGTCCTGTATTAAGGTCCACAGTAGACACCTGTAACCCAGCTAGCTCAGTTGGTAGAGCATGAGACTCTTAATCTCGGGGTCATGGGTTCGAGTCCCACGTTGGGTGCCGAGGCCTTTTAACCCTGATGGCATGAGTGCCTCAGCAGTCACAGAAAATCACCTTCCTAATAGTAGTATCGGCATTGGCCTAAAAAAAATCCATATCGGGCTCAACTCCTTATCCAGATTGAAAAAATATAGATATATTACATTTTCAAACAAATATGTAAAAATAACAGTAATATTCTGTGACAAATACATGTTGCTACTAGTTTATGTGTTACACTGAAAAAATAAAAAATAAAAAATAAAAAATAAAAATGCAGCAAAAACTCAAGGCAACAGGATGCCTCGAGATTTCCAAGTTTTGGGGCCCATGCAAAATCAGTGTAGTTTATGTGTTTTTTGGAGGTTGGTGTAGTTAATAAAAGCATATATTCACAGAAAATGTTTTGGGTAGATGAAGCTTGGCTAGATGCTGTTTATTTTCCTCCAACAATATTAAAGCCGTCATATTCAGAAAACTCACTGTCGGTGACATATTTTTTGTTCACTTAATTTGACGTTCATATGTCTAAAAACTTTCAATTTTAAGTTTTACTCACTATCATTATTTGTTTTAACTCATCTCACAGCCAACTTACTATCCATTGTTCAGAAAAAGTATCATTATTGGTAATAATAAAAACTAAATCTACTAAATTTAACAAAACAATAATACTTTTTCTGAACAATGGATAGTAAGTTGGCTGTAAGAAAAGAAAAGCTTAAAATTAAAAGTTTTTAAACATGTGAATGTTAAATTGAAGAGATTCCAAATAAATAAATAAATAAATAAAATTTGACAACTTGAAATTTTGAGTTGGCTCCAAAACTAAAAAATCTTAAGGGATCCTGATGCCTTAAGTTTTTGACTTTTCACGGCATTTTCTTTTTTACAGTGTACAATTCATTTAAGTAAAAGTGTCAATTCTAAGTTTTACTCTATATTTATTTTTTTTTAGTTACTATCCATTGTTCAGAAAAAAAAAAGTATAATTCTTTTGGTAAATTTAGTAACAATGGTTAGTAAGGTGGCTGTAAGTTGAAATAAACGTTGAGTTAAAAAAAATCATAGAGTAAAACTCAAAATTGAAAGACAAATGAACGTCAAATTAGGTGAACAAAAAAATATTTGTTAAAACTTAAGACTGTGACTTGGCCCCAAAACTCAAAAATCTTGAGGGATTCTGTTGTCTTGAGTTGTTTTTTTTTTTTTTTTTTTACAGTGTGCCTTAAATAAAATGTGATCTGTACACCAAAATAATGCTGCGTTCGTGTATCATGCTGACTTCCGAAAAACGTCTGTTCACGAGTTCAGCTCGGAAAACACACGAGGATCAGCAAAATAACAACAAAACAATATTTTTATTTTCATGTTGTTTTATAGGAAACAAATAAATCCCTTGATAAAAGTGTTTGGTGTGGCACTGAGTTATATCAGGGGATGCTTCTATTTCTACTTTAGTCGTTTACTGATAAATGAACATTCAGAGATGTTTCTGCAGAGCTGTAGCACTGAGAACTTCATTCATTTTATAGAGATGAGGAGATTTTTGCAGAAGTCTGAGATCTGTTGTTTTAAAAAATGATTATTTCCCCGTTAGTAACCACACTGTTTACCTCTCACAGAGGGAGTCTGCACGAGTTTCTGAGCAAAAATTCCAACCCAAGACTGTGTTCAAGACCGGTTTTCTGACTCGGAGATCGGAATTTCCAAGACTGGGATGTATCATGAACACAGCATAATTCACCTGTAGGCGTCTCAGTCTGTGATGTCACTTCCTTTACCCTCAGGTGCTGTGCATTACCTCACACAAACCTTCTTGTTAAACGTTTTTTACACACAAACAGGGAACGAGAGCAGGAAATGACTCCCTGAAGGTTGTTGAAAGCTGTGTTGGCTGCTACGCATGGGTCTAAGTCAAACCCAGCACGCTATGCTTTTAATGTTTTCAAAGATTTTATAAACATAAAGCCACATGAAATAAAGGCTTTTTAAACTTCAGCTAAATGAACAGTGCCTTGGTTTTTTCTTTACTCTTTGCAAGTTCTTTGTTCCCGAGCACCAAAGAGCACCTTCAGCACAGAATAACTAATTGATAAAAACTTCCTGAGCACTCTGGACCTTTTCTCTTCTGGAGATAGATTTGTTTTGATTTGAAGTTTTTGTAAAACAGCCTCGAGAGCAGAGTTGTAAATGTACAGAGTACACACTGAAAATACGTAGATACTCAACAGTGGCTGCAGGACACTCTGGTTACTGGACAATATCAGACTTTTCTTTCTTTATTTTTAGCTTTATTTGACTGGACACTGTTGACTGTTCATCCAGGCAAGGTAAGCAGGTGCACAGGGCCCCGCAGACATTAGAGGCCCCCAGGTTTATCCATTATTTGCTAATTTGGTTAATTTGGCACTCTATTTATTAATATTCTAGTTATAATATTTTGCTTGCCATTGCCAGTCATTTTTGCTGAGGGTCTATCTGAACATGGGGCCCGCTGCAGTGTTTTAATTCCTGTTTATCTGGGGCCCCCTTGCTAAGTTTGCAAATTAAAAATGTCTCAAAGCATTAAATGCCTTCAGAAAAATAGTCAGTGTTTTATTAAAATGTTTTATAATAAAACTTAAATGATCTCAAAAATGAATGAGAGGCTTGGCCCCCAAACCTGTCCTGCTTAGGGCCATTTTTTTTTAGCTCCATTTTGAAAGATACACGCTCAAATGATGGAAACAGCCCAAATGACAGCCTGTGAGTAACTATATCATCCTTAAATAAGGCACACACACCACCTCCCTTTTTGTTTCCCAGTGTTTCTGATACAAAAGTGAAGTTAGGTGGAGTGGATTCAATAAGAACTGCTTTACCCGTTTTGCTGTCTAACCATGTCTCTGTTAAAAACATAAAATCCAGGTTATAAGAGGAGATAAAATTATTGATTAAAATGATTTGTTGCATAAAGTCTGAATTCTGAAATCTGACAAAATCTGACATTGAGCACTGCAAGTTTCAGATCTCTCTGAGTAGAACCTGACATAGCTTACAAGGAACTTGAATTAGATTTCTCTGACTGGACAGTCTAACTGTCCCTCTCTTATCTAATTGACAACATTTGACAGTAGCTATAGCACTGAGGGAGAAAGCTCTCTCCCTGCACATAAAACCATCGCTGGAACCTTGTTAGTTCAGTCGGTAAAGCTTTAAATTCCACTCACCAAGGTGTTTCTAGCTACATTGTAGGATACGCTGCTGCTATACGCACTGTAAAATAACACCTTGACTCGAGCGACATATCAAGCAAGGGAGTCGTGTGCCTCACGAGACGCAATTGTGATGTGACCAGGGCTAGTTCAAGGCCAAGTCTGTTGCCTGAAAAGTCTTTTCGAATAAATGCTGAGAAAGATTGTAGAACCTCAAACCAGCCAAGTTATCTCAGACAGGTAGGTACGAAGATGTCAGGATGGCCGAGCGGTCTAAGGCGCCAGACTCAAGGTAATGTCCTTCCTGAGTACAGAGACTTCTGGTCTCCAAATGGAGGCGTGGGTTCAAATCCCACTCCTGACATTGTGCTTTTGTAAAGCACTACCTTTGGAAAGGTAAAGCCAGAGTATTTAAACACTCACCTTTACATTATCACTGACAACATTCTGAACATTGTCCTGTAATAAGGTCGCTGGCTAACATTTGTAGCTCACCAAGCTCAGTTGGTAGAGCAGGAGACTCTTACTCATGCTCAAACCCAACATGGGTTTGAGCCCCATGTTGGGTGAAATGGCTTGAGTGCCTCAACAGTCACAGAAAATTGAACACCAATCCAATTGTCTACAGACCTTAAGAACTCTCATCTGTTGCACCATTTCTAAACCATGCAGCACCAGCGTCTGCAAAAATCCACCACCATCTCCTTGGTTTTCCCCACTGGAAAACTGACTGGGGTCAGTTTGTAAGATAGTGCAGAATCCTCTCTGCCAGATGAAGGTCCACCCCATTCCTCTCCAGTTTGTCTTTCAGAAGCAGCAGCTGGATGTTGTTAAAGGCACTGGAGAAATAAAAAAACATGATTCTCACAGTGCTGCCGGGCTTCTCCAGGTGAGCCAGAGCGCGATGTACCAGGAAGATGTCTGCATCTTCCACTCCAATGCCAGGTCGGTAGGTGAACTGCAGCGGGGCCGAGTGCATGGAAGGTGTGAATGGTTGTGTTAATGGTTTTAATTACAACATTTCACTTTCTTTTATGCCCAACACTAACACAAAAACCAAAGGTATCAAAGCAACAGCAGCATTCAATACGCTCACAGTTAAAAATAAAGCAGTTTATGTTGTTGGATATCTCTTAGTTTTAACCCTCTGCTTCCAGCGACCAAGTCTGATATGATTTATGTTCTCCATGTTCTCTGTAGCACATGGCAAATTAGTATGAATCAAAAAAGTACACACTGCATTACACCTGCACTACTGTTTTCACAAAGTTTGGAAAATAGTTTGCATAAACAAATGTCCATATTACTTGACCTGTCGCGTGTCCTGTAATAAGGTCCACAAGTCACATCAAGAGCCCGGCTAGCTCAGTCGGTAGAGCAAGAGACTCTTAATCTCAGGGTCGTGGGTTCGAGCCCCACGTTGGGCGCAGTAGCCTTTTAGGCCTGATGGCTTGAGTCACAGAAAATTGAATGCCAATCATCTACAGAGTGTATGAACTCTCATCTGTTGCAGCCGTGTGCAGCTTCAGACTGGTGCATTTGCCTGGCACAGTCCACCAACTCTAAACCACACCAGGCAAAATGTGAAGTAATTCCTCTGCACAGCGGCTTCTGGTCTCCAAATGGAGCCATGAGTTTGAATCCCACTCCTGAGAATTTGTCAGTCAGTCCTCATTCTTTGAACAATTGACTGTTGTAATAAGTTAGAGCCTCAAACCAGCCAAGTTATCTCAGACAGCAAAACAAGATGATGTCAGGATGGCCGAGCGGTCTAAGGCACCAGGCTCAAGGTCATGTCCTTCCTCAATACAGCACCTTCTGGTCTCCAAATAGAGGCACGGTTTCAGATCCCACTCCTGACGTTGTACTTTTGTGGAGCACTACCTTTGGAAAAGTACAGCCATACAGTATTTAAACACTGAGTCACCTGCACTGACAAAACTTTTGATTTTGAATCTAGTTCTGTGAAATATGGTAAAAAACTAAAATGTCACTTTTTTCAGACATTGTATGATTTTTATTGCCTTTCTAGCTGACCTACAAATGTAATTCAGTTGTAGTTTGATAGTAGAGCATGAGACTCTTATGGTACGTTTAAACCGGACGCGAATCAAGCGTCAAATTCGCGTCATTTTCGTCTAGTTGGACGTGTGACCGTTTTGAATTTGAGTGAATTCGCATCACGCGCGAATGACGCCAATTTACTCGCGCAAATGAGGCGAATTGTTCGCTTCATTCGCATCAAATGAGGGGCATGGCCGCTAGGGCTACTCCCAAATGAGCCTGTCTCGGTTTGGTCTCCTGTGTCTACGAGAACCTCTCCCCAGGACACTGCTGCTGTACAGCAGCATTAACCCCAGAGACAGAGCTGAGACAGTCTGGGGTTATTTCTTGTACATTAGCTCTCTCTAGTGGTTTTGGGGTCTGGTCTAGGCTCAGGCTCTGTATTTTCTGTTGTTGTGGAGAGTGCAATAACTGCTAATATAACGAGCACATCTCAATAGGCTATTTTGGTAAAGTTAACCCCCCTTTATATTTACTTGTATTTATTTGTGTGTTCTTGATGTCATGATGATCAGAGTGAGCCTCTGTCTCAGGCTTGTATCACAGATAACAGCTATAACCACAGTCACACAAAGCCTAAACAGCCATATTTATTTTATTTTTATAGTGTTTTCTATCAGGGCTGTTTTTGTTTCCTGTCTTCATAAAAGTAGAAGCTGCTGTAGGCTGCAGCTTTTATCTCCGGGTTCACTCTGAAGCCTCGAGGTTTGTTTTGCTGGATCTCCGAGGCAGGGATCTCCTCCTGTTACGTCGTACGTAACCACGTCACTGCTACAGCAGGTCCCTGATTGGTGAACGCGCCGCGAATGTTCACAGAAGTTCGAATTTTTCAACTTCCGTGACCAGAGCGTTGGACGCGAATCTGCGTTGTTCGCGTCTTCCGCCGATTCGCGTCTCCGCCTATTGCCGGGACTCACGCTTCAAACGCTTGAGAGCGTGAGCGTGAGACTCTTAATCTCAGGGTTGTGGGTTTGAGCCCCACGTTGGGCGCTCTGGCCTTTTAACCCTGATGGCATGAGTGCCTCAGCAGTCACAGAAAATTACCTACCTAATATTAGTGTCGGCATTGGCCTCAAAAAAATCCATATCGGTCGTGCTCTACTCCTTATCCAGATTGAAAAAATATAGATATAACATATTACATTTTCAAACAAATATGTAAAAATAACAATAATATTCTGTTACAAATACATGTTGCTACTAGTTTATGTGTTACACTGAAAAAAATAAAAAAATAAATAAAAATAAAAATGCAGCAAAAACTCAAGGCAACAGGATGCCTCGAGATTTCCGAGTTTTGGGGCCCATGCAAAATCTCAAGTTTTCAACAACTAAAATTTTTGGTGTATAAAATTTAAAATTTTACTCACTATCATTATTTTTTAAACACATCTTACAGCCAACTTATTATTTATGGTTCCGGGAAAAGTTTTATTCTTTTGTTAAATTTAGTATATTTAGTTTTTGTTATTATCAATAATCATACTTTTTCCTGAACAATGGATAGTAAGTTAGCTGTAAGATGAGTAAAAAAAAAAAAAATGATAGCGAGTAAAACTTTTGAAAAATAAAGTTTTTAGACATATGAACGGTAAATTAGGTGAACAAATATATTAGTAGAGATTTTGAGTTGGACCCAAAACTCAGAAATCTTGAGGGATCCTCTTGCCTTGAGTTTTCGCAGCACTTTTTTTTGTTTTTTTTCAGTGTAATTTATGTGTTTTTTGGAGGTTGGTGTAGTTAATAAAAGCATATATTCACAGAAAATGTTTTGGGTAGATGAAGCTTGGCTAGATGCTGTTTATTTTCCTCCAACAATATTAAAGCCGCCATATTCAGAAAACTCACTGTCGGTGTTTGCCACATCCAGCGCCCACAGCCAGCAGATTACCAGAGTGGACACAGAGTAAGTTAAATTTGGACTAAAGCCAACCTCTCATTATTCACCCTCTCACTGTTTCTACGTGCGAGGCCGTGGACGAGGTGTGGAGGGAGACGTCGGAGTTATCTTGGGCTCTGAGCGTCCACAGCGGCTCTCCGGGTCCTGGAGGTCACGGCGAGCGGCGGCCCTCTCTGTCAGTCTGGAATAATAGAATAATGGCATAATTAACTGGAGAGAAGATTTGGCCCCGGGGACGAGCTCGCCCGGTCTAATAGAAGAAGTCGGGGCCGTTGTCCTGGCTGTAATTAGGTCTCCATGGGTCCTAATTGTACTGCAGTTTAGAGTTTAAGTGGTTCTGGGAGGGTACGGCGGGATCTGCTGCATAAAACTGGGCAGCTCTTCTCGCTCATACGCACGGTGCTCTGGTCAGCGCCTCAGGTCCAATTAAAAACTCCAGTATGAACACATTAAGAAGAGAATATGCAAAAATTAAAAATGTGTTCACCCTGTCTGCCGCTGCTGATTGAATTTTGAGTGGTCTGTGTAGAAATGGGCCAATCACTTTATACTCATTTGTTTAACCATTAACCTGTGAACTGTTCAGTGACAAAAGTGTCCCTGTCACAAAACATCCTAAAAAATGTATACATTCATATATATATATATATTTTTTTTTGCATACATCTTTTAATCAACTTGTGCCCCGACCAAAAATACCAAATATTTAATTATTTTCAGATTTTTAACCCTTGTTGTGCCAGTGTATGTAATAGCATCTATTTATTTATTTTAAAAAATCAGAGACAAAAATGGGGTTGTTAAAGCCTTGGGTTTGTCAAAGATCACCGACAACATTTATTTTTAGGGATGATTTTTTTCCTGTGCTATGTAGAATCTAAAAAAACAACTCCCATTAAAACTGGTTTAACTTTTTGTTTCTACAAAAAAAAAAAAAAAAAAAAAAAAATCCCAAATCTAAATAAATGTTGCTGATGATTTCTCAAGGCTGGAATAATCCTCCCTAGAAAAATTTACTTTGCATTGAGAATATTGAAAATATTTCTTTTTTTTTTTTTTGTGTGTTTTTTTTGTTTGTTTGTTTTGTTTTGTTTCGTTTACTAAAAATTGAGATTATATTACAGACACTGGCATAAAAAGGTTAAAATTCTGAATATAATTAAATATTTGGTATTTATGGTTGGGGCAGAAGTTGATTAAAAGATTTATGCAAAAAAAGTTGAAAAAAATGAATGTATACATTTTTTATGATGTTTTGTGAGGAGGACGTAACAAAATTTGTCAGAGTAAAAATTAAGTAATATTAAATTTGTGTTTAGAAAATCAACAAAATACACACCTGAGACACATTATACTTACACAGTACACTGCAAAGTTATAAAAAGCAATAATACTTGCAAAGGACACACGTTTGTCTTTGTTGAGGGGTAAACTATGAAATCTGTGAAGCTCCGTTGTACCAATAGTAGGTCCATACAGCTAATAATCTGCCGCCTAGTGTGCTGTAATTGATTTGGCTTAGGTTTTCTACCAGCTGCCCTACCTGACACAACATTTATCCAGGCTTGGGACTGGCACACTGGTTTGTTACTCCCTGTGGCTGTGTCATGGAGCCACACATTACCTTTAG
The DNA here is from genome assembly GCA_020698575.1 of Bostrychus sinensis. Classification (NCBI taxonomy): domain Eukaryota; kingdom Metazoa; phylum Chordata; class Actinopteri; order Gobiiformes; family Eleotridae; genus Bostrychus; species Bostrychus sinensis. Next base: position 3,568,086 of record CM036239.1, read on the forward strand.
AAATGTTTCCAATGAACCTAATCAGTTTCAAATTGCTTTTCTTAAGTGTTTTTTTTAATTGATATCACCTGCTTTTCCAGCTTCCTCCCATCTTTTTTGAAACTTATTGTTGTCATTAAATGCAAAATGAGCACATTACATAAAACACACAGACACAGGGCAATGTAAAGTTAAAGTTAAAATGATCACAGGACTGATTGCTTTCTAAAGGAGAGACTGACTCACTTGACGGAACAGCACAGTTTGTCGAAATGTGTTTTTTTTTTTCTGTGTGAGATCTCCTCTGCTGAGACTCTGGAGCTGATACCTCTCACCGTTTTTATTTTTTTATATTTAGAAAGTGGAGGCAGGTCCAGTGAAGAGTTTTGTATCAAACAGCAGTTTTTAAAGTGAATAAAGTTTTGGAAGTTGAGCATTTTATATTTGTCTGAAATGACCTGGGTTTTTGGTTGAGAATTTTTTAAAGAGAGTTTCTTTTGGTTTTCTAATTGTGGTCCAGTGGGTGACCAGACTGTGACACAGTAATCTGTGTTTTTAATTTTTGCAGCAGGTGTTATCACAGATGGTGTGATTTGTTTAAAATGTTGTAAATTTAACTGTGTTGTGTTGGCTGTGAGTTTGATGTGTTTTTTAATGAAAGTGTTGGATCCAGTGTGACCCAGAGATACCTGAACTCATCAAAAAGGACGACTTCTACTTCTCCCAGGAACACACTGGACCGATCTAGCTTTACAGGGTTTTTTTTTTTTTTTTTTTTTTTGAGAATATCATAGACACTGTTTTCTTTTTGTTTAATAATAGGCACGAGTTATTGAGCCACTGCTGTATGTTTTCCAGGGCTGTTGTGAGGAGAGACTGATGCCTCCTGGATGCTTTTAGCAGGAGTAAAAATTGCAGCAAACATTTGAAAATTGATATTTTGACACACATTTGGCAGGTCATTCATGTACATTAAAAACGGTATAGGTCTGAGAATAGAGCCTTGGGGGATCCCTGCAGAACATTCAAGGTAATGGGACATAGTGCCACTCACAGCTCACACACTGTCTTCTGGCAGACAAAGTGAAGAAAAGATTTAAACCATGCTAAACTGTCTTCAGCTAAATGAAAGTGAGTCGGTTTAGAGAGAAGGGCTTGATGGTTTACAAATGCCTTCTTCAAATTTAAAAAGACTGCACCAACACAAGGTTACTTCCAAATCAAATTACATTTATAACATGAATAGTTGTTTTCTTAAAAAATATAGCGATGTTCTTGTCAAACCATTGACACGTCTTGTTAATCTCTCCATAAGAACCTGTACATTCTCTAGTGCTTAGAAAAAAGCAGTAATCATCCCAGTATTCAAAAACAGGAAGTCAGGACATCTATGTGTAACTATCGCCCTATATTAATTTTACCAGTTTTATCTAAAGTAATTGAAAAAGATGTAGCAGCACAACTGATTGACCATTTAGAAGCCAGACAGCTCCTCCACCCACAGCAGTTTGGATTCAGACCTGGTTATTCAACTGGGAGCTGTATTTATTGACCTTAAAAAGGTGTTCGATAAGGTCAACCATAGTTTACTTTTATCTATAATGTTAGGTTATAATTTCTCTGCTGAGGCAGTAATGTGGTTTACATCTTATCTCCAGTCTAGGGCACAGTGTTAAAATAGATTGAGACATATCTGCACTCTCAAACATCAAAATGGGCATTCCACAAGGCTCTATACTTGGTCCTTTGCTGTTTGGTCTCTTTATAAATGACATGTTCTTTTAAGGCTCTGGTGGAAAATGATTCTTCAGTGTAAATCTCTGTCAGATGGAAGACCACAGCGTTATTGTGATATATTTAGATTCTTGTGATATTGCGTTTGCTGATATTGTGATAACAATAATTTTGCGATATACAGTGCAGCCCTAGGTGATAGTTTAATGCACTTGTTTTGTCAAAGTGTTGGAGTCCGGACTTGAAACCACAATGCCGAGGCAGACTGTAGTTGCCCTGTATATGTGCTTCAGCTCTGCCAACTTTTTTTTTTTTTTCTTCAAATTTTACACAATTGTTTTTAAATTGGGGTTCTTTTGCTCTGTGATGCTAACTGCCTCTTAGCTATAAATGAAATTATTTAAAGATTAGGACATTGCAAGCCTAAATGTGTTTACTAAAAATCTAATACAGTTGTTCCCAAAGTGAGGTCTTGGGCCCCCTGGTGGGCCGCAACGGTACTGCAAGGGGTCCACAAGAGTTTGTCATTATTAAGCATACATAAATAGAGTAAAAGAAATAGAGTTTAAAATTACGTATTTATTAACAAATATTACTTAATTTAACAAATTTAATCCAACAGTTTGTTTTTGTAATGGTTTTATAGAAATCTACTTATTTTTGTATATTGTGAAGTTTCATTGTTGGGGGTCAGTGCAGGATTGTTTGACTTTTTAAGGGGACCTGCGATGCTCTTGACTTTGGGAAAGGCTGATCTAAAATATCAATAATAACTTTTCCTGGTGCCTCCTCTAAAGTGTTACATCATATTTTGAGAGTATAGAGTGTAATCTTGAGGATTTTGAGAAGTCGTTTTGAACCCAAACATTTAATATTTTATCTTTAGTTCTTGCAACACCGCGCTCTGAACACAACGGATACGTCCAGTTGTTCGCTGACTCGGACTAAGAGCTCAACAGACGTCCCATTGAAAGAGATCCAAGTACGTATTGGTTTTTCATACAGCAGCTCAAATCCTGCTGGACACAGAAAGAAGCTCAGCCTCTCTGTGTTTCTGATTTATTTGAATTTTCATCACCTCAATTGATCGAGGCCCTTTACTCAAGGGACAAAGATACAGAGTAAATGACTATTGACTTCCAAGTGTATGAAAAATGTGTTTGTCAGACCACCAGTGCTATTGATGAGCACGTATTAAAAAATGTATCTGAATAATCAATGGAGGAGAAGAAAGTCCATAGCAGTAGCCTATTCCAGCAGTTTGGCTCTCTCATTTTTCCTTTAGCTCTTTTTTTGTGTCCTCTGCTTTTGTCTGTAGTGCTTTGTGCTAACCACTGCTGGCGCATTGCAGTAAACTCGGGGAGGCAGGGTGTGTGTAAGGAGTTGCAGCAGCAGGTCTGACAAGCATCCGTGGCTTTACTGTCTCCATAAATCCCACTCCCCACTGCACGCTGCGCACGTACACATGCAAGCGCGCACGTACACATGCACGCGCGCACGGGGGATGGATCCAGAGATACTCAGCCCTGTTCACAACAAGTTTCTGTCCGAACAATTACATGTGAGCTCTGTGTGGGACTGAGCAACTCTTTTTCATACGGCCACTAAAATGATCATTAAGCAGAGATAAGAAGCCTCCCATTTTAGAAACAGAACTATACTGCATTGAATCAATCAATTTATAAGTTATGTGAATTATATTAAATGTGACAAAATAAAAGTTCATTCATTTGGTTAAAAGGGTTATTAATAAAATATGAACCAACAAACTGTAAAAAAAAATAAGACCATATAAGGTTTTGACATGTACTATCTGCTTTTATCAACCCTTTTCTTGACTACAAGCATTTGGGGAGTCCTGCACCAAGTCATTGGCCCTATCCTACAATGGTAAAGATAAAGAGCTTTTCCACTGCAGAACGGTACGGGACACCTTAGAACGGGTCGCCCCAAAACCTGCAGGTGTTTCCCTGACTCTGGCTCCAGGAGACCCACGTCTGTTACAGAAACACTGACGTCACACAGCAACAAAAGTTGTGTTAATAAATGAGATAAAAATGTGTTTGAAACTCACTTTTAAAACATAAAGGCACTGGCGACATTTAATAAAAAGACGAGCGTCAATCCTGGTGTGTGTCTGTGTGAGGTTGGTGTGTGTCTGTGTGAGGCTGGTGTGTGTCTGTGTGAGGCCGGTGTGTGTCTGTGTGAGGCCAATGTGTGTCTGTGTGAGGCTGGTGTGCGTCTGTGTGAGACTGGTGTGTGTCTGTGTGAGCCTGGTGTGTGTCTGTGTGAGACTGGTGTGTGTCTGTGTGAGGCTTGCGTGTGTCTGTGTGAGGCCGGTGTGTGTCTGTGTGAGGCTGGTGTGTGTCTGTGTGAGGCCAATGTGTGTCTGTGTGAGGCTGGTGTGCGTCTGTGTGAGACTGGTGTGTGTCTGTGTGAGCCTGGTGTGTGTCTGTGTGAGACTGGTGTGTGTCTGTGTGGCTGGTGTGTGTCTTGGAGACGCAGATGTGTGTCTGTGTGAGACTGGTGTGTGTCTGTGTGAGGCTGTTGTGTGTCTGTGTGAGGCTGGTGTGTGTCTGTGTGAGGCTGTTGTGTGTCTGTGTGAGGCTGGTGTGTGTCTGTGTGAGGCCGGTGTGTGTCTGTGTGAGCCTGGTGTGTGTCTGTGTGAGGCTGGTGTGTGTCTGTGTGAGGCTGGTGTGCGTCTGTGTGAGACTGGTGTGTGTATGTGTGGCTGGTGTGTGTCTGTGTGAGGTTGGTGTGTCTGTGTGAGGTGTGTGTCTGTGTGAGACTGGTGTGTGTCTGTGTGAGGTTGGTGTGTGTCTGTGTGAGGTTGGTGTGTGTAACACATTGTAACCACATGAGTGTAACTCGTGTTTAAGTCTAAACTAAAAATGAAACGTTTAGATTCTCAAAGTGAGAGTCGTACTTTACTAAACCAGAAACAGCTGTTGCTAACATACGCTAGCTTTATTTTTAGAGAAAGTGTCCTCAACATTAGCTCGTCCTCTCTGAATACGGCTGTTTATCACAAGGACAAGTACATGTTTGATTAAAAAAAACATTTTCTCTTTTATTTCTGTTCTTTGGCTTGTTGTTTTTTCCTGAGTGAGGATTCTCTCTCGTCCAATCAGCTCGCAGCAGTGCCCGCCTCTAACCGTTCCAGACGTTTAACCGAGCTGGACCCCATCAGGGAGGAGGCCAAAAGTAGAACGGTTTGGAACGCTTTTTGGGAACACTTTGGGAAGTGGAAACACCCCCAAACCCCCCCCGTCCTGTTCTGACCCAATGGAAAAGCGCCTGTACAGTACCCAAACCTGAATTTAAACCAGAGATTTTTTAGTTCAGGGGTAAATGCTAAACCAGTTCACTTACAAAAACTTAAATAATCCATTAAAACTAATCATTAGTTCCTTTACTGACCCCTTGTGTCTGGAGTTAGTATTTTTTGGCATTCTCTGTGTATCCAGACTGTATTCTGGCTGCACACCAAAATCATTCCTTTCCTTAAAGTTTTGTAACTGCAACTTTTCTTTGAGTTGTATTACTAATTTACATTCTTTCTTTGTTTCAGACCCATTAATTAGGTCCATAACATTAATTAAAAACACTACCAAAAAGACAAAAAAACAAAAAAACAAACATTGTCCATTAAGTGTCCATTAAGTGTGGATAAAGTTTCTTAACCCAGTGCTTCCTCAGAGCAGATGTGTATCTATAACAGCTCAGTGCAGAGTTAGAGTTTCTATGACGTTGCTATACATTTATACATTAATCGTCTGAACAGAGCCTCACCTGTGGGGACGTGAGAGTCCACAAACAACTGAGCAGCACTGTGCCACCTGGGAACCTTCAGTAAAAGTCTAAAAGCATCGTTGTAGGCCACAGTGAGACTATTTCTTTTATAGTTCCACCAGAGATGAGCTGTGTACAGAGGTGGACAGAAAGCTCAAACCAAAGAGCACTTCACAGGAATCGAGCACAAACTGAATTTACGCATCATGTTTGTCTGTGCAGAGTTTACAACACTGTCTGTGGTCATCTCACCGGTCATCAGTTACAGAATATCCATGGTATTTGACCTCTGCAGGCTGTAAGAGGCCTCTCACAGAAATAAAACACAGGAAAGTTTTAATTTTTATCCTCTCTGCTTCTAACAATCATGATATTACTCTTAGAGGGGTTGTATTTTAACCTCTTAAACCCTGAACAGAGCCTGACTGGGGCTCCGCCCCCTTGCGTCCGCTTGTTGGGACCATAGCGGGGAGATACAGCGGCTGACACACACATGTTTGACATCCTCGTGTTCAGACAATTCATGGCAACAAAACTATCTACTTCAATTTCTATTCAACAGTTGGATTCTGCCTGGATTTTTTAAAAATAAAACATGTATATCTTTCCATTACTTTGTTTATTTGGCACAATAGTTGCTGCAGTAGACCGAGATATGTGACATTTTCAATTTATGTTGTTATTTGCTTCACTACAGGAAGGAAAAAGGCTTTTTTGGAGGCAAATATGTGTTTTTTTTTTTCAGGCGGAAATTAGAATCCATTTCAACCGCAATTTATGGTCAAACAATATAATTTATTAATATTATTTCTCTTCCACAGTAATCCCCAAAGTCCACCAATTAATTTGCTACCAAGGTTAGCTATGCACACCTAGTAAATGCTAAGTAAAACCTTATTAATGTAGATATAGAATTTTGGGGAAAAAGGCCTCAGAGCTTAACAGGTTAATGTAAAAACTCGCTGCCGTGCTCTGAGCAGACCTTTAATATCTGCTGCATCCCAGCACTGTATGGGCTGATAATAACCAGATCATCAGCGTACATGAGATGGTTGGATGTGGAACAGGATTTCTTTTGTGAATAAATCTTGCTGTCTCAAAATGTGGGACAAATCTCAAAAAGATCCAAATGTGCAGAGGTGATGAATGCACAAATGGAGCGATCCACAAATGCAGATTGGACCATTCACATGCAGAACTGCAGATTTATAAATGACAAACATGTTGTGAAATAATGGTAAATAAAATATTTGCAAATTAGAATTTATTTGCAAAAAGTCACAAATTAGGCATTTATTGTTGTATCATTTCATTTTAGTTTTGCATCAGTTCATTTTATTGAAACAAATATAGCTCCATACACCTCTACTCACTCATTTTATGAAAAGCTTTTTGTGACTGACTCTATCAAATGCCTTAGTGGCATCGATAAAGCACAAAAATACAGTGGAATTCAACTATTTCCAACTATTTCTTTTAACAATTCTAACTTCGTATACAATATGCTCTCTAAGACTTTAGGAAGAACACTGGATCGAGCAATTGGCCTGTAATGTCGTAGACTGTTTAACTTTGCTGATTTGTCTTTAATAACAGGAACCAAAACAGCAGAGGTCATTGAATCAGGGAAGGACACCGTGAGTTAGGAAATCAGTCGAACACATCGAGAGCACAGGGCGTAGTGTATAGCTGTATAGTATTTGTAGCTGTTATCTGATCTGATCTAACGCTAACAGCACAACAAACCTTGGTGAAAACATTCCCACGCTGGCAGGGGCGGATCCAGAGGAAAACTCACAGGGTGCAGGGAGGATGGTGGATAATTTTAGGGCTGGCAAACGGATGAATACATTAGATCTACTGCCAACGTTTGAACAAAAAAGGATCATTTGTTGCTTATTAAACAGAGCAGGTTACACTCAGTTAATTAACTTTTATACAACAAGTTCCTTCCACAATGTAAAAAAATAAAATAAAATAATGTGTCTTTGTCTAAAATGTCAGCTTTGTCCATTACGGCTGAGTGCAGTAATTAACCTGTTATTCAACAAAACACCACACAAATGTCCAGAACTAAAGCTTTAGTACATTTATGATCAATACGGATTAAAACAAACTTTATAAGACTGTGCTCAGTCATAACGCTAGCGTATTTGACAGAAAACTTCACCCTCCTGCAGCCCTAAGACATTTATGATGTTTTGCAGCTGTTTTTTGTGGATAACTTCTGCTGTGTTGATTCAAATGGCAGAGATTTTGCCTCAGGTGTGTATTTTTGGATACATTTTCAGATTTAAGGATTTTTTTTTTTGAAAAATCCTCTTAAAAAGGTGTCTAAAAAAATAGTCTCACCTTTACCCATAAGACATAGTTTTGTGCCTTTGACCATTAAAATGACTTTTATTATAAAATACTGTCACTGCAATATCATTTTACATTTTTTTCAAGTATTTCATGGATTCATGATGGTGAGGGATTGGAATTTTAGTTTTTATTGTTTTTCACTAGGTGGCACCATTTCTCCATATATGGTAGACAGAGGTATAAATGTGGAGATGGCCACATTAGTGTTTGTATAAATGATCAAGCCTACAAGGCAAATAAAAAACATTTTTTGAACTAAAATGATTTGGGTGTGTTTCAGGGTTGTCATAAATTGGTGTGAAAGTGTTTGTTGAGAAATGAGTTTGTTTGTGTTTGCATGAGCACAAATCCAAAATGTAGTTCTTACAGAGACAAGTAGAAAAAGGTCCCAGACTGAGCAGAGGTTTGTGCTGGATGTGTCTGCACCACACAAACTGGAATGTAAGGGGTTAAATTTCATAAACAGAATTAATTTTTGCTGTGTGTGATGAGGACTGAAGTTAATCACTGTAACCATGAAAAAAAATCTGAATTATTGACCATTAGATAATTTTTCTATGGCAGTCTTTAATGGTGCATTTTTTAGCTGAGACTAAAAAGTTAGCGCAGTAGGAGTTTAATACTGTACGTCTGGAGATTAAAAACTTTATGTCTGCTTTTTTGCATACCTTGAACAAGTCATACAACACATCCTGATGTTTGTCCAGAAACTGCACAATTCCACAGGGCAGCAGATGCATCCCTGTTTATTCTTAGTCACTGAAGTACACTACTTTTATGAAGTTTATCTTTCCATTTTTCAAAACACTCAAAAAATCAGAGTTTTCCTCATAAATGCCTGACAAAATGTGTATTTTCATGTCTGCCTTTCCAAGGTGGCGTGGCCTCTTTGCCTTCTAGATCCACCCCTGCTACCTTGCTTAAGTTTAAACCGCTCGGTGAATAAAAGATACTTTGTGCATGGAACATTTCTTTGTGTACATTCATGACAGCCTTTTGTATTGTCTCGTACAATATTTGACTTGGCTAATCCCGTTTGAATTGTGCACCGATCAGCCCTGCGTTCGTCTGCAGAGAAACGTCGGCTGGCGGCCCGGCGTACAGTCTGACGCTTGTGTTTGCAGTCGGATTTTAACATCCTCATTTCATGACTGGGTGGACTTTATAGAGGAGATGATGAAAGGTGCAACAGTCCTCCCCCGTCCCGTATATCATGTCCTCTTTACACTCACGTCCTCCTGTCTGTCTATCCTTTTCTGTCTCTATTTTATCTTTCCCAATAAGCCGCCATACGTTCAGCCCTAATGCTCTGTCGGGATCATTAGCCGCTGACGGACAGCTTTTGATGTCGGTCGTCATTCACCGTGTTGTATGTTTATGGACTGAAGGGAGCCGCTGCTGTTTAAGGTGCGCACTGACCTTTGCTGTTTGAAAGCAGAAGACGCAGGAGGCTGCGATGATGATGATGGGCCGAGATGACGGAAAATCACTTCACAATGGGGCCGATTTTGTCCGGCCTTTATTGGCACAAAAGACTAATACCAGCAAATAAATTATGTTGGAAATGTGTTTGTTTTGCTTTGAAGTAAAGTAATGGCCGCAGCGTGAGAGGGAGACATTTTGTTCATGTTGGTGTTGAATAACGTTGTCTTCGAAGCGACAGGCAGAGCTTCTCCGTGAGCATAGAGCCATCATTTCCTGCGCGGTGTAGTAGCGAAGGTTTTCGAGTGTGATATCCAGCTCAAGGGGACTTCATTAGGGGACAAAGAGAGGACTTGAACTCAGCCTGTTATCACAACACTACACAGATGAATGATTGGGAGGTCAAAGGTCAAGATGCTCCACTTAACACTGGATGTAACTGTGTGTGTGTGCCTTCATGTACGTGTTTGTGACGCAGCACACGAACTGAGTGATGAATGGCATTGTAAACAGTGAAGCAGGCCAAAACAGCCCTCTGGAGAGCGTCCATGCTGAGGTGAGATCAGCAGAAAAATCCCTTATCACGCCTATTACGCGCCTGCCCCTCCGCCTCGCCGCGCATTTTAATGTCTTAATCTATTGTTCATTAAAGCTTAACACGGCGGCTAACGCGGCTTCTGATAGCATCACACAGCAGCGCGGCTGAGGCCTGCATCGCGCTGATAAAGTTTTCATATGTAACAGAGAGGGCTGCACTGGGAAACCAACAGAGGACAGGCCCACAGCTCCGTAAAAACACTCAAGTACTCATTTTAAAGGAGAATATTTCATTTATTTCAGTATCATTTCGCATACAACTGAGAGGTGAAAGTATAAAGGGCGTAGGTGACATATATAATCAAATGAAAGCTCTTGATACTGACATAGTTGTACAGTTATATTTGTATATTCATTTAGAGTTATTGATCAAAAAATCAAAAGCTAATCTCTAAACATTGTATTCGAGTTTGTATTTTTTTTTTACTTTTTACTATTTATGTAGTTTTCAATAAGATTCAATACAGATGAGTTTATCTTTGTGTAAATTTTATTGTTATTTATGTGTATTGATGAAATGATAATTGCATATGTTTAAGGACTACAGATGGAAATTAGCCATGTGGCTATAATCTGGTGCAGACATTTTTACCTTCGCATTATGTTTAACTGTACATTGTCCTTCAAATAAATGAATAAATAAATAAATAAATGTAGATTATGGTAAGTGATGGGTCAGTGCGCAATGAGCCGTTACAGAGTCGGCTCCCATCCATGAGCATGTTTTTGTTTTTTTTTTTTTTCAAAAATAGGGCAGATAATATTAGAAAAGAACCCGGATCAGCCATCTCTGAGTTTTCCTCAACGCCAATCACAAAAAAAAGTAAAAAATTTGGATGGAGGTAAGTTCAGAGACACCTGAAGCTGTTTGGAGCTGCTTTTGCACACTGCAATATATTGTCTTTTTTTTGTTTTTTTGGTTATATATTTATGATAAGGTTTTTTGGGTTTGAGGCTAGCTGTTGCTGTTGTTTTCACTTTTTACTACTAAATAACGCCTTGCTTTTTGTTAGGGGTTAGGTGTGTGTTTAAATAAAAAAACTGTCCTTTTTTATTTTTATGCTTAGTTTTAGGTGTTTTTTGTGTAGTAGAGTGGTTCTATAAGCAAATCAGTTCATTTAGTGGTTTTAAAGCATCAGAACTTTTGAGTTCTTCATCACAGTTCATGTATTTGAGTTACATGAGTGCACAATCCAGCTCATTTGTTAAAACTGTGTTGAATTTGGCTAAAATATAAAAGGTATAGGAGGTAAAATGTAGAGCCATCTGGAGCCAAAAGAGCCGGCTCTTTTTGGTGAAGCTAATCTAAATGATCCAGCTTCACTAAAATGATCACTAGATTATGGTGTGGGGTTGTTTTCAGGAGTTTAGTTCCAGTGAAATGAACTCTGAAGGCTTCTGCACCAAGAGATTTTGGACAATTCCATGCTCCCAGCTTTGTGGGAACAGTTTGGGGACGGCCCCTTCCTGTTCCAACATGACTGCACCAGAGCACAAAGCACGCTCCATAAAGACCTGGATGAGTGAGTTTGGTGTGGAAGAACTGGACTGAACCTGCACAGAGTCCTGACCTCAACCTGACAGAACTCCTTTGGGATGAATTAGAGCCAAGACTGGAGCCAGGCCTTCTCTACAACATCAGAGTCTGACTCACAAATGTTCTTCTGGAAGAATTCCCATAAACCCAGAAGAGTTGTAGCTGTTATCGGTGCAAAGGATGGGCCCACGTCTTATTAAATAGTGATGGGAATTTTGGCTCATTTCAGTGAAGCCGGCTCTTTTGGCTCCTAATGGCTCTTTATTTGACCAACTATATCCTTTATATTTCAGCCAAATTTAGCGCAGTTTTGATAAATGAGTTGTATTGTGTACTCATAATAAACACATGGATTGTAATGAAGAATTCAAAATTTCCGATGCTTTGAAACTCCCCAATGACCTGACTTAGTCACAGAACCACTCTACTACACACAGCATAGAAACACATCTGTAATTAAGCATAAATATAAAAAGGACAGATGTTGACTTTTTTAATTTAAACACACCTTTAACAAAAAGCAGGGCTTTATTCAGCAGTAAAAAGTAAAAACAACAGCAACGGCTGACCTCAAAACTCAAAAAAACTTATCATAAATATACAACCTAATAAAAAATAAATAAGTAACTGTAATGTTTAACTTTTATTTTTCAGGGCAGATTGGTGTGGAGGAAGAACAACTGCATTCAGCTGATCGGTTCTCTTCTCTCTGTTTTTATCTGCCCTGTTTTTGAAAAGATCCTTTTATAAAAAACTGGCTCAAAGATGGGAGCGGCTCTCACCGTTCGCTTAAAAGAGCCGCCTCTTTGTACCGACTCGTTCCTGACCCATCACTGCTGGCCAGCATCATATTAAACCTTATGGATTAAGCATTAAGTTCATATCTGTGTAAAGGCAGGTGAGCAAATACTTTTGGAAATATAGTGTAAGTCTTTTAGGACTTACAAAAAGTCAGACCAAAGTGTGGACCTTTTTTTTAGCTTTTCCTATAAAGTTAGTAGAATGTCACTTACGCGCTTTAGATCCTCAGCCCTCGAGATAAACTTGGAAAAAACGCTATCTCGGGACATCAACAGAGGCCGCTTACAGTTCCACATCTCATTAAGAAGACTGAAATGCTAATTTTAAGGGAGAGTTTATTTCACTTGCGTCCATAATTTAGAGGATGATGACGTTTGGAGAGCCCTGCCATGTGTCTCCTGGTGCACGCAGCCATCTGGCCAGGCCACATCCAGGGCTGGAGCAGCTGATGTTAAACTGGCACCGACGCGAACCCTAAAGACGAGAGTGGCGCGCACGTGGGCGGCGTCCTCCCACACCTCCAGTCTGCCGAGCCGTACCGCCTCGCCGTGACAGATGTTCCTGTGCAAGTGCCAGCGTTTAGCGGGAAAATATACACAGCTACAAGGGACGTGTTCCTCCAAAAGCCGAGCCAACACAAATCCTGCAGTCTGCACTAAAAATAAATAAATAAAAAGAGAAGATCTAATTGGAAATGTTCATCAATCTGTCACAGAGTTTCCGACACAAAAGATGTAAATCTCAGGGAAAAGTGAATAATAGATTACACTATAAAAAAAAGATATAATGATTAGAGAATAGGAGACAAAGACAAGACAGGTGATTGACAGTGACAAGCGACATAATGGATAGACCGATCAAATTCACAATTATATACTATGCATGTCACGTTAGATTTATAAAGGCTTGCCTTTTAGCACAAAAACTCCTCTTTGTGTATTTGGTGTGGTCTTAAATGTAATTTTTCAACCATTTCACATTCACACGCTTAATTTCTGTCTGCTGTGAGGACAAATACGCACTCGGCATGAAGATTGTCTGAAGATGTTTTTTAAATGGTTTGTCTGCTTTTTGTGTTTAGTAATGGCTCATTGATTGAAGCACCCTCAACAAAAATAGTCCCAATTAACCAAATTTCTTACCACCAAACTGTTTTGCCCTAACTGACCCTTTTGTTGGCAACTAGTTCTTAATTGACCAACATAGCAAAAGAAAGCCCGTTGATTATTGGTCTTTTTGAGAAGTTTCTAATTAAACATCAAGCAAGCGTTACACAGATATGACATGATAACTCCCTGGGGATAAGGTTAAGGCAGATTTTATTGTCCTTGGGAAATTTGTTCGCTGCATTTGACCCATCCTTCAGGACCTTCTTGCTGCGAGGTGAGAGTGTTAAGAAGCATTAAGTATAAGTTAACCGCGTAAGCTTTAGGGGAAAAGTAAAGTCTTGCCCTAGATTTGAACAGATACAATAAATTCCACTAAAAAGCAAGTTACCTCAAATGCTTGTCTGTTATTTTTCATGTGTATATTGCAGTCTCTTTAGCCCTGGTCCTGCAGCTCCTGAGCATCAGCTTATGTAAAGTCAATAAAGGAATAAGAAGACGACTATAAACCAACCTGCATCTGCATCATCTGTCAATTTAAAATAAAACTTTCTCCCTTGTTTCCAGCTCATGCTATGGACCTAACTGTTAAACTGTGATAAGAAATGGTTTTAGCCTCAGTTGTCCATTCATTTGACTGAGCCACACACAAGCAGCAAGAATATTTACAAGATGTGATGTCATGAAAAACAGAGAAGCAGGGAACACCGAGGCCATGGTGCGATTGAGGTCAGTAAAGCTGGGGAAACACTACATTATTTTTTTGCCTGATTTTATAAAGATTCACAGTTGCAGCGAGTCTTTACCAACACCAGCTGCAGGGAATCGTAATCACCAGCCCTGAAATCCGTTAGTGTGTGATGTTCAAAGACTCGAATCGGCACAAAAACCCGGCCTGACGTCTCACGCTCCTGTAGTGTGGGACGTTTACATCCAACTGGGAATTCATGGAGTCCAGCGGCCGATGAAAAACAGCTGATGGGACACAGGAAATAACGTCAGAGAACGAAGACGAAGCAACAGGAAGTGGCAGGAAAATATAAGCGGAAATTTGAAGAAGAAGAAGAAAACAACCATGGCAAACACCAAAGAAAGTTGAGCAAACAAAACTGGATACATAGATGTTTTTTCTTTTTCCTTTTTATCCAAACGGCAACAGCGACCCAGGTAGCTCCATGTTTGTTTACCATTTAGTTCTCGCAGCCAGAGTTTGCTGCGTTTGGTTTTCGACAGTTGCGGCCTCAACAGATCTTGTCGTGTGTGAGGCGCAGTCTTTCAGTCGTCAGAACTAAATCTGCTGAAACCAGTCGTTAGTGTGAGCTCCGAGTCTTTTCAGAATCTGTAACCACTGAGAAAATCCTGGAGTGTGTCCCCAGCTTAAGGTTGCTTTAATGGAACAGACACAGCAGACAGAGATGACAGCAATCCCACTGCTACTACTCACTCCTACTGAGTATCTGAAAGTCTGCCCCGAGTGTAGTTTCCCAACAGCTTATATAGATAGGATACAGGAGAAGTAATGTCCCTGGGTTTACAAACAGACTGGTCAAGGATGGACTAAGATTAGCTGGTTAGGGTTCACCTTTCATGCCTAGGAGACAGTGGACACACGTCAACCAACATCTAATGACCCAATATGGAGAAGGTCAAAACAGTCAAGAAAGCGGGAGACATTCAAAAATTCATGATATCAGGATGTAACTTTAGTTCTCTGTGAGATAATCAGTGCAGTATCTAAAGCTGAGGACACACTCCAGGATTTTCTCAGTGGTTACAGATTCTGAAAAGACCAGGAGCTCACACTAACGACTGGTTTCAGCAGATTTAGTTCTGACGACTGAAAGACTGCGCCTCACACACGACAAGATCTGCTGAGGCCGCAACTGTCGCCAACCAAACGCAGCAAACTCTGGCTGCGAGAACTCAATGGTAAACAAACATGGAGCTACCTGGGTCGCTGTTGCCGTTGTGTGCGCAGCTCTCTGTTTGGAAAAAAGGAAAAAGAAAAAACGTCTATGTATCCAGTTTCACTTGGGTAGCGCTCAACTTTCTTCAGTGTTTGCCATGGTTGTTTATGTTTTCTTCTTCTTCTTCTTCTTCTTCTTCTTCTTCTTCCAATTTTCGCTTATATTTTCCTGCCGCTTCCTGTTGCTGGACTCCATGAATTCCCAGTTGGATGTAAACGTCCCACACTACAGGAGCGTGAGACATCAGGCCGGGTTTTTGCGGTTTTTGTCGAGTTTTTGAACATCACACACTAACGGATTTCAGGGCTGGTGATTACGATTCCCTGCAGCTGGTGTTGACTGGTACAGACTCGGCACAACTGGGAATCGTTATAAAATCGGGCAAAAAAATCGTGTAGCGTGTCCCCAGCTTAACACAGTTCTTTGTTAGTTTGCAAGTATTAATGACCACCCATATTCCATATTTAATAAGCTAAGCCACTTTTGTTTGCGGCTCTTCAAATGTTGTATTTTTGGGAACATGTGTCTCTTTCAGAAGTTTGCAGAGCCCTGGTAAAGTCAGTTACATGAAGCTTAAACACTTGGTCACTCACACTTTGTTTATGCTGCATATAGACTCCAAACACATTTTTACTATTGCCTCTTTTTACAGCTTTTATGGCAAGCGATGCTTTCAAAGCTCCTGATTCACTAATGCCTTGCTCAACTGCACTGTGAAAGTGTTATTAATTTCCACTCAATAATCATATTTGCTCCATATCATCTGCTATAAGCTGATCATTGTTGGAGGAGGCTCATTCACAGTGTTGCGTCTCAGTATCATTGATTAATGTAATCAGAGATGCAGAGTCTCTCTCTAAATGACTTTTGGATTGACACTTGAGTTTATTAGCTACTATGCTGCAAACAGAGTGAAGTGTGCGGTGCAATTAACGCTCTCGCTCCGACAGCCTTTGTGATGCACACAAGCAGCTGTGGCACTGAGTTTTTCACCAAATTCTGCCAATGTCTGTGAAGGTTATCAGCCATGGAGGTTGTCACGGTTAAAACAAAGGTGAAGGCACTGCTCATCCCAGAGACTGAAGCAGTTTCATGTAAACCTGACAACGAGCAAACGTGCTGAGCGTGTGACAACAGTGTCTGAGGAGCATTTCTTGCTTTATATTACACCATGTGAAGAGTCTCTTTCTCATTCTCTCAACAAGATGAGCCGTCATTATTTTTATAATAGCACAACATTTTTATCTTGGCACAAGCCAGATTGAGATAACCTTAGCAACTCTGCGTTGGAATAAAGTTATATCAATCTGGAATGCCTCGCTTTGAAAATGTTTGTAAAGGGGAGAGACGTTCAGCAGAAAACTGGAGGTGATGAGGATAAAGCCCCAGCTACGCAGCTAAACAACAAACCACTACCACAGTAAACGACACAATAATGATGTTTTTGTAAATGTATAGCAGCATACGTTATGTTTTCTCATGTTAATAACAAGTATCACCATAAGTGCTTGTTGCTGTTGGCAGATTTTAACCCCGCCCACTCGTGGCCGTACCATTGGCCTGGACCCATGACAAGATGGATTTTGTGTTTGTGAACTCACACATTTTATGACAATCTAGCTGCTTGGCAAGGTAACATAAAAGGCTAACCCTGAATTTACAGCAGAAACTACTGCGGTGGTAACACATCTGTAAACATCTGCCTACTGCTAAACATCAGAGCCATTACTGCTTCATATAAACCAACACTTGGCTATTGAACCCTTTACCTTCTACTTCTTTACATTGTCTTTGTAAAATTGGTGTTTGGTTACTTAGATATTTCTTTCCTCAAGAATTAACTTCACGATGCACAACCTTTACAATGTTTACATTTTATTATTGACTTTTAAAGCTCTGGCACACACTGTTTATCTGCCCTCCTCACCTGTGTCCCCTCCCTCTGCACTCCCTGCCCCATGACCTCAGGCAGATCAAATGTCTCTGCACTTTTAAGAAACATTTCAATTTCAATTACTATTTTTTTATATTGTAGTTGTGTGGTTGCTTTGATGGAGGTTTTATGTATTTTTGCACTGTGAAACACTTTGAAACTTGTTCTGAAAAGTGCTATAAAAATAAAGATTCTTATTAATATTACCTCTTTGTTTTTAGTGATTCTTTATTTTAGTGGAAGTTTATTTTGACGCATGTGCTTCATGTGTTTCCTGGAGCTTGGGACCGCTTGAAAACTCCAGTCTATCCTTTGTTGGAACGGCACAGCGAGTCAGTCGCAGTGTAAATGGTCAGACTGAGTAAAATAGAAAGCCAGGTGTAAACTCGGGGTTAGAAACAAGTAACATTTGACCGTAAAAGTTATTATTGTTTTATCAGATGTGACAGATCTATTACACAATCCTTTTTGAAACAAAATTTACTTATGATTTTGTTTTAGTTTTCCCCTGTTCTATATTACCTCTGAAATATTACTACTACAGTCATCTCTGGTATGTTTTATGTTTCCTCCTGAATCCTACAGGAGGTCAGTTTTAGCCTCCGTCTGATGTGTGCTGATCTGTGTAGCATTACTCTTGGTGATTACACTTCTGCACAGCGAACACCTGTAGCTGCTGCTTTATCATCATTATTGTGTGAGCTGTGTCTGGCTCTGCTCCAGAACTTCATACCTAATATAACACTCACTGTTTACATAAGGTGTGTGTGTGTAACGACACTGGGCCCTGATTACCGTCTAAATTTAGCTGTGCTCACAAAACTCCTTCTCTGTGAACGAACGAGCGCCAAACTGCCATTTGATGTTCAATTGCCTGGATGCTAAGTAGCTGTTATGACAGGCTGTTGAGCACCTGTGGAACTCTAAGCTTTGAGCCACTGAGCTGTGCTTCTGTGTTCAGACCTTTTATAGATGCCAACAAATATGTGGGACCAGTCAAGGAAAAAAAAACTAGAAGCACATGGAGACTGCAGACCGCCGCCAAGGCCAAGATATAGTGCCCAGACCTGAGTTAATTGCTGGTGTAATGAATACAAAAGAGCCAAGCACTCTCTGGATTCAGGGCTATCCTGTCCATGAACTGTACAAATCATAGAATTAATGGTAACCATATGACGCCAGAGCTCAGACAAGTATCTGACAGTGGGGTTCTCTTCAACTGATTGACCCTTTTCACGTGACGTCAGACAACTTCCGTTTTGAGACGATGGGATGTATCTTAATTTCCGGTGCCGCGCTTCTCCCATAAGAAATTCACCCAGACTTTTTTTTCAAATTGCCGTTTACAAGTTTACACAATATACAGCGATTTTCAAATGAATATTTACCCACAAAACGTTCAAAACTTGCAAAAGGATATTAATTCTTCAACGAAGGATACGTGGATTATGAAGTGAGTGCTTTGTTATGTAGCTAGATAGCGTTAGCAACATGGCTAAGTGATAGAGCTGCGCTATAAAACAGTGTTAGATCATGTCATGATCTGAGTTTATCTGAATATTTGACAATCTGCTTATCAGGAAATACCACTGGATAGTACTACAGTATATTTTCATTTAGTAAAGCTCTGTGCTCGAACACTGACGCTGCTGTAGTGATCAGTCTGTGACAAAATAATAGACTTTTCACATCTACTGCCAAAACTACAAACTAATCTTTACCTTTATTCATCAGCAAATCTCTGTACATCATGTAGCCTTATATTTGGCAAATTTTTAAGACTCCGAGTAAATTCCATACTGGCGAGCAGCAGCACTGGAAATGAAGATACATCCCATCGTCTCAAAACGGAAGTTGTCTGACGTCATCGTGAAAAGGGCCTATGGATGCAGTCCATGACACTGACAAAAAAGTTTTCAACTCTCCCTGTGTTAGAGGTCAGATGACCGGTTAACAGTCCAGCTACAAAAAATATCCTCAGCCTTATCAATATTATAGATAATAGGACATTAACCTAAATAATTAGACTATCACTAACCAGGGCTAATCTTTTGTTTTTAATGGCGGTTGGCAGCCAGCTGAGAGATGCATTTACCGCCACCTACTGGACTGGAGTGTGGACAGAAAATAAACCTCAAATATATAAAAATATAATTTAAAAAAACATGAAAAATGTTGTCTAGTAAACCTA
Source organism: Bostrychus sinensis (assembly GCA_020698575.1). NCBI lineage: Eukaryota > Metazoa > Chordata > Actinopteri > Gobiiformes > Eleotridae > Bostrychus > Bostrychus sinensis. The sequence goes on from CM036239.1 coordinate 3,587,509, forward strand.
TGGGTGTATAAAAAGTTCTACAATACATCCATGAGTAAACTCAGAGCTAATAAGCCATCGTTTTCTGTTTAATTTTGTAAATTTTGTTGTAAAATCTCGCTAATTCCAGGTGCCTTTCAGCTGCAATAGCCAACAAAACTCTCCGCACACTTTCTGCGAACGCGCCCTGTGCTCTAAACAGAACGCTGCAGTTGAACTTTTTACGTTGTGTTTGTGTGCGTGTTGTTTCAGTTTGTAAAGAGGAGCTAAGTGCATTTGTGAAGTGTTGAGGGTAGATGCACAGACTTTTAACTGTGCATGTGCTTTTATATTGTGTATGGGCAGATATGATGTGTGTTTGCTCCTTTTCATTGTGTAATTGTCGCATTTAAACTTTTATTGCGTTATACCCTACTCGGCCTCTCATTGAAGGTGCGCAGGTAAACCCACCTCAGGCCACGCCCTCTTCACACCTCAAATTCACCAAAGAAGGGCAATGCATATTTACTTCTGAATGAGATTTACCAAAACATGAGCCGCTAATGAGAAGGTTTCACCGAGAAACACTGAAGAGAGAGAGGCACGAGACGCTCCACGCAGCACTAGCTCCGCACACACATCTGTAGGCAGAAAGAGAACGCTGCTTTTCTGGTTAAATAATAAATAAAAATAATGATTGCAATGACACAATAAACTCCTCTTGCCACTGATTATAACTTAAATAATAATAAGAAGTATAAAACGTAACAAATGTTTTTTTAGGATTTCTTTGTGCTGTGATTGAGACTTATAAAAACTGAAAGAGCACATGGATGTAATTTTTACTGTGCACACTGTACGTGCACGCGAGGGCCAGATTTGAAGATGTGCAAACGTTCAAGGGCTAACAGTCTCTCCTGATGTTTTCCAGGAACTGCAGTGCCAAATAACTATAAATTACAAAACAAAATCTAAAACAGGTCCCAACGAAATGACATTTTTAAACATAAACCCTGCAGTTAGTTTTTATTAGAAAACACAAGGCAGAGCAGCAAAGGAGATGCACAACAGACAAAGCCACAGAAACACTGCTGGTGGCCAGAAGTAATACTTTTTCTTATAGAAGCCAAGGGCCGTATGAAATCTGGACCCATGCCCCAAATGGCCCCTGGGCCACACTTTGGAAACGTCTGGTGTAAAGGGAGGGGGCAGAGCCGTGGTGCAGGTGTACGTCGTGCGTAAAGACAAATATAATCTGTCCATTCAGTCTCTTTTTGACTCTGTGCTTCATTAAAGCCACACAGCTCTGATATGAACCTGTGTCTGTAGGAGTTGTTTATGCTCATGTCTGATTATTATTTCATAAATCCAGTCACAAATTTATCAGGAATTGTCTCTGCTTTTAGTTAACTCCGAGGACCATGACAAAGCCAGCACAGCGCCCTCTGGAGGTATGCGGGCGTACAAGGCTACGAACGGCATTATTGTCAAGAAAACTGAGCAAAATTATAAGAAATCAAATGTCCTTCCTTCAGTTTTACTATAAGTCCTTCACTGACTACTCGTGGCTTGAATTTAGTATATTTGGCCCTATCCAGCAATGGTACTAAATCTATTTAAAAATCTCTGAATCCAGACTGTGATCTGGAACCAAAAAACAAATTCCTTCTTCCTTGGTTCATAAACTTTCCTAAAATATCATCTTTCTGTCTCTAGCCAATAAGGGCAAAAAAAAAAAAAGTATCTTTAAAAAATAAACCAGCCAACAATTCCATGCAGACAAAAACATAATAAACTTATACCAGTCACTGAACATGAGATTACATCATTGTACTCATTAAAGTACAGTAAGTTTCGTGTTGTTATTGTTATTATTTGTTTATTTAAATGGTAATATATCGGATTGAAAAGCTCCTACTTAAGTGGATTTCACATTTATATATGAAATTGTGATAAACGTCTAAGGAGATCACCTGAGCTAATGAGACCTTTGCCCTGTGAGCTTTTACCAATTGCATTTTCTTCCTGTCTTTCAAACTTTGTGAAAAACGCACCTCGTCCTTGTTTTGCGTGAGCCGTGATGAATTGCCGGCAGTCTGCGCTCAGATTTATGAGCGGCCGTCTCACTGTGTGGCGTTATGAAGTTGGGACGAGCGACACAATCTAATATTCTGTACTTAAACGATGAATAATGTGGCGCCCCGCCCACCCACGGCCCATAGGTATCACAGCGCCTGGAATATTAAGCAGCGCCCAAACTCAATTTCAAATCCTGCGATGGGAAAACGGAGGGAGGGGAGACGTGAGGCGGGGGGCTGCCTGACCGGGGCCGTTTCTCTGTGGCACTGCTGCTGCTGGCGCTATCAATTTGAGCCGGTGATTTGGGCGAGAGGGGTGGCTCCGACAGGTAATCTGGTACAACCATTAGCGCCTGTTAAGTGGCTGGGTCTCGGCGTCACATCTTGTCCATCAGTCTGTATTCAGAGAAACAGAGACTTTCTTTTCCAGAGCTGCTTTTCTCACAGTGATGGGAATTTTGGTTCATCTCATTTGGCTCAGCTCACCAAAAAGAGCCGGATCTTTTGGCTCCTCATTTTACCGTTGGTACCTTTTTACCAAATTTAGCGCAGTTTTGACAATGAGTGGTATTGCGTACTCATATATTCTCAAATACATAGATTGCGATGAAATATTAGCTACCTAATGAATGAGCTGCTTTACCGGCGGCAGTAGCTCAGTTGGTAGAGCCGCTTGTCCACTAACCCACCCACTCCCACTGTTGCATACTGTTGTTGTGTCCTTGGGCAAGACACATAACGCACCTTGCCTCCAGTGTCTGTGCACTGCTGCTGTATGAATGTGAGTGTGAATGGGTGAATGGTTCTTTGATGTAAAGCGCTTTGTGTACCCATGGAGGTAGAAAAGCGGTAGAAAAATGGGACCATTTACCACACACACCCCTAACAAAAATGTATTTAATATATAAAAAAAGAAATAACAACAACAACAACAACAGCTGACCTCAAAACTCAAAAAAAGTATCATAAATATATGTCCTAATAACAAATAAATAACAGAAATATATTGCCATGTGGTGGTGGAGTCTGCAGGTCGTGTTACATGCATGTGTTAGGGTGAACTGCTGACTCTAAACTGCCCCTAGTGAATGAATGTGAGAGTGAATGGGTGTCTGTCTGTGTGTGCCCTGAGACTCACTGGCCCCAAGTCCAGAGTGGACCACGCCTAAGGTCCAGAGTTACTGGGATAGGCTGCAGTCAACTGTGACCCCTAATGGGAAAGGTGACAGAAGACGAATAAATGAATGAATGAATGAAGTGAATGAATGAATAATATTGCAATGTACATTGTGCCCAACAGCAGCACCAAACAGCTTCAGGAGTCTCTCTGAACTAACCTCCGTCAGCCATAACTTTCAGCGTCTGTTTCGGCTAAAATTCTATTACTTTTTTTATCTTCAACAAGTCATAAAATCGCTCATTTAATATCTTCATTAATGCAAATTGTATAAAATAAAAGTACATTTTCTAACATTTATAACGATATATTGGTTGGATAGCTTCTTTTACAAATATTTTATTGTGGCTGTATGAAATAGCGCTAACGCCCGAGGTTTAAGCTCAGCAGTGCTATGGCCCTGAGCCGGACGCTCACCTTTCTGGTGTTTTCAGTCCTTATTTGTTGGATTTTTCACTTGTGATTGGCTCTAATTTAAGGCTGGGATATTTACGTTAACAAATTTTCACATCTGGTACTTTGATTCCGTCTTTCAAAATGAGATTGTGGGCTAAGCTAACGTTAATCAGAAAATCATAAGACGGACAAAGTTAGCTACAAAAACACTAAGATCACTGAAAGAACGTCGCCCGAGTGAGACCTGAGCATTCCCTGCACATTTCCCGATCAAAATTACTTTCATATCATGATTATTTTATAAACACTTAGCATAAATACACAAAAATTACCACAGAGTTAGAGCAATATGCAGAGTTTTTGTTTATCTACCGTTAGCCAGTTAACGTCTTTACAAACGTCTGTTAGAAGACCTGAAAAATAGCAAAAGGTGAGCGACTCAGGACACACATACTCTAACATTTTATTGTTGAGTTAGACCCAGTGCCTCAGCTCAGAGCTGATCTGGTGTCTTCTCTCTGTTATCATCTGTCCTGTTTTTGAAAAGATACTTTCAGAGAAATGGATGGGATCTGGCTCTCACCGTTCACTTTAAAAATCTGTCTCTTTGTACCGACGCGTTCACGACCGACACATCTCTATTTTCTCACCAGTCCAGTCCTGGCTCAGAGCTGCTAATCTGAGTCATCTCAAATGGACAATGCTGCGCTGATGTAAACAGATGAAGTGGCGTCGGCTGCAGCAGCCTCTCTGATACAGGGCTGTGACCCTGCGGCGCCCCCTGACTGCACGGCTGTAATTAATGCTAAAAATGACATGGTCATGAAAGAGGAATAACAAAGGCCATTTATATTCTCTCGCCACAGGAGCAGCCTAGAACTTATTTACTATGCATCATTCAATTCAGCCTAATGAAAAAACACTGAACACGTCACAGCACAATGGATAAACTCCTATGTAAGTCCTATATATGAAATGTTAATTTGAATGTAATTACATGCACATGTCTCTAATCTGCACTCAATTTTACATTTTTTCACCAACAGTTTAATCTTTTTATCTTACTGTAATTAATTGTCCTTCAAACCATTTTAATGAGAAAAAGGCAAGCTGAGATTTTGACCAAATTAAAGTGTCAGTGTTTGAGAAAATCCTCGAAGGATAATAATAAAAAGGTTGAAATTAATAAAAGCCTTCATTCATGCTAAAAGTGACCTTTAAAGGTTGCAGTATAGGTGGGTTATAAAATCCTATATTGACTCTGTGATGCTACTGTGCACCTCTGCAGCGCGTACTGTGGAGAGCTCCTCTGTGCACGGCTGAGGGCAGAGAGGAGCTGTGGACGGACTGCAGCCTAACCACAGACAAATGCTAAGCGGAACACGTGCGGTGTCCATAAAGAATAAGGGAAGTGATGGCAATCACAGCTTGACGATACAATTATCCCTGCCTCAGTCTGAGCTGACACGGGGCCAACACAGAGCCCATGGTGCACACTCGTCCGGCTCCATTTGTCTCCTGAGTTCGGTCCTCTCTCCACCTCACATCACTGTAATTAGTGTCTGTCATTTGCTCTGACACGCTGTGCACGTGTGTGTGTCCATACGTCTGTGCGCGTGCCCTGTGTGTGTAAGAGTGTGCGCTTGTGTGAGTGCGCCGTAGCAATAGGTCGACTGCAAGAGCGATCGATTCTCAATCGCAGAAGAAGCGTTTTGTCCTGTTTTTTCGCCAATTCAACACATGATTAAAGCTGGCGGGGCAATTACCATTCATCTGGAAGGAGACAGGAAGAACAGGCCCTCAAAGAAATGTGAGAATCAATCCATTATGAGCAGCTCTTTCCCTCTGCGGCTCTGTGCTGCTTGTGTCTAACTATCTTTATACATCTTCCTTAAATGTATTGCTTCTTGACGCCTGTATCCTCACTGCGTCACCATCGCAGCATCCTTGTTTTTCCATCACTTTATTTAGAACATTATATTTTCCCCACACGCTCTCCTTCTGCCAGCCCTTTATCTAAAACATTGTATTGATCCAGTGATTAGTCCCTAAAGAACATTTCCATCCACACTAACAGCTCAAAACTTTTTAAAGGAGACAATTCTGTGGTGTTCTTCTTTTTTCCTCAAATAAAATGTATCACTCTCTTTAAGTAGTTTTTAAACAAAAGCCTAAAGGTCACAAATTGTTTCAATGCATTTAATTGCATCCTTAAAAATCTGAGTGTTTTGTCTTTAAGGAGGTTTTTCCATTCATTCACTTTGCAGGTTTTTTATTGAAATGCACCCCTTAAGGTCAAAAGCAGCCTTTTTAATTCTTTATTTTCCGTTAATGCAGTGGGAGTGTTCTGTGTTGTGTGTTGGCTTACATCATCTGTTACCATTGGTGCTATGTCTATACAAAATGCAAGCTATTGTAGATGTTCACTCTAATTAATTCCTTTTGTTGGTGGGGTGAGACGGACGAGGATGTGATATGGAAAATGAGGATGTGTACACTCCTTGTAATTGCTTTTTTAAGTGGTGACAGCCTCACCTCTCTCTGGTCTCTACACCGAGCGCAGATATCAGGTCATTAAAGCCGGACAGTAATGCGGCTGAATTCATTAAGACTTGGTGATTGTTGATGGCATGTGTGGGTTCAGAGGAGACGCAGATAAGGAAGAATCTAATTGGACTTCAGACGACAGCAAGGTCTCACCTACCGTCCAGGGAAATAGGATATAAAATTACTTTAGGCAGACATTTTGTTACACTCACGGATGTCAAAAAGATGCGTTGTATATATTTACATGCACGAATATATCAATAGAGCTGCAGGAAATTGTATATTAAGAGTACAAGAAGCCTAAAATCACTTCATTTGTGATAATAAAAAATCCAATTTGCAGGCGTTCCTCATGAGGAGCGATAAGCGGCGTGTGTAGGACACTTCTCCAGGCTTTGATAGAAAGGTGACAGCTGGCACAGTGCGGGCTCTTTATTGTCCAATCACAAGGCGGCACCGTTGTTCATCAACACTAACACTGCGGCCTGTGGACTCGCTCGGCGGCGCGCCAGGAAAGCGTGACTGATTGAAGTTGATTTTCCTTCACGTAGCTTCGCATCGTGGACAAATGGTGAGACGTGTAAAGACGCCGCAGCAGAGACGGACGTGGACAGAGTTTTCTGCGCCGGACGAGGTCAGGGCTGGGACAGGAACAGCGGCTTTGGTTTGGTTTGGTTTTTCAAAACAGTGCTGCTGCTGTGGCTTGGAAAAGTGCTTAACAAATGTATCAGAGAGTGTTTCCAACCAGGGGTACGCGAACTCTGTACATAGAATTATTTCATATAATAAAGAAAATATTTGCAATTGTAAACTATTGAAACTTGTGAACAATAAGCTCAAGTTTCTCACTGATGATTGATTAAATATTATTGATTACAATGAAATGAAACTACTGTTGAGAGTTATTTAAATGGTTATTTTTCATACATTTTTCTTGTCTATTTATAAATAATTTTAGTTTTCTTGTTGGAACATATAGTAAAATAAGTAAATGTTATATAAGTTTATATTGTTATATATATTTTTTATTTTGTTTATTTTTATAATTTTTTGTAATATATTTTTCGTATGTACTATTATTTTAAAACTATTTTATTTGTATCTTGAATAAAATTTCTGAAGCAAAAAAAGCAGCTTTCCTCATCATCCCTTCACATGGGCCGTGCTTCCCAGAAGCAGGTTTAGTCCAAACTCAGAGTAAGCTAATCCTGGAAAGAGTTTTCAGTTTAAATATATGATTTAAATTTATAAATGTACTTTATACAGAAATATATCAATCAACTTTTATCAACTAAAATGTTAACGTCATGCAAATAGAGACATTTATTACATGTAGTCTTACTTTTTAATCATGTCAGGTTAAAAATAAATAAATAAATGAATAAAAATAAAATACGCTACACTTAAAATCTGTAAATTATTCTGTTTATTGAGATTAGCCAAAAAGGGCAGTGTGCAATATTATTTTGATAAAAGTTAAGAATAAAAAAGATATACTGATATACTGTGAGCAGGCCCGTCGACAGAGGGGGCCAAAGGGTCAGAGGGGCCCCTCTTCTTATATTTTCTATGATAATAGACGGGCCTGACTGAGTCCAATATAAAAAGTATTATGTGTTCTTTTATTTGTATTCTACTAATTATTCATTCATCTCTAACCTGCATCACTTTAATGATAAACCTGAACATAACCTCTCCACAGTCACATGACTTCCTTTTCTCTAAAATGGCCGCCTCCTCAGGTTTACCGTTGCCATGGTGAAACCTCTTTTCTTGGCTCCTCCCCTCTGATAAACTCAGAGTGAAGAAACTCAGTTCTGTCTTAACTCTAAATTTGTTTTCTGAAACAGAGTTAGCCCAGGTCTGAGGAGGATAACTCTGAGTTAAAGAACAAACTCAGACTGTTTTCCAAAGCTGTGTATGCTATACTTTTATTTCCTGATTATATAAAATGTAAAATGTAAAATTAAATTGTTTGTGGTGTTGTTAAGCCTTTGTACATTATGTAATAAACGTCCATAATGTAGTAAAATTGTCACTTCATTTTGTAATAACTGGCACATTTTGTAATAAACTACCCCAACACATTATATAACACATTTTGCAGCATTTTGTAATAAGTTATTACATTTTGAGCAAAATATTACAAAATGCACTTTTTTATTTTCTGGAAAATAACAACATGGTGCATTATGTAATCACAATTTCAAACTAGGTTTGTTGTTTTCTAGTATTAGTAGTACTAGTAGTTTTTCAATATTAGTTGCTGTATAAGTATTCATCAAAGTTGCACAGAAATACTGAAGTTTGCTTGAGTTAGTGCTGTAAGAGAGGGAAAACTGTTCTTTTTTTTAATATAACCCATGCTAACAGCAAATCAGTGAGAAACAGGTAATTCCCTAAAAAAATTACCCTCCAAAATATCTGTTCTGCACAAATAGCCTCATATTTAATCTAAAAATCTACAGAGCTAATTATAGTAAACTGTAGCTACCTTGAGGCATTTCAGTCCTAAAATGCTCTTAAATTGTTTTAAAGATTGATTGTGATTACATAATGCACCATGTTATTACAATTCCTGAAACTAAAAATGTGTAAAGTGCATTTTTTAATAATTTGCTCAAAATGTAATAACTTATTACAAAATGCAGCTTTAAGTGACAATTTTATTACATTTTGGAGATAAAATAGTGTTATTACAAAATGCAGCTTAACAGGTGTCTGTACAACTGTCATTATATTCTGCTTTTGTCTGCGATTGTACTTTTTTCCATAGCACCGTGAACGACCTGCATCTCAGACGCTGTCATAGATGAATGTAGACGACAGCCATAGATTACACTTCTGAATGGCTCCATTAATCGTTAATTACAAGTCAAGGCAGCCAGAGCGAGTGTGAACCTTTCATCAGATCTGTTATTTTCATTATTGCGGCGCTGTGTCATTAAGCCTCAGTGTTATTGTGTTCTGCTCAAATTGCAGCTCTCCAGGACTCCAGCGTTAATATCTGGCTTCTTATTACGGCTCCATACGAGCACGTGCGTAATCATTTGGCTTTAAGTGTACATTTTATTTGCAGCTCTGCCGTCGCTCACTGCTCTGTGTGTTTTTAAACGTTGTAATATGTCTTGGTTGTCTGATAGAGCTGTGGTAATAACTGTGTTGAGCAGAATGGGAGCGTTTAGAGCCGGCTTGTAGCAGTAATTTCCAGAAACAGCCTTATTTTGGTGCAGCATTAGGGTTTTTACTCTTGGACCTCTTTTATTGCTTTGCGTACATCAAAGGCTAGCGTTGGTTGTAATTATAAAAAGGAGGAAAAACACTATTCAGGTAATGAGAATCTGTATTCAAAGGCATGTGTGCTTAACAAATATGTGTCGTTCATTCCTGCAGTTTATGTTGGCACAGTTGTACAGTGATGGAAATAAATGCCACAATATTTGTTCAATCACAGGCTCAGGTTTGCTGGCGTTTATATCTTCAGCTTTTCTCAACAATGCTTACAGATAGAAAACTTAAATTAAACCTAAATTCAGCCCATAAAGTTGGAATAATTTAGTTTTTTTTTAGGAACATTGCTCTTTTTGTTCCTATTTGTACACAACAGTAATCACTTTTGACTCGTCGCAGTTATACTTCATGCTAACAGTTGTTTGTCATTTTATTGTCACTTTTAAGAGTAAAAAAGTAAAACATATTTAATTTCAACTTCATGGGTAACAGTGTATTGTCACAGATCATAATAATAAACAACAAACTCTTATTAAAAGTGAAATACACAATTAAGGGGCTTTTACAGAGAAGAAATTGAACATAAAATTGATCTTAATAACAATGAGATTGTACACGTTTGTATGGAGGACCGTGAGCGCCACACGAAAAGGAATAATGCTTTTATTAAAAGAGTTTTTAAAAGAGCCTTTAATAAATGGATTACTAAATGCTTTTATTAAAAGAGTGTTTAAAAGAGCATTTATTAATTGGATTACTAAATGCTTTTATTAAAAGAGTTTTTAAAAAAGCCTTTAATAAACGAATTACTAAATGCTTTTATTAAATGAGTTTTTAAAAGAGGATTTAATAAACGGATTACTAAATGCTTTTAATAAAAGAAGGATTAATAGCGTTATTCATTAATCCATTCAGGAAACTGATTTCTAAATGTTTTTACAAAACCTTTTCAGAAAAGCATTTGCAAAACATATTAGCTTCTCCAATTAGCTTCTCCTTTTAGCTTTTCCGTGGCGTTCCTGGTCCTCCTGGCTAAAGTTAAATAAAATAAAAAGAAAAGCGATGTAACGAACTCTGTGATTAAAAACTCTTTTAATAAAAACATTTAGTTATCCGTTTATTAAAGGCTCTGTTAAAAACTCTTTAATAAAAGCATTTAGTAATCCAATTATTAAAAGCTCTTTTAAACACTTTTAGTAAAAGCATTTAGTAATCCATTTATTAAAGGCTCTGTTAAAAACTCATTTAATAAAAGCATTTAGTAATCCGTTTATTAAAGGCTCTGTTAAAAACTCATTTAATAAAAGCATTTAGTAATCAGTTTATTAAATGCTCTTTTAAAAACTCTTTTAATTAAAGCATTATTTGTTTTCGCATGGCGCTCACGGTCCTCCATATGTTTGTGGGAGTATTCAGTTCTAAAAAATATTGAACAATATTGTCACTGCACAAGCATCTGATGGGAAGAAGAACTTGAAATACACTTGATGTAAAATTAAAAGAGATGTTCAAGTAAATCACTCGCATATATTTGAATGTTCTGGGACAATGTACATTTAAAAATTGTAAAAGTACTAAGTTATTCTATCCCAAAAACATGTATAACTATGTATTTAGGTTATATCTCCACAAAGGTGGCCTTTAAGGAAGATATCTATTTGTTGAAAATATATTTTTCTGTGATAACACGTCCCATGTCTTTGCTCGTTTAAACTGTAAAAAATGATACAAATAAAGTAAAAAAAAAAGAAGAAAAATACACAATTAGCTTGCAATACATTTACATACAGTCATGTAGTGTTCACATCCACTCAGCAGCAAAATATTTATATTGATGAAAATAATAATAAAATGCATATCTCATTGGCCATGTTACCTCAAGAGGAATAAATCTAAAACAAAACAGCAACAATATACCCTTCCACACTTTCAAATAATGTTTTTATTTATTTTTAGCTGATAAAATTTTGAAAATATAAATCTTAAAAACTAAAATATTCCCTTTTAACATATTTATGAATATATATGAAAACATTTTATGAACTGACAGTATGTAAAAGCTAATTATGACTACTATGTATGCACTAAATTTCCAAAAGTATTCACTCGTGAATAAAATCAAGCTCCTAGGCAAATGAAGTTTTTATTGGTATTTTTAAAACGTTTTAAAACATCCATGTTATATATTTTAAGCAAAACAGCCCAAATCAGATTTTTATTGATGGAACCTCGTCGTCCTCCTGATGCATCCCGGGTCACGAAAGCAGTGTAATTTCTGATTGGCTGTAGATCGTGTCACAAGTCTCTAGGCAGAAACATCACATTCTAAGCCTTTTTTTCAATAACTAATACTGTCATGTTTCTAGGCAAATTACACAGGTCTACAAATGTTTGGACTGGATCTGCTTCTGAGATAAAAGTGGCTAAATCTGATTTATTTTGATAAAATGAACTGAAAATCAATGATAACTGTGCTGTTAGCTATGTATTCAAGATATTTAATGATATTGTTTCACATCAAAATCACATCTGTTTATACAATAGATTTAGGCATTTTTGCTTAAAAATAATATTTATATTTTTAAAATATTTAATTTCTCTACATGCATGCATTTTGTCCACTTCCAAGAGAGAGATTTCTGCAAATAAAAACAAAACATTTTATGTCCAAACTCTAGCCATATTAAAATGAATGTATTGAATGTGCAGCTTTCAGATAGAACTGGTTGCTTGTAGACACTGTACCTTCTGATAAACTACCGTTTTTGACTTATTTTGCATAAATTTCCTATTTTGACCCAATACTGTTTCTTGGAAACTATAGCAATCTGCACTTCTCACTTACTTTTTCTTTATTAGTGACCTAATCCAAGAAACATTTCACTACTTTCTGTTCTGGAAGCATTTTGCTGTAGACCAATGTTTTGTTCACGTTGTTAGATTTTAAACATATAAATCAATTGTTTACTCTAGCTATATTATGATTAAAAAAAAAAAAAAACAGAGATATCACCATTGGATATCACTCCAGCCTGTAGCGCATTATTCCAAATATGGCCGCCGTTTGTTTTGGTACCTGACAGTGGAGCTAAGTCACCTGAGGTATAACAGTAACATTATAGAACTGGATTTTTTTCCTCAGGTTGAGTTTCTTTTATATTATTCTATTCTGTTTGTCCCACACTGCCACCTACTGCTCGGGAGTGTAAACTTGACGAGTTATTTTTAAAAATTAAACTTTCTTCTTTGGCCATGGCTAAGGCCCGCGGCCCACTGAAAACCCGACCCACCAGTTGAGAACCACTGCTCTACAACATCAGTGTCTGACCTCACAAATGTTCTTATGTATTATTATTATTATTATTTTTTTTATTTAGCACACAACAAAAATATAGTTAAGTACAAAACAGTATAAATAAGTATATATGCATGGGAGTGGAAGAAGCTGATATAGGCTTATATAAAAAACAAACTACAAAAAAAACACTAAAACAATCAGTCACAAGAAATAGAAATAGTAGTGTAGAGGCTAATCTTGTTCTTCTGTTTGTTCTTTGAGTTCTTAAATTTAACCTCTTCTAATAAAGAATGGACAAAACTGTTTTATGCGTTGGACAACTTCGACGTCGCCGCACACGGTAAAACGACCGTGTTGCTCCGGCGTCCATCTTTATTAACAAAGTCATGAACAACAGAAACACTTCTTCAAGTGAAATACATGAGCAAACTCCAAAACCATAGGTCTACGCCCTCTAGTGTTCACAACATCTATTTGTTTCTTATTTATATTATCATGAATACTTATGAATTCACCTTGTTTTTAAACATACAAATGAAATCAACATGAATTTAAAGTTACACTGTGTAACTTTTCTCCTAAATATGTGGGGCATACTGACTTGTTTTGGTGATTTTTTGAGCGATTATAAGGCCTGAGGCGCGATCTGTTGCTCCGAGCGGGGCTTCTGTACTGAGAAACCACCCTCGCAGTTTGGCCGGGAGCGCTCCGCTGTTGAGGAAGAGTCACGTGACAGGGAACGACTTGCTTTACGGCATTCCCTTCTGCTCTTATACCTGAGGCGCAGTATAACCATGAAGCTACTTTTAGCGTTGTTATTTTCGCCAGTTCGTCAGGGCCGAAGGACACAAGAAGATGAAGACAATGTTGGACGAGGCAAGAAAAAGAAAATGTGAAAGGGACCGCACCAGATCACAGACAAGAGTCAACATCGGACAGACTTTTGCTCGCTGGCGTCAGATGAGAGACAGAGAAGGCTGCAAATCAGATCACGTTTTTGCTTCTTTATTGTTGGGCAGGTAAATTAGCCTCTTTATTTTTTCTTTAGAACGTGCTTTTTCATACAGTTATTAGTTGTTTTAATGCGACCATTGCGCGATAAGCTAACGCTAGCGCTAACTCTATAGAAGATCCAATCTGCGGCCACACAAGTGGTTACAGAAGTTTATACAGTAAATATGAATGCACTCTCTAGTCCCATTGTTAGTTTGACGTAACGCACGCTCGCACAGTTTCAGAAGGAGGAGGGGCCCTACTGTTTACGTTTTGCGACAGTGCAGTGGCACCTGTGGCCTCTAGAGGCGCAAGACCGGGAATCTTACACAGTGTAACTTTAAACAAATAATAAACAACTTCAAGTCTTATAAAATGGCGCTTACAAGTAGGAAACATTAGATTATCCAGGTGTTTAAAGTTCTTCTGGAAGAATGGTCAGATTCCCATAAACCCAGAAGAGCTGAAGCTGTTACAGCTGCAAAGGCTGGGCCCACGTCATAATAAACTTTATGGATTAAGAATTAAGTTCGTGTAAAGGCAGGTGAGCTACTTTTGTAAATATAGTGTACAGACAAATATTGCACACGACCACAAAACCTGGGAAAAGCCTCTGAGACGACTATTTCCATTTTCCCATTTTCCTCATCGCTTTAATTTCACCCAAATGCAAGCGTCTGGTGCTTTGTGCGTCTAATGGCGGCCCCAAATCATTTCTTTTGTCCATCAACAGAATTGCAAATAAGCACACATCACCATAAAACAGTACATTGCCTCCGTGCCCAAAGGCCAGAGAGCAATGAAATAGATTGATAATGAGCAGAAAGGATCACAGCAAATATGATCCGCTGAAATTAACAAGGCTATTGTATCAACACATTTTCTTTTCATTAGAGTCCAGAGCACCATCTTTTCTAATGAATTGCCAGGAGTCCTGAGTGCTTTTTAGGTGGTGGACCTTGGCTGGTTGTTAATCATCTAAATGGCACCGTCCCAATTAAGGCCCACAGTTGGCGTTTAGGCTTTTAACCATCCCCAGATTACCCCAGACCACTCCACTAAGAAGACTTAATCACCAGCCGCTCCAGAAAGAGCCTCGGTCAATGAAGACGTCAATGTGGGGGTAAATTCATAAAGATCGGATTGTGCAGCCTTTGTTAGTTTGTTTTAGACTGAGTACTGGGACGGGGCTCAGATGTCAAAGGTTGAGTTCCTGTGTCCGGACAAAAAGTCAAGATCATGAAAAGGTTAGGGTTAGGCTAAAGCTGGGGACACACGCCAGGATTTTCTCAGTGGTTACAGATTCTGAAACGACCAGGAGCTCACACTAGCGACTGGTTTCAGCAGATTTAGTTCTGACGACTGAAAGACTGCGCCTCACACACGACAAGATCTGCTGAGGCCGCAACTGTCGCCAACCAAACGCAGCAAACTCTGGCTGCGAGAACTAAATGGTAAACAAACATGGAGCTACCTGGGTCGCTGCTGCCATTGTGTGCGCAGCGATCTGTTTGGAAAAAAGGAAAAAGAAAAAACGTCTATGTATCCAGTTTCACTTGGGTAGCGCTCAACTTTCTTCAGTGTTTGCCATGGTTGTTTATGTTTTCTTCTTCTTCTTCTTCTCCTTCTTCTCCTCCTCCTCCTCCTTCTTCTTCTTCTTCTTCTTCTTCAAATTTCCGCTTATATTTTCCTGCCACTTCCTGTTGCGTCGTCTTCATTCTCTGACGTTATTTCCTGTGTCCCATCAACAACATCAGCGCTGCCTCCACCGCTTTTCATACAACACTGTCTCTGTCTCTGTCTCTGTCTCTGTCCCTGTCTCTGTCTCTGTCTCTGTCTCTGTCCCTGTCTCTGTCTCTGTCTCTGTCTCTGTCCCTGTCTCTGTCTCTGTCTCTGTCTCTGTCCCTGTCTCTGTCTCTGTCTCTGTCCCTGTCCCTGTCCCTGTCTCTGTCTCTGTCTCTGTCCCTGTCCCTGTCTCTGTCTCTGTCTCTGTCCCTGTCCCTGTCTCTGTCTCTGTCTCTGTCTCTGTCTGTCCCTGTCTCTGTCCCTGTCTCTGTCTCTGTCTCTGTCTGTCTCTGTCCCTGTCTCTGTCTCTGTCCCTGTCCCTGTCTCTGTCTCTGTCTCTGTCTCTGTCCCTGTCTCTGTCTCTGTCTCTGTCTGTCCCTGTCCCTGTCCCTGTCTCTGTCTCTGTCCCTGTCCCTGTCTCTGTCCCTGTCCCTGTCCCTGTCTCTGTCTCTGTCCCTGTCTCTGTCTCTGTCCCTGTCCCTGTCTCTGTCCCTGTCTCTGTCTCTGTCTCTGTCTCTGTCTGTCTCTGTCCCTGTCCCTGTCTCTGTCTCTGTCTCTGTCCCTGTCCCTGTCCCTGTCTCTGTCCCTGTCTCTGTCTCTGTCTCTGTCTCTGTCTCTGTCCCTGTCTCTGTCTCTGTCTCTGTCCCTGTCCCTGTCCCTGTCCCTGTCTCTGTCTCTGTCCCTGTCCCTGTCCCTGTCCCTGTCCCTGTCTCTGTCTCTGTCTCTGTCTCTGTCCCTGTCTCTGTCTCTGTCCCTGTCCCTGTCCCTGTCTCTGTCCCTGTCCCTGTCCCTGTCTCTGTCTCTGTCTCTGTCCCTGTCTCTGTCTCTGTCTCTGTCTCTGTCTCTGTCCCTGTCCCTGTCTCTGTCTCTGTCCCTGTCTCTGTCTCTGTCTCTGTCTCTGTCCCTGTCCCTGTCTCTGTCTCTGTCTCTGTCTCTGTCTCTGTCTGTCTCTGTCTCTGTCTCTGTCTCTGTCTGTCCCTGTCTCTGTCTCTGTCTCTGTCTCTGTCCCTGTCTCTGTCCCTGTCTCTGTCTCTGTCTCTGTCTGTCCCTGTCTCTGGCTCTGTCTCTGTCCCTGTGTCTCTGTCTCTGTCCCTGCGTCTCTGTCCCTTTGTCTCTGTCCCTGTGTCTCTGTGTCTCTGTCTCTGTCTATCTGTCTCTGTCCTTGTGTCTCTGTCCCTTTGTCTCTGTCTCTGTGTCTCTGTCTCTGTCCCTGTGTCTCTGTCTCTCTGTCCCTGTGTCTCTGTCTCTGTCTCTGTCTGTCTCTGTCCCTGTCTCTGTCTCTGTCTCTGTCCCTGTCCCTGTCTCTGTCTCTGTCTCTGTCTCTGTCCCTGTCTCTGTCTCTGTCTCTGTCTGTCCCTGTCCCTGTCTCTGTCTCTGTCTCTGTCCCTGTCCCTGTCCCTGTCCCTGTCCCTGTCCCTGTCTCTGTCCCTGTCTCTGTCTCTGTCTCTGTCTGTCTCTGTCCCTGTCTCTGTCTCTGTCCCTGTCTCTGTCCCTGTCTCTGTCTCTGTCTCTGTCCCTGTCTCTGTCTCTGTCTCTGTCTCTGTCTGTCTCTGTCCCTGTCCCTGTCCCTGTCTCTGTCTCTGTCTCTGTCCCTGTCCCTGTCCCTGTCTCTGTCCCTGTCTCTGTCTCTGTCTCTGTCTCTGTCTCTGTCCCTGTCTCTGTCTCTGTCTCTGTCCCTGTCCCTGTCTCTGTCTCTGTCCCTGTCCCTGTCTCTGTCTGTCTCTGTCTCTGTGTCTCTGTCCCTGTGTCTCTGTCCCTTTGTCTCTGTCTCTGTGTCTCTTTGTCTGTGTCTCTGTCCCTGTGTCTCTGTGTCTCTGGCCCTGTGTCTCTGTCTCTGTGTCTCTGTCTCTGTCTCTGTGTCTCTGGCCCTGTGTCTCTGTCTCTGTGTCTCTGTCCCTGTCTCTGTCTCTGTCTCTGTGTCTCTGTCCCTTTGTCTCTGGCCCTGTGTCTCTGGCCCCGTGTCTCTGTCTCTGTGT
Organism: Bostrychus sinensis; assembly: GCA_020698575.1. NCBI lineage: Eukaryota > Metazoa > Chordata > Actinopteri > Gobiiformes > Eleotridae > Bostrychus > Bostrychus sinensis. Next base: position 3,604,948 of record CM036239.1, read on the forward strand.
CTCTGTCCCTGTGTCTCTGTCCCTATGTCTCTGTCTCTGTGTCTGTGTCTCTGTCCCTGTGTCTCTGTGTCTCTGTGTCTCTGGCCCTGTGTCTCTGTCTCTGTGTCTCTGTCCCTGTGTCTCTGTCTCTGTGTCTCTGGCCCTGTGTCTCTGTCTCTGTGTCTCTGTCCCTGTGTCTCTGTGTCTCTGGCCCTGTGTCTCTGTCTCTGTGTCTCTGTCCCTGTGTCTCTGTCTCTGTCTCTCTGTGTCTCTGTGTCTCTGTCCCTGTGTCTCTGTCTCTGTGTCTCTGGCCCTGTGTCTCTGTCTCTGTGTCTCTGGCCCTGTGTCTCTGTCTCTGTGTCTCTGTCTCTCTGTCCCTGTGTCTCTGTCTCTGTGTCTCTGTCTCTGTGTCTCTGTCTCTGTGTCTCTGTCCCTGTGTCTCTGTCTCTGTGTCTCTGTCTCTGTGTCTCTGTCTCTGTGTCTCTGTCCCTGTGTCTCTGTCCCGTCAGATGACCCAGCAGTTGTTGTGTCTGATCAGTCTGAACAGTAAACATAAATAAACATAAATAAACATAAATAAATGAAAGAGATGATATGACAGCAATAAAAAGTGCTGAGGTTTGTGGCAGCGCAGTGAGGGAGCAGCCCTGGGTTCAAACTGGCTCCAGTGCAAAAAAAGCAGAGAATTATCATCATAATAATGTTCCTAAAAATGTGCAGTTATAGACTTTTCACTTTTTACAGTGTTACAGTAAGATTTTGAACAACAACACTGTAAAAAAAAAAAAGGTGCGAAAACTCAAAAACTCAAGGCAACAGGATCCCTCAATAATAATAATAATAATAATAATAATAATAATAATAATAATAATAATAATAATAATAATACTTTTTCTGAACAATGGACAATGTTGGCTGTAAGATAAGTTAAAAAAATAAAAAAATAAAATAATAATAATGATAAAGAGTAAAACTTAAAATTGAAAGACTAGATTAGACATATGAACATCAAATTAGATTAACAAAAAATATTAAATCTTGAGAGATCCTGTTGGGAAGTTTCTGCAACTTTTAGTTTTTTTGTTTTTTTTCACAGCGCAGGACCTTGCGACGTTGCTAACCTCTGCCCACACGGCGCCTACAGAAAGAAAAACCCTGGGCTATATCCAATAACAGTTTGTGTTTCCAATCAATTCAGCTAAATGTGAGCAATTACAAGTTGTTTGTGTAAAATGAATCCACAAAGATCTCCGTGGGGCTGCACAGAAACCAGTGCTAATCGTTTTGTGTGTACATCATTAGACGAGACGGAACTAAAGCCAACCAGCGTCCAGAAACAATTAAATTACATGCATGCAAAGGGAAATCATTTGTCAATTACGTTATCTTGTCTTTTCATCCAATAAGCTCCGGCCTCTTATTTCATTAGGTTTTTCTGTCGGTGCATAAGTCCGCGCCTCGTGTGAATTTGTAACATGACAAAATATGAACCGTCTATGTCATTAATTACACAGAAGAAATGAGCCTGCTGAAGAAAGGAAATTAATTGTATAGTTAAAATGCAAAAATGTATTAAAATGTGTTGAATTTCTAATGAGAACGAGGACACGAGCAGTTATCATGAGTGCAAAATTTAATTCTACATTATTTTAATAAAGCATGAAAAATTATACAATTTCAGAGGATTTTGGTAAAGGCTTTTACTAAATTCATCATAAAGTAAAGACATACTCTGACGTTTCAGTCTGTATATTTACCCATGACAAGATGTTTTCACTTCTATGTAAAAAAAAAAAAATCTGTAAAATTAAAAAATATAACTTTACACTGTATTACCTTGTTTTTTCCATTACAGTACCATAAAACAATAACATTTTATTTTATTTTATTTTATTTTATTTTTTGCAGATCAGGGACAGAAAAAGTGCTTAGTTTAATAAAAGTCACCAGATTTTTCAGGTGTTGCTTTTAGTTTGATTGGATTTTGATGAAAGGTCAGAAATAATTTTGAGTTTGAATTTTGCTCCCATAATTTATTATTGGTATGATTATTATTTTTGGTGTTGATTTGGGGATTTTTGGTGCTGTAAATTGTTTAAAGATTGTGGGATATAATGGATTTGTGGAAGAGCATTTACCCTTAAACCAGAAGTGTTGGTTCAGCTGACCTGGTTTAGACCTGGTTTAGACCTGGTTTTAGTCCTGGTTTAATCCTGGTTTAGTCCTGGTTTAGACCTGGTTTTAGACCTGGTTTAGTCCTGGTTTAGTCCTGGTTTAGACCTGGTTTAGACCTGGTTTTAGTCCTGGTTTAATCCTGGTTTAGTCCTGGTTTAGACCTGGTTTTAGACCTTGTTTAGTCCTGGTTTAGTATTGGTTTAGTTTTGGTTTAGACCTGATTTATTCCTGGTTTTAGACCTTGTTTAGTCCTGGTTTAGTCCTGGTTTAGACCTGGTTTAGTCCTGGTTTAGACCTGGTTTACACCTGGTTTTAGACCTTGTTTAGTCCTGGTTTAGTCCTGGTTTAGACCTGGTTTAGACCTGGTTTAGTCCTGGTTTAGACCTGATTTATTCCTGGTTTTAGACCTGGTTTAGTCCTGGTTTAGTCCTGGTTTAGTCCTGGTTTTAGACCTGGTTTAGTCCTGGTTTAGTCCTGGTTTAGACCTGGTTTAGTCCTGGTTTAGACCTGGTTTACACCTGGTTTTAGACCTTGTTTAGTCCTGGTTTAGTCCTGGTTTAGTCCTGGTTTAGACCTGGTTTAGACCTGGTTTAGTCCTGGTTTAGACCTGATTTATTCCTGGTTTTAGACCTGGTTTAGTCCTGGTTTAGTCCTGGTTTAGTCCTGGTTTTAGACCTGGTTTAGTCCTGGTTTAGTCCTGGTTTAGACCTGGTTTAGACCTGGTTTAGTCCTGGTTTAGTCCTGGTTTACCCTTAAACTAGAAGTGTTGGTTCACTCTTGCTCTTCTTACCTGATAGGAAATGTAAATGTGTGCGCTGTGGGATTTGTGCCCAGTTTTGTGTGCGCGGCTGTTTAATAATGCCAGAGAACACTTATAAAAGCCGTCATCAAACTCTCCCAGAGGAACACGGAGCAGCTCATAAACACAACACCGACTTGATTTGTTGCATTTGTTTGAAGACAGGCTCAGTGCAATTTGTTTATTATGAGTCAAATTATTCTAAAATGTATTGAAAAGGAGGAAGACAGTGGCTTACGCTGCACAGTCTGTAAATGTATGCAAAGCACAGCTGGCACCTGCCCTGCATCCTTTATGTGAGCAAATCTTCACACAAAGCTTGTTTACAAGACTGGACTGCGTCTCTTAAGGTGATTGTTTTTCCTGGGCTTTCGAAGTTTTTCCTTCTTTCATTGTAGCCGTAAACCATGTAATGCTATTAGCCAGCTTTTGCATTTCAGCGCTCATTTCAGCACATTTCAACGGCGCACAATTCTTCCAGTGATGTGTTTGTCTGTCCCTGAGCTCGCCTTCAAGCCGCCACGACAGCAGCTTTCATTTCCACTATCAGCCCTGCACATTTCCTCTAATACACCGGCACATCCCAAACACACCATTTTACAAGAGTCTGCAAACTATCGAGCCTTTGTGTTGTTGGGGGGAGAGTATTTCACAGCCCATTTGCTAATGGCCATCTTCTGCTCAATCAGCTGTAGCCACAACAAGCCTCATTCTTCCTATTTCTGTCTCTCACCACAAATGGACAGAGGCTGAGTCTGGGAATCCCCTGCACTGCTGAGCCGGAGCTGAACACAGAGATTATTCTGTGCTTTTCACAGCAAACTGCGCCACTGCAGCGCTTTGCATAGTGATGTTTTAAGCAGATGCCCTCCCTGACACCGCCTTTTCAGTTTATCCAGGTTTGGGACTGGTGCAAAAAGTACACTGCCTTCTGAAACCTGTGGCAGTACTACACCAGGTATTTACACTGTAAACTCAAAAACTCAAGGCAACAGGATCCTTTGAGATTTTTGAGTTTTGGGGCCAACTCAATTTAGTCCTTGTTTTAGACCTGGTTTTAGACCTGGTTTAGTCCTGGTTTAGTCCTGGTTTAGTCCTGGTTTAGACCTGGTTTTAGACCTTGTTTAGTTCTGGTTTAGTCCTGGTTTAGTCCTGGTTTAGTCTTGGTTTAGACCTGGTTTAGTCCTGGTTTTAGACCTTGTTTAGTTCTGGTTTAGTCCTGGTTTAGTCTTGGTTTAGTCCTTGTTTAGTACTGGTTTAGTCCTGGTTTTAGACCTGGTTTAGACCTTGTTTAGTCCTGGTTTAGTCCTGGTTTAGTCTTGGTTTAGTCCTGGTTTAGTCCTGGTTTTAGACCTTGTTTAGTTCTGGTTTAGACCTGGTTTAGTCCTGGTTTAGTCTTGGTTTAGTCCTTGTTTAGTCCTGGTTTTAGACCTTGTTTAGTTCTGGTTTAGTTCTGGTTTAGACCTGGTTTAGTCCTGGTTTAGTCTTGGTTTAGTCCTGGTTTAGTCCTGGTTTTAGACCTTGTTTAGTTCTGGTTTAGTCCTGGTTTAGTTCTGGTTTAGTCCTGGTTTAGTCCTGGTTTAGTTTTGGCTTAGTCCTGGTTTAGTCCTGGTTTTAGACCTGGTTTAGACCTTGTTTAGTCCTAGTTTAGATGTGGTTTAGACCTGGTTTAGTCCTGGTTTCAGTCCTGGTTTAGTCCTGGTTTCAGTCCTGGTTTAGACCTGGTTTAGTTCTGGTTTAGTCCTGGTTTAGTTTTGGTTTAGTCCTGGTTTAGTCCTGGTTTTAGACCTGGTTTAGACCTTGTTTAGTCCTGGTTTAGACCTGGTTTAGACCTGGTTTAGTTCTGGTTTAGTCCTGGTTTAGTCCTGGTTTTAGACCTGGTTTAGACCTTGTTTAGTCCTGGTTTAGACCTGGTTTAGACCTGGTTTAGTCCTGGTTTAGTCCTAGTTTAGACGTGGTTTAATCTTGGTTTAGACCTAGTTTAGACCTGGTTTAGTCCTGGTTTAGTCCTGGTTTAGTCCTGGTTTTAGACCTTGTTTAGTCCTGGTTTAGACCTGGTTTAGTCCTGGTTTAGTCCTGGTTTAGACCTGGTTTAGACCTGGTTTTAGTCCTGGTTTAGACCTGGTTTAGTCCTGGTTTAGACCTGGTTTAGTCCTGGTTTTAGACCTTGTTTAGTCCTGGTTTAGACCTGGTTTAGTCCTGGTTTAGTCCTGGTTTAGACCTGGTTTAGACCTGGTTTTAGTCCTGGTTTAGACCTGGTTTAGACCTGGTTTAGACCTGGTTTTAGTCCTGGTTTAGACCTGGTTTAGACCTGGTTTTAGTCCTGGTTTAGTCCTGGTTTAGTCTTGGTTTAGACCTGGTTTTAGACCTGGTTTTAGTCCTGGTTTAGACCTGGTTTAGTCCTGGTTTAGTCCTGGTTTAGACCTGGTTTAGACCTGGTTTTAGTCCTGGTTTACACCTGGTTTAGACCTGGTTTTAGTCCTGGTTTAGACCTGGTTTAGTCCTGGTTTAGTCTTGGTTTACACCTGGTTTAGACCTGGTTTTAGTCCTGGTTTACACCTGGTTTAGACCTGGTTTTAGTCCTGGTTTAGACCTGGTTTAGTCCTGGTTTAGTCTTGGTTTACACCTGGTTTAGACCTGGTTTTAGTCCTGGTTTAGACCTGGTTTAGACCTGGTTTTAGTCCTGGTTTAGACCTGGTTTAGTCCTGGTTTAGTCCTGGTTTAGACCTGGTTTAGACCTGGTTTTAGTCCTGGTTTACACCTGGTTTAGACCTGGTTTTAGTCCTGGTTTAGACCTGGTTTAGTCCTGGTTTAGTCTTGGTTTACACCTGGTTTAGACCTGGTTTTAGTCCTGGTTTACACCTGGTTTAGACCTGGTTTTAGTCCTGGTTTAGACCTGGTTTAGTCCTGGTTTAGTCTTGGTTTACACCTGGTTTAGACCTGGTTTTAGTCCTGGTTTAGACCTGGTTTAGACCTGGTTTTAGTCCTGGTTTAGACCTGGTTTAGTCCTGGTTTACACCTGGTTTAGACCTGGTTTAGACCTGGTTTTAGTCCTGGTTTAGACCTGGTTTAGACCTGGTTTTAGTCCTGGTTTAGACCTGGTTTAGTCCTGGTTTACACCTGGTTTAGACCTGGTTTAGACCTGGTTTTAGTCCTGGTTTAGACCTGGTTTAGTCCTGGTTTACACCTGGTTTAGACCTGGTTTAGACCTGGTTTTAGTCCTGGTTTAGACCTGGTTTAGTTCTGGTTTAGTCCTTCTTTAATGTTGCATTCCCTTGATTTAGGTGAACATTAATCTTCCAAAGCCACAGATATAAATCCACCACAGATGATCATAGAACTCCATGTCCCCCTGCAGTGTGCTCGCGTACCCCTAGGGGTCCCCGTCCCCCTGATTGGGAAACACCGCTCTAAACCATGGACTGTCAGACCATAAAACATTTACAGCACAGAATGAGTCAAAGATAAAGTGTTACAAATAAAAGCTAAGCCCCTTACAGAAGTCAGCAGAAGGGGAACCATATTTTCAATCACTTTTTTAAATTCAGTTGCCGTTTTCATTGCAGCAGCTGGTGAAATATGCACAAGTGGTAAGAGGGGGCAATCAAACCCTGAGCACCAACTACAGAAACAGAAAGTGTAAACAGATGCACAGTTCTGTCGACCAGCCCAACTTTTCTGATCTGCATTTAGAATACAGCCTCAGTGTGGGTTCATTTGGATTCTTTTACTCTAGAATCTATTATCACAGTTTTTAAACATTGGCCAGATGCAAGCTAAGCTACATCTCAGCTTTGTATTTACAGTAAATGTTTGTGAAAATAATGGCAATGAAGTGAGATTTGATGTTTCTGCTGTTTTCTGCTTCACTTGAGCCGTGTGCTATTAGTTTGCTCTAAAAATAATAGGTCCAAAAAATTAACTAAAACTCTGCAAAATACTGCATCTTTTAATGAAATGTGTAAAATAATGAAGAGTTTTCAAAGCAGCTGATAAATCACAGCTGCACAAATGAAATTGAACGGTATTTTGTGGAACAATGCTTACATTTTACACAAAAACAAAACTTTATACTTTATTGTTTGTTACAAATATAAATACTTTGAGCCAGTTACTTGTAGGATACGATCTCTATCACAAAATGTACAACCTAAGCAGAACGCAGTAACTTTTTTACCTTAAATAATCAGTTTCGGAGTCTGTGTGATGGTTAAATGAGTTGTTGTGGGGTAAATGAAGCTGTGCAGCAGCTCCCCCTGGTGTCTCTGGGCCGTAAGTGACACTTGCAAGTCTGAGCGTCGCCGACCCGGAGTCACAGAAGTCTCAGGTCTCACGAGAAAGCGGCACATCCCGGTTAGCAAAACAACAAGCTAGCGGTGGCTTTTTGTCGTGCCAGAGGCCAAATGGAAGAAAAAACTTTGTACAGATACACGGAGGGGAAAACGAAAGTAAAGACGAGCGAGGGGTCACGCAGGAGTTAACTGGGCTTGTGAGTATTTACGGTAGTGCTTTACTCCAAACTGTAGGGGGAGCTCTGTAGAGGAAAATAAGGCAAAAACAGCAAAGAAATGAACAGCATTACTGAGTTCTGCTTTAATGGAATGAGAGTATGAGCCAATTTATGTACAAACAAAACAAAAGGTTTATTAGAGCTCATTCCGATCACTTCTCAAATCCTATCTGTAAACATAGATGTAAGTAAAAAACAGCGGAATGGAATTTTTGTTACCATATAAATATATTATTACTAATAAAATTAAAGAATGTTTATTCAAAATTATACATAGATATTACTCAGTGAAAGATTACCTGTATTTTCCGCACTATAAGTCGCACCTAAAAGCCTTTAATTTTCTTCAAAAACCGACAGTGCGCCTTATAATCCGATGCGCCTTATATATGGATCAATGTTGGTTAATTATGGCTACCGTATTCAGGGGGCGTCGCCGAAGTGACAGCGGTAAAAACAGGTAAAGGGGAATTCCAGTCCCAGCTGTTCATGTGTGCCATAGGCGTGTTTATGGATCCTGCCGCAAAAGAACAAGGAGGCGCGGCCTTTGCTCCATCTCAGTAGAAGAGTTGCGACATTGAGGGGACAGAAAACTGAGCGCTCGAACGCTGTTCATGTAGCTTTGAACTGTGACAAATGGAGTTGGAAATACATTGTTTTCAACGAGGGAGTTGTAAGAACGCTGGTTTGTATTCTATTAATAAAGTTTGACTGACTGACTTATCTGACTGTTTTATTGACATTCCCTTTAGCACAGCTCCATCTAGTGGATGCGCCTTATAATGCGGTGCGCTCTATGTATGTTTATGTCTATGTTTAAAATAGGCCATTCATTGAAGGTGCGCCTTATAGTGCAGAAAATACAGTATATTTGTTGTTTTCTCCCAAATGTAAGCAACAAGAGCTCCTTTTGTCAGTGTGATGGTGAAAGTATGGAACATGTTTTTGTAGAATGTTCTCATGTTTCTGTATTATTTACAAAGTTATCTCCCAGGAATGTTGGGGAAAAGTGTTGTATTATCTAAACTTCAACTATTACTTACTACCTTTAATGATTCCACTTTCTCCACAAATGAAATACACATAATCAACATAATCATAATTCTTGCAAAGTATTACATCCACAAAGAGGAAATGGCTAGAAAAGGTGCCCTCATGGTATAATTTTAAAGAAACAGACTTAAAAACATATTTGGCCTCTATTGAAAAATTAAGACTTAGTAATCAGAAACTAGAAAAAACAATTAGACTATTTCAAAAATTCAGTGTATTCATTTTGAATTAGCAGACCCCTATATTGTTTTTCATAAACATATATTGCTGTTAGGGGTGTAACGATATGTTTTTGCAACGATACGATATGTATCGATTAGAAGTGTTTTGATACGATTCAAGAACGATATTGGCTAATTTGGAACAATACGATTTGATACAATTCAACACCTTCGTATCGATAATTGATACAGCAACTTTTTGCCAAAAATCATAAAAGTTTACTCTCAAATGTAGCACCGCGGCATGGGTTGATTATGTCCAGCAGACAGAGAGTGAAGAAAAGTTTAATATAACATTTTACTTAATTAAAAACACAAAACTTATCTCCAAAAAGCCACATCTGGTTTTATTTGAACATATACATTTCTTATTTCAATATTTCTGATATTATCGATCGATACTTCATGTGTATTGATATTCACTTCCTAGAAAACGATACGATTCGATACAAGGTCACGTGTATCGATGTAGTTGTATCGTAGTTATAAACAGTTACAGCCATAATTGTTATACATGTTTTGTTTTGTGCATTGTTGATTGATGCTGTATTTGTAGCAATAACAGCACAGACCTTTTTATTGTACACACACACACACACACACACACATATAATTTTTTTTTATTATTTACAGGTGCAGACATACCTACATGTAATACATAAGACATGAGACAAACAAAACAATATTATGACTTACAAGGAACAAACAACATATAACAGATGTATATAATAATATGAATATGAATATATATGTGGATATGAATATGTATTGATGTAAAAATAAATAAATAAATAAATAAAATAAATAAAAATAACAAATAAATAAAATAAAAATAATAATTTCCTTATCTTCTATGTGGGTAAATAAATTCCATGAAGAGTTAGAAATAATGACGCCAATAATAATAATAATAATTGCAAAACAAACAACAAAAAGGAAGAAAAAGAAGAAAAAAACAACAACAATAATAATAATAATAATAATAATAATAATAATAATAATAATAATAAAAATAATTGCAAAACAAACAACAAAAAGGAAGAAAAAGAAGAAAAAAACAACAACAATAATAATAATAATAATGATGAAAAAAATAAAATAAAATAAATTTGGGGGGGGGGGGGGGGGGGGGGTTCGATGTAGTTGTATCATGGTTATAAACAGTTACTGTATCGTTACAGCCCTAATTGTTATACATGTTTTGTTTCGTGCATTGTTGATTGATGCTGTATTTGTAACAACAACAGCACAGACCTTTTTATTGTACACAGATATATATTTGTATTGAAATAAACATAGAAAATCAGGGCCTGCAAACCAACACACACTTCAGCTCCAGTGCACAGTCTCACAGTCTCTGGGTACGACACACAGACGCTTGTTCCCTGAGACTGGGGCATGATTAAATGGACTCTGTTCTGTAATTACACTCCTCACATAATACGTCTGCTGCCCGCGCCCCTCGCTCTGTCCTGCCAGGCGTCCCGGAGCCGCTGACCCCTGCCTCCTCCGTAATGACCAGTGAAACGGGTCGCGGTCCTCACGGCACGCCGGCGCCGGCGATCGCACTGCCAACAGTAATGGCTGCCGTCGTGGGTCACGGTTAATGACCTCTGCTGTCAGCGCCGCTCATCAGTGTTCATCCATTCATTCATCCATACATGAAGACTTACAGACGCGCCGCGGCCCGACTCTGAACCTCGCGTCCAACAAAGTGACATTGATGGTGACCCAGGCTTTTAATCCCCGCAGTAATCCCACAGATTTCAGCCCGGGCCACGTTCACTGACCCACAACTCACCAGGTGACAGCTGGAGAAAGAGACAGACGCGTTGCTTTCATTTTCACACAACAGGCAGGCGGTAAAGGTTTAGGTTTAAAGGTTTACGTTGCGCTGTTGACCAGAATGACTGCAGACAAAGCCATGTAAAGCTGAGGACACACTCCAGGATTTTCTCAGTGGTTACAGATTCTGAAAACACCAGGAGCTCACACTAACGACTGGTTTCAGCAGATTTAGTTCTGACGACTGAAAGACTGCGCCTCACACACGACAAGATCTGTTGAGGCCGCAACTGTCGCCAACCAAACGCAGCAAACTCTGGCAAGAACTAAATGGTAAACAAACATGGAGCTACCTGGGTCGCTGTGGCCAACTATCTGTTTGGAAAAAAGGAAAAAGAAAATATGTCTATGTATCAACTTTCTTCAGTGTTTGCCATGGTCTTCATGGTCTTCAAATTCTTCTTCAAATTCTTCAAATTCTTCAAATTCTTCAAATTCTTCTTCTTCTTCTTCTTCTTGTCCTTCTTCTTCAAATTCTTCTTCAAATTCTTCTTCTTCTTCTACAAATTCTTCTTCTTCTTCTTCTTCTTCTTCTTCTTCAAATTCTTCTTCTTCTACAAATTCTTCTTCTTTTTCTTCTTCTACAAATTCTTCCTCTTCTTCAAATTCTTCTTCTTCTTCTTCTTCTTCTTCAGATTTTTCAAATTCTTCTTCAAATTCTTCAAATTCTTCTTCTTCTACAAATTCTTCTTCAAATTCTTCTTCTTCTACAAATTCTTCTTCTTCTTCTTCAAATTCTTCTTCTTCTACAAATTCTTCTTCTTCTTCTTCTTCTTCTTCTTCTTCTTCTTCAAATTCTTCTTCTTCTACAAATTCTTCTTCTTTTTCTTCTTCTACAAATTCTTCCTCTTCTTCAAATTCTTCTTCTTCTTCTTCTTCTTCAGATTTTTCAAATTCTTCTTCAAATTCTTCAAATTCTTCTTCTTCTACAAATTCTTCTTCAAATTCTTCTTCTTCTACAAATTCTTCTTCTTCTTCTTCAAATTCTTCTTCTTCTACAAATTCTTCTTCTTCTTCTTCTTCTTCTTCTTCTTCTTCAAATTCTTCTTCTTCTACAAATTCTTCTTCTTTTTCTTCTTCTACAAATTCTTCTTCTTCTTCAAATTCTTCTTCTTCTTCTTCTTCTTCAGATTCTTCAAATTCTTCTTCAAATTCTTCAAATTCTTCTTCTTCTACAAATTCTTCTTCAAATTCTTCTTCTTCTACAAATTCTTCTTCTTCTTCAAATTCTTCAAATTCTTCTTCAAATTCTTCTTCTTCTACAAATTCTTCTTCTTCTTCTTCTACAAATTCTTCTTCTTCAAATTCTTCTTCTTCTTCTTCTTCTTCTTCTTCTTCTTCTTCTTCTTCTTCTTCAGATTCTTCAAATTCTTCTTCAAATTCTTCAAATTCTTCAAATTCTTCTTCTTCTTCAAATTCTTCTTCAAATTCTTCTTCTTCAAATTCTTCTTCTTCTACAAATTCTTCTTCTTCTTCTTCTACAAATTCTTCTTCTTCTTCAAATTCTTCTTCTTCTTCAAATTCTTCTTCTTCAGATTCTTCAAATTCTTCTTCAAATTCTTCAAATTCTTCAAATTCTTCTTCTTCTACAAATTCTTCTTCTTCTTCTACAAATTCTTCTTCTTCTTCTTCTTCAAATTCTTCTTCTTCTTCTCCTTCTTCTTCAAATTCTTCTTCTACAAATTCTTCTTCTTCTTCTTCTTCTCCTTCTTCTTCAAATTCTTCTTCAAATTCTTCTTCTTCAAATTCTTCTTCTTCTTCTACAAATTCTTCTTCTTCTTCAAATTCTTCTTCTTCAAATTCTTCTTCTTCTTCTTCTTCTTCTTCTTCTTCTTCTTCTTCTTCAAATTCTTCTTCTTCAAATTCTTCTTCTACAAATTCTTCTTCTTCTTCTTCTACAAATTCTTCTTCTTCTTCAAATTCTTCTTCTTCTTCTTCTTCTTCAGATTCTTCAAATTCTTCAAATTCTTCAAATTCTTCTTCTTCTTCTTCAAATTCTTCAAATTCTTCAAATTCTTTAAATTCTTCAAATTCTTCTTCTTCTGCTTCTTCAAATTTCCGCTTATATTTTCCTGCCGCTTCCTGTTGCGTCGTCTTCGTTCTCTGACCTATTTCCTGCGTCCCATCAGCTGTTTTCCATCGGCCTGCTGGACTCCATGAATTCCCAGTTGGATGTAAACGTCCCACACTACAGGAGCGTGAGACGTCAGGCCGGGTTTTTGCGCCTGATTCGAGTCTTTGAACATCACACACTAACGGATTTCAGGGCTGGTGATTACGATTCCCTGCAGCTGGTGTTGACTGGGACAGACTCGCTGCAACTGGGAATCGTTATAAAATCGGGCAAAAAAAAAATCGTGTAGTGTCCCCAGCTTAAGATAACCAAGAATTAAAAAGTGCAGAATATAGTAAAGGTTTCATCTGGGACGTCACGGCAAATCCTTCTGTTAAGACCTTTGTAAGACTTTTTAATACCACTCAGGGGCGTAACATGAGGCAATGCAACTGCAGTGGGGCCCAGGAGGTATAAGGGCCCATTAGAGAGGGCCCTTGTTCATCTATGGTCAAGCCTGTGTTTAAATATTCATAATAATAAGGAGCAGCACATAACTCTGTGACTAGAGCTGGCTAGATGTTTTCTATACCAGGTTTCGATCCCTGTTTTCTGAGCAGTACTTTTTCTGGATTCCTATGGTCATCTAAAACTGTACAAAACTGAATAAAAGACCAATTTTTGGAGCAGAATTCTTAGCTGTAAAATAAAGCCAGTAGTTTGTATGATTTATTTTGTGCTAATTATTTTTTTCATTCATGCAAAGGAACATTAAAGTATAAATAAACTTTATTTCCCTCAATACCAGTAGTATCGTAACTTTTCTTTTGATGTCGTTTAACGGTACCCAGCTCTATCTTTTTAACATAAATTCAATTTTAAATGCTGTTAAATTTGTAAAATAATGTTTTTATTAAGATAAATACACAAATTGTAACATAAAAAACTAATATTCTTTTAATTATTAATGAATAAGCACTTGTTTTTTGTATGGAACTCAAGTAAAAACAGCTAACAGCAACATTTTTCGATTAAAAAGCTTAATGCATCAACTGGGGCCACTGATACCACTTAGAGTGAAATTTAATGCCAACATCATCAAAAACAGAACAATAATCTGTATGAATGTTACACTAATATTATCTGTACTACTGTGAAAATCAACTTTAATACAAAAAGTCTAACAGAGATGAAAGAACTCCAGTGCTGCATTAAAGAAATCATGAAAAATAAATCATGCATTTCAATGATAACATTTTTTCAGTAAATATATTTTGTTATCAGTGGTGATGCTACTTTTTGTGAAGAAAATATAGAAAATGTAATACCTTTAATACTTTTAAGACCTGCTTCCTGGCGCATCCTCACCATTATCCAGGCTTGGGACCGGCACAAAGAGTAAGGCTGCTCCTTAGTGGCTGGATTGCTTCATATAAAAGGATAAAATGCAGTAAAAATCAGTATAATCACTTCTGTATTAAATGTTTTTGTTAAAGTTGCAGTGGCGTACGCAGTGTGACAGGAAGTCCACAGTGAGTTTGTATTCACCAGACACAGCCCTGTTTACTGTCTGACCCAGAACATGGCTCCAACTTTTGTCTGAAAATATAAAAGCTCCCAGTCTTTGTGCCCTGAAAGCCTGCAGTGAGATTCTTTGTTTTGCAGTTTTTCATTAGCCCTGTGTTTGGAAACACGCGTGCATCGTGTTCAATAATATGAATATAAAATGACATTTTAGTGTTTTCCATTTTATTGAAGTGAGTGGCCTGTATCCCTGCGGCTTTTGAATTAGGACTGTTCCTCGCTGGCCAGAAACAAGGTTACCACTTAAAGGTGGCATCTCTGAAAATACCTGCGCGGGTCCAGTGGGAGCCGAATTTAGATGAGGCCGGAGAGAAAGTGTAATCTCCTCAATTTCATTGTTTTCCCATTTCTACATTATTTCCATAAAAAGCATGCATCTCGAGGCCCTGCACAGAGATTGAATGTGGCAAATGTAATTCTGCCTGTGCTCCCCTGGGCGTTACATAGGTGTTAGTGACTTGACTGACTTTAGCCCGGATGCCTCGGGCCGCGATGGGATCTGTGCCACCCATGTAGCTCATAATCTGTCAGGAACAAGTCTGTCCCGCAGCAGCGAGTCGTCACCCGGCCGTCGGAGAGGTTTGCGTCGTTTGTCTGCTCGGCCTGATATCACATTCTCTCTGGCGGTGTTTCTGATTGACTCGTGTTTATCTCTCTGTCTTCCCTTCCTCCGTTGTTTCTATAAGGAGATTGGATCGGTCAGTGTTTACATTTGAATCTATAACCGTGGCGGCAAAAGAAGCTTGCGAGCATCTCCACTTCCAATTATCTTCTGTCCCCGGGCGTCCCAGGCTGTGCAGTTTGTCCTGTTCCAAAAAACTCTCACTGTGTTACAGAAACACTCGCACACAAACACACTTTTACAAGCTGCGACAAAAATTTGGAAATGTGTGGATTTTGGCAGAAATTTTACAGTTTGTTATGCACATGTTCATGTTGTGGATGAGTGGAGGACACGCGTGAGGCGGAAACAGCGCCCCCTTTTAAATTTGAGGCTGTGTGTTTTTATTTTTAGATTCACTTTATTTAAATAGTGGAAAGTCTTATTTTTATATAGAAGATTTTTGTTTTGTTTTTTACTTTGAGGAGGGCTTTTTGATTTTTAGACAAGTTTATTTTGTGTGTTCAGTGTGCTTTTTTAAAATTGAGACGTGGCTTTATTTTAAAGGACTTTTTAAATTTTTCAAAGCAGGTTTCATTTTTGAGGCAACACATTTAAAAATCTTCCTCTGCTTTTATTTTTCTAAAGGGAAAAATGTTTTGATGATGTATCTCAGGGCCACTGTAAGAAAAACAACACAACAACAACACAAAGTGACCTACATCAACACAAATTTGATCAAGGATGACAATATCGGTGACAGGCACAGAATATTTGAACAGAACTTTGTGACTTGGTAAGAATGCATGAAACATCAGATATCATGATACATTTATACTAGGGCTGGGAAAATGATCGCATTAACGCATCGATTAATTTGATGACAACAAAAATATTATGATGACCCTGACAGAGGCAGCAGCGCCGCAGGTTTTCCAGCGGAGCAGAAACTGCACCGAGCGAGGGTAGAAGACGACACATTTCTGTTTCCTGTGGGCAACAACAGTGCAACAAACGAACGAGCGACCAAAGACACATCGCTAAATGAACATTTCTGCTTCAAATCATCACCAGACAGCGATTTAAACAAAACAAAAGTAATGTGCAGTCTATGCAAGGATGAGCTCAATGACCACTGTTATAGTATTTACACTGCTTGTGAACCACAACAATAGTTATTAATTGAAGAATTAAACTTATTTTTGTTAAAGTTTTAGAAGAGATGACACATGCTTTTTTTTAGGTAAGTTTTGTGGATTTGTTGGTTGTACCTTATTTAGGCAAACAGGTCTCAAAGTGACGATTAATTTCTTTGTAAGTTTTGTTTGCATTGCACAAGTTTACAGTAAAGTATGTGAAGGTTAATTAAAAAAAATAAATAAACTTTATAAATTTACAATTTTGTGTTTGTACATTTCAGATTTGCAATTAATCCGTTTTTTTTTTTTTTTATCGATTCCCGGCCCTAATTTATATAAACTTTATATAAAAAAATATATCATTATCATTTGTGTATAACTTTGTAGCACTGAAGCATTGCTGAGTGTTTTCCTGCTCTCAGTATTAGGTTCATATTCTGTAAATGTCAGAAAACTCCTGGCCACATATTTTTGTCAGTACACAGCTGTTTTTTGGGCAGGATGTGTGGATTATTGTTGAGTTCTTTAGGTAAATACTCTGCTGACTCTCTGATTATTCATAATTAGCGATATTTGGTGACTAATGTTAATTTCTCCATAGAAAATTCTGTTTAGTTTATGGCACCATTCTTTGGTGTGCAATGATTAAAAAGGTCTGTTTCAGGCGTATTACGTAGTTATTGGGATATTCTTCAGCTGCCCATGAACCGTTACATGAATAAGAGGAGGATGAATTATGAATAATACAAATTGCTGGAGCGTTACAGTGGAATTTCAGACATTTGTGCCATGATATGATTGGTCATCTTTGCTCGCGTCTCATTGTGCAGCAGCGTTTACAGCCATGGCCAGTCATTCTGCCCTGACATATTAATGGTTTGTTGGTGAACAACATCACACAGCGTGACAGGGACATTAGTACGTTTCATCTTTTTGCACACATCATCCACAGCTGAAGAACTGAGGTTGCCATAGACGCGCTCTAAACTTTATTTTTAAGTATATCCGTGACAACAAAAAAGTTCTGGCAACAAATGAGTCACACAAAGTCATGTTTTTAACACGAGGAGATGTTGACAAAGTACTGCAGTCTGCTCAATAAGAGAAGCAAGAGCAGTGTTGTTTTAAGCGCTGACCTTCAATGATGTTTTTTATGGAGGCATTAGATTGTTTGGAAAGGCATAATATATATTTCCATACAGTATTTACATTTATTTCTATATTTGAAGCACCATAAACAATTTTAACACAACTTCCTTCAGACACTGAGAATATAAAAGTAATTATCATCGCTCTTCACCGCTTCAAAGGTCATGCATTTGTTGTTTTGTTTGTTGGTCTGATAACAAAACAGCTCCAGAACATCTGCTCAGGAGTTACAGCTTTTGCCCGCTAACCAAAAGGTTGCTGGTTCAAACCCTGCTCACTGTCCTAAAAAGCACACTGTAAAAAATATCTGTAGATTTCATGGTAAAAATCTGTAAAATCTCAACAGTAAAAGACCGTTATTGATATATCGGTAAAATACTGTTTTGGTTACGGTAATTAACTGTAATATTAAAAATAAGGCAAAATTGTATATTTATTTATTTTTTTTATTTTTGGTAATGTATACAGTATAGCACTGTTAAAAAAATTGAGTCCAGTGTTTATTACAGTTTAACACCTTTTTAAAAGATAACTTTAAATTTTACAGTAAATGTTGATTAAAATGTAAGCCACAAACTGTAAAATATACAGTTAATCTATTTTTTGAAAGATTAATAACTTAATTTTACAGTAAATAATAATAAAAACGCAAGTCAAAAACTGTAAAAACAACATTTGTGATAATATTATACTGTAAAATGAAATAAAGGCCTCTTGTAATTTTTACGGTAGAATTCTGGCAACCACAGCTGCCAATTTTTTACCGTAAAATTTACATTTTTTTTTTTTACAGTGCAGGACAAATACCAAAACCCTTGTACCCTGTTGCCATTGGTACTTTAAACCAGCTAATGTAGTGTATTTATGATTCTATTTATTCTATTTATTCTACTGTTTGCTTTGTTCTGTTGTGCAAACTGCTGCTGTAAAACAATTTGCCCCCTTGGGAAAAATAAAGACTCTTTGAACCTTGAAACTTCTGCTTGTGTCCTTGAGCAAGACACCTCACCCACCTTAACTCCAAGGTCTGTGAATGAATGAATGAATGAATGTTTCCTTGAAAAAATGTTGCAAAAACTCAAGGCAGCAAGATCCTTCAAGATTTTTGAGGCCAACTCAAAATCTCAATTAAAAAAAAAATTGACTACACATTGTTCAGAAAAAGTTGTTCTTAAATTATAAAATTGTTTTTTTATTTTGTGTATTATATATAGTTTTTATTATTATCAATAATAACACTTTTTCTGAACAATGGATAGTTGGCTGTAAGATGAGTGAAAATATAATGATAGTGAGTAAAATTTTAAATTTAAAGTTTAAAAATATTAGTTGTTGATTTTGAGTTGCCCCCAAAACGCAAAAATCTTGAGGAATCCTGTTGCCTTGAGTTTTTGCAACAGTGTACATGTTTTTACGATTACAGAAGTGTTGCCTTGGAGGAGGTCCTTGAGAGTTCAGTGGAAATAATTGTGTGAATAAAGAGATTTTTTGTGTTGCTCCTGACACAGCTGCTTGTGTACAGATCTTGATAAATGTCACCGGCCCTAACTGTGTGGCATGTTACCGCTGACATTTACCTGCTGGCCCCTACAGGTGCTGAGAGGGGCCACACTTCTGGACTGTGACGAGCTGGGTCACCGCTCCTGGCTCCCGTCCCGTCTCCGGAGACGCAGCGCTGGTTCTGGATCAGCCGCACATCTGGCTGCTCTTTTAAACTGGGGCTGTTTGCAGAAGATATCAGTGTGAGGCTGAAATTCTCCAAATATTTACTCTGCAGAATCTGACCACGTATTAGGCCTCATCTTCAAAATACAAACAGGATTACAATGTTTTTTTAAATTTTTTATTAGGCAATAGTTTTAAGTTACAGTGATAAAAGTGTTAGCATGTACTTAATGTTTAAATGCAGTGTTTCCCAACCAGGGGGACAGGTGCTGCAGGGGGTACATGGGATTATTTTATTAATTCATTAACAAAATGATTTAAAAAAATGCATTATTTTCATACTGAAGACAAGCAAACTTAAGTGTTGACTACAGTGGCGTAACATGGTAATGTAGGGCCCCAGTGCAGGATTTCAGAATGGGCCCCAGTTCTGAAGCACATTCAGTACTACAGGTTCATGTATTAAGCTTTTTAATTTATAAAATGTTGCTGTATTACTGGAGTTTGATAGTTTGGTAATATTTTGGAACTATTTTGTGAAACTATACTAGTTTTTTTATTACAATTTGTGTATTTATCTTAAGAAAAAAATGTGTTTTTTGTTCATTTTGTCACAATTTTACAAATCAACTGGATTTAAATCTGAATTTATGTAAAAACTCTGTTCTGTATCAGAGTTTTGTGCTGTTCCTTATTATTATGATTATTTTAAACACAGACTTGACCATAGATTAACAAAAGCCCACTCTAACGGGCCCCTAAACCTCCTGGGCCCCAGTACGCCCCTGGTTGACTAATAAAAAGCTAAAAATATTATTTGTTTTTTATTATATTTTATTACATGTAGCTGTAATAGCTTGTTTCAAAGGGAATTATTGAGATTATTATTATTTTTAATTTTTAAATGTATTTTTAAATTTATCTTGAACATAAAATATACAGTACAATAAGTGAATGTAACAGTAATTCAATGAGGAAAAGACAACTTTAATTACTATTCTGCGTCTACTGGCCTTCCTCGACCACCACCAAACACAGTCACACAGACACATTCATACAGGCGAGGTGGGTAAAGTGTCTTGCCCAAGGACACAACGGCAGTATGCAACATATTCACAGTTATGTCTCTGAGCTTTGTGTCTATTTTTAAAGTTTAGGGCCATGCAGCTGCACTACATGTCTTTAAACTCTGTTGATGTTTCCTCTTGTTTCTCGCTGGTGAGTTTTTAGTTTGTTTGTAAAAATGTAAAATCAAGGTACTTTTTGCTATGACCACCTCTAGTTCTACTGTTACTACAACTGATGGTACAACTACTGCTTTACTGCTTAGCGTTTTAGTGATAATTAGCAATATTTGGTGACTAATGTTAATTCCTTCATAAAAAAATGTTCTGTTTAGTTTATGGCTCCATTCTTTGGTGTGCATCCGTTCTGTTTACAATGATTAAAAAGGTCTATTGCATGGACTGACATTTTTTCTCAATTTGGAGGTGTATTGCATAGTTATTGAGATGACATGATATATGATATGAAAATATGAAACAATATTACTTTAAACCAGGCCCTGAACACAAACATGAGTCAGATTACAGACGGAATGGGAGCTAACAGCTGCATTAGCACGTTCTGAAGCTAAACACGAGTAAGTCTCTCTTTGCTAAGTGTGACAACAATGTGAATAATAATAATATAACCTAACAGGAACGTTCAAACGACAAATAAGAAAGAACATATTCTTAATAAAACCACTGCTTGGTGTTTTCTGTCAGGTTAACAGTGTGAGCAGCTGAGCTAAAGCTAACAGCAGCTAAAGCTAACAGCAGCTAAAGCTAACAGCAGCTAAAGCTCCTGCAGGGGAACGGGGCTGGTTATATCACAGTCTGTGTAAATGTGTCTCTGAAGGTAAGGCTGCATCACTGACTGTTGCTTCTCTCTGTGAGGAGTTAAGTTTAAAGGGACATGAGCGTCAGTATTGTAAATATATAATAAACACTGACTAAGTGGCTACATTCTAGGCTGTTTTAATAACTGTAGGGCCATAATAAATATTGCTCAGTGTCATTTCTAATGTGTTGAGCAGATGAGAAGCTTGTTTTGGCTGATCACTAAAGGAGTAATGAACTTGATGTTTTTGAAGTATAATCTCAGTCAGGTGTTGAAGTGCAGAAACTTGTGCATTTAGCCCAAGGATGGATTACAGAACTGGATAATGAACTGACGTCACGGCCGCCGTTGTTTTCAGAGCTGTGCTCATTGATGCATGATGCAAAAAAGTTTTTTACTTCCGCAGTTGCTTCCGTGTTGCGTGGCCCATAGAGGGCGCACTGCGGCCCTGGAGCAGGGCGCGGTGTAGCTCCGCGTACCATGTGACCGGCTCTGACCAATGGGCGCGATGGCAGGCTACAGCGGCGATGTCACAAAACATAAAAATTTATTTTTTAGCCAAACTTAAAATTTCCAAGAGGGAAAAATTTCATGGTGTGAGAATAGATAATAATCACTACAGAATCCGACCATTTTCTCTGTAGCTGTAGGTGCCCTGTCGCCGAGCACCAGGCGTTTCTTTTTACATTGAGAAAAATGCTTTCTGGGCCGCATTGGATTTTTCGCTGCAGTTCTGCAGAGCGGCCACTAGGAAATTTGGCTTCAGGGGAGAGGAGGCGGTGCCCGATCCAGGTCTTATTATACATTCAGCCCCAAATATTTATTACACATTTTTACTGTGACCCCCTGATTCTTTGGGCTCTGGCTCTGTGTGATTTGCTGCCACTGTCTGTAAGACTCTTGTGAATTCCTCTCTTTATTCTCTAACAGAGAATGGTGTTCACTGGTGTATTTTCATCTATGAAGCAATTTTGGGAAAACGTCCAGGATATCTCTGTAACTTACTTTGTGTCGGCTCCAGAAGTTACCAGCTCTGCTCCTTGAATTGGTTGCTTTTCAATGTTCCTCGTTTTTTTTACTGCGTTGGGGAAAACAGCCTTTTCCTACTCTACACCATGGACATGGAACAATTTACAAAGAGATATTAAATTGGAATCACTCATTTCAGTGGATAAATCTAAGGAAATCATAAAGAGAGTGGTAAAGGAGACGTGTGCTTGTTTTTCTCAGTGTGGTTAACTTAACTTAACTGAATCTTGCTGTATTTGTTGTCTTGATGACTGTGTTGGCTGCTACTTTGGCCAGGTCTCTCTTATAAAAGAGATTCTGAATCTCAATGGGACTTCCTGGTTAAATAAAGGTATAAATAAAAAATAAAATAAAAAGTACAGCCTATAAAACATCACTTTAGTTTTTTACACACACTTGTATAATCAGTAGGTTAAGTACTTTCTCACTTTTCTGCTAAAAGCTTTTGTTGAACAATTTGATTAGGACCTGATACAATGACAGATTATATTTTATATTGTATTCACACTAAATCCTTCTAACATTATTTAAAACACACCAGGATACAGAAAATTACATCTCTTTTTTCTATTATATTATATTTTATATTGTATATTATGTACCTTTTTTTGTTATTCATACTCAGAAGTGTAATCTAATCTTTTTATAGATTTATGCATAAGAAAAATGACGAAGTTGAATGAGGGCTGGTCTACAAAAAATTCCCGGGCTGAAAATGAGTCCCACTCCGGCCCCGGTCATCTTTGCTCGCGTCTCATTGTGCAGCAGCGTTTACAGCCATGGCCAGTCATTCTGCCCTGACATATTAATGGTTTGTTGGTGAACAACATCACACAGCGTGACAGGGACATTAGTACGTTTCATCTTTTTGTACACATCATCCACAGCTGAAGAACTGAGGTTGCCATAGATACGCTCGAAACTTTATTTTTGAGTATATTCAGTGACAACAAAAAAGTTAATTTATCTTCTTACACTTATTCTCGTTAGCAGTTGCAGGTCTTAGGCTGGACAGGGGCCAGTGAGTCCCAGGGCTGACACAGAGACACACAGACAACCATTCACTCTCACATTCATTCACTAGGGGACATTTAAGGCCGGGACACACCGGGGCCATCACCGGCCGCTGGCTGCGGTTCGATGGTTGGATGCAGTCGGTGACGTGAGTCTGTTTGGTGAGTTTCGCACCATTGGACGCAGTGGGACACAGTTGGGCATCGTTCTGAGTGAACAGTGTGGCATCAGCGTCAGGCCTCGTGCTCAGCTCTGATTGGCTGTGTCCCGTTCACAGTTTGTCAAACAGCTCCAGTTTAACATCAAAATATAAGGAACTTTCTGTTCTACAACTACTTCATTATGTTTCCACATCTGTGACGGTAATGTTAGCAGTTAGCTTAGCTTAGCTTTAGCCTCGTGCTAATGTTAGCAGTTATCTTACCTTAGCTTTAGCCTTGTGCTAATGTTAGCTGTTATCTTACCTTAGCTTTAGTCTCGTGCTAATGTTACCAGTTAGCTTACCTTAGCTTTAGCCTCGTGCTAATGTTAGCAGTTAGCTAACCTTAGCTTTAGCCTCGTGCTAATGTTAGCAGTTAGCTTACCTTAGCTTTAGCCTCGTGCTAATGTTAGCAGTTAGCTTACCTTAGCTTTAGCCTCGTGCTAATGTTAGCAGTTAGCTTACCTTAGCTTTAGCCTCGTGCAGATAAAAATATAATCCTCCTCTGAGACAAACAGCTGCAATAATCCAGTCCCTTTTATTCATTACTGTGATCAGACCAAATACTTGAGTTAAACTCGTGTGTGTTGGAGTTTTATTTACTAGAGTTTAAATAACCGCGGAGTTTAGTGACTAGCGCCGCCTGCTGTTGTAAATAGTTATTTTTATTTTTGTTTACTTATTTATATGGGACAGCGTGTGTTAATGAACAGCATCTAGTGCTGTAAATACACCAGATTATAGCTCAGAGCTAATTTCCATCCATAGTCCCCACTCACTCACATTCACAGCGGCTTCCTGGTGTTCCCCAGCGGTCTCCCATCCAGGAACTGACCAGGCCCTACCCTGCTTAGCTTCCGAGGTCTGATGGGATCAGGCATCCACAAGGCGGCATGGCCTAATGTATATGGTCGCCTCCGCTGACGGCGGTCGCCTCCGCTGACGGCGGTCGCCTCCGCTGACGGCGGTCGCCTCCGCTGACGGCGGTCGCCTCCGCTGACGGCGGTCGCCTCCGCTGACGGTGGTCGGGCGTTGGGTTGGTGTGTCCCAGGCTTTAGAGTCACCAGTTCATGTGCATGTGTGTGGACGGTGGGAGGAGCCGGAGAGAACCCACAGTAACACAGGAGGACCTGCAGACTCCGCCCAGAGAGATCATGAGTCGGCCGAGGATCAAACCCATCATCTCCTTGCTGGGAGGTGAGAGCACTAACCACTCTGCCACCGAAAAAAGTCATGTTTTCCCGGGTAACACACAAAGCTGTTGACGAGTGGAAGAAGCAAGGTCAGGTGGAAGATTGGACTGTGAGGAGGGGGACAGCAGGAGGCTCACCAGGCAGTTACATCCAGATGAGGTCCAGACTCAGAAGTGAGTGATAGATGGATGTTTGCACACAGCACTCTTCCTCCTACACACAAACAAAAGCCCTATCATTTACTTTGGCATAAAACAACCATGAAACTGTCTGCCTGTCTGTTCCGACACGCGGCCAGACGCTCTCCAGGACGGTGACGGTGTGACAGGTGAAGCATTTCCCACAATCCTCCCTGCTCTGTCCTGTCCACAGCCAGCCTGCGAGTGCGAACGCTCATCTGTGCTTCCTGTCGCTCCTGCTGTGTTGTTCTAATGAATCTGCCTTGGGAAAATTTGGAGAGAAAAGACAAGAATTAGAACATATTTTGTCAGCAAAAAGACAGATTTAGCCCAGCAGCGGGAGAGCGAGCCGACACGAAACCAGTCAGAGAGGAGCAGATGATGTTTGTGTGACTTTTTTTATAGGTATATCACAATATTTTTATGTTTTTTACATTTTCTAATTAAAAGATAAGGTCAAATGTGAGGTAATTTTAAAATAACTTCAAATAAAAAAAAAAACAACTCTGATTTTGGGCCAAGTTTGTCATTATGTGTAAATCAATCATTAATGCCAAATCCAAAATAACAAGTTAGACCAAATAAGACTCATTCACCAATCAGGCATAACATTATGACCACTGACAGGTGAAGGGAATAACACATTATCTCTTCATCATGGCACCTGTTAATGGGCAGCAAGTGGACAGTTTGTCTGCAGGTTGATGTGTTAGAAGCAGGAAAAGAAAGGTTGAGCGTTTGAGTTTGACACGGACCGTGCTGTGATGAGGAGATTGGGTCAGAGCGGCTCTAGAACTGCAGCTCTGGAGGAGTGTTCCCAGTCTGCAGAAGCGTCCAACAATAACAAGAAGTAAAGTTTACAACCAGGGCTGGACGTTTACTTTTTTGCTCACTGGTCACCAGTGGCTAGGTTTTGTCAAAAGTTGCCAGGCACAATTTAATTAGTTAAAGCAGTGGTTCCCAAAGTGGGGTCCGGGGCCCCCTGGGGGTCAGCGAAGGTACTACAGGGGGGCCCCCAATTAAATTCAATTTGAATTTATTATAATTTTTGTATTATAATTATTTCAGACACATGGTTTTGTGTCATAAAAACAAATAAAACATACAATGTCAATGAAAATATTAATATTAAGTACCATAAAAAAACATTTGAAATTAATTACAGTTGTATACTTGTTTAAAATATTACTTTAAAACAACTTTTAGTCACTTAGTAACTTTGTTTTCTATAAAAAAATAAAATAAAAAAAAAACATGGAGAAAAATATGGCAGAGTCTTTTGAACAGAGGGAAGTTTTATCCGCGAGGGATTTTCAGAAATTTAAGGAGGCCATGACAGTCTTGACTTTGGGAATGGCTGAGTTAAAGAAATGTAAAATTTGGTTTTATGTATATACAGGATAAAAAAAAAAAAAAAACTTAGTAAACAAAATATGTTAAACTTTGACTGTACAATTATATTTGCTAATTTATGTTTGCTTTTTAAGGTTATTAATAATATGGCACCTCCACCACTCAAAAGGTTTAAGTTAACTTCTGAACAGATCAGAGTAGAACAGATCAACATCCCATGGGCAATGTACCGTACCCAAAACAAAAACAGCATTAAGGACAATCAGCATTTTCATTTAAAACAATCACAGAATGAATAAACTTCCAACAGAACTGAAAATAAGCAAAGATCTGAAAAACTTTGGCATTGAGACAAAAAATGCCAGCATTAATTTGATGATTTGTCACATTTTCCTGAACCAGAAATAGAAGATTTATGTAATGCCATGTTGTACAGGGGACTGGAGAAAACTGAGGGAAGTGGCTCGGGAGGGGGTACATTGTTTTACTGTTTTGTTTTTCACTTTTTAACTGTACTTTTACTATGTATTTTGCACACTTCTGTATACATGCACTTTACTGTTTTTGTACAAAGCATATTTTCTTCTGGGATCATGCTCCGTGTTCAATAAACTAAATAAACTAAAAAAGAAAAAAGGTTTACCTAGGCAGAATAAATTGATATAACAATATTGACAATATTGTGATATTGCAATAACAAAGGTCTGATAATATTGTCATGGACTTGCAGCGGAATGGTTAAAAAAAGCAAAAATAAATAAAATAAAATAACAGAGAACTGCATAGACCATGATCCTTTGCTCAGTGCAGCTAGCAGGATGGAATTATTGTTATTAAACACATTTTCAGTCTTAATCGTTTGAAATATCACAATAACTAAATCACTAAAGACTCATTAGGGCTTCTTTTGAGAATATGTTTCTTTATCGTGAGCTTTTTTCAATTCAGTTCACAACAAAAGTCTCCTCAAAGGGCTTCACAAACATAAACACACAATCAGACTTAACACACAATCTGGAGCTAGAGTAAAGGGTAAGTAAAATGGTAAATTAAAGTTGACAATTTATTTATAAGGGAAATGTAAGGTCCCGCTGATAAATCGCTAAATCCTCGTCTGAAGCCTGTATTTCATAGCGATGTTTTCCACAAACTTTAACGGCGGATATCTCCGTGATTACTGGAGCTATCGACATAAAACAAACACTGGCATGAAGTTTAAGGTCCTCTCTGTCAGCGCAAAATTGTGAGACTATTTAGTTACAACATAAATACAAAAGAAATAGCAACAAAATAACAGATACAAGGCGTAAGACACTGCCATTAGGCGAGCAAATTTTATGTAGCCTACATTATTTTAAACGAGCACAAGGTGAACAAAACACAAAAGAACTCTGTCGTAACTCTTAAAATGGTCATTAATGCAGAATATACGTCTTTGTTGCTGCCATGTTACCCATAAACACGACGTATCATGGTAAACTCCTCCTACCCCTTGGTTTTAAGTGTGCATCTGGAAAAGCTCTGTTTGGAGGGGAGTACAGCCCTTCGCCTTAGCCCTTGCCCTGACTGCAAAAGAGAATTGGGACAGCCCTTCGTCTCTCGTGAACGCGCAAAATGAAGGGCTAGGGCTAAGGCAAAGGGCTAAGGGGTAGAAATGGGATCCAGCCCTAGAGTCTCAATTAAACAAAAGTAACAAGTCACTAAACACAAGTCTACAGAGAGAGACACAGCACATTCAGAGGGCGGCGGGTGGGCGTTCACTTTTATTGGGAGCGGTCTTTGCAGGTGGAAACTCTGGATTGGTGCAGGGTTAGTGTCGGACCAATCAGAGGAGCCGCTGCAGGAGACAACCAGGGTCAGGTAGAAAGGAGGGCCACCAACCAGAGACAGGAACCCAAGCAGCAAAGTTTGCACACAAAATATGACACAGATTAATGGGACGTGTGGGGAGCAGGGGTAGGCCCAGGCCAAGCACCATAACTGAGCCCATACTGAAGGACAAATCCTCTCCCAGGACGGACAGGCAACATGTGTCAGGAGTTACTTCATTAGCTCATTCCCAAAACTGTTGTGGCCCCCTTAAATCACTAAAAAACCCACGCAGACCCCCAAATGTAGAACTTCCCTCCGTTCATAAACCTATGTCATGTTTTTCTCCATAAATTTCAATCAAAAACTTTCCAAAAACCACTGACTGTTGGCTAAAAATAGTTTTAAAGTCATTGTTACGTGCCAGGGATGGCTAGGAGCGCTGGCACAGTAACTGAAATACATTTACGGGTGGTAGAAAAAAACAGGAGAATGGAGATGTTGTACGGAATAACAAAAACACTAAGGTTTATTTACAGAAAAAAAAGATACCAAAAAAGTATACAAAGAATACTAATGGAAAAATATTTACAAAAGACTAATGAAACTAAGGCGATGGTTGCGGCTGCAGCACCAAGGACCCACTGACGACAGAATGAAGGGCCTTTTATACCCGGCTCCCAGACTCAGGTGTGGCTGATGAGCTGGCAGGACTGGTGGGTGGAGACAAGAAGGAAAAAAAACAACACACTACAGCACAAAGGCTGTAACAGTCATGTTTTTAAACAAGTATATAACTAATAAAGCAAGTAATTCATTTCAAACTCTATTTATTTTTATGTACTTAACTTAGACAGCCTCTGAGGGGCCCCCTGCAGTACCTTCGCGGACCCCCAGGGGGCCCTGGACCCCACTTTGGGAACCACTGATCCAGACAGGGGAGTGGGGTGAGGGAGGGGTCCAGGGGAGTCCATAGGAGGTGAGGTTAAGGGCCCACAGGTCGGGCTTTGCTACAACTCAATGCCACAATATTGCAGTAAATATGGCACCGTGAGATTAATATCGTGATAATACCATACTGTAAAATAGATATTAGAGATATTTTTTTTATTTGACCTTTATTTAACCAGGAAATATCCCATTGAGATTAAGAACCTCTTTTTCAAGGGAGTCCTGGCCAAGAGGCAGCAGCAAACACAAAACACCGTTACATATTTACACAGATAAGACATAAAAGTTTAAAATCATTATGAAAAACAAGTGCAGATTGTGGAATTGGTCTCAAAAGCTCTCAGTTTGGATTTAAAAGTGCTCAAAGAAATTAAATCAGTTACTTTCCAGTCTTTCTGTAGCATATATTAGTAGAAAATGAAAGTCTCCCTGCCCTTGGCTCTGGGTGGTTAGTGTTAAAGTCAAGCTCTGTTTATCACTGTGTTGTAATTTAACCTGGCATTATAAAACCCAGAAACAACATGTCTGACAGAGGAACCTGTGCCAATGTAAATGTCATTCACCCATAAATAAATCATGCCGCTTTCTCCTGAGTGTCCTGACTTGACCTCTGCCTGTGCACGCCATTAGTCCGCTCACTAACTTTGGTTCTGCGGCGGTGTCCCGGGCACACACTGGCACCGTCTGCATTAGGATACGGTTACGGCGGCCTGGACGTGCAGCCATTACTCTGCTAAAGGGTTAATGGCATGTCACTGAAGAAGGCTGAGCGTGCACGAGACTGCGGCCGACCGGCTTTAATCTACCGCACTTAAATATGCATGAGTCCTCCCCCGGCGGGATGTTAATGGCCCTCACCCCCCCGCCCCAAAACCCACCGTGCACCCCCCATTACTGCCACAACACAAGTTCTGTAAAAGAGACCAATGAGCACTGGAAAATGTATGCATTTGTGCAAAAAAAACAACTAATATTAATGTTCATATGTAGTTTTACTCACTAACTCCTCTTACAGCCAACTTATTATCCATTGTTGAGAAAAAGTATTATTCTTTTGTTAAATTTAGTAGATTTAGTTTTTATTAATAGCAATAATCCAATAATCTTTTCTGAATAATAGATACTAAGTTGGCTGATGAGTAAAAAAAAAAAAAAAAATTTTATAGTGAGTAAACTTAAAATTTAAAGTTTTTAGACATATGAACGTTAAATTGAAAAAAAAAACAAACAAAAAAAGACCAAAAAAACAAAACAAAAAAACAAACAAACAAACAAATTAAAAAAAAAAAAAAAAAACTTGAGATTTTGATTTGGCCCCAAAACAAAAAAATCTTGAGGATTTTTTTTTCCTTGAGTTTGTGAGGCTGAAGATTTACAGAACATCAACTAAAAACTTCAGTAAACGTTTTAATAACTCACACTGAAAAGTATTAGTAACTGCTTTATTGTTTATAAAGCATCAGTCAAACTTGAAACAAAAAAATTTTGCATTTTAAACATTGCTAATTTTGATTCTTGAGTAATAAGTTATAAACATCAGTGTTAATCAGTATCTATCAACTGTTTATTTATCTGTTTATTAAAATATTGGTAATTACATCTGTATTAATGCTTTATTGTGATTTAATAGTGTTAAGTTCTTTTAAAGCACTGCCAAAACTTGAAAAAAAAAAAAAAAAAAAAAGATTTGTTAACATGTCTGATTTTTTTTTTTTTTTTTTTTTTTTTTGTGAGGTACAACCTAGTGGTCCTGAGGAGCAACATCAAAACTAAAAAAAATAAAAGCAGAGGTAGATTTAAGAAAAAAAAAGTCTTAAAAAAACATCTGTCAAATATATAAAAAGTTAGATAATGAATAAAATAAATGTCTATATTAAAAAGGAGCATAATCAAAATAGTTCACACATGTGGGCGGTTCTTCAAAAAGTGATTATAGACACAACCAGGCGCGTAATTTCCGGGGGGGTCGAAAATCAGGTCGAGCCAATATAAACCCCCTAATAATCACAACATTGCAATGAATACAAATATAAATGATCTTGCATGAATAATTCGTCGATTTTCTGTATTCATTTCGTTTGCCAGCAAAATAGTAATTAGTTTATTCAACCCCCCTCCCCGTGCAGAATACTTGGTATGACCCAGTCCCCTGTCTCTCCTGAGCTTTCGCTGTTTGCTGTGTGTCCTCAGTCTCTGGTGTTGTAGCAGTGATATTTGGCTGTGTCTCTAACCTGTGCTGTTATGAAAAGCGCACCAAAGAGCCAGTCAGTAATTGTAGTGTTGGTCAACGCCAACCCCAACGAAAAATAAAAAAAGTACTGCCCAAGAGTTAAACAGTTAAACAGTCGTATTGTCAAGTTAGCTGATGATTTGACTAAATTGCCAGCTTGAGGTAAAGCTAAGGAGGCTGCCACGGAATATGTGCTGTGTGCAGGACTAATGTCAATTTACCACTGAATGCTAATTTAAGTAAGTGGGAAGATGGCATTATTTACTAATTAGCCTTGCTGTTGTGCTAACACTGACACTGACACTAGCCTTAGCTGAAGCTAAGTACATCACAGTAAAAGTATCATAATGCATTTCTAATACAGAAACTCCAAATTAGCATACTCCTTGTGTGTAAAAAAAAATAAAAAATAGGTGGAGAGTTTAACCCCCCCCCCCCCAATATTACACCCAAAATTACGCCCTTGGACACAACTCCAATATTGTGTCATTTTTTTCATTTTTCCCCAAATGAACCCTGTCATACATTATTGTTATACAAAGACTATGTACTTTCTTTTTTCAAAATCCTGCATTTTTTTTCTTCTAAAAGTCAAATTCATGATAACAATAAAATAATCTGCTTACCTTTTTTATTGTATATTAAATGTTCAAAATAAAAAAGCTTTCATAATAAATTTACAATGAAGAAAAAATGTTAATATTTTGACACACAATATGTCACAAAATATAATAATCTTTTTTTTAAAGCAGCTTGTTTTTCATAACTTTCAATGTTCGGTATGAAAAGATTGCACATTTTTTTGAGATCTTGAACATAAATTGTACCCCCTGCAGAGTGCTTGCGTACCCCTAGGGGTCCCCGTACCCCTGATTGGGAAACACTGGCCTAGAAAAATAAAAGCAGATAAAGATTTTTAAATGTGTTGTTTTAAACACATTTAAAAATCTTCATCTGCTTTTATTTTTTTAGTCGACAAAAACAACTGTAAGCTCCTGTAATGCAAAGCTATTATTGCTATTAAGCTTTGATCAAGACAGAAAAGCAGGGAAAGGGTTTGTGGAATTACATTTCTGTTGTGCTACATTTGACTGAAAATATCTAATTAATCATAGGCCCATGAATTTTAAGACAAATTGCAAATGATGACATTTGTCCAAACAGTTATTACTAAACACAGGCTTTTACAGTCAAATCCCTGACTCTGACTTATTTCTCACCAAATTGAACTATTAATGAATACGTTATCATGATTTTTTGGAGCAAAACCAGTTCACTTTCAAACAAACAAACAAAAATAATAAATCTACCAAACATTTAGCCTATATAATAATCACATTACCAAGCATATTAATAATAATAACATCATAAAATCCCTGAACAATACAGGGTATGTGTATTTTTGTGTTAGAAAGCACACAAACATACACAAAATGTAATCCGCCTGTTTGCAAACCATGCTTTAAAATTATTTTGTGTACCCCTGGGAGTATCTGTACCCAGGCGCGTAATTTCCGGGGGGGTTAGGGAGGTCATAACCCCCCCAAAAATCACAACATTGCAATGAATACAAATATGAATTATCTGTGTACACCGATGTTCAGTAAATGAGACATAACCTCATTCAATTGCATTACTCCAGTAAGAAATTGAACATTGTTTTTGCAAATGTGTCACCAAGTAATCGTTGTAATTCTGTGGATGGTAACCTGATATTACTCATGCAGTAAATTGTTTGACTTTTGGAGCAACATATTTCTTTGTTTTTCGAAAGCATTTGGGAAAACTCTGGAGCCCCGCCCCTGGTGGCCATCTTGGGGGTGACTAGTACAGTTCCAGGGACAAAATTTGAGAAAATGGCTGCTGGATTGGGCATGGTAATTGCAAAAAGGTTGTTTCTTAGAATGTGGAAATTAGAATAAGTTCCCACTTTTGATATGTGGCTATTGGATGTTTGTAACACTCTTAATCTTGAAAACATAAGATTTGAAAATGAAGGCAGATTTGAGTGTTTATTGGTGTTGTTGTTTGTTGTTGTTTCTTTGTCATGCCTGTGCAACATAAGAATAACAAGATGATAAAAAAAAAAAAAGAATTATCTTTAAGGCTGCACGGTATGGAGAAAACATGCGATATTCGATAACTATGTTGAAAATTGCAATAACGATATTATTGCGATATTTGAAAATAGAGCCTACTTTTGGAACATAGTAAGATAAATTCACTACATTTCACAAAAATGTAAGTTCCTGTATTTACAAGTCAAAACAGCCACAAAATCAAAACTTAACACAGACTAAACCAGGAATAAAACAAGGCTAAGCTGTGACTAAATTAATTAAATTACCACTAAAACTGGACTTTTTAAACATTTTATTTAGTCACAACACATGTTCTTTTAAGGCTCTGGTGGAAAATGATTCTTCAGTGTAAATCTCTGTCAGATGGAAGACCACAGCGTTATTGCGATACGGATATTGCATTTGCTGATATTGCGATAACGATAATTTGGCGATATATTGTGCAGCCCTAATTATCTTGCATTTTCTGTATTCATTTCATTTGCCAGCAAAATAGTAATTAGTTTATTCAACCCCTCCCTCCCCGTGCAGAATACTTGGTATGACCCAGTCCCCTGTCTCTCCTGAGCGTTGGCTCTGCTGTGTGTCCTCAGTCTCTGGTGTTGTAGCGGTGATAGTTGGCTGTCTCTAACCTGTGCTGTTATGAAAAGAGCACCAAGGTCAACAGTTTTACAGTGTTGGTCAATGCCAACCCCAACGAAAAAGAAAAAAAAAGTACTTTCCAAGAGGAGGTAAACAGTCGTATTGTGTAGTTAGCTGATGATTTGACTAAATTGCCAGTGTGAGGTAAAGCTAAGGAGGCTGCCACGGAATATTTATTAATCAGCCTTGCTGTTGTGCTAACACTGACACTGACACTAGCCTTAGCTGAAGCTAAGTAAATCACAGTAAAAGTATCATAATGCATTTCTAATACAGAAACTCCAATTTAGCATACTGTATTTTCTGGACTATAAGTCGCACTTTTTTCCATCGTCTGGCTAGGGGTGTGACGTATACTCAGGTGTGACTTCTATATTAAAATATTTCAGGTGTTGGTTAGAGGGCGCTCTAGGCTTGTGTACCAGCATCTGCTGCACCTGTACCACTGACAATTTAAAATGTAAACATTACCACTAACAACTTAGGCTATAAAGACAACTGACGGCGGAGTTGTTCAGAAGCGACACCGAGGATGAAGAATTTAAAGGATTTAGTGATTAGGAGTGAGATGGTGAGTTTGGTGAACTTGTTATATTATGTTCTTTATGCTATAGTTATGTGAATAACTGTTAATATATTACGTTAACATACGAGACACCTATTCAGTTCGTTGTTTATGCTTCATGTAGCTGAATAACCATCAATGTGTTACGTTAGCATAGCGCACACCTATTCAGCTGTTGTTCTCTATTCTATTATTACTATAACTTGCCTTTCAACATGAAATGTCTGTTCTTGGTGTCAAATTTTGTAAAATAAATTTCCCCCCAAAAATGTGACTTATAGTCCAGTGTGACTTATATACGTTTTTTTCTTCTTCATTATGCATTTTTTGGCGAGTGCCACTTATACTCCAGAGCCACTTATAGTCCGGAAAATACGATACTCCTTTTACAAAACTACATGATTAAATGTGTAAAAAAAAAAATAAGCGGAGAGTTTAAGCCCCCCCCAGTATTTCGCCCAAAGTAGATGATTATTATTAAAATTGTTGTGTGTACAGTGCTCAAATGCATACTGACCACAGAAACCATATAATACATGTCATTTACATATAACAAGCTGCGTTACTGCTCATCCCCATGACCTGGAGGCATATTGTTGTTCATCCAGATCATGTGTGTATAATCTACTACTACAGATATCCAGGGTACTGTAAACAAGCCAATAATATCAATATAGCGAGGCTAAACAGCAGAGATCAACAGGTCAATAATGTTTATTTACCAGACTAAACTTAGGTCGGTGTTGCTCCACCAGATCCATTTCAAAACACAAATCAGTGTAGCTCTGAGCTTTGCAACCCGATATCCAAATGAGTGGCTCGCATAAGCTTTTTCAATTTTCACTTCTGACCCCACACGGATTATAATGGGACGGTAACTGTGCCCGCTGCGTTCGGGACACCGGGGAAAACAAGGTCATCCGCTAACCTTCTGCCTCGGCCACAAAGCAAATACTCGCAGGGAGAGATAGCCATTACCGGCGTCCCAGCGAGAGTATCAGGTCAACTCCCCACGGGCCGACACACAAACAGCTCCGAGGCCGTCCGCACGCGCCCCCCGTCTCTCAGCGCCCCGTGACCTCACCTCAATTAGGAGGAGAAGGTCTTTGTTTGGGCCTAATTAGCACGGATCGCCACGGAACAAGTGTAAGTTCAACATTGCAGGATCTTTCTCGTCATCTCCGCAGCTCGTCCCGTTAAAGCCATTTGACAGGGAGTTGGAGACGCTGAGGAGGGGTGGGGGGCGTATGGAGAGGCGCCGGGTGCGTGTAAAACAGGAGGCCACACAGAGAACATGTGGAGACGCAAGGAAAAACAGACAAATCGTGCAGGCAGGCGACGAGAAAAACAACAGGAGCGAGAATGATGGACAGTGTTTTCACAGATGGATGAAAAGAGTTACAGACTGTGAAGAAATGTGAAGAAATGTACATTTTTTGGAAGAATATATACTTTCTGGGTATTAATCCAGCCAGTCACAGTCCAATGTATGCTTTTTGTCAGTCCCAAGCCTGGTTAAATGGAGAGAATTGCATTATGAAGGGCTTTTCAGGGCTTTTGAGTGCGTTTACATGAGTATCCTGGTTAGAACAGTATTGGATCTGATGTTTACAGGAGCTCAGAGAAACCCTGTACACATGACAAAATATAGTATCCTGGATATTTAAGGGAGCGCTGTGGCAAAGTTACTAACACATGGCTTATTTAACACATTTCTAGTGACAGAGAGAAAGAGAAATATCAAAATAAACACTTAGTAAAGACGGTAGAGTGCTATCACAGCAACAGTGCAAGACGTAGATATAAAGAGTGGAAAAAAATGTTAGTTTCGTCTGAAAGAAGCAACGATACGACCTCTGCAACCAGAGCTGGGTTAAAGGTGGCAACATTGTTTAACTGTGCAGCTTTGTTGAATATAATGAGATCAGGAGTTTTGAGGCTCAGGTACGAGTTAAGGCCGGGACGCAGTCGGTGACGTGAGCCTGCTTGGTGAGTTCCGCACCATCGGACGTAGTGGGACACAGTTGGACGTAGTTCTGGCCGATTACATGTGTTCAATGTTCAATCTGCGTCAGGCCGTCGTGCTCAGCTCTGATTGGCTGTGTCCCGTTCACAGTTTGTCAAACAGCTCCAGTTTAACATCAAAATATAAGGAACTTTCTGTTGTACAACTACTTCATTATGTTTCCACATCTGTGACGGTAATGTTAGCAGTTAGCTTAGCTTAGCTTTAGCCTTGTGCAAATAAAAATATAATCCTCCTCTGAGGCAAACAGCTGCAATAATCCAGTCCCTTTTATTCATGACTGTGATCAGAGCAAATAATAGGCCCTTTTCACGATGACGTCAGACAACTTCCGTTTTGAGACGATGGGATGTATCTTCATTTCCAGTGCTGCTGCTCGCCAGTATGGAATTTACTCGGAGTCTTGAAAAATTGCCAAATATAAGGCTACATGATGTACAGAGATTTGCTGATGAAAATTCACTGACAAAACGGTCAAAACTCGAAAAAGGATATACATTTTTCATTGAAGGTTACTTATTTGATTATGAAGGTAAGTGTTTTGTCTTGTAGCTAAAGCTAGTAGTTGTTAATACTGTAGCGTTAGCAATAGGTCTAACGGGGTGTGCGATAAAACAATATTAGATTATGTTACGATCTAAATGAATGACAGTCTGCTCACTGCATAGTACTGCAATGAACTTCTAATTAGATGTGAAAAGTCTATTATTTTGTCACAGACTGATCACTACAGCAGCGTCAGTGTTCGAGCACAGAGCTTTACTAAATGAAAATATACTGTAGTACTATCCAGTGGTATTTCCTGATAAGCAGATTGTCAAATATTCAGATAAACTCAGATCCTGACATGATCTAACACTGTTTTATAGCGCAGCTCTATCACTTAGCCATGTTGCTAATGCTATCTAGCTACATAACAAAGCACTCACTTCATAATCCAAGTGTCCTTCGTTGAAGAATTAATATCCTTTCAAAAGTTTTGTGGGTAAATATTCATTTGAAATTCGCTGTATATTGTGTAAACTTGTAAACGGCCATTTGAAAAAAGTCTGGGGGAATTTCTTACGGGAGAAGCGCGGCACCGGAAATGAAGATACATCCCATCGTCTCAAAACGGAAGTTGTCTGACGTCACGTGAAAAGGGTCTATTGAGTTAAACTCGTGTGTGTTGGAGTTTTATTTACTAGAGTTTAAATAACCACAGAGTTTAGTGACTAGCGCCGCCTGCTGTTGTCAATAGTTATTACGTTTTGCACATGCGCACTGCTCGGTCGTGGGTCTCGTCTCTGCTGACAGCGGTCGGGCGTTGGGTTGGTGTGTCCCAGGCTTTACTTTCGCTGTGGGAAAGGTGAGTCTCTGGAGTTCGCACATGCTCAGTACGTCAGGTGAGCTCAGAAACCAGGATACTGCGTTTACCTACACTCGACCTGGAAAACTCTAGTAAGCGGCACTGTGGCATGTAAACACAAAACTGTAGGGACACAAAAAAGAGACGAGGAGTAAGTAGAGTGATGCGTCTCGTTTATTCTTTGTCCTCCAACAAACTGAACTGCCATGAAAACATTTTGCGGTGCAGCAACTCTGCAACCCTGCACCAGAATAAAACCACTCATTCTGTGTGAGGCAAGTCCTAATCTATGGTTTTAATATGTGTCCGCCACTGTATCTTGATTTCTGACGTACTGAGCATGTGCAAACTCAAGAAACACAGCAAAACAAACATAGCAC
This sequence comes from Bostrychus sinensis, assembly GCA_020698575.1. Classification (NCBI taxonomy): domain Eukaryota; kingdom Metazoa; phylum Chordata; class Actinopteri; order Gobiiformes; family Eleotridae; genus Bostrychus; species Bostrychus sinensis. The sequence continues at coordinate 3,642,604 of CM036239.1, forward strand.
AAGCGATAACTTTGCCACATGGATGTATAATAAGATCTATAAAACATCCACAGCAGCTGAAACTCATGTTCTCTAACTAAATTACTGCTACAGCCTTATTATCTGCCACTGAGCACCACTCCACTCCTCTACAAATCAGGATACTCAGACTTGTCATGTACACAGAGAGATGATGAGTGTCCAGGTTTCTCTGAGCGCACGTAAACGTCAGATCCTGAACTCTGTCGTAACCGGGACAAGGCTCGTAACCCGGGACACTCAGGTGTAAACGCACTCACTCTGCAAATCACTGCTCTCACTGGGAGGCTGAGGATTTGTTGGTGACCACAAAAGGTAATGATAAAGTCTCTAAACGAGTAAAAGTAGTAGTAGTAGTAGCAAAAGTAGTTCACATAGAGCTAACTCTACTTAAGTAAACTTTACACAGAATACTCTTCTACTTTTACATCTACTGGAGTAAAAATGTTTTGAAGCAACAGTCTTTTACTTCATTACAGATTTGTTTACAAAGCATTAGTCCAACATTAAAAAACGTTTAAAACATTAATATTTAATTCTTGAGTAATAAGCTCAAGTAAATCAATGCCACTTTAAAAACATTGTGTTAATTAGTATCAATCAACTGTTTATTCATTAATATATTGGTAATTAGACGTGTATTAATGCTTTATTGTGATTTAAAAGTGTTAAGTTCTTCTGAAGCGTTACCAAAACGTGAGTAATAATGTTTTGAAGCAACAGTCTTTTACCTGAGTACAGATTTGTTTACAAAGCATTAAAAAACTATTGCGCTTTAAACATTAATATTTAATTCTTGAGTAATAAGCTCAAGTAAATCAATGCCACTTTAAAAACATCAGTGTTAAATAGTGTTTATTCATTAATATATTGGTAATTACATGTGTATTAATGCTTCATTGTGATTTAAAAGTGTTAAGTTCTCTTAAAACCTTACCAAAACTTGAGTAATAACGTTTTGAAGTAACGATCCTTTTACTTGAGTACAGATTTGTTTACAAAGCATTAGTCATTAAAACATTAAAAAACGATTGTGCTTTAAACATTAATATTTAATTCTTGAGTAATAAGCTCAATTAAATCAATGCCACAGTGTTCATTACGATCTATCAACTGTTTATTCATTAATATATTGGTAATTAGAGGTGTAATAATGCTTTATTGTGATTTAAAAGTGTTAAGTTCTTCTGAAGCGTTACCAAAACTTGAGTAATAATGTTTTGAAGCAACAGTCTTTTACCAGAGTACAGATCTATTGTGCTTTAAACATTAATATTTAATTCTTGAGTAATAAGCTCAAATAAATCAGTGCCACAGTGTTAATTAGTATCTATCAACTGTTTATTCATTTATTCATTCATTCAAATATTGGTAATTACATGTGTATTAATGCCTCATTGTCAAGTTAAGTCAATTTATATAGCACATTAAAAACAGACACTACTGCCCCAAAGTGCTGTACAGTGTTAATAAAACAGAATATTAGTAAAAAACACTACAGAAGCGTATTGCGTTCACCTGGAAAAAAAAGTTTCTGTTTTAATGAGCAAAGTTAGTTCTGTTTTTATGAGAAAAATTCTGTTTTTATGAGAAAAGTTTTGTTTTTTTGAGTAAAATAATTGTATGTTTTTATGTGGATAATGGTCCTTATTATCTTGTTCCACTTTTGGGGGGAGAGGAATTCAAAGTCAATGGCAAAGACCTGAGATGTCTGCGCAGAGTCGACAAACTAATGATTATACGTCAATATTACTTAACGAAAGCACAATCTCCAGTGTCTCAAGCCTAGAGTAAAATAAAACCGTATTAAACAAAGAAGTTGGGACATTTACGCCCTTTCTTTAGCGAGCAACTCTTCAATACGAGCTAAACCTTTACTGGTTGTGATAGACATGAATTTACTTTTGTCATAAAAACCCAAGTTATTTATACTCATAAAAACAGAACTTTTCTTGTAAAAACAGAACAAATTTTACTCATAAAAACAGAACTTTTCTCAAAAAAACAGAACAAATTTTAGTCATAAAAACAGAACTTTTCTTGTAAAAACAGAACAATTTTTACTCATAAAAACAACTTTTCTTGTAAAAACAGAACAAATTTGACTCATAAAAACAGAACTTTTCTTGTAAAAACAGAACAAATTTTACTCATAAAAACAGAACTTTTCTCATAAAAACAGAACAAATTTTACTCATAAAAACAGAAACTTTTTCTTTTCAGGTGAACGCAATATGCTTCCGTAAAACACAATGGTAGCTACAAAAACAAAACAAAAAAAAAATAAACAAAACAAAACAGAATATAGCTAAAACAATAAAACAAAAATCAAATAAAAAACAATGAAACAACGTTAAAAATATGAAACAGTAAGAACTGTCCAGCTCAGTTTGTGTTAAAAGCCAGTGCAAAAAGTGTGTTTTTAGCAGTGATTTGAAACTTTCTGTGGCTGTAGCAGCTCTGATGTTCAGGGGGAGAAAGTCCCACAGTTTGGGGCCTGCTATGGCAAACGCCCGGGCTCCTCTGGTTCTCAGTCTGGACGTGGAACAGTCCAACAGCAGCTGGTCTGAGGCCCTCAGTGCTCTGAGCGGAGTGTGCAGAGTGCAGAGTTCAGACAGATAAGAAGGTTTGGTCATTGTGATTTAAAAGTGTTAAGTTCTCCAAAACTGGAGTAATAACGTTTGGAAGTAACAGTGCTTTTAATTGAGTACAGATTTGGCGCGGCTCTCGATCCTAATGTCCCTGGGGAGTGCGCCTTAACGTCTGCTTACGTCCACACTCGACTGCCGACTTCCACATGCCGACTATAATCAAAGGCACGTCCGTAGATTTGCATTTCCTCACAGCCTCTGAGCCATAAACGTCAGCACGGAGAGCAGAGCTGGCACGTCTTCCTCCCTCTGTCACAGTCTGCTGCTGCGCTGTGCCCTCCTTTGACTAAAAGGGAATTGTTTATCTAAATTGCCGGAGGATATTGCGAATCATTTTTCAAAATGTTATCATTTGTTATTTTTCACACGGCGCTGGTGCAAATTGATGCTTATTGGTCCGGGAGGGGCTGGGCTTGGGGGGGGGAGTTGTAGGTATACCCGCTTCAACAGACGAGCGTCCAGCCATCAATCACCGCAAAGTAGCCCAGATGACAAGTAGAAGGTCCCTGACATTTCTGACAGACCTGATTGATGTGTTTTTGAAGTGCACGGGGAGATCGAGTCAGACTTCTTTTCTGGCGCACTGTGGATAGATCACACGTCACGCGGCGGGAGCTCGGCTGGGATCACAGATATAGCTGCTCTTAAACGAAAGCGCTGTGGATCTTCAGTCGTAGAAAGGGACAGAAGGAGCACGGACGGCTCAGGAGCGACTTAAGTGCAATGTCAATATCTGTGTTTCTCATGGCGGGCTTAGTCCACACGGAGAGGTGTTTTAATAAAGTTTAGAAGGTGGAAAGAGATGCTTCATAAACAATACATCGGCTGAAAACAAACAAATGAGTTCAAGTCTGAGGAGGAGACAGTGATATTATGGCTACGTTCACACTGCAGGGTAGATTTTCTTTCATGGAATCAGATTTTTTTTTTGCGTGACCTCCTGTGTGAAGCCCTGCCGGAGCCTGGAGCGGTGGGACTGTGATGTGAGAGGCTTCACTGACTCAGTTTATCCATAAGTTCAGGATATTGTGGAAGATGTTTGAATCCATCTGTCAGCGACACTCCTCAGTCCTCATTTCTTAATATTTCTCATCTTATTTCTCTCCTCATTTCTCCTCAGTACAGTTACGATACGACCCTCAGGTTTAGCTTCAGCAGAATTGTCTCCTTAAATACTAATTAAGTTTAAAACCTCACTTTTTTCACTGCCTCAGCTCCATCAGCTCTGTCTGCTGAGCTTGTTATAATCTGATCTGTCCAGGTTCCGCCTCTTTAGCTCAGAACTGTGTCGTTTGTTGCATTTCAGTGACGTAAAAGTCAGATTAAATGTGACTTGTCCGTTCAGACTGAAGTCACAGTGTAAAAAATCAGATTCGTCTCTGATTTAAAAGGAGCACATATGAAAGTGGCCTGGGTCACATTTGAAAAAATCAGATTACCGTATTAACCGGACTATAAGTGGCTCTGGAGTATAAGTGACACTCGCCAAAAAATGCATAATGAAGAAGAAAAAAACGTATATAAGTCACACTGGACTATAAGTCGCATTTTTTGGGGGAAATTTATTTTACAAAATCCGACACCAAGAACAGACATTTCATGTTGAAAGGCAAGTTATAGTAATAATAGAATAGAGAACAACAGCTGAATAGGTGTGCGCTATGCTAACGTAACACACTGATGGTTATTCAGCGACATGAAGCATAAACAACGAACTGAATAGGTGTCTCGTATGTTAACGTAATATATTAACAGTTATTCACATAACTATAGCATAAAGAACATAATATAACAAGTTCACCAAACTCACCATCTCACTCCTAATCACTAAATCCTTTAAATTCTTCATCCTCGGTGTCGCTTCTGAACAACTCCGCCAACTCCGGAGGTAGACGAAGCGCCGCTTCCTCCTCTGCGTGGCTGTCGTCAGACTCAGCATCAGTTCCATTTCCAATTATTCTGCTCTTTCTCAGTTGTCTTTATAGCCTAAGTTGTTAGTGGTAATGTTTACATTTTAAATTGTCAGTGGTACAGGTGCAGCAGATGCTGGTACACAAGCCTAGAGCGCCCTCTAACCAACACCTGAAATATTTTAATATATAAGTCACACCTGAGTATACGTCGCACCCCTAGCCAGACGATGGAAAAAAGTGCGACTTATAGTTTGGAAAATACGGTAGTGCTGTTCACACTGTCACAGAAACATCAGATACAGGTCACATATGGGCAAAAAGTCAGATTTGGGCCACTTTTGCCTGCAGTGTGAACGAAGCCTATGATACAGCTCTAAGCGATCAGTTTTCGATTCAGCGGTCGCCACGGCAACTCACCTGCCTCCATTCAGACCTGCTGTGTCTTCTGCGTCCTCTTCCACTACGTCCAGAATCCTCCTGACTGAGAGTTCTAACCTCAGCATCCATATTTATCACTGCCTCTCCTCTGCACACGACCAAACCATCTCAATCTGACCTCTGGGACTTTATCTACAAAACATCTAACATCTGCTCCTCTGATGTACTCAACCCTAGTCCTATTCATCCTCGTAAGCCATAAGTTAAAGTTGTTATGTCTATATTTAATCTTATCTTATCTTTGGAAAGAGCAAAAATCTCAGTTTTGTGTGGAAACAAACTGTACTTTCATCTTCGCAGGGTATGAGTCATTCTGATTTTGTTTATTCAATTTATTTCTAATAGGAAGACTTGTTATGACTAGTCTTGATAGAAGAGTGTTTCATAAATTTTAGCACATGTGTAAGTGTTTGGGAAAGTGCTGTGGCACATAAGCTTCTTCATTTAGATTCTTTCATCTGCATTATTGTTATAAAGCACAGACTGTAGCCAGGAGCTGCACTGCTTTCACCATATTCTTTTAACTTATTTTGTTAATTTGGTAACTTTTTTTATATTTTTGCTTGATCCAGTGTCTGGTCTTATTTAATGTACTTGCTTCAGCTCAGAGACATTTTGGACAATTCTTAGTTTCCAACTTGGTATAATGGCTCATTTTAATTCATTGTCATTTCTCTTTAAAAAAAAAAAAAAAAGCAGATTTTTTAGTTTTGGGGCAAACTCAGAATCTCAAGTTTTCATCCATCCATCCATCCATCCATCCATCTTCTTCCGCTTTATCCGGGGCTGGGTCGCGGGGGCAGCAGTCTAAGCAGAGATGCCCAGACTTCCCTCTCCACAGACACTTCCTCCAGTTCTACTGGGGGGACCCCAAGGCGTTCCCAGGCCGAGAGACGTAGTCCCTCCAGCGTGTCCTAGGTCTTCCCCAGGGCCTCCTCCCGGTGGGACATGCCCAGAACACCTCCCCAGGGAGACGTCCAGGAGGCTCAGGAACAGATGCCCGAGCCTCCTCAACTGACTCCTCTCCATGTGGAGGAGCAGCGGCTCTACTCCGAGCTCGTCCCGTGTGACTGAGCTCCTCACCCTATCTCAACAAATAATATTTATTGTTCACCTAACATTCACATGTCTTACTCACTATCATTATTTTTTTTTACCTCGTCTTACAGCCAACTTACTATACACTATTCAGAAAAAGTATTCTTTTGTTGCATTGTAAAACTTAAAATTTATAAGTTTTTAGATGTATGGACATCAAATAAGGCGATTAAAAATATATTAGTTGTTGAAAACTTGAGATTTTGAGTTGGTCTCAAAACTCAAAAATCTTGAGGGATCCTGTTGCCTTGAGTTTTTGCAACTTTTTTTTTTTACAGTGTACTCTTATACTTGGTGCAGGTCATCTGTTCTAATGCCTTTACAAATACAAACACAGTGGCTCTGGATAAAAGTACAGACCTCTGCAAGATTAATAATATTAATATTATTTTTTGTATTTCAGTGAAACATGTACTGAGAGAAACTGTCAGACTTATTACGAGTTCAAAAATATCACTGTTTCTCAATTTCCAACATTTATATTTTGAAGTTATGTCTCTGTTTTTACACTACTCACCATTAGTCCAAACATCCTCCCTAATCCCTCTATAGCGCCCCCTACAGTGGTCATGCCATTTTATAGTGGTGTCCAAATGTCTAGAGGATTTAAAATAGTGCACTCAAAATTTCCCACAATTCACGCATTTTGAAAAGCAGTGGACATTGATGGTCACTAGAGGTCAGTATAGACCAGAATGCTTTGCGAGTTTCATCGGAGAACAGCGGGACTTTAAACTGTACACAACACGTCTGAATGAAACCAGTTAGAAATGCCTTTTTTACTTCTGTCACATCATAATCAGAAATAAAAAGCTCTTAAATAAACCGTTGCAGCGTAAATTGCTAACGTTAGCTTAGCCAGCGTTCAGCCTCCCCACGTAAGGCACAGAGCTGCAATAATCCTCTGTTTTATTCATCACAGCCATAATTCATGTTAAATATCACACATATTATTATTTATCTATAAATACTAAAACATCAAGTGAGTCTGGTCAGGCTTTATCACAGAAGAACATTATCAGCAGAGTCGCGACAAACTTTTTTTTACACAGATGCCAAAGTCACATGATCACCGGTGAGAGAAAAATAGTGTGCGAGTCTGAATCATTCACAAAATGAGTGCACTACAGTCCACTGTATAGTGCTGGACTGTATAGTGATTGAGGAGTTAGGGGCTAGGGATAATGTTCAGACACAGCCTGAGATAAACTGTTACAGTGTAAAGTCACTAACGTTAGCTTAGCTTAGCTTAGCTTAGCCTGTACAGGTGACAGCTTCCCCTCTGCAATAATCCACTCTGTTTTATTCATTAAAGTTGTAATTCATGTTAAATATCACCCATATGATTATTATTTATCTATAAATAACTAAAATATCGTTAAAGTCTGGTTGGGCTGTATCACAGAAGCCCATTATCAGCGGAGCTCGCTGAAGACGCCAGAGTCATGTGACAGAAAAACAGTGAGCAAGTGTCGGAATCTTTCACAAAATGAGTGCAGTAGTGTGCTGTATAGTTCTGGACTGTAGAGAGACTGAGGGGTTAGGGGCCAGAGAGGACGTTCGGACGCAGCTTTAGCCTTATCCTACAGTCACAAGATGGCCGCCGGAACTGCCACTGCCATGGCCACTCTAGTATTCTATGGTTTATGATTCATTCAGATTCTCTTTTTTAGGCAAAGGCGCTTCTGGAAAACTCTTCAAAACACTGCAATTCATCAACATCAGAACTGTTTTTTTGCTTTCAGTCTATAGTGTTTCAAAAATATAAGTATTAATTAGTAAAATATCTCACCCTAAAATCTAAAACTAATTGAATTTTGATCAAAAAGGGGTTCAGCGTGACTTGTTTGTGATGGTGGTCTCATTACAAAGTAGCACTAACACTTCTGGGGAATGCGTGAGCCGAGCTGCTGGACTGTTTTTCTCCCAACATAATTACTGAAGCCATTATGCAAATGAGCAGGACATTCTTTCATGACAGTCGCCTTGTTGCTTTCGGAGCACTCTCTAAAAGACTTCATTATCTGGCCTTACATAGATGGCAGTAATAGTAGGGCAGTAACGTCGCCGTGTTATTACTAAGTTAAGTTATGGCGTGAGAGAAAGGCTTTTGTCTCGGAGCCAGTCTTTCATGGAGAGAGTTCTGTTCTTGGTGTCGCTGGCAGCCTCCTTTTCTGTCTCCAGTGAGTCTGATGTGCTGCAAAAGATTCTCACAATATTCACTCCAAAGAATTTTGACCACATAACAGCCCTGAATCTGACTATCAAAATGCAAATACGATAAAAAAAAGGTTTGTGAGGCTGGAGGAATTTTAAGTCGCAAGTAAAAAAGTCAGAAAACCTTGGAATGTGCAAAAACTATGTTGAATTAAATTTATGCAGGAATACAAACCTCTTTATTTACTACAAACTGGGTCCAGGTTACAGGGTTCATACACTTTTTTATCAAGAATTTTCCATGACTTTTCCAAAACCTTTGACTAAGTTTTCCAAGAGCCTGAATAACTGAAATGACTTATAAATAGTATTCAAAATGTGCTAGAAACTTAGAAACTTATAATCTTTTTCTGCATTTTCATTTGTTAAATTTGGAAATTAGTCAGTTGGGGGAAAAAATAAAATAAAAAATTGGGCTCAGAAATATATTATTCCACTATTTTTATTGACTTATAGCCTACAGCTGTGATTAAAAGATAATTATGCTTGGTAAATTGGTTCCGAACGCATTTTAAAGAGTAAATAATTATATCTTAAAGTAATCATCTGCAGGCTGAGAAAGGTTTAACTCGGAGTGGCCAAATGTTACTCAGACAGTTTAAATTTCCAAAACTTTACACCAAAATATAAAATTCCAAATCTTTTCCAGGGTTTGAAATTGCATTTTAAAATTCCATGACTTTTCCAGGTTTTCCAAGACTGTACTGTTAAACTGAGAAATCATGACTAAAACATTTTTTTTCAGTATTTTTATTTTGCTTTAGTTTATTTTATATTTATACTTTTTCTTGTAAATCATTTCTATAGCACCTTTTGCTTTTGATGCTCACTTTATTTTCTTGTTTTCTGTATTAAGAGCTGCCTTAAGTGAAATTCTCTGCTTGTGAGATGAATAAAGTTCAATCTTATCCAATCTAAATGACGTCAGAGGGGGACCACAAACTACATTTAGATTCTCACGATATTTGCTGATGTGGAAATATCGATACACTTGCGACGTATTGTGCAGCCCTGAGCTTAGCGTTTCTCGAAAAAGTCATTCTTCGTTCTTTCTTTGGGGTGGCAAGGCACGGTGACATTTGAAAAGTGCATTTCCCTCTTCGCTCTGTCAATCTGTTCCTTTCTCTTGCAGACCTCCCCCTCCATCTGTGCACCACACACACACACACACACACACACACACACACACACACACACACAAAGCACCTACAATGACCCTGGGGCCCATTAAGAGTCCAGCCTACCAAATCTGTCACATCCAGTGTTGGACAAAAGTCTGTCCCTGTGCACTGATGGCTTGTCATCACCTGTGTCAGGATGATCGATTAACTGAGAAGTCTCCAAATGTTGCTCTTCTGTCTGCACTCTCCTCTTTAGCCTGATTAAAGTCACACTATTGCTCTATTTGGATCTTAAAATAATGTATTAAGCTTTTATTCTGGAGTGTAGGGCATGGGAAGTGAGGTCCAGGGGCGAGGAGAGTTCTCTTGGGACCACAAAATGTTTTTTACTTGTTTTGTTGGATTTACAGAATAAAGCAGAGACTTGAAACTCTCCTTGCCTCTTTTACCTCCACCATGTTTAGAATATAATTTTTGTGGTAGATGAACCTTTAACTGGATGAATGGCCCTCCTGACCCTTCGTCAACTATTGGCCCTTTTCCACCAGCACTACTTGGTTTTACTCTGCTCGGTTCTACCCTGCTTTGTCAGCTTTTCCATAAGGCAACTGTTACAAATACCAGGTACTTCTTTAGTACCTGCTTGGCCGAGGTTCCAACCGAGCCAGAGCAGTTCTAAAATGTGATGTTGACAGCTTGGCCCTGTCCCAATACTCGTACTTGTGTCCTTCAACGCTGAGGGGCACAGGTACGTAGTGTGTCCCAATACTCTTCAAAGTTTGGAACCGCGCTTCATCAAACACTTCCAGTCAGTGTGGATCAGAGCGGACCCATAATGCCTTTCATTGTGATGTTTTCGAACGACGCGTTTGTTTCTTAGCGACTTAGCAGTAAGCGCTAACTGGCAAAAATGAAAAGTAACCCATTAACAGAACAACTGATGGACATTTTAAATGAGATTAACCATTGTCCAGGTAACAACTCTGTTAAAACATTAAACACGTCTGATCTTTCTGTAGCAAAACTGTTATTAACTTTCAGATAAATCCAGCAGCAGTTCAGCAAACAAACCGCTAAAAGACAGCGCTGTTTATGCTATTAAATGTTTTTACCTGGTGACTTTCATAACAGTGTCCAAGAAGTGTGGACTGTCCCAATTCTCCTTTTTAGCCCCCTGCATCTTCGTGCACTCACGCACTTCATGCACTTTTAAAAATGTGCACTTCAACAAAGTGTGTAGTGTGTAGTGTGGATATGGGGAAAGGGCCATTGCTGGTCGCTGATTGGTCAGAGAATGTTGTCAGTTGTGAGTCATACGTGTGATGTACCCACAAAAACAAACCAGCATGTTTAAGAGTTACTTCTGAATTACACTGAATCATCCGTGCACTGAATGCGGTGCATGTGCAGTCTCCAACAGCAGCCAGCGGTCACAGAAGAGGAGCTCATGTTTATTTTAGAGACTATTTCCCCTGCCATGCTACATAAATCAATACTAGTCTTTTTACTAGGGCTGCACGATATGGACAAAACATGTGATATTCGATAACTATGTTGAAAAAATTGCGATAACGATATTATTGCGATATTTGAAAATAGCGCCTACTTTTTGAACATAGTACGTTAAATTCACTACATTTCACAAAAATGTAAGTTCCTGTATTTACAAGTCAAAACAGCCACAAAATTCAAACTTAACACAGACTAAACCAGGAATAAAACAAGGCTAAGCTGTGACTAAATTAATTAAATTACCACTAAAACTGGACTTTTTAAACATTTTTATTTAGTCACAACACATGTTCTTTTAAGGCTCTGGTGGAAAATTATTCTTCAGTGTAAATCTCTGTCAGATGGAAGACCACAGCGTTATTGTGATATATTTAGATTCTTGCGATACGGATATTGTGTTTGCTGATATTGCGATAACGATAATTTTGCGATATATTGTGCAGCCCTACTTTTTACTCACGTTTAATGTCTCGTTCTGACCCCGTGTCCTCAGTTAAGATGCAATGTTTACAGCGATGTGAGCGAGAGGCTGCTCAGCTGTTTTTATTTTGAGATTTACCAGATCCTCTTCACTGGTCCCGGGTCTGACTTCCTGTCTGGCTCCATCTGCCCTGTTCAGCTTTATGCATAATGGCTCCGGCATACGTAAAAAAAAGATAACATACATATTTTTGTTGGAGTGCCGGACACAGAGACGTACAACGAAGCCAGTGTGAACTGGCATTGACTTGATTTTGTTGCGAAGGACGTACAGGAAACGCAACAGATTAAATGTGAATTTGCCTTGCTGCTTGTAGCCATTTCCATCTTTTTTCTTTTGCTTTGCGAGTGACCAAAAAACACAAAAAACAGAACAAAGTATGACATTAAGGCACCACTGTCCCCGCCCACAATAAACTGGTTCTATGAAGTAATGAAAAACCACCCAAACTGAGAAAAAACGAGTGGAGTAGAGCAAAACCAAGTAGTGCGGGTGGAAAAGGCCCATATTGCAAATATAACTAGGGATGCACCGATACCGATACCAGTATCGGGTATCGGTACCGATACCATGTCCAAGTACTCGTACTCATATTCATAAAAGTGGGCCGATACCAACAACCGATACCACTTCACAGCGCTGTCACGTGACCCTCCCCTCTCAGCTGAGCAGTGAGAACCAAGTGGAAGGATTTCAAAGTGAACTGTATGGAGATAAAAACAAACCTGACTCTACATTCTGCTCAACCAGACTTATCCCAAATCATATGTGAGTCCTGAAACTTAAGCAGTTGTCCTTTTGTTGTCCTAGTTGTCCCGAAAATTATATAAGCGCGGTGTCTGAAGCAGTTGTTGTCTGATAAAACATAAGAAGTACCGTTGCTAATTGTGTTAGCTGCTGTGTTAGCTGCTGTATGTCTTGGCGAATCTTCGCTGGTTCTGCGCAGATGCTCAGTCTGTCTTTAAAATGATTTCAGCGACTGAATAGAGAAGAATCTAAGCTTTAAAATGAGGTATAACATGTCCATGTTGAGCAAATCTTAGCCATGGTTAGCTGTGTTCAAACCACTCTGTTGTAAAAATAACTTGGCTTCGCAGAGCGGGGACAGACGGCAAAAAGACGACACGGTATGGGATGAATGAGATACAGCAGTGTGACTGTATAAACTATAAAGTTACCCCTATATAAGTACTCGTATCGGTACTCGGTATCGGCGAGTACTCAAATGGAAGTACTCGTACTCGTATCGGTTTGAAAAAAAGTGGTATCGGTGCATCCCTAAATATAACTCAATGTACAAGCTGCTAATAAGATAAGTAAGGGCCTCTGGAAATGATTCTTCTTAAGTCTTAACCAGAAAGGGCGTAAAAGTTGCATTGTGTTGCTTTGAAAGGCCTTCATGTTCATTTATTTCTGCACACACACACTGCAGGGCTGTTTATCTCCCCGGCGACAAAGTTTTGTTGCACATCGGGAAGTTAATTGCTCGGCTCATTAGCAGTGTTTGGGAGCTGTGGGGGATGTGATATTATGTGCTGATAGTGAGTCATTTTACAGTCAAAGAGGTGATCTCCAAAAACCTGGGCCTGAGAAAATGGCTTGAGTGCTTTCGGACAAAGCCTCGTGTGATGTGTTCATTCCCCTCATTCATTTTTAATGGCCTTTGAAGACAACGCTTGTTTTCCATCAGCACCGCCATTTTTTGGCAGCGAGGTAAACAGATGGATCCTGACAGTGAGCGAGCGCCTCACAACAAGTATCTCCGCGCTGACAGGATACAGTGCCCTGCCCCGTTGTCTTCCCCTGTCCCACAGGTAGCCAGTGCAATAAAGCGTGCAGTATTATGGGGATTTATGGCGCACCAAAATGGGACTAAATACCTGTATGGAGCTGTTGGCTCAGTCACAAACAACAGAGCATCTCCTATGGTTCTGGTTGTAAACTGCTGTGGGTTTATGGCTGCATTTTTACAGAAGGGATCGGTTTCCGTCAATAAAACAACACTTTGTAGTGAATAGCAATGCCAGCAAAGAATGCAAAGAGGGTTTTGTCAAAGGAGGAAACTACAAATCACCACACACACACTGCCTTTTCTGTTGTATACTCATGATTTTGAAAAAAGTATCTAATTGCAATTTTTTCGACAGATATTGTGGTTGTGATATAGATCTGTGTATTTTCTAAAATCAATGTACAGTTCACAGTTTACATTTTAAGCATGGGATGGAGCATTGACACTTGAGAGAAAATTTAAATATTCACTGCTCAGCAAATACAAGGAGTCACAGGCCTTTCAGATTAGTTTAGTTTATTCTTTATTTCTCAGGGACCATGTACAAATACATTAACCTCTTAAACCTGAATAGAGCCTGACGGGGCTCCGCCCCCTTGCGTCCGCTTGTTGGGACCATAGCGGGGAGATACAACGGCTGACACACACATGTTTGACATCCTCGTGTTCGGACAATTCATGGCAACAAAACTATCTACTTCAATTTCTATTCAACAGTTGGATTCTGCCTGGATTTTTTTTTAAAATAAAACATGTATATCTTTCCATTACTTTGTTTATTTGGCACAAATTTTGCTGCAGTAGACCAAGATATGTGAAATTTTCAATTTATGTTGTTATTTGCTTCACTACAGGAAGGAAAAAAGCTTTTTTGGAGGGAAAATATGTGTTTTTTTCAGGCGGAAATTAGAATAATCCATTTCAACCTTAATTTATGGTCAAACAATATTATTTATTAATATTATTTCTCTTCCACAGTAATCCCCAAAGTCCACCAATTAATTTGCTACCAAGGTTAGCTATGTACACCTAGTAAATGCTAAGTAAAACCTTAATAAATACAGATATAGAATTTTTGGGAAAAAGGCCTCAGAGCTTAACAGGTTAACCCCATAGAACCCAGACATAGAAATATTTGTTGGAAAAAAAATCATCCGTGCTAAATTTTAGTCAACGGGGATGGGTAAGAACAAAAATGTTTGGTAAGCAGCATTCATGAATTAGTTAATACATTTTAAAAAATGTATATGTACATATACAGCATACATATGTATATGCTGCATATTTGCAACAGAGTTTAATTCATAATTGATAAAAGTACTTACAAATACAAGTTATTAGTAGCAAATAATGATGAATACAGGTAAACACGGCGTTAGTTTGACTGATGTTGGCACAGCTGATTACTGAGAATGTGTTTTTTAAGGTTTTGAGAAAAATGATGAAGATCTACAGACGACTTGAGATCTACAGACGACTGCCCGGGAGCTGATTCTGTTGTTTGATAGTTTTAAATGAGAAGGTTGATTGTGCAAAGTGATGGGAATTTCAGCTCATTTCAGTGAAGCCGGATCAGGCTCGGTTGACCAAAAAGAGCCGGTTCTCAAAATGGCTCTTCATTTTACCATTTTTACCTTTTATATTTCAGCCAAATTTAGCACAGTTTTGACAAATGACTTGTATTGTGTACTCTTATATAACTCAAATACATGGATTATGATGACGTATCCAAAGGTTCTGCACTGTAAAAATAAATCTGTAAATTTTACGGTTAAAAAATGGCAGCTATGGTTGCCAGCAGGGGCGGACTGGGACTGTAAAACAGCCCTGGAGTCGGCCCAGCCCCCCCCCCCCCCCCAAAAAAAAAAAAAAAAAAAAAAAAAAAAAACTTTACAAAGTTGTCTTGGATTGTATAAAGCAAAAAGCACAATTTCAATTAGAAGTTGTTTATGATAGTAAACTAAAAATCAAAAATCTTTAGATCTTCTAAAGTCGTTTGTGATTGTATTAATTAAAAAAATATAATTTCAAGACTTTAGGAAATTGTTTATAGGTCTCAACCTGGGTAAACAATATAAAATGTAGGGTTGTATAAATGTCAGAGAGGTCAATATGTAAGCTACTTCATCCCTTTTCCTACCAAAGCTTACCTTTAGATTCATACAGGGACATCACTAGGGTTTAGACCTGATTAGGTCCTGGTTTAGACCTGGTTTTGTACAGGTTTAGTTCCGGATTTTAATCTGATTTGATCCTGGCACAGACCTGATTAAGACCTGGTTTTGTCCCTGTTTAGACCTGGTTTAAACCTGGTTTAGCTATAGTTTTGGACAGCGTATACCTATTTTAGTTAGGGTTTAGTCTTGGTTAGACCTGGTTGTGTCATGTTTTAGAAATAGTTTAGTCCTGGATTACACTATGACTTATTATTGGAGGGCTTGGGAACATCCCTGGATTTAATTCACATTAGATATAGTTGCAATAGTAGGTTTAAAAGCTGTCATCTGGACTGGGTTTTAAAGTTGAAGACGTTTCACCTTTTATCCAAGAGGCTTTCTCAATTCTGAAATTTGATTTGGCTGTAAGAGAGCTCTCTTTAAAACCAAGTCCAGATGACAGCTTTTAAACCTATGATTGCAATGGAATCAGCCTGGATGAATGGGTCTTCACAGCCATATTAGATATAATATTATTCTTATTATTCATATTGTTACTGTTATGATAGTGTTTTAGAGCTATGTATAGGAAGTGGAATAAATATGTCATAGCCTAAATAGCTATGAAAGCCCTGTGTTTCATACAGTAAGCTATACTCACCACTTGCTCTGTGCACGGCTCTAACTGAGGTAAAAATTCATCTGGTTCTGTGGGCCCCTGAGCCTGAGCAGCGCTGGGCCCCCACCACCGCACTCTCAGCCTCTTCATTCTCATGTTGTACTGGTGGATGTGTCTATAGCACTGCTGCTGTCAAACAGTTCTGTTATATTTTTACATTTGAACGCCTCACATGCAAGCGACTTAAGCTTCTTTTCCCTGACTTTCTCTGCTCCGCCCTTCTCCTTTCGTTTTATTAACTGTTTTTTATCCATGACGTAAACGCACGGCAGCCTCTGCTCACGCGCCACCGCCGTCTTCACGGCCGCCTGTCGGCGGACTTGCGGACTTGTTCGAGTGCCTGACTGCATTGAGTGGCTGCAGCTGTTCTGCTTTCTTCTTCTACTCTGCTGTTGCGCATCTGCGCGGCTGCGCCCTCTCTGGTCTGGTTGTGTTGTGTTTATGGAGTCTATGTAAAACGGCCCACCGGCCGTCTCAGCGACCGGCCGTTCTGTGATCCTCCAGAATGCACAGATGGCCAGTCCGCCCCTGGTTGCCAGAATTCTACCGTAAAAACTACAAGAGGCCTGTATTTCATTTTACAGTATAATTTTATCACAAATGTTATTTTTACAGTTTTTGACTTGAGTTTTTATTATTATTTACTGCAAAATAAAGTTATTATCTTTCAAAAAAATAGGTTAATGTATATTTTAGTTTGTGACTTACGTTTTAATCAACATTTACTGTAAAATTTAAAGTTATTATCTTTCAAAAAAATAGATTAATGTATATTTTAGTTTGTGACTTACGTTTTAATCAACATTTACTGTAAAATTTAAAGTTATTATCTTTCAAAAAAATAGATTAATGTATATTTTAGTTTGTGACTTAACTTTTAATCAACATTTACTGTAAAATTTAAAGTTATCTTTAAAAAAAATAGATTAATGTATATTTTAGTTTGTGACTTAACTTTTAATCAACATTTACTGTAAAATTTAAAGTTATTATTTTTTGAAAAGGTGTTAAACTGTAATAAACACAGGACTCGATTTTTTTTAACAGTGCTATACTGTATACATTACAAAAAATAAAACTAAAAAATACAATTTTGCCTTATTTTTAATATTACAGTTAATTACCGTAACCAAAACAGTATTTTACCGATATATCAGTTACGGTCTTTTACTGTTGAGATTTCACAGATTTTTACCATGAAATCTACAGATATTTTTTACAGTGTGGTGCTTTGGAACTGCCCAGTGAAGTGACTCGCTCACAGAACCACTCTGATACATAAACAGCAGCATATAAACATTATACCACTATGATTAAGCATAAAAATAAACAGATGTTGACTTTTTTGTTTTTGCAACAGCTGACCTCAGACTCAAAAACTCCTTATTATAAATATGCAACCTAATAAAAATAAAACAGTTGCTTTCACCATCAACTATCTAACTGTATCTTTTAACTTTTGTTTTTTTTTCCCATGGCAGATTGGCGTTGAGGAAACCAAGTGCCTCAGCTCAGAGGCTCATCTGGTTTCTTCTCTCTGTTATTATCTGCCCTGTTTTTGAAAAGTATGGAGGACCGTGAGCGCCATGCGAAAAGGAATAATGCTTTTATTAAAAGAGTTTTTAAAAGAGCCTTTAATAAATGGATTACTAAATGCTTTTATTAAAAGAGTTTTTAAAAGAGCCTTTAATAAATGGATTACTAAATGCTTTTATTAAAAGAGTTTTTAAAAGAGCCTTTAATAAATGGATTACTAAATGCTTTTATTAAAAGAGTTTTTAAAAGAGCCTTTAATAAATGGATTACTAAATGCTTTTATTAAAAGAGTTTTTAAAAGAGCCTTTAATAAATGGATTACTAAATGCTTTTATTAAAAGAGTTTTTAAAAGAGCCTTTAATAAATGGATTACTAAATGCTTTTATTAAAAGAGTTTTTAAAAGAGCCTTTAATAAATGGATTACTAAATGCTTTTATTAAAGAGTTTTTAAAAGAGCATTTAATAAACGGATTACTAAATGCTTTTAATAAAAGAAGGATTAATAGCGTTATTCATTAATCCATTTACGAAACCGATTTCTAAATGTATTTACAAAACCTTTTCGGAAAAGCATTTGCAAAACGTATTAGCTTCTCCTTTTAGCTTTTCCGTGGCATTCCTGGTCCTCCTGGCTAAAGTTAATTAAAATAAAAAGAAAAGCGATGTAACGAGCTCTGTGATTGGTCAGAGCTACTTGAGCTCTGATTGGCCAGACAATAGGGGTTATGCGCTAGCTACTTCCGCATTGGACTAAACGGAACAAGCAGCCGGACAAGGGCAGCTTCAAAAAACATATTTATGTCGTACACATCGCAAAATAAAATCACCAAACTAACGCTGCTATGGACTAACGCAGTTTTATCTTCAAACAAGGGTTTTAGCATTTGTGTAGTTAAATATTTAACTAATCGCTGCATTATTCCTTTTCACGTGGCGCTCACGGTCCTCCATAGAAAAGATCCTTTCAGAAAAAAAAAAAAAAAAAACAGCTTGCAGATGGGAGCTCTCACCGTTCACTTCTTTGTCGTTCGTGCCTGACCCATCACTACTTCAGATCAGGTCTAAACTACAGATGCAGCACAATTTATACAGATTAAGACGATATTTTCTTCTCTGCCTTGGACATTAAATCACATAAATAATTGCAGCCTTAAAATTGCGATTAGATTTTGATTAAATCAAATGGAAAGTGCACATTAGTGTACTCCAGATAAAACTAGCTAAAATAATTGCAATAATGTACAAAATGAAACATCTATTGAACATAAAATCTTTGCATCTTCTATACAACACTCTGTTTCTTCCATACCTAAATTATTGCCTAGAAATATGGGGAAACACTTATAAAACAAACATAAATCCTATTTATTTACTTCAAAAGAAAGCTGTTAGAGTTGTTAATAAATCTGATTATTATGCATCAACAAATCCTATTTTTTTTTAAACTAAAAACATTGAAAGTTTTTGATCTTGTTGACCTGAATACAGCCACAGTGAAGCTTACAAACATACACTCCCTCCTTGTACACAGAAGTTATTTGTAGAAAAAGAAAGTCAGTATAATCTCAGAAGAATAGGTTCATTTAAGAAAATTAAAACTAGAACAAATAAAAAAAGTTTCTGTGTCACTGTTAGAGGTGTAACTCTCTGGAATGCACTACATGATAGAATCAAAAGATCAAGTACAATTGTATCATTTAAAGGAAAGTATAAATCTATGATTTATGAGAATTATGCAGCTCTGGAATGAGTCTCTAGGTTTGTTGCTTGTTGTCTGTTTTTTTATTTTTTCTCCACTTTTTCATTGTCAAATTTTTATATTGACATAGATAATTTGAATTATTATTTTGTAATCTTCTTGTAAATATATTGCTGTCTTGGGAAAGATCGATTTTTTTTGTTGGCATCATAAGTATGTATTACTTCTGCTTAAACCTTTTCGATCAGTATGATTTTGTCATTTTGTCATATTATCAAACTGTATATGACCGAATAAACTAACTAACTAACTAATAAATTGTGCAGCCCTATTGTATAGATGAACTGGTCGACAAATGCACTTGTATTGCATTGTGCTGCTCATGGAGATGCTCATACAGAGAGCAAATGTTACACTCTTGTTACATTTTCCATTCAGTTCTCAAGCTCCAAAGTCACTGGAAAAGACAGCCACACACAGAAATATAGCCTCTTCCTCGCCTGTCACATGTCACAGCAGTCTGCAGTATGGCGCCCATCGCAGGCTGTTATTGTCACTCCCAAACATCCTATTTATTAATGGCTTTCTGGTGACGGCTGTTGATCAGTGCAGCTTGTGTTCAAGGACTTGTTGAAGGTCGTCGTGTGCCAGTCTCTGCGATGCCGTGTAAATCGATTATGGCAACAGCTCTCTCTGAGGAAGCTCTATCAGGAGGACGCAGCGCCGAAAATCTACAGAAGCACGACTGAATATTGAACACGGCTTATACACGACAAGCCCGCAGTGAGACAACACAACTGCACGTGTGAAAAGTGATAAATTTAACAATCTAACATTCTGTGTTTTTGATTTTAGGATGAAAACATAGCCTGGACCACTGTCAACCTAAGTGAAGTGTAATGGGCTCGACGTCGCTTCTCTTCTGTTTCCTATGCAAGAAAGTTGAAAAATGTTCACATTTTCATTGTTGACGCCTGATGAGAACCAATCAGCACGAGTTTAGTCAACAAACAAATGAGCTGACTGATGTTTCGCAGACACTTGGAGCAACCTGGAGGAAAAAATAATCCCCTTGTGTCAGGCTTTAGGACGTTTCCAGTCAAGATTACAGAGACAAAACAATAACCCCCCTTGTCCCAAAAAAGCCAGTAGCTTATTCACCATTTTTTCTTGACTGCTATAGAGCTCAACAGTGACTGGCCACGCCCGGTTCTGGAAGTAAAAAAAAGTTCAACGGCTTGAGGGAGTGTAGAGGTTAATTAGTTTAAAGCTATAAATGTTGTTACTTTAGACTGGTAACATCGAGGGTTGGTTTTCTTAGTTTTAAAGGTACAGTCAGCTGATAATATCATGTGTTCATCTTTGTGCATTCTTTGAGAAATGTGCGACTTTGTAACTGTGAGGGAAACACACTGGGCCTCACTGTAGATAACATAAAACACACACAGAGGGATAGAGTTTAATTTGGTTCCTGATTGTAGTTTAGTGTAACTGCCACTAGGGGACGCAGTTTAGTGGGTGTGGTTAAATGCTGATGAGATATAACTCCATAATAATGACCTGGATGAACTTTGGTGGCTGTGACAAACTGAGCGTCTGCAGCAGGAGCAGGGGTTGGCTCCAGCTCAGTTGGGACGGTCCCATGTGTTTGTTTACAAACTAAATTTGAGTAACAACTGTCTAGACGAATAAAGACATATAAACGGTCACATTTATATAGCGCTTTTCTACCTTCAT
This sequence comes from Bostrychus sinensis, assembly GCA_020698575.1. NCBI lineage: Eukaryota > Metazoa > Chordata > Actinopteri > Gobiiformes > Eleotridae > Bostrychus > Bostrychus sinensis. The sequence goes on from CM036239.1 coordinate 3,663,654, forward strand.
GGGTACTCAAAGCGCTTTACATCAAGGAACCGTTCACCCATTCACACTCACATACCAGTGTGCGCAGACACCAGAGGTAAGGTGGGTTAAGTGTCTTGCCCAAGGACACAACAACAGTATGCAACAGTGGGAGTGGGGTTTGAACCGCCAACCTTCTGGTTATTGGACAAGCGGCTCTACCAACTGAGCCACTGCCGCACATATGAAAAGTAGTGTTATAAAAGATCACGTTTGATGAGCTCGGGGGCTTTTCTGGGGACCGGACATGAGCTCTGTTTGTTGTGTCATGTAATAAACTTTTCTGTTCTGGACTCTCTCGTCTGCTCCTTGTTTTTGGATATATTATGTATTTTTTATTCTACAGGAGGCTCAGCTCTGTCGTAACTCTGACTATAAAATGATTAATTTTTCTATAAATACATATCTGAAACTTGTCAAGGCAAAGTTAACATCACATTTTGCTGAATTTTGTTAAAGTTCAAAGTTTTTGATCATCTTTTTGATAGAAATTAAACGTGTTATCATTATGAGTTACCACAGAGCTTATTAGCCTTTGCTGGGCTTTTAAACTCTTAATATATGCATTTTTTAAAAAGTCTGAGAAAAAATTAATGTGAAATGTACCAGATCCATGCACGCCTTGTTTTGTTATAGAACAGACTCAGCGACACCAAAAGTCTACTTCATTCAATTTGAACAAAATCTTGCTGTAAGAGCCTAGTTTATATTGGCCTAATTTTCTTTCCCCAATTGTTTAAAACCTGAAATTCCCTTCAATTTCACAGCCAATTAATTCTGTGGCAGACCGGCGATTTTCTTTGGACCTGAGCTCAGCACTCGCTCATGTCGCCTTCCCTGTGTTGGGTCATCACACAGCGGCGATGAGTTTCGTCGGTCGCTGTCGTTTGTCGCCTCCCGTGTGTCGAGCCCATAAAGATGTTGGATAGTCAGGGTCACTGGGGAGCTCAGAGTCGGTCGCCTCACCTCTGGAAGGCAGACCCATCGCTGGTGGAAAAGGTCATGGATCAAAAAATCTTGTTAGAGACAATCTGGAGTTCTCGTATGGGTCAGGGCTTGGCTGGTTTTGGACAGTGCACCTTTTGGGTTTGTCAAATGAATCTGACGCCACTCATGCTACAATTAGGAGGCGCTAGTGGCATTCTCCTTAGATTTTTGATAAGTTATTGGATTATTGGATGTTATTGGAGACTGTCAGCTTGAATAGGTATAGGCTCTTCATTTTTAGATCCAAAGCCAATCCAGGAACATTTGTTTTTGGACTGGATTGGTCCTCGATGCTGCAGTAGAAGAGAGTGTGGGGCTGTGGCCAAAGGAAGTGATAGATCTTCACAGAGTCTGAAGACCGCCTCGAGCTCACACACTTACAAGAGCACAGATATGAGCAGAGCTGAAAGACTGAGTGATGTCTGTGTGAGGAACAGTGAAGGAGACAGACGTCTGAAGCCACAGCAGACAAACGCAGCAGAGGGAGGGTCTGTGAGAGCCGGGCAGGTGAACTTGTGCTGCGTCTTCCTCTGAGATTCGAGGCTGTTTAGTGAGCGCTCATAGACTCAGGGTTATCTGTGTGTCCCAGCTGTGCCACGCAGCTGTCACCGCTGCAGTGCTCTGCTCTGTCCTGGCTCCTGGCACGCAGCACTCAGCCTCTGCCCAGCACACATTCATTCATCACTATGCATGGAGATGAGCTGCTTTTTTGTGCCATCACAGCCTCCTGTAGGTCTAAGTCTAGCTTTGGTCTGCTTGCTTCTATATTCTTCTGTCTTTCAATTAGTCAAGTCAATCTGCACACGATGAAAGTTTGCTTTTCAACACAGTTTTGGAATGTGTCTCCAGTCATTTCCCAGTAGAGGCCATGTGTCTCCTCTACAGTCTGCAGTCCCCAACCCGCTGGGTAAGAGCCTCAATTACCCAGAGCCTATCACCACAAACAGCCACTTTGCAGCCAACCACCTGTGACTCGGACTGTGGGAAGCTTTGGCGATGGCCTGGTACTTTGTGGATAACAGCCAATGCCTTGGGTTGGCCGTCCAACCATTGATTAAAGGAATCAGTATTGATTAGGGGAGCAGGGGACATCTGGAACGGACCAATTTATGTCCCCACATCAATTATTCAAATGGCTGTGCTGAATTGGATTAGAGGACGCTCTCTCTGCTATCGTTTCTACACCGCAACAATCTGCACCCTCTCAGCAAGCTGTTGTCACAAGTCTCCAGACAAGTCAGCCATTTGAAAGTCAAACTTTCTCCTGCACTGCACAAAAAGTGGAGCCAGTCAGTGTTGTGCTGAATAAAGCCAGTGGGACAACACGGGGACAAACTCCTTTTTTAACCTCCCAATCACTGCTAGTGCCTTGAGCCAATAGCAGCCCACACAGCGAGCTGGTTTTCTCAGCTTGCCCTTGTGTCTGCGCTGACATCTTGAGGGCTGGAAGCAGCAGAATGGCAGCGTCTGTTGGAGCCGGGCCCAGAGGGTTATTCATATTCATAATGTTGGTGTTAGGGAAACTGTGAAAACATGCGTGGCGTTGTTCAGGAGCGCTGGCTGGTTTTATGGCTGTGAGGGCTATTTGTGCTGGTGTACATTTGCTTCTACCTGCCAGCTCAGTCCCGCTGAAGGGCCCAGAATAATGTGCAGGGAATGAGAGCCAGAGAGTGCACCGTGGGCCGCAGGTGCCCCCTGTGATAGTCCACTGCCCTTTATCACAACGCTAACATTTACCTGTGCCAGTCATTTCATGCTCCGTTGTCAGCATCAGGAATAATCAAATAGTTTTGCAAAAAAAAAAAGATAATAAATAATAAGTTTACATTAGCATTACATAATAAAATTTAAAAGGCTGTTTAATCAAAGAATTTCATAGGAAACTGGCAACAAAAACATGCAATAAGATTACAAAAATGAAAGTGTGGCCAAGACAATAAATATAATATAATCTTTGTATTATTGTTGAGTTGAGTTGAGCGAGCCAAAGCTTTACTGCTTCCAGGGCTGCTTCCTGTTTACAGCACACTGTAGATGATTTTAGACCTAAAAATAAGAGGGCTGCATCGCTGTGATGGTTTTTTAAAAAGTAATCAAAGAAAAAGAGCACTTTACTTTTGGTATGAAGCCATTTTATGTGAAAAACAGAGAGGATTTTTGCAAAAAGGAATGGGAGCAGACTGGATGTAGAGGGATTTTTGATTGGTCAGTGCTTCCTGAAGTGGGCGGGGCTTTGTGAGAAAGGCGTGGGCTTGCGGAACTGAGCGTTTTGAGGCATCAGAACAGCTGTGCCAGTGAATAGAGGATTACTCAAACAGGAGTGAATGAAACAAAACAAAACACAACTCCAGGTCTGTTTTTGATGAGGGAACGACATTATAACATGGTAGAAAGCTTTAAAAAAAGTTGATTTTGCATAATACAGCCCTTTAAACATACACTGACCGTTCACCTCAGACGTGGAAAGGCATCAACATTTAATGCAAGATCACTGGGGATTTAAAAATAGGTCAGGTGTAGCAGACAGACTCATGGCTGGTGTAAAAGGTCAAACATCAAATAATCCTGTTAGATACTTCTCCTGCCCAGGCATCAGCTGCAAAACCTCAGTTAAGTGCAAACAAAACACTGCTTCCTTTGTGGCAAATACAGTGTTTTCTTCTCATTAATGTAGCTGTTATAGAATGTAATTAGAGATGTGATGAATCTTTTGAACGACTCTTCACCGTGAACGATAAGAGCCAAGTCATGGTGGTGCAGGAGCCGTTCTTTTTTCTTTTTGTTTTTTATGCTCCATGTAAAAATGAACAAGCTTTTGTGTTTGCCAACCACACAAAAAAAAAAAAAAAAAAAAAAAAAAACATATAAAACGGTAGAATACAAGCTCCAGCTCAGATGCACATTTGTCAGAAGTCTCTAGTTGTAAACAGTGTGTGTGCGCAAGGTTCATTGTTGCCTGCTTAGTTTTTACTGACATTTTTAGCATGGACATATGCAACAAACACACGTCCATCTCTGTCAGACTTGTGCTAATATGGTAAAGTCTGAAACACAGCACTTAAGAAAAAATCTGCTACATGCTAACAGTCACCTAAACCAGTGATTCCCAACTGGTGGGTCGGGAACCAAAGGTGGGCCTTTGCAAAAAAAAAAAACAAAAAAAAAAGATGAATAAAAAAGTTATGTTACTGTTACAGCTATGGCTGAAGCGAGCGCTGCTTAATTCTCAATTTTTCAGTGTTTACCTCTGAAAACGTCGTCAGAAGAAAAGTACATTTTGTTTACTTGAATCTTTTTGAATTGCGCTTTTTTATTTCATACATTTTGGTTTTGAATTAAACTGCATCTAACAGAAAGTAGAAGGAAATAGTTCCCTCTGTAGAATTCTTTTTGTGTTGACGGACTGTGATATTCTAACATTATTCTGTCACAGGTTTAATACATCTGATCAGTGAAAATATCTCTTTTTTTTGGGTTGTGGCTTGTCCTTTTAGGTGATGGTGGGTCCTGAAGACAGACCAGATGAGAACCACTGACTTAAACAACATATTCTTCTCCTGCAGGTGTAGTTTTGCTTAAATATAGTTTTGTAGCTTCACAATAAAGCCTCCAGCAGCCAAAAACAGAAACATATTTTCCCCAGCACCTGTCTGGAACACAGCAGTAATTCACAGTAATTCATTGTAAATAGGAGAAACGTGTAGGACATGTTGGCTGACCATAAAGTCATAATAAATTCAATGTTCTCGAGCAGGTAATCAATTCACTGCGGACCATGAATGGGTTCATGCAGTTCTGCTAATGTGGGTTTCACTGCCGGCATATGGCGCTACAGCCCGAGGAGCGAGTGTGCACTTTACAACGAATCGCATGCTTGTTATTGATCAGGAGTCGAAATGGAGAGAAAGCCCCTAAAGAAATGTACAGCACTGTGCAGGATTTTAGGAAAGGCTATGAACAAAGGAAGGTGTATCGATGTGAAAAAAAAACCAAAAAAAAATAGAAGCACTAGTCCTGTTTCACAAAACTCTGTTAGGTCCATATTCAGATTAAGCTCATGCTCTGAATAAGGTGTTTACATGCGCTACAGGAAATGGAATATATCTGTTTACATGTTAAACAATATTCTGATTAAGCTAGTTAGAGTTTTAAATGTTGTGTCAATATACAAGATATAAAACATATTTATAACGGAAATTTAAAACATTGCTGTGTTGTCAGTATTTAATAAAAGGACAAGAGTAAATTCTGGAGTGTAGCGGTGATAACTGCTAGCTTGTTTTGCTAAGAATAGCAGCACTTTTTTTTTTTATCAGTCATGAAGCCACCGTAACTTCAACAATAAAGGTAAGAACAAGTAATAATGCGATTAAGAGGTTTACATGAAGCAATAATTTGAATAAGATCAGAATACTCTTAGGGCCAGATTTATCAAAGGTTTGCGTGCACGCTAACTGAATAAGATGCGCTAAAATTGGAGCAAACCCAGACACAGTTGAGATTTGCGAGTCTTACAGGAGCAGAGCGAACGCAATGCAGATTTTGCAGTTTGTTTAGCACCTGTCTTAGTAAATATGGCCCTTGGTGTCTTATTTTGATTAAGGTTTATGGAGATCGGGAACCTACATCAGAAAACGACCGCTGAGTGATGAATCTTCCATGTTAATGATCACAGACAGAGAAACGCCATAGAGTTGCATTAGAAACCGCAGCATAAAAAGTAAACAATTGAGCCTTGAAACAACTCTTTTAACTGCTTTGTCACTCTTACTCACACATTAAAGTATCAAAATGCTTTTGTGCTAACGCTAACTCAAGTAATGTACATCCTAAACTGCACCATTGTTTTTTTGTTGAAAATATCCTGTGTGACACCAATGTGACGTCATGATCCTGTTCTCTGCTCTGAATATGACCTTAATCTGATTACGGTAATTCTAAAACGGTGTTTACCTTAATCAGATTAAGGTCATACTCAGAATAAACCTTAATCAAAATAAGACACCAAGAGTATTCTGATCTTATTCAAATTATTGCCTCATGTAAACATCTCAATCAGATTATTGCTCGTTCTTATCTTTTTTGCCAATGTTACTGATGGCTTTGTGACTGATAAAAACTTTCTTAATTCAAGAAAAAAAAAAGTCAAAGCATCGTTATTCTCAGCAAAAAAAGCTAGTGTTTTTTTATAGACAGCTGTTTCCGGTTTTAGGCAGCGCTCTGGGGCTTTCGCTTTGTAAAACAAACATTACATTTATTTTTAACATTAACATGAGTCAAACTAGTGATGTTATATAGTAAATAATTAAAATGTAGGGTCAGTACAACAGGACACTGTACTGCACAGGAAGCTGGGACTAAACAGGATACAGAAGGTGTAGCGTAGCGTTAGCATTAGCTTTACCTCCAGCCGCTCACCGCTACACTCCAGGATTTACTCTCGTAAATACTGACAATGCAGCAATGTTTTAAATTTCCGCTATAAATATTTTTTTAACCTTGTATATTAACACAACATTTAAAACTCTAACTAGCTTTATCAGAATATGCTTTAACATGAATACACTAATATTGCAGTAATGCATGTAAACACCTTATTCAGAGTAAACACACTCAGTATCTTATTCGGAGTATGCTCATATTCAGATTATGAGTAAACGCAGTCAATGACTCACAATGGTTCTGGGATAAATGCTCTTCTCCTATATCTCAAATGGAAAAGAATCTACTAATTATTTGCTCTTTCAGTGAGGGAAGTTAGTATCTTCAGTCCATATCTCAAAATGAGAGAGATCATGTTGTCCTTGTCCCATCACTAAACTTTTCTTAAAAATAATTAAATGTTTTTTTTCACAGCTCACTAAAACTTTTTGCATGTAAAAAAAAAAAAAAGATTGAAAAGTGACATTGTGAAAACCGACAGCCTGCGCAGAGTTGTTTTGATCAATCTTGTGTCCTTCATCTTTTTTTCTGGCTCTAAACACAGTCTGGTTTTGCCTTTCCAGCTTTCTCTCTGCCCCAAACATTTGCAAGACAGACTAGACAGGGAAAAAAATGGACTTCTATCGGTAATTGTGCCCATCTGTTTGCATTTTCCAGTCAATATCTGCTGAAATTAGAGCCATGAGTCTGTGTCCAAATGCACTTCTTGTTGATTTCCGCTCTCCGTCCATCCTCGCCGCTCTCCACATCATCGCAGCTCTCATTGCTCATGTCCAAAAGTTAAACACAATAGTTTTAATAAGTCTGAAATGATTTTGGCAGCGTTAATTTGCCGAAACACGCCACAGTTTGATTGCGTGAGAAGCTTGGGTCAAACTCTGAGTGAGTCATTAGCAGCAGCTGTAAAAGAGTGTAAAGCAGAACAGTTGAACTTTAGCTCTGTGCCATCGCTTCAGAGAAAATAAAAACGTACGAGTCTATTTTTGTAAAATAAATCTGCTCTTCTGCCTGTCTTTTTCTTGGAAAACATGTTAAGGCAATAGGTCAAAAGAAATTCTGATTCCTGTATTATAAAGTCAGTTGAACTTTCACCAAATACTGTAGTAAAAACTGAAGTAAAATCTCTAAGTCAGATCTGTTGAGGACCACTACAAAAACAAGGACATGTAACAACCAAACAGGAAGTCTGCTGTTTAAATGTTAGAGTATGTGTGTCCTGAGTCGCTCACCTTTTGCTATTTTTCAGTCTTCTAACAGACGTTCGTAAAGACGTTAACTGGCTAACGGTAGATAAACAAAAACTCTGCATATTGCTCTACCTCTGTGGTAATTTTTGTGTATTTATGCTAAGTGTTTATAAAATAATCATGATATGAAAATAATTTTGATGCACAGGGAACGCTCAGGTCACACTCGGGCGACGTTCTTTCAGTGATCTTAATGTTTTTGTAGCTAACATTGTCCGTCTTATTATTTTCTGATTAACGTTAGCTTAGCCCACAATCTTATTTTGAAAGCCGGAAACAAGGAACCAGATGTGAAAATTTGTTAGTGTAATTATCCCAGCCTTAAATTAGAGCCAATCACAAGCGAAAAATCCAACAAATAATTCCGAAAACGCCAGAAAGGTGAGCGTGGCCATAGCACTGCTGAGCTTAAACCTCGGGCGTTAGCGCTATTTCATACAGCCACAATAAAATATTTGTAAAAGACTACTATCCAACCAATATATGATTATAAATGTAAGAAAATGTACTTTTATTTTATACAATTTGCATTAATGAAGATATCAAATGAGCGATTTTATGACTTAAGATTTTAGCCGAAAGTGTCACACACACTAAATGATAAAAAAGTCATGATTATTATCACAGAATCAGCATAAATCAGTTTGTAAGACAAGACAATGATAAGAAAGTGGCTTCCAAGGGGCCCACCCCATGCCCCAAGTAGCAATAGAGCTAAAATTGGGCAGGTACAAAAATATATTTTCATTTTTGAGCTGGCGTGAGTAAGACGTGAGGGGTCCTTCTGGGTTACTATGGTTACAGAGCTCACTGATCTGACAGCGGGGGATTCAAACGAGCTTGGAAGAACTAAAAACTCCTAAATAAAGCGAACTCTAGCTCTGTTTTAATTAAAACGACTGTGGAGCTCACGCCATGAGAGTCTCCAGGTCAGAGCCTAAGGACAAAGCATGGACTGTGTATGAAGAACAGAGGATTGGTTTTATTATTAAGAAGCTACTTTTGAGGAACGCTAAGACCTCTGTGGTGAGTTTTGCAAACGTTTATTTGTCCTGGTGCTACTTCTTTAGCTTTCACTAGCAGCTAAGTTAGCTACAGACAGGCTTCAGGACACAAACACAACAGCAGTCTCTCGTCTCACGTTTACTGGTCCCATGTTGGACACTGGTCCCACAGATGAATGAGGCGTGAATCTATGTGGGTTTACATGAATCAGGGTGACCACCTCAAAAAGTACAAAAAGTGGGACAAGTTGTGCGATGGTGGAACAACTCGAGAAATAAATGTTTTCATACACAAATCTAACTCCTCGAAATCCCGTTCATCTGTAATTCCGATCTGACCATCCCCCTTAAACATAGTACAGTGGGACAATCCTCTTTCTCATTTACTGCAGCAAAAAAGTGGAACTCACTACCCTCAACTACCAGACTTTCTCCCACGAGTTAAAGCAATGGCTACTGAGCAAACAGACAACATTAATGTCAACATTAACATCTATTAAATAAGGATGTGGCTGGATTTTGGGATTATATTGTTAGATTCCTGAGGAATTGTATAGTTTGATTATTTAATGAACAGTAAACGTTGGTGGAGTGGTGTTTGTGTGGTCTTAAGTGGGGACAAATATTTATGACAATGGTAATTTTTTGCTGATACAGTGTTTATTGTATATAGTTTTTATCTGCGAATGATGTTAATGAAATAATATATGAAATTTTATAGTAGGGTTTGATTGATGATGAATTGATGTTTTTTTTTTTTTTTTTTTACGGGAAATAATGATAACAATTACTATTTATGTAGTTTTAATAAGCTTCAATACAGATGAGTTTATCTTTGTGTAAATTTTATTGTTATTTATGTGTATTGATGAAATGATAATTGCATATGTTTAAGGACTACAGATGGAACTTAGCCATGTGGCTATAATCTGGTGCAGACATTTTTGCCTTCGCATTATGTTTAACTGTACATTGTCCTTCAAATAAATGAATAAATAAATAAATAAACTCACCAACTTACTGAGATACAGGGTGAGAGATTAAGGGAGATTAAGGGTGTTATTCCTGCATGTTTAAGTAAACCTGTAAACTGAGGCGCTGACCTTCTCAGGAGTTGAAAACGCTCGGTTTCACCCCTCTACATTAGCTCCTGTGTGTTTCTAAAACAGACACCGTACCTTCAAATACACGTTCAGATAATTTCAGGAATACAAAGGAGTCAGCTCATTTATCTACCTGTTAGCTTTATCTTGCTAACTGTTAAGCTACTTAGCCCCCACCGCTCAGGACAAGCTCTCTGAGATTCTCCTCTCATGTCTGAACTCCTCCCAACTTTATTCACCTGTGGACTCAAAAGAGATGATCAGGAGCAGGGCTACAGCAGAACGCTCGTTTTCTACCATAACTTGCTACAACTTTCCAGTTTTTATAGTGCACCTAATCCAAGCGTTTTCAGCAGCTCCCCAAAAGTAGACATTTTGAATAAATACAGATTATTTTTTTGTTATAAAAAGTGAAAGTTGTTTCCAAAAGCTTGAAAAACTGCAGGTCTCCTCTCCTGGAATAGTCTAAAAACGTATTTCAATTTAAAATGATGTACATAAAATCATTATTAGAAAGAAGTTAAGTCTTTTTATTGGTATCGTTACAGTGTGGTTTGTTTGAAAACAGCCTGACTCTGTGTAGGCAGTTTTAGTAGATTTTTATTGCTGATTGTGATCATGGATAACATAAAAAATGTATAAAAGGGGTAGAAATAAATAAGTGTTGCTTCTTTCTGCTCTTTTTGAAAATTAAATACTTTTTTTCCCTTTAAAAATATGAAATTATTTTATATCTGTTAACTGTATACCTTAAACTAATGACTCTAATTTTTATTTTAAATTTTTGTTAATGTATGTTGTATTTAAATGTTCAATAAATCCAATTAAAGCAAAATTAAAATCCATTGACAAAGCAGCAAGTTCTAAGGAGACGGTAATGCACATATACGCTGTTTGCCAGCTGCTAAAGACTAATAAACAAAAGGCTAAAATAAAAAATAATAAGAGACTAAAAATCCGATCTAAAATCCAGTTCTGACTGATGTTCTGCTGCAGTGTAAATGAGGCCACAGTTCTTTTCCGCGGCCGTTGTGGATGATGGACAGCGCTCCAGATGTGCCACAGTTCCTTCCGACTTTTCCAGATGGATCTCTTCATGGCTTTTTACTGAAGGCTGTTTTTCTTTGGGAGAGAACTTTGACACGGCGCCCGACGATGTCCCATGAGTCTTTTGCAATGGTTTTTGTTGACAGCGGGCTCTAATCGTCTCCGGTCCTAAAGATAAGTCCGTTACAGGCTGAGGGTGACTGGGAGACGAATATGGGTTCAAGTGTCCAAAGCGGCGAGGTCGGCCATATTGATTGCCCCCTGTCCCGCCAACCCGCCGCCCCCTCGTGCACTGATTGCCTCAATTGCCCCTCTTTTCCTCCACTTGTGTCCATCAGCCCGGCTCGGTGTAGACACTTGTCCTAATATTTTATCCCGGTGTGTGTGACTGTGGGCAGTGCGGGGGGCTGGGGGTGATCGCAGGCGTGTAAAAACGCCACCCGTGGTGCGAGGCAATCATCGGTGGCTCTCTATCATCCTGCCCCAGTGCTAGCGCCGTCCCACCTCTCTCAGACCATCAGTCCCACTCCACTCGCCAGCGCCCATTATTCCCAGCTCACTAGTCACAAAATGAGAGAGCGCCACAGAACCCTCTCTCCCCACACCTTTTCTTTCTTCTTTCACCTCACCATTACTCCCAGTCCAGTGCCTGGTTTATGGAGGGTGACACAGGGGCCAATTCCATCTCAGGACTCCTATACCTTTCCTTTCTCCTGCCCGGACCCCGCCCTGACCTCCTCTGAGTTACACAGCGTCCCATTTCCTCAGCTGCCACTCCTCATCTGCATCCAGGTCTTTTTCTGCTAACGTTTGACTGTGAGGATACATTTAGCCTCTGCTTTAAAAGTAGCCCTAAACTGTGGATGGAGTGACAGGAACAGATGCGTCCTGCCTTTAAAGTGAAGGTGCTAAAGGCATCTTGAATAGCTTTCTGAGACAGACTGGGTACCACCAAAATTTGTACCATGAATTTGAAGGTTTACAAGTTGTTAAGGCACACAAATATCCTTCCTACAGCCCTAACTTTTTAGTCTCACCTTTCACCTTAAGGCGCAAAAAATGCACCAATAAAGACTGCCATAGAAAAATTATCTATCTTTTTTTTTCATGGTTACAATGATTAACTTCAGTCCTCACCATACACAGCAAAAAATCATTCTGTTTATGAAATGTAACCCCTTAAATTCCAGTTTTTGTGGCACTGATGCAGAGCTCAGTAAACACTACATTTTGGATTTGTGCTCACGCAAACACAAACTCATTTCTCAACAAACACTTTCACAACAATTTATGACAACCCTAAAACACACACAAATACTTTTAGTTCAGATTTTATTTTTAATTTGCCTTGCAGCCAGATAATTTATACAAACACTAATGGGGCCAAAAAACTAAAATTCCAATCCCTCACCATCATGAATCCATGAAATACTTGATAAAAATGTGAACTTTTATTGCAGTGACAGCGTTTTATAAAAATGTCGTTTGAATGGGAGTCAGTGGCATAAAAAATGTCTTAAGCCCTATTCGCATGGGATTAGTTTTACCCAGGGACCTCCAGTAATTTGTAATAATCGCCGATGTCGTCTGTGATTTTTATCCCGTGTGAATCATCCATGTTTGTAAAAATGTCTGTAAAAATTCCCACGAAAATTACCAACCATATTTCAGCCAACACAGAGGTCCTCTGATAAAACCAGTCCTGTGTGAATCCCCCAGGTCTGTGATTCAGGCTGATGTTGTCAGCAGATTGTTTCCTAAAGTTCGTAACAGTGATCCAAAATGTCTTTAACGCTCCATTTTACCTCTGTATTTAAACTAAATCTTAATAATAAAATGTGTCTTAAAATACATAAAAAACAAACTATGTTGAAGACGTGACCCGGAAGCACACCTCCCGTCGTCATGGCAAGTTTTTGGAGCAACATGGGGCTGTTTTGGAAAATTAGGACACTTTCAGTGCTAAAGTTGGATCCAGAGACGAATTACAGTGAATGGATTAATAAAGAGCGCCGCCTGCTGTTTAAGAAGAGAGAAATCTCCACAGAAAATGGAGGTAAAGTTTGTTTTTTGTCAGTACTGTAAATCAACATTTAAGAGATAAGATTAAGTGGAGGTAGAAACAAACGAAATCGGGGATTTTTTATTATAACTCTGTGTGATTTTCAATACGTCATATCTGGAATAAAGTTTGTAAAATCGAGTAAATTACATACATCGTTTATCCCGGTGAATGCCCGACTAAAAACACTGACGTCACGAATTACAGAGGTCCAGGGGTAAATGCTTATCCCATGCAAATAGGGCTTTAGAGGTAAAACTGTGACTGAAATCTGAAAATTCAGCCCTAAATACACACCTGAGGCAAAATCTATGCCATTTGCATCAACAGAGCAAAAGTTATCCACAAAAAACTGTTACAAAACATCAAAAAATGTCTTAGGGCTGCAGGAGGGTTATTTCTCCTTTAACACCTCGGTGCCGGTTCAGGTATTGTCTTGGTTTTTTCACAGAATGAATATTGGTGATTACTACTCTTTGCTCACAGTAGGAAGGTCCTGGGTGCGATTCCTGGACCAGAGGAATCCTTTCTGTGTGGAGTTTGGATGTTCTCCTTGTGTCTCCTGTAAAATCTACTTAAGTATAGATACATGAAAATTGTATTTAACCCCTTAAACCTGAATAGAGCCCGACGGGGCTCCGCCCCCTTGCGTCCGCTTGTTGGGACCATAGCGGGGAGATCCAGCGGCTGACACACACATGTTTGACATCCTCGTGTTCAGACAATTCATGGCAACAAAACTATCTACTTCAATTTCTATTCAACAGTTGGATTCTGCCTGGATTTTTTAAAAATAAAACATATATCTTTCCATTACTTTGTTTATTTGGCACACATTTTGCTGCAGTAGACCAAGATATGTGAAATTTTCAATTTATGTTGTTATTTGCTTCACTACAGGAAGGAAAAAGGCTTTTTTGGAGGCAAATATGTGTTTTTTTTTTTTCAGGTGGAAATTAGAATAATCCATTTCAACCTCAATTTATGGTCAAACAATATAATTTATTAATATTATTTCTCTTCCACAGTAATCCCCAAAGTCCACCAATTAATTTGCTACCAAGGTTAGCTATGTACACCTAGTAAATGCTAAGTAAAACCTTAATAAATGTAGATATAGAATTTTGGGGAAAAAGGCCTCAGAGCTTAACAGGTTAAGTAAAGTAACAAAGTACTTTTACTTTGTTACTTTCCTCCACTGGACACTGGTTGTGATTATAACGACGCTGTGGTGTAAAAAAGCAGAAAGTGACTGGCGTAAGTGCTGCGAGTCTTTGATGTGTGTCTGAATAACGTTGGCTTTAGTGAAAATAAACCATTTCTGTGTGAGCTGTAACATGAGTGGAGCTTTCTCCGTACACCGATATGTTTTCAGAGGCTGAGTTTTCTCTTTGATTTTCTGAGCAGCTTGTCAACTGGATTCAAACAGCTTACAGGTCGTTCTAATCTGGGCCAGCGCTCCCTCCTGTGTGCTGTTTTCTTGCCTTGTGTGCCATAATGACCGGTTCAGTCTGAAAGAGCAGCTTTCACCTGCGGTCGACAGTATAAATAATGTCCACAGACGGACCGCATGGGGCTGATCTCACTGCTGCTCGGGGAAAAAAAAACATGTTTGCATCTGTTTGAGTCATAATAGGACACGCACAACAGCACTCATTTAGATATTTGTCAACACAGCTGCTCCGAAACTAAGAAATATGTAATAGACAAATATAACACTGTCATAATGAAATATGTAAACAGTAATAGAGGCTTTATTCTTGACTTTTCTCTGTTACTCTGTTAATGTGCCTTTTCTAATTTAAATCAGGCAGCTGACTGTGCTTGTGGCTTATATGGGATGACCAGACGTTCCTGTTTAACCAGGACAGTCCCAGTTTTTGGCTCCTTGTCCCATGTCCCAACACAGATCTGAAAAAAACACTCATGTCCCAGTTTTCAGCAAGTCTTGTCCCAGTTGTCCCCATTTTAACCAATAGGAAAGCACAGGAAACTTAAAACATATTTGTCTAATGTGGCACTAAAAAAGTCATTTCATTATTTTTAGTAATAAATTGTGATTAAAATTAAAAATTTAGGCCCTACCGTCATGTACTCTGAAATACATGACAGAAAAATGCATGGATTTTTGAAGCGTTTTTGTCTCTTGGTGAGTTCAAATGTGCCGTGATTTGTGATAAAGAAATGTGTCGGACGTGTCCAAAGTGCGGCCCATGGGCCATTTGTGGCACAGGTAGAGATTTCATATGGCCCGACTTTTAAAAAACTCATCCAGACACACCCACCCCGGTTCTCTCTTCTCTCCATTGGCTCCTGGTCCGCTATCGCATTGATTTTAAAATTTTATTTTTGTTTTTAAAGCTCTTAATGGTCTTGCCCCTCCCTATTTATCAGAGATTTTAACCCTCCACCGCCCCAGCAGAGCCTGCGGTCGTCTGCTCAGATGGTTCTGGACGTCCCCAGGTCCCGGGACAAACAGTGGGGCGATCGTTCGTTTGCAGTTGCTGCTCCTAAACTCTGGAACACACTGCGAGTGATCACTGAGCTGTCTCTGTTTAAGTCCAGGTTAAAGACTCACTTTTTTAGTCTGGCTTTTAACACTGAGGCTTCAAGTCTTTGGTTCACTCTGTTACTGTGTGTTGTGTCTTATTGTTTTATGCATTTTATAGTTTTGATTAAACGTTTGTAATTTTATTTTATTATGTTTTTTATGTAAAGCACTTTGGTCTTCTTTTTGTTGTTGTAAAGTGCTATAGAAATAAACTTTGATTTGATTTGATTTCATATGGCCCTCAGCATCTATGATAAAATGCAGTACTTATGGCCCAGCAGCACTTTTGTACAGTGTTTCTGTAGTTTTGTCTGTACATTTGTGCATCACATCTACTGCTTGCTGCTATGTATTTTCAAATTTGTCAAAAAATAATTGCAGTTTTTATGCTTAAAGATGTTATTTTGTTGGGACTTGTTTCAGATTGTGTTGTCAAAGAAAGGAATTTTTATTTATTTGGCTTTTTTAAAACTATACTTCAGGAGGGACTGTCGATTTGCATATCTTCAAATCTAGCCCTCTTGAAAAAAGTTTGCACACTCCTAGGCTTATAAATATCTTATGACCTGTCGTTAGCACTTGCTTCATATTTAGCAGCATATACAGATACAGCACTTATGGGCACACGTGTATCTGTGATGTGTCCCTTCGAGCAGTTTTGACACTCGTCAGGAGGAGGAGGTTGTCTCAGCATCACTGGACACTTCAGATTTTCAGTACAAATATATCTTATTTAATCTAATTAATCGCTGCCTACAGGGAGGACAGACTGCAGCACAGGACAACAGTCTGCCTTTGACAGGGAGGAAACGCAGAGACCACCTCACACCTGTTCTCCAGTCCTTGCTCTGGCTCCCTGTACTTTTTAGAATTCTTTTTAAAATTTAAATGATTGTTTTTAAAAGTCTCAGTGGCATGGCACCCGTTTATTTATCAGACCGGTCCCAGACTGAAGACCAGAGGAGACAGAGACTTTCTGTAGTGGGCCCTAACTTAGGGAAAAGTTTGCCTTTGCTCATCAGAACAGCACAGTCACCACAGCACTTTAAATCTTTACTAAAGACGCACCTAGTTTCTTGGGTGTTTGGCACAAGTTAGACAGAGACAACTTGGCCTTTTTTTCCTACTTTCATCCAATTTTGTCTTTTAATTGTTTTATCATTTTTGCTGTTGTGTTTTACTGCTTTTATTGTATTTTGTCACTCAGCACTTAGCACAGCTCTGGTTGTTGATTTGATTTAAATGGATCTAACTGCGTCAGAGTCAGACTTTTTTTTAAATATTGATATAATTTTTTAAAATAATAATGATGTGCATACTGACTCCAGTGTGTCCTTTTATGTTTCTTGTCTGCTGTGTGCCATCAGTCTGTAAATTGACCTGCACAGACTCAAATGACTGTCATTGATAAAGAAAAGACAACAAAGATGCTTTGCACTGGAGTCTAGAAATACTTTCCTTTGTCGACCTGTCTTTCTTTTTTGACTGCTGAAGTGTTATTTGTGAGTGCATTAATGTGAAACCAGTGGCTTTATGAATTTCTGAATTGGACAGAATTCACAAGAGAGCCCTGCAAACAAACTCCGCTTCTGTGAAAACTACACTGCTGTCTGTAAAGAGACACACAGAGCAACACCAGTTGGAATTCTTGGTTTCATAATAAAGTTTATTCTATATTACAAATAGTATTTTGTTCTTGACTGCAAAATAGGAATGCATTATATTTACATACACAGGTATACAATTAATTATAACAAAGTTAGAGAAGCTCGCCTTATATCCCCCAGGTATCATTTTATCTCTCCATAAGATACTCTTTATCTTTCAAATATGGTAAAAGTCTCTCTAGAGTGGTTCTGTAACACCTGCTATAACACTGAGCTAGGAGGACTACAAAACGTTTGAAGGTGGAAACTTTATCTTTGCTCTCGGCACAACGAGCCGCCGCGAGCAGACAACCTTTGTGGCAGGGGCAGAGTGGGACGGGGCGAATGAAAGACGGGACGCTACACTGGGGCAGATTCACGACGGCGCTGCAGGACGCTCTGCACAGCAACAGAGGACACGCTGGTCCTTTACAAACCCAAACTTTTTACTTTATCTACTGAGATTATGGAGGGGTTACTTGAATGCGCTTAATTCACTTTATCATTTCACTTATTACTTATGCAATGTAAAAAAAATACAAAATAATAAAAACAAAATGCTGTGAAAACTCAAAATCTCAAGTTTTCAACAACTAATATTTTTTGTTTACTTAATTTAACGTTCATATGTCTAAAAACTGTCTATTATTATTATTTTTAACTCATCTTACAGCCAACTTACTATCCATTGTTCAGAAAAAGTTTTATTTGTTTGTTAAATTTTGTATTTTTAGTTTTATTATTATCAATAATAACACTTTTTTCTGAACAATGGACAGTAAGTTGGCTGTAAGATGAGTTAAAAAAATAATGATAGAGAGTAAAACTTAAAATGTAACACATGAAATTAGGTGGACAAAAAAATATTAGTTGCTGAAAACTTGAGATTTTGAGTGATCTTGAGGGATCCTGTTGCCTTGAGTTCTTGAGTTTTTGCAACATTATTATTATTATTATTATTTTTTACAGTATGAATTATAACTTTTACTATTTTCATTAGCTAAATTGGCTTTGGTAATTCTATAAAAAAACTAAAATCAGTGAATACAACTACAACAATACATATGTGTACTTAAAACAAGTTAACTATTACTTCATTTAACGCATTTTAAAGTAACTCCCACTCTTCAGCAGATCAAAGTACTCTTCTTTTCAAGATCAACTATTTGGTTTTACACTGTAGACAATTTTGAAGGACAGAATAAAATCAGAAAACCCATGATTAAATTATAGAAATAGAAATATCCAGTCTCATGGTGCGTCCCATCCCCGCCGTGTGAATGTTCCCCTCTGTGTAAACTCTGTAGAGCTGCAGTCACTGAGTTACAGGCAATGATGCGATGTCTTTGAAGCAAGGCCAAAGAAACAGTCACTCGCCAAACGGAGTAAAAAAGAGTATTAAGGTAGATTACCTCTTGTGTTTTAATGCGTGTAGTACAGTGTTAATGACTTACATAATGGACAAGTGCGATGTCAACACAAGATGTAATAGCAGCATAGACGGGCCGAGCGGCATCTGTCTAACAAAACAAATTTACAGCAAACACAAGGCAGTAAAAATCAACAGGACAGAGACGACGACCAGTGAGTGACACGCAGACATGAGCTCATCTTCATCCACAGCGTTCATGTCGCTCGTAAATGACTGTAGGACCCCAGTAGTAGGAATAAAAGTATATAAATATATTTAAGCAAGGCAGTTCCATTTCATACCATCCAAGTAGGTTCACATGCAAGGGTATATTCGTACGTTTTCTTTAGCATCTAACACGACACAAAACCATGACAGTGGGGCTCTGCACAGGGGTTGAACTGGATAAAGGTTCCACCTTAAACGAAAGATATACAATCCACTTTTTCCATCTGAATTCTTCCAAGCAAAAGAAAGATAAAAGAACACATCCACATCATCATTGCAAGGCTTAATTTTCTTATTTTTCATTTTTTAATAAGTTTCTTAAATTGTTTACATTTTACATGCGCTTAAAAAGCCAATAAAAGGACCCAAGGTGGACCTAGGGCGGTCTTCACACATTCACATCACCACATGGGGCACGTTGTCAAGGCAAAAGAAAGGGCAGAGGTCAAAATGTACGGAGGGAGGGCGCCTCCATCAGCTCTCTGTATCCCATAGTGGGGCTTCACATCCAACAAGTCTTCCTACTGTAATATCTATCATTGGGTTGCTATCCCGCTGTGATGCTCGGTTCCTACTCTGCTTAAAAACATTCCTTTTTGTGTTTTTGAAGACTGGAGACAGCCGCCCCTGCCGCCACTGAAGACAACTACACTAATACATACAAGAGCGCCTCAACAGGACACACTCAAGAGTTGGGCTTTTGTTGTATGCAAACTAGCTACCATCTCCAACGTTTGTGCAAAACAGAAAAGAAAAGGGTAGAGTCAGGAGCTGGACGCGAGGAGGGTGTGCCGACTCTCACCTCGACACACTGAGGTCAGGAAACCGCTAAAATCCCACTCACTACTGTAGTTTTCCTAAAAGTGGTCTCTTCTACACAGTCCATTTTGTCAGTTCCTCAGTGGCACTTCACAAATAACATTTTTGACCAAAATTTTAAGCTCCTTTGGTTTTTGGCTGACTGACTAAGTTCATAATGTTCTCCAAACAAAAGTCTTTGTAACAGAACGTCCCGGGAAAGAAGTGCTACTCTTACAATTGAGCCCCTTTTGGTAGCAGTCAGCATTTGTGTTAATAAATTGTTTTTCCTCTTCGTAGTGGTTTGTTACCGAGTACATTACAGCCAGCTCTTCCCTGCAGCTCCTCCAGGGACGGCGTAGGTCTCTGGGCAGATCTTGGGCAGCTGCTGACTGTTGCTGTGCGTGAGTGTGTGCTTTGATTGGAAGTGGCAAGAGCCGTAGAGAGCTGCTGTTGTTTAGATTAGCAGTCAGTCACTGTCCAATATTGGTTGTGTGCTTTTTTTAAAGAGGATCCAACTTGGGGTCGGGGCCTCCAGGGTTTTGTGATGTTTATTTTTGCAAAGAGCCGCATAAGCAAAAGGGAAGCAGAAAACTTGATCTTTTTCTTGAATCTTGTAAATGTACATTGTGTGGGAAAGTTGTGCGAATTTGTAACGGGGCAGAGTCGGGATACTCTGGTTTGTTTGAGGGTCAGTCACATTTCATTGACGTTTCGAGAAGCACTAAACCCTTACCCCTTCAGTCTCAGTCTGAAATACTTCAGCTACATTAAAGAAAACAAGAACATTCAAGGTTTGCCTCCTGAAGTCGCCCAAAATTTCGCAGATATGTATAATTTGCTTATAGGTACAGTGTAAACTTGGCAAACCATTGTTGCATTCATTTTTTCAGAGGTGTTCATTTGGCTTGCAGTCATCATTTTTGTTTCCTCTTGTATATCGATATAGAACTACAATAAACAGGACTCTAAAGATGTTTAGTTTCACTATTTCCTATTTGAAAAAGTTCTCAACAAAACGGACAGCCAACATAGTGGTTTGTAAAGAATTACCTATCGGTGTAAATTCTTGAAGGCAACATAAAATGTTTTTCCTCTCTTAACTTCCAGCAGGGGGACTGAAGCACGCCAATATGGCCAGCTTTTGAGCAATCGCCCCTTGAGGCTCTTCCTGTGGTGAAGCTGAGGAATCCCCCACAATGCACTGCGGGAGAGGCCGACCCCAACTCCAGGCCACCATCACATCTTCAGGTAAACTAGTCTATGCAGCAGTGGATGAGGAAACAACAGTTCTCGGGACAGAGGAAGCAGAAGAAAAGGTCATCTTTGAAAGGCGTCAGGAGGAAGTCACATGATGAAAAGGTGGGGACAGGTCTTCGCTCAGGCACGGCTCGGTTTCTGGACGGGGGGTCGTTCCCAGTGCGCCCTGGGAAGTGCGGTCCTCAGCTCTCCAGACTCATGAAGGCCACCACCTGCTCCAGCTTGAAGGCCAGCCTCTGTTTCCTGGCTGCGTCGTCCTGCTCCAGTGAACACACAATCTGCCGGCGGGAAAGGGAGGGATAAACACACAGCACCGCCGTCGCAAAACATCCATGAATAAGTTTAAACCTTTCATTTCAGGCTTACCTCCTCGGTGTATTTGCCCACATAGGAGTAAATCTCACTGAGAGAGCTCATGCTGTTGAACTCGGTCATGTGCATCCGTGATTGTTCAGCCAAGTAGGCGTTCATGTCCTGGTCACTGATCGCAGGCATCTTACTGATGTCCGAGTAGTACCTTCAAGACAGACAAAAATAAAACTAAAGGTCATTATTCATGGTTAACACACTTTTTCATGGATCTGAGGAAAAATGTTTACAGTTATCTACACAGTTATCTCCATACAGTTATCTAAAATTGATGCAAAAACTCAAGGCAGCAACAGGATCAAATCAAGAATTTTAATTTGACGTTCATATGTCTACAAACTTTCATTATTAACTATCATTATTTTTTTCAACTCATCTTACAGACAACTTACTATCCATTGGTCAGAAAAAGTGCTATTCTTTTGTTAAATTTAATATATTTAGTTTTAATTATTATCAATAAAAATACTTTTTTTCAACAATGGATATTAAGAGTGATAGATGATAAACTTAAAATTTAAAGTTTGTAGACATACGAATGTTAAATTAGGTAAACAAAAAGTATTTGTTGTTGGAAACTTGAGACTTTGAGTTGGCCCCAAAACTCAAAAACCTTGAGGGATTCTGTTGCCTTGAGTTTTTGCAACTTTTTTTTTTTTTTTTAACAGTGTATGTAATAAGGTAAGGAATCATTTGTAGAGAAATAAGAGCATTTAAAGACCTTATAGGCTTTGTTATTAATGATTTGAATACAATAACATGCTACAATAAGTGGTGTCAATAGATACTGTCAATGCAAGTGATGGCATTATGTAATGTTAGGGTGGAGATGACAGATTTTGGCAATGTGTCGTCACACAACAAAGCATTCTGGGAGCTCAGGACGTGAACTGTCATGAACATGAATGCAAGGCTTCAACTGGATAGGAGGCAACAAATGAAACATATTATTCTTGTTATTCTTGCAACAATAGTAAGTGTTTGTTGTGTAGCGTGAGCTGCTATATTCCACCTCACGGCCGATGAAATGGTTGTAGTTACACAATACTGATATTAAAAAAAAGAATTCCAATAGTAAAACAACAGAGCAATTTAGGTTATGAACTATTGGAGTTAGCGGCACAGTGGCTTAGTGGTTTGCACTCTCGCCTCACAGCAAGAAGGTCCTGGGTTTGATTCCTGGACCGTGTGGAGTTTGCATGTTCTTCTCGCGTCTGGGTGGGTTTCCTTCAGGTGTTCTGGTTTCTTCTATTAACCTCAAAATATGCCCCCACTGCTCCTGACAGGTCGCCCCAGTGGCACTGAAGGATGGATAAAAATGCAGAGAACAAATCTCCCTACGGGGATCAATAAAGTCTACCTTACCTTACCTTAAATATTTACAAAGCAGTTAAAAGAGTTGTTTCACAGCTCATTTTTTCATTCATTCATTTTCTTCTGCTTATTCCCGTTAGGGGTCATGGGTGACTGGAGCCTATCCCAGTAACTTTGGGCCGTAGGCGGGGTACACCCTGGACAGAGGCCAGTTTGTCGCAGGGCAGAAACAAACACAGACAACCATTCACTAGGAGCAATTTAAAATCACCAATTCACCGAACACATGCATGGATGGTGGGAGGAAGCCGGAGAGAACCCACAGTAACACAGGAGGACATGCAGACTCCACCCAGAGAGATCATGAGTCGGCCGAGGATCAAACCCACAACCTCCTTGCTGGGAGGCGAGAGCACTAACCACTCCCCCAGCTCAATTCTTTACTTTTTTAGTTTGTCGTGAAAAATGCAACTCTACAGTATCGATTACCGTATTTTCCGCACTATAAGGCGCACCTAAAAGCCTTTAATTTTCTCAAAAATCGACAGCGCGCCTTATAATCTGATGCGCCTTATATATGGATCAGTGTTGGTTAATTATGGCTACCGTATTCAGGGGGCGTCGCCGAAGTGACAGCGGTAAAAACGGTAAAGGGGAATTCCAGTCCCAGCTGTTCATGTGTGCCATAGGCGTGTTTATGGATCCTGCAGCAAAAGAACAAGGAGGCGCGGCCTTTGCTCCATCTCAGTAGAAGAGTTGCGACATTGAGGGGACAGAAAACTGAGCGCTCGAACGCTGTTCATGTAGCTTTGAACTGTGACAAATGGAGTCGGAAATACATTGTTTTCAACGAGGGAGTTGTAAGAACGCTGGTTTGTATTCTATTAATAAAGTTTGACTGACTGACTTATCTGACTGTTTTATTGACATTCCCTTTAGCGCAGCTCCATCTAGTGGATGCGCCTTATAATGCGGTGCGCCCTATATATGAAAACAGTTTTAAAATAGGCCATTCATTGAAGGTGCGCCTTATAGTGCGTAAAATACGGTATATACATTCCACACATTCCACAACAATCGCATCAAGGCGTCATTTCCCAAACTCTATTGTTGGTTAGTATCAGTTAGTTTAAGGTGACCTCTAAACTTGGTGTCATATATTTGTATTTTATAGTGGCAAATTGGCCCAGTGTTTTTTATTAAAATGGAAGCATTGCTACTCTGTTGTTGGGGGTGTTGGAAGCGCAAGGTCACAGGTTTTGGTGTAACACCTGGCGAGACAGCAGGAGGGAAATCGGGTAATGCTGCTTTAAGCACGTGTGGATAAAAAGTGCAAAGTAGGACTAACAGACGGGTTGCAGGAAGTCAGGAGCAGCCACTAACAACTGAAATTAAATGTGCACAGAGAACGAGAGAGATGGGAATATCATTCGTCATGAAACAAGTGTTCAGAGTTCAAACTGAGCTTCGGGATCGCAGGTGGGTGTTGCTCTTGGCCTTCACATGGAGTTCACATGCACATCAACACCTGTTCAGTGCTGGGGGCCAGTTGTACCGCAGGCAGAGGACACCAGGTGCACAGAGTGGGAACAGGATTACACTTTTCTAGTCTTAATTATTTTATTTCACTCAAACATTTCATTCTGCTCTGAAATCCTCTCAGACCAGCGCTGTACACATGAATCTTTGTTGACGTGGCTTAACTTGGGTAAATCCTGGGTAAATGCTGCACAGCTAGACCTACACATACTCATTACCATTTTACTGAGAAGACTGTTTTCCACACTTACAATAAATTATCTCAGCTACAATCAGCAGTCATACTTACCTGGATGATAGTGGCACATAAACAACAGCCAAAGATGATGATTTGGTTTTCAACTACAGCCTCTAAGCTTTGCACTTTAAAGGGAAATTTAAACAAATAGCATTAATGTTTAAATAAACAGCGCATTCTACCCAGCACTGTGTTTTTCTGCTGCCAGCGTCTACAGTAGGATCCAAATGCATAAAGAAGAGGGCTCTACAGTTTCCTTCCTCATATTTTTGCTTATAGGAGGCCACAGACTCACAACTAATGAGTGCACGCCTGAGCCTAAGGCTGCTCATTTGGTTCAGCCATGCAAGAAGCTAACATATATTTCCATCTCGAGACCCGTCTGGTGATGGAGCAAGCAACATATAAATACTCCGAACCGCTTCATAGTACCCATATTTTATTCACGACCTCTTTGCCTCGTCTGCTGACAAATAAATTTAATAAAACTCTCATTTTAACAAATTACCAGCTTCTACTGCTACTCGCCAAATGCCTTTTACTTTTTCCCCCCCTCCAGACTTTCGCATGCTCTGGGCACACCCACATCTCTGTACTGTAGATCTCAGGCTCTAGGCACTTCCATTTATTCCCACTGTGTTGTAATTTGAATTGTGTTTCATGGCCAATAGATCACAGTGCTCCGGTTGCATTGTGTGTGTGTGTTGGGCTGAAACATGACTAATGTGGGTCCGGCACTTTTTTTTTTTCTCTTTTCATTCTTATATGAGCTCCCCCCGTGCCACCTTGCCTCCTTTGATGGTCTGCTCACTCACCTCTCCACCCAGCTCTTGTAGCTGGGGATGTCCTTGGCGTACAGCAGTTTGTTGGAGGGCGAGTCCTTCCCAAGGCGGTGTTCTGAGGTGGAGCAGGAGTCCATGAAGGTCTGCGCCACCACAGACAGACAGGCATCTGTAATGCTGCTCTTGTGGATGTCAAACACAAACTGGGGATTCTTGATCACATTCACCCAGAAACGCAGAGGTAGGCTGCAGAAAGACGCAAACAACATTTACTATAACATAAAGAAGTTACACTTTTATGGCTAAAGTGGAAGACACAGCACAGCACATTAACCCAAACCCCTTCCCTTCTGCGTAAAGCGCTTTGGGTGACTTGTGTCATAAAGAAAGCTCTATATAAATACCATTCCCAGACATGATAATGGCTAGTAACTCAACAACAACATACAAGTATTTTGTGAAGAAATAAAAATAGAATTTAAAGTAAAAGAGTTTGACAGAAGGGAAACTTAAATTGTGTTCTGTAGAGCCTGCAGCCAGCCAGGTGGTAGACATGAATGTATTATGTAGCAGGGGGAATTTGGATACATTCACTTTGCAGCACTAGAATACAGCTCCTGCTGTTGCTTATATGGTCCATTTGATTGGTGTGCATAATTCAGTAAAGCTTTTATCTTTAAAACCAGGTGGTGGCTGGTTCTAATTTCTTCCGTTAGTGTCCCCTGTCCAGGGGTCCGTGCAGAGGGACAAACAGTCACACAGTTCATAGCCTTATTCTGAAATTTGTTCTTGTCCAGAATAATAAAAAGATCCGAGCCAGTTTATTTGCACGGTTTGTTGTGACAAAATGAATGGAACTAGAGGCATCTTTATCTGTGTGCTGCAGTGAAAGGGCTCAGGTGGTATTAAGGATACTCACATCACTTTATCTTGAATATTCAGAGCTATGCACTTTGAGCTGATGTAGCAAAAACTAAAAAGAACTGACACCACAGTCTGTGCTGCATACAAGGGACTCTGCGCTCCACAATATCACAGGAAATGAGAAAAGAAAAACAAAATACATTATTTAAATACTGCCCATATCATCCGACTAAGCAGTTATCCAAACATAACCACCCACAAAGCCATTCACATGTACAATCTAACAAAAGAGGATTTGGACTTAGTGGAAGGAAAACTCTGCATTATGATTTAAATATTAATCTTGGCAAAGAATCTAGAGAGATTAGGTGCAGGGATCAAAGGGATATTAATACCACTGCTGTGCTGCTGTGATTGTGGATGGTCTGCCCCAGCTGCCCCTGTGTGGAGCTGCGTGTTGCTTCACTGGGGCAGGACACACAAATGAAATTCTCCACATGACTCTGCTTTCACAGAACCACAATAACAATCGCAAGAGCTTGGCAGTAACTAGTTCTTCGGTCATCAGCTGTCAGATCAACTATACTGAAGCCCTTACACAAACATTTTATAAAAGAGCAAGTATTTAAAACCAAACTATGCAATATTACAGTAAAAGGAGATGTATTTGACAAGGAAGCTGCATATCAAAGCAATCTAGCACTGCCACTGCCACTGTATAAAGAAAACAACAACAACAACAACAATAGAAACACACAAGCACATTCCCAACAAAAAGTAAGTCTCCCCACAGCTCTTTAGTGGCTTGTCCACCTCTTGCACAGCTTGACATTTCTGGCACACTGAGCCAATAAGCCTTTGAATCTGCAGTTGTGCGTTGCTGTGTGCTTTCAGCAGAAAGCCCGATGAAGTTGCTCGCCTTTGGCAGACAAGGGGTCACAGATGTTGTGATCTAGGGCAGCCCATTTGAGGCATTGCAGCACAGGCTGGGAAGTGACCAAGCCTGACCTTTCTCATGCAGCGATCGGAAGTCTGAATTAACAGCTCCATAAAGGTGACCTGGCTGGGCATTGTTCCCACTTCTCCTGAATGGCCAAAAAGGCTTGACCTTTCATGTGGAATGAGCAGTGAAGCAGTGTTTGCACAAAAGACTGGAAGCAATCTAAAAACTTCTTGACACAATGTACATAAGCTGAATACATTTCTCAGTAATAAATCCCAATAAGTAAAAGTGAGGAGACACTTTGGAGACAATATGTGCAGTTTGACAATTTGCAAACAAACTGACAAAAGCATAGAATAGAGTGAGGCTGAGTGGAGGCATCACCATGAAGCTGCTTAATCCAACAGTTACCATCTGGAACGGCTCTCGGAGTAACTTTTACACACAGTCTGTGTACGGGCTTCCACATTTACAGCTCTCTCAAAGACACTCAGATGCATTTTGACATTATATAAATCCAAGCTGGCTAAAACTGTGGTACTGGCATTTAATTTTCTTTAACCAATACAAGCTAAAAGTCTGTAAGATTCTGTCCTCTAATAGGCTTCACCAGGGGAGTGCAGGTGCGGCGCTGCTGGAGGAGCGGGGGTAAGTGGAGGTTCGTGTGATGGGTAAAAGTTAATGGTGTGTGTGATGATGATGGGCATGGTGGGTTTAATGGGACAGAGGCCCGCCATGGGAGGTGCATGGCTATTATTATTCTGTACCCTCAGACAAAATGAAGGCTTTTGTTCACCCCCGAAATTGCAGTCTTTTGAGGCGATTAAAGGCTATGGATAAGCACACACTGAGAAGAGAAAAGACCGGGCAAATGCACATCCAACACCGACGAGTATCTGTGGTGGCATCAGTTAAAACCGTTGTGTGTAAAGTGGCTTTTTGTGAGGATGTGTTTGATAAATAACTATCCATTCAGTCTGCTACTAAAAGCCTTTCTATTAAATCAAATGTTTGAGCAACCTGTGCTTAACTCACTCTGCAAACGCGGACACAGATGAACCAAAGTAGCTACAGTCAACTTTTTTGCATTATTTGTTTGCATTTGTATTGCTTATATCAGTTTTATCCTCCATCTTCTTGGTCTTTTGGGCTTTGGGCTGTGTGATGCGTGCTGGGATCTTGGCAGAGGTCAAAAGGTTGATTAAATAATAGCGTGTGTTTAACTCTTACTGGGTTCACCTCCCTACCTACACCTTTCATTTGTCTTTTTCCCACAGCTTGGCTCCCTCCTGGTTGTTTAACCCATGCCAACCTTCGAGGGCAAGCTCACAGGGGTCAAAAGATTTGATTTTACTTCCTTCACTTGGTACTGCACATTTATCACTTGGTGATTTTAGCAAACGTTTTTTTTGGCCTAGTTATCCATGATAATAGATAGGAAGCTTTGGCAGCCAATTGGATTAGCCCCTTGTGGTTGGTTTTAATGAAGATTACACGCCCCTGCGGTTAATGGATATCAGGAAGGGAAAAGGCGTGTGGTGAAGCTTGGCACCAAATCAAGGTAATGCCAGAGCGGTGCCATGAGAGAGGTCCCATTACGTGCTGATGGTGTGTACCGTAAAGAGGGGCGACCATCTGAAATACTGAGGTTAAAGCTGGTGCACCACTGGAAACACACAGCTGCTGATGTAAAAAAAAAAAAAAAAGATTTTTTGTTCACCAAAATTAACGTTCATATCATCAACCAGCAAGTTTTTTTTAACCAGAAATGACACAGGCTTCTCCCAAAAGATATTAAAACGATGTACAAGAGGTATCATTGTGGAAAAAATATTTCTCAGTTTTGATTTGTTTTTTACATTTGAATAAAAAGTGTCATGTTTGTTGAATGAAAGTTAAGGGGTATGAATAATTTTGGGCTTCACTGTATGTCTAAAAACTGTCAATTTTAAGTTTTACTCACTGTCATTATTTTTTTTAACTCATCTTAAAGTCAACTGACGATCCACTGTTCAGAAAAAAAGTATTATTACTGATAATAATAAAAACCTAATATACTTTAAATTGAAACTTTTTAGACATATGAACATCAAATTAGGTGAACAAAATATATTCGTTGATTTTGAGTTGACCCCAAAACTAAAAAATCTTGAGTGATCCTGTTTCCTTTCGTTTTTGAGTTTTCACAACATTTTATTTTATTTTTCCAGTGTGTGGAGACTGTTTTCTTGGAGGTTACTGACCAGTTGCTCTTCCATGTGTGCCGGACGTGTGGGTCATGAATGCTATGTTTGTCTGCCTGCTCGTCCAGAAAGTCAAACATATACTTGATGGCCAGTGGCAGGGCGCTGCCTCGATGTGCTGTGCTGAAGATGGTCTCAAACAGGTCGTCCACAAACTTCTGTAATGTGCCCTGTGAGAACAGAAAAGCAGAAAAGTACATTCAGTTCAATTCAATTCAACTTTGTTTATCGGAAAGTTAGGTCTCTTAAAATTAATTAATTCCAAGTTAACTGTTTAAGAGCCATAGACTGATTGATAATGGTCTTATAGCAGTGGAGTTATTGGTGAGTTTGTTCTGTGGTTACTCCCACCTGAGTCTCTACACTAACACCTATCGTTTAACCAGCCCTGTCACCTACAATCTCTTTTTTGGAGACTGCCCTATTCATGAGCTTTACAATTGGCCTCAGTGGTATCATATGAATACAAGTTGTCCATAAAGTCTCTTTACAAATTAAAAATATATATTACAAAGTAGGGATGTAATGGTATTGATATATATCGTGATAGTAAAAGTCTCTCGATATCATTGTGGTCTCGTTACGATATCAAACCGTATTCTTCCCGAGCGAAAATACATAGTTTTTTGCAGCGGCGCGATAAAAAGCAGAGAGAACTACATAGACCATGATCCTTTGCTCTGTTTAAGCATGTGTGCAGCCTCCAACATGGAGGAGGAGCCCAGTGTTTTCAGTAGCTTTAGCAGATAAATCAGCGAATATCAAGACTCACGTCTGTTTTCTGTAGCGGAGGATTCAAAAGGTTAGCAAATAATACACTGAAAGTTACTAAATAAACTTTTTACGTTCTCCCGCAGCACAGCGATGCTTCACTCGTTCATTTCCTCTCTCTCCTCGTCTCCGTGCGCTCGAGGAGCAGACTACAGGCTCGGACTGGACTCGCGCTGAAAACTATAAACTAACTCCAGTGTCCAGCAGAGGGCGGCTGTGAGCAGGAGTTTGTGGATAAAAACAAACAGTGAACACTCGCCCCTGTGCTGACCCCAGATCAGTGACGTCTGAGAGACTGCTCTTTGTTTACAAGAGCCTCGTGTCCTTTGATGTATACGAAGGGGAAGTTCCTTATATGGTCATTGCTCATGGCACCTGTTTGAGCTGCTGTTTAAAGCGTTTTGTTGTCAGACCAAACTAATGTGATCCAGATGAAAACTTAGTTATCTGTCACACTTTAGATCAGATAAAACATGAAATATGACAATAATTACTGCACCAAGGGGTTGGCAGGGCATTTTTATATAATAAATGTTGTTATCGTGAGCATTTCCACAATATCACAATAAATATAGTATTGTGAGGTTAGTATTGTGATAATATCGTGCTGTGAGATTTGGATATCGTTACATCTCTATTACAAAGGCAATTGATAAGATATCGTAATCAGATTTGTTGTATGTACTCAGTGGTTACCAAAGTTTTTAATCCCATCCGTCCTGCTGCAGACAGTTACAGCTCCACCTTCAACAGTGCACAAAGTCCTACACAAGAAGCTTACAAAGGTCAACTCTTACAGCCTGCACTCGAGCCAAACGATAAACCAAGACCAGAAGAGTTTGCAGCTAACACTGGAACCAGTTTCTGAGGATGAAACGTTCCTCACTGAGTTTGTTTTAGTGATGAGTTTCAGGGAAACTGAACACAGAATGTGAGAATCTGGGATCAGAACAGCCCCATGTGACTCGGGAACTTCACCGAGAGTCCAAAGGTGAATGTGTGCTGTGGGATCACCACTGATGAGGCTCTGCTACAGCCAACATGGCAACAAATCCAGGACCTGGCAACTAATGCTGCCCATACAGAGGTGGATTAAATGAGGCAAAAAAAAAACTTAATATCTGCTCCTCATTTTGTAATCATTTCCACAGATTTGTCTGTTCATTTGCTTTTGTAATATTATTTTTAAATTGTAAAGAGACTTTATAATGTGTAGAGACTGGTTGTGACTTTTACTATTGTTACATTGCCACACAATCTGATGCTCAGTGCTGAGGAAGACCTTGGGCAAAGCCTATATTTTGTCGCTGAGCTCCAGCGTTGGTAAGTCTGACTATCTCACAGACCTGACCCCTAAATCTGTTTGCAGCTTTGATGGGAGAAATTGTTATTTCACAGCTGACTTTTAATAATATCTGCGAACAGGAGGCGCATCTCCTAAGCCTCTTTGTGCTGCCGGATTAGCTCCCACACTGCACCATTGACCCTAATTTGATTTAATGTTGGCGACTTTAAGGAGCAGCAGGAGAGGAAGAGAGGAGAGAGACAGGAGTACGAGAATCTAATCCTCTTGTAAAGAAAGGACTGATGGGATGCACGGGGAAAATGCCAGAGTTGCCAGTGTTGAAAATGAAACGACAGGGGTTTTCTATCAGCAGAAGAGGCCATTGAGTGTGGCAGATGAGGTGTGTACAGGCACTAGCAAATAAAAATCCAATTTCAGTTGGGGAGGGTCACCAAATCATGGAGTGGAGAGGCAGAGGAGAGGAGGGGGAGGAGAGAATCCTGTTAGTCTGACAATCACAGCTATAATTCTAATGCGGCCCACATTCATGACACTTTATCACTTTCTCCATAGTGACGGTAAAGCATATACTGCTCTATCAAACGCTTCCTCAAGACAGTTTGCATTTGCTGCTAAAAGCTTGCATCATATGTCTTTAGAATGCTAATAACCGAAATCCTTGTGTGCATCCGAGTGCAAAGGCCTTGGTGTTTAATGTCATTTTCTACTCGCGAGCACGTTTGGGATCAACGCTGTCATCTCCATGGGGATGACTTGTTCCCTGCCGGAGATAAAACTGCCAACACGCACACACCCCGCAACGATGTACCCTGCCATTAGAGCGCTCTCTAAACACGGCGTGTCATCTGGACGCTTTTGAAGCTGTCTGCCACCGGAGGGAATGCAAACAATCCCCGCCAGGCACGACTCTAAACGGCGGACAGGAGACGAGCCCACCGCCGGCGCACGCTGGCCGCAGACGTAAATGTAGCGGCGACTGCAATCCGTCCACGCGTCCCCCTGTTTCCAATCAGACTGACGCTGATTGAGCTAATGTGGCCGACGTCAGCGCCGTTGCTAGGGAGTCGTATTTATTGGTAAGGTGAAAACCAAACGCAGTCAATTACTCTGCCTGTCTGCCCAATAATTTCTCACCAAGAGAGATGGCCCGGCCAAGATAAACTGGTTATTTCACAAAAACAATCCGTCTGGAAAGATGATGTGCTGTCTGCAGTGAGGAGCCACCTTCGTGCACTTGTGAATGGGATAATGGCAGGGAAACAGCCGGAGCGATGCTGTGTGCGTGGAAATATGTGGAAAGCTATACAGCAGTTATCATGATGGCTGGTGATTGTTATTCTGACTTTGTTTATTTAGCAATGGTTTAACCAGTTTCTGACATAAAGCCTTTATTTTATTCCTTTGGGGTTTTTCATCCCAGGATCGCCACAGCCAGGGCCGGACAGTGGCATACCACAGGGGTCACAGAGGTCACAGAGGTCACAGAGGTCACAGAGGTCACAGAGGTCACAGAGGTCACAGAGGTCACAGAGGTCACAGAGGTCTGGAGCTCAGGGTGTTTCTACTGCTAGATTTAAACCAGGTCTAAACCACATCTAAACCAGGCAAAAAACAGGACTAAACCAGGACTAAACCAGAACTAAACCAGGACTAAACCAAGGAAAAAACAGGTCTAAACCAGGCAAAAACAGGACTAAAACAGGACTAAACCAAGTCTAAACCAGGGAAAAAACAGGACTAAAACAGGAATAAACCAGGACTAAATTGGGAAAAAAACAGGTCTAAAACTGGCAAAAAAGCAGGACTAAACCAGGATTAAACCAGAAAAAAAATCATCTAAACCAGGACTTATTTATAAAACAGACAATACCAAACCAGGACTAAACCAGGACTAAACCAGGGCTAAACCAGGACTAAACTAGGGCTAAACTAGGACTAAACCAGGACTAAACCAGGACTAAACTAGGGCTAAACCAGGACTAACCAGGACTAAACCAGGGCTAAACCAGGACTAAACTAGGGCTAAACCAGGACTAAACCAGGACTAAACCAGGACTAAACTAGGGCTAAACCAGGACTAACCAGGACTAAACCAGGACTAAACCAGGACTAAACTAGGGCTAAACTAGGGCTAAACTAGGGCTAAACCAGGACTAAACCAGGACTAAACCAGGACTAAAAAAAGGACTAAACCAGAAACACATACTCTAAACATACTCTAAACCAGGACTTATTTAAACCAGGTCTAAACCAGGTCTAAACCAGGTCTAAACCAGGTCTAAACTTACCGTCAACATGATGGACCTCAGTATTTCTAAAATCCTGTGTACGGCCCTGGCCACAGCAGATCCTTTGTCTGCAGTGTGCAGTGATTGTGGCATAGGTTTAGCTCTTCCTGAAACAACCGTTTATCTGGGCTTGGGACTGGCACAAAGAGTACACTGGCTTTGTGGCCGGATTTTAACACCATAGCCTTATAATAAACTGTAGGATCATGTAGGAGCTCTCTATGAATGTTTTGTTAAATATACCTAACAAAATATTACGAAAAAACATGAATTATTTTAGTAGTCGCTGCATTAAATGTTGTACAATAATGTTGTATATGAAGTAATGCTAATCAGAACTAAACACATTTTCTATTCGCTGTGTGTGAGCGCTGGGTTTTTACACTGATGTTCTCAATGTGAACAAAATGATCAAAAATGACCACCTGAACATTCAAATTGCCAGCTCTCCCTGCCTTTCTCTACGCCTCTGTCTGTGTCTGATAGAAATAAATGTCTTGATGAAAGAAGAGCGACACGCGGCTTTAGAAGTGGACTGGTAATTTGCATTCAGCTGCTGGATCAAAGTCACATTTCCCTCCAAACCAAATTAACTATTTTTTTTTTTTCCTCGCTAGCAGCCATGGTTGGATTGCACATTCAAAGACATTCATTTTATAGACATTTTAACACGGCACTAAAGAAACACCTTTACTTGCTTTTTTTCCCCTCCCCTCTTATTTTTATATACTGCCACAAAAGTAATAAAAATAAAAACAATTAATAAAAAACACCTATTTTATTTCTCTGCCTGTCAGATTGACGTTTTCAACATGAGTCATTCACAGTAAACTTTTTTAAACTCAAGTGGGAGTAGACTGAGTAATGCTGACTTTTTAACCTTTCATTTACTGAAGTTTGATTTTGAATATTTTCTGAGGTGGAAGAAGTACCGTATTTTCTGGACTATAAGTCGCACTTTTTCCATAGTCTGGCTAGGGGTGCTGACGTATACTCAGGTGTGACTTATATATTAAAATATTTCAGGTGTTGGTTAGAGGGCGCTCTAGGCTTGTGTACCAGCATCTGCTGCACCTGTACCACTGACAATTTAAAATGTAAACATTAGCGCTAACAACTTAGGCTATAAAGACAACTGAGAAAGAGCGGAATAATTGGAAATGGAACTGATGCTGAGTCTGACGACAGCCACGCAGAGGAGGAAGCGGCGCTTCGTCTACCTCCGGAGTTGGCGGAGTTGTTCAGAAGCGACACCGAGGATGAAGAATTTAAAGGATTTAGTGATTAGGAGTGAGATGGTGAGTTTGGTGAACTTGTTATATTATGTTCTTTATGCTATAGTTATGTGAATAACTGTTAATATATTACGTTAACATACGAGACACCTATTCAGTTCGTTGTTTATGCTTCATGTAGCTGAATAACCATCAATGTGTTACGTTAGCATAGCGCACACCTATTCAGCTGTTGTTCTCTATTCTATTATTACTATAACTTGACTTTCAACATGAAATGTCTGTTCTTGGTGTCGGATTTTGTAAAATAAATTTCCCCCAAAAATGCGACTTATAGTCCAGTGCGACTTATATACGTTTTTTTTCTTCTTCATTATGCATTTTTTGGCTTAGTGCGACTTATACGTCCGGAGCCACTTATAGTCCGGTTAATACAAGTACTACTTTACTGTATCTGTTATATTTAAGTACTGTGTGTCTACAATGAGGACAAAAACAAATTATTTTAAACCAAAACTCAAAATACTTTGTACTTCAATCCAACTCAGAAATGTAGTGAAGTAAAAACCATATCTAAAATGTACTAAAGTAAAGTACAGATACATGAAAACTGTACTTAAGTAAAGTAACTAAGTGCTTTTACTTGGTTACATTCCTTCACTGAACACTTCTGCGGCTGACCTTTGTTGCCAGAAGTCGTGTCAGGTAGATCTCTGAGACCATCTTGCTGCCTCGGTCGCCCTCCTTCTGGTCTCCGTGCTCGTGGTTTTTCACCAAGTGCCAAACTTTGACGCCGCTCTCCAGGTCTGGGGTGATCATGGGAGTGCGAGAGCGCAGGCTGTCCGGGCTGCCAGTGTATTTGATCATATTCTCTGTACAAACGACATTTAACACACAGCACAGTGAGAATGGACACAAGTACAGAAGAAGAGAAACCAGCTGTAAAACGTTTAACCAGACTTATAAATAGATTTATAAATACATGTGCCATAAAGGTTTCATTTCATTTCTTATTTGCTCTTTTCATGGTAATGTATTGTTAAGAAAACAAATGTGAGTTCATATAAATTCAATACAACAATAAATTCCATGTAAGAACAGGACGAAGAACAATTCCTTATTAAACCTACCGCCTTCCCAAAATATAATATAATGAATATAATAGCCTTAATATTAAAAACCTTTACAATAATTCATCATTTTTTCCACCTATAAACAGATAAATAAACATTTACCATAATCCCTGATAATTCATTATACATAGGCCTACACTATAACTATAACTACTATAGTCACTGAGTCATTTTACTGAACAATCAAAATTATATTTCCTTATATAACCCATATTCAAAAACTTTTCTGAGTTTCCTATTTTGTGAGTTATTTTTTCATTCAATTCTACTTCCTGTATAATATTTAACCAGTTTTCTTCGTCTGGAGCAGCGGTTCCCAAAGTGGGGTCCGGGGCCCCCTGGGGGTCCGCAAAGGTACTACAGGGGGCCCCCAGAGGCTGTCTATATTTCAATTTCAATTTATTATTATTATTTTTTTATATTATTATTATTTCAGACACATGGTTGGTTCATAAAAGCAAATAAAACATACAAAAATATAAAAAGTCAATGTAAATATTTAGTACCGAAATATATTAAGTACATAAAAAACATTTGAAATTAATTGCAGGTGTATACTTGTTTTAAAATACTACATTTAAAACAACTTTTAGTTAATAATCAGTGTTTTTGTAATGCTTTTTTTAATAAAAAAACATATGGAGAAAAGCATGGCAGAGTCTTTTGAATACAGGGAAGTTTTATCATTGGAGGTCCGCGAGGGATTTTCTGAAATTTAAGGGGCCACGACCGTCTTGACTTTGGGAAGCACTGGTCTGGAGGATTCCTTTTTTTCCCACTCTTTATCATTTTTAATGCTGTATGCCATTTTTAATAATTCTCAAAATTTTAAATAAATACTTTTCATCAGGTGTCACATTTATTGGTAAAGTAAAGTATTCGCTCACCCACCCAAATCACTGAGTTCAGGTGTTCCACTCACTTCCATGGACACAGGTGAATAAAACCAAGCTCCTAGGCTGCAGCTTTGTGGAAAACTTTGTGGGAACAGTTTGGGGACGGCCCCTTCCTGTTCCAACATGACTGCACCAGAGCACAAAGCACGCTCCATAAAGACCTGGATGAGTGAGTTTGGTGTGGAAGAACTGGACTGAACCTGCACAGAGTCCTGACCTCAACCTGACAGAACTCCTTTGGGATGAATTAGAGCAGTCATGTCCAAAGTGCAGCCCAGGGGCCATTTGTGGCACAGGTCAAAGTTTCGTATGGCCCTCAGCCTCCATGAGAAAATGTATTACTTATGGCCCATCAGCCCTTTCATACAGTGTGTCCATGGATTTATCTGTACATTTGTGCATCTCATCTCCTACTCTCTGCTTTGTGTTTTCTAAGTTTTGTATGTATTTTAAATTTTGATTAAAAAATATTCTGGCATTCCTGGCATTAAAATCAACCTGAGCTAAACATAGATTATGAGAAGGACGTTTTTTTTATGTTCAAGGATGTTATTTTGTTGTCAAAGAAAAAAAAAGGCTTTTCTTTTAAAAACAAAACACTTATAAAACTGTGTGCATTTAATTAATAGTTTATGTGCTTTCAGTTCCAGTTTTCTGTTGCACATCTTCAAATCCGGCCCTCATTGGAAAAAAAGTTTGGACACCCCTGAATTAGAGCCAAGACTGGAGCCAGGCCTTCTCTACAACATCAGAGTCTGACTCACAAATGTTTTTCTGGAAGAATTCCCATAAACCCAGAAGAGTTGAAAGCTGGTATAGCTGCAAAGGATGGGCCCACGTCTTATTAAACCCTAAAGATTAAGAATTAAGTTCATATGTTTGTAAAGGCAGGTGAGCTAATAATCTATATAGGATTATGGTTACACATCCAGGTTGACAAATACACAAAAAAATTCTCTAAATCTATACCATCTTATCTGGCAACACAGTCAATGGCGGCCATTTTGTTGAAATGGCATGTGCTGGAGTGACGTTGCCTTTTACTAATACTCCTGCACTGAAGTGGGACAGTTTGTGGCTCAGATCACGCCCAAAATCCACTTCTCGCGTGTGTTGGATATGATTTTGAAAATAAAGTTTGTAAGAACTTTTCTGTCCCGTGCTTGACCACAGTCTGTGCATTAATGAGGTGCACAACATGAGGCACATTCAGCAGTGGTTCTTAGCTTTTATGTCTAAGTTTACACATTCTAAAAGTTAAACAGCCTTCTATTACAGCATGATATCTTTTTAATAATATTCTACTTCACACTGAGCAGCGGGGCAAAAGGTTTATCCAGGTCAAAACTGGAACTTTAGTCTGTATTTAAAATTTAAAAAAATTAAAAAAAGAGGCAGGGAAGGGGAGAGGAAGGGCAGTGAAGTGTCGTGCGTTACGTTTCTGATCAGCACTGAACTCAGATCCAATCACCTGTCCGTCCACTGCTGACAGGTGGGAGTTTTCCCATCATGCACTGAGCCGTGCAGCCTCCGCAGTTGCTCCTGATGCCCTGCAGGGGGCTCAGGCGCTGGTCTCGTTTGGATCTCACGAGGTTTCGGTGACCGTCGCACTTGTGGCATCAGAGCAAGTTGGGAACAAGTCGGACACAAATCTAACCTGAGCACAGACCGACACCGATCCAAACTGCTCACACACTGGTTGATCATGTGACCTTCATCTGTGTATTTAATGCCAGTGACTTCCTGTTTCCTGTAAATAGACCCTTTTCATGTGACGTCAGACAACTTCCGTTTTGAGACGATGGGATGTATCTTCATTTCCGGTGCCGCGCTTCTCCCATAAGAAATTCTCCCAGACTTTTTTAAAATTGCCGTTTACAAGTTTACACAATATACAGCGATTTTCAAATGAATATTTACCCACAAAACGTTCAAAACTTGCGAAAGGATATTAACTCTTCAACCAAGGATACTTGGATTATGAAGTGAGTGCTTTGTTATGTAGCTAGATAGCGTTAGCAACATGGCTGCGCTATAAAACAGTGTTAGATCATGTCATGATCTGAGTTTATCTGAATATTTGACAATCTGCTTATCAGGAAATACCACTGGATAGTACTACAGTATATTTTCATTTAGTAAAGCTCTGTGCTCGAACACTGACGTTGCTGTAGTGATCAGTCTGTGACAAAATAATATACTTTTCACATCTAATTAGAAGTTCATTGCAGTACTATGCAGTGAGCAGACTTGTCATTCATTTAGATCGTAACATAATCTAATATTGTTTTATCGCACGCCCCGTTAGACCTATTGCTAACGCTACAGCATTAACAACTACTAGCTTTAGCTACAAGACAAAACACTTACCTTCATAATCAAATAAGTAACCCTCAATGAAAAATGTATATCCTTTTTCGAGTTTTGACCGTTTCGTCAGTGAATTTTCATCAGCAAATCTCTGTACATCATGTAGCCTTATATTTGGCTAATTTTTAAGACTCATGAGTAAATTCCATACTGGCGAGCAGCAGCACTGGGAATGAAGATACATCCCATCGTCTCAAACGGAAGTTGTCTGACGTCATCGTGAAAAGGGCCTATTCAAACTGATGACGGTGTTTGGATGAACACTGAAACGTCTTTGAGGAAAAAAACAAACTTAATGTCCAGTAGATTTAGAGATTTTTTTATGTAAGTGAGCTAATACTTTGGGAAATATAGTGTATTTTCCACAATAAAACATTTACTGGTTTCCGAATACTCTGAGGCAGGAATACAACCATTCACACCCCTATGAGCAATTTAGATTCACTAATTCACCCACACATGCACGGGTAAATTTAGATTCACCAGTTCACCTACTCATGCATTAGTGGAAGCCTGTGGAGCTCATGCAGACTCCACACAGAAAGAGCACTGCGGGCCCCGTCCCACTGCCTTCCAGCAGTGAGCAGTGAGTGTTGTTGACCACTGTGCCACTGTTCAGAAGAGAGACTTTCTTTTTTTTCTTTTTTGTTATTTGTGGTTTTCAGTTTCATGCTTTGGAAAAGTGGATATAAAACTTTTAGAGAGTGTACATTGTTAATTTTTCATGTTTTCTGTGGCCAGGGAGAATACATGGGCATCAGTGCTGACACAAAATCGAACAGGTGTCAGGCGAAATATGAAATATGCATGGCCCACCCAACGGTCAGAGTGGCAATGACATTTCAAAACACACGGCTCAATGAATGTTTACACAGTGTGAACAAAATTGATCAGTGGATGGGGTTTGTGGAGATGAGTTAAGAAAAGAGCTGACAGAAATGAATCTGGAGAGAGACGCAGCTGGAGACTGTGCCCATTTCAAAAACAGCACCGACCACATTTACTGCACTTTAAGTTAGTTACACTGAAAAATATAACTTAAACACACACATGACATAGACTCAGCAGACACAGAGGGATACTGTATACTTCAGGGATGTATTTATTTATTTTGATTGATGATTATGGTTTATATTAAATCAGGGGCCCCTGGTGGGCTACGAAGGTACTGCATTTTCATTAAGTACATGAAAAGAAATTGCGTTTGTAAACAAATTAACATTAAGTTCAGTTTTAAGTTGTTTTTTATTTTTTTGGTAACACTTTAGAAAAGCTTGCAACTATTAAGCAGAAATAAAGTATTAATGACACTAAATTAAGTAGTTTTTAAAATAGTTTTTCGATCCTGAATTACCACTGCTGTTTTTAATTGTGCAGTGATTTACATGAGCTTATTCCCTAAAAAATTACCCATAAATAACAATGTTTATAACTCAGTGTTGCTTATAAATTATTTATTTCAGTAATGTTTGGTAAATATTCAGTAACTGGTTACTAACTCTAAGCTAATACTTAAATAATGCTCAATAGTGTGAGTTATTCTAAAGTATTACTTTTTTTGTTTGTTTGTTTTTTACATTTTTAATAGAAATCTATGGGAAACATGACATTTTTTAGAGTTTAGAGTTAAATATTATTGTTGGGGATCCACATGGGATTTTCTGATTTTTTTTTTAAAAATCTTTTTATTCTTATTGCACAGGCATGACAAAAAAAAAAAAAAAAATTCTGATTTTCTGATTTTTAAGGAGGCTGCAACCATCTTGACTTTGGGAGTGGCTGCATTAAATAATAATAGTAAGTAAATAAAATAAAATAAAATTCAGTATCTCTAGAATATCCTGTAATGTATAGAATATTACTTAATTGTCAAAATCATCAAATGCTTGAAATATTTCTCTCTCTGAGCATCGTACTGCTGTACTTACTTTCTGAATTGAACTGAGATAAATTCACTTTCCTATCATATTCTAATTCCTTGAATATGATAAGAGACATGAGTTGTTATTCCTCTTATCCTGCGGTGAGTTTAGAGAAGTGCAGCAGTAACAGCGAGATTTGATCTGAATGAGATGGAAAGCAGCACTGTCTGTGTTTTGTCTTTATTATTTATTGAAGAAGGTGCAGTGAAAGCCCTGTTGAATTTGATTCCAATCCAGCTCGATCCATGCGCGGTGTAGCATTTCAGCTGTTTCTCCTGCTTGTGGTTTGGAAGGAAACATTACATCCAACATCAAACAACGAGGTTTCCCCTTTCAGCCCCTGACTCAACGCGCCGTATTGTTCAATCTTAGGATCTGTACTCCTTCCATAACTTTGTCTTTTGCTTCATTTTCCCTCCACCTTTTCTGGCAGCCGTATCAAATTCAGCCTCGCTCTATTCTTCTCCCATCTGCCATTGTGCTCTATAGGAGTTCAAAGTCGTTCTCAAGTACCACACCAGTTGCTGTTTGAAGTCAAATGCCTTAAAATGGTCCGTATATAACCGGGACGCTCCTCTGAACTGCGCCTGCCCCGCTCACCTCGTCCCGTCCAGCTCTAATTGCAGTCAGAGGACGAAAGGGAGAGCGTATGTAGATGAAGCCATGCTAATAATGCGCCGCCACATCTGATGCGGCTGAAGTGTTTGTGGCCAGCGCGGCGGAGCTTTGATCAGCTCGAACTTGGTGCTTTTGTTTATTTATTTATTTTGTTCAGGTTCAAGGAGCCAGCAGCAGAGCACTACAGCAAAATAACACCGAGGGAAGAGAGGACACACCGCAGTCTCACAGACAAAAGAGACAGGAGACATCTTGAGAATCAGTTTTAGATATTAAAATTCTTCTGTTTATATCTTACTGTTGTCCTAAATTGTCCTATAGCTCAGTTATTTTGTACACAATCACTCGTACCAGTGGATGATTCTTCAAAAAGTCTTAAAAAACTTGTAGTAAATACAATATTCCCTAACATTTTTCTTTTCAAGATGACAATAAATAATAATAATAATCTGTCTGCCTTTAAAATAAACATATAAACCCTTATTTTACTGTATATTTATGTTCAAAATAAAAAAGATAATCAATAGTAATAATAATCTTAAACCTATAATACATTTAATACAAAGAAAAATGTATATTATCTCTTTATGTAAGCTATTGAACCTTAAAATATGTAACAAAATCACTGAGATACTTAAGCTTGTCTTTCATAAGCTTCAATAGTTTAATATAAAATGTTTGCAAATATATCTCTAATTGCTTTTGAAATAGATTATGAAATAATTCCATGCAATGTGCTCACGTACCCCTAGGGGTCTCCGTACCCCTGGTTGGGAAACACTGCTATAGATGATTAGGCAAAGACTTTTATATTTAGATGCACATTTTCATGACATTTTTGTTTATTTAGACCAAAACTAATCCAGTTACAGGGGTCACGTGTTCTCAGCCGCAAAGCTGGATAAACGGAGAGGAAAAAGGAACCCAGCATAAAAAAAATAAATAAAAAAAAAAACTATAGGTAGGAGGCAGATGATAAAGACAAAACTATCCACTCACCATATTTACTCGCTGAGGTTCGAGAAACAGTGGAGTTGTTCACTGAGTTGTAAGCTGTCACTTGTTTAGGAACCAAGGCCATCACTGCGTTATCAGGCACCTAAAACACACAAAGGTTTGTTTATTTGTTTATTTAAGGATTCCCATGAGTCTTTACCAGAGGACAGATTATTTTTCCTGGGGTCCGCTTTTAAAAATACACACTAGCATTACAGAAAATTTGAACAAACACAAGCAATTTATACATGAACAGTTCCAAAAAGATTCAAAAGAACAAAAGACAAAAAGTGTATTACAGTGTTAATCTGGAGTAGAGACATAACTAGACGTAACTACCATGATTATTTATTAATATTATTTTTGCAGGCGGTGTATTGCAGTATGAGCTCTGTATAAAGCTGATTTTGTGCATTAATTCTTGGCAAAGGTAGAGTAAAAGTAACATTAGAGGCTTTTCTTGGGTTAAAACCAGGTCGACTGCAGGTGGGCAGCAGGAAGTGTTCTTCCATTTATGTGAAATAACTTGCTTAAACTTAATTATATTTTTTTTATGTCATCCACATGGGATTTTCTGATATTTTTTTTTAAATCTTTTTATTCTTATATTGCACAAGCATGACAAAAAAAATAAATAAATAAATAAATAAATAAATAAAATAAAAACACCAATAAACAGAAGACAAGCAAAACCACCCATTTTCTGATTTTCTGATTTTTAAGGAGGCTGCAACCATCTTGACTTTGGGAGTGGCTGCATTAAAGTTACACTGTGTAACTTTTCTCCTAAATATGTGGGGCATACTGACTTGTTTTTGTGATTTTTTGAGCGATTATAAGTCCTGAGGTGCGATCTGTTGCTCCGAGCGGGGCTTCCGTACTGAGAAACCACCCTCGCAACTTGGCCGGGAGCGCTCCGCTGTTGAGGAAGAGTCACGTGACAGGGAACGACTTGAGGCGCAGGTATAACCAGGAAGCTACTTTTAGCGTTGTTATTTTCCATTGCGCGATATTTGTTGATAAGCTAACGCTAGCGCTAACTCTATAGAAGATCCAGTCCAAACTTCCAAAGGTAGCAGCAGGTCAACTAAAGTTGAAACAATGATGGAAATAGACGCAGCTCGCACAGTTTCAGAAGGAGGAGGGGCCCTAGTGTTTACGTTTTGCGATGGTGCAGTGGCAGCTGTGGCCTCTAGAGGCGCAAGACCGGGAATCTTACACAGTGTAACTTTAAATAATAATAGTAAGTAAATAAAAAATAAAAAAATTCAGTATTTCTAGAATATCCTGTAATGTATAGAATATTACTTCTTCAAAATCATCAAATGCTTGAAATATTTCTCTCTCTGAGCATCATACTGCTATACTTTCTGAATGAACTGAGATAAATTCACTTTTCTATCATATTCTAAATAACTTGCTTAAACTTAATTATATTTTTTCATGTCATCTTTTATGCTTTGCTCCATCAATCTGTGTTTTATGTGAATTAATACCACACGTCATTTCCTCGCACTGTGACTGACAGAGGGCGGGAGAGTTTACCCCAGCATCCAAAAGGCCCGGTGCAAGGGGACATCCCACGGTCTCCATTCAATAACACAAGTCCACAAGGAGCTGGCTCGTGCACCTGCGTGTGTGTTTGTGTGTGTGAACGTGTGATAGATCCATGTGTAAATGAATGAATAAGTCAGTCATGCACTCCCCTTCCCCAGTCGCCCAAACAGGATTCAATTAACACGACCGGGACGGGGGCTGTCCCGCGCCCGCACACACACGCACAGACCCTGCTCTACATAATCTGGTGACCCGTGCTGCAGGGGGAGGCGGGGTTAATTGAAGTGTGGGCGGATGGGGCAGCAATCAGCTCCTGTGTGTGCGAACGAGCCAGGGTCCTATTAAGATTGTATCATTATTTCATCCACTCACTCAATCTGCTCCTTCCTTC
Source organism: Bostrychus sinensis (assembly GCA_020698575.1). Taxonomy (NCBI): domain Eukaryota; kingdom Metazoa; phylum Chordata; class Actinopteri; order Gobiiformes; family Eleotridae; genus Bostrychus; species Bostrychus sinensis. Next base: position 3,708,233 of record CM036239.1, read on the forward strand.
ATAATATGTTTGTATCAGCGTACGCAGGGGGCCACAGGGCCGGGGCTCGCTGTTCCCCCCGCTCTCCCACTCCCTGAAGCGCGTTGGCTGATCATTGCTCTTATCCCTGGCTACAAAACGAGCACAGCACAATGAGGCATAATGAAATGAGCAGAGGAGGAACGGCATTTGGTGGAGAGTATCAAGGCAAAAAAAAAAAGCCTCCCTGAATTAGGAATAGAAGCAGCAAAGAAACAGAAATGTCTCTCATTACGGGACAGAGATCTGATACGGTAAAGGCCACTTTTATTGCTTGTAGCTGCAATGTGACGTTGTTCCTAAACTTTTCTTTCAGTTTGTTGCTGGTTTCTGGGAGCTTTGGCTGTGGTGGTTCAAAATGGATTAGTTTAATAATAGAAAAGATGCTATCTGTGTCTCTGCCACTTGCATTGTCTCCACAACAAGCAACACATTTACTGTAAAATATCTGCAGGACATCCCAAGGTAGCAAAATGAGTTATTATAAAAAACTATCAAGAACCGGCATCCGTCTCGTCTATGAAAAAACAAACCTATCTTCATTATCTCACCTCTAAATGAGTGATTCTTCTGCAGAGAGCTCCAGGCCTGACACTGGATGCTCGTGACATTTAATTTAGGTCCTGGGTAAACTGTAAAAGGATGCTTACAAGCTTAATAACCTAAACTAAGTAGTACACATCATGTTTGGTGCAAAAGAATTTATCTACAAAACTAATAATGAAACGCATGTCTCTGTGTTTTGAGTTGCAGTTGGCTACGTAAAGCACTCCTGGTCTTAACAAAATTCAACACACTCAAAATAAATAATAAGACAAAATAATGGCAAATTATAAATTATAACAGTAGCTCCCAGCCTTTTTGGTTTTGTGCACCCTTAGGACCTGACTTAGTCCTGGATTAGAACTGGTTTAGTCTTAGTTTAGCCCTGGTTTAGACCTAATTTATTTCTGGTTCAGACCTCGTTTATTCCTGGTTTAGTTCTAGTTTTAGATCTAGTTTAGTTATGGTTTTACACATGTTTTTGTCCTGGTTTAGTTCAAGTTTAGCCCCTGCTTCTTTAGCATTGCATTTTTCCGTTAACCGCTGTTGTATCCTTCAGCATAGTCCTGAGTTAGTCCAGATTTAGGTTCATTTTAGTCTCCGACAGTCAAATATTTCCTGGTTCTATAAATCAGTGGTTCTATAAATCAGTGGTTCTATAAATCAGTGGTTCTCCACTGGGATCCACCATCAGTCTGTAAAGACGAGTCGCGACCCACAAAAAGCAAGCGATTTGAACTGATCAAATGTATTGAATAAATAGATTGTGTGGTTTAAACCTGAGGCAGTATAATATCAGCAGTATAAGTCACATTCTGCCAACACAAACAAGAACAAATTTAAAGATAAACCGAGCAGCAATGCCAGAGAGAACTATTCCCTTCTATATTCAGAGAGGTGCATTTTAATTTAATCCACAACCACAACATCAGTAACTTCAGCTTTTTTATAACACACTTCAACCTTACAGGTGTAACAGTGACGTTATCAAACTGGATTTTATTTTTTTTTAATTTTTGCTTTGTTGGGTTTCCTCTATATACCATACTGCCACCTTTTTTATTGTATTTTTATTTTTAATAAACTTTTTATCTATTTATTTTTTGCCCTGGGAAAGGCCCGCGACCCACTGGAAATGGTTCCACGACCCACTTTTGGGTCCTGACTCACCAGATGAGAATCACTGCTATAAAAGATCCGTGTACCCTCTGCAGTGTGCTCGCGTACCCCTAGGAGTCCCTGTACCCCTGGTTGGGAAACACCACATTATAACATTTGTCCCCTTGAGTAAGGTTTACATCCTGTGTTGCTCTGAACGTGAACCTCGTGTTTTTCTCAGGATGAAACACAGAGTATAATACAAGCGAATGCAGTACCTGATAATGGAAAAGCATGTTCAGTCGCTTCCAATCGCCTTCAATTTTAGTGGTGATATCCTCGTCCTGCAGGATCATACGCTGCCCTCTGCCTTGGCGCCATTCTGCAGGAAAAAACAAACAAACCACCAATTTAAATGCCATCATAAACCAACAGATATTGTATTTGTGATAAAAGTACGAGCTCAAAAATGAGATATTTTCTGTGAGATCCGATTGACTTCACAAATCTTCCACTTGTAGCTGCTCCTGGATTTTTACACAAAATATTTAGAACAAAATAAAATAAGATAAGTTTATTGTCATTGCAAGACTGTTTCCTATGGAAGCGTATTGCGTTCACCTGAAAAAAAAAGTTTCTGTTTTAATGAGCTAAGTTAGTTCTGTTTTTATGAGAAAAGTTCTGTTTTTATGAGTATAAATAACTTGTAGCAGTAACCAGTAAACGTTTAGCTCGTATTGAAGAGTTGCTCGCTAAAGAAAGGGCGTAAATGTCCCAACTACTTGGTTTAATACGGTTTTATTTTACTCTAGGCTTGAGACACTGGAGATTCTGCTTTCGTTAAGTAATATTGACGTATAATCATTAGTTTGTCGACTCTGCGCAGACATCTCAGGTCTTTGCCATTGACTTTGAATTCCTCTCCCCCCAAAAGTGGAACAAGATAATAATAATTTATAATAATAATAATAATAATAATAATAATAATAATAATAATATTTACTAGTAATAATACAGAATATTTTACTCATAAAAACAGAACTTTTCTCATAAAAACAGAACTAACTTTGCTCATTAAAACAGAAACATTTTTTTCCAGGTGAACATAATACGCTTCCGTAGTTTCCAGCATTAGAACGTTGCTAAAAAGTTGCTATTCCCAGACCTAAAAACATTTTAAATAACTACTATGAAGAATAAAAGCATAAGATTGAAAACAAGTTTCCACATCGTTGTTGGGCATTCATTTCATACAAGTAAACTTAAATTAAAAAGACAGAACCAGCACCGGTATTAAACTAAACTCAGAAACAGTTCCAAAGCAACATCATCATAAGCGAAGTCTTTCTCAAAGACAAACAAGCCGCCAATTCCTCGGTTTTTTTTCTCGCACACATCATGGGCTTTAAAAATCTGTAAGACTCTGTTATTGTGTGCTGCTCCTCGCTGCGCTTCCCACCGGCGGCGGCCACTGTTGTCTTTGATTCTTATCACAAACAGCAAAACAAAGCGGCAATCACAGTGGTGCATGATGAGGCCCGTCTTTAGAGGATTGACCAGAAATGTGTTAGCATCTGAAAAATCGGCAGGATATGAAGATTCGCTTGTTGTTTTTTTTGTCTATACAGTACATCTTCCCATAAAGATGCAAATGAGGCTCTGTCTCCAGTTGAGGCTTAGAAAACAACTGATGAAATGAAGAAAGAATAAAGAAAGAAAGGCAGGATGTAATAATAAACAGGAAAAAAAACAAAAACTTGGTAAAAAACCAGGGGGACTGAGAATATTTTGACTGTCAGTGGTGACGGCTGACTGGTAAGAAGACTGTGCAGCAGTGTTTGTATATGTATGCTTATGTGTGAATGTATAAACTTGCACTTGCCAGCTTGCCAAAGAGATAAGGGCTTTGGGGAGTTTGTGGAAACCCATACTGAAGAGAGAGGCTGAAGGTGACTGCTGTATTCCTCAGAGATGCACGACACACCACTAGCGGCGTGCGCACAATACAACACACACACGAGCGCCTGCCTCTTTGTTCACACTCTGTATCTTGTCCAAACCCCTGTAGGGGACTGGCCCGCAGCCAAGGGGAATTAAAAACAATACCTGGAATAACAACACTTATTCACAGTCTGTCCTGGGACTGGTCTCCTGCAATCCAATTAACCTTATCAGACATTAGCATCGCTGTTGGTTTATGAGTGTCCGTCTGTGTGAGAGGAGTGTAGTCATGCTCTTTCTATCTGTGAGATGGACCACAGCACCGCTCACCAACCTTCCTGTGTACCCCCAGGACCTGCTTTAGTCCTGGTTTAATCCTGGTTTAGCCCTGCTTTGGACCTGGCTTCATCCTGGTTTAGTCCTGGTTTAGTCCTGGTTTAGACTGAGTTTAGACCTGGTTTGTTACTAGTTTTGTCCTGGTTTATTCTTGGTTAAGTTCTAGTTTTAGACCTGGTTTAGTCATGATTGAGTACTTCTTTAGTGATGTATTCCTCTGGAATAGTCTTGGGTTAGTCCTGGTTTTGTTTTGTTTTGGACCCGGCTTAGTCCTGGTTTAGACTGGGTTTAGACTGGGTTTAGACTGGGTTTAGACTGGGATAAGACCTGTTTGTTCCTAGTTTTTCCCTGATTTATTGTTGGTTTAGTTCTAGTTTTAGACCAGTTTTTTTTCTGGTTGAGCTCTGGTTTTAGACCTGGTTTGGTCCTGGTTTAATTCTGGTTTAGTTCTGGTTTAGTTCTGGTTTAGTCCTGGTTTAGACCTGATTTAGACCTGGTTTAGTCCTGGTTTAGTCCTGGTTTAGACTGAGTTTAGACCTGGTTTAGTTCTGGTTTAGACCTGGTTTAGTCCTGGTTTAGTCCTGGTTTAGTCCTGGTTTAGTTCTGGTTTAGTCCTGGTTTAGTCCTGGTTTAGTCCAGGTTTAGACCTGGTTTAGTCCTTGCTTAGTCCAGGTTTACTGCTGGTTTAGACCTGGTTTAGTCCTTGCTTAGTCCAGGTTTACTCCTGATTTAGACCTGGTTTAGTCCTGGTTTAGACCTGGTTTAGTCCTGGTTTAGTCCAGGTTTAGACCTGGTTTAGTCCTTGCTTAGTCCAGGTTTACTGCTGGTTTAGACCTGGTTTAGTCCTTGCTTAGTCCAGGTTTACTCCTGGTTTAGACCTGGTTTAGACCTGGTTTAGACCTGGTTTAGTCCTGGTTTAGACCTGGTTTAGACCTGGTTTAGTCCTGGTTTAGTCCTGGTTTAGACCTGGTTTAGTCCTGGTTTGGTCCTGGTTTAGTCCTGGTTTGGTCCTGGTTTAGACCTGGTTTAGATCTGGTTTATTCCTGGTTTAAACCTGGTTTAGTCCTGGTTTAGACCTGGTTTAGACCTGGTTTAGACCTGGTTTAGACCTGGTTTAGTCCTGGTTTAGTCCTGGTTTAGACCTGGTTTAGATCTGGTTTAGACCTGGTTTAGTCCTGGTTTAGTCCTGGTTTAGACCTGGTTTAGATCTGGTTTAGACCTGGTTTAGTCCTGGTTTAGTCCTGGTTTAGTCCTGGTTTAGACCTGGTTTAGTCCTGGTTTAGACCTGGTTTAGTCCTGGTTTAGTCCTGGTTTAGACTGAGTTTAGACCTGGTTTAGACCTGGTTTAGTCCTGATTTAGTCCTGGTTTAGACCTGGTTTAGATCTGGTTTAGACCTGGTTTAGTCCTGGTTTAGTCCTGGTTTAGACCTGGTTTAGATCTGGTTTAGACCTGGTTTAGTCCTGGTTTAGTCCTGGTTTAGTCCTGGTTTAGTACCTGGTTTAGTCCTGGTTTAGTCCTGGTTTAGTCCTGGTTTAGTCCTGGTTTAGTGTTGCATTCCCTTGCTTTAGGTTAATATTAGTCTTTCAAAGCCAAATATATAAACGCACTACAGATGATCATAGTAACTCCATGTCCCCCCTGCAGTGTGCTCGCGTACCCCTAGGGGTTCCTGTCCCCTTGGTTGGGAAACACTGGACTATAGCTTTAACTCACACAATTTGTAATAAAACAAAAAAACATCCTGCCCAGAAGAAGGTACAAGCACAAATTAGTCACAACCCAGACTCCCAGCAGTGGGCTTTGGCGATATTAAAGAAACCAATGCTTATAAATGTGTAATGACAACAACACAGTGCTATTTTCCTATGGGGCAGACGAATAAAAGGCAAGAAACATCAAAGACAGATGTGTTACTATTACTTTGCAACAATTACTGCAGTGAACAAACCACTGAGGTCACCAATGCAAGAAAGGGAAAACTAAATATTGAGCACGATCTGAGGGCCACGGGACTAAAAGAATACACTGCATAGGATTTAGCAGGAAAGCTCAGCGATTGATTAGCAGATCAATCATCTGACTCAGGCTGAAGCTGACAAGAGCCACGATCAATACCAAGTTTGGGGGCTGAGGGACCACTGAGAGACACATCCAGGAAGTCAAGTCTCCCGGGGCCAAATGAAAGTTACTTCTCCAGACTTAAAAAGGCTCGCGATTTAAGGAGGACGCCTTTGTAAAATCATTAGGTGTTTTAAGTTGGAAATGCTTTACTAACGAGACATGAAACAGAGGGAGTACAGAAGAGAAGTCTTTGATAATGGCAGCTCAGACTCACACAACAGATCCCAAATATATTCATTATATTTAAAGTGTTTGGGCAAAAGCTCTTGTTATTATTTACACAAATTAAACAAAGCGGCGGGGGCGGATCTCTCCAGTGCTGCTCCCACTCAAATTTAAGATTCATTTTAAAATTTTATTATTGGTTCTTAAAAGTTTACATTATTTGGCCCCATACCTCAGCCTGGGCCCCGTTTTTACTCATTATTTTTACTCCCTTCTACTGCTTTTATTGTTTGTGAGTGTGAGTATTTATGGCCGTCCCACTGATTAAGATAACGTCCCACTTTTGCAATGGATCTTCGCCTATAAAAAGTGAGATTCAAGTAAAGAACAGCAAGCTAAGGTCAGTGCGCCTTGGGTAAAATGCTGAATATTTTTTTATTATTATCTCAGGTGGTTGGTGCGTATCGCTGCCGCTGTGTTTCAGGAAAGTCCTCTCTCCATGGAGTTTTTTATTTCAATAAGTAAAGCCTCAGAACAGACATTACTGAGCAAAATGTGTGTTTTTAGCAGCTGTAACTTTTATGTAAATGAGGTTTAGACTCATTAAGTTAAGCTAACTTTCTATTTCTTGAGTCTGTCACAGCAAATCACTACCACTTGTCCCACTTTTTTATTATTTTTGCAGATGATACCAGTTTGTACTGCTCGGGAAAATGTAGACAAACCTTTAAAATAAAGTTAAAAGGGAGCTAGAAGTGCTCAAAATTTGGTTTGCCGTAAATAAATTAGTCTCCTAATTTAAGGGAAAACACATTTATGGAATATGGAAATCAAAAAGATAGTGACATTAAGTTAAAAATCAACATTTTTGGGAGTTGTGATTGATTGTAAACTTAATTGGAAACAACTTGTAGAATATGTGAAAGGAAAAATTGTCAATAGCCTCCTGTATAAGGCCAGGGTTAAATTACAATGGTTTGTATTTAATTTACTGCTCACTGATCCTTCCTTATTTAACTTACTGTGTGGAGTTTAGGGGATCAACTTATAAAACTGTAACAAATAAGATTGAGCCACACGTATTATAAATAAGACGATCATATTAATCCATTATTTTTAAATTCTCAGGTTTTGAAGTTCAGAGATTTGGTTTATTATAGAATAATGCAAATAATGTTCAAGGCAAAAGCTCAAACACTCTCAGATTGTGTCCAGAGGTTCTTTTCAATTCCAGAGAGCAAATATGAGTTGAGAGTTTTGTGTAAATTCACTTTGCAAAAAGCTAAAAATGAAGTTAGGAGGAGATGTTTTTCTGTCGCTGGGGTTCAGAGCTAACTTGGCATTGAAAACATGTCGTTCACATTTCATGTTTAAATAAGTATTGTACACTTCTATATTTGAGAATTATTGCTGTAAATGATTTTTTGTTATTTTTGTTGTTATAATTTCAAGTGTAAGTTGTAACTAGGCTGGCATTAATAAGCTCTGCTTCTGCCTGAGCCTTTTCAGTCACAATTTCATGATTACCGTACTTTCCGCACTATAAGGCGCACCTAAAAGCCTTTAATTTTCTCAAAAATCGACAGCGCGCCTTATAATCCGATGCGCCTTATATATGGATCAGTGTTGGTTAATTATGGCTACCGTATTCAGGGGGCGTCACCGAAGTGACAGCCGTAAAAACAGTAAAGGGGAATTCCAGTCCCAGCTGTTCATGTGTGCCATAGGCGTGTTTATGGATCCTGCCGCAAAAGAACAAGGAGGCGCGGCCTTTGCTCCATCTCAGTAGAAGAGTTGCGACATTGAGGGGACAGAAAACTGAGCGCTCGAACGCTGTTCATGTAGCTTTGAACTGTGACAAATGGAGTTGGAAATACATTGTTTTCAAAGAGGGAGTTGTAAGAACGCTGGTTTGTATTCTATTAATAAAGTTTGACTGACTGACTTATCTGACTGTTTTATTGACATTCCCTTTAGCGCAGCACCATCTAGTGGATGCACCTTATAATGCGGTGCGCCCTATATATGAAAACAGTTTTAAAATAGGCCATTAATTGAAGGTGCGCCTTATAATCCGATGCGCCTTATTGTGCGGAAAATACGGTATGTTTTGTTGTGGTTTTCTGTGGTCAGTGCTTTACGTGACTTAATAAACTGAACTTAATAAAACTGCTCACAGGACAAACAGCGACAAACGTCCATTCCCTCAATTCAGATAAAATATAAAATCAAAATAAACTCGTACCCAGGTCCATGTCTGAGGCTTTGAGGCGATGGGAGTAGGGCACGTTCTTGTAGATGGCGTCCAGGATCTTCTCCTTCACCTGGCTGATGGTGTCACAGTTCAGGACCTTCACCTGGATCTCTGGGCTCTTCTCGTTCTCCGGATGGATGCAGTTCACCACCTGAGGCACGACACACCACCGCTGTGAGGAGGGGCTTATCTCAAATACATCTGCTGTGTTTCCTTTGTAAAAATGTGTTGTTTTACATTTTAATATATTGTCATTAATCTGGCTGCACAATAGAAATATGTGATATGCAATACATAAGTTAAATATTGCATTAACCGTAAGATAAGCAATATTTTAAGACACTTTTTAATAATAATTAGGGCTTGGCATTGACTTTTTTGCTCACTGGCCACTGCGGATTAGTCTGCTTGCCAATGTGTTTTTACGAGCCATAGTTTAAGCTTAAAGGAATGTAAAATTTGGTTTTATGTATGGACAGTGATATATCAAATACAGAATGAAAACAGGTTTATTTAGGCAGAATCAGGTTTATCTCTGTGCATGTGGTGTCACATCTTAAAAACATTTTCTTTAAATATTCTAAACATATTTTTCCTTTGCTTTAATCATAATAATTACTATATAGCTACTAAAAGACACTCAAGCAGAGCAACATAAACCTCAAAAGTTAAGATATATGCAGGTTATTACACTTTACAGAAGCTAAACACGCAAGCAGGCCTAGTTGTTTACTTCTCCTCTTGTCATTACAATGATCTAAAATCTGTGCCGAGAACAAATTATCCATCTCCAGAGGATCTTAATCTGCGTAAAACATGCTCCACCTGTAGTTCAGATCTCTGAAGACAAATTCTAAAATGTATGTGTTTCCTTATATTAATACTTATGTGTTGTCTCAAGTGTTAATGCTCCATCACATGCTTCAAATGTATACTGTGCACTGAATCTTGATTTTAAAAAATGTGTTTGTTACTCAGACTTACGCAGAAGTTTCTCAGAGGTATTTAGATGTTACTCATGTTCTAGCTACCGTCCATGGCAAAAAATCGTTATCGTTAAGGGTGCAGTGGGATCAGAACAGCCCCATGTGACTCGGGAACTTCACCGAGAGAGTCCAAAGGTGAATGTGTGCTGTGGGATCACCACTGATGAGGCTCTGCTACAGCCAACATGGCAACAAATCCAGAACCTGGCAACTAATGCTGCCCATACACAGGTGGATAAAATGAGGCAAAAACTTCAATATCTGCTCCTCATTTTCTAATAACTTCCACATATTTGTGTTCATTTGCTTTTGTAATATGTTTTAAACTGTAAAGAGAGTTCATGGACAGCCTATATTTTCCTTTCCAGTGAAGAGAAGGCTACAAACTGAAAGCCTAGATCATATGCGTACATACAAATGCATGAGCCGCTTGCTTCCTCCTCACCCTCAAACCGGGTCTCTTTTTTTTGACAGCTCCAGTCTGAAAAGACCAAAGATCGCCGCTCAGGAGTCTCCTCGCACGTCAAGCGCGGCAATAACAACTGTGTTTGCTGTAGCTCTTCCCTGACTGGCAACCCATAACCACCCTTTCCTCTCGCTGTGCCCATGGAAGCGTTGTAAGTGTCCCCCTTTGGCCCTCGGAGCCCTGGGCAGGTAAACCCTCTTACCAGCGTCTTATAGTCAATCTGTTGTCTGATGAGCTTGTCTTCGCTGAGTGAGTACCGGGCCTCTCCTGTGATGGAGTCAATGGGGCCTTTTTCCATCTGCTGTTTGATGGCACAGAAGAGGGAGAAGAGAGGCTCGCCTGCACACTCCTGCACAAGGATTTAGAAGGAAAAAACAAAACAGTTCATGTATTTACTGGAAACAATCATTTATTCCAAAATATACAAATTTTGAAAATGATAGCATGAGCACATAAACCTTATAATTCAATTAAGTGGTTTTTTGTGAGCTGTTAAGGTTGGACAACATGTAATCTGGGTTGCCAGATCTCAGTTTTCAGTCCAAATAGAACCTAACCAACACAATAAAAACCAGCCCAAATCACAACCACTCTAAATGTTAAACCGTTACCAGTAAGAAAAAACACTGAAACTTAACAGCAGCTCTAAAAAAGTAAACCAAAGACTGCAATTGGGCAACCAAACCCCTTCGGCGTCAAAGAAACCACAAAAAAACTTTGAAATACCAAACCTAAATTACTAATTTTAAAACAAACGAACTGAATATATGAGAGGGAGGACAGAGCAGTTTATTGAAATGTGTATTTCTACTTTGTTTGGCATAAAATTACAACTATTCTTGTTGGTATTTTCTCCAGAATATTTTCTAAAAACCTATGTCAAATGTTGTAAAAAGCAGCCCAAATTTTATAAACCACCCCCATGCTATTTTTTTCCAGCCCATGGTGTTCAAAAGAAGCCCAACTGAGTGGAAACCAGCCCAATCTGGCAACACTGCATGTGATTAAATATAAGATTCATGGGTATTCCATTTTCCCCTTTTTTTCTAGAAATTATTATCTTAATCTTTTTTTAGAGGGATATGAAGAACATAATAGGAAAATAAAGGCTTGAGGATAAAATTTCTAAATAAAAGTATTAGTATCATAAATTAATTGTCTACTTGTGTATTTTTTTTTAAATTGGCCACATGTTATGTTTTGGTTACCTTCAGAAACTTGTAAAGTAGAAATGTAAACCAGTTGGTCAGCATTTTCTCAGCAACTGACTCAGTCCTGCAAACAGACAGACAAAAAAGTGTTTTAATTAACATATAATCCACCACACTCGTATTATCATCCATATTAAATATCATCATGAAATATTCTGGTCAAAGGCTTTCGTTACACAAACATAATTACTAAGACCTAAATGGAAAGAGCGTTTGTAGATACAGCTATACGATGGCCTTTCAAACAATCTTTTTTCTGCCTTTTATGCTCAGGCATGCCAAGGGCAGCTCGTCTACATCGGCGGGGATTTTAATATGAAGCAAAGCAATTAAAAGCCTTTATTTGATCCCGGTGGATTGATGTCGTTAGGGGCTGGAGCAGCTCTGTAATAACACTGGCCTCATTATCAAGTGCTCCCTCATCTATTCACTGGACTAACACTCGATCCGTGCACAATGGAAAGTGAATGAATACATCTCCCTTTTCTTTCTCCGCCTGGCGTCCATGCTCCGCTGCCGTAGCAGAGCGGAGTGTGCAGTGACCTGGGCCAGCAGTGCGAGTGATCCCGTGTGAATGACTAATATGCATACATAATAACAACAGCAGCAGCAGTGGCGGCGGAGGAGGAGGAGGAGGAGGGGGAAAGAGGAGAGGCGAGGATCGGATATCCTTTGACTGTAACCTTCTTGGGCAGCAGAAGCAGCAGCAGCAGCAGGGGTGTGTGGGTAATCTGTCAGGAACACCTCAAAAACACACAAACGTACACCCCTCCCTTAAAGCGTTTATTGAGCATCTAGCACCGGCATCAATATTTCAGGATTAGTGCCCATTGTGTCTCTGCGTAGGTTTTGTCCAGGCCTTTCGGTCGCCACCTGCAGCCTTCAAACCATTCAAGCCGCCTCTTTTAAGGGGCTCCACTCACAGCCACAGGGAGGGAGCCACGGTCTCCGACGTGCCAATGGGACAGAAGAGCGGCCCCACACCAACCCTGGCACAACACCTGGGGGATTAACTTCCTGCCTGTCGCTGTGCCCACACTTTCATTATTCCACCTCTGTCCACAGACCCAGGGGTCGACCGGGTCACTTTTCATCTGCTTTTTATGGTGTGCCCACTCTGCCCCTCCCCTCCGTGCCCCATTCTGAATCCTGTAATCACATGCACTTCCAAATGCTTTCTGTTTCCACAAATGTAGCCCATCTATCAAGGATGAAAGAAGCTTTAAAAAAGAGGAGGGAAAGGAAGGAAGGGAAGCGCGGTGATAAAAAAGAAAAAGAGGTGAAGAATGAAAAGAAATGCTTTGGCAGAATCTGACCGTTCCTTTTCTTCTCTTTTAACTTCCTTTTTTTAGCACACACTTCCACTTGCCTTGCTGCGAACAGAGACAAGTGAGAGGCTATTATAAAGCAAAGTGTGCAAGAAGGACAAATTACTCCCTCTGTGTATGTATTCGTAAATTAGCATGCATGTTGATTTGTGTTTATTGTATGTGTGCCTGCCTCTTCCTGGCAGTGGGAGCCGGCCCTGCAGTAATGTGGAGTCTTGGCACAGCCCTATCACTTTGCTTAGGCTCATTCTTCATCACAGCACAGTCCACTGGGAACTAAGTTAAAAACGGTGCTGTGACGGAAATGCTTCAGGAGGCAACATCAACATTTGGTACAAGCCCTTACACTGTATATCAAGACTGGGAGCTAAATTAGAAAATTACAAGGTTTGTGAGGGTTGGATGGATCGAAACATAATTAATAATTTCAATGTACAGTAAACATAGAAAATAAATAGGGGCATAACGATACAGTAAATGTATCGATGTATTGATTTTTTTCCTATGATACAACTACATCGATACACATGACCTTGTATCGAATCGTATTGTTTTCTAAGAAGTGAATATCGATACACATGAAGTATTGATTGATAATATCAAAAATATTCAAAATTAGAAATTTCTATGATAAAATAAAACCAGATATGGCTTTTTGGAGATACATTTTGTGTTTATAATTATATTCAACTTTTCTTCTCTCTCTGTCTGCTGGACATAATCAACCCCAGCCGCGGTGCTACATTTGAGAGTAAACTTTTATGATTTTTGGCAAAAAGTTGCTGTATCGATAATCGATACTGAAGGCGTTGAATCGTATCGAATCGTATCGTTCCAAATTAGCCAATATCGTTCTTGAATCGTATCAAAACACTTCTAATCAATACATATCATATCGCTGCAAAAACGTATCGTTACACCCCTAAAAATAAACTATTCTCCTTTTCTTTTCCTTTATATTATCATTTCTTGAAGGCAAATGCACAATAAAGTTGCCATAAGTGTGTAAGTAAAATGCAAATGCAAAAACTCTTATGTTCAAAAGCATTAAGTAGCATCATCAGAATCCAGTTTTCTACTCAAAAACAATGAACACACTAGGTAAACATTTCAACTTCCATGCACCATAAGCCCAATATATAGAATATCTATATTTTTTTATATAGATGTTTTATTATTATTTTTATAAATCTGCCGCAGGCTGGAGGCCAATTTTGCGCCTGAGCTGCTAGTTAAATCATCCTGCTGTATATCATATATTATCAGCAAACAAACAGAGGGCAGTCTATGTTTGTGTTTATGCACCAAAATGTGGCGTGGCATGTTGGCATGGCCTGAAGCAAGTATCTGGCAGAAAGTGAGAGGGGGCACTGGGTATTGCTAATGATGCAGAACAGAGGGCACCTGGCAGCGCTCATTTCCTCTGATAACCAGGTACGCTGCATGTATTTTGTCACGCTTTAGTTGGCAACAGAGTCCAGAAACAGATTTGGATCTGACTGATTCTATAAGCAAAAAAAATCACAATAAAGATACCATGTTACCAAAAATATTAAGCAGAATCTTTCACTTTTGCTAAGTTTTTCACACTCTCCTTTGTGTGAGTATGATTTATTCTTATAGGTGCAAGTTTACTTTTTGGCAGTGCTTTAATACAAACAATGATCTGTTATGAGGATTTGTAAAACATTATTATTATTACAGGTAAACAGTGCAGACCTGCCAACCTGTGTGACGGCATGTGACGATGTGTAGCTTAACCGGAGCCAAAAAACGTGCTGCATTTACACATCAACAGCAGACTATTTTCCTCACAAGGCAGGACTGGGCGATGTGGGGACGGGAAGCAGAGAAGAGTTGGAGTAATGGAGTAAAAAGAGAGTTACAGGAAGAAACTGCAGTGCGACAGATGGTTGTGGAAGGCTCTCGTTAGTTTGCTTGGTGGTTGTGCTTCAGCTCAGGTTGAGATGGGACAGATGGAAGGATGGCTGTTTGTGTGTGGACACAACATACACGCACACACTTTTCTTGGATGAGGAGGCAGTGGGTAGCCGTGCTCAGAAGCTGTGCCAGAGACACCCTGCTCACGCACTTTAAGCATTGATTTAGCAATCAAGAAAACAGGGGAGGGGGGCGAGCGGCGGGGAGAACGATGGGGACTATAGATCGAGGGAGTGAGTATTGGAAAGGAGGAAAGATAAACATAGTTCTGGTGTGACAAAAGCAGCACAAGCATCAACTGAAGATAAATACAGAGCAATGGGGAGTGAACACAGGGAGGGATTTGGAGAAGGGAGAATAAAGTGAGCAAACAGAGTCAGAGACACACAGGACAAACAGGAAAAAAAAAAAAAAAACACAAAGCCAGGTTGTTCCCAGGACCAGATTTTAGCTACGTCTTCACAGTCATCTGCCTAAGTCTGGGCTATTTTCAGCAAAGACATGCCAGTCAGCCCACGCTCCAGGGCGGCAGAGCTCCCTCGCACACACTCGTCACATCTGAAATGCACGCTGGGGTGTGGACGGACTAATAAGCGCATCTGAGAGGAGATGAAGACAATCTGATCACTGCCCGTCACTGTGACGTCCACGACAAATTGGCAATCAACGCAGCCGTGCATTGGATGTAAACACGTGCTCGCCCACCAGTTCGTGTGTGGACGGAGATTTGGTTTGGCTTCCCCTCTTTCTCTTTTATGACAAGGGAGGAAGTAGAAGAGCGATCCTTGTGGCTATACTGAATTTAAACTCAACAAATTCTTGTCCTTGGAGCCTCTTCCTGTTACGCCCACGATGTGACTTGAGATATCAGGCAGAAATAAGCTTTTTCAGTGTACAGTTTGTGCAGGTTTCTGTAAAAAAAGCAGTCCCAGAGCAGATCCCAGTGCCTGTCTGTACACCTCAGCGGTCGAGATGGTCTCTTGGTGGCACAGTTGTTGAGTGTCTCCTTTGTCCTTGAGTGCCTGTCCCCGTCTTTGCTGCACGTACCACCTCTTCGCTTGTATCTGCTGCAGCATCAGTGGTTACTCTGTTGTTTACTGCCCTTGTGTCACAGCTTGGTAAGCTCTGGCAGCAATTAATCACAACTCCTGTGCAGACGGCATTAATCTTCCTCTGAATCTCTGAGTGGAGTTTGAACAGGTTTTTATGATGTGGAAACCGTAACTGTCTTCTGCTGCTGCTCTTCATTTGAAATCCATGCCACTAATGTGCACTGTTTGCGTCTTTACTGGCTGGGATTTGCTTTAGCCAGAGGGAGATTAATAATTTTAATTGAAATGAGACAGAAAAATGAATGTGTGAAATGGCTGTCAGATCATTTGTGGATGGCTTGACTAACAACCCTCAAGCTACATGAAATACCATGTGCATTCATTTATAGTCATGAACACACAAAGCAGCCACAGGGAAGTCATCGTAATATTGTACCTCACATAATCCATGGGTATGTTTGTTGCCAAAATCTTAACAGAATGGGTTTATTATATTATTATGTATGAAGGGAATAATTCAAGGGACGGTTTGGGTGAACTGTCTGCTGCTTTAACCATCTTCCCTCTCCAAAGATATCTAAAATTAGATGTAGTGCTAATTAATCATAATTAATTTTCTAATGATATGCATGGTAATGTGCTCTATGAGACAGTTATCCAAGGTCATAAGAGGTAATTCAGATGTGTTGCTGGTGATCATCATAGTATGGTAGTATAGAGTTTACCACACTGACCTTTCATTACTGACAATCACAGCAGTGTCATCATTGCATTATAATTTTCCATATTATACTTCCTAAATGTAATTACTTTGAGAAAAATACACTGAAGAAGACTTTTAAACATGAAGTATAATTAGTTCGCCCTAGTGGTGCACTGATTGGTGTTAAAATTGTGTTTTTGTGTAGCTGCAGCTTACCTGCGGAGCAGTAGCTTGGGGTGATTCTTGCTCTCCAGATTGCGGTCTATGAGGTCTGAGAGAAGGTGCTTGAGGACGTCGGTGGCGTACTCCAGCTTGCTCTGAAGGACTGTCATAATAAGTGAGGCCACATTTCCACGGTCCCTCATGGAGAAGCCACGCTGAGCCTCCAGAGTGCGAATAAAACACAGCAGGAAGACCTTGTTGTTAATGAGCTGGCCAAAGAGCTTTAGTCCCTTTTCAACTTGCTCCTGGCGGTAGCCTGGCACCTGTGAAACACAAAGGAAGAATTAATTTGAGTGAGACACAGTAAAATAGCAAGTCCAAAACAGATCTGATACAGTAAGACAAAGGCTGGGAAAAAATCCAATTAGATGTTTGTATTGTAGCTTGTTGATGTTGTTGGGTAATGCCTTCATGAGATTAAGAGGATAATATCTAATACAAATATGGCAACATCTGAAGAGATGAAAAGTTTAACATCTTCCTGCAGTTTGTTGTTTAGTTTAAGGTTAAACAAAAACATAGAGAACATTAAGCCTCTTAAGGGATTGTTTATTACTTTGATGGTGCTGTGTTGTAGTGGTATGAGTTGAAAGTGATGTGAATTCCTCTCATCTGAGACCACATTGTCCCTGCACTGTTTCAGTGAGTCACATGCTACACACCATTTTCCTTTTCATTTTTAAATACAGTCTACCTATGGAGATTATGTTTTTTTATCTGTCAAGAGCACTTGGTAAGACAGCATCTCCTTGGACCGATGCAGCTGTCACCCAGCATCTGTTCTCTTTGTACCTTTCTGGAGGAATGCCTTGTAATCTGACAGAAGCTATTGTTAAATTGCACATCTGAATTGTAAGTACCTGCCTCTTTGTGCATGAACATCATAGGTACAGACGTAAATGGAAACCTACAACCAAAGCACAGATATCAGTAATGCATTTGTCTAAACCAATAATCTGCTGATTAGCTAAATATGTATCGCTTAGGACTATTATAACATGCCTTACAGATGTATGACAGCCTTAAATCAGTTTAATTAGATTGAGGATGGTTGGTAAATGGATATGGAATAATAAATATTAAAACAATATATCTGTCATGAATAGAAAAATGCTAATGCCTTGGCTCAATTTATGTTTTTCAGCATAAAAATGTGTTGTAGTTTTTTGTCGCACAGCTCCACAGTCGCTGTCTAAATCATGAAGTCAAACCACTGCTTCACTTTCTCTGACACATCAATAACAATTAAGCAGCCATCAAGCGCCGAAGACAAGCCTGCTGCTTTTTCATTAGGCTCCTATTACACATTATACTCCTCGTACAGTTCAGCGTTTATACCAATTAAAATATAATTAATACTGCTTATTACTTGGAATTTCTCATCAGGGACAGAGTGGCCAACCCTGAGGCCAGTAAAATGGGAGTCCATCATTCTCTTAATGGGACAAGACGACCTGCTCAATTATAGCTGTCTATCAATGTCACCACTGGGGATACAGGACTTGATTTTTCTTGCACTTTTTTTTTTTTTGCTTGACTTCCAATTTGTTTTTGAGGTACAGAGAAAAAAAACAGCCCAGTGTTGAATGCAGCTGAATGTATTAATGAGAGTGTGATCTCAATTTGAGGGTTGCCATGTTTGCTTTTGAAAAAGTGTTGTTGTCAGCTGTCAAAAGGCTTTTGTTTACCAGGCAGCAACACAAACAACTTCAGCATCAAATGCACCTACTATGACCCACCACATTGTTAATTTGCTTGCTTATTGTGCTGTCCTTTTTAAATTAGGCTAATTGCATTACCATTTGATGAGGACTGAAGAATGGGTGCACACTTGCGCTCTAAAACATGAAACGTAGAAGGGGTAATAATCTCAGTATTTCTTTTAAGATTGCTGTGAAGAAGAAATCACTTTAAAAACTAGAGATTCACCTATAGACACTGTAGCGAGCCTGTGTGTTGGATCGTTATAAGGTACTGCAGTACCTCTAAATCTTTAAGAACAGGATGTTCTTCGATGCCAGGAAAGAGAACTCTCATGGTGTATGTTCTGTAGTCCAGGAAGGGAATTCCTGCTCCATCAAGATCGCTCGTCAGTTCATGGATGTCTGTCTGAAGCTCAGCAAAAGCTAAAAGATAAGAAATCAATGTGAGGAAACATTCAACTTTAAGTGTGTTTTGTAACAAACTTTGTTAAAACAAAACTGTTATAAGTAAATCCATAACTCCTCGAAGCAACTAAGTCCTTCTCATATAGAGCTTAAATCCTGCCAAAACCCTGTAAATATATAAAACATGTTCCACAAATGAAGTATGATTTGCAAATGTAATTAAACAGTTGTAAATAAATCTAACCTGCTCTGTAAATATGTAACACAATTTGCAAATAAATATAACTTGGGCTGCAAATATAGTTCATGGTTTGTAAATGAATGCAACTGTTTTTGTATAAATATACTTCACATGGGGCCTAAGAAACCTAGCCAGTGTAAATAAAGTAGACCTATTATCTAAAAACAACAGCGAATTTATTGTTAAAGATTTATTGACATTTATTCATTTGTAATTTAGTAGATATACTATGCTAAACTCTTCAGCACTTCTCAGAAAACATACTTGCATTTAGGATTTGTAGAAAAGACAAAAGTGCAGAGACTGTTGCTGTCACATGATCCAGTTCTCAAGATACACTCTGGAAACTAAAGAAAGGTTATTTGGGCAAGGTTTATTTGGACATTAATTGTTTTAGTTAAGTGCAACAGCAGCAGCAGCAGAAAAGAGTTAAGACTGTGCTGAGTTTGCCATGAGTGGAATACTTTTATTACCAAACCTGTTTAGAGCTGATCAGGTTTTTAAACTTCTAACATTGTTACATTATTAGGATTCGAGTATATTTGTCATAATTTAGAGTTCAATACACACCTCAGCATCCACAAACTCATACATTCTAGTCTTGTGTAAAGCCTACGACTAACTTCAGTTTAGTTTTTAGAATTATTGGGAAACACTGACAGTCTGTAACTACATATACACTATAAAACTACACAATACTGGATGTTTACTTTAGGCAGAACATAAAAATGTGGAGCTAAAAGTGCTAAACAAAACATCTTTAGCTGTTTCGGAACTATTTGTAGCTGTACGGAAGCCGGATATGGAAACTGCGAACAAAACACGACAGCTGTCATCAGAGTTTTACACGTCCTGCAGACCCAAAAGAGCATTAAAATACAGTTATGTTCAATATGAATTCTATTATTGTGTATTTGAAATAGGTAATGTCAAATTTCTTGATCATATATATTAAAAATCAAATAGGCTTACTTTAACAAAAGCAAAAACACCCCTGTGCAACAAATGGTTTGATCCATTACTGCTGCTGTTGCTGCTCTCCCTCCTCCCTTCGTCCCCGCAGCACAGACAGATGACTTCTCTGTTTCTCTCTGACTGAGAGAAGTTAGGTACATACTGTTGAAGTTTGGGGCGCTTGTCAACAACGACATAAAAAAAACAACAACTGTTTAACATCAACTGACTGCAATATTAGGCTATCTCAAGCCAAATAATCTGAACTAAAATAAGTTTGTTTGTGGGACAAAAATGTGAGTGAAGCCTGAGCTGAGAAGAGTTAGAAGACGTCAAAAGAGGATTTAATGACATTTACTAATGCTATCCTCTGCATCCAAGTCTGACCTAAACTACTAAACCTTCTAGAGTTGTCTCTGAGTAGGTTTTATTGATTTTGTTCAATTTTTAACCATAGCACATTTGTCGAATTTACTTTTAAGCTTTAGTTATTAATAAAGTTAATTATTGCTCTCTAAGACATGCTTAAAACTTTCCAAAAATGTTTCTTATAAAATAATATATTTTGTTCCAGCTCAGGGTGCTGAGCACCCCTAAAACTGAAACTCTACAATCATCTCTGAAAACGTACCTCCCTCACTTAACGATGGGAGCAGGCTCCACTCACTGCAGTCGCCCCACAAATACAAACGCTGTAACTCAGATCAGGCACAGAGACAAAGGAGGACTGAGACTAACTCAAGCTACTCGCTCACAGACCTGACCTGTTACACCTCCCCAAACTCACAGAACTAGTTGCTCTTGACACAATGCCCTGTTATCAATGGGAATCAAACATAATACATCACATGGGACATTGCAATGCTAAAGCTAACAGTCAGGAGAGTGAGCTGCAAAGGCTACAAGCTCAGGTCCTTGGGCTGCAGATACAACAAATGAGTGAAATAAGGAAAGAGTAAGATCAGGACAAGCAGGAGGCAAAGACTCACAGCACAACCTGCATCCTGCTCCAGTTCTACAGCTCCTCAGTTCAGCCCTAACTTTACACAACAACGCCAAGGTCCACTCAGGCAAAAAGGGCGTCATGGACGCATGAGACAATCTGATAAAATCATGTGCTGCTAAGTCCTGAGGAGGGCGCTGTTGTGACTTTTCCTGGTGGTCTCACAGTGAACTGTTCCAGGGGCCACTCTCTGTCAGACAAATGTTAATGACCCAACCTGAACCTGGGTCTGCTCTGGGCTACGGTGTTGGTTACTCCTGAATATAGATCCTGATCCTCCTCCTGTGCTGACTGAACACTGGTTACCATGGATACAACTGATACAGCCTTATAATCCACCAAAAGACTTTATACATTGGATATTTACAGATCTCCAGGATGATGACCCAGTTTATGATCCACGACATGGACCATGCCTCACCCAGACTCAGTGTGTGGTGACATTTCTGTGAGACCTGGCCTGGAGGCGTGGCTGACCTGGGGGCGTGGCTGACCTGGGGGCGTGGCTGCTGCTGCTGAACTCTCCCCTACACAAACACATCTCTGTGCTCTCTCAGCTGAGAGTGCACCACATATCACCTCAGCTGCAGACGCAGGTCACGAAGCCAAGGCATACAGCTGTTCCTGACTACACATTACTGTTTCATCCAGATGTTTCTGAAAGAGATGAGTTTGGCAGTGCAGTTCTCTTTCAGAAAAAGGGGGATGGTGTGGTTGGTCAACAAAAATACTAATGTACCATAGCTAAACTGGACAACACTGAGACGACACAATACAACAGTATCTATGGCAGTAACTAAAACAACTCAAATGTTTTATTTATTTATATTTGTTTTAAAAAAAAAAATTAGTTTTTTTTTTTTAAAGTAAATTAATGAATTACTCCTCTTAAGTTCAGCTGTAATACCAGAATTCCACAAGTTTACCTTTAACAGAAACACAGTTCTTCTTTATATTAGTTCTAACGCCTGTTTTTAAACATGTCCTCTCCCCTAAGATTATATTTATCATCCCTATCTTCAAACATAAACAATATGCTATTTATCAATTTTTTTTTACTTTCTACATAAATAATGCTGTATTAGGACTCACTAAATCATAGAATTTTACGGCTTGAAATTTGATAAATATTGGTTTAGATTCATTGTAAGCAGAATGGTTGATGATCCTTATGTTTTTTTCTGTAAAATAAAAATTGGTTTTGTATTTGTTGCATCAGTGTGCCCCCAAACTTCAACACAGTAGGTCATATCTGGTAGAACAAGAGAGCAATATAGCATGTATAGTGTAGTTTTGTTTAAAATATACTTAATTTTAGAAAGGATTGCAGTTGTTTGTGATATTTTTGTTTGAATATGGGTTATGTGCTGTTTATGAGATACATTTTCATCAATTATTACTCCACAACATTATTTTAATTTACTCTTTCTAAAACCACATAAGTTAACATTAAATCCACATTATCTTTAATTTGTCCAGTTTATTTGTGAAAATAAAATGTCCAAGTTTATAGAGCAGATTTAAATTGTGCTGTAACTGAGCCAGAATAGTTTCCTGTCTGAGGCCCAAACTCTCCTCCAACAGTTGGCTCAGGTCCTGTTAACCTTGGAATTATCTCCTTTCTCTGTGATGATACAAAGTCTTCTGCTGGAATAAGACAAAAGTGGTCGAACCACTCTCTTGTGAATTAATAAAAATAATAATAATAATAACCTGATCCCTTAAGGACAGCATCTTTTATAATTTCTGGTAACACAAATTATAATACGGCCTTGAAAATGACAGTTATTATTCACCTGGACAGTTGCTACTCAAAGTTTTCCTCATAAACATCCATTTTGGTTCATCCCTGGCCTGGTGCCACCAGCTGCACCTGCTGCGGACACACAGTTTGTCACGTCCACTAAAGTTCATCGAGGTCAATATTATGGAGTTATATAAAATCATTAAAGAGTAACTCACCCCTACACCATTTTTTTTTTAGCTGATCAGCTGTACAAACAGGGCTTTAGTGATACATCTCACTATTTATAGTCTTATGTTTGACTGTTTTGTAAAAAAAGGTCTAAATTCACATTTTGTAGTGAAAACCGTCAGAGTGCTGCCCTCCTAGGGTCAAACAGTGGGATTTCTGCTCAATAGTTCCAGATAGGCAACTGTGACGTAGTATTTGACCACTTTACCGCACCTGTGCCGAGTATCTCCTCCCACGCCCCGTGCACTCCACGCCCTCGCTGTCTCTCTCCCCCGCGCGCTCGTCCCAGTCCTGCTGTTGCCAGGTGTGGGTCTTTTTCCTAAACACGCCACTCAGCCCCGCATTTACCGTTCAGTCTCCTCCACCCCCCTCCCCTTTCACGGCTGCGCTTCTACTGTCCCGTGTGTCAGCGCACAATAAGGCATAATGAGCCTGATCAATGACAGTATGTACCTACAAATTAGCAGTGTTGGGAGTAACGCATTACAAAGTAACGAGATTACAATTGTCAGTAATGCAGGGGGTAACGCGTTACTTTTGAGCCCCCCAGTAAGTAATATTACAGTTACTAACAAAATACCCAATTAGTTACTTGCGTTACAGTCACTACAGTCACTTTCATTTACCTGCAGTTTACCGGAAGGACACGGAATGAAAATGCATTAAACGAATAGCGCTGATACGTTTTCTACTTTATTTTCATCCGTTCCCTTCTCTGCTCCTCTTTATGCGCGCAGCGGCCACTCGTCCTGTCCGCGCGCGTCGGGGCGCATGCAGCTGCTGCTGTCAGCGGGGACAGCGAGGAAAGAAGAGACTTGCACCGCTTTGGCGCTAACAACAAGTGCGTTTTAGCTTCAGTGTAGTGAAATAAAACTGTGTCCACAGGACTTGAACTCTGCACAGGAGCAGAGGCAGGTGAACCTAAAGGGCAGTATTTGCTGTGTCAGGCTGCACTGCTGCTGAAATGAATGCAGCTAAAAAAAACTTGAACGCCTGTATAAAATAACAGTGCGGGTCAGGGCAACGGTGAGGCTATAGGCTTCTTCTATTTAGAATTGGGTTCATTTGGGCTTCCTGTTAGGAAGTAATCCAAAAGGAAAGTAACTAAGTTACTTTCACGAGTCAGTAACCAAGTAAAGTAATATATTACTTTTCAAAAGAGTAACTAGTAATCTGTAACTGGTTACTTTTTTGAGTAACTAACCCAACACTGCAAATGAGTGACACTGGGGAGAGATTTGACTCCACAGATGTTTTTTAAACTTGCCACGCTTTAAGTCACTTTTTGTTTGATGACAATCGATTTCTTACTCGCGGAGATACGATCAAAAACAGCTCTCAGCTGAAATAATACGAGTAAATAAAGACGCGATCTGACGCACACGTTACTGCAGCGGCGCACGACGCCTTTCTCACAATATTTCAACTGTGTTATTATAAAAGGAACATAAAACATCAGTCCAGACGTCCTGCATTTTTTTCCCCCATTTCTGGGACTTGGCGCCCCCTGCTGTGGAGGAGGTCCATGAGGTCTCTGACAGCTGTCAGTCACAGGACCAGGCCTCGCTCCTCCCTCAGTTCTCCTCCTCTGTCTCTGCCAGGTCTCTGCCCACTTTTTGAGCAGTTTTCAATCTCTGGCAGTGGGCGGAGTCAGGCCTGGGCCAGGGGTGAGTTACTCTTTTAAGTAGCCGTTCTGATGAGCCACTCCTCCTTTATCGTTTAAATTCCCCCAGTGGTCATTTCTATCATAGCAGCCTCTCTCTGCTGTTATCACCCCTCCTTTTTCTACTCTCTAGCTGCTACCCTCTCTGCACATTTTTTTTTTCTTTTTTTTTTTTCTACTCTGTGACTCAAATGTTAGACTATAACTGAGTGTTGTAATAATAAGTAAGCATAAACAAATTGCAGAATAAAAGTAAATATAAGTAAATAAAATTAGAAACCACAAAGTATGATTGTGATAAAGACTGTGTAGATAGTTGATAAATTGCAAGGTTACTCATAACTTTCTTCATTGCTTTTTAAAATTAACCTCATCACATCACTATATATAATATAGTATTTAATTTTGCTTATGTTTAAAGATATTTTATTATAATCAGATCAAAGTTTATTACACATTGAGCCCCCGCTGGATGTGGGAAGGACTCACAACTAGCATTGGACAATCTACTAAACATTTAAGAGAGAGACAGCAGAACTGGTAGAAGCTGTGAGACTCCCAACTGAGGTGGCTGTGAGGAAATGCAAAGGACATGCAGGGGGAACAACATTCATAGCCAGAGAAAATGAGGCAGCAGATGAAGCGGCAAAGAAAGCAGTTGGTTATGTGGGACCTTTAAGATAAAAGTATACAGTCTGTGTGCAGACGAATGCAGAGAAATATGAGGGACATACAGTGAAGTTGACAGAAAGATGTTATTGACTTACAGACTCATACAAGACTGTATGAGCACAGAGTTTGGACTGACAAAGGTGCAAAGAAAGGACAAAAAAGGACTAAGGCACTGTCATGATGGATGTCTAGTGGCACTTAGCAGCCTATCAAGCATGTGTTAGCTACAGAAGCTCACAAGCTTGGACACATTTTGAAAACAAAGACTACCTCATTATGATGACAAAAGTATGTAAATATTTTGTCATACAACATTTTGGAGATTGGTCGAGAGCAAATTACATTCTGTAAAGGTATTTGGCTAAAATCATTAACTTCATCAACATGAAAAGGGCTGTGCAATAAATTGAATTATAAATTGTACTTTTCATTGTGACCCAAAATAATTGTGATTATGATTTTTTCCATAATCGAGCAGCCCTAGTGGGATGCCTTGCCATTAGCGCTGATGGCAATGCGATCCACACCTGACAAACATCTGAATCTGTCTCCACATGAGATCTTCACTGGGAGAAGGATGGACTCCTCTCCAAACTCAAATAAGTGTCCATAGAAATGACCAAGACCATGAAATCTCTGACCACTACAAGTCAGTTACTAACTTGAGCCTAGTTCTGTCCCAACAGGTCCTGAACCTTGAGGATTCTCCTGACTCCACACTGAAAGACCCAATCAAACCCGGTACTGGGTAATGGTAAAGACTATTAAAGACTATTAAAGACTGTTAAATGGACTGAACCCAATTTTTAGGTCCATATAAGTTACTTAACAGCTGCTCAAAGCAGTTAGAGTCGAAAAGACAGACAAAAGTCAAAAGAGCAAGTTGAGTCATTGGATCCATATTACTCACTGTGTTAGGGCCCATCCTCCTGAACGCTCATTAGAACAGATTAGAACTGATTTGGCCTGACTCACTTAACCATGACTGTTGCAGTACCGGGGTGCTCCATCAGAGGCACCATGCTAACTCTATTTCTGTTTACTATTCTGATTGTCCCACCTATTTTCTGGTACTTCGAATCAGGCCAACCTACCACTTCTCTTAATACTCATAACAGGACTAAAAGAGGAGCCCAAGGTGCGTTCTCATTGGTTTGTAATGATACCACCTTTCTCAGATTCAGTACAAAAAAAAATAAAAATAGATGGTATAATTGGCTTTCTACCTGTGCTAATTTATAACTCTCAGGACAACCATGCCTAGTGTGTACACCTTTTTATCCAGACTCAAGCTCCTTTTCTTATATTTCTAATCATCTTAGTTTCCCAAACTCTTACTTAGATTAGCACTATTTCTGACTCTTAAGTTAAACACGGGGAAAGTTACATTTTTAGATTATTATTTTTGGGGTATTTGATGTTTTTCTTTTAAGGTTGGTTTAATCATATTCATGTACGAGTACTGTGGATCTATATAAGTGTCTTTGGACGGTTGCTGTGGGCAGCAGAACCATGAGATTCTTTTCCCATCTGAAAGTCAGAAGGTTACAGAACGTAGAACTGCCTGATGGGTTTTTCGGTCTCATACTGAATAGATCCACATGCTTATATTATTCTTATTTTATTTTTATGTTAGCCTATTGCAGTCATGTAAGAGTAATGTATGGCATGGAGGGTTACAATGGCTCCAGATTACAACGGATAATCTGTACATGGTTAGTTTAGGTTACTCTTGGTTGTGTTTTGCTTTAGCATAATAGGTTATGGGTTTGTCTTTTGATTTTTTGGGGATTTTATATTATGCTTTTTAGAGGTTTAGTTTTTCTTGTTTTTTATTTTTTATGTTTGTTTTTAGAGGTTGTTTCACACCATGTGATATGGTGTGAAAAGGGGGAATTGTTGAATATTTCTACATATGGCTTTGCGTATTACCACTAAACTATATTTTGATGTACTACTGCTAAGGTTAATAAACGCTTCAATAGTACTAAGAATGCTTTGATTCTAAAGGATGTTTTTCTCCTTTCACTCAAAAGGTTACACTCTGCGATTAGGTACATTGTGCATTTGCAAAAGTGCACAATAATGAGCTGGTTACAAAGTTAGGAAACTCCAGGTTACAGGTGGGGGCTCCCTGCCGTTGCGTGGGACGCTCCTGAAGATAACGAAGATTACGCACCGCAGTAATGAGAACTCTGTGGCCTGGTCTCGAGTTTCTTGAAGATACATTTAATGATATGCAGAAAACGTCATACATTGTCATACATAGTATAAAAACTGTGATCACTCCTCTTTGGCAGGCGGCCCACCCTATCCCTTTCAGCGGGGCCTGCTGCTGTAACCTTACATGTGTGCTACTGAATAAACCTTCTGACTTGATTATACTTCTGAATCATCGTCCTCTTTGATGCTTACACCCAAAATGAACAATCCTAATAAAGGGGCATGAATAATTTCGGGCTTCACTGTATTTGCGAAACAAATTCAGTGCGAAAATACTGCCAAAAGTCACGTGACAAGTATATTTGTACAAAACCAGTTGCATTCATTTGCAAATTCGTGAAATATATTTGTACAAAACCACAAATTGTGTTACAAATTTACAGAGCAGGTTACATTTATTTACAACTGTTTAATTACATTTGCAAATCATACTTCATTTGTGGAACATGTTGTATATATTTAGAGGGTTTTAGCAGGATTTAAGCTCCGTATTCTCACCCTCTTTGCACTCCAGAGCCACACGCGACTCGAGGTTGTCCATCTGCATCTGCAGGCGCTTCAGGGTCAGGTCACTCTCACGAGACTTGCGCTTGTAGGCGATGAGCACCATGACGATAGCCAGGATCAGCATGGCGCCCGCCGCAGCGATGCTGATGATGGCCGTGCTGCTCAGTGGACTGTCGGACGTAATGTGGACCACACCCGGGGAAAACTCAATGCCGCCCACGCGAGCCTTGTAAAGAAGAAAGCAGATCATTTTATAATTCATTTTAAGTAGACAAGGTATAAGTTACAGCATTTTTTTTTTGACAAGATCATGCAGAGCGATACTGACTAACTAAAAACTACTGAAGACTAAATTGTACAGACCACCAAAACCATAGCAAAGTCTTTGGTCTGATAAATCTAACACTAATTGTTTACAGTAATCTGTAGCTCTCTCTGGTCTGACTTTCACCGCCTTGGCTTGGTCCAAAAGGGAATCAGGAAGTGTATTTTTCAAAGTAAGCCCCGTGTAAGCCACAAATGGAATCTTTATTGAATTTGCAGAGCCCTACTCCTCTTTATTGGAGGCTCATTTGTTTGTCTGTTGTCTGCTTGTGGGCTATAACAGGAACCAAACGGCTGATCGGATTAGGGCTATAGTCTGTCTGGAAGTGAACAAGAGATGGATAGAAAGCCGCACTCTGCATGTCCGTGCGTATCGTTGCTTTCATTGTCTGCCTCCTTGACCGCAGCCCGTCTGTGAATATTTGTGTTTTAGTGCTGGGTCACTTACCAGGACCTTGTGTCGTCCCGTCAGGTTGGGGGACTCGCAGAGGAGCTGAGTCTCTGACACTGTTAACATACAGGGCTTGTCACCGATAAAAACAGTGTAGTTTAGTTTTCCGTTCCCACTGTTGGTCGGCGGGAGGAAGTTACGGCCCTGTAGGAAGAGAACATGACTCATGGTCCAATAATGATATAAAAACAAACAAAAATACATAAAATACTAACAATGTCGCCACAGCTTGGACTGGAAGCGTACTGCACTAATTTTGATGTTCGTTAGTGACAAGATCATTTCATTTACAGATGAAATTGTACATGAGGTTCCGTGGTAAAGTTGTAACTCTTGCAGTCTTCTCGTCCATCTTGGCCTCTTCAGAAGAACTCAGAGAGCATCACTGCAGACTGGCTTTTCTGTAGTTTGTCCAGTAAACTGAGTCCGTGTACAGAAAAGTACAATACGCTCTAAACAATGTCAGCTTCACTTTCTCTGTGCATGAACCAAACTTTGGTCAGAGAGTATTGGCTTGAGCTCCAACACTCTACACTGTCTATAAATATCATCATCATCTGACCTGTCCTCTGTAATAACAGGCCAAAGATATTTGGCTTTATCCTAAACACTAAGCACAATATTTCACAGGCAAAAATCTGGAAATTTCATTTTCTTATCATCTTTGGTCCTGCAGATCATGACCAGACTTTTAACTGCGTTGTATTTGATGTCATTTTCTAGACCACTGGTGTTGGTTTTGTGTACCCCTAGGACTGGATTTAGTCTTAGTTTAGTTCTGGTTTAGACCTAGTTTAAGTTCTGGTTTGGTCATGGATTTGTTCCTGGTTTTGTACTGGTCTATTCCTGGTTTAGTTTTAATTTTAGACCTGTTTTTTCCTGGTTGAGTTCTGGTTTTAGACCTGGTTTAGTTCTGATTTTAGGCCTGTTTTATTTCTGGTTAAGTTCTGGTTTTAGACCTGTTTTTTCCTAGTTGAGTTCTGGTTTTACACCTGGTTTAGTTCTGGTTGTAAACCTGGTTTAGTTCTGGTTGTAAACCTGGTTTAGTTCTGGTTTTTGACTTGGTTTAGACCTGGTTAAGTTCAGGTTTTAGACCTGTTTTTCCCTGGTTCAGTTCTGGTTTTAGACCTAGTTTAGTTCTGATTTCAGGCCTGTTTTATTTCTGGTTAAGTTCTGGTTTTAGACCTGTTTTTTCCTAGTTGAGTTGTGGTTTTAGACCTGGTTTAGTCCTGTTTTGTCCTTCTTTAGTGTCCCGTCCCTCGCTATTGTCCTGGGTCAGTCCTGATTTAGGTTTATTTTAGTCTTTAAAAGGTACTATAAATGATTACATAACTCCACGTACCCCCTGCAATGTGCTTGCATACCCCTAGGGGTCCCTGTACCCCTGGTTGGGAAACACCGTTCTAGACCACAACCAGCACAAACATTTATTTTTCTGGAGACCTGTAGTTGCTGGACTGAAAACTAAATCATCTGCAAACATCAGATGATTCAATACAAGATCACGAACCACAGAAGCTTTCAGCTTAACACAGTTCATCCAAACACAGGTTAAAAAGAATAAAGGATAACAGTGAAGTAGAGCTGATCCTTTACCTTCAGGATAATTGGTGATCCGGGCTTGAGCTCCAGTACTCCGGACACACTGAGCGGCTCAAACTCCGGGTTGGGATAGTAAATGAAGTTGGTGTTGTTGAGAGCCATGGAAGCCTGAACGTCGTCGAGTTTAAAGCCGAACTCGTCGGGCCTCTCTGGGACCTCCTGTTTCCGCGCCAGGCTGATGGCCAGCTCCGGGGCCTGGCACAGCATGGTTGTGGGGCTTAACACTTGACACAACTACAACATACAAACAGTACAGACGAGAAACATCACACATTTATATTTATGAGTACACATACACTACAAACAGTTACTGCCAAAACATAGCGAGACAGAAGAGGAACATATGAACTGTATCAAAACCAGAGCTGGAAGAAGTATTGTTACTTCAAAGTTGTCAACAACATTTTCACTTGAGTAAGGAGTTTTAAAGTAAAGTATTAAATAGGGCTGCACGATATGGAGAAAAAATGCAATATTCGATAGCTATGTTGAAAATTGCGATATTATTGTGATATTTGAAAATAGAGCCTACTTTTGGAACATAGTAAGTTAAATTCACTACATTTCACA
This sequence comes from Bostrychus sinensis, assembly GCA_020698575.1. Taxonomy (NCBI): domain Eukaryota; kingdom Metazoa; phylum Chordata; class Actinopteri; order Gobiiformes; family Eleotridae; genus Bostrychus; species Bostrychus sinensis. Next base: position 3,738,912 of record CM036239.1, read on the forward strand.
AAAATGTAAGTTCCTGTATTTACAAGTCAAAATAGCCACAAAATCAAAACTTAACACAGACTAAACCAGGAATAAAACAAGGCTAAGCTGTGACTAAATTAATTAAATTACCACTAAAACTGGACTTTTTAAACATTTTTATTTAGTCACAACACATGTTCTTTTAAGGCTCTGGTGGAAAATGATTCTTCAGTGTAAATCTCTGTTAGAAGACCACAGCGTTATTGTGATATATTTAGATTCTTGCGATACGGATATTGTGTTTGCTGATATTGCGATAACGATAATTTTGCGATATATTGTGCAGCCCTAGCATTAAATCTTAAAACTGTTTACTTTAGTACAAATTACTTTTAAAATGTATTGTATTTGAACAGTAAAATGCACTACTACTACTGTTACTGCTGGTACTACTACTGCTACAACTATTGCTGCTACTACAACTACTATTATTGCTACTCCTGATACTACTATTACTACACTACCGCCGTTCGCACTAATAATAAAACTACTAATGCTGCTAATGATTCTGCTACTACAAGTCGCTTTGCCGCTGAGATAAAAAAACAAAAAACATCTTTACTCATTTACAGGCGTTTCCCTTTTACTTTCCATCTCTGTATCAAACAGACAAGTTACTAATACTTTCATGGAGTACTTTATGCAGTACATCACAAGTCAGAGTAAAACACCAAATGAGGTACAGTGCACCACAGCTCCACCACGACCAGGCTTTGATGTGTGAGCTGCAGGAGTGATCCCTTCATTACGCTCCTGAAAGCCACCGCAGCCTCTTCTCACGTCCCTGTCTCTGTCCCTGTCCCTGTCTCTGTCCCTGTCTCTGTCCCTGTCTCTGTCTCTGTCTCTGTCCCTGTCTCTGTCTCCTGTCTCCTGTTCTGTTGTTCCGTCTTCTTCTCTTCTCTGTCGCTGACACTTGTTCTTGCAGTCATCTCTGCTCTGTACCACTTCACTGCTGAATTACGCCGCATCTTAAAGTGCCCCATTTCGCTTAAAGAAACCTATTTTGATGCCTTTTGTCTTTGGTCTGTGCCATCGTTGTGTGTGTAATTGATTTGAACTCATTTTCTGATCTTTCTAAACAGCGACTGACATTAGCAACAGCCAACCGGCCAAATGTTGGTAGGTTTTTATTTCAGCTGGTAGCACTTTTAGTTTCACTTGTCACTGAATTTTCAATGTCCTTCATTCCTTTTGCTACACTGTATATAAAAAATAAAAAAAACAATGCTGCAAAAACTCAAAAATTTAGGGCAACAGGATCCCTAAATGACTAAAAACTTCCAATTTTAAGTCATTATTATTATTTTTTAACTCCTCTTACAGCCAACTTACTGTCCATTGTTCAGAAAAAGTTTTATTCTTTGGTTAAATTTAGTACATTTAGTGTTTATTATTAGCAATTAGGGGTGTAACGATACATTTTTGCAACAATATGATATGTATTGATTAGAAGTGTTTCGATACTGATTCAAAAATGATATTGGCTAATTTGGAACTGATGCGATTCGATACGATTCACCTTTGTACTGATAATCGATACAGCAACTTTTTGCCAAAAATCATAAAATTTACTCTCAAATGTAGCACCTGTGGCCGGGGTTGATTATGTCCAGCAGACAGAGAGTGAAGAAAAGTTGAATATAACATTTTATTTCATTAAAAACACAAAATTTATCTCCAAAAAGCCATATCTGGTTTTATTTTAACATACACATTTCTAATTTTGATATTTCCGATATTATCGATCAATACTTCATGTGTATTGATATTCACTTCATAGAAAACGATACGATTCGATACAAGGTCATGTGTATCGATGTAGTTGTATCACAGGGGAAAATATTGATACATCGATACAGTTACTGTATCGTTACAGCCCTATTACAATGATAAATACTTTTTCTGAACAATGGATAGTAAGTTGGCTGTAAGTTGAGTTAAACAAATAATAAGTGAGAGTAAAACTTAAAATTTTAAGTTTTTAGACGTATGTAGATCAAATTAGGTAAACAAAATTTATTAGCTGTTGAAAAGATTTTGAGTTGGCCCCAAAAATCAAAAATCTTGAGGGATTCTGTTGCCTAGAGTTTTTGCAACATAATTTTTTTGAGTTTGAGTGAGCACCTAATTTAGTATAGAGTAAGAAATCATGATCTGAGAATAAAACAACAGCAAAACATGTTTTAAGATAGACCACAATCAAAACAATCTAATTTATTCTGTTTTCCACATTTGATAAATCCTACATTTTATTAAGCTCATCATATGCTATAAAATACAATTAAATAATAGAATCAACATTTGAACTAATTAAATCTTGGCTGGTAAAAAACATAATTAGCTAATAACTTTTGAAATGAACCTGCCACGGTGGCCAGTGAGCAAAAAAGTTTTCTGTTTCTTGAGAATGATCTAAAGTCAGAAGGCGCTCCTCTGCGTCCAGGTCAGGCTTAAGAACAGATCTCCGAGCTTAGACATTGCATTCTCATTCACAGAAACTCCTGCAGATTCCGTCATTGTAATTGGTCTCTTGAACATCCAATCTGACATTTCCGGTTTTAGGACGCCCCTGACATAAATCCTACACCGCTACAGGAGCGAACAGCATGTGCCTGAACCTGTGCACACATCTCTCCCACTTCTGGAAAATGGCATTTCTATTTACAGTTTGTATCAGAATGGCTCAAAGTCGACTGAGGAAGCTTAAACTAAAAGTATGCAATTATTTCTTGGATTCTCCGTGAGACGTCTTGAGGTCATATAGGCTTTGTTATTTTCATATATGCTGGCCCACTTCAATAAGAGTTTGTTTTAGTGCTGGCTATGTCTGACACAGAAGAGGGAGGATAAAGAGGAAAAGCGAAGCAAAGTCAAACACTGATAACAGGATTCAACAGTTTTCCATGACTTTTCCTTCTGACAAAATTTCCAAGACCTGAAAAATGAGCTACACGTGTTTAAGTAGTATTCAAATTGTCCAGTGTGGTGCATTAGAAACACACTTTTGCTGCAATTTAATTTGTTAAAGTTGGAAATTTTGACTTTTGAATTTTGGCTTCTTCCTTTAGAAATATATTATCTCACTAATGTTACTGACTTATAGCCTACACCGGTGATTAAAAGGTAATTATGCTATATTAGTAGGGGTGTAACGATATTGGTTAATTTGAAACGATATGATTTGACACCTTCGTATCGATACAGCAACTTTTTGCCAAAAATCATAAAAGTTTATTCTCAAATGTTGCACCGCGGCCGGGGTTGATTATTATTATCAATCGATACTTCATGTGTATCGATATTCACTTCCTAGAAAACGATACGATTCGATACAAGGTCATGTGTATCGATGTAGTTGTATCATAGGAAAAAAAATCAATACATCGATACAGTTACTGTATCGTTACAGCCCTAAATATTAGATATAAACTAATCATCTCTGCTGTTTTAAAGCATTACCAAAACCAAAAGAGCCAAAGACCAGCAAAATAATTATTTAGTTCAAATATTCTGACAAAAAAATAGATCTCGGTGACTTTTTCCTGCAGTGAGAACAAGAAGAGGCCAAGAAGACAGCTGTTTCTACTGAACACTTATATTTACTGTATTCTAGCTGGGCAGGGTTAAAGCTGCTCTTCCTGATTTTGTGGCTGTAAAAGTGATGTGTAAAAGAAAATGTAGAGTTTGAATGATACACTCCCCTTTCCTAACTCCTCTCCTTGGCGCCGCTCTATCACAGTCTCACACAAACCTGGAAGTCTGTCACACATCTGGAGTCTGCTTTTAATTCTTTAAAGTAAAAAAATACTGTGAAGAAGCTATGAATTTTGAACTAAAACAACAGCTCCTTCACATTATTCCTGATAGATTCTAGTTCTGGATAGATAAAGGCATGTATTGACCAATCAGAGCGCTCCTGTCCTATGAAAGCGTGTGATTGGTTAAAACAAAAACCCTTATAACACAGCCCACAGGTGACCTCAAAGTCTCATTTTTTCTCATATGACTTCTGTTACGCTGCACTAATAACTAAATAATTATCTTTACCAAGATACAAAGAAAAATAAATCAGGTAGTGCAGCTTTAACTAGGAGTGGCCCAATGTTACAACACTTTTACCAAGCTTCCAAAACTTTTACAGAACCTGTATTTTGCAGGTGCCAAATTGATCCAAATGTGCATATTTAATAAAAGAATAAAGAAAGGTAGCTATGGTGGTGTTTTTGGAGCGAGAGGTGGATCTATGCCAGGCACGAGAACAAATATAATTGAGCAGTGTTGCTTTAAGACGCAGTGACTCAGTCTGATCACACGCAGGCACAGATGTTAAATGCGGTGCGTGGCCCGGCTCAAATGGACCGTGAAGGTAGCGTTACCACCTTTTGTTGCTCCCTGTCCTTTCAATCTGATCACAGGAACCCCCTCCGTGGCCGTAACCTGCCCTCCCCGGGGTAAAGACGCTCAATAGACACTGGAAGAATTTGATAAGGCTCAGACTCGGTGGTTTTGAGAAACTCTGGTTACATGCAGCGGGCGCAGAAAGGGCATCGCTTTCTCTTTGTTCAAATGCGACCTGTTGACTTGCCTGTGTGCTATTTTTTCCTTGACCCATTTACCTGGACGTACCTCTGAAGTCACGCACTATAAAAATCTCTCCTTTAACACTGAGGTCCTTGAACGCGTCGAAGAGCCAAGCAGCAGAGCGACAGACAATGATAATCACAAATAAAAAAATTCTATTATTTTAGTACTTCAATTTAAGACAAGTTATTAGTTATGTTATATACATTCAGTACACGCAGAGTGGTATTCAAGCATTTATTTATGTTAATTATTGGGATGATTATAATGCAAAAAAAAAAAAAAACGTGAAAACTCAAAAACTCAATGCAACTGGAGTTTTGGGGCAAAACAACTTTATAACTAATTTTTTTATTTTTTTTTCACCAAATTTGATGTTCATATGTTTAAAAACTTTAAATTTTAAGTTTTACTCATTCTCATTTTTTTTTTAACTCATCTTACAGCCAACGTACTATCCATGTTCACAAAAAGTATTATTCTTTTGTTAAATTTAGCATATTTAGTTTTTATTATTATCAATACTAATACTTTTTTTCTGAACAGTGGAGAGTAAGTTGGCTGTAAGAAATGTTTTTAGACATCGTTTGAACGTCAAATTAGGTAAACAAAAAAAATTAATTGTTGAAAGCCTGAGATTTTGAATATTTCATTTTTTTGGCCACACTTTATTTTACCCTACACTTTTTACATTGTATCTACCTCATTAATTACAATGTAACAAACTGTGTAAGTAACTGTAAAAACATGTAACTACATTGTACTTACATGATGGAATTAAGTGTAAGGGTTAGGGTTAGTTAATTCCATCATGTAAGTACAATGTAGTTACATGTTATTACAGTTAGTTACACAGTTTGTTACATTGTAATTAATGAGGTAGATGCGATGTAAAAAGTGTAGTGTAAAATAAAGTGTTATCCATTTTTTTTAGAGTGTGATTGTGTAATTTTATGAATTTTGGGATCTATAAGTGTGTTAAGGCCATAATTATCACAAATGAAATAAATCCATATTTCACTCTGTGTGTGTTCTAAATTAATGTAAAACTGTATCTGCGTTTGCCTTAGAATTGAACTAAACAGAAATGTGACTTTCGCACAGTGTTATTAATGTGAGCCTTGTTTATCTCTCAGTCCCCTCAAGTCAAGCTTTTTATTTATTTTTAACTGTGTGGAGAATTTACTTACATTAAGTGTTTCATGGCCGTTGTATTTAGCTCTGATCAGCGGCGTCTGAATGATGTCCAGGTTTGTTCCTGTCACTGTCACCGGTGTGTGCCCACTGTACAGAAAAAAACACAATATTTATTTAAAAAAAGTTTGAATTTGACAGAATCTCTAGCAGAAAACGTGTGCTTTTCTACCGCACCTGTAGATGCTCCACTCAGGCTCGATCTTGGTGATGGTGGGGTCCTCGACGTAACTCAAACCTGAGGTCCTTCTGGAGGTGGGCCTTGTCTATGCTCACGGACACAGAAACGTTTCCGTAGCCGTGTAGCGAGGCGTGTGTCCGACAAGTGAGCCACAAACCTCCCCTCCTACACAGAACATACAGATTTAACATTTATGCTTCCAAAAACAGACACATAATAATAATAATGGTTAACTGGCAAAGCATCTTATTTCATGGCTTCAAAATGTAATCTTACTGTGCAAAAGTAAATGTACTTCAGTAGTTCAGTTCAAAGGTAAATGGGTATTTTCTGGACTATAAGTGGCACTTTTTCCATCGTCTGGCTAGGGGTGTGACGTATACTCAGGTGTGACTTATATATTAAAATATTTCAGGTGTTGGTTAGAGGGCGCTCTAGGCTTGTGTACCAGCATCTGCTGCACCTGTACCACTGACAATTTAAAATGTAAACATTACCACTAACAACTTAGGCTATAAAGACAACTGAGAAAGAGCGGAATAATTGGAAATGGAACTGATGCTGAGTCTGACGACAGCCACGCAGAGGAGGAAGCGGCGCTTCGTCTACCTCCGGAGTTGGCGGAGTTGTTCAGAAGCGACACCGAGGATGAAGAATTTAAAGGATTTAGCGATTAGGAGTGAGATGGTGAGTTTGGTGAACTTGTTATATTATGTTCTTTATGCTATAGTTATGTGAATAACTGTTAATATATTACGTTAACATACGAGACACCTATTCAGTTCGTTGTTTATGCTTCATGTAGCTGAATAACCATCAATGTGTTACGTTAGCATAGCGCACACCTATTCAGCTGTTGTTCTCTATTCTATTATTACTATAACTTGCCTTTCAACATGAAATGTCTGTTCTTGGATTTTGTAAAATAAATTTCCCCCCAAAAAAGCGACTTATAGTCCAGTGTGACTTACATACGTTTTTTCTTTTTCATTATGCATTTTTTGGCGAGTGCCACTTATACTCCAGAAAATATGGTAGATACAATAATGAAATACTTCAAGCCGTTATTTACACTGTATTTCCAAAAAGTATTCAGTCACCTCCCAAATAAGTGAATGATTATGGTGTGGGGTTGTTTTCAGGAGCTTAGTTCCAGTGAAAGGAGATTTTGGACAATTCCATGCTCCAAACTTTGCTGGAACAGTTTGGGGATGGCCCCTTCCTGTTCCAACATGACTGCACCAGAGCACAAAGCACGCTCCATAAAGACCTGGATGAGTGAGTTTGGTGTGGAAGAACTGGACTGAACCTGCACAGAGTCCTGACCTCAACCTGACAGAACTCCTTTGGGATGAATTAGAGCCAAGACTGGAGCCAGGCCTTCTCTACAACATCAGAGTCTGACTCACAAATGTTCTTCTGGAAGAATTCCTGTGATGATTATAGCTTACAGTTAATGAAAATATTAATGTATATAATCATCAAAATCATCAAGGATTGAAATATTCCAGTCTGTGTCTCTTTCCTCTTTCTCTAATTTACTGTCTAATGTCAACCATTTTAAGTTTTATACTCCTAAAAATAAAAACATGAAATATAATTAATGTTGACAGATTAAACAAAAACAAACTCTAAAGCACTGACATTAATATTTCAGTAGAATTATTTTGCTAATGACCCACCTTTCCCCTCAGTGTTGTATTGATGCTGGTGTGGTTGAGCCAAGGTCAAAGCGTTTAAAGAGGTTTTCTGATACTGATAGAGTCACATTGGCTCTGACAGAGGTTTTAATTGACTGTTCACATGTGAGTGGCAGCTTTAGCTCCGGCTCATTCCCCACTCACCTCAGATAAGTGCACGGCTGATCCTTAAACATGACTGACACGTTGCTGCCGGCGTCGAGGTGGCTGCCAGTGATATTAACGATGGTTCCTCCTGAGACCGGCCCTCGGCTTGGCCTAATATTGTTGATTCTTGGTATCTGATGTTAAAAAGGGCAACGGAAAGAGAGAATTATTATAAGATAAACATTGTTCCTCTTCTTTTCTATAATATGCTGTATATTCATGTCCAATTCTGTTTACTGTTCACATGCTTCCAATGATAATACTCTGACAAGCGATTCAAACGCAGTATCACATATTTTTAATGATATCAAAAACTGGATGGCCCAAACTTTTCTTCTCACAGCCTGACATTGTGTTATTCAGGCTCTAACCAGAGACCAGAGGTAGTCAGCTCTGCTCACAACATGGGAGTGATCATAGACTACCATTTTACTTTTGAGTCCCAAATAACAAAAACTGTGCATGTCTTGCTTCCTGCAAATAAGAAACATCGCAAAACTTGGTTTTGAACTAACCATAACAGACACAAACACATTACTCCTGTTCTGTTCTCCCTGCACTGGTTACTAATTAGTTTTAGAACTTGATTTTAACATTTTATTAATTACTTTTAAAACACTGAATGGTCTTGCTCCCTGCTACATTTTTGACCTACTCTCTCCCTGTGCCCCTGGTCAGACCCTCCTCCTCTCCTCAGGTCAGTCCCTCCTCCTCTCCTCAGGTCAGACCCTCCTCCTCTCCTCAGGTCAGTCCCTCCTCCTCTCCTCAGGTCAGACCCTCCTCCTCTCCTCAGGTCAGACCCTCCTCCTCTCCTCAGGTCAGTCCCTCCTCCTCTCCTCAGGTCAGACCCTCCTCCTCTCCTCAGGTCAGACCCTCCTCTCCTCAGGTCAGTCCCTCCTCCTCTCCTCAGGTCAGACCCTCCTCTCCTCAGGTCAGACCCTCCTCTCCTCAGGTCAGACCCTCCTCCTCTCCTCAGGTCAGTCCCTCCTCTCCTCAGGTCAGACCCTCCTCTCCTCAGGTCAATCCCTCCTCCTCTCCTCAGGTCAGACCCTCCTCTCCTCAGGTCAGACCCTCCTCCTCTCCTCAGGTCAGTCCCTCCTCTCCTCAGGTCAGTCCCTCCTCCTCTCCTCAGGTCAGACCCTCCTCCTCTCCTCAGGTCAGTCCCTCCTCTCCTCAGGTCAGTCCCTCCTCTCCTCAGGTCAGACCCTCCTCCTCTCCTCAGGTCAGACCCTCCTCTTCTCCTCAGGTCAGACCCTCCTCTTCTCAGGTCAGACCCTCCTCCTCTCCTCAGGTCAGACCCTCCTCCTCTCCTCAGGTCAGACCCTCCTCCTCTCCTCAGGTCAGTCCCTCCTCTCCTCAGGTCAGACCCTCCTCTCCTCAGGTCAGTCCCTCCTCCTCAGGTCAGACCCTCCTCTCCTCAGGTCAGTCCCTCCTCTCCTCAGGTCAGTCCCTCCTCCTCTCCTCAGGTCAGACCCTCCTCCTCTCCTCAGGTCAGACCCTCCTCTCCTCAGGTCAGACCCTCCTCCTCTCCTCAGGTCAGACCCTCCTCCTCTCCTCAGGTCAGTCCCTCCTCTCCTCAGGTCAGACCCTCCTCTCCTCAGGTCAATCCCTCCTCCTCTCCTCAGGTCAGACCCTCCTCTCCTCAGGTCAGTCCCTCCTCTCCTCAGGTCAGTCCCTCCTCCTCTCCTCAGGTCAGACCCTCCTCTCCTCAGGTCAGACCCTCCTCCTCTCCTCAGGTCAGTCCCTCCTCTCCTCAGGTCAGTCCCTCCTCCTCTCCTCAGGTCAGACCCTCCTCCTCTCCTCAGGTCAGTCCCTCCTCTCCTCAGGTCAGTCCCTCCTCTCCTCAGGTCAGACCCTCCTCCTCTCCTCAGGTCAGACCCTCCTCTTCTCCTCAGGTCAGACCCTCCTCTTCTCAGGTCAGACCCTCCTCCTCTCCTCAGGTCAGACCCTCCTCCTCTCCTCAGGTCAGACCCTCCTCCTCTCCTCAGGTCAGACCCTCCTCTTCTCCTCAGGTCAGTCCCTCCTCCTCTCCTCAGGTCAGACCCTCCTCCTCTCCTCAGGTCAGTCCCTCCTCTCCTCAGGTCAGTCCCTCCTCTCCTCAGGTCAGTCCCTCCTCCTCAGGTCAGACCCTCCTCCTCTCCTCAGGTCAGACCCTCCTCCTCTCCTCAGGTCAGTCCCTCCTCTCCTCAGGTCAATCCCTCCTCCTCTCCTCAGGTCAGACCCTCCTCCTCTCCTCAGGTCAGACCCTCCTCCTCTCCTCAGGTCAGTCCCTCCTCTCCTCAGGTCAGTCCCTCCTCCTCTCCTCAGGTCAGACCCTCCTCTCCTCAGGTCAGACCCTCCTCCTCTCCTCAGGTCAGTCCCTTCTCCTCTCCTCAGGTCAGTCCCTCCTCTCCTCAGGTCAGTCCCTCCTCTCCTCAGGTCAGTCCCTCCTCCTCTCCTCAGGTCAGTCCCTCCTCCTCTCCTCAGGTCAGTCCCTCCTCTCCTCAGGTCAGTCCCTCCTCCTCAGATCAGACCCTCTTCTCCTCAGGTCAGTCCCTCCTCTCCTCAGGTCAGACCCTCCTCTTCTCCTCAGGTCAGTCCCTCCTCCTCTCCTCAGGTCAGACCCTCCTCCTCTCCTCAGGTCAGTCCCTCCTCTCCTCAGGTCAGACCCTCCTCTCCTCAGGTCAGACCCTCCTCTTCTCCTCAGGTCAGACCCTCCTCTTCTCCTCAGGTCAGACCCTCCTCTCCTCAGGTCAGTCCCTCCTCTCCTCAGGTCAGACCCTCCTCTTCTCCTCAGGTCAGACCCTCCTCTCCTCAGGTCAGACCCTCCTCTTCTCCTCAGGTCAGTCCCTCCTCCTCTCCTCAGGTCAGACCCTCCTCTCCTCAGGTCAGACCCTCCTCCTCTCCTCAGGTCAGTCCCTCCTCTCCTCAGGTCAGACCCTCCTCTCCTCAGGTCAGTCCCTCCTCTCCTCAGGTCAGTCCCTCCTCCTCAGATCAGACCCTCTTCTCCTCAGGTCAGACCCTCCTCTCCTCAGGTCAGACCCTCCTCTCCTCAGGTAAGACCCTCCTCCTCTCCTCAGGTCAGTCCCTCCTCCTCTCCTCAGGTCAGACCCTCCTCCTCTCCTCAGGTCAGTCCCTCCTCCTCTCCTCAGGTCAGTCCCTCCTCTCCTCAGGTCAGACCCTCCTCTTCTCCTCAGGTCAGACCCTCCTCTCCTCAGGTCAGTCCCTCCTCCTCAGATCAGACCCTCCTCTCCCCAGGTCAGTCCCTCCTCTCCTCAGGTCAGACCCTCCTCTCCTCAGGTCAGTCCCTCCTCCTCAGATCAGACCCTCCTCTCCTCAGGTCAGTCCCTCCTCTCCTCAGGTCAGACCCTCCTCCTCTCCTCAGGTCAGACCCTCCTCTCCTCAGGTCAGACCCTCCTCTCCTCAGGTCAGTCCCTCCTCTCCTCAGGTCAGACCCTCCTCTCCTCAGGTCAGTCCCTCCTCTCCTCAGGTCAGACCCTCCTCTCCTCAGGTCAGACCCTCCTCCTCTCCTCAGGTCAGTCCCTCCTCCTCTCCTCAGGTCAGTCCCTCCTCCTCTCCTCAGGTCAGACCCTCCTCCTCAGGTCAGTCCCTCCTCCTCAGGTCAGTCCCTCCTCTCCTCAGGTCAGTCCCTCCTCTCCTCAGGTCAGACCCTCCTCCTCTCCTCAGGTCAGTCCCTCCTCCTCTCCTCAGGTCAGACCCTCCTCTCCTCAGGTCAGACCCTCCTCTCCTCAGGTCAGACCCTCCTCTCCTCAGGTCAGACCCTCCTCTCCTCAGGTCAGACCCTCCTCTCCTTAGGTCAGTCCCTCCTCTCCTCAGGTCAGACCCTCCTCCTCTCCTCAGGTCAGACCCTCCTCCTCTCCTCAGGTCAGACCCTCCTCTCCTCAGGTCAGACCCTCCTCCTCAGGTCAGTCCCTCCTCCTCAGATCAGACCCTCCTGTTTTATAATTTTTGTACTTGTCTGTTTTTAAAAATTGTCATTATATGTGGTATGTCTGCTCTAATTTCTGTAAAGCACTTTGTAAACCCAGTTTTTGTTTAAAGTGCTATACAAACAAAGTTATTATTATGTCCAAAAACCTTTTATTTATCTAGAATTAAAAAGCACAGGTCAAAATCAAAGATGTGTGCAAAAAAAGTCACTCACCACAAAGTAGTAATATTTGGAGGACTTTGCCAAGAAATTTGGTTTGCACGCTGCGACGTCCTCCCCCCCCACACAGACCTGGACGTTCCCAGTGTACTGGCTGGTCTCTGCTTTACCCATCTCACACACGATCCTGGAGGAAAACACCAAACATTAGAGTAACAAACTCAGTTTTCATCAATGTAAAACCACCGTTAGTTTGCATAAATAAAGCTAAACCAAATTAAAAGCTGAATAAACCAAACAAACGATGCATTACTGAGCTGTTTCTTTCCCTACCTGCATACTGCCAGCCTGTGAAAAAATATCAATTTACATACGACCTGCTTAGAAAATGCTGGCACTGAGATTCCCTTTTCATTTTCGCTGAAATTACCCGACATCAAAATCCTGCAAATACAAAGACATTTCTGAGCCCACAGAGTAAACTCACTGTTCAGCAGGGATGTAGCCCTCTCGGATCGGGGTGCACGTCACCTCAGCCACCTTCACACCATTGCTGAATCTCCTTGAAATCCAGACCCAGGTTTTCACCGCGGATAGTCACCAGAGTGCCTCCCTCCCTGGGGCCGCGCAGAGGAGTGATCTGTGGGGGGAAAATTATACAGTGATAAAGAAAAATCAGGTTCTTCCTCTTAAAACTCTTTAGGTCACTGGGTCACATTTCAAAATGTAAAACATGAAGAAAAACTGTTTGTTTTTGTTTTTTGATCATTAACCCTTGTCCTCATACATAGCAAAAGTGAGTAGCATAGCATGTCATTTTCATATTTTAACTCTAAATGCAGTTTGTTTACATATTTCTCTCATATTCGTGAATAAAAAAATAATTATTTCCTATTCAAAGATACGCAGTGTTATTGTTTGTGCAGGGATTCCCTGTCCTGATAGGTCTCTGATTCGCCCTAACACTGATTTAATACATTTTTACTTTGCTCTGAAACTCAGGTTCTTCCTCTTGAAGCCCTAAGAGGCGGGGCTACACTCACTCAAAACTCAAAACCCAAAAAATCTTGGGGGATCCTGTTGCCTTGAGTTTTTGCTACCTTTTTTTGTTTTTGTTTGTTTTACAGTGTGGCAAAATGATCATTTTGGGGTCAAAATACAATAGATAAAGAGACTTTCTCGATCCTCGTCTTTAGTTTATAAATACTCTACCCTGACATTGGTTGAACCTTTGCCAATAATCAAAGCGGTCTATATTTATCTCAATTTCCTAAGAAAATGGTTCAGAGTTGATAAGGCAGTCATCCATCCACGCCGAGTGACTGAGTGAATGTACAGTTCACGTGATGAGGTCGGCCCAGACGGATGAATCTTCAGACTCAGACACGGAATACTGCGCCGCTATCACTCTCTGTCGCGCTGAGCTGCTCTCTGCTGCAGGCAAGATCCCGGCCGTAATGGTGCTGTGTCACCATCCGCCTGAAAAATAATGATCCCCCAGGATTTTCACTCTCTTCTCCAGCACTTTCACCGTTTCTTCGCTCATTTTTACCTGACACCAGACCCCTGCTGTTCTCACCAGCGGAGTGCTAAGGGAGTCCACTCGGGTTTGGCTCGGGGCGATTCAGAGATGTTTATGTGCAATTGTGCTGAGCTAAAATATGACACGTTTCAAGACTCAGGATTAGTCACTGTGCAGGAATATTGTTACAAAAGCAGTGTGGTTATTTATTTTTTGGGGATTAAGCTGCCAGAAAAATGAATAAATGAAGAATGAAAGCAAGTTTAGGCCAGGTCATGAACAAAACAGCACATGTGAGATAGTGCCAGAGCCGTCACAATAGGATAGGCAGAGTAGGCAATTGCCTAGGGCCCAGAGCAGAATGGGGGCCCCCAAGGACGAATCATTTACCTGTAAAATTGTGAACAAGCTGTTTCAGTGACAGAAAGCAAAAAACTGAAATGACTGCTATCCTGCTTTTCTCCTAAAAGTGGAAAGAAGTAAAGCCATAAATTGTAGCCGGCCTAAAATATTGTTTACCATCACAAATGCACCAGAAAACAGGAAATCAGATATGTTTTGTTGGATCCCCCTGCCTTATATTGTCCCACATATTCACCTTACACATACAAGGTCACAAGCTCAGGACACGAGGAGCAAAAGGAGAGCTTATATTAATGCTTAGTAGAATTTTATCAAATGCCCCTTGTTACCATGTTTTTGGTTTGAGATGGAATTTACAAAATAAAAAACGGAGCTTATGAAGGGCCTCAGTTGTCTCTCTTGCCTAGGGCCCCTATAGTGTCTAGACACGGCTCTGGATAGTGCCAGTTTCTGATTAGTAACAATTCCCGTTGATATGTTAATGAGAAAACAGCCTGCAGGGAATGGAGAACTGTTCAGTTAAGAAGGTTGCATATCACATCCAGTCTTTTACCTTAGCATTATATAAATGACAGGGTAAAAAGAAGTGTTGGAGGAAAAAGGAAGGAAATAAGCTAAAAAGATATAAGGATCAGATTCAGTCAAGTTTTAGATATGCAACTTTGACTTTCTAATTGACAGGAGAGGCTCTTGATCAGTCTGTTTAGCTTCCTGTGCAAGGCTCTAGCACTGCTGATCAAAGTCGTCGATGTAATGAATTGTATTAGGACGCATTATGGTCCCGGTCCTTACTTTGTAAACACTGACAGTTTTCTTCTGAGGGACGTGAGGAGGCTGCAATACACTGGCGGAAGAAGTAAAGGAGCCAATATTTACTCAAGTAAAAGTAAAAGTAGAACAGTAAAAATTGCTACTTAAGCTCGTGAATGAGTTAAATGTGAGGGATTTTGCTGATTCCAGATGAAATGAACAAACTTGCTGCAGTAGAATCTGTCGCTGAGATCTTCTGTCTTATTATTCTGATGTTTCTAAAGCAGTACTACTTTACTGCATCTGTTATATTTAAGTACTGTGTGTACTACAATGAGGGCATGACATAAACAAATTATTTTAAATGAAAACTCAAAATACTTCAAACTAACTCAGAAACGTAGTGGAGTAAAAGGTACAAATACTTGCTCTTAAATGTAGTGAAGTAAAAGTAAAGTACCTCTTGTAAAATGTACTCAAGTAAGGTACAAATACATGAAAACTTGTACTTAGTACAGGGACTAAACCAGGTCAAACCAGGACTAAAATAAGACTAAAGCAGAGCTAATCCAGCTCCTGGGGGCACACGGAACCAAAAAGGTTGGGAACCACTGCTTTAAATAATTCTTGGATAAAAGCAGCGCTCCGGATCCAAACAAAAACGTCTTAATAAAATAAAAGGTAATATTACAATATTGATATCAGCTAAGTATAATTTTGCAGTTTTAGAAATAAATTGCACTTCTTCCCCTCATCCTTCATAATTCTGCTCTGGGACCAGTATAACAGAGATGATTTGTGCGCTGTCTTTTTCATTGCTTCATCTTCTCCATCCTCCTTCGCTCGTTCCTCATCTTTAGCGAGGCAGGTGCTGTGAAAAAGTGGAGGAAAACGGGGCGTGGGAGGCGTTTCTCCTTCCGTTCGCCCGTTCATCTACAGAGTCTCTCGCTCGTGACTTATTCCTCACGCTCATGCAAACCCGATCCATCCTTGCTCTCCCTACATCTGGCTGCGTTTCCATCCATCTTGTGTCGGTTTCGCTCGGGTATCCTTCATCGCGCTGACCCCGGGTTCCCCTCTGCTATTATCCCTTTTGTGTGTCTCTCGCAGGTCAAGTATGTTTGGCCCACACTGCGCCGGTTGTTTTCAGGAACACGCGGGGTTAAGTGGGGGTCCATGTCGGCATTCTGTGCACAGCTGATTGATAACTAGCAATGAATGAGCCTGATTTTTCTCTCTGTATAGGCTTCGCACAGGCGCTTGGCAAAGAACTGAAGGAAAAGGTTGGACGTAGCTTTTGTAAAAAAAAAAGAAAGAAGAAAGAAAAGCACAACTAGCAATCTCACACAACAAGTGGAGTAATTATGCTTCTGGTGTTTGTTCTTCTACGTTTCTTGATGAGAGTGGTATTTTTCTGCACTGAGGGAAAGAAAAAATATAGTATTCTTTATAAATGCTGCCAGAAAGTAGCCAGTGGTGGAATGTTTTAATGTATTTGTACTTTACTTTAGCAGATTTAGGGTACTTTTACTTTTACTTCACATTTAAGAGCAAGTATCTGTACTTTTTACTCCACTACGTTTATGAATTGGTTTGAAGTACAAAGTATTTTGAATTTTGGTTTAAAATCATGTGTTTTTGTCGTGGCCTCATTGTAGACACACAGTACTTAAATATAACAGATGCAGTAAAGTAGTACTGCTTTAGTTTGTCTTTGAAGAAAAACAAACTTGATGTCCAGTAGATTTAGAGAATTGTTTGTGTATTTGTCAACCTGGACTGTGTAACCATCAACCTACACAGCTTACGCCTTTAGAAACAGTCAGAACAACACAGAATAATAAAGACAGAAGACTACACAGTACTTAAATATAACAGATGCAGTAAAGTAGTACTGCTTTAGAAACATCAGAATAATAAAGACAGAAGATCTCAGAGACAGATTCAGTCTCTTCTCCTGCAGCAGTTTGTTCATTTCATCTGGAATCAGCAAAATCCCTCACATTTAACATCATTTATGAGAGAAATACTTTTACTTTTTTACTTGCAAGTGCATTTTAAAGTGAGTACTTTTATACTTTCACTTAAAGGTACTGTAAGCAGCAGCGCCTTGTTACTGGTTATAACTGGTCTACACTGGGTTTTGCCTGCTCTAGACTGTGTTTACTGCAGTCTAAATCAAATCAGTGGTCTCTTTTCTGATCAGCAATGCAGTTTTAGAACCAAAAAACGTAAGCTTGGCCATTATGTAATACATATTTTTAATTGTTAATAACTCAGCTCATTTGATTTGAGCATGTTTACCTCATATCTGGGTAATTTTTTATGAAATATAGCAAATATATCCTGCTCACTAGCACCTTTAGGTAGAAATTTTAAGGTGATACTTTTTTACTCCACCACAGAAAACAGCACAGGTGATGATTCAGACTCCGCTGTTATGTTGAATGATAAACCACAGAGTCTCAGAGGTGAGGCTGATCCTATGCATGTTCATATGAGTGCTGTGCATAATGTGTGTTTCCTTTTAGCTACGGGCGTCATCGCTGGCCTCGCTTTGCCCCTGCGTGTCTCTGTGCGCACCACGCAGGACTGATAATAAGCGTCTGCGGTCTGTGCCCACCTGTGTGATGCGTGGGTGGGTGCACTTGCTGTTGATGCCGTTGGGCTCCAGCCACTGGTTCTCGGGGTGGGGGCAGTGCTGCTTGAGGGTGCAGCGGTTCTCTCCTTTACACCAAACACAGCCGAACTGCGGGTTTGCCTTCAGACACAAGCCGCAGCTCCCTCGCTGGGCGTCGCACTTGTACAGATGGACTGTTGCAGGAGAGAGAGCAAAACCGAGGCGAGGAGAAACAAAATGAAAAGGCAGGAATACAAAACAGCCACAAAATAACACTTAGTGATGATCAGTATTTCCTCTTCCTCATTATCCACAAATATATTTACCGTAATGTCTGTTGTGACTATCACTGTGCTATCTTTTTCCTCACTGCATATTTTACATATTATCTCTATGGCAACCGTCCAGCCATTTTCTTATTAATTTGATGCATGTGTGATCTATCTGTGGTGTGACTTCCTGCTTTCTCCGTAGCTGACCAGAACATGTATAATATTTATCCTTCAACAATTAAAGTTTTTCTGTTACAGGAATAGAGCTCACAGGTTTTTTACCTGCTCCCAAATTAATCTCACAAGCTCAGCCAAACAATACCCTACCTTTCATCAAAGCCTGGCATGCAGGAGTGCTTCTCGGATGTGATAAGTTTATAAAAATGATTTGTCCTTTTGGTGCAGGGATCAGCATCAACACTGGGAAAAAATCAGGAAACTGAGCCACTCAAAAAGCTAGGATTTATTAAAAAAGCCTTTATTATAGCATAGTTAAGATAGTGCTTTTTAACTAACATCATTGCTAACTAACTAAACCATGCTTTGTAATAATTCCTAGCTTTTTGAGGGCCTTCAGTTTCCTGTTTTTTTTTTTGTTTTTTTTACCAATACACAACCTTTGCCTTGCAGCATAGTAACACATACAGAAGGATTGTTTTGCCTGACACTACTGCATTGGATAAACAGGCTCGTGTGTTTGTCAGTGAACTACAACTCCCAGGATCCGAGTCTCCCAGCATTTGTAGGCTAACGTATCGCCAGTGGCCAAAGTGCACCGAGGTCGGCAGCGCGGTGCTTTTACCAGCTCCCGGTAAACAAACAAATGTGCGACGGTTACATTCGTACAGTTAGCATTAAAGAAGGAAACACAGCAGCTGTGTTAAAGTTAACCACTGCACACGGCAGCATCAGAAGATGGATGCTGCACCTCAGCACACCGCCCGCCTGTTGCCATGGAGACAAGCTCCAAGGGCAACAATGGGAAGGCAGTCGTTTTACAATGCACTGGTGTGTGTGTGTGAGAGAGAGTTTATAAGAGTCTATAGCGTGTGCCGTCCTGTGAATAGCGAGGAAATACCAGATGTGAATAGTGAAGTGTGCAAATGTAAAGGTGATAAGTGGTGATAAAGGTGATAAATGCACACTGGCGTCAGCTTAGGTTCTGCCTCACTGTCATCAGACGCTGCGTACGTAACGGCCTCGCCAAATACCTTTGTTGTGAGCCGGGTTGTCGATGCTGAAATCTCCGTTCCAGATGACGGTCAGCTCCACGGGAAGACTGCTCATCTCCATCCCATCATAAGAATACTATCGCCATGGCAACCGGCGGGAGAAAGTAAAAGAGATAAGAAAAGGAAGAGAGAGAGAGAAAAGATGTTGAGAAACACTTTAAACGGTTTATTATCTTTAAGATCACAAACCTCTGGGGCCGCAGTGCTGTGAATGTATGCTGCATATTCATCAGGTGGCTCTTCACATATTTGCCTGTTTGCTGCTGTAACACTGGCGGAATGGAGGAGCGCAGCTAGAATCGTAATTTTTTTGCTAAATTACAGTTTCCCTCCCTCACTGCTCAATCAAAGTACAATATTTGGATTACACAGTGATTACACACAAGTCTCGAAGACATGGCTGCATAGACACTAATACACACACTCGGAGTGATGAAGACAGACAAGAAGATGAGATGTTATTATGGCAACAGACGATTAGCATCAAGACCAGCATAAAGCCTTTTTCATGCTAGTCTTTCATTGCTGTCAGTGTTTTATTCAGACGATGAATGGAGCGTGATGGCACGAGAGGCTGCTCCGGTCTCGCGCAACCCACCGGACTAGAAAAACATTTGGAAAACTAGAAGAACTTGGAGAGCGCAGACCTCTGCCAAGGCGTTGCATCTACACCTTTAACCCAGTGTCACATAAATGTTTAATTCCCACGATTGTGCCGCCCTCGAATCTTTATTCTTAGACAAAAATGAAGCAAAATGAGTCTGTTTGGAATCAAATGCTAACTGATAAATATGACCCTATTTCGCAATGGTATTGATTAATATAAAAATTCTGGTATTGATAAAGAAATCTGTACTGTAAAATAAAAAAATTTGAAAAAAAATGCAAAAATTAAAAAATTCAATGCAACAGGATCTCTCAAAATTTTAGAGTTCTGGGGCCAACTCAAAATCTCAAGTTTTTAACAAAAAATATTTTTTTGTTCACCTAACTTAATGTTCATATGTCAAAAAAATTTACTCTCCTTTTTTTAAGTGATCTTACAGCCAACTTACTATCCATTGTTCAGAAAAAGTATTAAAAACTAAGTACACTAAAGTTAACAAAAGAATAATACTTTTTCTGAACAATGGATAGTGAGTTGGCTGTAAGATGAGTAAAAAAAAAAATAACGATAGTGAATAAAACTTAAAATTTAAAGTTTTTAGACATACGAACGTCAAATTAAGTAAACAATAAATTTTTAGATTTTGAGTTGGCCCCAAAACTCAAAAATCATGGGTGATCCTGTTGCCTTGAGTTTTTGAGTTTTTGCTGCATTTTTTTTTACAGCGTGGCTTCAGAACCAAAGCCTACCTTTTGTTACTTTCCTCATTCGTGACATTTCCTGAACATTTCATAAAAATCTAGATTCAACATTTAAAGTCTTGTCATTCACACAACAATAACGAATCCTGTAAAGATGTCTGGACACTGTTCCCGAAAACCAAAAATGAACGATTTCTTTCTTTCCCGACTCGTGACCTATTTTAACAATATTACCAAAATTCAACCATAACTTTTCCAGTTTTGTCAGACTGCAGTTTAACCGCTGTGTTCCTCACCGATGTGTTCTGGCACTGCACTGAGGAGCTGTTGAACCTCAGAGCCGGGACTCGGTGCTCGTTGCCCTGGATGGTCAGCACGCACTCGTAGCCCCGCTGACCCGACTGCGGCTGAGGCAGGTTCTTGGCCCGCAGCGTTATAGGCTTCACCACACCGACCGGCACCAGGATCTTCTCTGCCGGCAGCAGCTGGGGGCACTCCTGGGAAGACGAGAAGTCAGCAAAATACATTTAACTTTGTTTGGGTTTAACTTATTTCATTATACCTTAAGGGCTAAACAACAAGTACCAAGAGTACGACGGTGTTTTAGGGCCACATGGAAAAAATAAAAATATGGGCTCGACGAGAATAAAGTCATAGCCAAAAAAAGTCATAATCAAATGAGAATAAAGTCGTAAAATTTCGAGAGTAAAGTCATATTATGAGAATAAGGTTGTAGCCAAAAAAAAGTTATAATTGTACAAGAATAAAGTTTTAATTTTCGAAAATAAAGTTGTAATTTTAAAAAAAAGTCGCTGATACTAATGATAATGGTGATGCTGGGCCCAAAGGCTCAGTGTTTCACCTGCGTGAAGCCTAAATGAAAATATAACCTCACAAAATGCTTCAAATTCTCCAGAAACCACAGCACAGACAGAACTTTTTTCTCTAAATATTTCAACTTTATTCTCATAATATTTTTACTTTTTTGGCTACGACTTTATTCTTGAAATATTACAACCTTATTCTCATAAAATTATGACTTTATTTTTGTAAAATATAGATTTTTTTTACAATGAAGCCCGAAATTATTCATACCCCTAGTAAAATCTGACTGAAAGTTACTTTCATTCAACCAGCAAGTTTTAGTTTTTTTGTTTTTTTTTTACTGCAAATGACAGTCTTCTCCCAAAATAAGACAATGTACAAGAGGTATCATTGTGGAAAAAAATATTTCTCAGTTTTTACTTACATTTACAATAAAAGTAAATTGTAGATATATTTTTTGGGGCTACGCTTGATATTTTATGAACTTTATTCACGTAGTGTTGTATTTTATTTAATTTTTTTTCAATGTGGCCTAAAAACACTGTCGTACCAGAGAGCGCAGACATTGCTAAATATATTAGCTAGACTTATACTACAGCCAGGGATCTTCTAATTAAGGGGTAAATGCTCTATTCATTGACCCTGGTTGTTCAGAAGGGTTTGTTTGATAAGATAAGGAATTTTCGTTTAGTCAGTACACTTTGCACAATTTCATTTTCATTTGTAAAAAAAAAAAAAAAAAATCATTCCAGAAACGGATTTCTGTTTGTGCAAAGGGAAAATAAGTGAGCACTGGAGTAAGACAGAGGTGAGTCACTTAGCAATTGGAGGTCTAAAATTAACAGCCAATCACTTCAGGTGCAAGAAGCTAAATATAGAGCACCTATGGTTTGCATGAGGGATGACGAAGAGTGATGAAAACATAACGGCGGAGGGAGGACAGGTGAAAAAAAGGGGAGGACAGAGAGAGAAGAGAGGGGTAAAGATGACCCACGGAGGACGGAGAAAATGAACAAAGCAGATAACGGAAGGAATAACTTAGAAGACGTGAAGGACACCAAAGAGAGAGCACTTTCTGAGTACTTTGCAAACTATTTCATGTTTTTGCTTCAGAGTTATGGAAGGTTAGGTAGAGCCAAATTGAGAAAATGAACAGAACAAAAGAACAGAGGAACTAAAGTCCAAATACCGTTACGCATATGCAACAAGAAGAGCTTTAACGTGTCAAAGAAAGAAAGAAGATAAGGTGGGCCCCCGCTCGAGTGGAAGTGCTGGGGGAGTGAAGCATGGCGCACGTCGGACCGGGCGATAACACTTGTTTGAAGTTCATTAAAAGCCACTTGATTGGGTTAGACTGAGTGAGTGACTGGTTGGCTGTGTGCTCCGAGAGAGGAGGGGAACGCTCTGTGACACTATTCACAAAGTCATTATAGATAAATGACACACAGGGTGAGTGAGTTCTGTGCTGAAGGAGAGGAATGAAGAGGTGGGTGTGCATGTTTGCTCTTCCAAATCTCATTTTCCTAAGAATGAAGGGCTGTATTTGGCAAATGAAAATGAGTGGGAGAGCAAAGAGAAATGCAATCCATTTTTAATCACATCTTTTCCAGTTAATACACTTGAACAATGAGGACAATAAATTTGATCTGGTTGCTGCAGAGGCACGGGAGGCGGTGAAGTGTGACCTTACATGAAGAGAATTTTAAAAACACAGATCAACACGATAGTCGCATAATGGTGATTGAGAATACGCTGTGCACAACTGCAGACGATCAATCCAAGTTTCTGAAAACCCTAAAGCGACTCACGCACATCAAAAAACGTTGAACTTTCCGCGCGCCAGCCGCAGACATGTGAAGGGTAAACAACAGCCTTGGAATTCATTATGGCGTTAGATAAATGCCACAAGTCAAGATGTGGACAGCGCCTCTTGAATTATCTGCATTTATGACAACATGTCAGGCAGGCTGAAAACCTCTAAATGCTAATTTTAACTGCGGCAGAGTACACGCTCGTGCATTTGCATACTGACTCGAATACCTCCTACCGCTCACATAAACATTCCCGTTGTCTCCACAAATACATGCGAGTTTGGAGCTGTCTTATCCTCGCTGGATGCGGGGTACACCGTGTAAACAACAGGATACAGTCAAACCTGTACAAATCATGAGCATTACACAGTACTCATCGCAGACTCGTCCACTATTTCTTATCCTAGTGGGCTGCTGACGTCGACGGCTTTGGCAGTGAAGCTCGCCGTCAGCCGTAAGATTTATGACAGCTTAAGTTGATCTAATGTCAGTGTGTTTATTGCTGCTCTCCGCCCATAACTGACAGAGGAGGAATAAAAAACAACACACAAAACCTCACAAAAGCAGTGTACAAGTTATTTAAAGTATAGGGATTTTACACAATGTTGACCAAACCTACAATTATCTGTTTAAAGAAATGTAATCTGACGCCAAATAAAGAAATCCTACTCTAAATGAATGGTGACAATCCATATTAAAAGCCAAAGCATTGGTCATTGCCCAGATGTGGACTTGAACATGGGGTATTCTAGTTCAGGGGTAAATACTCCACTGAGCTACAAAGCCCACAAATCACACTGGATCCAACACTTTCTAACCCTAATGTTACTACATTAGGGCTGCACGATATGGAGAAAGCATGCGATATTTGATAACTATGAATATTTGAAAATAGAGCCTACTTTTCAAACATAGTACACTGTAAAAAAAAAATCTGTAAATTTTACGGTAAAAACTTGGCAGCTGTGGTTGCCAGAATTCTACCGTAAAAATTACAAGAGGCCTCTATTTAATTTTACAGTATAATATTCTCACAAATGTTGTTTTTACAGTTTTTGACTTGGTTTTTATTATTATTTACTGTAAAATTTAAAGTTATTTCCTTTTTTAAAAAGGTGTGAAACTGTAATAAACACAGGACTCAATTATTTTAACAGTGTTATACTGTATAAATTACAAAAAATAAAAATAAAACATACAATTTTGCCTTATTTTTAACATTACAGTTAATTACCGTAACCAAAACAGTATTTTACCGATATATCAATTACGGTCTTTTACTGTTGAGATTTTACAGATTTTTACCATGAAATCTACAGATATTTTTTACAGTGTAAGTTAAATTCACTACATTTCACAAAAATGTAAGTTCCTGTATTTACAAGTCAAAACAGCCACAAAATCCAAACTTAACACAGACTAAACCAGGAATAAAACAAGGCTAAGCTGTGACTAAATTAATTAAATTACCACTAAAACTGGACTTTTTAAACATTTTTATTTAGTCATAACACATGTTCTTTTAAGGCTCTGGTGGAAAATGATTCTTCAGTGTAAATCTCTGTCAGATGGAAGACCACAGCGTTATTGCGCTATATTTAGATTCTTGCGATACGGATATTGCTGATATTACGATAATTTTGCAAAATATATTGTGCAGCCCTAATCTACATTCAGTGATTTTCTCACCCACAGATTTCTGCGTCACAGCCTGGTCACTCACTGGAACTGGAGACACAATTAGAAAACCAAAAATTCTCAACCAAAAACCAAGGCCATTTCACCTCAAATATAAAATGCTTCATTTCCAAACTTTATTTACTTTAAAAACTGCTGTTTGACACAAAACTCTTCATGGACGTGCCCCACCTCCACTTTCTAAACACATTAAACCAAAAACTGTGAGAGGTTTCAGCTCCAGAGCCTCAGCAGAGGAGATCTCACACAGAAAAAACACATTTGGACAAATGTTCTGTCCGTCAGAGGAAGTCAGGTTTGCAACAGCCTGCTGGCAAATATAAGAGAATGTCCCAGAAAGAAAGTTTCTTAAAAGTAATCAGTCCCCTTTTACCTAACTTTACATTTTCCTAATGTCCTCGTGTGTGTTTTGTGTTTGTCATTGTGCACTGTTGTTTGTGTTGTTGCCTTGGGACTACAGATGAAGATTAGCAACTATGCTACAGTCTGGCTCATCTACAGTCTGTACACATGGATGTGATTACTCATTAATGTGCTCTGTCCCAGCTAAACAAATACATAAATAAAAATAAACGTCACAACGATAAAACGTTCTTTACTGACCCCTTGCAGCTGGAGTCAGTATCTTTGGCCTTATCTCCGGTAAATCCTGTAACAAAGTTCTGGATCCAGACATTTGCTGAAAATCTTATTAAAATACAGTTTTTCTCATTGCCCTGCTGACCACACACACATCTTCTGTTCTCCATCGCTTTTGGGAAAGTGTCCACTGCATAATTAGGGATGTATGATACAGTATTTACCTGCCTTTTTTTTAATTTGGGGAATATAGACTTAAATTTGTCCAAAGCTGACAGATACCTCTTGAAAATTTCTGAGAGAAGTGGGACTTGTAGCGCTCAGAAAAGTCTGTTGTGTGTATTTGATTTGATTTGTTATGTTTTTCTTCATCTTTGTCGGATCTAATATGTTATAAGTAACATTTCAACTTTTGCACCTCTTGTAAAGTCCCACACCTGCTTGCTCTGTTTGTTTGTTCTTTTACTCGTCTTCTTCTTGCAAAATATAAAAAGGTTTGAAGAAAATATAATCTTTAGTTTGTTATAGTGATGTTGCTAACTAACCAACCAACAAACAAAACACAATTTCCATTCAAAAAGCCCCAGCAATTGTGCTTAACAAAAAATTCAAAATGCAAAAGTGAGCCTCAGTGACAATTGCACAGATATGAACTTGTATTAGGTGTTATGGCTCAGCAGCATGACTCATCTTTACTTAATATGCGCTGCCTGCTCAAAAACACCCTTGCTCTTCCACACTTCAGACGTGACTCATTGTTTCTGCAGCCACAGATGTGATCCTCCAGCTCTGGATTATCCTTCCTCTGCTGTTCACTCATCGCCCACTGAAGCCACCTGCTTTGTCCCATCATTTACCGATTCTTCTTATGTACTGTACGTTGAAAAGCAATTTCCCTTTCTTCTAACTTTCTCCCCGGTAGAAAGCATGGTAGATTAGTCGGATAATTAGAAGGCTGTGGGAGACGTATAAGGCTGCTGCATGCACAATGAATGTTAATGTATGTATGAGCCCGTTTGAGAGGAGGAGTAGGAGCCATAATTATAGCAAAAAGATATTTCAAATGAGTGTATGTATAGGCATATACCTTGGTATAAAAATATAAAAAGCTTCTCTTAACCAACCACAGTTTTATCATCGCTCAGCCTCAGGCAAAGGCACAGTTTTCAGTCGACTTCCTCGCCTCACCCCCTGCACTCTCTCTCTCTCTCTTTTTGATGCAACTTTTGGTTTTATATCCTGTGTCCTTTACATTATTAATGACAACTTTAAGCCATGCACTATGTTATAAGTGAAACTTTTATACTCTTTTATCCTCTCTCTTATTTCTTTGCCTTGTTAGCATTTTCCTGACCTAGCCCTGATCCTTTACCATTTGTCGTCCCTCGCATTCATTTCTCCATTTCAGGGTCTTTCTTCTTTCTCGACAGCTAGTCCTTGCATATGACATTGATTTGTCCATGAATCAAAACCACAGAAGCTCGGCGACCATTTATGTCTGATATCGACTGCTAACGACCATTACTGCTGGCATTTAACTTCTTTAATAAAATTATCCATGATCACTTGATCAATATTTCCTCTGTAAACACCACGCGGCACCGAGAGGCTGCAGATGTGTGGATACTGACAGGATATGAACGCAGTAGAGGAGACACAAATATTCTCTTTCATCACAAAAAGAAATGTGTCCTTGTTGTTTTCTTGGTTGGAAGTAGAAACACAAGAGAATAAAGTTATTGTACTTTAGTGAGGTGTGCTAAAAAGCTGTAAGCTAACATGGATTTAAAGCGGAACTCTGCTCGTTTTTTCACTGTTTTGCCTTATTTTCCTCTATAGAGCGCCCCCTACTGTTCAGAGTAAGCCCTCACAAGTCCAGTTGTCCAGCTTTACTTTCGTTTTCCCCTCCTCGTATCCGTACAAAGTTTTTTCTGCCATTTGGCCGCTCTGCCACGACGGAAATCAACAAATAAATCCATCTGTAGCTTGTTGGTTTGCTAACTGCTCCGCTCTCGTGAGACTCCAGACTTCTGTGACTCTGGATCGACAGCGCTCACTGTTGTTGTGTCACTTTCAGCTCAGAGACACCAGGAGGCGATGAAGGGCGCTTCATTTACCCAACAACAACTCATTTAACCATCACACAGACTCTGAAACGATTTATTTAAAGACTTCTGCTTTAAGAAATACAGATTTACATTTTAGATTCAGGAGTATTTTAAGAGATTCTGTACCATTTCAAGATACAGACTTCTCACTAAAAGGACAAATGATTAGTTTTAGTAGATTCTTTAACATAATAAGAGATTATGTTTTATGCATTTTTCCTGAATCGAGTTTGAGTCCAGCTCTGGGCTCTTCATCTTTACCGCTGTGAGACATCCTGAGAATAAACTTTGGATTTTTCTTCTGTTTTTGTAATTTTGTATCTTTTTGTGTTCATAGCCTTCTCTGGACACTTTATTCTACACTTTACTCTTTACATATTGCATATTACATATTCATATCTGGTTACTGTTTCCATCTGTATAGTCATAGCCTCTGTTTAGATAGATTTTATACTTTTATATTATTTAAACACATTGTTTTGTTCATATCTGTATATTTTGTAAATTAAGAGTGGACAGCATCATAACACACACATGATGCTTTTATAATAGTTTTAATCCAGCGACAGTGAGACTCTTGGACAGTACATGAAATGATCTACATAATTAGATATTTAGACAGTGAGGTGTATGTATACTTTTTTATATAGCTCACATTTATTATTCTTACATGTGCTGTATTTATTGTTGTTCTGTTTTATTATTGATTCGATGGATATATGCAATGAAATTCCTATGTAAATGTACAACTTGTGCTCTACAAATGGCTAATTAAACTTATTAGTCAATTTATAGCATATTTTATTTTACTTTTTAATATTGTCTCCTGCATGTATATTTTTATTATTATATGTTACTTTTTTAGTGGTAGGGGAAACCTATGCAGACACAGGGAGAACATGCAAACTCCACACAGAAAGGCTCCACCCAGTCCAGGAATCAAACCCAGGACCTTCTTGCTGTGAGGCAGGAGTGCTAACCACTATCCCACTGTTTAGTCTTTATTTATTTGTTTCGAGCAACTGAAGACAAATATACAGTACATACAGAATCATAAATACATTGAAAACTGTTTCTTTTAAGGCTCGAAAAGGAGTGGGAGGAAGAAAACTTATTTAATCCCACCCCTATTTTACATAGAACAAATCAAAACAACTTATTTTTAGCTTCCTGCTCGTACAAGAATAATAACAAAACATATTTACATTTCCAGAAATATAAATAACAAAAAATAGTAAGGCATTTCAGGCAAGTCCATTTTAAATAATAGATAGCTGCATAGATTGCAGGACACAAGTACTAACAGTGATAAGACACAAATGTTAGAAAAGGTAAGGAAACATATACCAACAATGGTAAGGACACACAGGACTCCTCTGTAAAAGAGATTCTGAATCTCAGTGTGACTTTCCTGGTTAAATAAAGGTCAAAAAAAAAAAAAAAGTTACTTATTTTATTTATGTTTTCACCAAGGATCAAAGCAAATTCCTAGTGATGCAAACCTCTCGCTTACTACGGCAATACAAACTATTCTGATTCAGATTTTTTAATTTAAAAAAGCGAAGACGTTTGCACTGCACTGTAGTTTAATAAAATAAAGCCCCATGCTTGTTTTTCATCAGTGAAGCTCCTCCAAAACGCTAAGTCCTTGAGATGTATGCAGGGCGACCAGGGACACGGCCTTGGCTAATGCGCTAACATGCAAATGTCTGCTCCGTGTGCCCGTACCACTGCTGCCATGAATAAAAAGGCTCCCTCCTTTACGCCCAGGCCTGGCTTTAGCCCCGCTCTGCCGTGCATACTAACAACAAGCTCAGCTCAGTCGGGAGATTTGCCCGGCCCCTAATCATTAGCACAGCGCTGAGGGATTATTGAGATCACTCCCTCAAATCCCATAATTGTAATAATGCACAAAATACAACTGGCAGCAGAGATCGAGGCCCCTGTTTTAGCGTTAGCATGTTGCTTTTGATAGCATTTAGGATTTGGGAGGGGACAGATGTGTGCATGTTTTTCAGCTCTTGAGCGTGTTTCTGAATTATTCTAACAGTAAACACATGCCCCAGCACCTTTTGAAGGGTTAATTAAAAGTAAATTAAAAGTCATTAGGCTCACAAAACACCTGCTATTTCTCAAACAGCAAAAGGGAAGTCATTAATGTGCTAATACCAAATCCCTCTCCCTTTATTTATGCTTTTCTTTTAGTCAGCAACACAATAGGAGAGGATTCACACATTATTATCCTCAGTCAATATTGACCACCAGCTCCAGAGTTAATTGGAAAAGTAAACCTGCAAAGACTCCGGCCTGGGCCTGACTAAGCAGAAGGTGCAAAAGGATAATGGAAGTGACAGGAAAAAAAAGAAAATAATATCGTCTGCGCAGGTTGAATGGCTCTGGGGGGGAAACATGGGCAAGAATAACACAATTAAGAGGGGGCCGCTCATCAAAGAAGGCAATCTGGCTGAGCTCATCCCCGGCTCGCGCTGCGGCGGCGTCTGCCAACCCAGACACGAGGACCAGTGATCTTCATCAGAGTTCACCTCAGGCAGGGATTAAACAGGCCACTAACTCTCCGTAAAACCCTCCTCCCCCGGAAAACCAGCGCAAATTGGCCGAGTAACAGCTGAATAAATTGTATCGAGATAAATCTATTCACACAGTGCTCACACATTTTAATGAATCAAAAATACAGTGCTGCGGAAAAGTTTTAGAGAGGTGTGAAAAAATGCTGTTAACTATTAGTGCTTTGAATTTTAATTTTTATTTGGAAAATCTTGGATAATATATATATAAAAAAAAAACACTTATTAGTCCCACACCATTTAAGATTTCATTTTATAAAAAATATAAAAATCAGTTGTTTAAGATAATTAAAGATGCTGAGAAAAACTACTTTGGAACAATCATGTAATAATAGTAAAAACATCTGGAAGCTCATAAATGAACTGCTGAATAAAAACAATTCCTCTAGAGCATGGGTTCCCAAAGTGGGGTCCGGGGCCCCCTGGTGGGCCGCAAAGGCACTGCAGGGGGGCCCCAGAGTTCATCTACATTAAGTACATGAGTTTGAAATTAATTTTGAAGCAATTTTTAGCCATCAGTCTGTGATTTCTGGTTGTAATTATTTGTAGTTGCATTCAAAGTATTTCTGTACTATTATTTCTAGTAATCTATAGTAGTGTTTGTAATATTTTTGTAGTATTTTTGTTGTTTGTATTTGAAGCATTTGTACTATTATTTATAGTTGTATTCAAAGTATTTCTATACTATTATCTCTAGCAGTTGTAATAGTGTTTGTAGTATTTTAGTAGTTATATATTGTAATTGTATTCATAGGTTTTTATTATTTGTAGTATTTTTTTAAGTATTTTTAAGTATTTTTGAGGTTGTATTTGAAGCAGTGGAGTCTTCATAACCTTAAAGTTTTTATAAAAATCTATGAGGGAAAACATGACATAGACGTTTGAATATAGTAAAGTTTTATTGTTGGGGGTCCAGCGTGGATTTGTCGGATTTTTAAGGCGGCCTTAAAGCTTCTGACTTTGGGAAAGGCTGCTCCAGAGGTGTTCCATCTCAGTTATCTGACAGCATTAACAATTTTAATAACCCTTTTGATAAAGCAAATGAATGATTTTTGTGTTAATATTGGCCCTTCATTGGCAAAAATGGTTGGTTTCCATGTTTGAAGGTCCAATTCCACATGAAGTGCTCCAAATCAGACTGAAAATGAAAGATGCTGCACCAGGAAATGATGAAATTGGAGCCAGCCTCAAAATATAAAATAATCATAAAATTATAATAAATTTTCCTTTTCATCAGTTTCAATAGTAAAAGGATCATGTATATTTTCTTGTGAATAATTCCATGTCCCCCCTGCAACACACCTGAGTACCACTAGGAGTCCCTGTACCCCAGTTTGGGAAACACTGCTCTACGTTCTCCGAGTGCTTCTAGTTTTTATTTTTCTTCTTTTTATCTTTGTGCATGTGTACACTGATGAGGATTGTTTGTTAAAACCTAAAACCCACCTAAAGGCTCATTGATTCTGCCATTTCATAGACAATAAATCTGTCCAAGCGTTATTATCGTCACAGCATTTATATTTCCAAACGTTCTTTATGTCAAAGCCTGTGTTGTGTTAAATAACACGCAGGGGAAAAGAGCAACAGTCAAAGATTTTTTGAGGTTTGGCTTGGATTACGTGCACCTTTCTCCAGAAAAAGATGTGCGAAGTACTTTCTTTACTAAAACAACAAACACGGCGGCGCTGGTGGAGGTTTTTACCCCACATTTACTGAAAAAAGCCAAGAAAATGAGACTAAAAATAGTGGTGTATTCAGTCTTTGAATATGCCATAACTAACCTCGTCACTCTGTGTTCACTAGCGCCCCCCATTGGTCAGCACATGCACTGCTCTGTTCATCCGTATCCACAAACTCTGGGAAAAACTAAACAATGTACGACAGAATGAACACACGCCAAATGTGTATGTAAGAGTATAAATGAGCCTTTTGCATAGTAGACTTTTATGTTATAAAAGTTTTATTGAGAGCATTTTAACATTTTGTATTCAATGTTGGGGTGGAGCACTGTCCTTAAGAGATAAAAACAAATTGGATGAGGTTGTCAGAGTGGGGAGTAAGATCTCAGGCAAACAAATGGACAGCATGTCTTTTTTAGCAAATAAATAAACACTGAATCTTGCCCAAAAGATAGTTTCTGACACACAACATCCTGTGTGGTCTGATTATAAACTCCTACCACCTGGGCGGAGTTATGGGACGTCCCAGGTGAGGACCCAGAGACACATCCTTTGTCCCACGCAGTATTCAGTATTCTTTTCAAATTTCATTTTTGTTTACTTAGCACTTTTACGCTGACAGTGGACGTCATGCGGCGCTTTTTGTGCTGTTTTTATTTTATTTTATTAATACATTTATGGTTTTATGGTCTCATGTGTTGTCTGTTGTACTGTGCTGTCTGCAGTGTTTTTATGCTCTCTGTGCAAGACAAATTCCCCTCGGTGCAATAAAGGTTTCATTCATTCATAGACTTACTGCACCAAAATCAGAGACTACACAGAAACGTTTGCCTTGTTTGCACACCAGTAACTACAGCGTCAGTAACATTACAGTCAAACTTCTCTGCATAAAAACAGGAAATAGGATGGTCGAGGTATTCACTGACTCCGCTCGAGTCTGTACCGCATCCAGTGAGGGGGCAGCCCTGTGCTGTAGGCCCGGCCTAATTACAGCGCGTCGAGCTTTGGAGGGAATAGAAGCAGCTGCCAATACTATTGATAATTCACACAGACTAAGCTGTCACAGGGAAGAGGCCGGGGCGAGAGGAAATGGCTCAGTTTTATTAGTTTCCACTGGGCTTTGATGCGCAGTCAAGAG
The DNA here is from genome assembly GCA_020698575.1 of Bostrychus sinensis. Lineage (NCBI taxonomy): Eukaryota > Metazoa > Chordata > Actinopteri > Gobiiformes > Eleotridae > Bostrychus > Bostrychus sinensis. Next base: position 3,771,316 of record CM036239.1, read on the forward strand.
CGAGACATGCCAAAAGAGACTCATGCCAGACGGAAGCTGAAAGGTGTCTCAATCCTTTTAACTCTTTTTGCCTCTAAAACCTTGAATGAAAGCTATTAGTGTCACACTGGCAAACATCCACCTTCATTTATTTTACAGTGTTTTATTTCCGCATTGACGTGAAACGGAGATGTAAGCTGGGGAAAGGTACAGCCACCAAATGGGTCGTGTTCAGGAAATTGTCTTAATAGGTTACAGTCATGTGTTTTAATGTATTATCCAGGCAGATGTAGAGTTCAGCTCAGCGTGAGGTGGCCCTGGGCAAACACAATCACAGTGAGGGAAGCTGCTGCAGGACTCCTCATCTCCTCATCTCACAAGTTCATCTCATGAGTGGTGTGCTAGGTTTTTATACAACAAAAACCTGATTGCTGTGGATATGGTTGTATAGACTGAATTTACACAATGATACAGGGATCTGGTGTCAGTTTCAGTGAGATGTGTGGCTTTCTAAACACGAGCATACGTTAACCATGTTTCTGTTTTGTTGATTCACAATTTGCAGTATTTGGTGGCTAATGCTAGTTCTTCATTGGAAATGTGTTTCAGTCAAACACTAAAGGATCTCTAGAGCACATTTCCCATAATGCCTCACTGTATCATGCTTCTAATTAAAGGCAACATATTGTTATGATCTACAGTGGGTGAACTGCAAAAAAATCAACATCAGCATTAGATTAAATGACTTGAATTCAGATTATTAATGTTGATTTGAGTATTCTTTACAAGATTGGATTTATTTCCTTATTAGGCTAGATATTTGACTTGTTTTAAGTTATTTCAATCTTGTTTCATGCCAGCTTTATTTATTTCAAGCAAAATGATCTGCCAATGGGGTAAGAAAATTCCACTTATCCCATTGGAAGATAATTTTGCAGATAATTAATGCAATCTAGTAAAAAAAATACTCAAATCAAGATTAATAATTCAAGTCATTTTTACGGAAGCGTATTGCGTTCACCTGAAGAAAAAAAGTTTCTGTTTTAATGAGCTAAGTTAGTTCTGTTTTTATGAGAAAAGTTCTGTTTTTATGAGTATAAATAACTTGGGTTTTTATGACAAAAGTAAATTCATGTCTATCACAACCAGTAAAGGTTTAGCTCGTATTGAAGAGTTGCTAAGCTAAAGAAAGGGCGTAAATGTCCCAACTACTTGGTTTAATACTGGTTTTATTTTACTCTAGGCTTGAGACACTGGAGATTCTGCTTTCGTTAAGTAATATTGACGTATAATCATTAGTTTGTCGACTCTGCGCAGACATCTCAGGTCTTTGCCATTGACTTTGAATTCCTCTCCCCCCAAAAGTGGAACAAGATAATAAGGACCATTATCCACATAAAAACATAACATTATTTTACTCGTAAAAACAGAACTTTTCTCGTAAAAACAGAAAATTATTTTAACCGTAAAAACAGGATTTTTTTCTCTCATAAAAACAGAATTAACTTTACTCATAAAATCAAAACTTTTCTCATAAAAACAGAACTAACTTTGCTCATTAAAACAGAAACTTTTTTTTTCAGGTGAACGCAATACGCTTCTGTACATTTTAACTAATGCTGATAATGATTTTTTGCAGTGTAAGTATTGAGCACACTACCATTTTTCTCAATAAATATATTTCTAAAGGCCAAGACACCAAGCCGAAATAGCAGAAAGCAATCCTGCTCCTTGTCAGTGAAAATTAATAAAACACCTCATGATGGGCAAAAGCAAAGAGCCTTTCTCAAAACCTTTGGAACCTTATTGCTGCAAAACATACTGACGGCATTGGTTACAGAAGGATTTCTACATTTCTGATCCATAATCTCCTCGCATGATTTCTGGCAGAGGAGTTAAAGGAATTATCAGAAGAGTTTTCCACTCGGGGAGAGCTTAAGAAAGACTTGGAATTAGCAAGTACACGTGTTTTTAAGGAAACAATAAGCCACGGCCTGCGTTCACGCTCGCCGCACAAGACTCCAACGTTGAAGCTTGTTTACCGTTTGCTGCAAAACACTCAGACAAGCCGCGCCTTACCTCGGGTTTCTTGACTCGCCCCTCCTGGAAAGAGCAGGTCCGAGGGTCATGGGTGCAGTCGTGTCTGTATTTACACCAGTGACATTGGTAAGGACTGCTCACACAGGACAGACAGCTGCAGAAACACAAGGCAGCACATAAATAAACAACCATCAACGAATCCAGAGTGTACAGATAAGCTTTAATAAGAAACTGGTGCTGTATGTGGGAGTACAGTTCACACGGCAAGATCATTATGTCGATTTTTGACCCATTTCTCTCCTTCTGACAATCTTAATGGTACTAAAGATAATCTGATCAGATATTCCTGCTGTGTGTGGTGTGTTAGGAGACCGCTCCGATCTCAAACCGGGGATATTCAACCTTTTGGATCGTCTTGGCCCGATATCGCAGCGTGATAGATAAATGTTGAATCCAAACTCAAAACAGCTGTCATCGTGCACCAGAAAGTCCGGTTGTTGTTGTTGGTGTTGTGTGTATTGTGTTTTCTCTGTTAGAAATAGTCCACAAACTATAGCGATTGCTTCTTTGTCGTCCGCCATGTTTACTGAAGTCACCTGAGGTTTTGTGAGATTTCCTTTCCTTTGTGTGTGAAATCTGTGACCAAAACTGTTATAGCTATGATTTTTTATTGCCATGTGTGGGGTCTCTCAGGTTTTGAAAATCTTCTCACCGTGTGAACCAGGCATTACATGAACAGACTGTAAATGTCAGCGAGTGCCGTGTGTAAAAACGTATGTGCCAGCAGAAGTAAAGACTTACGACTTGTGGACACTGCAGTTGTAGAAAACAAAACTGGTATTTGCAAAAGCCAGGCCTGTCTCCTTAGACTTAAGGTAGAGCTGCACAATCTGATGGTCCCCTGGGAGAAAAAAAAAGTACATTGGTGAGGAGAAAAACAAGTCAACCTGTTTTTTAATTCAAGCAGAAGGATGTCACAGCTATTTTTAGAGCAACAGCAACATGAAGGCACTATAAAAAGATAAAGAAAAGACATGAATTAAACTCTGACTGCAGTATAAGTGTTCACATTCTCAGTAATTCCCTCTTTAGTCTTGTGATGGGAAGTGGCAATGCTTTGAGCCACAGGTGCTAAGCCTGTTGTAGTAGAAAGGCAACGTCTGAGCAGACAGAGAGAGAGTTTACGGGTTTGTAGGGTTAAGTCTCCCATCCTCGCCGCCTTCCCGATGACAATAGAACTCACACGTTTCCCTTGGGATGGGAAGATTTCACCAAGAAATGTCTTTGAGAGTCGCTTTGACAAGGTAACGGTAGAAAAAAAGAGGCCCAGAGTAACCGTGGGTGTACTGTGTGTGTATGGGAGCGTGTGTCTCATCTGTATTTGCTGTGTCCTTTTGTCTGGCCCTAATGAAGGAGTTCATGTTTAATTCAACAGCAGCACGTCCACACGTCTAACTACTCTCTGTCTCTCTCTGCACTATCGGCGCACCTCGCTCACTCACACTATCTCCTCTCACCGGTCCTCCGCTTCCTCCTGCCGTGCAACACTTTTCTGCTCCCCTGTGCCATTCCCCGTCTCTCGAACAAAGAAAGAATCGTTCATCAATCACCGGAAAGCGCCGCTGACAACATATCTGTCCTAATTAGGCCGCCTAAATGTTACCTTGAAGCCCGCTAACACTATCTGTCCCTCCCCTTCTGCCTCCATTCATCTCTCTGTCCTTGCTCTCTTTGGACCAAGTTTATACTAATGAGTGCAAGTGAGAAGGAAACATGAAAGATTTAAATATAGGGGACGAGCGTAGGACTCCCTCCCTCCTTAAAAAGAAATATATTTTACGTTTTTATATAGGTTATCTGGAGGTTTGCATACAAGATTTGTGCCTTGGTACCAATTGTTTTCAATTAAGGGGCCATTAATAGCACAATTTTTCCCTCATTGATGAGTTAGTGTAGGTTAGGTGAATTACAGTAGTTAAAATGTATGCATAAGATCCAACTGAACAAAGTGGTCAGTGAGACTAAATGTGTTTCTAGCCAAAATTAAAATCTAGCCATATTTGGCCGGTGGGTGAGTGTTAATGTCAAGTCCTAGCCTGGTGAGCCAGACTCTCCTACCTGCTTTTCACAAGCAGGACAGTCTGGTTCCCCTCTCAGGGCGGCGCATTTCTCCAGGTTCAATTTGTCTCTGTCCTATCACAGGTCGTTCATCTGCAGCACGTCTTACGAAAGCGGAAGAGCTAGCTAAGGTAGCACTAGCTACCGAGCTAAATTAATAACTTCTCTGAGCTGATTATCGGTGTTTAGTGCTTTTCCTTTGTCACCTGTTGGTTCTGCTGAAGTCCTCTGTGAGATTTTTTTTTCTTTGTCTTGTTGCCATTTTAACAACAGTAAAGTCTCTTTGACGTGAGATGTAATGAACACATTTAAAAAAAAAATATACTTTTTCAACAAATCTTTGTACAGCTGGCTTCTGCCTCCAATAAGTACAGAGCTGCTCATAATACACCATATTCTGGTGTTTTATGAAAAAAAACAACAACAATAAAAACGTCAAGAATAAATTTGAAGACGTTTCATCTCTAAGCTAGACCTGAAACTAACTTGTATTGGTTCAGGAGACTATGAATAGCCTGAGTGGTTTTGGGTCAAGAATCCATGTTTGTTTGGGTCAGCAGTGCTCTGCTTAAGTCCCGCCCTTCATTCCTCTGATTGGTTACTCTGCCTGTCAGTGTTCCGCCTCAGAAACCAAATGTTACCAAAGGGATACCAGACTCACTTCTTTGTATGGAACAGGAAAAGAGTTTGTCTCAGGCCAGGGCAGTCAAGCTCTGCATATCACAGCAAAACATCCAAACAAAACAGCAGCAGCTCAGCAGGAAGACCCACTGAAGGTTAAGTGTTAAGGATTTTGTGGTAGATTCTACTCTGCAAACATTGTTTTTATTAAACTTAATCATAACGGCAAACAATGAATACAGAAACCATAACTCTAAGAAATAGCGTGTTTTCCTGATTGTGCATAGCAAACAGATGATACGACCGCACTCTCTAAGGGATTATGTCACCGTCTGGCACTAAATTAGCAAAAAAAAACTCTGTAATAACTCTTAACAGAACAGTTTGTTTTTCTCCTTTTTGAGTTGGGGTTAAATGAGGTCCTTTGGTTCCCTCTGGAGCAGATTCACTGTGAGTGATGTTAGAAAATAAATCCCAGTGCAATGTAATAAATAATGTTCATTCAGTTACTAAATATGTCCCGGGGCCGTGCTCCGGGGGCCACACTAATTTCTATACTTCATGCATCGCCGTAGGACAGCGGGGTTTCCCAGAGAGGAGGGTTTGCTGATGACGGAGCGCTTCCACAAAGATAGTTTGAATATTTGGGGATTTATTGCAAAATATTAAGTGATTTTATTAAGACTGAGTTCCTCTTTGAAGGTCAGAGAATAAGAAAAAGTGAAATAGTCATTCAGTAAGTTGGTAATTGTCCTTTCTTTTTCAGTCACAAGTCTGTGTGCTTTTTGTGCCAGTCCCAAGCCAGGATAAATGTAAAGGCTTGCGTCAGGAAGGGCATCCAGCTTACAACCTATGACAAATTAAATAAGCTACACACAGAGAGGCAGATGATTGGCTGTGGTGAACCAAAGAAGGGGAATTCTGAAAGGAAAGAAGATCTGTGCCGTACAGAATAACATTTCATTTTCCGAGGGCTTGGAAGCAGGGCGTGAGTGCCATTTTGCAAAGTTTACAGGAGAGCCAAAACAAATTTTCATCAAAATTGAATCAGCTGCTGCTGCCTCAAACCAAACACAATAAATTATATTTTTGTGTTATAAAATTGAGAATCACTCTGAAATTCATACTACCACAGTTTAAGTTGGAATTTAGTTATTAAACTTTTTTTAAATGGCAAAAAAAAAAAAAAAAGTGAGATACACCTTTTTGATACTAAATGTATGGAATAAACATAGAACTTCACAACTATCACAAGGTTTTTTATATTCTAGGGTGGAAAAGTAATGTTTCAAATAAACTGATGCTTTAAAAACATTAAAAACTATTACTACGACTAGTATTTACTCAATATATTTTCAGTACATCAGGAACATCAGCCTTTAACACAGCTCTGCAGTCTCCTTATCTACTAATCTGATAATAAAATGAGTATAGTCTGTTTTTCTGCTTTAGAGTTTATACTTCACAGTCTGTTTAGTAAATACAACTAACTCATATCTTTATATTTCGCCAATTTAGATTAGTACATTCATTATTTTACTCTCTTTCATTCTGCACACTGTTACTGTTTTATGCATCAAATGATTAAAGCACATTCCTCCTTCACGTCCAACCTTACACCTTTTAGTTTTCCTTAAATGACATCTTTTAGGATCAACGTTTAAGTTCTGTCCTTTTGCCATTGAAAAGATCTCACCGAGAGCTTTCATTTGATAAATAATACTCATATTCGCCCCTTTGCCTCCAAGCGCTCGGTTTGTCCCATGTGACCTGCATAAAAAATAAAAAAGTAATTCAATCTTTACCTTTGTCAACAATAATCCGTGGCATCTCCCTCTCGGCTGGAGACGAGCATCTGATCCGGTTTCCCTCCACCAGGCCGTTCATTTCAGTCAGATCTTCAAACGTACAGTTGACGCCAGCAGAAAGGTCCGGGACGTTATAAGCTTCCAACACCAACTACAGAAAACACAGAGAGATAAATAAAGTTAGACTGAACACAGCGACGCATCATAGCGGACTATATAGTGCACTCATTATGTGAATGATTCGGACAGTCGCACATTATTTTTCTCTCAGCGGTGATCATGTGACTCTGACGTCTGTGTAAAAAAAGTTTGTTGAAACTCCGCTGATAATGTTCTTCTGTGGATAAAGCCCAACCAGACTCACTTGATGTTTTAGTATTTATAGATAAATAATAATATGTGTGATATTTAACATGAATTATGGCTGTAATGAATAAAACAGAGGGATTATTGCAGCTCTGTGCCTTACGTGAGGAGGCTGAACGCTGGCTAAGCTAACGTTAGCAATTTACACTGCAACGGTTTATTTAATAGCTTTTTATTTCTGATTATGATGTGACAGAAGTAAAAAAAAGGCGTTTCTAACTGGTTTCATTCAGACGTGTTGCGTACAGTTTAAAGACCTGACGCGGTCCCGCTGTTCTCCGATGAAACTCGCAAAGCATTCTGGTCTATACTGACCTCTAGTGATCATTGCTGTCCACTACTTTTCAAAATGCATTGTGGGAAATTTTGAGTGCCCTATTTTTTATCCATTAGACATTCAGACACCACTACAAAATGACGTGACCACAACATAGTGCACTATAGAGGGATTAGGGAGGACGTTCACAGCCCATGTTGTTGCTGACAAACCTAAACCCCGCCCACTCATGGAAATACTGCCACACCATTGGCCCAGCCATCACCAGCTCGGACCCAAACTGATCAGTGGGAGCCAGACAAGATGCATTTCACAACAATCCAGCTGGGCAAGGTAAAAAATCTAAATCTGTAAAGAGCTGCAATCAATTTTAATGCACAAACGTCTCTTAGCCCATAAGTTAAATTAATCATTTAAAACTAACAAAGAACTGTGTAAAATCCTGCACTGATTATCTCACTTAGAGAGCTTGAGTTACATCCTGTAACTATTTCTTGCTGCTTGTATGTGGCTCTGTCTATATCCATGGCATATACCAGAAAACAGGGAGCAGGTTTTATTTTAAACATGCTGCAGGTTGGTTTATAGTCGTTATGCTTTATGGACTTTACCTAAGCAGATGTCAGACGCCCAAAGAGCCACAAGAGCAGGGATAAAGAGCAGCGTGTGGCTTTAAAACCAGAGGCTGCAGACCTGACGTTGTGACCGCTAACAGGTGAGGGGAATAACACAGATTATCTCCTCATTACTTTAGTGGGTGACTTATATTAGACAACAAGGGAACATTTTGTCCTCAAAGTTGCGTTAGAAGCAAGAACAACTGTGCTATCGATTAGAGCAAGCTTTACAGAGACGATGTAGACGAAGGAGTACTTTTACAGTTTACTTCACTACATTTTAGAGCAATATCTGTACTTTTTACTCCGCTACATTTAAAAATTGGTTTAAAGTATTTAGAGTTTTGGTTTAAAATTGTGTTTTTGTCGTGGCCTCAATGTAGACACACAGTACTTAAATATAACAGATGCAGTAAAGTAGTACTGCTTTAGAAACATCAGAATAATAAAGACAGAAGCTCAGTGACAGATTACGCTGGTTAACCATAAGTTAGGAGCACAATTTTTCAGAAAAAAATCTTGCATTCATTAGTTCTCTATATTGTGCGAGATACTTTTACTTTTTAATCACTAGTACATTTAAAAATGAGTACTTTTATCCTTTTACTTAAGTAGAAATTTTAAGGTGATACTTTTACTTGATTTTTGCTCATTTATCTGTAATTTTACTGCCACCACTGGGTCAGGATCTATCAGAAGTGGTCCAGTGAAGGATCAGTGGTGAAGCAGGGAGCAGAAGGATACGTGACAAATGTTTGTTTAAGTTAAAGTGCGACTTTACTGCTGTGGAAGTTAGCAGTTCGCTCCTGAGTCCAGCTGTACATGACGTCGTCGAGGAGCGCAGCTGTCGTTCCTGCGCTGAGAGCGAGGGCCATCTGGACAGCGGTCAGTGGCCAAAGCGCCGCTCAGGGACACATAGACAAGTGTTGAATAGCTTCAGATTCCTCCTTTACGACATTAAAACATCTTAACGGTCAATGCAGATGGACGCGGAGCCCGAGCAGTGCTGCTTTTATCGCCCATATCACAGTTTCTCCTGGAATCAGTCACCGCTATGGATTTCTCATTCCTTTTTAATATCGAGCTGATACAAAATCTAAGCCATTCAGATCCAAAACATTGAGTGGACTGAGAGATAATTTACAAACCCTAGTTCTGATAAAGCTGAGACACACAGACGATACGAACTCTTCTTTCCATACGTTTGCATTTATGACACAGTTTTAACTTACATTTGTGCAAACTGTGTTCAGGGACGGTGACTTCAAAATGATTCTCTAAATGTTTGCCACTTTTTGTTGCCTCATCCTAACTTTTTGAGACGTGTTGCTGCCCTAATTTTTGTGTGTGACACTGTAAAAAAAAAAAAAAAAGATGCAAAGTTTTGAGAACTGAACAAAATGTTTGAGTTTTCAACAATTGATATTTTTTGTTCACTTAATTTGACGTTCATATGTCTGATCTAATCTTTCAATTTTAGTTTTACTCTCTATCATTTTTTAACCAAACTGACTATGCATTGTTCAGAAAAAGTATTATTCTTTTGTTAAATTTAGTATATTTAGTTTTATTATTATCAATACTACTTTTTCTGAACAATGCATAGTAAGTTGGCTGTAAGAGGAGAATAATGATAGAGAGTAAAACTTAAAATAAAATAAAAAAGTAAAAAAGTTTTAAGACATATGAACACCAAATAGGGTGAACAAAAACATATTAGTTGTTTAGAGTTTTGGGGCCAACTCAAAACTCTTGAGGGATCCTGTTGCCTTGAGTTTTTGAGTTTTTACAGTGTGTGAAATGGTAAATTATATCAGTTTTAACTCCTGCTGTGTTGTTTATGGTTTAGTGCAGCGAAAGTCAAGCTCCAGAGCTTTCCATCCAGCCCCCGAGCAAATTTTGAATGCGCTATTATACAGGTTTTACGGTAACTGTCACACCTAAATTTTTCTTATGCGAAGTGCAAATGAAGCCCTGCTCATAGCAAATACACACAAATGAAAAACAAAAGCATCAGGCCTCAGTTTTTAGAAATGGAGCTTATGTGCAAGCAGAAAATGAACATATACATTAATATTGTATTTCTTAATGTAGAATATTAATTTTGTTTTATTTTAAGAGAGCAAGAAACCTGAAGACTTGTAGTGGACGACCCCTGGTTTGGTGCAAATAAAATATAGTTTTAACAGCTTTTTTAAATCATAGTTTTCCCCTTTTGATAATGCAGCAAATATATAAATATAAAGATAGAGAAAGTATTTAAATAACACAGAGGGATGGGTTTAGAGAGCACAGTGATGCAGATGGATGTATTTTCTAAGCGTTCAGAAGCAGAGCAGTGTTGTGATGCTGAGCGCTGCCTCCGCTGCAGGGAACGGCTGACCCGAGCTGTTTTTATATTGCTGTTTAATGAAAAGATGGCACTGCATTTATGAACAGAAATAATCTTCTAAATAAGATGGTTAGTTTATAGAGTTCACGGATCTCTCTCCTCGCTTTTATGATGCTGATCATCTCTCACCTTTATATTCTGTCACTGATTTTATTTTCTGTTTAAGGTGAAAATATGGACAGACCTCAGGCTCAATAACAGTGTGCGACTCCTGAGTAACACAACTGAGAAACGACTTCATAATCATCACAGCAGAAGGTGAAATGGGTCACCATTTAAACTAAATTTTATATTATTCACACACAAAATGTAATTCTGCCTGCAGCGTTGATCTTGCCTCATTTTTTTGTTGTGTAAAGCTACAGTGTCTGCAAAAAGCACTATTTGCCTTTGAAATCAGAGCTTAATAATTAGCCTAATTGCATTTGCAATTAGTCGCAATATTTAAAAAATGCAATTTTTAAAAATGACAGAGGCTTCCTATAATCAGAGACCATAATTATTGATATTTTACAGTTAATTTTGCAGTGAGCAACGATATCATCTTTCTGAGCAACCAATAAACCTGATACATGTTCCTTGCTTTTAATCATTAGTCTGTTTAACAACTGAATGATACACAGCAATAGTATTAACTTGTCAGGGCTTTGGTGTTATATGTTTATTTGAATTATTTATTTGAATTATTTTATTTGGTCTTTCTTTAACCAGGAACGTCCCACTGGGAGTAAGGATCTTTTTTAAGTGAGTCTTGGCCCCATGGGAGACAGACTGGACATGTTTTTGGTGCAAAGAGAAACCGCAGCAGAACAACAAAGTCCACACAGAAAGGTCTGGGAATCAAACCCGGGACCTTCTTATTGTGAGGCAGGAGTGGTAACCACTCTGCCACCGTGCCGCCCGAGGCTGTATCACACACTAGTACTGGGAGTTAAATATTAAAACAAAGGTCTGTAAATCATATACATTTCTATGATTTATTAATAACATAAAACACCAATTGATAAAAGTTAATATTGTGTTGGATGGAATAATGCAGATGTAAAAGAATAACACATAAAAACATGTATAACAATAATATTACACCTGTGGTGGAAGGTAAGTAAAAGTAGTTACTTAATTTACTTTGGGTACTTTTAACAAAGGGTACTTTTACTTTTACTTCATTCATTTCAGAGCAAGTATCTGTACTTTTTACTCCACTACATTCATTTTAATTGGTTTGAAGTAAATATGTACAGCTGGACTCAGAGTAAAGTATTTTGAGTTTGATTTAAAATCATCAGTTTTTGCCTTGTCATCATTGTTGACACAGTACGTGTCTAGAGTATAACAGATGCAGTAAAGTAGTACTCTTCAGAAAAAACAAACCTACATCTTTTTTATGCACCACATTTATTTGTTTTCAGCACAGTTTTTCAGCAAAATCCCTTACATTAAACATTTATTTGTTCTTAAATCTGTGCAAAATACTTTAACTTTTTTACTCACAAGTACATTTGAAAGTAAGTACTTTTATACTTTTACTTAAGTAGAAATTTTAATGTGACACTTCGCTCCTTTATCTGTACTTTTACTTATATTTAAAAAAGAAAATGGAGTACTTCCTCTACCGCAGCACTGGTTTAAAAAATCTACATTTGACTTTTCCCCAAATCTTTCAGTGCTTTTAGAAATGCATACAGAACAAGTATTTTCAGATAATCACATAAAACAGAAAATGTATTAGAAAAGGGTTTTATTTAAAAATTCAAGTGTCCCCCTCAAAAACTATTTAATAACACAAAGGTCAAGGAGCCTGGATCTGTTTCCTGCCGTATCCTTCGGCCGACTGCAATCATCTGGACAGAGCGAGCCAGAGCCGAGGGGTAAGCCTGCCTTTCTGGGAAAAGGTTAAACGCACACTAAACATTTGAGCCACAGCACCAGCAACACACACACACACACACACACACACACCTGCCTCCTCTTCATGAATAATATTACTGTACGGTGTACATCAAATCCGCAGTACGCCTCTGTGACCCCAAAAACATGGCTGGAGAATAAGCACTCAGCCTTGACCTCAGAAAAGGCTGCATTTTAGAAATTCATGCACTTCTGAGATTCAAAAGCATTTCTGATCCGTCATTAAATGAAAAAATGGAAGAGAAATGTTTTTACTAAAATGGTTAAGGTCAGTAAGGTTTGCCGAGCGTTCAGTCTGATGATGTCAATAAAAAGTATCTATAAAATCATTTTTATCTGACAGAACGGGAATTGTATCATAATAAATAACACAGCACAAGTGTTGTATTTTGAACAAATGCAACAAGACCAGTTTCCAGTTCTTGCTGAATAAACATCATTTATTAATTCCTACCCCTGAACTCTCGAGCAGCATTTTTCTGCCAACACCACAGTAAACACAGCTGGACAGAGTTCAGGAGCGAAGTGTTGGGATTGCTGACATTTGCTGTAAGCTGTGAGGTCAGGATTTAAAATTTGTTTTAGCTGGCGGCAAAATTATGTAACTATGGCTAGTAATCAGTGATTTACATAAACAAACAAAACAAAAAAAACGGTCTTGCGTGTGCTGTTGTCAGTGTGCCAGCAGTCAATTTTTTCACAGCCAAACCCAGCGGAGCCTGGTGGTGGGCTTACAACTATCAGTCAAGTTCTGCAAGTATCGTATTTGTGAGCGATGTGTGAGCTTACTCATAGGGCTGTGCCAAAAATCAAATTTAAAGTTGAACAGTGGTTATGCACTAACTTCCACATTCAGCTAAACGGAATGATCTACACTCAAGGAAAAAAGAAACGCACCACTGCTTTTTTACCACATTTTTGTTTGGTTACTTATTTTTGATGGAAATATTCCATGTGCACATCAACCATAAACCCGTCCCTGATATTCAGACCCAATTAATCAATGCTTATGACAGTTTCAATAACAATAACATGACCAAACAATAATAACGCAGCAGTTGTGGAGGATCCAGTGGTGTGGAAACGCTCAGCGAGGCGTACAACAGTAGAGTGATGGACTCCAAACTCCTGGCTACAGCCGTGTGCTCCTTCAGCTTGAAGCAGGCCAATGGCTGCCAATCTCTCTCTGGTTGCAGGAGTCGTGGCATTGGGAACAAATGTGCTTTTTTTCCATTTTGGTGTCTTTTTATAGGGAATGGTTGTGCACAATTGAGGACAGGTCCAATTCATCTCTGAGTTTTACTCATGACCCAGACATAGGTGATTAATACAAAAATACAGTTGTTATTGCTCATCAAAATCAATCAACCGGAACCAGGAAAACAGTCATTTCATTTTGACTCAGAACAGTACTAAACTCATTGTAGTCTGTCATTTTTCACTGGCTGTAATATTTTTTTGACAAATTGAGAAAATGAAAGTGGTGCGTTTCTTTTTTTCCTTGAGTGTCCATCTGGTCACAGTTTGTAAGCGAGCAGCCGGACAAGGGCAGCTTCAGAAAACATATTTATGTCGTACACATCGCAAAATAAAATCACCAAACTAACGCTGCTATGGACTAACGCAGTTTTATCTTCAAACAAGGGTTTTAGCATTTGTGTGTTAAATATTTAACTGAGGGCGGAGGCGGGATATTGTTGTGTTAATTAACTAAAGCCGTCACCTGGTGAACTTTATTTCAGCGAATATAAAGCACACAGCAATTCAATCACAAACAACACAACTGCCCATTTTAGCACAGTCTTAATTTATTAAACACCTACCGTTGTTTTGAAGCCGCTTTCACAGCTCTTCTGTGGCGTTTTCAGATGTTTCTGTGCACACTGTGACTGTTTTTGGTCACATACTTTAGCAAAATGTTCCTGTGTGCGTTATATCTTGTTTGAAGATAAAACTGCGTTAGTCCATAGCAGCGTTAGTTTGGTGATTTTATTTTGCGATGTGTAAGACATAAATGTGTTTTCTGAAGCTGCCCTTGTCCGGCTGCTCGCTTACAAACTGTGACCGGAAGTGGATCATTCCGTTTAGCCGAAAGCAAAAGTAGTTAGCTCATAACCCCGATTGCGATAAATAACAAGATCGATCTCGGTGATAAGCTTAGAGCCTTTTTATTCGCATTGGACAAGTCTGCAGACAGTGCAGCCACAGAGAAGGGAAAGGCGCACTTAGCTTATGTTTATGGTTACTGCAGCTGTTACAGCCTGAGCAAGAGAGAAGTGGAGCAGAGTTTAGAGGAATAACCGACTAAAAGATACTACGCATTTAAATACAAAAAAAAAAAAAAAAAAAAAAAAAAACAACCAGTGAGTGCAGCAACTCCGTCTGTAGCAAGAGTGCTAATAAGCGAGCTAAGCTAACGTTAGCATTTGCTGTGCTGGGCAAAAATGGCGGTTCATACAATTGTTTTACTGCAATTAATCCATGAGACAAACGGTCACTGGAAAATGCTCTGTGTGAGTTTTAAACAGGTGATTTTACTGTGAAAACAGAAACAGGACAGTCCTACAGAGACAGTCCTACAGAGACAGGACAGTCCTACAGAAACAGGACAGTCCTACAGAGACGGGACAGTCTTACAGAAACAGGACAGTCCTACAGAGACGGGGCAGTCCTACAGAGACGGGACAGTCCTACAGAGACAGGACAGTCCTACAGAAACAGTCCTACAGAGACAGGACAGTCCTACAGAGACAGGAAAGTCCTACAGAAACAGGACAGTCCTACAGAGACGGGACAGTCCTACAGAGACGGGACAGTCTTACAGAAACAGGACAGTCCTACAGAGACGGGACAGTCCTACAGAGACGGGACAGTCCTACAGAGACGGGACAGTCTTACAGAAACAGGACAGTCCTACAGAGACGGGACAGTCCTACAGAGACGGGACAGTCCTACAGAGACAGGACAGTCCTACAGAAACAGTCCTACAGAGACAGGACAGTCCTACAGAGACAGGACAGTCCTACAGAGACAGGAAAGTCCTACAGAAACAGGACAGTCCTACAGAGACGGGACAGTCCTACAGAGACGGGACAGTCTTACAGAAACAGGACAGTCCTACAGAGACGGGACAGTCCTACAGAGACAGGACAGTCCTACAGAAACAGGACAGTCCTACAGAGACGGGACAGTCCTACAGAGACGGGACAGTCTTACAGAAACAGGACAGTCCTACAGAGACGGGACAGTCCTACAGAGACGGGACAGTCCTACAGAGACAGGACAGTCCTTCAGAAACAGGACAGTCCTACAGAAACAGTCCTACAGAGACAGGACAGTCCTACAGAAACAGGACAGTCCTACAGAAACAGGACAGTCCTACAGAGACGAGACAGTCCTACAGAAACAGGACAGTCCTACAGAGACGGGACAGTCTTACAGAAACAGGACAGTCCTACAGAGACGGGACAGTCCTACAGAGACGGGACAGTCCTACAGAGACAGGACAGTCCTACAGAGACAGGAAAGTCCTACAGAAACAGGACAGTCCTACAGAGACAGGACAGTCCTTCAGAAACAGGACAGTCCTACAGAAACAGTCCTACAGAGACAGGACAGTCCTACAGAAACAGGACAGTCCTACAGAGACGGGACAGTCTTACAGAAACAGGACAGTCCTACAGAGACGGGACAGTCCTACAGAAACGGGACAGTCCTACAGAGACAGGACAGTCCTACAGAAACAGTCCTACAGAGACAGGACAGTCCTACAGAGACAGGACAGTCCTACAGAGACAGGAAAGTCCTACAGAAACAGGACAGTCCTACAGAGACGGGACAGTCGTACAGAAACAGGACAGTCCTACAGAGACGGGACAGTCCTACAGAAACAGTCCTACAGAAACAGGACAGTCCTACAGAAACAGGACAGTCCTACAGAGACGGGACAGTCCTACAGAAACAGGACAGTCCTACAGAGACGGGACAGTCCTACAGAAACAGTCCTACAGAGACGAGACAGTCCTACAGAGACGGGACAGTCCTACAGAGACAGGACAGTCCTACAGAAACAGGACAGTCCTACAGAGACGGGACAGTCTTACAGAAACAGGACAGTCTTACAGAAACAGGACAGTCCTACAGAGATGGGACAGTCCTACAGAGACAGGACAGTCCTACAGAGATGGGACAGTCCTACAGAAACAGTCCTACAGAGACAGGACAGTCCTACAGAGACAGGACAGTCCTACAGAAACAGGACAGTCCTACAGAAACAGTCCTACAGAGACAGGACAGTCCTACAGAGACAGGACAGTCCTACAGAGACAGGAAAGTCCTACAGAAACAGGACAGTCCTACAGAGACAGGACAGTCCTACAGAGACAGGACAGTCCTACAGAGACAGGAAAGTCCTACAGAAACAGGACAGTCCTACAGAGATGGGACAGTCCTACAGAAACAGTCCTACAGAGACAGGACAGTCCTACAGAGACAGGACAGTCCTACAGAAACAGTCCTACAGAGACAGGACAGTCCTACAGAGACAGGACAGTCCTACAGAGACAGGACAGTCCTACAGAGACAGCCTGGAGTTTTCCTGCTCTGAAGCTGCAGCTCCGAGCTTCAGAGCAAGGAACTGGATGATTTCAGTCGTTTTAAAACTCACAACATATCAGCCTCTTTTATTTGTTTAAATCATTACAGTTATTATTGTGTAAAAACTAAAACTTGCAATGAAAGACTCGACATTAAATCCCCCACTCTCCTGTTACAATAAAATTTAAATCTAAAGATTAATCAAAGCCATGATTATTAGTTTTTAATTTAAAAATTGAGATCAAACAATATGGGGGAAAAAATTGTGATTAATTTTTTTGCCATATCGCCCAGCCCTACTTATTCATTGACTTTCGGTGATGCTGTAAATGGGACTAGGACAGGGGTCTGCAGCCTTTGGTTTTAGAGCTGCATGCGGCTCTTTAGGCGTCTGACATCTGCTCATGAAAAGTCTATAAAGGAATGTGTAGATGACTTTAAAACTGTCTGCATCTGCATCATCTTAGCAATTTAAGATACAACTTTCTCTCTGTTTTCCAGCATATGCTACAGATTATAATTGCCACTGTTTGTAGCCATTATATTGGCTGCACGGTGCATGCACAGCTGATTTGAAGTGCAATACACTGAAGTTAATAAAACAGCACCAAGAAATAGTTACTGGCTGCAGCTCCAGTTCTGAGAGTGGCTCCTGTATTACTCTGCTATTAAAAGATAATCAGTAGAATGAGTATAACACAGTTTAGTTCAGTGTTAGTTTGTAATAATTAATGACCATCGTAGGTTATATTTCAGTTATATTCCCAGCAACTAATGTGCATTAAAATGAGTCACATCGCTTTACAAATGCAAATTTAGTATTTTTGGCAACAATTGGCGTTTTTGGACCCAGAAGGCTGCGGACCCCTGGAGTAGGAAGATGATCTGTGAAGTTTCTGGAGGGGCATGGGTTGTAACAAAGACGCCATTGGCCAGAACCACTTTGAAAACAAACTAGATATGTTTTTGAGAAAAATGTACTTTAACTTTTACTTTAGTAGTAGTAGTAGTAGTAGTATTTAGTAGTAGTAGTTTAGTAGTTGTATCACAGCAAAAGGCTGAAAGGCAGTCATCTGGACTTGATTTTTAAAGCTGAAGATGTTTTACCTTTTATCCAAGAGGTTTTCGGATCAGATAACTTGGATAAGAAGTGAAACGTCTTCAACTTTAAAAATCAAGTCCAGACGACTGCCTTTGAACCTTTTGTTGTGATGCAATTCCCCTGCATGAGTGAGAGTCTTCACACACATTAATAGTTGTACTAGTAAGAGGTAGTAGTGGAATACCAGTAGTAGTAGTAGTAGTAATAGTACTAGCAGTCTTTACTGTGCACTTGAAGTTCTTTCTTAAGTAAACTTTTATACATTGCATTCAATACTTTATTACTTCCATGCTATTACATCATTTTATTAAGTACCTAAGTAATAATACTTTAAGTAATAAGTATTTAATACTGCTCAGTACCCAGGTCTCAATGGGGAACTTGATTTTTTCCCTTCCTCAAACTTATTGCTCCCCTCTCTTGGCTACTACAAGTCTATTTTTGGTAAAGTAAAGTATAATTTGAAAGTTGATAAGAGAAATTTTGTCTTATTGTTTATATTTTTTAAGTAATGAATTGCTAAATGCTGTACACTTGACTGTTTTCATCATCTACCAGGTGACCTTCTGTGCCTGTAGTCTGGAGCCTGATGAAGGCCTAAGATGTGAAACGCATTGGCACCATTTTAACTAAGCCATGCTATAATAAAGGCTTTTTACCTTTTTGAGTGCCTCAGTTTCCTGTTTTTCTAATAAGTAATAATCATTTGAAGTGACAGTACTCCTCTAAAGTTATGCAGTAGTGCTTTCACTGAACAAAACATTTATTTTTGTGCATAAACCATGAATAAAAAGAAGCAACAGAGCACTCACCGTGACACTGAACTGCGACACAGAGATGTTGTTTGGGTGGACGCTCAGGCGCACACACTGCTTGATGTCAGATGCGAAGCGGCGAGGCTCTGAAGAACGCTCACATTTCTCTTTTCTCGTGCACCTGAGAAACACAGACCACGTGCGTGTTACTCACAAATACACGTACAGTACACACCTGTAGTAACCCGACCGGGGCTCGCCTCGTGCACCTGTTGGCACGGGGGAAAAGGGGAATGTCCTGCCATTCCCGCACGCAGCTAAGCACATTTATCATATTTCCTTTGTGGCCAACGCAGGCAAAAGTAGCCCGTAAACTGGAGCCACGTCTCTGGGGGTGAGAGCCGCTGCTAAAACAATGGGTGCTCTATATGTGGAAGTGGAGCCGGTCTGCAGAGAGGGAAGTAGGCCTGGGCTTTGTGTGGCTGTCTTAATGACTGGCATTCACGGGCGATGCCAAGTGCAGGTGGAGGAGAGGATGTAGGAAGAACGGGCGGGGGTAGGGATAAATTTAATCTCTGCTAATACAGTGCCAGGTGGTCTAATCCTGCCATTTACAGTGGTCTGGGTACAAGACCTGCACTCTTCTGGTCCCTGAGCTGTTCCCAGATATATTAAAGGGTAGGGTTTCCAAAACAAAAGTTGAAAAGACATTTAGTTAGATTGGTTTTGAGACTTTCCAGTTTACACAGATAATTCATCTTCTTCTCACATATGGCCATTAAGTCAAAAGCCCTTACTAAGAGACAAACACTGACAGACAACCATTCACTCTCACATTCATTCACTAAAGGCAATTTACAAATGCATTTCTTTAGAGACTAAACTCAGTGAAGCAGTGTTTCAGTTTTATGCAGCAAAAATCTGAAACATTTTTATTTATTATTTTTATAATTTAAGCTTTATTTAACCAGGTCAAAACAATCCATTAAGATCAAGATCTCTTTTGCAAAGCTGACCTGGCCAAGAGGTCAGCAGCACACGTCACAAAACATGATAACAACATATAAAAATAAACAATTAGATTAGAATTAATATTATATATTAAAATTAAAGTGCAATAGATGTAAACAGTCAGACATAAAGTGCGGTAGTTGTAAACAATAAGATATTAAAGTGCAAATGATACAAGGTGCATTAAATTACAGTAAAATATTAAAAACACAGGCCGACTGATGGACTCTTTGTCTGTTACACAGAAAGGAACGGAAAGTTCCAAATGAAACAAGTTCAGGCATTTTTAGTTCAATTTAGGGAGAGATTCCAAGCAGAGGGGGCAGAAAAACTGAAGGCTTGTTTCCCAAATGCAGTCCTAACACGAGGAACATGCAGGGGATAAATGTCTCCAGAGCACAAGGCGTAGTGACTGCTGGTTCTTTGGAGAAGACAGCAAAGGTAAGAAGGAACCAAACCAAGCAGAGCTTTATAAACCAAAGTCATAGGTCAGAGAGGAAACCAGGTCTCTGCTCTGACAAAGTTCAAGTCCAGACTTAAAACTGTTCTTTAGTAGCTGTGCTTATGCCAACTGAAAGTACTTTATCTGCACTCTGCTCTTTTAATTT
The DNA here is from genome assembly GCA_020698575.1 of Bostrychus sinensis. Classification (NCBI taxonomy): domain Eukaryota; kingdom Metazoa; phylum Chordata; class Actinopteri; order Gobiiformes; family Eleotridae; genus Bostrychus; species Bostrychus sinensis. Next base: position 3,791,514 of record CM036239.1, read on the forward strand.
AATTTTAAATGGATTCTTAATTATCATTTTTAAATTAAATCTTAATCGTTTTAATTGTAATTCTTATCTATGTACTTTTACCTTTTACCTTTTTTTCTTTGAGTTACTCTGTATGAACGGTGCTGTACAAATAAACTTGCCTTGCCTTGCTTTGCCGATGGTAAGGCAAGAGCGTTAACCACTCTGCTACTGTGCACCACTACATTACTAAATATATTGTAATGGATTCCTGATACAAGAGTTTTAGAGGAACTCTATCAGCTCAATATCCAACCTCGTGTCCCATTTATGCTTCACTTGTGACCACTGTTGTCCTTTACGCTGATGCAGGCATCGGAAAATGAAACGGTTTACAGAGAGTCCACGTTTGCCACACGGCACACAAGCTCTGGTTTGCAGCTGGGGTAAGAAATAATGCAAAAAAAAAATTGCTTTTTTTGTCACTGACCTCCAGTAAGCACAGGGCTCTCCTCAGTTCTAAAGATAAGTTAGAAAGACAATGATGAAAGAATCACGGGGACTGCCAGGGATTGATGTAACTTTTTTTTTTTTTTTTACTATCCTATTTGATGATTTCACTGGCCACAAATTAAGTAACAAATATTTTTGATGTAAATTTATAGCATATGATAGGTCTAAGCGTAAAGAACAATGTAGAATGATGTAGAATTTGGTTTTATGTATAGACAGGGATTTATCAAATATTTAGAAAATGGGTTCCATAATTCCAGTTCCAAAATCTGTTTACATGTTGTCTCTTAATACATTACATTACAATACTTTTTTTTTTCTGAATATGATGAATTACTATAGGCTATACCAGTGGTTCCCAGAGTGAGGTCTGGGGCCCCCTGGGGGTCCAGAGAGAGGTCCTGCCGGTTCTACAGGGGGGCCCCCAGAGGCTGTCTATATTTCTATTTCAATTTCAATCATTATAATTTCTTTATTATTAGTATTTCAGACATGGTTTTGGTTCATAAAAACAAATAAAACATACAAAAATATAAAAAGTCAATGAAAATATTAAGTACCTAAAAACATTAAGTACAAAAAAAAAATGTAATTTGAAATGAATTACAGTTGTATACTTGTTTTAGAATATTACTTTAAAACAACTTGTAGTCAATAATCAGTGTTTTTGTAATGTTTTTATAAAAAAACATATGGAGAAAAACATGGCAGAGTCTTTTGAATACAGGGAAGTTTTATTGTTGGGGGTCTGTGAGGGATTTTGGGAAATTTAAGGGGCCAGAATGAGACCAGGACTCATGAAAGCCAAAGTGACTTGTGGGAATAAACGCGTTACCAAAATGGAAGTCTCCCAGCGTTTGGCAGTTTGGTGTTAATGTAAAACTCTGACACAAACCCTACAGAGCAGACACACAACACACACACAACACACACACAACACACACAACACACACAACACACACAACACACACAACACACACACAACACACACACAACACACACACACAACACACACAACACACACAACACACACACAACACACACACACAACACACACAACACACACAACACACACACACAACACACACAACACACACAACACACACAACACACACACACAACACACACAACACACACAACACACACACACACACACACAACACACACAACACACACAACACACACAACACACACACACAACACACACAACACACACAACACACACACAACACACACACAACACACACAACACACACAACACACACAACACACACACAACACACACACAACACACACAACACACACAACACACACAACACACACACACACACACACAACACACACAACACACACAACACACACAACACACACACACAACACACACAACACACACAACACACACACAACACACACAACACACACAACACACACAACACACACACACAACACACACAACACACACACAACACACACAACACACACACAACACACACAACACACACAACACACACACAACACACACACAACACACACACACACACAACACACACACAACACACACAACACACACAACACACACACAACACACACACAACACACACAACACACACAACACACACAACACACACACAACACACACACAACACACACAACACACACACAACACACACAACACACACAACACACACACAACACACACACAACACAACACACACACAACACACACACACAACACACACACAACACACACAACACACACAACACACACACACAACACACACAACACACACAACACACACAACACACACAACACACACACACAACACACACAACACACACAACACACACACAACACACACACAACACACACAACACACACAACACACAACACACACAACACACACAACACACACACAGCAGCTTTTCACCAGCAGCAGTGACACTCAGGGTTAGTACAAAAACATATGTACATTTTTATACTTCATATGTATTACTTTTTATATTAAATATGTCGTATTCAGGGTTTGACATTTGCACTGACCAATCAGCCAAATGCACGTTTTCATTTTTCATTTCCCAGTAGCCACTTTGGAATAAATGCATGGCCTGATTTTATGTATATGCCATTTAGTAATTCATCATAAATAAATAAATAAAATAAATAGATAAAGAAAGACAGAAAAATATTAATTTAAACTTGTTTAGTATCTGATAAATCTTTGTACATACATAAAACCATATTTAACATTTCCTGAAGCCTTTTGTACACTATTAACTTGTGTTAACGCTTTTAACACAAGCTGAGCTGGACATTTGATTGCTATTATTATGTATTTAATTGTTTTATTTAATTTTATCATTGTGTGCTTTTAGTGTATTAACGTACTTGTTTTATTTATTATTTATTCAAGTATTGCACTTTGTTGGCAGGTGAAGCACTTTGGGCAGCGATTGTTGTTGTAAATGTGCTGCACAAATAAACTTCACCTTGACCTTGACCTATAAAATATACACAAAAACACTAACTTTTGACAAAAGACTAGCCACAGTGGCCAGTGAGCAAAAACTTAAATGTCAAGCCCTGGTCTTTTATTATTGATTGTATGCAATATATTTCATTTTTTGTGCTCAACAAATGCTTCATACAATTTTGAATCTTTGAACATTTGTTTTTGACCAGTCACAGCTGTAAAGACTTCCACTTTCCTCTGAAACTGTGCATAAAAGGTGGCACTGAGGAAAGAATCATGTCGCTAATAAAACACCAAATTCAACTTTACTAATTGTCTAGAATATGACAGCACAAAGTTTCACTTCATTTCACCCACACAATGCACATCAAGCTACTTTTGTTCTCATCTAATCCTTCTACAAACATAGCCAACTTTAATCCCCTATTGATTTAGCCCAAAAGTTGCAGTGCAATTAACAAACTGGTAAATCCATGGAGGGCTCTAAAACTCCTTTAAAAAAAAGACTGAAAAAGAGTTAATGAATAAAAATACAAGAGGACTTCTGAAGGAGTTGACATCTGGGATAAAAAAATACCTAAAGAAGTAAAAAGGTTTTAGTACAAACTGTGGAAATTGAAGGGGCGGGCTCTGACCTGACATGAGTTCTTTATAGTTAAGCAGTTTAAAGTGCCGAACAAAAAAAGCAATGAAAAGAAATAATCTCTTGGAGAAAAGACGAGAACAAGAGGAGGAGTAAAGAGTTCAAAAACGAAAGTGAACGGGAAGCACGATTTGAGGGGAGGCAGCCATTGTTAGCTTTTCCTGAGGCTTTCCCTCCTAAGCTGGTTTGAGTAGGGATTTGATCGCTTTCGGTTCCTTTTGTGTTTCTGCAACTTTTTATCTATCCGATCGTTTTTTTTTTAAAGCCGTCATATATTTTAAGTGCGCAAGTAAGAAGAGCCAGCGACCCACAACTGGGCAATTTCACCTACAAACATAAAAAGTGACACATTAAATAGTGTTTATAATGAAATGGCATTTATTTATTCACCTTTTCTTCTTTTTTCGTTCCTTTTCGGGGGATGCCACAGCAAATCATCTGCCTCGCTTTAACTCTATCCTCTGAATCCACTTCTCTCACACTAACTCTTCCCCTTACTGCATCCATAAATCTCCTCTTTGGTCTTTGTCTCGCAGCTGTAACCTCAGCAGCCTTCTACGTATCGATATATTCACTGTTCTCCTGTACGTGTCTGAACCATCTTGGTTTTCTCCATGAGCTGTCCCTGATGCAACTAATCCTATTCTTCACTAAGAGATCGCAAACATCTTAAGCTCTGCTACCTCCAGCTTTGCCGACAGTCACAAATTATGAGAATAACAACAATAAAAAGGTATTATGCAGTGGAAGCAAAGTCATGTGATGTGATAAATGACATAAAACGACTCCATATTTAGCTTGTTTTTACCTGGAAATTGTTTATTTTAGCAATTAAAGTTTCAAATGAAGAAGTCTCCATCATGAGTTTAATCCAGTCCTCAATCTGAGGCCTGTGGGGAGAATAAAAATAGATCCAGCCACCACCAAGTCCTTCGGAAATCCAGGGGGCATGAGACCGGTCTCCCAGCAGACACAGCTGCGGTGATTTAGGAAAAGGTAGTCCAAAGTTTCCATATTTGTAATCGCTTCAGTCCAGAAAGAAAACGCCGCGGGACACTCCCAGAAAACGAGAAGATAAGACTCAGTGTCATTGCCACATTTGCCACAGGCCCATCCTAAACATCTTTGATGGAGTATAATCACAACAGTGCACAGTTTCAGAGTGAATAAATTTACTTCTAGCATCTCTCCAACCAATATTTGAAATGATATTACTCCATACTTCATCAGTAATTACAATTAACCTTTTCAATTTCTTCACCAATAACCCATAAATCTTTTTCTGAAGAGCATGGATACGCAGAGATCACATTTGTTTCAGATTAAAACACAGATGAAAGCTTTTGTCAAAACCCTGCAACAATATGAAACAATGACTGTCTTTATGATCATAAAGAAAGAAGCACTTAGTTCTCAGGAGTCAAAGTGATTTAGATTTCAAACAGCAGCTATAACAAGACTGATTGGGGCTATCTTTTTGTAGAGAATTGGACGTCCAATGTCTCCTCATTTGCTTGGTAAACACTGCTTTTGTGCTGGGCCTGTTGTTGAGTGACTGGGAATACGACATTATGAGAGCATGCTGAAAGGATTAGATTAGATTGGCGCTGAATGGAAACTAATCTGCACTCTTGTTTCTCGCAGCGGTTGATAAGGTGACACAATTAGAGTGAAAGTGAGGAGAGGGCAGAGGAGGATTGTCTCTGATGGGGGCTGTCATGGCCTTTCAGTGTAAATGGCCTTATGGATAATGCATTTGAAACAGTGTTCGCATGAGACATAATGGTTAGTTAGTTAGTTATAGACTGATTTCGACAACAAACAGCATTCAAAGACCGCATAGATGCACGTGTGTTGTATGCTGTCAGTCTTACCGCAGTAAAAATAGCACCATCATTTGACAATTCAATGAAGGAAACACAAACACAGAGCGGAGAGGTGCGAGAGCATTCTGTGCAGCTTCAAAATCACTGTGACATGTAATTTCAGCCTTAAGCTCTCCAGTTGAAAATAGTTTGGTGGGAGCTGCTGCAGTGCTCAGGGGCCACTGAGAGAATACACTAAAGAGATATCCGTCTTCAGGTGTAATGCATATCTAATGTAAGCCACTGAGAAGGTCAAGCAGCCGGAGGTACGAAAGCTATTACATTCACAGAAAGTTTAAATCCCGCCTTGTGCACAAAAGTGGAGCCGACACAGGCAATGTTTAAGCTCCAGGCTTGATTATGGTATTTTCTACTGATGCAGTGCTGCCTTTCCACTCAGAGGAACATTTACATAACCAATATTCTTGACTTACTATTTTTACTCCCAATGCAGTGAAGATTTAATATTAAACTTGGAATATTATGTTCCTTAAGGAATTACTATAAGCGCTAATGTGTCCAATACTTAACAAATACGTGTAAAATGTATGTATTATATATATGTATGTCAGTCATTTTGTCTTGGCTCAAGGATCAAACCCACAACCTCCTTGCTGTGTAGAGGTGCTCACAATCTGCTACCATGCATGTATGTATAAAAATAAAAATAAAAGCATACTGTACCTCTTCTTTTTTGAGCAATATAAGATCTAAGCTATTTTACTTCTTTTACAGTGCATCTATTGGAAATGAAAGGACTTTAAAGCCTCTGCATCCAATCACAGCTCCAATTACCACAGTGCATCATCGAACAGCACACACTCAGAGCCTGAGGCCACTGTTACTGCAGGGCTGTGTCGCAGCTACACTCACATGGCTTATGTATAATTTTAGAGCGCTGCATCTGCAGCCTCTGTGTAAGTTCGCACACATACACACAAGCAGTGTGCTTCCATTAAGAGCAGTGGCCACAGAGCAGAAATCCACACAGAGTAACCACTGGGAGAGTCATTACTTGGCCCAGTGGCCATGACCCCGTTACTTCTGTTTGTGGACAAACACAAACTGGAGAGCCTACACACACATGCATGGAACCTGTGTCCTTCATAAAATCCTCAACCATAGAGAAATTACTGAGTGGCAGCGTTAAGGTGGAAACGTGTGTAAGTCTGGCTGTGCAGAAAATTACATAGTAACACTGAGAGTTTCACTTTTACAAAGCTATGGGATTAAATGATTATTATACCAAAGACACAGAAGTCTAGTGAGTCATTTCATCTGCCCACTATTCTATCACATAAACAGCAGTATTACAGGGTTACATCAACAGGCCTTTTCTTCTTTATTTGAAATAGGCAAAATGTTTGATGAAACAATGATCACTGTTTAAAAGCTTTTAATGATAAGCTCACATTACAGTAAGTGTAAGTCTGGTTGATGGAGGAACTTCTGAAGATCAGCACAGCTAAATCAGAATCTAAGCAGAAATAAATACTCTTTTATTTTCCACGTTTCCTGTAAAGCTTTAAAAATGGTCTCCTATCACTGCAGTGCACCTCTAGCGTCTCAAAGCCTGGGCCTGGGCCTTCAGCCGCAATGGAAATGGTCCCCAGGCCTAGAGGATCGTTGTCTAAACATTCCTCTTGGCTTTCATTTACTCTACAGTGTACTGTGTTATGATGTGTGAGTAAGTATGCAGCTGTTGAACACGGCATAAGATACTATTGATCCATGTGGTCAATATCCAGCCTGAGAAGTTAAGTGTGTTTATTCACAGCCACTCTGCAGTTTGAAGTCCTGAGCCATACGTCTCGGTCTCTCTCTGAAGATGGCCCCTGTGTTCAGTTTTGCTTCTACTCCCTCTGCGCGATCTCGCGTCCGAGTGCTTTTCCTTGTATTATTTTTTGCCTTGTCAGCCCTGTCAGCTAAAAAACTGTCAGCTGTCTTGCAATATGATCGGCACACGTTGTTTGGCGTGACCGGGGACAGGTACGCAGAGTTTTTCCCTCCAAAATTTGAATGCTCCGCGTCATCACCGGAGCTGCTTCTGCTGCAGAAAAATGAACCCAGACTCATTCACCTCTTTCAAGCTGCAGATGAGTAAGGCTGGAAATACTAACTCATTTACAGTTTTAATTTACCGACCTCCTGGTTCTCTGAGTTTTTATCATCTATCATTAAACTTGAGAACATTTTAATCATTCAAGCTGATGACCCCTTTTGTCAAATGGCAGTAGAGCTAATAACTCTTACAGAATCTTTTCATTTTGTACAATACGTTTCTGGGCCCACTCACAAAAAAGACTTGGGACTAAATTTTCTCTCTTGGGCACTAAAGTATTGAGGACAAGCAAATGAAAGATCACTGTTGCATTTTAGTTAATCTGTCTTTTAAAACGTTGTCCTCTGCTTGTAAAGTGTTGGATCAAAGACGGATTATAAATCTGTAATTGAGGGGTTTTCTGCTTCTTTTGACGTCAGTTCTTTTTCTGACTTTAATAATATTTAAACATTTATGACATGTTTCGACAGCAATTGTTTGTCTGTTTTAAAAAATGTAGCACCTGTCAACAATTTTTCATAAGAAATCTTGTCCAAGGATGAATGAAGCCATTTGTAGCTTTAGGAAAAACTGCTGTAAAGTGCACAGACTGTACCTTAAAAACATGAGCTGGAGCTAAATGAAATGATACTTTTCTAATCTTATTTCATCCCAGAGCCTTGTTTGACACTATTTAAAACCTTTCACCTTCAGCTCAAGTGCCTCTATACTCACAAGAGAACTGTACTTTTCAGATTTTAAAATCCATTTGTTTCAAAAATCATTATATGGTTCAGATATATTGACATCGTCTGTATTTTTAATGGCAGCTCTCTAGAAGTTATAGAGTTTGTTGCCTTACTTAACAGTTTTGAACCCAGTCTGTATTTCACATCACAACAACAGCTTTTTAGAAATGGTAGTCATAAATCTATCATCACTACACTATACAAGAAGGAGACAGACAAAAAAAACTCTGCAAAAGGCTTCTAGTTTTCATCCTAACCCTTTTAAAAAGCGCTTACCAATCAGCCATTTTTATAGACTGAGAAGGATCTGTCACTTAAATTGAGCAAAAGACATGAAAAATAGGTTTGCTCAGTGGGGATATCCACCAGCATGCTCCGAGAAAAAATAAAAACAATACTCTATCACCTGCATTACCCAGTACTCATCTCATTCTGCCAATATTAAGACCGTATTCAAGAAGCATGACACATTTTGACATCTGACCCTGAACTTTCCACAACCTTTCAACATCCATCCCTTTTTGTTAACAGGAGGGGAAAGAACTTAAGAGACGATCTAGTCCATGGAAACTTTAATCCGAAAATTACATCAGGTCAGACTCTTCTGTGGCATTGAACAGGTCCCCCCTCCACCCAGAGGAGGGGACCACGACAAATTCCTGAAACAGCAAACACTGACTCCCAAAGGTCTCACTGATGAACTTCTTTTAAACATCTTCTTATAATTCTTATTTGTTGTGTGTACAGGTTAACAGTATGTCTCTGCTGTCACAATGATGGATACATGTATATATATATATTTTTTAAGCAGGTTTTGCTTATTTTACCTGTGGTTTGAGTCCATTTCTAAACATGTATTCTTCGACACTACTTGGTTAATGGTGCTATCTTTGACTAAATAAATATACAGTGAAGCCCGAAATTCTTCATACCCCTGGCAAATTCTGACTTAAAGTTACTTTTATTCAACCAGCAAGTTTTTTTGTTGTTTTTTTTTACCGGAAATGACACAGGCTTCTCCCAAAGGATAATAAGATGATGTACAAGAGGTATCATTGTGGAAAAAAAATATTTCTCAGCTTTATTTACATTTACATTCTATTTACATTTATAATAAAAGTAAATTTAAGTCAGAATTTGCCAGGGGTGTGAAGAATTTCGGGCTTGCACTGTATATTTGTATATATATGTATAACTTTGATGATGATAGATTATTATATATACTTTTAGTCATGTTTAATATTTTATTTTTTGGTGTGTTATATTGGTGTTGGCGTGACCTGGCCACTCCCTAAGATGGCTTCTTTCCACTGAACGTCCCTTTGCCTGATGAAGGCCCAGTGCCGAAACGTTTATATTTAAATAAATCATCACTGTTGTGCAAGTTATACAGTGTGCGGGAGTTTTTCTTGTTTTACCAGGTTTGGCTAGACAACGCGCACCCTCTGCTACGCACCTGACTTCAGTAAAAGATGTGTGGAGCACTTCCTTTTTTAGTTTTTTTGACATCAGACATCAGAGCGAGCATCAACACTACCTCAAACTTCTTAAGCACTGATTCATCACCTGCAGTGTGTACTTGGGTCCTCTTTCACTCCAGTCAACCTACGGGATGTTGAAGTTTTAATGTCATTATGCCCTGCTGACGTTGTCCCAAGGTCCTGGATCGTGAAATTGATCAACCTCTCACTTGAAACTGGCTCAGTTCCTGTCTATTTTAAACCCCATTCCTAAAAAGCCTAACCTTGACTCTTTAGAGCCTAAAAATTATAGGGCCACATTAATCCTTTTGCGTCTAAAGTTTTGGAAAGAGTGGCAGCAGGAGATTTAACTACTTTTTATGGAGCAGAAGAAACTGTTCGACAAATTTCAGTCTCGGTTTCATAAATGCACTCTGCTGAAAGTGCTCTACTCAAAGTCTCAAGTGATATTATGATGGTTGCAGACTCTGGCTGCTACACAGCTTTGGTTTTATTTGATTTAACATTCGCATTTGACACATTGTTGATCACAGAATGCGAATTCATAACCTTCAAAGTGAAATAGGGTTTTCTGGGTCTGTCCTCCTGTGGTTTTCTTCTTACCTCACTGATAGAACGTTTAATGTAGCTACACTGTCTGACCAAAGAAAAGGTCACAAGGTCACAAGCTCTAATATTTTATTGGACCGCCTTTAGCTTTGATTACAGCATTGCAGTCACTGTGGCATTGTTTCAGTAAACGTCTGCAGTGTCAAAAGTTTTATTTCCATCCAGTGTTGCATTAATTTTCACCAAGATCTGTTACTGATGATGGAGAGTCGGACCACTGTGCAAAACCTTCTCCAGAACTTCCGAAAGATTCTCAGTGGGGTTAAGGTCTGGACTCTGTGGTGGCCAGGTCATGTGTGAAAATGACGTCTCATGCTCCTGAACCACACTTTCACATTTTGAGCTCAAGGAATCCTGGCATTGTTATCTTGGAATAAGCCCAGTGCCATCAGGGAAGAAAAAAATTCCATTGATGGAGTAACCTGGTCATTCAGTATCTGCATGGAGTCAGCTGACCTCAGTCTTTGGACACAGGACGCTGCTGAACCCAGACCTGAACAACTGCAGGGAGACTCTTACCTATTTACTTTTTTTGGGGGGGTCAGGCAGTGTAGAAACAACAAAATGTCAGATATGTCCGCTGTGTCATGTGGAGTCCCACAAGGTTCAGTTTTGTGTCCAATTTTATTCTAGGTTTACCTGGTTCCTCTACATCATTTGTTGTGTTAAAAATGTGTCTTATCACTGTGCTGGTAATAATCAACTGTGCTTTTCTTTTAATGAATCACAGTTTCGCTTTTTACCAACATTGTCAGAGAGCTTGTCATGTATAAAGAACTGGCTAACCACAAACTACCTCAGATAAACTCAAACAAGACAGAAACTCTGAGTATTGCTCCTGAAAAGTTCCTCCTTTCTTGTCCAGCCTCAGAAACTTGTTGTGTTTGGATTGTCACTCAAGACAAACTAAATATCACCTGAGGAACATCTCTAAAGTGTTATTTTTATCAAAGACTGATTATTTATGCTTTTATCTTGTCTTGATTACTGTATTTCTGTTTTTACTTCTTTTAATAAGTCAACTTTTAATCGACTCTTGATCAAAAATTCGGTAGCAAAGCTTTTAACAGGAACAGCCACTCATCACACAGTTTTATCCTCACTTCACTTGGTAATCAGTAAAGTTTAGAATTGATTTTAAAATTTTTGTGCTAACTTTTAGAGCACTACATGGACAAGCCCCCCAGTTTATCTCAGACGTCTTGACCCCATACTTGTCAAATCGTGCTCTTCGATTTTCTGGTCAAAACCTCCTCACGGTCCCAAAAAAACCCTTTTAAATCCTCCTTCTGTGTGACTTACTCTTTTAAAAAGCTGCTGAAGACACTTAAGTTTAAACAAGCTTAAAGTTGACTTGGTTTTTAGATACTAACTGTTTAATTCATTGATTTTATGTCACTGTATTTTTATTTTATATCACTGTATTCTATTTTATTTACACTTTGTAAAGCACTTTGTGATTTGTATCTGTGAAAAGTTTTAAAAGTAAAGTTTACTTACTTACAATTTTGGTGAACTTTCATCCAATCTTAGCCCATAGTCAGATAAAAAAAACAAATGTCATATTCATTTCTTTGATATGACAATGATGAGCAAGATTGTATTAGTAATTGGCAAAAAAAAAAGTAATAATAGTAGTGGAACTGTCTACCTAAGTATGCATGAGTAAAGTTTCATTTACTTATTTCACATAAATGTAACTTAACTGTACGTTCTTACAAAGGTGCTGTTGACCTCGCAGAGATGTGAGCAGCATAAAAGTACGTAGCACATTGTTAACACTCACACATCTGACTAATGCCAGAGAACTTTTGAAAGGCTGTGATTGCTCAAATTCTCTGAGCAGCTATAATCTTTCTTGTTCCCTTAACTTTTGATGGTTATTGAATTCATCAGCATATATCTTCACCTTCTTCTGCAGTCAGCGGTTCTCTCAGTCATCCTCTGTCTCCTGTCACTCCTCCTTTCTGGTTTATGCTCTGCCAAACAAAAGCCTGTTTTTTTTTTGGGTGAGGACGTCCACAGCGCTCTGACAGTGTTTCCAGGAGGTGACAGTAGGTGACAGTGAGAAATGGCCCAGACTGCATGAGCTTGCAGTATTGCCGGTGCATGTGTGCCGGGGTTAGGTATTGGCGGCTGTGTGTGAGGCGGTGACAGTTTGGAGGAACCAGGAGGTGCGGTGCTCCGTTCCACCCTGATGACCCTGTCACTTCTTGGCCTTGTTCCCTTCCTTCAACTTCCCTTAGCGCCCGGGAGGATGTGGAAGCTGGCAGTGGGGGGTGAGAGGGGAGAAACCAGTGGGCCGTACTCTGGGGACGGCCATCCTCCCCTGGGCACACGCGTCAGAGAGCACCGTGTGTGGATTTCAACATCAAAGAGACAACTGAATTTCATTTATTCAACAATTTAAATAATGATTTCTGGTAACAAAATAAAGTTATTCTTTTAGGAAGTGGGAGCTGCTCTATGCAATAAAGCTCTGAAAGGCTCTAAAAATGAAAAAGGGGGCCATTTTTTAGGTTTTATTGGCAAACCGTTGAAGTCCTGGACTCAGGCTGTAGTTGCCCTGTAGATGGCGGCACAGTGGCTTCGTGGTTCTTGCCTCAATAAGGTCTCAGGTTTGATTCCCGGACCGTGTGTGGCCTTTCTGTCTGAGTGGGTTTCCTCCAGGTGCTCCAGTTTCCCCCATCAACCTCAAAACATGCACAACAGGCTAATTCTCCAGAAATTACTTAATATGTGCTGTAGCTCTACCATTGAGCTCTACCGCACAAAAGACATATAATCTAAAAAAACAGTCTCCTACTTTTCAAAATGCACACAAAATGGCTGACCAAGAGTTAGAGCCACTGTTTCCCGCAGAGGAAACTTTTGCCAATAAAGCCTTTCCCTGTCGACTCTATGTTTCAAAGCAATTACTGCTTTCACCAACAGGAGGCCAACTGGACACTGTTTACATGCTAATTGTTGCACTGCCATTTAATTAGTGTTAGTGTGGCATACTCCGGTAATAAGCCCACTGAGGTAAAGAAAGACTATGAGCACAGCAACAGAAAGAAAGGCAAGAGGAAAATGTATCCAATGGATCTGCCAATTAGCTTTCCTTTCTGAAAAGGTTAAACATTTGGCAACATCAAGAATCTCTGCAGAATACAAAACAGAATACAAAATTACTTTTTGGCTATGACTTTAGTTTCTTTGCTATCACTTTAAAATCATTTCTTCTACAAACTAAAATGTGGTTTATCATGACAGGTGCGCACTGTATACCTTAGGAATATCATTAAACTAAGCTCTCTATCATTACAACAAGCCCCTAATAATAAATTAGAAGAAGCACTGCTGTTGACAGGAAACAGAAGCAACCACATAAAAGATAAGATGCTATTTGTAAAAAAAAGATCAAATATTTTTACTCTATTGACATTTCAGTGCTTTTAAGTGAGAATGAGATATGCCAAAGCAATTATTGACGTGAAGAAACATGAAACATCCCTGGCTGCTGCTCTTACACATATCACACACATATCCCCACATCCATGCCAAACATGATGGCATTCATTTTAAAAATACGCTTCTCCAAATATGATTTCCAATCTGTCTGGATGTCACCTACGACAGCCCCATTGACAGCCCAGTTCACCACGTCCATGACTGACAGCTGACACACCCGCTCCAGTCAGGCTCACACATCTTTAACACAGATAAACAGTTCCCCTGCACGGCCATTACTGCCAACTCCGGCTGCTTTAAAACTGTCCTGAGCACAGAGCGGTATCATCATTACCATCCAATACATGCGACTGAAACAAGACATATGAGAGAAGTCATTAGCTTTGGAAAATAAATGGTGAGTGTTTGTGAAGGACAATGACTTCTATGTGCACTCACAGGTGCACAGTCTACTCCTGTTGATTTCCTCGCTGTACTATTGATTGCCTTTCTCTTCTTCCCCCGGTGTTCTCTCTAACAGCTCCTCTCAACAATCTATAGAGTAAATAAAGGTAATGGTCATAGAGAGCAGTGTGTGTGCACGTGTGTGTGTGTGCACGTGTGTGTGTGTGTTTGTGGAGCTGCACTTTTGTTTGCCCTGAGGTGATTTCAAGGTTGATTGGGAAAAACAAACTATCTCTGCTTGTCGTCATTTATTCCTATAGCTTAGCATAACATAACATTTTTACAGTGCTAAACATTGATCACAGTTTCACAGAAGATTTGTACCATTCTCATAATAATTATAATAATTATAATGCTGTTATGATTTCACTAGTGCCAACCATTAAATCTCCAAGGATTAGATGTCTCTTCTTGAGAGCACACTTATGAGCAATTAAAGCATCATTTCATGTGTATGTTTTTGGTCCAAGCAGCTAATTATCTTAAAATTTTTCTTATGAGAGCGGCTGAAACTGACCTAAAAGTAAAAAATGATGTGTTTATAGCTGTTATATACAGTGTGAGTGTGTATGATTGGTCGTTACAAAAGTGGGGCATTTGGACGTCCTCCAGAACTTAAGCAGAGACATAAAACGGTGGCTGCCCTGTGGCGAAGGTGACACGAGAAGGTTTAAGTTACACCAAGACCTTGTTAAGAATTCACAAGCAGGAGGCCAGGGGGCGGCCTGAAGGTGGATCACAGGGAAGGGCAAACCTGCGGTCGATCAATCACATTTGGCTGTGCTTTTTATGGGACTGTTTGTGAGTATGCAGTACGCCAACCTGTAAACACCAGGAGTCTAGCGTCCCGCCTTCGTGAGCAGCGCACCGTGAAACCTGAAGCTGTAAATGACGACGGAGAGTCCTGCGCCCTTTCAGAAATCTTAATCCCTTGCTAAATAATCTCTCTACGACAGACCAGAAGTATTGTAAAACCTTCTTTCATTCTGTCCCCGAGTGTGCTTTGGTTTGCAGATGGCATAGGTTTTACACTGGATGCCCTTCCTGATGCAGCGTTTTCCTTTTTTTCAGGCTTAGAGCTGGCACAAAAAGTAAACAAGCTTCTGACCCCTTGTGGTTGGATGAAAAGAATCAGGAAATAAAGATGGAAAAAAAAACATCTACCAGCGAGTTCACGCAGATGTTCCTTAACTTAACCTGCTCTATCCAAGTTTCCTGAGAGTCTGCTCATCTTACATTGCATCTGTGCCCTAGCCATGTCTTCTCGGCGCCAGCAGGAGCTAAATGTGCTCAGTCTCAGACACACACACACACACACACACACACATAAAATCTACCCAAGGGCTAACACCAGCACAAAAAAGCAATTTTCAATTTACAGTGTAGTGGGAAAACTCTTTGCCCCCAGCAAGCACTATCTCCCACTGCAATCTGGAGGGAGAATGGCTTGACAGCAGTGGAGTTTTGTGTATTAGAGCGCTGATGGGTGAGTGTGAAAAAGATACAGACAGATTTGTAGGCAAAAAATTGAAAGGGAAAAACCCCAGATGAGTAAGGTGACAGGTGATTAAATATTAATATAGGCTTATGTTGGTATATGCCTCGAACAAAAACAGAAGATAACGTGGTAAAACTGAAATTTTGGAGCAGCTCCCATCTAAGTTCTGGCACTGCCCACCTGTGTCTACTCTCTCACCAGGCTTTGGTTTCAGAGCTGCTAAACAATCCCAGTGGTTAGGTTTGGTAATGGATCTAAGAGGTACGCTGGAACCAGGCCGAGCCCAGCGAGGCAATCTGAGACTGGGACTAAGTTGGCAGGAGGAGCCCCTCTTCCCCCGCAGGACACAAGAGGAAAGTAACACTGGGCATCGTGGGTATAAACGTGCGTGTTTTCCATGTACAGAAGGTTTAGGAGGAGGACGGCAGGACTTACGTGTTGTGGAGGACGCACCAGCCGCAGTGGGGGTCCCCGGAGCCAAGGCATTCGTTGCAGGTCGAGTACTGAGCGCAGGCCTCCACTGGCACTCGGGACAGCTGCAGGAACAGAAACAACAAAAACAACATTCACTACAACCTTCACAGATCAGGCACCGGTCAATCATTAGAAAACTGCAGAAGAGTCAGCTTATTTCAATTCACAGTAAATTATATAGAGTCAGTACAAGTGATTTTTTTTTTTATTTGAATTGTGATGATTATGGCTTACAAACCAACATTTCAGTACATTGTAAAAATATCTGTAGATTTCATGGTAAAAATCTGTAAAATCTCAAAAGTAAAAGACCGTAATTGATATATCGATAAAATACTGTTTTGGTTACAGTAATTAACTGTAATATTAAAAATAAGGCAAAATTGTATTTTTTAGTTTTATTTTTGGTAATGTGTACAGTATAGCACTGTTAAAAAAAATTTAGTCCAGTGTTTATTACAGTGTAACACCTTTTTAAAAGATAACTTTAAATTTTACAATAAATGTTGATTAAAATGTAAGCCGCAAACTGTAAAATATACAGTTAATCTATTTTTTGACAGATTAATAACTTAATTTTACAGTAAATAATAATAAAAACTCAAGTCAAAAACTGTAGAAAACAACATTTGTGATAATATTATACTGTAAAATGAAATAAAGGCCTCTTGTAATTTTTACGGTAGAATTCTGGCAACCACAGCTGCCAATTTTTTACCGTAAAAATTTACAGATTTTTTTTTACAGTGTAGCTCATAGAAATATTACATATTCATAATAAAAATCAACATTAAACTAAATACATGTTTAAAATATTTTGCTGTGTATGCACTAAATCAGTGGTTCACAACCTCATGTAGCCCTACATCATACAAAAACATCAGCATTTATTAATACTTCCTAATTCTCCTGCATTTTTATTCTTTTAAACTCAAATTAAAGATCTATCTAATATTTATTCTATCTATTATTTATATTTATAATCTAATAAAAAACAAAACTTTGCCTGCCTTTAATAAACTCTCATCACCTTTACTTATTTTACTTCATATTTTATATTCAGAATAAATAAAAATAGTACTATTCAAATAATAATAACAAATAATAATACGACATATTACTACAAAAACAAAAACATTTGAGGAACAGCTGTCTCAAAAAAGCTATTAAACCTAAAAATATGTAATAGTCAAACAGCTTTAGCAGTCAAAGAGACGCTTGAGGTTGAAATATTATAGTTATGAAATAATGTGTGTACTAATACTATAGATGTGTTCCACTTTTAGAATTTTACTACAAACATAATCACACTTCTCTACAGTACTAATAATTTAATAATTTGTTGACATGCTCCTGTACGTACTGTGTCTAACCAAGTGAAAAATTCTGATCATGTACATTTTTAAAAATAAAAATATGGGCACTAAGAGAATAAAGTTGTAAAATATTGAGAATAAAGATGTAGCCAAAAAAAGTCATTGTTGAAATCTCACAATATTTCAAAAATAAACTCATAATATTTCAAAGTTAAAGTTGTAATTTGAAAAAAGTCCTTATATTAATGATAATGGTGATGCTGAAGCCTAAATGAAAGTATAACCTTTATTCTCTAAATATTTCAACTTTAATCATAACATTTTGACTTTATACTTGTAACTTTATAACTTTGTTGAATGCAACTTTAATTGTCAAAATATTATGACTGTATTCTCACACAATTAAGACTTTTTTTAACCTTCATTCTCAGTAAAATTATAACAATCTCCATAATGTACGGCTTTTCTCTCGTAGTGCTGTATTCTTTTATTTATTTTTTCAATGTGGCCCTAAACCGGCATTGTACGTTTTAACAATAGTGCAAAATAAAATAAATGACTGACAATAAAACAATTTGGCTGACCAAATGTTATGATAAAATATATTTTTACCACCATTCAGGCGAACAACCTGCCTGCTCCGAACCCTAATGGCTCCATATGGGCACAGCCACGAGGGACAGCAGTCCATTTATGATGATGTATAACCTTGCCAATTCAAGCTGGCAGTGAGTGGCACTGATTGGCATGGGCCCCGAGTGACCACGCGCAGGGGGCAAAGCCGGGCTAAGTCTTAACCGGTCCCTTTTCTTGTCGCCATGGAAACAGCATGCGGCAATAATAGGTGTTGCTGGCACTTTTGATTAATGAGCCGTCATTGTTGGATGACCGCTGTCAGTCACCGAGCTCAGCGCTGACAGACAGGAAAAGGAGAAGACGTCGTCCGTGTGGGGCTGGTGCCTGCGTGCCCTTGTGCATATGGATTATCTGATTTTTTGTAATTGTCGCTAATTAGAAACACAACTTTTCATGTCCTCTCTGAAGCAGAAAAGTTTCTTACTTGTCAACAAAGCTTGCACATAAACAAAACTTGTCCAAGGGGTGTAAAAATGTCTTCAATTAAAGGCATGGCAGAAAGTAACAAGAGATCAGAAGTGCAAGTCTATAGCACAGAAATGCACTAACAAGGTTTAACTGTGACAAATACAGATACTTTTTGATGAAACTCAGTGTCTCAACTTGAGTCTATAATAAAACCTTTGTAAAGTCACTGGAATAAAACAGAAAAAAGTAGAGAAATCATTTAAAAAACAAAGCATCTCTTTTTAAAACACTAGACCTGAAAAAACAAAACAATGGAAGTGTGTACAATGAACCAAAAACTGTCAAGTCTTTTCTTGTGCGTATGCTCTATTTACATCAGGCAGATAAAGGGAATGAGTCTGAGATGAAGAACACTCCAGAGGATGGATGTTTTCCTATCCATCCCTCTTCACCAGACCTCTGCTCTAAAGATCCAGCCCACTGCCCGCCTACTTAGCGGTTAGTCACTCCAGAGAAAGGCCATTTTGTTTAGCTCGTGGAAGGGTTTCTTATCAGAGTGTATGAAACTGTGTACATGAGTGGATTCATGCAATCTATGTGTGCATGTCACCGCATCAAGTGCTTTGTCATCATGTGATCTTTCATAAAAGCTGAGCACCCAAACAAAACTGTGGTAAACAATGGCATCATATCTGAGCGTTTTATAATTTAACAGCTCATCGGTGGCACACACACACACACACACACACACACACACACACACACACACACACACACTGCTCCCATGTGCACATATAGAAAAACACACACAGATTTAGGCTTTGGAGAATGAAGGAGATGTCCTGATGCCTATCGAGGCTTCAGATGCCTACATCTGTGAAAATGGTTTTCCTCGACAGATAAAAACACACACATTTAGCAGCGGCTCTTGGTGCCAACATGAGTCTTGTGTTCCAGAGAGAGCGCCCTGATATGATTCATTCTCCCGCTGTCTGTCTTTCCCTGTCACTCAGACGCTCTGAGGTGTGCAAGATCAGACATTCATCATCTTTTTCTGCCACACACACCTCCAACACTTTTGTCCCCTCTTTTATGAAAAAAATGGAGGGATTTGGTGGCTAAACGACCCAATGCACCCCTTGTCTCCTTCATCTTGATATCACATTCATTTCATGCTATCTTCTCGGGCTTTGCCGCAGAGGCAGCCATTACGGCTCAGTGTCTCCTCACTATGGCTGCCCTATCGTATCAGCAGGGATAAATACAAAGAATGGGAGCGTGGCATTTATGACTCCCTCCTGTTTCAGGTGAGCAAATGACAGCCATTACACCCTGCACTCTCCCTCCTTGCACAATAGGACGAGATGGAAGCTGGGGAATATAATTATGCTTTTAAAAAGGCTGAGATCACAGAAGTACTTGATGCTTTAATGTGTGGGGAGCGGGAGTCCTGCATGTGCTCCGAGGACACAACGCATAAATTACACTGACTTACATACATGAGTGTGTCTTTTATCTATAGAAGATGCAGGTCAAATGGAGATAAGGGGAAAGAGTCGTCACTTCAAGTGTAATCAGACTGTGCAAGAGAGCAAAGGAAAAGGTTTGATTTTGTTGTTCTTTCCTCTCCTGTCACACTCACACACTTCCCAAGAGCCCTTGAGTCAACCTGCAGTGGAAAGTGATCATTTATTAAATCTGCAGAGACTTTTATTACCCACTAATTCCTCTGCCTCATCTCTATTCCTCTCTTTATCCCACTCCTTTCCTGCCCCAGCCACTTGTAATTAAACAGGGATTTCACCTGCAGCTAAACTCCAGCTCTAAATGAACAGAGAGAGAGAAAATTAAAACGAGAGTCCGGTGCTGCCTGGAAGCCTGCGGGGCACTCTGAACTTCTCTTATCTTTCTGCTTTTCCCCAGGCAAACCTCCTCTTTTTTTCTCTCCTGTGTGCTCGTGCATGTTTGCTCATTCATCAACACAATACTGACGGTGAATTACTGCGGGGTCGCACACTGGACATTCTCAGTAAACTTAAAGCATTTGTTATGGCTCAGGAAGGACAATGGACATTATTGTTAATTTGTCATATTTTAAATAAACTGTATATATTTATTATTTTTATTTAACCATTCTTTAACCAGGAAAGTCCCATTGAGATTCACAGATCTCTTTTTCAAGGGCGTCCTGGCCAAGAGGCGCCAACAACACAACCCACATTGCATACAAAATACAATAAAAAGAGTAGTAAGAGTTAAAAACAATGAGATAAAAAGACGCATTTAGAAGCAGTGGCGGGTAAATGATTGCATCTCCTTTCAAAATAGACTCAAAATGATCCAAAGGGACAAGATTTTGTAGTTTTAAGGTCCTCTGTAAACCGTTCCAGTGTAGGAGCACAATATTTAGGATATATTTTCACTACATCACTTGTTCATCAATTTGTTTAAAATAAATAATGTGCAACCAGAAATCAGTTTGTTTATAAAAATCCAGGCAGGGATCCAGTTCCACACCAAAAGCTTTCCAGTTTCTTGACCCATTACTGACCTTTCCTGGAACATCAAACCCAATTTTTGTGACTGACAAACAACAGAAACGTAACCTTCTGGGTGGAGGTAAAGCTGATGTGTGATGTAACATGTTATTTACTATCTCTGGCCCTACCTGCGCGAAAGGTGTTGAATATTTGCAGCCGACTGGAGCGGAGACAGGACGCGGGGGTCTAATGAAGCGCGGGGCACATCTGGAGCCGCGCCGTCTCGTCACAGCTGCCACGCCGCTCGATCCGTCAAGCACAAACTGGCCGTATTATATCATAAACTCAGTTAACAGAGCGGCCCGGGAGCTGCAAGCGCAATATTGTTTTCATTGACGTTCTCAGAGGTCAAATGAGAAAGCCATCCATTGCATTGTCACAACTGTCGGCGCATGACAAATGACTGGGATACAATCAATCATTTTCACTTATCTTACCATGCCAAGGAGCGCCGGGCCCCCCATATGCAAGTTACCTCAGAGGAGCGGGCCTGAGGCGGTTTACGAACAGCAATATTCAGGTTTTCCAAATGAGTCATACACTAAACTATTGTTGTTATTCGTTATTTTTACCTTAAACACAAACTATCACCTTATTATTTGGCTATAGAACTGACAGAAGATGTCAAGAATAAGGTGTTATGTTATATTCCTGCCGTCATTTGTTCATTGTTTGGTTTGTTAGTCTGTTAAAAAAGAAGTCAATGTTGGTGAAGTTAAAGCAGATCACTTCTAGAGATCTCTTTGGGAGCCGTTCATTTCTAAGAGCCGTTCAAAAGACTTCATTTTTGGATTTACATAATTTTAAGAAGCGTCATTCATTCAGAAAATAAACACTGGGATGAGTTATACAATGTCATTTTAATCAGAATAAAATGTATTCTATTGGTGGGACATTAATATTGTCTTATGCATTGGTGATAATAAAATGTTTGGACTAAATTTTTTAATGGTGATGTCATAAACCTCTGCACAGAGTGAGACCACCATTTAGGATTTATTATATGTCCAAAATGTGCAAATGTGTGAAAACAATATCAGTATAAAAACTAAGCAGGCAACAATAAACTCGAGATTTCTGCCTGATATGCATCTGAGCTCCTCTCCTCGTCTCTTTCTGTATGATTCTCTCTGGAGTTTGTATTCTATGTTTTCATATGAGTTTTTTTCGTGGTTGGCAAACAAAAAGCTTGTTCATTTTGATACAAGAGTAAAAGAAAACGGTAGAAAACAAAAACGGCTCCTGTGCCACCGTGACTCGGCTCCTATCGTTCAGATTGTTCATGAACGTCACATCTCTGATCACCTCCACAGACTGTGTTCTGGGGATGCTCATTGATAAATATTGGATCAATATTGGATTGATATTAAAAAAAAAAGGCGCAGATGAAGTCCTGAAAACAAACCTCCCACTCACCTTTGAAATTATGTATCTGGGAAAAATAGAGACAGTTAATCTAAAAAGAATTTATGATTATAAATAAATTATAAAATCTTGTAAAAAGGCAATCACCAGAAGATGGCGAAGCGGAGTTGTGCCTAAAGTAAAAGACTGAGATGAAGTGATGCTTAGCTTCTATAACATAGAGAAACTGAAATGGATAAATTCAACTCTGTTTGGAAAGGTTACAATACATTAGCTACATTTCTAAGCTGCAGTGTTCTTGTCTGTTTTACTTCACTGTATTTGTTTTATTTTTATTTCTGTACTTTTGTAATACACATGCGTAAAAGGGTTTTGATATTTTTAGTCCAACTGTGAATAACTTTCTTTGTAATTTGTAGCATAGTACTCTAAAGTTTTTTTAAAGTTACACTGTGTAACTTTTCTCCTAAATATGTGAGGCATACTGACTTGTTTTTGTGATTTTTTGAGCGATTATAAGGCCTGAGGCGCGATCTGTTGCTCCGAGCGGGGCTTCTGTACTGAGAGAGTCACGTGACAGGGAACGACTTGAGGCCCAGGTATAACCAGGAAGCTACTTTTAGCGTTGTTATTTTCCATTGCGCGATATTTGTTGATAAGCTAACGCTAGCGCTAACTCTATAGAAGATCCAGTCCAAACTTCCAAAGGTAGCAGCAGGTCAACTAAAGTTGAAACAATGATGGAAATAGACGCACGCTCGCACAGTTTCAGAAGGAGGAGGGGCCCTAGTGTTTACGTTTTGCGACAGTGCAGTGGCACCTGTGGCCTCTAGAGGCGCAAGACCGGGAATCTTACACAGTGTAACTTTAAAAACAGAAAAAAAGGATTAGATTTAGTGGATTCTTTAACATTATCAGTTATAGGGTCTTTGTTTAATGGACAGAGCATTTACCTCTGAACTACATGGTTTAGTGTATCTCTAACTGCTCTCTAATTGCGAGATAGGGCCGTACTCTCCTTCTAGTCTAATAACATGGCTCAGTAGCCAGAACAGGCCCATAATGCACCATCCTAAAGTGTGCAAAATGCATCGTTACAGACACTTCCTTGTACAACTTTATGCAGTGCTGAGATTTCAAAATGAACAGGGAAAATATGAGAGCGAGGGGGAAACACAGATAAAACTTCAAAGCGAGTACACTCCAACCTTGTCTGCCCCACTTGGTTGACATTTTTCAGAAGTGTGTCAGGCAGCGGTGGCAGAAACCAAATCAGCTCGGTTCACCTGCCTTGTTAGACTCCAGCAGCCCGCAGCTAAACTGGGACACAACATAATGCGCACATCTAAACACCTTTACAACTCCCCGCCACACACTAAAGAGGTGAGGAAGCCACGCCGGAAGGGATGTGCGGCAAGTTTTCCGCCGACTGAAATTAAAGGAAACGAGTATTAAACATCTTTGAGGAGATGCAAAGACGAGATACTTCCATAAATTGGCTTGTCGGGTTTCCCTCGGGGGGTTCAAAACCGAGCATTTGACTTTGAACGATCACACCCCACAGTACAGTACACATTCTCAATAATTCACACTCACAGATCTGAATTTGCTCTGCCGATTATAAATAATGTAGCAGCATGGGTGTAGCTGTCAAAACACTTTACACCATTTTACTGTGTACTGAATGTAAGACTAAGTACTGCAGCGTGTAAGACATTAGAGCTGGGGAGGAAGCAAGCGTCGTACGTACAAATACATACAAATACATACAAATACATACAAATACATACAAACAGTACATGTACCTGCACACACCACTAATCAGCAGCTATTCCAAAAGTCAAATTGAGTTACAGGCCACTTACATTTCTCCATATAGTTCTATAAAAACATAAAAAAACATTGGCTGTTGGTTAAAACTTGTCAAGTATATAACTAATTCATATTAAACTCAATTTCTTCTTCTGTACTTAATATAGACAAGTCTTTAGGGGGCCGCCTGCTGTACCTTTGCGGACCCCCAGGGGGCCCCGAACCCCACTTTGGGAACCACTGATCTGCAGGCTGTGGTGGGGGTAAATAAACAAGATACATGCTAATTATGTACAGTTTTTAACACTAATACACAGGGCTTGATATTAACTTTTTTCTCTTTTTTTTCTCAAAATTTGTTAGCCAATGAGTGTTATTACTAGCCACAATTGAATTTGGTAAGTTTTGTCTATATTTTATAGAATATGATAAGCTTGAAAAATGTAAAATTTGTTTTATGTATGGACAGGGCTTTTTCTAATATTAAAAAAAAGTTTACCCAGGCAGAATGAAGTGTCTCTCTCTCTTTTAAAACATTTAAAATGTTTTAATTTAATATTTTTCTTTGTTTAATCATAATAAATGACTCTATAGCTAAATGGTGTACACTTAAGCAGAGCAACAGAAGTTCAGGCCTAGTCTCTAAAGTTAAAAAACATATTTGTGTTACAGCCCAAATAAAAAAACTACATCACATTTGGCTGGTGGGTGAGTGTTAATGTCAAGGCACTGGCCCTATCTTGCAATGTCAAAGATATAGTTCCCAAGTCTGGAGTCACAGCTGGTTTTTTTAGGTGTTTTGGTAAATGCTTTATTCTCCACAAAGCCATAACACCCAGGAGTAAAGAATTTGTTCCTTTGCTGACCCCTTGTGGCTGGTGTTTGCATCACTTCCCTATCCTTGCAATGGAAAGAATAATCCTCGACGGTGCTTCCTTGGCCCCTTACTGACCTTTGCTGAAAAACTGATTTAAATATTTTTATTATTTTTGTAATATCTTGCAAACTAAACAACCCACAATAAACTAAGGCTCTGGTGGCAAGCATTCAAAATGAAAAATATCACTAAGTTACTAAACAAACCATTCACACTCACTCTGTAGCCTTGGTACTAATAGGTAATATGTATAACTATGTGATTATCAGCTGCTGACACTTAATAATCCATTTACACAGTTCCAGTAAGTAAGGTATATCAATATTCTGACACTACAGTTGCTAAAGTCGCTATCTTATGTAGCATTAGTACAAACTCATAGGCAAAAGGCAAAAACAGCTGCATTAATCCAGAGCGTTTTGATCGTGGGAAGTAAATTATGTTGACAATGTTTTAATATATCTATAAATAGCCTACTCAAATTTCAAATATTTATCACAGAGGCCCATAATCAGTGGAGTTTATAAGTTTTTTAGCCACACATACAGCCAGTACACAGGGCACTTTGGGCTCCATAATGTTCCTTCTTTTTTTCCCCAGCTGTTTTTTTTTTTTTTTGGAGTTTTTCCTTACCAAGAAGGAGTGTCCTGGGTCTGTTTACTTTAGTGTAGTTATTGTTTGATTGTGTGTTTATGTTTGATTAACTGTCTGTGAAGCCCTTTGAGACTTTTGTTGTGATACTGGGCTTTAGAAATAAAATTGAATTGAACTTAACTAGTTTGCGTCCTTACCATCGCTAACATTTGTGTCCTTACCATTGTTGGTATATGTTTCCTTACCTTTTCTAACATTTATCTACTGTTAGTACTTGTGTCCTGCAATCTATGCAGCTATCTATTATTTAAAATTGACTTGCCTGAAATGCCTTACTATTTTTTGTTATTTATATTTCTGGAAATGTAAATATGTTTTGTTATTATTCTTGTACGAGCAGGAAGCTAAAAATAAGTTGTTTTGATTTGTTCTATGTAATATAGGGGTGGGATTAAATAAGTTTTCTTCCTCCCACTCCTTTTCGAGCCTTAAAAGAAACAGTTTTCAGTGTATTTATGATTCTGTATGTACTGTATATTTGTCTTCAGTTGCTCGAAACAAATAAAGACTAACTAACTAGTGTTGTAGTAAATAGAGAGTTTAGGACTGCTTTTGGGTCATTTGGAGCTTTGTCTTTGTCCCTTATACGCTCGGGAAACCTGCCACTTGCTTCCCAATCTGGAGATAATGACCCAAAATACACCTCTGTGACGTCACCTGGCGTTAACCAACAACATCCACAGTTTTCTGAACTGACAATCTATAACAGAATCCATCAGTCCTGTATGTACCGTATGTATGTGTGTGCATGAGAAGGTGAGAGACACAGAAAGAGACAAAGAAAGATCCAATTAGAGGACAGCCAATCACTGGATTAATGAGTGGGTAGAGCTGACAGATTACTCCGTACAAGACAAGTGGTTAAAAAAAGATCAGGAGCAGAGCACTGGGGGGGCACTGGGATAGGTTTCAGTGACAATGGGCTCTAAAAGAGGTTCAGAAGTCTAATAGGAACGAACAGAAAGGAATAATCTCCATTTCATTTGCAAATCCCATTAAAAACAGAACAGATCTTAGACACCAAATGATATAATATACATATAACCATGTCCAAAATACAAACCTAACAATAGACAACAAAGACACGAGGCCAGCCAGCGTCAGTAACATCAGAACATAATGTAATCTGAGCGTGCATATGTGCAATCTGCGATGTTTTGGCACCGTTTTGTGATATCTACATCTGTCCGTTTGTAAAGTAAACCCCAGCTGTTCCCTCTAAACAGTTTGGCGAGGTCATTCTAAGTAGGCTAATAGAGTAATTACAACAACATTCGAAGCACTTTTGGAAACAATAACTCGCTAGCTTATTAATAAAATAAGCTAATTGGCATGAAAAATAAAAGAGCTACAATCTCAGTGTTAATGGCAAAGCACAAAGGAATCCTACATAATGGGGAAAATGGAAATTAGCTATCCTTAATAATTCATCTGTTATTCTGCATTTTGCCTGCCTGTAAGCACAAATACATGTTCTGGAACAGAGAAGAGGAAAACAGCTTTTTAATCCAGCTATTAACATCTATTAACACATTAGTACAAAAAAGTGGTAATTGTGTGCTACGACACAACATCCCACATGACATTTTCTGTCTTTTCACTACGTTTCACTCTCCGCACACAGATCTCCCTAGAACTCTGAAAAGGCAGGGAAAAAACGAATTTGAAAGGCCATTGTGTAAAAATAAATTGTTATCAGGTGCTCTGGGTGCTTTAAATGTGCACTTTTACACAAACAACCAGTACATTTAGTTAAAAAAAAAAAAGCTCTCTGCTGTATTGTGCCAATGATATCTGGCATTTCCTGAATGTCCCTGAAACATATTCATTCATTCATTCATTCAGTCCCCATCGCAAACAAACAGTGAGCTTCGGTGCCACAGTGACAGAAGATAAAGAAGGTTTAAGGATGCGCAATTCTGATTTTTTTGCTTGAATCTGATTTTTTTGCGTGGCTCTTCACATTGTTTGAATCCATCTGTCAGTGAAACTCCTCAGTCCTAATTTCTCAATATTTCTCGTCGTATTTCCAGAGGTGGACAGTAATGAAGTAAATTTACTTGAATACTGTACTTAAGTATAGTTTTTGTAGTAGTATTTTTAGGTGAAACTTACTACTTTTACTCCACTACATCTAAGTAAAAGATAAATATAATACTTTTTACTCCACTACATTTCTAAAAAAAAAAAAAAAAAAACAACTGCCTTACTCCCTAAAGATAATTATTTACTACATAACTACTACTCATATTTGCTCTCAGGAACTAAAATGAACCTCTGTAGACAATCTGGACGTGATTTAGCTTTGCTTTGAACATTATTTGGATGATTCTATAATAAACAATTTAAAAATAATGGATTAGTCTGATGGTAATACCCTAGCCTTATTTATAATACTCATTTTTGCTGTAGAACAATCTGATCTGTTATGGTTTTAGAAGTTGAGCCCCACATTTTCATATTTTTGGAGCTGCAAATGTATGACTTGAATGTAGTTGAAATTTTACCAAAAATTCTTGACTGCACATCATTTGAAATACATTTATTTACATTTATTTCTCTTCTCATTTCTCCTCAGTACAGTTACGATACGACCCCTCAGGTTTAGCTTCAGCAGGATTGTCTCCTTAAATACTAATTAGGTTTAAAACTTTACATTGCCTCAGCTCCATCAGCTCTGTCTGCTGAGCTTGTTATCATCTGATCATGTCCAGTTTCCGTCTCTTTAGCTCAGAACTGTGTCAGTTTGTTGCATTTCAGTGACGTAAAAGTCAGATTAAATGCGGGCTTGTCTGTTCAGACTGAAGTCACAGGTGTAAAAATCTAGATTTGTGCTGTTCACACTGTCACAGAAACAACAGATACAGGTCACATCTGGGCAAAAAGTCAGATTTTGGCCACTTTTACCTGCAGTGTGAACTGAAGCCTATTATGCAAACTGGCTTCATTAGTAGTCAGTAGTTAGTCAAGTTCAAAATGAGCAAACATGTGGGAGTCTATGTAGGACGTTCTCAGTGAAGTGGTTACCATAGGCACCTGAGGTCAGGGGTTTGATTCCCCCAGAGCGCCCAAAAAATCAAGCTGTGCCAGTCCCAAGCCCAGACACAGTGTTGCCTCTGGAGGAGCTGATCACTGGAGATGTGTTCATGTCCAAAAGATTCAAGCATTGCATGTTTTAAAATAAGTATTTAGTAAAGCAGAGGGTTTTTATTATAAGATGTGGTTAAAATAACGATGAAAGAATACATTGTTTGTCTGTGCACATTCATTTCCTTAACTATTTGTCCATATTGCAGTGGTTCCCAAGCTTTGTGGTTTTGTGCATCCACAGGACCTGATTTAGTCCTGGTTTGGACCCGATCTAATCTTGGTTTAGTCTAAGTTAAGTCCTGGTTTAGTCTTTGTTTGGTTCTGGTTTTAGGCGTGGTTTAGTCCTGGTTTAATCTTAATTAAGTCCTGGTTCGGACCTATTTTAGTACTGGTTTTAGACCTGGTTTGGAACCAGCTTAGTCCTGGTTTAGTCCTGATTTTAATCTTTGTTTAGCCCTAGTTTAGTCCTGGTTTAGTCCTGATTTTAATCTTTGTTTAGCCCTAGTTTAGTCCTGGTTTAGTCCTGTTTTTAATCTTTGTTTAGCCTCAGTTTAGTCCTGGTTTAGTCCTGTTTTTAATCTTTGTTTAGCCCTAGTTTAGTTCTGGTTTAGTCCTGATTTTAATCTTTGTTTAGCCCTAGTTTAGTCCCGGTTTAGTCCTGATTTTAATCTTCGTTTAGCCCTAGTTTAGTACTGGTTTAGTCCTGTTTTTAATCTTTGTTTAGCCTCAGTTTAGTCCTGGTTTAGTCCTGTTTTTAATCTTTGTTTAGCCCTAGTTTAGTCCTGGTTTAGTCCTGTTTTTAATCTTTGTTTAGCCCTAGTTTAGTTCTGGTTTAAGCCTGTTTTTTTTCCTAATTCAGTCTGGTTTTAGAGCTGGTTTAGTCCCTTTTGTCCTTCTTTAGTGTTGCACCCCTCGCTCTAGTCCTGGGTTAGTCCTTATTTAGGTTTAGTGTATTTTAGTCTTTGAAAAGCCAAATGTATAAAGGTTCAGTGTGCTCTCGTACCCCTCGGAGTCCCCGTTCTTTTTTGTTTCTAAAGTACAAGTCAATACACTGTGCCCTGTGTGTGTAGTATTTGTGTTATGCAGCATCTGTGCGTTGGGGACTCTACTCTGTGCTATTTTAGCTGTGGCACTGTCCATTACCCAGAGTGCTGCTATTTGCTCCACATTCCATGTCATCAAAGGCACTAAGAGAGCTGTGCGGACGTGTGAACCTACGCCGCGCGCAGACATTACACAGCGCCGCACAAAAGAAACGACTACTCTGCTCCCCTATAATTCAGCGCATGTGTTCACCCTGCAATATGCGCCGTGTGTCTCTATAACAGCCATAGGATCCATGAAGTGCACCTGATCCGTCTCTTCTCCGGCCGTACTATAATGAAATCCTTTATGCCACGCCAAAGGGCACCCGGCGACACGAGGCCATGATGAATACCAGAGATATTGAGTTAGCGGGGAGGTGTGTGTGTGTGTGTGTGTGTGTGTGTGTGTGTGTGTGTGTGTGTGTGTGTGTGTGTGTGTGTGCGTGCCGGACCTGGGTCTCGGACATGACGTAGAGGTAGTGATGGTCCGAGGAGAAGGCCATGTCTCGCAGGATGGGTCCGCTGGTCACCGCCTGGACGGTCTCGTACTGCAGCGCGCGGGAGGAGCCGTCCACTCGGATCTGGACACAAAAACAAACAAATTATCGTTAGCTTCACATAAACCAGGGCTGTCCAAACTTTTTTTTAAAGAGGGCTAGCTTTGAAGATGCGCAAAGGTCCAAGGACCGACCGATACAGTATGAAATAAATGCATTTTCCAAAGCCAAATTATTATATTTTCTCATCTTTGACGACAAAATCTAAAACCAATTACAACAAACTAACATCTTTGGACATAAAAAACATTCTCTAGGTATTTTTTTTTTCTAATAGTTTAAAACTTGCTCTGACTTTTTATACAAATGTACAGACAAAGCTATGGAAACACTGTACAAACTGCTGGTGCCATTAGTCATACATTTTGTCACAGAAGCTGTGGGCCATATGAAATTTTAACCCAGGCCCCAAATGGCCCCTGGGCCGCACTTTGGACATGTCTGACATAAACACTACACACTTGTTTCACATCAGTGGCTCTCAAATACTCAGAGGGCAAGACCTAGTTATTTTACAAGTCTCTTAACAATTTATAAATATTACAAAAGTAAATGAAGAGAAATCTGTGGAAATGATTACAAAATGAGGAGTAGATATTGAAGTTTTTTGCCTCATTTAATCCACCTCTGTATGGGCAGCATTAGTTGCCAGGTCCTGGATTTGTTGCCATGTTGGCTGTAGCAGAGCCTCATCAGTGGTGACAAACAAACTCAGTGAGGAACGTTTCATCCTCAGAAACTGGTTCCAGTGTTAGCTGCAAACTCTTCTGGTCTTGGTTTATCATTTGGCTCTAGTGCAGGCTGTAAGAGTTGACCTTTGACCTTTGTAAGCTTCTTGTGTAGGACTTTGTGCACTGTTGAAGGTGGAGCTGTAACTGTCTGCAGCAGGACGGATGGGATTAAAAACTTTGGTAACCACTGAGTACATACAACAAATCTGATTAACAAATCTAATTAATTGCCTTTGTAATATGTTTTTCAATTGCAAAGAGACTTTATGGACACCTGTACTTTGCACTACAAACATTACGGCACATCCATTTTAAAATCTGCTTCAATCCAGCCACAAGGGGTCACAAGGCAGAGAACTCTTTCTGGCAGTCCCAAGCCCGGATAAATGGACAGGGGTTGTGTCGGATGTAGGCGTTCCGGAGTAAAAGTAATCACTGCACACTAACAGGCAGACGATTTTCTGTTGATTCCATGAGAAAAAGTGTGAAAGGAGAGAAGACATTTTAAATCTTCCCCATTTTATGTTTTAAAAAAAATATATTTTGGCTTTAAATCATGCCAACACTGAAACTGGACCCAAACCCATCACTTGGAAATCATCGTATCACACAGTTTTTTTCTTTTTATGTGACATGCAACCTGTGTTTTAGTTTCACAGTTTCAGTCCTTCAGAAGCCGTCGCAGTAATTAGGCATCTGTGAGAGAGGCACAATCTCCGGGCCCCTAGGACTCTTTACTCAGCAGAAAGAGCAGAAATTGGTCCCGCACACACTCTGAGGTATAATTCAAGTGTTTGAGGTTGTTTCGAGCATCTGTTTACATTGCCGTGCGTATATAAGATAACCAGACAGCCCTCGCTTTAGACTCCTTGTCCCATGTCCCAACACAGATCTGTAAAAAGACTCATATGTCCCAGTTTTCAACAAGTCATGTCCCAGTTGCCCCAATAATAAAGCACAGGAAATTTAAAAAACCATGTATCTTAAGACTTTTGTCATTGTTTTACCAATCAAAACAGAACAGAAAACAGAAAATTGCATGGATTTTTAACCCTGTAAGGCCTGACATATCAAAAAATAACCAGAAAATTCAATTTTTTGGAACTGAGATGTTTATTAACCCTTTTATGAAAAAGAAATCCATATCATTTTGTTTCTGAGATTTTTTTTGTATCACATATGATACATTGGGCGATTTTGGCAACTTTTTGCTCATGACAATGTTAACTTTAGATACAAAAACATTTCACAGAACTGGTAGTTCCTCTGTATTAGGCTTTAAAATAGTGTCAGAGTAGTATAAAAATGTAATTAGTGTAAAATTAATGCAGATTATTGTTCTTTTGCCATCGATCCTGGCATTAAATTTTACTCTAAGTGGCATTAAAAAGTCTTAAAACAGTCTTAAATTTCACAAGGCAAAACCCGGAACCACCCCGGGCGGTGTTTTATTGATCGTTTTGAAAAATTAGAGGTCTCAGAAACTCAAGTAGCAAATATGATACAAATGGTTTTATAGGGTTAAAACTTTTTTGTCTCTTGGTGAGTCCAAATGCACCAAAAAAAAAATTGTGTCCCAGTTTTTGTGTCTAGAAATCTGGAAATCCGAGCCACTGCCTGCGCCCAGAGGAGTGCACGCCACGCTCCGGGACAGGTGTGAAGCAAGTCTTGTTAAAGCTTGGGATGACTCTTGGTAGTTCTTTGTGCTCTTCGGCTCTGAAGGGCCCCACAGGTAGCGGGCCCTAGCGCAGGATAATTGGACAGGAGGCAGATGGTCGACCAGAAAAGTGACTCACTCTGCGATTAATTATAACGCACTGATGATAAAGGAGGCTGAATTTATTTTACCTGTCAGCGTTTTATTAAAATACCTTTTCTTTACTGTAATATAGATATAAAGTGTTCAGATCAGGTTGGGAAGAATAAAATTTAATGTACACTAAAAGGAGTTGGTAAAGAGCACAGTGCCCAGATCTTGACTAATACCAGGGATCTTCAAGTTCAGGGGTAAATGCTCCATCTATTCATACTCAAAAACTCAAGGCACCAGGAGTTTTGGGGCCAACTCAAAATCTCGAGTTTTTACCACTAATATTAATGTTCATACGTCTAAAAACTTTAAATTTTAAGTTTTACTCACTATGATTATATTATAACTCATTTTACAGCCAATTTATTATCCATTGTTCAGAAAAAGTATTGTTGAAAATAATAAAAAACTAAATATACTCAATTTAACAAAACAATTTTATAATTTTAAAAACTACTTTTTCTGAACAATGGATAGTAAGTTGGCTGTAAAATGAGTTATAATATAATCAGAGTGAGTGAACCTAAAATTTAAAGTTTTAAGACATATGAACATTAAAGTTACACTGTGTAACTTTTCTCCTAAATATGTGGGGCATACTGACTTGTTTTTGTGATTTTTTGAGCGATTATAAGGCCTGAGGCGCGATCTGTTGCTGCGAGCGGGGCTTCTGTACTGAGAAACCGCCCTCGCAACTTGGCCGGGAGCGCTCCGCTGTTCAGGAAGAGTCACGTGACAGGAAACGACTTGAGGCGCAGTATAACCAGGAAGCTACTTTTAGCGTTGTTATTTTCGCCAGTTCGTCAGGGCCGAAGGACACAAGAAGATGAAGACAATGTCGGACGAGGCAAGAAAAAGAAAATGTGAAAGGGACCGCACCAGATCGCAGACAAGAGTCAACATCGGACAGACTTTTGCTCGCTGGCGTCAGATGAGAGACAGAGAAGGCTGCAAATCAGATCACGTTTTTGCTTCTTTATTGTTGGGCAGGTAAATTAGCCTCTTTATTTTTTCTTTAGAACGTGCTTTTTCATACAGTTATTAGTTGTTTTTACTGCGACCATTGCGCGATATTTGTTGATAAGCTAATGCTAGCGCTAACTCTATAGAAGATCCAATCTGCGGCCACACAAGTGGTTACAGAAGTTTATACAGTAAATATGAATGCACTCTCTAGTCCCATTGTTAGTTTGACGTAACGCACGCTCGCACTGTTTCAGAAGGAGGAGGGGCCCTACTGTTTACGTTTTGCGACGGTGCAGTGGCACCTGTGGCCTCTAGAGGCGCAAGACCGGGAATCTTACACAGTGTAACTTTAAATTAGGTGAACAAAATGTGATGAGATTTTGAGTTGGCCCCAAAACTCAAAAATCTTGAGGGATCCTCTTGCTTTGAGTTTTTGAGTCTTTGATCTCAACTTTTTACAGTGAAAATCCCTTGTATGTCACAATAATTAAGAATCCACAAAATCTACAAATTTGTTCCCTTGAGACTGAAGTCAGAATCTTTCCTTTAAACATCCTTCAAATGTCTTTGGTCCAGGCGATGCTCTGGATACATTTCTTTCTGATTTATGTTGCTATCCACCAAACAAACACATAAAAAAACCAAAAAACTCTATAATAATGTAATATGGATGTACATTGTTTGCATGCATCATCATCATTACACTAAACATTACTAAACCCATCTATTTCCAGCAGAAGCCTGGAGCAGCTGAGTCCCTGGTGCTCTCCTTGGTATCCACTTTCACAACATGACATTTCTTGAAACAGGCCTCATCCTTCACCGCCACCTGACTCTCTGTGCCTTTTTTTTTTTTTTTTTTCTTTCTTGCTCAGCCCTCTGCTTGGCTTGTGTAGTGATCCCCATCTCAAAGGACCTTGAATTCTCTGTATGGAAAAAAAAAAGCCTTATACACTTTCACTGGGATCAGTTGTATTCACCGGGGTCGGCTGCAAAGAAAAAGAACAGACGGCGAACGGGAGCAGCGAAGAAAGAACGTTTCCACGCAGGCCAGGCCGGGCTGAGCAGGTGAGGTTATCTAATCTGCCCCGGCGCTGAGTTAATTTGAGCCGCCGTGTGTTGGCGTGAGCTGCACATACGAGAACTGTAAAGGAAATTTTTGAATGGAAGTAAAGGACAGGCGCTCCTTTGGCAGTGGATGGAGTTTTATTGTGTTGGGACAGATCTGCTGCCCCTGGGGACGGTGAGAGCTTCAAGGGGAAGCTCCTGTATATTATCCTTCAATCTGACCAGCGACGAAACAAATGGGCCGCCCGGGACTGAGCAGTGTGTCCACAAGCATGCGTCCCAGCCTTCTTCACTCTCAGGAGGATTCAGAAGTAAAATGATTTAACCCTCGTGCTCCAATTTTAAAAAGTTACGCTGCGACAAAAGTGTCCTCATCATAAAAAATGCATGCAATCATATTTTTTATGTCAGTGTAGGTAATAGCATCTAATTTTTATGTAAAAAAAACACAAAAAATGAAATATTTTTAATATTCTCAAAGCAGGGGGGTTATTCCAGCCTTCCAACATTTACTTTTAGGGATCATTTTTTCCTGTGCTATGTAGAATCTAAACACCAACTCCCGTTAAAACTGGATGTAACTTTTTGTTACTACAAGAAAATGCTGAATTAATCAAAATAAATGTTGTTGGTGATCTCTGATATGCTCAAGGCTGCAATAATCCCCCTAGAAAAATCTACTTTGCTTTGAGAATATTCATTTTTTGTGTGTTTTTGTTTACTAAAAATGTAGATGCTGTTATATACACTGGCATAAAAAGGGTTAAAATTCAGAAATTAATAAAATATTTGGTATTTATGATCAGGGCAGAAGTTGATTAAAAGATTTGTTTAATAATTTTTCCTTCTTTTTCTGTCTCCAAGCCAGAATTGAACTTGTGACCATCTACACGTGAACACAATACGCACTTAATTAAAAGAAACATTTTTTTTCCATCCAAAAATAAAAAATAAAAATGAGTTTCAGAAAATTGACTAAAATGTACCTGAGTAAAAATATCTAATTATTTACAACCTCTGCATAAAAAACAAAATAATAGCAACAGTTGCACCATCTGAACATAGATATATGAACAAAATGACTAATCCTAGTTTTATTGCCAGCAACCATAATTATTAATGCATCGCCAAGTAATTTCTCATCATCTTAAAATCATTAAGGCAGCTACTGCGGTGCAAGTCGATATTATCTGATTCCTTTTCAACAGTAATAAAGTGGATTAGCTGTTCTATGTTAAATGGATTACAATGCTAATCTCTGCTATCACATTAGCACTGCAGACAGACTTCTACTGCATCTACGTCTACTGCAGACAGACTTCTACTGCATCTACGTCTACTGCAGACAGACTTCTACTGCATCTACGTCTACTGCAGACAGACTTCTACTGCATCTACGTCTACTGCAGACAGATTCTACTGCATCTACTTCTACTGCAGACAGACTTCTACTGCATCTACGTCTACTGCAGACAGATTCTACTGCATCTACTTCTACTGCAGACAGATTCTACTGCATCTACTTCTACTGCAGACAGACTTCTACTGCATCTACGTCTACTGCAGACAGATTCTACTGCATCTACTTCTACTGCAGACAGATTCTACTGCATCTACTTCTACTGCAGACAGACTTCTACTGCATCTACTTCTACTGCAGACAGATTCTACTGCATCTACTTCTACTGCAGACAGACTTCTACTGCATCTACTTCTACTGCAGACAGACTTCTACTGCATCTACTTCTACTGCAGACAGATTCTACTGCATCTACTTCTACTGCAGACAGATTCTACTGCATCTACTTCTACTGCAGACAGATTCTACTGCATCTACTTCTACTGCAGACAGACTTCTACTGCATCTACTTCTACTGCAGACAGACTTCTACTGCATCTACTTCTACTGCAGACAGATTCTACTGCGTCTACTTCTACTGCAGACAGATTCTACTGCATCTACTTCTACTGCATCTACTTCTACTGCAGACAGATTCTACTGCATCTACTTCTACTGCAGACAGACTTCTACTGCATCTACGTCTACTGCAGACAGATTCTACTGCATTTACCTCTACTGCAGACAGATTCTACTGCAGACAGATTCTACTGCATCTACTTCTACTGCAGACAGATTCTACTGCATCTACTTCTACTGCAGACAGATTCTACTGCAGACAGATTCTACTGCATCTACTTCTACTGCAGACAGATTCTACTGCATCTACTTCTACTGCAGACAGATTCTACTGCATCTACTTCTACTGCAGACAGATTCTACTGCAGACAGATTCTACTGCAGACAGATTCTACTGCATCTACTTCTACTGCAGACAGATTCTACTGCATCTACTTCTACTGCAGACAGACTTCTACTGCATCTACTTCTACTGCAGACAGAACTCTGCCAGTGTGCAGTGAGAAGGTGAGAGGTGCACAGTAACACCACATAAACAAAAAACATCGCATTTGGTTCTGTTTTGTTTTCCGAGTCACACAGCTGTCTGTACCATACAGGTACACAGAGGTCACAGAGGTCACAGAGGTCACAGAGGTCACAGAGGTCACAGAGGTCACAGAGGTCCGGCCCTTGGTATTTTTCTATTACGAAACCAGATCTAAACCAGGTCTAAACCACGCCTAAGCCAGGACTAAACAAGGACTAAACAAGGACTAAACATGGTCTAAACAAGGACTTAACCAAAACTAAACCAGGACTAAACCAGGACTAAACCAGGACTAAACCAGGTCTAAACAAGGACTAAACCAGGTCTAAACCAGGTCTAAACAAGGACTAAACCAGGACTAAACCAGGACTAAACAAGGACTAAACCAGGTCTAAACAAGGACTAAACCAGGACTAAACAAGGACTAAACCAGGACTAAACCAGGTCTAAACAAGGACTAAACCAGGTCTAAACCAGGACTAAACCAGGACTAAACCAGGTCTAAACAAGGACTAAACCAGGACTAAACCAGGACTAAACAAGGACTAAACCAGGTCTAAACAAGGACTAAACCAGGACTAAACCAGGACTAAACAAGGACTAAATGATGTCTAAACAAGGACTAAACCAGGACTAAACAAGGACTAAACAAGGACTAAACCAGGACTAAACAAGGACTAAACCAGGACTAAATGATGTCTAAACAAGGACTAAACCAGGACTAAACAAGGACTAAACAAGGACTAAACCAGGACTAAACAAGGACTAAACCAGGACTAAACATGGTCTAAACAAGATCTAAACCAGGTCTAAACAAGGACTAAACCAGGACTAAACCAGGACTAAACAAGGACTAAACCAGGACTAAACATGGTCTAAACAAGATCTAAACCAGGTCTAAACAAGGACTAAACTGGCCATCAACATGCTAGACCTCAGCATTGTTAAAAGCCTGTGTGCCAGTGCTATTGAAATGAAATGTGTGTAGTAAATGTGTCCTTGATGCCTCTGTGTGTGCTGGGAGCTGTGTGTGTGAGAGAGAGAGTGGCACAGCGTCGCCTCGCACAGAACTGTCACTGCCACTGTCCCAGCTGTGTCCCTCTAGTGGTGAGGACACAGAACAACAACAGTAATATCACAAGGAAAGGAAAAGGCAGTATTTCTGTGGCCTGTAAAGGTGGAGCAAGGTAAAAGAACTGTGTTACTATCACTAAATACTATTTTCATGTATCTGTAATGAGTAATATAAGTATTGTATCCAACACGGACTGTCCACACTTCTACCTGAGGCCAGAGGGACAGGAGCGGGAGATCCAGGACCAGACTCAAAACCTGTTTCTGTCCCTCTGCCATCAGACTCCTCACAGCTGACAGGAGTTATTACAAACCACTTCATGCCCTTGTACTTCTCTGTTTACATTTACATTTCATTTTGCACACTGAATTACACACGGATCTGCTTCTGCACCTTATATTTCTGCAATAAATGCACGTTTACATCTGCCAGTCTGTCTGTACAGTCTATACTTATGCACAGTTTATATTTCTATTGTATTTGCATGCTATTTCAAATACCTTTTTGACTACTGTTAAATTATTATTGTTTGTTTTATACCTTTAGATTTTATGTGGCATTCAGTGTGGACAGCAAAGAACGAATTTCATTGTAAAGGGAAACACATGTCCGTACTGTGCATAGATAAATTGCATAAGTACATTATCTTTTTTCAATTTCATCAGTTTAATCAGCACCATTCTTCATCCTTATCCCTTACATTTAAGTAACTTAAATCTATGTAACACTATTATTTTTATACTTTGAATACATTTGAAAGGGAGTAGCTTAATACTTTTAAAGAAAATGTCATGTCACGCGTATTTTTTTGTCTGTACTGCGATGCAAAGATCCAGTTTGAATGTCTGGCATAAAAAAATGAACAGGTCTCTAGGATTAGACACTAACTGGCTCGTAAATGTAAATGTACCCTAATGTACAGATGGTATTTCTGCTTTGAATATGTCAATGAAAAATAATGTGCCCAAAGTGACAATCTCTCTCTCTCTCTCCCTCGCCATGACGCTAACAGCCAGCAGAAGGTGTGATACTGAAAGGGAAACCAATCCGGTGTGAAAACCACAGGAGAAACCTCTTAACTGGCTCTGTGCACCGCAAAACGGAAACGACAGCCTTTCCTCTGCTGTGCAGCGAGGCTGGGGAGGACTGCAGCCTCCAGACTGAGAGCATCACAATCAAACTGTATTCACTTACACTGCAAAATCAATAGCAAAAATGAAAACAGATGAAAAATCAACAAACATCATTACAGAGGCAAATCATTCTTTCTTTTTTTGTGAGTGTGTTTATTTGTGTGGTTTAGTCTAAAAAGCACCATACATCGGACAATAAACAAAAGTGATCCCCAAAAGGACGCTTTTCTCAGTTTGCCCTGTGAAGCCTACTTCTGGCTATGTATTGATTTTAGATCATTTTTGTAAACTGATGTGGAAGTGAATGGAAATTGCTTTGAATTAGAGGTGTAAAGATACAGTAACTATATGTATTGATTTTTTATTCCTACGTTACAACTATATCGATACGTATCACCTTGTATCAGATCATATCGTTTCCTAGATATTGATAAACATGGAAAATCAAAAGATAATATCGGAAATATTGAAATTAGAAATCTGCATGTTAAAATAAAACCAAATGCGTCTTTTTGGATGTAATTTTTGTGTTTTTAAAGAAATAAAATGCTTTCTGTCTGCTGGATAAAATCGACCCTGCCCACAATGTTAGATTTAGAGTATACTTTTAGATTTTTGGCAAAAAGTTGCTGTATCAATTATCAATTATGGAAGGTGTTGAATCGCATCGAATCGTATTGAATCATATCAGTTCTAAATTAGCCAATATTGTTCTTGAATCATATTGAATCAATTTTAATTTATACGTATCGTATTGTTGCAAAAACATATTGTTACTTTGAATCATGTCTACAAATTAGCTTTGACAACTAGTCTGAAAATATTTAGTTATTTTATATTATAGAATGATACTTACATCATATTAATCCAAAACATCCAACACTAGCATCAGAGAGCCAGATCTTTTGGAGATAAAGTCAGAAAGGTCAGACTGAGATGGTTCGAATGTGTACAGAGGAGGGATAGTGACTATGGGCAGGAGGCCAAATAGAAGACCAAAAAGGAGACTTACAGATGTAGGGGATGGGAACATGAAGAGAGCAGAGGGTAGGATTAGAGATGAAGGCAGATTATTTGCTGTGGTAACCTCTGAAATGAAACAGGCCGAAAGCAAAAAGGACTTGCATCATAGGAGCAAAAGCTAACAGAAGAAAATGCATTCTTTCTGGCAGTTCACGTGAAGTTTAGGTGGCAAAAGGAAAGCTCCTCACACAGAGCTGCAGTCTGTTGAACATGGCGCACACAAACCCGTGGCCGGAACACACACCGTGGCCAACGCGCTGGCGGCACGAGCCAGAATAAGCTGCTGACTGGAGCAACACCACAGACTGACAGGGCCGAGCAGCGACAGCGAGGTGAGCGGGCCAAACACGAGTCACGCAGCCTGCCGGGACACGCCTAATCCCCCACAACCTTCACTGACGAGGTCCACAACACTTCAGATACGGACGAGGACGCCTTTTCAGACTGTAGCCAAAAGATTCCTATGACACATCATGCCCATTACCAAAATAATGCTAGTTAGTTACACTGTATTGCTATTGTGTGAAAATCAGTACTTTTCATTTTCTTACTATATTTAACAGACTACAACGCTGTATAAAGAGCTTTCCAAGATTTGCTAATTTTCTTTCACTTATTCCCATTGGGGGTCAAAGGTAGCTTGAGCCTATACCAGCAACTATGGGCCTGAGGCGGGCTACACTTAGTCACAGTTAGTTAGTCTTAACCCTGCAGCCCTAACTTTTTAGTCTCACCTTTCGCCTTAAAGCACAAAAAATGCACCATTAAAGACTGCCATAGAAAAATAATATAATAGAGCTAATTCTTTTTTTTTTCATGGTTACAATGATTAACTTCAGTCCTCACCATACACAGCAAAAATTCATTCTGTTTATAAAATGTAACCCCTTTAATTCCAGTTTTTGTGGCACACACACATCCAGATGCAGTCATTCACTCTGGCATTGATGGAGGAGGATTTAGATCAGACGTGTCCAAAGTGCGGCCCAGGGGCCATTTGTGGCATGGTCTGAGATTTTATATGGCCCTCAGCTTCTGTGACAAAATGCATTACTTATGGCCCTCCAGCACTTTCATACAATGTTTCTGTAGCTTTGTCTGTACATTTATGCATCTCATCTACTGCTCTCTGCCTTGTATTTTAAAATTAGTTTGTTGAAAAATAATTGCAGTTGCAGTTTTTATGTTCAAAGATGTTATTTTGTTGGGAAAAGATTAGATAGATTAGACTGAACTTCATTAATCTCAGAGAAAAATCAGAGAAATTCACTTGTTTCCGTTCCTCTTATAGAAAATAAAGTGAGCATGCATCACAGACAAAAAAGTGCAAGACAAAAGTGACTTCTTAATAATTTATAATAATTTGGCTTTTTAAAACAAAATGCTTATAAAACAATGCACATTTTATTTATTCTGTACATGTGTTAAATTTTTAGAAAACATCAGGAGAGACTGTCGGCCCTTGAAGATCTGGCCCTCATTGGAAAAAGTCTGGACACCCCTGATTTAGATTCACCACTTCACCTACACATGCATGTCTCTGTACGATGGGAGGAGGCCAAAGCAACCCCAGAGCTGAACCAATCAGAGCTGGGCATTAGGAGCTGCATCACACTCTGCGCCTGAAACGTTTTTGTGGTGGAGGCTTCGCAGAGGCTAACGGAGGGCTAGCTTTGTAACTTATTTTGCTTCTGTGACCAAGACAGCGATGACAACTCTTAAAGATGTTTTGCCGTGCTTTGACGTTTGCAAAAAAGTTCCAGTTGTTGTGTCTCCATTGTCCGTTGTGTTGGAGCAACAGACGAGAGCCAGCAAGAAAGACTGAAAACAAGAGATGTAACGCTGCGAGATTTCGCTCCTTAAAGGTGTCCTACAGTTCTCGAGCTTTGAAACAGTCTAAATTTTATAAAAATTAGCTGCTGTTCTTGTTTAACCTCTTAAACCCGAATAGAGCTCCGCCCCCTTGCGTCCGCTTGTTGGGACCATAGCGGGGAGATACAGCGGCTGACACACACATGTTTGACATCCTCGTGTTCGGACAATTCATGGCAACAAAACTATCTACTTCAATTTCTATTCAACAATTGGATTCTGCCTGGATTTTTTTAAAATAAAACATGTATATCTTTCCATTACTTTGTTTATTTGGCACAAATTTTGCTGCAGTAGACCAAGATATGTGAAATTTTCAATTTATGTTGTTATTTGCTTCACTACAGGAAGGAAAAAGGCTTTTTTGGAGGCAAATATGTGTTTTTTTTTCCAGGCGGAAATTAGAATAATCCATTTCAACCTCAATTTATGGTCAAACAATATAATTTATTAATATTATTTCTCTTCCACAGTAATCCCCAAAGTCCACCAATTAATTTGCTACCAAGGTTAGCTATGTACACCTAGTAAATGCTAAGTAAAACCTTAATAAATGTAGATATAGAATTTTCGGGAAAAAGGCCTCAGAGCTAACAGGTTAATAATAAATAGAAAAACACTAATAACGCTGAATATTCTTGAGTTTTGATTCTAAAACTAAATCCTCCAAACGAGTCTCTCGCACCAGTGGCGGCCATGTTTGTTATGAAAAGCTGCCAGTCGCTCTACTTGTCTTCTGATTGGTTAACGCTGCATCCCTTAGTCCCGCCCTCTGAAATCTCTTTGAATGGGAGCGTTACCAGACTAGCTCTCTGTAGAGAATAGAAAGAGAACTAGTCTTGCTTGCCAGGCCTACAGCAACACAGCCACAGTGCTACATTTTACAGTAATCTGACTTATGCTTGTATTTCTCTCATTGACACACACTGACACACACTGACACACACTGACACACACTGACACACACTGACACACACTGAGCCAGACGGTAACACAACCAGAGCCCAAAAAGCA
Organism: Bostrychus sinensis; assembly: GCA_020698575.1. Lineage (NCBI taxonomy): Eukaryota > Metazoa > Chordata > Actinopteri > Gobiiformes > Eleotridae > Bostrychus > Bostrychus sinensis. Next base: position 3,835,192 of record CM036239.1, read on the forward strand.
AGCCATGCAGCCACAGTTAAGAGGGAAACTCACTGTGGAAAAAATAAAAAAAACCACACACTTTGTCACAACATAATGGCAATGTGTCTCTCCACGCAACCCATTCATACTGACAGCAACACAATGGCGGCTGTCTGATTGCCCAAATCTGTCCAGCTCAATGAAACATATGGCAGGGAGACAGAAAAGAGGAGGTGAACGGCAATAAAGACAGGAAGGAGACAGAAGCCGGGCTCGTTATCAGACTGGATCTGTTTCTCGGTGTCAATCAATGCCCGAACAAACCCTCCACTTCCCATTCACAGCCTCGATGTATAGCTTTAGGCGAGACGGGCTGGCACGAGGCTGGTGGGCGTGAATGATCTGACGCTAATCTAGAGGCATTAGCAGGAACGTAGCGCTCTGCAGGCTGGTTACTGGAGGGGCATAGCATCAGTGTAAGGACTGTCACTGCAGGAAGTGCAGGAGTGACTGGAATATTTCTCTTTACATTAAACGTTAAAGCATATTCCAATTAAAGTAGCGTTTTAAAATATGTATTGTGGTAATATATGGGATCAAAAATGTGTCTATTCAATGCCAGTATTTAGTAAAAAGACAGAAAATAATGCATAGCAGCTGTGAAGCTAAAGGTAAAGCTAATGCTACAACAAACAGTGCACTTCCTGTGTACCCCCTGCTTTTTGTTGCATTAAAATTTCAGCGCCATATTACTAGACTTTCTCGATTAACACGAGTTTAATGTAATGTTAATAATGACTGCAATGTTTAGATTCACTGAAGGGAAAGCTGTACGACGGCGTCCTAAAACCAGAAACAGCTGATGCAGATAAACATTAGCTTGTTTTATCGCTGCTTGCAACTTTGGTCACTCTATTTTAACTTTCTGTTAAGTGTTAAAGCTAGAAAGCAGGTTTGCATTTGGATATTTTCAATGTTGCAGCACCGAAAAATAATGGAAATGTTAAAAAAAATCACACTTCCAAGTATTAATAATACAATATTTGTAACTCTGCAATGTTAAACAGCAACTTCATCACCGATGGAACCTTTTTTTTCTAAAATAAATGAATATTCTATTCTAGACTTATTTTGTGTAAACCATAAAAATGTTAAGCTTTTGTGGTGGATCTATAACAAAAGCATCGTTAGTGCATGTTATATTAAGTAAATGTGGGTTCCTATGAACATATAATGCATTTATATTTTAAAAATTACAATTTGCTCTACATATTAATCAAAGGAATTCATGGTACATAGTTTTTTTCTAGCTTTTCAGCTATAAAATGTATTTTCCAAGAATTTTTGGGTCGCACATGCACTGAACAGATCCAGTTTCCGGGTACAAATCCCGCAGTGACAGAGAAAGTTAGGAGATAATGCACTTTTCTGGACTGAAGCTGAAATGTCTACGGAGCAGCTCCGGGGCCAGATGTGGCACAGCTGTGGTAAGGTTTTATGTGGCCCTCAGCTTCCATCACACAGTGGACTGTTTATGATCCATCAGTAACAACACACAGTGTTTCAGTACGGCAGACCTGACATTCATTAGTTACATTTTGGTCTGAACTTTTGTGTTTTTTGAAAAGAATAATATTATAATGAATATTTGCACTTGTAGTTAGTCATTTATTATACTTTTTAAAAAGATTTCTGTCTAACTGATCGTGTTTTCCTCTCGTAGATACAGTGACCACTGGTCCCACTTTTGGTTGCACTGCACATCCATTTAGTCCTTTATTTAGTCCACTTATTACAGATAATGTCCCGCTTTTTCATTGCGGCTCTGTGGATCTTATAAAAAGAGAGAACAACAAGGTAAGGACATAATTCCTTGTGTAAAATGTAGAATAAATATTTGAAGGCATCCCACCTTGAGGTTGAATACATGGCTGGTGTGTTGGATGCTGGATGATTTTGAGAAAACGCAGACTGAGTGCTTTGATTTTTTTCTGTTTCTTCTTTTTAATTCCAATGAATAAAATCTCAGTATAGACATTACTTAAAAACAGCACATCAGATGTTTTAAAGGCAATAAACTGAAGCAACTTGTATCTCAGTAAGTTGGTAAGTTAGATTTATCAAAACATTTCCCACCAAATCACACAACTTGTCCCACTTTTTGCACTTTTTGAGGTGGTCACCCTCCTCGTAGATGACATTAAATCTTGTCGAAAATCCTTTTTTTTTTTTTTTTTTTTTTTTGTTGAACTGTTAGTAAACATTTCATTATTCATAGTAAGTAGCCTGAGCTCTGAATCTTGGCCCAAGGGAACTCCGAGAGAGAGAGAAAAACATACACACTAAATACATTGCTAAAGCTAATTTGGCTAGAATATTAATTTGTATAATAGAAACATTTTATTCAAGGGCAACATTTAGTCCGAGATTACATATGGAAATGAAATCCTGATTTGGCTCATTACAGACAGTTAGCCCACCCCCCGCTAGTCCTTTTTCTCTTGCCTTCCTCTACAAAGGGACGAGTGTGCAAAACCCTGCCGAGTGGAACTGAACTCATTCTGAGCCTGAATTTACTTTTCTCTGTTTTATGTAGTGTCGTATCTCCTTCACAGCAGGATTTTAATTAATGTCTTTCCCTGATGGCTACACCGTGAACGGAGGTGCTCCGAGGGCGCAAATCAGGGAAATGTCATTGTTAGCAAGGAATTAACTACAGCAAAATGTGTTGGCAATGTCAGCGTTATGAAGACGTACGACCTCTGGAGTGGCCATCCTGTTGAGCTGGGGTTTATTTATCTGTGTTAGATCTGTGTGGGACTCTTGGCAAGGTCGTTCACTTAGCCCAACCAAGGTTTAGATTAAGGTTTTTGTTGCCAGTCTATATAAAAACCCCTACACATACAGTGGCTTGCAAAAGTATTCATCCCCTTTAGCATTTTTCGTTTATTGTTTTCTTACAACCAGGAATTTAAATGGATCATTGGGAGCTTTATGTCACATGTCAACTACTGTGACTACTATACTATGTGACGCAAACAAGAAATATGACAGATAAAACAGAAAACTTGAGTGTGCAAAAGTATTTACCCCCTTTTTAAAGAGACCTGGTGTTACTCAGCCTCAGAAGTCACAGAAATAGTTAGATAAGGTCGGCCTGACTGCAATTCATCTCATTATGCCACAAAACACCATTTAATTTAACCTGTTAAGCTCTGAGGCCTTTTTCCTGAAAATTCTATATCTACATTTATTAAGGTTTTACTTAGCATTTACTAGGTGTACATAGCTAACCTTGGTAGCAAAATAATTGGTGGACTTTGGGGATTACTGTGGAAGAGAAATAATATTAATAAATTAGATTGTTTGACCATAAATTGAGGTTGAAATGGATTATTCTAATTTCTGCCTGAAAAAAACACATATTTGCTTCCAAAAAAGCCTTTTTCCTTCCTGTAGTGAAGCAAATAACAACATAAATTGAAAATTTCACATATCTTGGTCTACTGCAGCAAAATTTGTGCCAAATAAACAAAGTAATGGAAAGATATACATGTTTTATTTTAAAAAAAAATCCAGGCGGAATCCAACTGTTGAATAGAAATTGAAGTAGATAGTTTTGTTGCCACGAATTGTCTGAACACGAGGATGTCAAACATGTGTGTGTCAGCCGCTGTATCTCCCCGCTATGGTCCCAACAAGCGGACGCAAGGGGGCGGAGCTTCGTCGGGATACAGCGTGTAAAAAAATAGGGAACCACACCAAACCTGCCTAAAGAAGACCATCTAAAGGGCAACAATAAGACCAAAGGTGACCCTGAAAGATCTGCAGAGCTCCACAGCAGAGACTGTTATCTGTCCCAGGACCACTCCACAGAGAGGGGCCAGAAAAAAGCCACACTGGGATGGTCCTCTGTCCAGATACGATTAAAATGAGCCATCAATGAAAGATGCTATGACACAAAGCCAACAACATTAAAGGAAAAATGCTAAGGGGATGAACAGTGTATGGTTTAGCGTAGCAGAGTGGAGTAATCCAACCGCACAAAGTCACAGCCCAGAGTACAGCCCCAAGGTGAGATAAACAGAGAGGGCTGCATCAGGGAAGGGAATCTGATGTAAAAACCTGATTCAATATTGAGAAGATTAGCTTTGGCAACCCTCAAAGTAAAAAAGCAGAAAGCAAAGAAGTATATCATAGCATAACTAAACAAATACAGTACAGCGCAGAGACACTTCCAGGTCACAGCGGTCACTTGGGAGCTGTGTAAAACCTGTGTAAAACCTTTAATGTAAGTTATGTTCTCCCAGCGCCCTTCAGCAGCAGCACCTTGGATGTGACACCTGCTAACTGCGCTGCGGGCGGACCCCCAGCTCGCTGACTGACCACTGTGGCATTAAAGGTAGCACTTCGCCCGCAGCTCTTTGTGGCCTACTAATCTAACCTTCTACTCCTGCTGAGAGACAGGGAAGGAGAGCGGGAGAAAGGAGCACACAAAAATGGTATTGTGAGCGATGGTTGGTGTTGGACGTGAAAGGGGACAAGTGTCTGGAGGCTTCCTGGCTCATTTCCCCCCCGCTCTACGCTCGTCTCTCTCCGTCTCCCTCGTGGCCTCAAACGGTGACTGACAGGTCTCCCCGCTACCATCGCCTTCACTGGGAGCTGCCCCCAGAGCGCTGTGCCCAGGCGGGGGGCGCGCAACTCAGGTCAGGTTGACACAAATAGGCATAATCCATAAGTCAGATGGCAATTATAATATGTCTGCATGGAAAATGGTGGTGATGTATTAGTAAAACCTTTTATATGGCATAGTTCTACTGCTAACTATAGAAGCTTTGTCTTTGAGGGTTTTTTTACTTGATATATCTTCAGTTTAATAAAAAATAAAATAGAAAGTATAAACCTAAGCTACTTTTTTACTGTGCTCAGTGAAAAGTGAAGTTCTTCAAATTGTGCTTTACGAGGTTTCTCTTCAGTCTCCAGATCGTCTTCTCACAGTGATTGATTTTATAGTTTTGCATTTTGTCTTCACAATATTCATCTGCTCAGTTCATCACTTTTACATTACAGAGAGATGTAAGAGCAAGTGTCTATCTTAACAATTTGTCTTTGTCTCTCTTGTGTCCTGGTCCTTTGTCAGTGCCTCATTAGAGTCACAGCAGGAAGTTGGAGGCGACAGGTGGAGATTTTCTGACACACCTCATTTAGGACAGACAAATATCTGGCCTGGCTGACAAAAACCTATAGCCACATCTCTCTTTCAAACCAATTATTTCCCTACTGTTTTTCCTTTTTTAACCCTTCCTACTGTGGCGATAAGAGGCACTGTTCCCACCACTGCTGCGGCAGAAACTGGCCCAGCTTCAAGGACCCCACAGAGACAACGCTGTAATTTGAGTGCACATCACCACCTGTGTCACTGTTACTGCAACTACCTAGTGGCGGTGCTACGGAGCATTGTGCTCCCCATTATATTTGGTGACCAGAGGCCACTGCGTGAAAGCTTAAAGGCTTTGGGAGCCATTAATGAAGTCAACATGCTCCCCGGAGTAGTGAGGGCATCAAATCAGTCCATTGTGCCAAATCAAGACTTGGCCTTTAAGGCAACTCAGCAGTGCACAAACTCAGGCTATGGATAGCATTCATTTGAAGGGGAGCAGCAGGCAAACTGCTTCAGCAGCTTCAATAGTAAAAATACAACCTACTGGCTATAATCACATTGAGAACTCGCTCAGGGGGCTGCAGTTTGTGTGTGTATACACTGAGACAAACAGACATATGGCAACTACAGAGAGCTACATACAATGCTTGAAAAAGAAAATGTGATTGATCACTGAATACACAATTTAACTTTGTGATGTTTTATAAAGAAAACCCAAGATCACAAAGCCTGCACAGATTACAGATTACCTTCAGTAAAGATCATGGACAGACAAGAACCTTCACTTGTTAAACACTTTGCTTCATGTTTAGTGATCAGATTCCTGTGCTCTCTTCTTATTTGGAGCTTGATTACCAGGGCCTTGCAGCTGTTACACTTAACAGTACATGACTATCCAGGGACACTGGAAAATAAATTATGACATCTTTTCTCATGGCTGGAGTAAGGCATGCAGCAGTATGTGTGAGTGTTCAGGTGAGTGAATAATAGATGGTGAGCTGAGAGCCAGACACTGTCTGAGAGCACACATCCCCCTGGATCCTGTTACCACAAACTGCCATCAGAGAAACTCTGGAGACCCCAGTCTCACACACACACATGCACGCGCACGCACACACACACACACACACACACACACACACAGTGACCTTTCCTCAGCCAAGGCTCTCTTTCAGCCACACTCAGGAAGAATTGCGAGGCTTCTTTAAAAGGTGAGTCGGATGAAGTGCACAGTTTTGCAGTTATTTTCCAGATAGCAGTAATCTGGGATTCATTTGGAGCTATTGTCTCCAACAGGAAAGGCCCTGCACTGCTCACAAAAACATTAAATCTATGGATCACTGACTGAAGCTGCAGATCTCACATTCTCATGAATTCATGAATTACCAATGGCCGACTTTCGGACACGTGCACATTTGTGTGTGCACCACTGAGTGTATTGGAAGCGTTCATTGCCGATTTAGTGATTTATGAGCTCCCTCCCAAACTTTATAATTAAATAGGCAAGCGCCTCACAACCAATTCCTCTGAGATAAGCACGTGTGAATTTCTGTGTTCCTTTGTGAGCGGCTGTGCATTGGTTATTATGTCCACGTGCGTACGACAGGAGCTGAGAGCGTGCGTATGCTCTTGTCTGCAGCCCCAAGGGTGTCCTTTTTTCATTCTCATCTGTGCTCTTTGCTTTTATTCCTTTATTAAGCAGACTGGCACCTTCTCTCTATTATACCTGTTATTCCACTGAAGTGAAAAATTACATGGCTGGCATTGCACGAGCTGAAGAGAAAGAGACAAAGAGAGGTAGTGAGGAACAAAATGAAAAGCGGTAAGATTGAGGAGGACGAGGGGAGAGAGGAGGAGCACTGCACCAAAGCCTTGAGGCAAGTGTTGATTTCACAAACTACTATCAAATTGAAGAAAGATAGAAAGAAGGAAGATAACAATAATTTCAACTGAAAATGGCTGGGAAGAAGTCTCATTGGTTTATTCTGTAACATTTATGGGAACTTGGCCACAACACATCAGTGTTTAGCTATTTATATTTGGGCCAAAAACTCTCCAAATTAGCTGTGTTTTATTTGAACAGGTTTCACATTTTGAGCATCAAGACATCACAAGAATACTCTGCCCTTTTACTGCCTCCACAGGAGATTTTTCTAAAATTAGCCCCTTCTTTATCAAGGGAACACATTAGAGTTTCACGCCCATGCATTATGCCACGGCACAAAAGCAATGCATTGTGGACTATAACGAAGGCTTCACAGCGGGAGTCAAATAACTTGGCCCCATACATAAATAAGCATTGTTTCAGGATGGTTGGTTATCTAATCACAGAGACTGAGGGATTAATGCAATAAGCAGAGAGCATGAGCATAAAATGATACCTAATGTTGTTAGTGCGGCACGTAGGCATGAATATGAAGACTGTATGCAATTACCAAACATGTAATTCTGTGGTAGTACTGTGTATACAGACGGATTCAGTATACAAACAGTGACATATTTTGAGTATTTATCTATTTAATTGTGATAATCATGGCTTACAATTATTAAAAAAACAAATTGGGTATCTCATAAAATTAGATTCTGCCTCCTAGCGTGCAGTACATATTGATTTGACATGGATTATGTTTACCTTGCGGGATTGTTACGAAATTTCAGTTCACAAACAAAACTGCATCTTTTCAGGCTCTCGCTGACAGGTTTAGTGCAGGTCAAAGGTTATTCGTGAGTGGGCGGGGTTTAGGTTAGCCTCTCAGCGACGCTTGTTATCAACACGGCTAACGTATGCTGCTAAAATTCACCAGCATTTTAATTATATTGTTTTACTTTTTGTATGTTTTGGGGGGAGGGTTTGGAGGAAGGAGGGGGCTAAAACAAATGACGAGCTGGAACTTCATCCAATAACCTCTAAATATTCTTGTGAAAGTCCCTCCTCTACAAATGTTTTCAGCTGGAGGCATTGCAGGTTGATATAATGTGCTAACTCTGTGCTAACGTTATAGCATTCACTTCCTGACACAACCCTTTCCAGGTTTGGGATTGGCAAAAAGTAAGTACATAATCATTACATTTACATAAAAGTTTATATATTTCACTGTGTTGTAAATTCATTTTATATACAGTATGCGTTTACATTTTTAAATTGAATACTGAAATACCTTTATTTTACTCGTCTGTTGCTGAACATGACAGATACTGGAATCCATGTGCTTTTTTACTTGATTGAGTGAATTATCTAAAATAAATAGCTTTCATCAGACCAAACTACATTGCTCGACTGATCCCTGGGGCGAAACATCAGGCAGTGGGGCCCAAGACATGAGGGGGCCCCATTGAGAGTCCTATATTGGTGAGTTATGTTCAGTTTGGGCAGGACTCCATTTACTTACGATTAAAAAATATTTAAAATGTCCTTTTTACTCCAAAATTTTGACTGATAAAGTTTAGTTGTACAAAAATAATAAACATCTATTTTTTAAAGAAAGTATTTGTCAAAGTACAGTGCACTTGTTGTAACTTAAAAGGAATATATGGAGGTATGTGCTTCTTAACTTTAGGGCCCATTCTCAAAACCTGCACTGGGGCCCCTCATTACCACCTTACACCACCGACTGATCCTTGACAGAGGTGGAAAGTAACTAGTGGGACTGCACAATTAATTGAAATTGAATCGCAATTAAAACTGTTGCAATTAGCAAATCGCAAAAGTTGAAATTATTTAGGTGATATATGAGAACAAACTAGCCCACGTCCACAGGATCTTAATCTGTAGAAATCTGACTACAGCTGGAGTTTAGACCTGATCTGAAGCCTGTGACACCTTTTATTAGTTCAGCAGTGAATATTTCAGTGCCAATGCTCCATCAGATGCCTAAAATCTAAACTGTGAGCTGAAAATTGATCTTAAAAAATATATCGCAAATCTTATCGCAACCACAATATCTGCCAGAAAAATTGCATTTAGATTTTTTTTATTTTTATTGTTCAGCTCAAGTAACTAGATACTGTTTTAAAAGTAAGTGGGTACACTGTAAAAAATATCTGTAGATTTCATGGTAAAAATCTGTAAAATCTCAAAAGTAAAAGACCGTAATTGATATATCGGTAAAATACTGTTTTGGTTACAGTAATTAACTGTAATATTAAAAATAAGGCAAAATTGTATTTTTTAGTTTTATTTTTGGTAATGTATACAGTATAGCACTGTTAAAATAATTGAGTCCAGTGTTTATTACAGTGTAACACCTTTTTAAAAGATAACTTTAAATTTTACAGTAAATGTTGATTAAAATGTAAGCCGCAAACTGTAAAATATACAGTTAATCTATTTTTTGAAAGATTAATAACTTAATTTTACAGTGAATAATAATAAAAACTCAAGTCAAAAACTGTAAAAACAACAGTTGTGATAATATTATACTGTAAAATGAAATAAAGGCGTCTTGTAATTTTTACAGTAGAATTCTGGCAACCACAGCTGCCAATTTTTTACCGTAAAATTTACAAATTTTTTTTACAGTGTAGTCAAAGTTGTAGCAGCAGAAGTAGTATTGGCAGCAATATTACTAGGTCTAATGGTAGTCATAGTAGTAGTAGCAGTAGTAGTATTACTGTCACACAACACACATGCAAAACTTTTTATCCAGTAATACTTTTGTTGAGTTCTTTTTCTTCTACTTATGAGATATTACTTTGAAAGATCACTACTTTTAGCTTTGGAGTACTTCTTCCACCTCTGTCCACAGAGTCATAAACAAAAGTAAATGAGAGGAAAACATGGAAACAGGACTTTACATTAATAAATATGGCTTCCATGGAAACCAAGTCCTGAACTCCTTTCTTTCTCCGCAGAGTAAATTCTGAGCGGATATTTGCTGAATGGGACCTGTCGGCTTGTGTTGCGCAGAAATCCTCTTATACTTTAAAATTTCAATTAGGAGGGAGCGTTTCAGTGCAGTACGCTCCCTCCTTCAGAGCAGGAAATACAAGGTGCATGAGGTGGGATTTGTCACAGCGGCGGCGACAGGCCTTCACCTGCATTATCATTCAAAGACACGCAAGTTAACGCACACACAGAGAGAGCGAACTGCCAAAGCCATTTTCAAGTCACAACAGCGCTACTCTTGATGCTACTTCAATGTGCAGCGAGCAATGTGGCAATTGAGTTTGTTCCACTGAAAAAAAGACACTATATTTAAGCTGTAAGACTTGTGATGCTGCTTTTTGACAACTATAATTACAGTTTACAGGGTGACCACCTGTCCCACTTTTGGTTGTACTGCACAGCCATTTAGTCCTCTGTCCCCTTGTCCCACTTATTAAGAAAATGTCCCACTTTTTCCTTTGGTGCTCAGTGGATCTTATAAAAAGTGTGACTGAAGTTAAGAACAACATAGTAACATCACTGTTCTTTGTGTAAAATGTAGAATAAATATTTGTGGGTGTCCAACTCGCTGGGTTGGAATAAACGTTAACATGTAGTTGATGTTGCCCCTGTGTTTCAGGACGACCTGGTTAAGCTACACAATATATCGCAAAATTATCGTTATCGCAATATCAGTAAACACAATATCCGTATTGAAATAATCTAAATATATCGCAATAACGCTGTGGTCTTCCATCTGACAGAGATTTACACTGAAGAATCATTTTCCACCAGAGCCTTAAAAGAACATGTGTTGTGACTAAATAAAAATGTTTAAAAAGTCCAGTTTTAGTGGTAATTTAATTAATTTAGTCACAGCTTAGCCTTGTTTTATTCCTGGTTTAGTCTGTGTTAAGTTTTGATTTTGTGGCTGTTGTGACTTGTAAATACAGGAACTTACATTTTTGTGAAATGTAGTGAATTTAACTTACTATGTTCCAAAAGTAGGCTTTATTTTTAAATATTGCAATAATATCGTTATCGCAATTTTCAACATAGTTATCGAATATCGCATGTTTTCTCCATATCGTGCATTTCATTTTAGATTTTAGATTCAGTTTCAATTTTTTATTCCATGCATGAAAACAGCAGAATAAATGTTTCATAAACTGTAGCAAGTATCTTCTAAATGAGGTTTAGACTCAGTAAGTTAGATAAATACATCATCAAACATCATTAAAGGTAATTTAAGACTTTTTTAAAGACCATTGTTTGAGAAAAATAAGAACTATTTTGTAAGCATGCACAAAAAGCTGAGACCATTTGTGGCAGTGAGCGCCGCAAAACCTCGCTAAGTATCGTAAAGCCTTAAATTCAGACTTTACAATTTAAGACTTTTAGACTTTTTAAGACCGCGCAGAAACCCTGATCAAAGCTTCTTCTCGACTCTGTCCCTCCTTGTTCCACCAAATCCCACGACTTGTCCCACTGTTTGCACTTTTTGAGGTGGCCGCCCTAATTCCATCAGATGCCAACCTGAACCAATGCCACTGCCTCAAAAGTAAAAACCAATCTGCAAAATGGAGCCAGTTTCACAGTCCATTTCAGTTTTTATAGCTTTTATTTTTGTTTGTCACACATTTAAATAAGCAGTGAACGTGTAGAGTAAGTGTTCGAATCAGTGTATGTACTTTTAAAACAAATAGACTTTAAACCAGAAGCAGTACCAGGCCTGGACTTGGACTGAGGATGTTCTGGTTCAGGAGTAAATGCTCTATCCACTGAGCCATAAAGCACTATCTCACAATGGTAAAAAAATAAATAAATCTGGCCAAAACCCAAACAGACTGCTCTGTACCTGACCTCTTGAGGCAGATATAATATACAACATAACTTTTTTTTCCACTATGCTCAAAATAAAATCAATCAATAAAACCATGGCTATACTAGACAGTGCTCTGAATCCACATGGAAATAAATAAAGACATTCTTAGTTAGTTATTGTGCTGCTAAAAACAAACAAACAATCAACAATGGCGGAAAAAAAAAACTTCTGGCGTTAACGAGTGCGCAGCAGATGAACTAAATCAAAATGTTGACAACTTTAAGGCCAAGACAAGAAGTCACACTCATCTCACCACATCTCTCTGCTCAAACTTCCAGTAAAGTTTTGCAATTTTCCCAGCATTCCTTACTCTCGTCTCATATTTCCCACTGCATGCCTGTTCAAACCCTCTTCATTTGCTCATTTTCTTTGGTTTACTCTTCTTTTCTTTGCCTATCTAGCCTGTCCTCCTTATTTTTTTTCCCCCGAATGTCCCCTATCCTTCTTTTCCTCTCACCTTTCCTCCCTCCCCTCCATCTATTCCCAGCCTCCCACCCGGCTTTCATCTTCCCCAGGTTAGATTATTGTAAAGCACTGCCTGTCTGCCAGCATTCCTGAAAGCTTTTCATCTCGGCTCCGATTCATCCGGGGAGACAGAAGAGGCCGAGTGCGGAGGGGAGGATGACGGAGAACAGAAAGGGAGGATGCCAATGCCAGTGTTGTGACTATGGATTTCACAGCCTTTAGTGGTTAACCTGCACTGCGCATTGCACCATGGGCTGATGGGAAGTTTCCCTGCTGGTCTCTTGACTGTCTGTGAAACGCCCACTCAGAGCTGAGAGCACACCTCACCAGAGACAGGCAGATACTGAACACGCTGACCTCCACGAGTGCGTACCCAGTAGCGCGAGCTGCCTTACTGCGTGTTTACTGGAACTGATAGCCCAGACAGAGTGGTTAGCACTCCTGCCTCTCAACACGGAGGTCATGGGTTTGAGCTTTGGAACTGGAATCTTTCAATTGCTCCAAGTGAATGAATAGGACAGTCAGTGTCTATGGCTGTGTCTGTTCTGCAGATACTTCGCCCACATTGAGATAGGGTTGTCCCATCACCTTTTTGTCATTGGTCTATTTTGACTTCTAGAGCAGTGGTTACCGACTGGTTTCATTATGGGACACAATTTTGTCCTTAATCATTTCATTGTAACACACTTATTATTATTAAGGCTGCACGATATGGAGGAAACATGCGATATTCGATAACTATGTTGAAAATTGCGATAACGATATTATTGCGATATTTGAAAATAGAGCCTACTTTTCGAACATAGTAAGTTAAATTCACTTAAATTGTAAGTCTGAATTTAAGGCTTTAAAAAGTCTTACGATACTTAGCGAGGTTTTGCGGCGCTCACTGTCACAAATGGTCTCAGCTTTTTGTGCATGCTTACAAAATAGTTCTTATTTTTCTCAAACAATGGTCTTTAAAAAAGTTTTAAATTACCTTTAATGATGTTTGATGATGTATTTATCTAACTTACTGAGTCTAAACCTCATTTAGAAGATACTTGCTACAGTTTATGAAACATTTATTGTGCTGTTTTCATGCATGGAATAAAAAATTGAAACTGAATCTAAAATCTAAAATGAAATGCACGATATGGAGAAAACATGCGATATTCAATAACTATGTTGAAAATTGCGATAACGATATTATTACGATATTTGAAAATAGAGCCTACTTTTCGAACATAGTAAGTTAAATTCACTACATTTCATAAAAATGTAAGTTCCTGTATTTACAAGTCAAAACAGCCACAAAATCCAAACTTAACACAGACTAAACCAGGAATAAAACAAGGCTAAGCTGGGACTAAATTAATTAAATTACCACTAAAACTGGACTTTTTAAACATTTTTATTTAGTCACAACACATGTTCTTTTAAGGCTCTGGTGGAAAATGATTCTTCAGTGTAAATCTCTGTCAGATGGAAGACCACAGCGTTATTGTGATATATTTAGATTCTTGTGATACGGATATTGCATTTGCTGATATTGCGATAATTTTGCGATATATTGTGCAGCCCTAATTATTATTGAGTGCGTTTACATGCACTGGAGTATCCCAGTTAAGTATCCCAGTTTTGTCTTTGTGCTGTAAACACAGTCTCCTGAATTCATCGTCCAGGATAAGCAAGAGTCTTGATTATGAGAAACTGGGATACTCGGCCTGGAAAACTCTGACAGGAACCAGGACACTGAGGCAGGTAAACGCAGTCTCCTGGTTTCTGAGCGAGGCAGGTGAACTGAGCATGTGCGAACTCCAGAGACGCAGCAAAATAAACACGGCATGGGCAGCAACTTTCCCACAGTGACTGTAACTTGTACCTGAGCTTTAAAAACTCCCAATCTAGTATAATTTTCAACAAAGCTGCACAGTCTATGAATCTGTGTTGCCACCTTTATTCTCAGCGGTGGTTGCAGAGGCCGTGTCTCTGCTGCTCTCGGACTAAACCACCGCTGTACTGCAGCCGCTGTGGGACAACTCCACAGTCTGAGCCGGATTTTTTCCATCCTTCATATCTTCTTGCACTGCTGCTGTGACAGCTCACTACAGTCTTGCCTGTTTATTTGGACAGTTTTCCCTCTCTCTGTCACTAGAAATGTGTTAAATAAGCCATGTGTTAGTAACTTTGCCACAGTGCTCCCCTATATGTCCAGGATACTATATTTTGTCATGTATACAGGGACGGTTACTCTGAGCTCATGTCATATCCAATACTGTCATATCCCTCCTGCAGCCCTGAGACACTTTTGGATGTTTTGTAACAGTTTTTTTTGTGGATAACTTTTGCTGTGTTGATTCAAATGGCATAGATTTTGCCTCAGGTGTGTATTTGGGGCTGAACTTTAAGATTTCAGGATTTATTTATTTTTAATCCTCTTAAAATGCTGTTATAAAAATAGCCACAGCTTTACCCCTAAGACATTTTTTTGTGCCATTGACTCCCATTCAAACAACATTTTTATAATACACTGTCACTGCAATCTAATTTCACATTTTTATCAAGTATTTCATGGATTCATGATGGTGAGGGATTGGAATTTTAGTTTTTATTGTTTGCTACTAGGTGGCGCCATTTCCCCATATATGGTAGATAGAGGTATAATTAGTGTTTGTATAAATTATCTGGCTGCAAGGCAAATTAAAAATAAAATCTGAACTAAAAGTATTTGTGTGTGTTTTAGGGTTGTCATAAATTGGTGTGAAAGTGTTTGTTGAGAAATGAGTTTATTTGTGTTTGTGTGAGCTGGATGTGTGTGCGCCACAAAAACTAGAATTTAAGGGGTTACAGTTCATAAACAGAATTAATTTTTGCTGTGTATGGTGAGGACTGAAGTTAATCATTGTAACCATGAAAAAAAATTGAATTATTGACTATTAGATCATTTCTCTATGTCTTTATTGGTGCATTTTTTTGTGCCTCAAGGCGAAAGGTTAGAGTAAAAAGTTAGGGCTGCAGGAGCAATAACTGTTTTTTTAAATGCTTTATTATAACATTATGAAGTAAGTGTTATTTTTATGCTACAGATGATCCTAATATTATATAAAACTATATGAAACCTCTCTGTGACTTCCTGTTGTGTTCTAACCCACCACAGGGGAAGTTTATTTCTTTTTATCGTAGATGCTAAAGTGGCTTGTACCAGTTTTGTAGGGTTAAGGTCAGCATAATAACTGAATTTAACACAGGACATTGAGAAAATTAGTGACAGTGTGTTTAAACTCTGTATACTAGACTGACAACATAAACAAACTTGCAGCAATCATGTCAACAATCCACCATAAACCTCAATTATTGTTCACCATTTGGTACTTTTTAAAAGCTAAGAAGAGCTTACAAACGATATAATGTCGATGAAATTGTGTGTAATTAAGTCAGAAAAAGCACTCATCTCCACTTAACAGTCTGAAATGTACCGAGCCATAAGTAATAAATGCCCACTGAATGGATGTTAGCAGAAACTGTGTGCAGCGTGTGTTCAGGCGCTTGTCTACATACATCCACAGCATACAAACAGCAGTACAGCTTTAATTACACAAGGCCCTCCAGCTGTTTACCGCTCTGTGTTTGCTGCTGCACACACTTTGGCACAACAGTGTGTTCCTTTAGAAATTAGGAGACTGTGTGAGTGGATAGATGTTTAGCTGTTGCTCAAGTAGAACATTAAATCCAACCTGAGTGGGCTGCAAGGCCTGGTTATCAATGCAATCATACTTTCTTTGCCTGTGTCGACTTGTCTGTGTAGAAATTATTGTGACTTACATATTTGGATAAACCTAGGTGGTCTCTGCAAATGCCCACCCATCTAGTTTTCATTTATCCTAGGGCTGAAGGATTTTTTAAAAACATCTAATAACCCCAAACAAGAATAAACAGGTGAAGATAAATGAATAAATATTGTGATTTGTTATCGGAATATTTTCCGTCTGCAGTTATTCCTGCCAACACAGTCCAAGCATAAATCAAGTAATGTTTGTTAAAGGCCAAATTAGATGTAACACGAATTTACATTCACAGTACTACAGTGACGGACTTGTGAACACACAGTGATCAGCTCAACAAAGCGAGGACAAACCAAAATTATTTCTATCTATCACTCAATATTTAAAAGAATATAAAAACACACTGACATTTACCAATTCTTCTAAGAAAATTCTACCTTTACACTCAATAACAGAGAAATAAATACAGCAAAATAAACAGTACATTGTGGTCTTTGTGGTCAGTAGTGGCCTGTGTGATTTGAAATGTGTGTTTTATAATATTAAAATAACTCGTCCCCTGACCAGGTCCAGGGTGCACCAGGCCTAAGCCCCAGAGTTGCTGGCTTTAGGCTCCAGTCGCCCTAAAAGAAACCAGCATTTTACAATATTATGATTCAACTGCAGATGTGATTCAGCCCTAGTATTTTTCCTTCATGTAAATAAATCATGTTTTGACAGTGACATAAATAAAATAAACATCTTATCCAAACTGTTTAGGCCCAAAGAAAGAAAAAGTCTATCCTTCATTCCTCGGTCTACACTTTATGTATGAGTCTGTGCCACTGTTGTCACAATAGGCTTCCTTTACTTTTCCATCAGAGACACATCCCATTGTGCCAGCTCTGTTCTGTGTGATGGCTGAGATGATGTGGTGCTCTCCAGCATTAGGGGCATCCCTGGATCTGAAATTTATGAAGCTGCCAGTCTTTGGGCCGTACTCACAACTCTCACACCTTTTAATCTTACTGCTGTCATCTTCTGTCTGTGCTTTACGACTGTGGCCTTGGCCGACTGCCATCTCACAGCACACACTGCCACAGAGTCTCTCTGTGTGAGAGCGCACTCAAGGGAATGCCAGGTACTGTAGTTTAAGGTAGTTCTAGAGCAGTTTAAGTAGTATAAAGTAACTCTAGAGCAGTCTGAGAAGTATAAAGTAGTTCTAGAGCAGTCTGAGTATTCTGGTCACAACACAGTTCTCCTGTCATAATAACCTCGGGCCTTCTGATTAATGTTTATTAATGTAAACATTAATAAACATTAATACACATTAATCAGTAACAATGTAAACATTGTGGTGTATGGAAATGCCAGAGGAGGGAGAAGTACTCAAAATCTATACTCAAATACTGCAGAATGATCTTACTTAAAAGTAGAAGTAAAAGTATACATCAAAAATATTACTTAAGTAAAAGTAAAAGAAAAAAAAGTCTTAAGTATAATATAAAGTATAATAGTGTAGAAAGTATTTGTATGCTGTAAAGTGAAGCACATCAACATCTTCTACTACTGCTGCTGAGTGTTGGACGGTGAGTGTACTAACATCTTAGGTCAAATATAATGTTACTGTTGACTTTTTGTAGTACAGGGGTTCTCAAAGCTTTTTGGGGCCAGGGGCCCTTGCAGGAGAAAAATCCCAAAAGTGCCCTGTGCTAGCGATCAACGTGACTTACGTGGTTTTAAACGTCCTAAAATGCAAATAATGTTATATTCCAACAAAATGAATGGTTATAAACTATTATCTTTTTTTTTTTTTTTTCTGCTGCCCCCAACTGAGAATGTTGGATTTAGAGACATTTTTCCTCAAACTACTCCTACTCAAGTAAAAGTATGTTTAGAACATGTACTTGATGAGTAAATGAGTTGAATAAAAGTTCCATCTCTGGCAGTGCTAACTGCTAATGCTTCACTGTAGCACACCAAAGAGTTCAGGATGTTGGCTCTTGGCAAGTTCAGGAATGTTACTGTACAAATGTGAAGCGAACATAATCAGTATAAAATATTACTGTAGTGGTGCAATGTTAAGCGCATTAACACAACCCAAAGAGACGGGTGCGGTCTCCTTCTCAGACTGTTAGCCAGAGGCTCTGAAGCTGCAACCTCGTGAGTGGGTTAATTGCAGAGTCTGCAGGAGCGCTACCTCGGTGCTTTAGCTGTGGACACAGACAGATGGGTTCGCTCACCCTTTTCTCCTCACTCTTCTCTCACACTAACCCTCCCCGGCTATTTCGGTCTACTTCTCTTTCATTATCTGTCCCATAGCAGACCTGCTGAAGAGGCACATTCAATCGCCCCATCCATTAGCCGAACACACATTTTTACATTGTTCCAGCGTAGCGTATTACTGGAACCAAAACTGCTTAAATGCTAAAACCGGTGCATGTATTACTAATTGGGTGAGCAATCAATAAGTTATTAAGTTGCCGGGGACGGTCGTGTTTAAATAGCAATCAATAAACACAATTACAGTACTACCACAAAAACAGCGCGCTTGTTTTTGAGAGGTGTCATTTTGCCGTCGCATGTAAAAGGGATTAATGTTGTCACTGCTCGGAGAGGCTGTGTAACGCCGGCCTTTTGGGAAATTAAAACATTTCTCTTACTCCGCTCCGTGAGCCGGGCCAGAGAGGTCTGACTAAAGACTGATCCTCTGTGTGTTCGCCGCAACGGTCGCCTTTCACTCCCGGCGCTTTAGTTTGGACGGATAATTCAAATACACACACCCAACAACACCAGGGGACTGTCTACAGCAGCGTTTCCCAAGCAGGGGGACGGGGACCCCTTGGGGTACACGAGCACACTGCAGAGGGGAACAGGGAGCTATATGATCATTTATAGTAATTTTATATATATGGATTTCAAAGACTAAAATAAACTTAAATCAGGACTAAATCAGGACAAATAACGAGGGATGGGACACTAAAGAAGGACTAAACAGGGCTGGGACTAAGCCAGGTCCAAATCAGGACTAAAGAAGGATAAAACAGGGACTAAACCAGGACTAAAACCAGAACTCAACCAGGAATAAAACAGGTCCAATACCAGAGCTAAAGCAGACCTAAACTAGGCCTAAACCAAGTCAAAACCAGGTCAAACCAGGATTAAGTAAGATTTAACAAGGACTAAACCAGGCCTAAAACCAGAACTAAACAAAGACTAAACCTGGACTAAGCCAGGATTAAACCAGCAACAAACCAGGGCTAAACCAGAACCAAACTAGGTTTAAAACCAGAACTCAACCAGGAATAAAACAGGTCCAATACCAGAGCTAAAGCAGACCTAAACTAGGCCTAAACCAAGTCAAAACCAGGTCAAACCAGGATTAAGTAAGATTTAACAAGGACTAAACCAGGCCTAAAACCAGAACTAAACAAAGACTAAACCTGGACTAAGCCAGGATTAAACCAGCAACAAACCAGGGCTAAACCAGAACCAAACTAGGTTTAAAACCAGAACTCAACCAGGAATAAAACAGGTCCAATACCAGAGCTAAAGCAGACATAAACTAGGCCTAAACCAAGTCAAAACCAGGTCAAACCAGGACTAAAGTAAGATTTAATCAGGACTAAACCAGGCCTAAAACCAGAACTAAACAAACACTAAACCAGAACTAAACTTACACTACACCAGGACTAAACCGGAACTAAGTCGGGTCAAAACCAGGACTAAGCCAGGTCCAAATCAGGTCTTGGAGGTACACAAAACCAAAAAGGTTGGGGACCACTGGGCTTCAGCATCAATGAAACGTAAAGCCTGCACAATATTCGGAAAACATGTGATAACACTGCAGATATTTGTGTTTCCTCTTGGACACAGTAAGTTTGATTTAAGCAGACACTGAAGTCCTTGTGTTGTCAAAACTGGGTCAAAATGCAAACTTAAACCAGGACTAAAACATAAACTGAGGAATAAATTAGGTCTTTTTAAATGTTATTTATATTTACATAGGTAGATAGGACGAGGACAGTGTAGATCTCTATCAGACATGGTTTAGTTCTTTGCGATACATACTGTGTTGTTGTGTTTGTTAATATCGCAGCAACAATACATTTGCCATACATTGTACAGCCTTAAATAATGAGAAATCGTTCATGTTGCATAGATTTCCTGGCAATGATGGATCGAGCCCCCTTTCAGGATCAATAAATCTCTCATCTGTTTGCATCCTTACACCCCTTAAACTGTCCCATTTGAACCCAATCATCTCCATTTCCCAGGAGCGGTGTGTTTTAGCACAGGAAGTCATATGTGGGAGTATCTCGGAGGCTAAGACTGAAGTAGGAAGGCTAGAAGAGGAAGGAAGTGGGAGAGGGATTATCTTCTGGCCTGTCCTCTTCCAGCTCTTTACCATTTTAATGAGGCAGGACCACCGGGTTTTTTCTTCTGCCCCAGTGGACTGTGTTATCGCTGGGCCTGGGGACGGGGCACCACTGCAGGGGTTCAGCGACTCTCCTAATACACCAGCGCTATTGTACGGAGAAAAGCAGCTCTGCCAAAAATAAGAAACCACTGCAATTTATTCCTAACCCCACTCACCGCCTTTACACCAAAACAGCAGCAGCACAGAACAACAGGGTTTTTAAAGTTAGGGTTACTTCAGTTTAAAGTTGTGCTCTAAAGCAGTGGTTCCCAACTTTTTTGGTTTTGTGTAACCACAGGACCGGATATAGTCCTGGTTTGGATCCAGCTTAGTCCTGGTTTATTCTTAGTTTAGTTCTGGTTTAGACATGGTTTGTTCCTGGCTTTGTACTGATTTATTCCTGGTTTAGTTCTCATTTTAGACCTGGTTTTTCCTGGTTGAGTTCTGGTTTTAGACCTGGTCTAGTTCGGGTTTTAGTTCTGGTTTAGACCTGGTTGAGTTCTGGTTTTAGACATGGTTTAGTTCAGGTTTTAGACCTGTTTTTTTCTGGTTGAGTTCCGGTTTTAGACCTGGTTTAGTCCTGGTTTTAGACCTGTTTTTTTTCTGGTTTAGTTCTGGTTTTAGATCTGGTTTAGTTAGGGTTTTAGTTCTGGTTCAGACCTGGTTGAATTCTAGTTTTAGACCTGGTTTTTTTTCTGGTTTAGTTTTGGTTTTATTTCTGGTTTAGTTCAGATTTTTAGACCTGGTTTAGACCTGGCTGAGTTCTAGTTTAATGTCCTTCTTTAGTGTCCCATCCCTCTCTATAGTCCTGGGTTAGTCCTTATTTAGGTTAATTTTAGTCTTTGAAAGCCAAATATATAAATGCACTATAAATGATCAAACCCCCTGCAATGTGCTCACGTACCCCTAGGGGTCCCTGTACCCCTGGTTGGGAAACACCACTCTAAAGAATAACAGTAATAGTTTTATATTAGCAATCAGGAGAAATCAGGTCACCAACATAAGACAAAGTGTTTAATTTGTTTAGTTCGTCATATTACACCAATAAAAGACAAAACCTGAGAAACTTATTTTGCAGTGGTCTCTTTTTTTCCAGAGCTGTAGTGTGAGACATGGCACTGAAGGGAGGTGTGTGGCTGAAAATACACAAATTCACAATGTGTCTTATGGGTGTGTGGGCAAAACCAACCTCTATGTGTGTCTTTTGTCAGAATAAAAGAGCAATTTAGGCTTGGACCTGCCTCCAAAGCTCCTCCGGTACGCGCCCAGATAACACAGAGAGGGCACGTGTGGATTAACGTCCCATTGAAAGAACTGTAATTACCTGCTGATAGGAATATTATTAGGATTTCTGGGCAAAAACTGACAATTTTCTTTAAAAAAAATCCATAAAGTGAATGGTTAACACAGCACGAGAAAGGATTTGGGTGTTAGTCCATTTAAGACATCAAATAAGACAAAGTTGGGGTCTGCTTACGACGAGATAAAAATAAATGCAAATTGTAGGGAAATTACCCAGGCCTGCCAGACAAACTCCTGTACTAAACAAAAAAGTTTGTTTCTGAGGCAGAACAATGACAGGCGGAGTAACCAATCAGAGAAACGAAGGGCGGGACATAAACAGAGCACCGCTGACCCAAACAAACATGGATTCTGGCAGGTTTTTCTCATAAAACACTAGAATACAGCATATTATGAGCAGCTCTGTACTTATTTCTGAACGGGGACAGCAGCAGAGGCCAGTTGTACAAAGACTTGTGGAAGAAGTAGGTTTTTTTTACTGTGGAACTCAAAATGCAGGACTATACTAATAATAATGATGGATTATTGTTATCATCATGAATATAAACAATAATAATGGTGATGATGATAATAGTAATAATATTAATTCATAATAAGAATGAATATAGCTGACATACTGGCTTAGACGATGTAATCCTGCCTTTTGACTAATTGTTCTTGGATTTTTCCTGGTCTTTTTTGTTTTTTCTTTTGTGTTTGTTTTTTTAAGACAGCCTCCAAAACCCCTTCTTTGTTTTGTTTTTTTCAGTTTTTTTCTTTGTTTATTGTTTGTTTGTTTTTTGAGGGGGTGTGTCTTAGTTGGTTAATCTTATTTGTTGTGTGGGTGAAATTTTGTTACTTTGTGTATGTCTGTGGATAAAATACTAATCACAAAAATGCGTTGGTTACATCAGATGTCAATGGGACTTTACTGTTGTTAAAACGGAAACAAGAAAAATCCCATAAAGGACTTAACAAAAGCGCAGACTTCAGCAGAACCAACAGGTGACAAAGGAAAATACTAAACATTGTTAACCGGCTCAGAGAAGTTATTAAATTAGCTCGGTAGCTAGAGGTTACTCAGTTAGCTCTTCTGCTTTTGTAAGATGTGCTGCAGATATATGACAGAGACAAATCGAACCAGAGAAACACGTCGCTTCAAGAGAGGAACACCAGGCTAGGCATGGCCAGCACAGGAAGAAAGAACCTTAAAGAGACATGCACCTAATCCAGGCCTTTTGAGCAGCACATGGAAAGCAACAGCCAGGGTTAGGGGCATGAGAGAGGACAAAGACAGTGGAAAGAAAGAAGAAGAGTCATGGTGCATGACAGGAGTGGACAGTGGAAGAGACAGGGTCTAGGGGGCTCTGTTGGTGTGTCCAAAGATCAAAGGTGTGTATCTTTATTGTACATTACGGATGTGCGTGTCTGTGCTTAGCGGGCAAACTTCCAAAGACACCTCTCAAAAGAATGCGCTGAAACAAATTTTCAGCGTGCACAAAACCAGCGCCAAAGGAAACAGGAGCCGCAGCAGGGGGTCCGAGTCAGTGCTCCGAGTCGGACAAAAGGCCTGTCCGTCATCGCTTAGGGTCAGGAGGGTGGTCAAAACTCAGATAGGGCTACAAAAGCTCTTTAAGGATCCAGCACTACACATTCACACACACACTGTGCAAGAATGCATGGCTAATCAAGCTTCTGTGTTAGAAAAAACACAAATAACCTTGAACTGATGCTGTATGCGTGTCAGCGATAAAAGATTTCATAAAAGGAAGGAACTTGACCAGCCAAGGAAGCACACAGCTATGCCTATTGAGCTGGTTATAATGGAGGAGTTCATGAAGAGGAGTCATTGATACAGGCTCGAGTCCACTTCACGGTGGTTTTGGTATTAAGAGGGTGAGACTGAGGAGCGTTTCACTGAAAAAGACGCCAGGCCCTGGGGCAGAAATGCCTATGGTGTGGTACTTTGCTCATTGCTATGACCTAAGGGTGTCAGGGGGGGCACCCAGCACAATCATTACTGTCACAAGAGCCTGACATTGACTTAGGCTTTGTCAGTCTGGTTTCGTCTTTCTCACGCATACATTACCCAAGATGCATGAGGCAGAAAGGCACTGCAGTCACTCAAACCTTTCCATGGTCATACTCAAAACCGAAAAGCTGTCAACATGTCCCCATCCCATACACACCACTGCATAAAGAGTTACTCCTCTCACTCGCTGGTGTCCACACTGCCCTCTTCTCCTATATGCAGCTTTATTCTCCTCATGTCTCCTGTACAAAGATGCTCCCTCTGTCCCAGGGCAGGCTAAATCACAGCCAGCTACAGGCGCTAAATAAGAACAAACGTCTCTGCTTTACCTGGACGGCCTCCCGGAGGGGACAGACCAGCAGCCACCTCTGCACCTTGTGTAATTGAAAAACACAAGGCCCAAAAGCTTTTATTTTCCTCACCAAGAAATAGGGCAAATGCCTCATGGACAGGGAGAAGGTGATACCTCAACAATACTATTAAAAAGGAGTCATCTTTGGGCATTGGCTTATGCAAGTAATGGAGGATTATTGTTCTTATCCTTCATTTATAATGATGGAATGTTGAAAATACTATTTTAATTGGTATTCCATAAAACAGAAAAAGCTACCGTATTTTCCGGACTATAAGTCACACTTTTTTCCATAGTCTGGCTAGGGGTGCGACGTATACTCAGGTGTGACTTATATATTAAAATATTTCAGGTGTTGGTTAGGGTTAGGGGGTTGCACCTACCGCATTACCGCTAACAACTTAGGCTATAAAGACAACTGAGAAAGAGCGGAATAATTGGAAATGGAACTGATGCTGAGTCTGACGACAGCCACGCAGAGGAGGAAGCGGCGCTTCGTCTACCTCCGGAGTTGGCGGAGTTGTTCAGAAGCGACACCGAGGATGAAGAATTTAAAGGATTTAGCGATTAGGAGTGAGATGGTGAGTTTGGTGAACTTGTTATATTATGTTCTTTATGCTATAGTTATGTGAATAACTGTTAATATATTACGTTAACATACGAGACACCTATTCAGTTCGTTGTTTATGCTTCATGTAGCTGAATAACCATCAATGTGTTACGTTAGCATAGCGCACACCTATTCAGCTGTTGTTCTCTATTCTATTATTACTATAACTTGCCTTTCAACATGAAATGTCTGTTCTTGGTGTCAGGATTTTGTAAAATAAATTTCTCCCAAAAATGCGACTTATAGTCCAGTGCGACTTATATACGTTTTTTTCTTCTTCATTATGCATTTTTTGGCTTGTGCGACTTATACTCCAGAGCGACTTATGGTCCAGAAAATACAGTATAACATAGAACCAGGACCCAAAATGAACCATGTTTATAAATAAAGTGTCTTTGTGTTAACAGATGCAAAACTAAAGTTCGTATTTTCAGTATTTAAATATTTCTTATGACATGGAGGAGGTGCTTTTAGCTTGAACTTTTGATAAAACATTTAGCTCTTTTGTATTTAAGTTCATTAAACATACTGGTTCATGCAAATTAGACTAGTGATGTTTTATGTTGAACACTAGATTTATTCTAGGAAAAGACTCAGTACTGATCTGGAAGCTGTGGTGTGTATTTTTTACAAAGCATTAATCCTATAAGAGCAGTTGAGATTCATGCAACACCATGTAACACACAGAGGTACATTCTGAGGTTTATGTGAGCTGAAGCTGACATGACACATGCAGATGAGGATCTTTGGGGAAACTTTCTGTAAGCACTGGAGCGACATGGCTGCTGCTTGTACTTTTATTTAGAGCCCGGCCTTAAGCGACCGCTCTAAGGGAAGATGTCCATGTGCATAAATTTGACACCAGTCTGTGTCTAATTATTAATTTCTTCTTTGAACATCATGTGTCGCTGCTCCTGCATGACTACTTTGCATTTTCATCTGTCCCCCTCACATGTGCGTACAGATGAAAGCAGGACTTGTGTAATTAATTGGATATGTTTGTAATTAGAAGTGAGTGAGGGAGAGGCGCACGCAAACCTCCTTTTGTTTTGCCTGTTGCGCCTGACTACGGCACATGAAAATAAAAACTGATTACATAGAGCACTAATTACCATGGAGTTATCCCTCACTTCAGAGGGTTAATTCTCCATCTATGTGTCTGAGTGAGTGTGACTTTAATTCATCTGCATGCATTTCGACACACACAGTAACAAAGACAGTCAGCGTCTGAAGATGGGCTGGGCTTAAACTTGGAAGGATTTGTTTAACATAAAAACTGCTGCATTGTTGTTGAAACAAAGTGAGGATCTCCTTTGTTCTTTTAGTGAGTGCAGTCAGTATCTTTATTCCTGAAACTCTCCTGGTTCTAAACAGTGACCTTAATTAAATCAAAAATCAAATTCTCTCTCTTAGTTAACACCACAGCTGAAACATTTGCACAGTACTGTATTATATTGTGGATTAAATAGAGATTAAAGCTGGGGTCACTCACAAAACTACAGCCAAAGACATGAAAATATTCCATTGATTCAACATAGACTCGTAATGTTAGGTACCTTTCAAAAAAAAAAAAAAAAAAAAAAACATGCCAGACAGCCCTTTAAGTGGTTCAATCACTTAAAAACTCTAATCGCTCTTATGTTTGTCTGAAAAGCTCTGAGAAAGAAGCACAGCAGTCCTCATTCTGCCCACTTTTTGTAATGAATGCCTTTTGCTTAACAGGAAGAGCTGGTAATGACTCGGTTGGCTGTTAAGATTGTCCTGACTGCCTGTCTGTTTGAAACTATATTATACACACACACACACTTCCAACTGTGCTGGAAATGCCATCTGATTAACAGGCCCATTTTTGCTTGGTGGTGTTAATAAGCTTATCCCCCAGCAGCTTTTACACAAACAAACAGAGACGCACAAGCGACGCCACAAGAAACAGCTATAACGGCATTTCACAGAGACCAGGGCCAAGCGACTAAAAGAAGAGGATTACCTGGAACACAGCGCTGAAGATTATTAAAGTCAAATGCATGGTAATGTATAAGGGAATATCAATATTAATGTTATGTATGGTCCTTTATCTGACAGATTTACATCTTCAGAATCATTGTTCTATCATTGTCTTTACTAAAACTGCATTCAAAGCAAATGAAAATGTTAAAAAAAGACCTGATTTAGTCTTAATTTTTTAAAGGTGCTATAAGCAGTATGTATTTTTTTTAATATTTCATACAAATGACCCACATGTGTGCCCAGATATGAGGTAAACATGTTTAAAGCAAATATTGATTTTACTGATAACCATGATACCGCTGATTTATTCAGAAACGCCCAAAATTATTCATACCCCTGGCAAATTCTGACTTAAACTTACTTTCATTCAACCGGAATTTTTTTTGACCAGAAATGACACAGGCTTCTCCCAAAAGATAATAAGACGATGTACAAGAGGTTTCATTGTGGAAAAAAAATATTTCTCAGCTTTTGTTTTTTTCCGGTCAAAAAAAAAAAAGACTTGGTGGTTGAATAAAAGTAACTTTAAGTCAGAATTTGCCAGGGGTATGAATCATTTCAGACTTCACTGTATATTTTACATAATAGCCAAGTTGTTTTTGTTGTCGTCCAATTAGAAAAGAGGAAAGACTGGAAACCCACAGACCAATGTTTTGGTTTAGACTGCAGTACCAGTTTTCAAACCAGCTAGAGCACATTCCCAGCCTAATCTTAATTGAACTTACATTACATACAATATTCGACATAGTTATCGCATTTCATGTTTTTCAAATATGGTGCGTCCCTTACAGAGATGATATTAAAAGCCAGTTCAGTAATTCCCCGCTGCGCTCAGATACGCAGCAGGCGGGCGGCGGGCGGCGGGCGCTCTCTGCAGCTGACCCTTGGGGGGAACACCCTCCTCCCTGAAGAGGATACGGAAACGGTGGAGTGAATCCCTCTGGACTCCTCGGTGCTTTTCCGTGTTGTTTCCAACATCCTTGTGTTGCACTACTTGGCTCACCCCACTGTTACCATGGCAACAAGGACTGGCACGGCTTGGACGATGGAGGCAGAGAGAGAGAGTCCCCCTGCACATCCTCTGCCAGCTCTGTAAACTGTTAGGAGTAATGACTTTTATACTCCGTGCTCAAGTCAGCTGCTATAAGTTTATCACATTTTTAATACATTTGGCATTTTTCATCTACTCATTATAGAAAGATTTCAATGGGTTTTTAATTGTTTTGCTTCAAGACAATTATATTTACAGCCCCTGGGTGTTTGAAAGCTAAATATTGATTTTATAGGTCAGGTCAGTGAACGCTGAGCTAAAAGATAAACCAACAGGGGTTAGTAGTAGAGCAGAAACTAAAGTATAATCTCTAGGTTTCAGTTTATATCAGATCTTGAGTCTCATGTGATGAAACAAACAGGAATTTGCTATTTATTGATTATGGAGCTTTCAAGTGGTGTTGGGTTTATCGCATATACGAGTTTCTGGCATAAAAGAGCACATGAACGCCCCACCAAGTCGTTTGATCGAGTCGGGTAAATCAGAATTGTAGAAGCAACACGACCTGCCTGAGTTCTGACGTAGGGACTGTCTTTGGTGGAAATTAAAAGTGAGTTGTGAATGATAAAATGTTTAAGATTATCTTTTGAGAGAAAAGTAAAGCATAGAATTATATTTTTTAAGTAGACTTTATATTTAGTGAACTATAAGCTTCAACATTATCCTTAAGGCACTGGTAACGACCGCTAACGTGACTGCAGGAACATGATCAGAAAACAGATATTGCAGCTAAACTCTGTTATGACATTTCCAGATTCCCACCGTCCGACCAAAAAGGACGTGAATGCACACAAGTCGTGTAAATGACTTCACCTTCAGCGAAAACAGTCGAAGTGTCCAACATGCACTTGAAAGCAACATTAATACTTGCCACAAAGTAAGTTTCTTTTCTTATACTTTAATCCAAACATGGAACACATCAATATATTATATCCTGTTAGTAATGCAACATGCATCCTCGCAGTAATTCCACGCCATATTTCAGACATGACAAGCTTATATGGCTTCGGAGGCAGCGAGGAGTAATAAAGCCTATATCTCTATCTTGGTTGGCTGGAGTCACGAGTGAAGGCAGCGATGTCAGACTGATGTAACAATCTGACCTGAGCAGGGCCATGGTGCCAGCATTCCCATCACTCCGATAAAGATGTTCATAAAAGGATTTATATTGGCTGTCAGCGAGTGTATAGATCCTTATCAGGACCTATATAGATGCAACCTCCATGCACATATCACATACACACATACCAGGCCCCATTCATCGCAGCTGTTTATGCTTCTACACCCAAGCGTCGCCGTGATCTCACCAACTGATCCTGGTTCAGATCTGAGGTATTGCATGACAAGAGGAAATCACATAGACACTGATAGGATCGCATCCCAGGGACGTCCTCTAATGCCTCCGACCAAAGTCTAAACCCAATCCCACTTTGACACAAACACAGACAGCTTCCTTATCCCATCGTTACAGAGGCTCAGGTAAACCAGTTACCAGAGTCCTGTTTTAGA
Source organism: Bostrychus sinensis (assembly GCA_020698575.1). Taxonomy (NCBI): domain Eukaryota; kingdom Metazoa; phylum Chordata; class Actinopteri; order Gobiiformes; family Eleotridae; genus Bostrychus; species Bostrychus sinensis. Next base: position 3,864,533 of record CM036239.1, read on the forward strand.
CCAGAACATCTGTGGAACGTTATACCATTGTTCATATATTACTCCCTAATTCTGTCAAGGTCACACCTTCACAGCACACAGCGTATCTAACGTCACGTTAAAGCAGTGGTTCCCAACCTTTTTGGTCTTGTGTACCCCCAGGACCTGCATTAGACCTGGTTTTACCTGGTTTAGACCTAGTTTATGTTTTGTTGAGTTCTAGACCTGGTTTAGTTCAGATTTATGTCTGTTTTAGTTCTGATTTTAGACCTGTTTATTCTTTGTTTAAATCTGGCTTTAGACCTGGTTTATTTCTTGCTAAGTTCTGGGTTTAGTCCTGGTTTAGTTCTTGTTTTATACCTGGTTTAGTTCTGTTTTTATTCCTGGTTTAGTTCTGAATTCAGACCTAGTTTATTTCTTGTTGAGTTCAGGTTTTAGACCTGGTTTAGTTCTGGTTTTATGTCTGTTTTAATTCGAATTTTAGTCCTGTTTTTTCCTGCTTTAGTTCTGGTTTTAGACCTGGTTTAGTTCTGGATTTATATCTGGTTTAGTTCTGGTTTTAGAGCTGGTTTATTTCTTGTTAAGTTCTGATTTTAGCCCTGGTTTAGTTCTGGATTTATATCTGGTTTAGTTCTGATTTTAGCCCTGGTTTAGTTCTGGATTTATATCTGGTTTAGTTCTGGTTTTAGTCCTGGTTAAGTTCAGGTTTAGTTGCTGTTCTGTCCTTCTTTAGCATTGCATTTTTCTGTTATTCCCTCAGCATAGTCCTGGGTTAGTCCAGCTATAGGTTCATTTTAGTCTCTGACAGCCAAATATTTTCTGAAAGGATTTTATAAAAAAAAACCTCCATGTACCCCCTGCAATGTGCTCGCGTACCCCTAGAGGTCCCTGTACCCCTGGTTGGTAACCATCACTTTAAAGAATTGAAATCCTGTGATAATGACATTTTCCCAGAGGTCAGTGCTGCAGCACAGAGAGCTTACACTGCGCACGATGTCTCAGCCGTTCTGATGTGTGATAATAAACGCCGTGATGAATCTACAGTTTGTGTTTGGGCCCCTTACGAAGTCATGTGACACTGCTGCCGCGTTATCAGGCTCCGCTCAAGGTTGCTCGATGCTACTTTAATTAACTCACTGCCAAAGGGACGCTCCACTGATACCACAGCAAAACTCTCTACACTACTGCAACAACACTGCTGTAGGACAGTGTTTCCCAACCAGGGGTACGGGGACCCCTAGGGGTACGCAAGCACACTGCAGGGGGAACATGGAGTTTTTCTCTCAGAAAATATGTGGCTGTCAAAGACGACAATGAACCTAAATCTGGACTAACCCAGGGCTAGATGCTCAGAGATATAACAGGGGTTAATGGAAACATGCAATACAAGAAGGACAAAACAACAACTAAACTTGAACTAAACCAGGACTAAAACCAGATTTAAACAAAGAATATACAGGTCTAAAACCAGTAACTAAACCAGATATAAAACCAGAACTAAACCAGGACTAAAACCAGAACTTAACAAGAAATAATCTGGTCTAAAACCAGATTTAAACCAGAAAAAAACAGGTCTAAAACCAGAACTAAACCAGATATAAAACCAGAACTGAACCAGATATAAAACCAGAACTAAACCAGGACTAAAACCAGAACTTAACAAGAAATAATCCGATCTAAAATCAGATTTAAACCAGGAAAAAACAGGTCTAAAACCAAAACTAATCCAGATATAAAAGCAGAGCAAAACCAGGACTAAAACCAGAACTCAACAAGAAATAAACCAGGTCTAAAGCCAGATTTAAACAAAGAATATACAAGTCTAAAACCAGAACTAAACCAGATATAAAACCAGAACTAAACCAGGACTAAAACCAGAACTTAACAAGAAATAATCCGGTCTAAAACCAGATTTAAACCAGGAAAAAAAAGGTCTAAAACCAGAACTAAACCAGATATAAAACCAGAACTGAACCAGATATAAAACCAGAACTAAACCAGGACTAAAACCAGAACTTAACAAGAAATAAATCAGGTCTAAAGCCAGATTTAAACAAGAAAATACAGGTCTAAAACCAGAACTAAACCAGGTATAAAACCAGAACTAAACCAGGACTAAAACCAGAACTTAACAAGAAATAAATTGTGTCTAAAACCAGAACTAAACCAAATATAAAACCAGAACTAAACCAGATATAAAACTACACAAAAACATCACCTTCATGTGGGAGGTAAAGAAAAGACAATGATAAATGTTTTTGAAAATAGTGATTAATTTGTTGAAGTAAAAAATTAAAATGAAAAGTTTGATGCCATATCCTATCTGTGCATGGTTCATAAATAGAAAAAGAGAAGAACAAAGAGAGCAGAGCGGTGAGCTGAGCATGTTTCCTCTGGTGCTGAGTCCCCATGTGTCTGACAGTCCAATGGATGATTTATGGTGAGCATTGTCTCGCCGCGTAATTGGCCGCCATGTTGGTTCCTAGTGTGGGAATGAGAGCATATGAGAAGTGGAGATATTTCAGGACATGGGTGCACTTTATCCAAATAGCAGCAATCTGTTGGGGGTAGAGGAAGGCAGAGGTAGAGATAAGTGAAGGGAAGGAGGAAAAATGGAAAACCCAAGAGGCCACAGTGTCAGAGTATTGTGGATTATAACTTGATTTAAATGATTTTCCTAGAGTGCTATAAAAGATGGGCTTTCAGTGTGAAGTTGTGAGTAATCAAGACTCCATCTGTGTTTTCAGAGAGGTGTTAATAGCCCTGTCCACATTGAACTTAACTTGATATCCTGTATGTACAATGAGCTCACCGCTGATCAGTCAAAATGAGGTCATACTAATACTGAGTGATTGAAGTCTGACTGCACCTACTAGACAGGGCCACCTTTAAAAAAATGTTTATACATAGACAAAAGACACTCTGAAATCACAAATATGCAAGAAAATGGGGTTCATGTTGGCTTCAGGATGTGTTTTTGTGAGGAGCACTGAAGGGGTGTGACAGCAGCGGGACAGCCGGGAGGGAGGACTCTTAAAGTGACAGGGACCTAATCTGAGCGTTTCTCACAAGTAAAATGATTAGTTTTTTCAAATAAGGTTTTTTCAATAATTATTGCGTTTTCTGACCAACAAAACAGAGGATGTTGATCTAGATGTGTCCTAAATTAATAAGCCTGACTCATATCAGGCTCAGTGCCACACATTACCAGTCTGAGCTGTGGAGGCATTGGTAAAGTTGTTTGCTGTAGTTTGTGGTGTAGCTTGTTTTTATTTTTGTCTGTTTTTTATGTGTTGTGTGTTATTTACTCTGGACTTTGAGTCTGCTAATAAAGTTTGATGATGATGAATAAAAAAATAATAATTCATTTAAAATTAAAAATGCATAATATAGGCCCTTTAATAAAATCTATGCTGTTTTTCACTTGCATGACAGGACCTGCCACTGGTATACTGAGTAGATACGTGTGTTGAATAATGGCCTAAACTAATAATGCTCAGTCCATGGCAGTATTTATGTGAATGCATAGATACAACAGAATAAGACAGGCCTGAACTAACAGCCTCAGATCAACATAAAACTAACTGTCAAAGGTTTGGCACAGACTGTATACAGAACTGCCAGTACTCGCAGATACACACCTCCAGCCTGGGGCCGCTCCATCAATCCACAAAGCCCTCCTCGCCAAACTGTAACACTATCAGCCACTAGCCTACAGTGATTTCCAAAGTGTTCACTGATGTTGCATCACAGCTGTCTGGTGATGTCATCACAGACTTCCTTCAGGTCCAGATCTGTAAGAACTGTTCAGCAGACGCTCGGCTAAACCTCCTCATACAAAGCTGGAGGGAGAACACGGGGATCCATAATGGTATAGCTATGAGCAAGTACAACCAAAAAAAAAGAAAACAAATGCCTCCGGATTGTAACAGTCACTACTATAGATAGAAAGTCATTTTTTCAAGATGTATGTTTTGGCTTTTTCACTGTTATTTAATAGAAGCAGTAGATAGACAAGCGGCTGGGATGAGGATCAGCTCCTCCAAGACCAAGGCCATGGTTCTCGACTGGAAAAGGGTGGTTTGCCCTCTCCAGGTTGGAGGTGAGATCCTACCTCAAGTGGAGGAGGTTAAGTATCTCAGGGTCTTGTTCAAAGTGAGGGAAGAATGGAGCTGAGACAGACAGGAGGATCGGTGCAGTGTCTGCAGTAATGTGTTGTTGTATCAGTCTGTTGTGGTGAAGAAGCTCTCAATTTACCATCAATCTATGTTCCTACTCTCACCTATGTTCCTACTCTCACCTATGTTCCTACTCTCACCTATGTTCCTCCTCTCACCTATGTTCCTCCTCTCACCTATGTTCCTCCTCTCACCTATGTTCCTACTCTCACCTATGTTCCTACTCTCACCTATGTTCCTACTCTCACCTATGTTCCTACTCTCACCTATGTTCCTCCTCTCACCTATGTTCCTACTCTCACCTATGTTCCTACTCTCACCTATGTTCCTACTCTCATCTATGTTCCTCCTCTCACCTATGTTCCTCCTCTCACCTATGTTCCTACTCTCACCTATGGTCAGGAGCTTTGGGTCATGACCGAAAGGACAAGATCCTGGATAAAAGCAGCCAAAAGGAGTTTCCTCTGCAGGGTGGCTAGGACTGCTCCCTTAGAGATAAGGGGAGGAGCTCGGTTACTCGGGAGGGGCTCGGAGTAGAGCCGCTGCTCCTCCACATTCGAGAGGAGCAGCTGAGGCCCAGGCATCTCCTCCAGATGCCTCCTGGAGCAGATGTCCCACCAGGAGGAGACCTAGGGCATACTGGAGGAACTCTGTCTCACGGCTGGGCTGGGAACAGCCTTGGGGTTCCTCTGGGGGAGCTGGAGGAAGTGTCCGGGGAGAGGAAAGTCTGGGCGGCCCTGCTTAAACTGCTGCCCCTGCGACCCGGCCCCGGATAAAGTAGGAGAAGATGGATGGATGGAGTAGATAGATCAGAAATTGTGGAGAAAGAGAAGGACTGACATAATGACAACTGCCCCTCGGTCACTGCGGTGAATGGTAGGCACTCGACGACGTGAGCCATCGAGGCACCCAATATCTGATCATTTTATCTCAAAGTTAAAAGTTAATACAAATCATGAGATATTTTAATGACAAGACACTAGTGAAGAGGTGTTTGGCCAACAGCTGCCTGGCAAGTCCATGATGCGCCCACACACAGACGCAATTAAACACACATTAACTAACATTAACTGACAACAACACAATAGACCAAGAGACTGGATCCAAACTTCTGTCTCAACACCAAAAGAATCTGATGCAAAAAGAAGTGTGTCGGAAGCAGGTGTGAATGAATATTCATCAGGCTGTTATTCTAACTATCCTGAAAGTCAGGAAGCAAGTTGCTGGGTGTTTTAAAACCTACTTATGTAGTAGTTAGAAAAAGGCTATTGCTCAGTGAGTAAGCTACACAAAGACAGAAACACTGAATATTCATTAGGAATAGAGAGAGACCACCTAAGCAGGAAAAGGTCTATAATAAAAACATGCATGCATAAAAGTGAAATATTTTACTTTTGAGAAATGGTTAATGGTTCATTAATCAACTGCAACTGTAAATCAGAGATCCCACCTGCTGCAGCAGACAAATGTGACACTTTTGTAAGCGAAACCCTAATGCAGGATAGGTATACTGGAGTAGGCGTTACTAAAGGCCTTATTGAAGTTGCCAGTTTGTCACCATCTAGTAGAATGATCGATGCGTTGCAGTAAAAGGTGACTCATTTCACAGGTGCCACTGACTTATGAATCAATAAGCTCTGACAGCTGACTGTGCAGACAGAGCTACCTCAAGGTTTGTGTGTGGTAAGTGTACAACTGTGTACTTAAAAGTGTGTGTTCATGAGAGTTTATGCGGGTACATGACCTCAGTGTGTCAGATCTTGTCAATCAGGATACTACAGCAGTAGTAGAGACAGAATAAGCAGCGAGTCAGCAGATACTTGGAATGAATGACAATGAATCAGGTCAGAGGGACTGCTGCTGTGTCATGACAAACCTTCAGGCCTTCACAGTGAGAAAACTTCAGAGGCACTAAACGGAGGACACGGGTAAAGCTTCTAAACATCATGGCACAGAATTGTCCATTAGCACTTTTCAGTTCTTATAATACAGGTCTTCTACTAAGATTTCATATGGAGTAAAGTCAAGAGCACACTAACCTGCAGCAAGTGAGGACGGACACCTGGACCGCTGCAAGAACAAGACTTTAGGCTTCAAGATTTCTAGTTTTTTATACCTTTGCTTTTATTTATGATTTTCTTCCTTGTTAATACTTTGGCACATGCACACTTGTTTGCTTTTTGCACTTTATCTTCTTTTTGTGAGCTGCCTTAACAAGTGATTTTCTCAGCTGTGAGATCAATAAAGTGCATCTTATCTTATGAAGATTAAGAGAAGAAATATGGCAGGGCAAGACAAAACCAGCTACATCATCTGTCTTAATCAAAACTCAGAGAGCGGTTAGCATATGGTGAAGAAGATATAGAAGGTAAGAACCCTAGAATGTGTTTCAACATCTGTCAACAACAAGAACACAGAGCAACACTAGTTTTGTATTTATGCTAGTGCTGGTACTGCTTGTTTTCAGTATAGGTTTAAAATGTGATTACTTTTACTTTTAGTCTTTAATCAGCCACTGTTGTTTTGGGTCCCACCTCCAGCTGGCCAGCCTGCTGTTGCAGTGCCTCTTGTCCAGGTGAGGAGTGATCGCAGCAGCCTGTGGCACCATGCTGAGACATGTGGCGTTTCTACTGCTACACATCTCATCTGCCTACATTAGCATGCATTACGACATCACATGAGCAGTTTAACAGAGTGCTATGATGACAGTGTTCGCTAGGTGGGAGACGGATAGACAAAGGTGCAGTAGGGCTGAACGATTGAGCTAAATCAAATCTAAATCACCATTATAACGTCCTCACCTTGGCAGTGGGTTCATGTTCCTGTGCCTGTGTAGCAGACAGTAACGCTCACCAATCAGAAGTAATGTAAAGGATTTCTTGAACATTCACGATGAGTTTGGGAGCAGCACAAATGTATTAAAACAGAAATCCGTGCATTTGTGTTGATGCTAATGAGCCATGAGTTTGGTTTCGCTTTGAAAAACGCTGCATGCTTCAACACAAGAAAGTGGGAAGAGTTGGAAATAAACACTTTTTTACTGAGGAAATAAAGACTAATAAGTATGAATGAGTGAAGAGATGAAGACGGTGACATTTAGGAGTTTGTCCAGGGCACGCAGACTTCTCTAAATGGTGGACTATATCTGCGTAAAACGTTAAGAATTTCATAAACGCTTTCTAAACACGCAGGAAAGTCTGGCTAAAGCAAATGAAACTTGTCAAATTTTTATCATATAAGACCTTTTCTGACTCTTCAATCGGCAAAAGCTTATATGCATGCAATGATTTTTACTCACATTAACTACTGTTACACAACCTGGTCTCACACAACAAGGGCACTCTAAAACCTGTGAAGTCTCTCTTTAAAAAAAACACTGAAAATTTTAGATAGGAAGCCTTTCCATTTTCATTATTGTAACATCTTAGCATAACATCTTAGACTTGGATAATTATCAGATATTTTTGGATGTCTGTCTTGTTTTTAAGGTTTTGAACGGCCTTGCACCTCCACCATTGCAGGTTTTTATACACAAGAAAACTAACAACAGAGTCAATACCAGAGCATTAACCCGGGGTGATTGCAGTATACAACGCCGTAGGACTAAATTCAGCCAAATGGTGGCGTCTATTAGAGGTACAAAGTCATGGAATGCACTGCCAGCGAATGTTAGAAACTGTAATAACTATCTAACATTCAATAAAACCCTAAAACATTGGTTAAAAACAAGCCAGTCATGTACTCATGTATAATCTACACTGTTTTCTGATCACAAGTTGATTTTAATGTGTTTATTGTAACTGGTCTTTGTGGTTCATTGTCTACACTTGATATTATGTTTGTATCTGTGTACTGTGTACTGTTTTATTGAGCCTGCCTTAGGACAGCGGATGAAATTTAGCTATTGTGCTAATTCTGGCGTATTTACATTGATGCTTACCTGCTGATATGTTGATTAATATGCATTGTCCTAATTCAATAAATAAATAACACCGAAAGGTGTTCAAGATGATTCCTGTGATAATATTTCTGTGTTAATGCTCCATCACAGGCTTAAAATGTAAACTGTCAACTGAATCTATTTTTTTTTAATATATATAATATCTGTCAAGAAAAATTGCAGTTAGATATTTTTCCAAAATGGTCCAGCCCTGAGGTGCAGGGGTAGAGAGGTGCTTGAGTGGCTCAGAGCTGCAGTGGTCCAGGTTGAATGGAAGAGCTTTTGAAAAAAGGCACAGCGGGAGGGTGAGCAGTTAGAGGAGGTTAGAAAGAAAGAGTAAAGGAGAATATGAGTGAAATTGAGGTAAAGAGAGATACGACAGAGGTGTGTATTCAGGCCAACTACAAGCCAACGGAAAAAAAAAATCAGAGGCAGTACACAGGCTCTCTCCCACTAGACACACGCAGCCCTTTCACTTCACCTGACAGATTAAGTGCTTTTCATCCTGTGACACGGTTTTCCACCCAGAGACAGCAACTGAATATCATGCTAAAAAGTCCTGCTAAGAGCTTAACAGTCTTCTTTGTGATGCTAGAGGAAAAGCTTCAGCTCAAAGGTCAACAGACTTCCACTTAAGATCTGGATGATAACAGTAAAATTGACACAAGGTGGCATGATAATTCATACAGTGACGCATACTGCGTCCCAGAAGCATTTAACTCAATTGCTAAATGATTTGCTTTTAAATCCCACGCAGGGGCACTTAAACATTTTGCCTGGTGTGGAGCAACTGGTCATAAAGCTTTTTAATACAGATGTAAATGGTTTGTTTTTCTTCCATTTCCATTCCAATTTATTTAAAAAGTAATTAAAAACAGATTTACTTTATCTTATTTTGAAACTGAAAAGCCACAGGCATCAACACTGCTGGGTCAGGAGAGTGGTGATAAAATATCTTGTGATTTGCTAATATGCTGCGTACAATGTTTTCAAATAAGTGGCTAGAACAAGAAAGAGCACAGAAAGCAATATGTGGCAGATGTGTGACATACCTTTTATTGAGAGAGATCAATGATGACAATGGCAGCAAAAACATGGAAGAAAAAGAGAAGAAAAACATGTTAGTGAAAGACTAATTGGACAAAAATAAACTCAATAATCAATTCCAAAAGGGTTCAACATTGCAGAACAAAACAAGTCAAAACAAAAATGCTCACTTTTGGCCACATAATAACCACAGCCGTATGTCAGCCTCATTCAGGGACATTCCACAGGGGGCTGTTTGTGTGAAGAATAAAAACACCCTCAGGCTCAAAGCATCGTGTTCATCAGGCACTTTCCACTCATAGCCACAATCTAATTTTCTCTTCTGCCTGTTCGAACTCTCAGTCTCAGTTAGCAGTGACACCATATAGTGCCAGTGCAGCAGGCTGGCACGGAGCTGTCTGGCACTCTCCTTTAATGTGAAAGTGCAGCCTCAGGATGGAGAGATGTGATTCATTAATCAACACTCCCCACAGGGAACAGTGCTGCCGCTGCTTTCACTCCTATTCTCCCCAACTCCCACCTGACTATCTGCTGGACAAACTGCACAATAGTTTGTTCATCACAACACCCACTCATAATTACACACACACACACACACACACACACACACACACAACCACATAAATATTAATAGTGCTTGTGCCTGTGTCTCCAGAGGCCTATCGCTGATAGAATGAGTTTGGTTTAGGGACTGGCGAGGCTACCAGGATAATTAGCTGAAAGCACAAAGCAAAGTGGGAATTTTTATCTCAAAGCTCCACATTTAGGATGCCGTCTTTACACCTTCTCTTAACGCAACCGTTTACATTTGTTAGCATTTTGTTAGCATCAGTGGGTTTATTAATCACTTTTAGCATTAACTAGTAATCGTTCTGTAATGTAATGTGCAGGAAGCTCCCTGGGGTTGTTGTGTAAAGGAAAAGCCAGACATTTGGTCTCATCGTTTTCTAAGGCTGCACAATTAATTGAAATCGAATCGAAATTGCAATTTAAATTGTCGCAATTAGCAAATCGCAAAAGCTGCAATTATTTAGGTGATGTCCTTTACAGAGAACAATTATCCCATCTCCACGGGGTCCTAATCTGTATAAACCGTGCTACAGCTGTAGTTAAGACCTCTACAGACCTAATCTGAAAGGCACATAATTCTATGAATTTGTTTAGCAGTGAATATTTAGTCTTCTCTCAAGTGTTAATGCTCCATCACATGTTTAAAATGTAGACTGTGAACTGAACTGTGATTTTACAACATATATCGCAAATCTCATTGCAACCACAATATCTGTCAGAAAAATCACAAATAGATATTTTTCCTAAATCGTTCAGCCCTATTGTTTTCTCTTATACAGGCTGAGATTTTAGACTTTTAAACTGTTAAAACCCCGATGGTGGGTGTTTTCAGTAAATACACTGAGGATGACAAGCTCTCATAACTCTTAGATGCCATTAAATGTCCCAAGGTTCTCAGTCTGCTGTTAGAGCATCAGAAGTAACAACGCAGGCTGCCTCTCAGACAGGCATCACTGGGATTACAGATAAAAGACAGAGCAGCCAAAACAGAGTGCGTCTTCTCTACTTGCCTATGGGAAACATTTCTAATGGCTAAAGAGTCAGGAAAAACCCAGTGTGTATGTTAGAGAAACATTACAGAGTACAGTTAGAAACATCACACTATTTCAGTGACTTCAAACACTGCAAGTGCTTTTTATGCAAGGTGAATGATAAAGTGACAGAAATGCTCTAAGGAGTTTAGACATAAGAAAGGCTGGAGAAAAGTGCCTTCTGTGTTTTATTTTATTATTATACTAGATACAGGAATAGATCTTAGACTGAAATCCTGAAACGTCAGTATTTTACTCATATAAAACTGCATGGTCTAAAGCTACTGGCCATCTGGGTTTTCCTGAGCCTAATAGCCACTGAAGAAAAGATTGTTACTGAAACTGAGGTTCTAAGATGTACCAAGAGGTACCAGGCCAAGCAGGTGGCCATGACCAAATAAAAACCAGACTGATCTGGAAATAAAACACATCTATTGTGTTGTCAGCAACCAAAGGGTGGCTCCTGGCAGATGATGAGAGAAGCCCCCACTTAGAGCCAAACTGAATCCTTAAAAAGCTACAGGAGCAGTGCCAGTGTGCACAGGGCAGAGACTGGTCCTGGGCAGCGCTGACAAACCAGGGCCTTAAGCTTTCATTTCCACATTGATCCAAACGCTGCCTATGGATCACGACCTGTGTGTTAGAGTTAGAGTAGATCTGTCCAGCTGGGAGCCACTTATTTCATCATCACATTTCAAATTCACATTTCCACAACATACATATGTGGCCTCCCCGAGAACACTCTCCATATTACGAATTAGCATTTAAACCCTGCAAATGAGACTGTGGGCGGACAGGGGGAGACGAGCGGGGAGTGAAGACACACAACAGTGCATGGAGAAAAATATGGAAATTTTGATTAAGGTTCAACAGATGGGCGTCATTTAGACACGAGCCGCAGCTGACATTTCTGTGCCACGGGAAAAGGGTACAGAGAGAGGGATTCTCCAAAATAAAAGGCTGCTCTGAGCAAACACTTGGACAAGCAAAGTATGCCGAGAGTGCGTATACTGTATGTTCATATTTAAGTGTGCATGTAAATGAGTTCATGTGCTACTTGTAACACTCGAGGGAGCGACAGAGAGGGCTCCAACACGTCTTGTTTTGTCTGCACACTGCCGTCGCACTCTCGACTATGGCTCAAACAAATTACCTGCAGAATTGGAAACATTATTGCACAGCGACTAATGACTGCTCTTAATATGCCTGTAATTAACTGTCAATAGGATATAATTGACAGTAACAGCAGCTGGTCTAAAGGAGTAGATGGAAAATAACTGGCCGTGTAAAGGGCTTTTGACAACAGCCAGACATAGAAATGTATTGTATTGTATGAGTATTAATCTTTAACAATATGGGCTTTTTTATTTATTTATGTTCTTTTTGTTCTGCCAGGTTTCCACCATGTTCCTAATTTGCAGTGACTTTGAAGTGTCCCTGTGCTGAATAATAGGATTTTTCTCTTCTTCCTTCTCCATAGAGCCCCATATATCTGTATCCTGTTTATCCCTACAACTGTCAGGTTAATTTAGCACACTATACATCTTTTGCAGCCATTTTTTTTCCATATTTTGCGATTGTTGATGTTTTCCTAAGCTTTGCCAATCCACCCTCTGTCATGTTGTGTCTCGGGAGGTGACAGGGATCCCACTGCTTCTCATTGTGATGCACAACACAGCAGCAGCACTCTCCTCTCTCCTCCGTTCCCTTCTTTCTGTTCTCTCTCACAATCTGTTAGCCCTTCACTTTCACCACCTCGGCGCATTATTTATTAATTGGGAGGAAACAGAGGGGACAGAGGAGGGCCTATAAACTTGCTCTGAATGCAGGCTGGCTGCTATTTTCATATAGGATATACTGTACAGGGGCCATTTTCTTAATCCACCATGCCTAAGGGACTCTAAGAGGGGTCAAAGGGCATGAGCAAAGGGCACCCATGCCTCATTAAATATGGACACCATATGGCAAAAGCTGATGTCGTATGAGAGAATGTAAGGGGTTGGGTTTTGATGGCAACAGAGGAAAAAGCCTTGCATTATTATGGTCTTTATTTTTATTCACGTTGGACTAGATTTCCTCACCCACTCACCTCCTCATTTTCTCACTTTCCTGTAGCCGGGCAATCAGCCGAACCCATTCTAAGAGCCACTCAAGCCCCCCTCCCTTTTTCCTTTGAATAAAGTACAAATGGTGCACCTGGTCGCCTGGCCAGGGAGCGCTCAAATTGAAGCGACATTGTGTGTCATTAAATTCCTCCACACTGTCCCAGACTGTGCTGATTCAAAGGCAGTGGCAGTAATAGGGATGTGTGTATGTGCGCGCGAAGAGCCCTGCTAAAGGTCACAGACAGTACTGCAGTCGCTCGTCAGCATTTATAGTGAGCGGTGCGGCAGCAAAGAGAAAAGGTTGGTAGTATCTTTTCATTTGAGTTTCGTCGGGAGTGAGCCTGTGTTTCACAGCTGTCTTCACAGAATTACAAACCAGGAAGAGGAGCGAGAAAGACAACCAGGGGACACAGAGAAGACGTATGGATTTAGTGCTATCAGGTGGTATAAACCAAAATAATTCTTTTGTTCATATAGTTTGTGTGAATAGCAGCAAAAGTAAAAAAAACACACATCAACAATATCAGAATAAACAAGGCTTAATATTTAACAGTTTTAGATATAGTTTAAACGCATCAGTCTATCTAGTCTGGCAGTCTCCAGAAACGCTTCACTCCGAGAGGGGAACCAGACTTCCTGCTTGTGAAAAGTAAGTTTGGAACTGTCCTATCACAGTCGTTTATCTGCAGTGTGTCTTACAAAAACGGAAGAGCTAACCAAGGTAGCGCTGGCTACCGAGCTAATGTGATAACTTCTCTGAGCTTTAACAGCGTTTAGTGCTTTCCTTTCCGTTCTGCTGCAGTCCGCATTATTGTCCCGACCTCTGTGGAATTTTTTTCTACATTTTGTTGCCATTTTAACAATAAAGTCCTGTTAACATCCGATGTTACAAACGCATAAAAAAAAACAAAAAAACTTTCTTGTCTTTGTACAGCTGGCTTCTGCTGCTGTCCCCTTAATAAATAACTATAGAGCTGTTCATAATACAATGTATTCTGGTGTTTTATGAAAAACACAGCAAGAATCCATGTTTGTTTGGGTCAGCCATGCACTGCTTATGTCCCGCCCTGTTTCTCTGATTGGTTACTCCACCTGTCATTGTTCTGCCATAAACTAAATGTTACCAAAGGGATACCAGACTGACTTTTTTGTACAGAAGAGGAAAATAGTTTCCCTGGCTACAGTCTATCAATATTCACCAATGCTAACATTATGAGCACTGGCAGGTGAAGTCTCGTCATCACAGCACGTTTGTGACAAAAGCCAGAGCATCCCTAAAACTCCTTCTACAGTGGGCTGTCCCCGGTCTGCAGGGGTTAGTGTTTATGTTATGTTAGTGTTAGGTTAGTGTGTAAAGACCACTAATAACAGGCAGGTGGTCATAATGTTATGCCTGATTGGTGTAGTTTGTGGCAGCTGTATCTGTGTTAGTTACTTACTCACACAATTTACCATAACTGCAAGTTTAAGAAGCTCTACAACAGTAACAAAGCCTGTCACTTTCAATGAAAAACTGATGCATGAGCCTAAAAACGATCCTGATATGAGCTTGAATCAAACTCAATGTGAGGTAAAACATTTGAAAACTGGATTAACATTAGCAATGGCCCTTTTGGGAAAAAGCTGGAAGATTGTACAAAGCCAGGACAGCGTAGTAAGAGAGACACAGAGAAACTGAAGCTGCAGTCCTGGCAGCAACAGTCTCCCCTCTGAGTTCTGTGAGGTCTTCCTCTCTAGTTACAGTGTAAATGATCCATTGGCCATCATTTAGCAAGGCTGCATGCTAATCATACATCACAATAAGCTTTCTGAACGGGACAGGCTGCTTGCTCGCTGGCCAACCTGTGTCAGACTGAGAGCAAGGGTTCCCTACGGGGCCACAGCGCTAGGACATTAATCATGCTATAGCCTCGTTCCCAGTACAGAGTGCAAATACAAGGCTAGTTAAGGTGCTGTATAGATTCCTGCACAGTGTACTATATCATATGTTAAGAAGGCCAAGCAATAACTGACCCTGCAAACTGCAAACATTTATGTATCAAATATAAAGTACTGTGCAAAAAGTCTTGGATGGGTTTTTCAGAAAGGCAAAAGAAAAGTGCTTCGGTGAACAAAGATTGCTAAAGGATTAAAAATAAAAACTGGAAGCTTGGTGAGCGTAGACCTCTGCCAAAGCACTGGTCCAATCTTGCAATGGTAAAGATAGGTACGGTGCCCAGACCTGGACTCAAACTCCAGAGCAGAGCAGGAAGTGATGCATAAAAATAGCGCAGCAACACAAAGCTGACAGATAAATGAGCAGAGTCCTTCGCAGAAATCATAAATCATAAAAGTGAGTTTCAGACCGCACAGTGCAGGTACAAAACCTGCTCAGGTCGGTAACGTCGCATGTTGATGATGTCAGCGAGCTATGTTAATGGTGTTTTCTGTTTAAAAGTAAGTTTATGGGTGCTTTATTCTTTCTTATTATTCAGAAATGCCTTTTGAAATCTATGGAGTACTTTTAAGCAGCAAGGAATAAGGAAATAATATAAATACAAATAAAAATAAATAAAACAATATTTATTAAACAAATAGACAAATACTTACTGAATGCACTTTAATTTATATGAATAAATACAACACTGTCAACAAGCATCTATGGCTATTACAAAGGGGTTTTGGGGCATTTCACGTGTTTGGCTCATTATTTATTCTTTACCAGACTGACTGCTGTACATATTTGTATACAATCTGTTTGTATTGTTATTTTAATGTAATAAAGAGAGCGAGGTATCTTACAAAAACATCAATAAATACAAGAAAAGCACAGTAATGTACTTCTTTATTCCATTTTATTGCACATAAGCTGTTTTATCATCTGTAGCAGCATTCTATTTTAACAAATATTTATACAAACGATATGTATTTGTTTGTTTAAGTATTTATTATGTGCTCCATCTGATCAAATCCGCTAAATCTCCTCGGCTTCGGTGCTCAGATCTGCTCGGGTTATTCGTGTTAGCGAGGACGAACAGCCAATCACGACGTTCGCTTGAAGTCTCGACCAATCACAACTTCAGATGTGAGGGCCCGCTCATGATACTAGGGGCCCCCTCGCAGCAAAAGTGTTGGGGGGGGGTTCTTTTCAAACAACCAGGCGTTCCTTAAGATTTGGATTAACAGCATTTTTTTTTACACCTTTTGCACAGGTCAATTGCTGATTTTGCAAAGATAAACACAAACGCAGCCCATGATTATAAAACAACAGTCACGGTAAACATCAGGCTGGGTGAATTCACAGAAAGCCGAGCCGTTTCCCAATCATTGCTTTGTGTATATTCAGAGTGTCAATGCTGACAGGGAGCAGACAGGAAACATGGCAGAATTAAACACAAGCAAGAGCCCTGACACCTGAAGACAACGACACAGAATAAACAAATAAAGACGTCTTAAGAGGCACTGGGAGACACACAGACGGTATATTACTCATGTAGAAGAGAATACCTGCCATCTTGTTTTTTAACCCTGAACTTTGACAGTTTATTAAAGTGCTAAAGTTATAAACAGTGCTGTGCAAAAGTTTTAGATTTAAAAAAAAGAAAGAACAAAGAAAGGAGTACTAATGTGCAGAAATACAAGAAAATTCAAGAAGTACTCAATTTCTTTCCTCAAGTAAAAGTAAAAGTTAAAATTTCAACTTAAGTAAAAGTAGAAAAGTACTTACTTTTAAATGTACTTGTGAGTAAAAAGTAAAAGTATTTCTCTCATGAATGAGTTAAATGTGAGGGATTTTGCTGATTCCAGATGAAAGGAGAAGAGACTGAATCTGTCGCTGAGCTCTGAGCTCTTTATTATTCTGATGTTTCTAAAGCAGTACTACTTTACTGCATCTGTTATATTTAAGTACTGTGTGTCTACAATGAGGCCACGACAAAAACACAGGATTTTAAACGAAAACTCCAAATACTTTGTACTTCAAACCAACTCAGTAATGTAGTGGAGTAAAAAGTACAGATACTTGCTCTAAAAATGTAGTGAAGTAAAAGTAACCCTTGTAAAACTTACTGAAGTAAAGTACAGCTACATGAAAACTGTACTTAAGTAAAGTAACTAAGTACTTTTACTTCGTTACGTTCCACCACTGTGCCAAGGAACTGGTCCCATGTTGAAATGGTAAAGATATCGGCTCAGACACAGGCAGCAGTGGCAAAGAATCCACTAAAACTAACCTAAGTTTCTTTTTTTAATGAGACACTGGGACAGAATTCCTCATGGATCTAAGTCTTAAGTGTTTGACATAGAGGCAGATTACTAACTAATGTTACTGTATTTTACTGTATATCCGGGGCTTGACATTAACTTTTTTGCTCACTAGCCATTGTTGCAAGTCCTTTTCAAAAGTTACAAGCCAGAATTTAATTAGCTTGAATGTTTATTTTATTATTTTACCTTATAGCAGACCATACACTTAATGAAATATAGAGCTTGGTTTTATGTGTAGACAAGAATTCATCAAATATGTGAAAAATAGGTTCACCTAGGCAGAATACATTTAAACTTTTTGCATGTGGTCTCACTTAATCTTAATTGTTTTCTTCTCAGATCATGATTTCTTACTCTGCACTGAATTAGGTGGTCACTCAAACAGAGCAAAAGGAATTAAGGACCTTTAAAGTTCAGATACATGCGTAAAATCCAAGTGCTAGCAGCCAAACTGGAAATGTGCCAGCATTTGGCCGGTCGGCTGATGCTAACTTAAAGCCCAGTGTGTATCTAAGAGACAACCAGTGCAAATAGTTTAGCGAGCAAGATTTGTTAGGAGCACAACTCTGTAATAGGAAGAGAGGGGACTACTGTGAATTCAGCAAAACACGAGTGAAAAGATATGAGTTACAAAGTTAGCCATCTGTTGTGTGTGAGACAATGCAAATGAGATGTGAGTCTGCAGCCTGCACATCAGCGTCCATGTCACCCATTTATCCAAGTCTGTGTCCATACGAGACAAGGAGGACAGGGAGGACCTCATACAAGCGCCGCACAAATAAAAACATACTGTTGTTGTTCCCATGGGAGGCCACCTGAGACAAACGGCTGACCTGTGCATGTTGCGTGTGGAAACTTGTGTATTATCTTTACAGTGTCTTGGTAATAAACAGTAGCAGCTGCACACGGTCATAATTAAATACCTGTGCATCTGCTCCTGGGTCTGCCTCACTCATCCTCAGACACTGTTTTTTCATGACAACTATAGGAGCTTTTCCACTGGGTCTGAGCGGGGCGGGACGGGGCGGTTTGGGGGTGTTTCCACTTCCCAAAGCGTTCCAAAGTGTTCCCAAAAAGCGTTACAAACCGTTCTACTTTGGAAGCTCGGTTAAGCGTCTGGAACGGTTAGAGGTGGGCACTGCTGCGAGCTGATTGGACGAGAGACAATCCTCACTCAGGCAAAAACAACAAGCCAAAGAACAGAAATAAAAGAGAAAATGTTTTTTTTAATCAAACATGTACTTGTCCTTGTGATAAACAGCCGTATTCAGAGAGGACGAGCTAATGTTGAGGACACTTTTTCTAAAAATAAAGCTAGCGTATGTTAGCAACAGCTGTTTCTGGTTTAGTGAAGTACGGCTCTCACTTTGAGAATCTAAATGTTTATTTTTAGTTTAGACTTAAACATGAGTTACACTCATGTGGTTATATGTTCAGTGGTTACACACACCAACCTCACACAGACACACACTGGCCTCACACAGACACACACCAGCCTCACACAGACACACACCAGCCTCACACAGACACACACCAGCCTCACACAGACACACACCAGCCTCACACAGACACACACCGGCCTCACACAGACACACACCAGCCTCACACAGACACACACCAGAATCACACAGACACACACCAGCCTCACACAGACACACACCAGCCTCACACAGACACACACCAGCCTCACACAGACACACACCAGAATCACACAGACACACACCAGCCTCACAGACACACACCAGCCTCACACAGACACACACCAGCCTCACACAGACACACACCAGAATCACACAGACACACACCAGAATCACACAGACACACACCGACCTCACACAGACACACACCGGCCTCACACAGACACACACCAGTCTCACACAGACACACACCGGCCTCACACAGACACACACCGGCCTCACACAGACACACACCAGTCTCACACAGACACACACCGGCCTCACACAGACACACACCAGAATCACACAGACACATATTGGCCTCACACAGACACACACCGGCCTCACACAGACACACAGACACACACCATCCTCACACAGACACACAGCAGGATTTACGCTCGTCTTTTTATTAAATATTGCCAGTGCCTTCATGTTTTAAAAGTGAGTTTCAAACACATTTTTATCTCATTTATTAACACAACTTTTGTTGCTTGTGTGACGTCAGTGTTTCTGTAACAGACGTGGGTCTCCTGGAGCCAGAGTCAGGTGGCTCCAGGACACCAACACCTGCAGGTTTTGGGGGCGAACCGTTCTAAGGCGTCCCATTCAGCCCAGTGGAAAATATTGGTTTGATAAACTTCTGTTTCTTTATTGTTTTAAACACAAAGAAATAACTGATTTGAGAAAATATCATATTCTGGGAAGGACTCTGACCACTGAATAAGTGAAGGAGCTTTTCCGGGCATCTGTCTGAAGTTCAAACAAAGACTTTGAAAACTCACACTAAAAACATTAATGACTTTCGGAGCTAGATCACAAAAAGAACGCTTGATGAACAGCTGCTGGCGCTGTCATGATGATGATGAGCAGGAAGAAGACGATGGTAAGAGACAAAGACGGCACTATTTGTATCGGGTCAATAGGAGCTGTGTCCACGGTCAAAGCATCCGTCTGTCTGTCTGTCTCTTCTGAAGCCATCACCTTCCCTCGGGCCACCTCTGTCATCAGACTGAGGTCCTCTGTCATGTGGCTGTGATCCGGTTACAAATGGACAGAAATCAAAAAAGTACTGGACCTTCTCAAACCATTACTGAGTCACAGACGCACATTAAGAACCACTGTGTTCCCATAGGGGGCAGCACTACTTGACCCTGTTAAATATTTACTGCCATTGCCAGCGCTCAGCGTGCTCCTCACTGCAGACCTCAATAACACACTGTCCTTTGTGCTCGCTGATCTCACAAAGCCATATAAAAACTAAGCAAATGAAGATGGGTAAGCCTAATTCTGAACAAAGTTAGTACAATAAAAAAAACAAAAAAACAATTCAATTAGTTTGCAAATCTCACAAAGCTATTTTTAAACACAATATACTCTAAATCAGTGTTTCCCAACCAGGGGTACGAGGACCCCTAGGGGTATGGAAGCACTTTGCAGGGGGTACTTGAAATTATTTGATCATTTATGTGAAAAAGCATGAGAAAATATTTGCAATCTTCATATTAAACTATTGAAATGTATGAAAAACAACCTAGGTCAAGTGTCTTTTTTTATTTTATATATATATATATATATATATATATATATATATATATATATATATATATATATATATATATATATATATATATATATATATATATAATGTTTTTGAAATTTTGTTTAAAAAATATATGTTAAAATAAGGAAATTAAGAACAAAATATTAGTGAAATAAAAAGTTCAGTAAAATAATTTGAGTTTATATTGTAATTTTTTATTTTAATGGGAAAACAGATAATTGTTTTGTTTTGTTTTCATCTTGATTTTGATTTTCCAGAAATGTAGGAGAATTTGCATTTACAATAAAGTAAGTATACAATATCTTTGCACTAATAAACGCAGTACTCATGGTAAAATAAAAGGCCCAGGGGCTACATAAGACAACAAAGGCTGGGAACCACTGCTCTAAATAATAATCAGGTGTTGAAATATTTTACCATTTCATAAAAAATTATATCTCTAGTTTTTATTTGATGGCAGCAACACATTTCATAAAGGCTGGAACAAGGCAACAAAAGATCCATTCCAACTTTTGTGAGATTTGTTGTTTATGTTATGATTATGATTATCATTAGTATTATTATATATTTTTTATTTTATTTATTTTTTTATTTATTTATTTATTTTGAGCAAGTGAGTAGTTAATGGTGTGCAACCAACAACAAAACACAATATATATATATATATAATATACAATATGCTTTGATGAGATTTGTAAACCATTGCATTGTATTTATTTATTTTTTTACAATAAACACAGGAGACACAAACATAAACAAACTACAGATAATACACAACAAAAATAAGTAAAAGTGGTAGGAAGAGAACAACAACAAAAAAACACACAAAAAAAAATAAATAAAATAAAATACAAAAAGTATTGTTGAAAATCTTAAGGGCATAAACAATAATATTCTTTCAAACAAATAAAATTAGAAAATATCACTTCTAAGGGGAAACTGGAGACAACAGGACTCTTTCCTTTACAGCAGACAAAAAAGGATTCCATTGTTTATAAAATGCGTTGGTTTGTCCTCGCAAAGAGAACTTTATCTTCTCCAGTTTTAAAAAGAAAAGTAGATCATGCCCCCATCGCACAAAGGTGGGTGGCAGGGGATCTTTCCACCTAAAAAGAATAATACAACGGGCCAAGAGAGTGGCAAAAGCAATAGAATCTAAGTCACTTTTGGCATTGTATTTATTTACATTGTATGCATTGTTCTTACTTTTCCAGAACTTGGTTTGTGTGCTGTTTTTCTCTGTGCTACCTTAACAAATGCCACAATTTTTCAAATCTCAGTGGAGCATTAATGAAGATGTAGCAGCTGACATTAACAAATATATGTCCATAATATGTGTAGGACTCAATTACCCCAGCGACACAGTCAATTGTTTGGATAATGTGGAGAGAAGTCATGCATGTATGACGGCCTATATGTTCTGTGTGTGTTTGTGCATGTGTGTGTGTGTGTGTGTGTGTGTGTGTGTGTCGTGGGGGGGGGCAGGCGTTCCCCTAAGGGATGACACTGAGGCCTCTCTATTGTGTTTAACCCTTGACCTTTCAGAGTCAATGCACTGAATATGTCTAGACCATTTACTGATCACAGCGGTCAGGAGAAATGAAGCCTGCCCCGGGACATTTCTGACTGAAGATTAAAAAATTATAAAAGAGGAAAGAGTGTGTTTGTTCCTGGTGAGGGCCAGGCTCAGATGCAATTCCTGTCCTGAGTTTAACCCTCAGGCCCCAGCTCCTTTTAGGGATTTTCAAATGTATTTTTTGCTCTCATTTTGGCATTTCTTATGCTAAGGTGATGACAAAGATGTTTAATAATACATTTTCTACTGTCTGGACAAAAAAAACAACTCTCTCTCTTCCTCTCTTAGCCTTTAAATCTCATTGACTTATATTAAAATCACTTATTTTCACTCTGCTGCCATTACAATACAGAAATGTTAAATCATGTTAATTCCTCTGTCAGTCAGAGGCTAAAAAATACACAAACAAAAACATCACCACCAGATCCACCATTTTCTCAGTGCATCGTGGGAAATAATTCCTTTTAATTCCATTGGATAACAGTGAGTGTAGCCCCGCCTCTTAGGGCTTTAAGAGGAAGAACCTGAGTTTCAGACCAAAGTAAAAATGGATTAAATCAGTGTTAGGACTAATCAAAAACCTATCTAGGACTGGTAATCCCTGCACCAACAAAAAACACTTTTGCATCTTTAAATATAAATAATGCATGTTTTATTTACAAATATGTGGGAATTATGTGAACAAACTGCATTTAGAGGGTTAAAAATATAAAAATGAATTCACTTTTGCTCTCTGTGATGAGGACGGGGTAAAAGATCAAAAAACAAACAAACAAAAAAGGATTTTTCTTCATGTTTTATATTTTTAATGTGACCCAGTGACCTAAAAGAGCTTTAAGAGGAAGAGCGTTGGCCTGAGGGTTAATGATGAGCTGCCGCATGTATAGCACAGGCCTTAGAAGTTAAAATGTAGTAATTGCAAAATGTTAATGGTAGCTTCCAAAATGGACCAGCACAAATCTGTGTTTTCTGTTTAGGGAAACCGAGAGTTCCTTAAGTATTTTCCATTAGGACTTAAAGGGTGCTTATGGATCACAGGAAGCACTTGTAAAGGGCCTAGACATCGTCGAAAATGCAAATAGATGCCATCTGGGAATAGCCACTTTTCTTCAAGTGTTAGGGTCTGGAGAGCCTGAAGGAGGAGGCGCTGGCATAAGGCAGAATGAAATATGGTGGCTACTGGTTAGACCTTTTTGCCTTAGGGATGCTCTTTAGGGCTCTTATCCCGTCTCATCTCTATTGTGGCATGTTGTGTATCCTGGACCAGTCAATAACCCCACTCCCCTCCTGAGGTGCACCCTGCTAAAACATGCATGAGTCTCTGGGCTGGGAATGTGCCACTGGAGGCCTTCGGGGTGGTGGAATATCTAAAAGCTAAGTGAGCCCATCTCGGCAGGATTAGGTCGAAGGGTTTTCCAGCTCCCTCCCTAATATGGCTTTCCTGTTCCTGCGCTCATCTGCTTCCAGGAACTCCTCCTTCCCAGCCAGACATATGCTTCATAAAGAAGTCCTAAAGCCTTAACCCTCAGGGCAGGTATATCCTAAGATCAATCGCATTTTCTGTAATCACTGAATTTCCCACCACCATTGTTAAAAGATTATATTTGTGACAATGTGCAATCCCACCATGTGCTGTAAAGAAAATTAATTACCATCGGATAAGCTCTGGACCCATCAGTGTTGAATTAAAACAAGTCTCTCTGTGTGGGGGTGGGGTAAATGTATCGTACAAGAGCTTAAAGAATGTGAAAAGAGAAGCAAGGATTTAGGGCAATGAATGTTTGATGAGGCCAAATGGGCCCTTGAGTGACCCAGCTGTCGGGGGCCAGGTGAGCTTTTAGGAGAAAAAAAGGGCCCCTCAACAAAATAATAATGATGATAAACATAATAATGAGACCTTTAAAGCATGTTATACTTTTTAACACAGGCAAAAGTGTGCAGACAGACAAAACAAGCCATGTGAAGGGATGTTTTATTCACGTTGTTGGTCTATAGCGCAATTATTTCCATCACATTCAGGTCTGGGTGATAGGAGATAGATTGTCAGCTAGAGGCGATGTAAATAGGCCCACCTGCTTTCCAGCACAGTGTCTTTAACATTAAAAGCACAATGGATGTAGACAGGAAGACGCCAGAGCTACTCCTCTAAGATTTTTTAAACATTATAATTATTATTAAAAAGAAGCCCTAATTCACATTCTTCCCACCGCTTGTTTAAAACGTTCCCAACATGTCTGAGTTTTAATGGGTTACGTCTCTGCAGATATGTGTCCTCCTTCTGTCTCCATCACAAAAACTAACGCTAAGTGAATACGGCGCACATACATCCTTGTTTGAAGTGCCGTCATTATGGTTACCAGATGCACTTATGGCTTTTTAGGCCCATTGATTGGCACAATCAATACGTCATCTTAGAAAGTTTGGAGACACTGCATTACGGCTCGCAGATGCTCTTAAAGCCTTCAGCAGTCGTTTGTATGGAGATAGCTGCTGGTTCATTATGTTAATGGTCAGCAGCAGGTGGCTTGGGCGGTGGATCTGAATGCCTTATGGCTACTTTCAGTTTTTTTGAGCACCCCGCCTCTTCTTCTAACTCAGCTTTTTTTCTTAACAGGCACTCAACAATTATTTCCTCCTTCCGTGTCTTGGCATTCACATCAGTCTCGTAAATACTGTGGCAATCATTCTGAAGACAACTGCCATCATCGGAATTACTGCAATCATATTGTGAAGCAGGGCACACGCAACGGCAAGATGTCAAATCTGTAATTATATTAAGTGCAACACAAAAGCGAGGAATGCATCATGTCAACATCTTTGTCAGGTTTACACAGGGATCAAGCCTTATTTATTAATACACAAGAAGAAATGTAGACAAGTGGGACCAATGTCGAATAATCTCCCACTCATTTAAATATATACACTGTCAAACCAGCTATGTTACATCTTGGCGTGAATTTCAGAAGCAGCATTCTTATATAATTTTCAGAATTTCAAGAGCCGTAATCCTTAAAACACTCATTTGAGCAGTGTGCTTCGCCGCAGATAAGCTGTGTTTGCTGTGCTATCTTCAAACTGGCTGCCAAACGAAACCTCGCAGGTCAGACTGAGGCAGGTGACGTGAGACTGAACGGCTGAACAATGGGATGGAGCCCGTCCCCAGATAAGAGAATTAATATTGATTGCACATGCATGTAAGACAGATTGTGTCCATTACTGCAGACATAGCTTTGCTCTGTGGGTTTTGATTGAGAAGCTTGGACTGAAGTCGTGCTTTTAGTTAAGAATATCAACAATTTTGTCTTCTCAACACAGCGCCAATATTTTTATTTGTTCATTTTGATTGAGTAAAAGTACAAACGTATTGAGTGTAATGTTTACTTCAGTGCTACTGCCTGTACTAGTATTGCTACCTCTACTACAACTATCACTACTACAACTGCTATCACTATTATCATCATCATCACTGCCACTCCTTCTATTACAGTTCACTTTGCCACCAAGGTCCAGTGGTGGAATGTAACAAAGTAAAACTACTTAGTTGCTTTACTTAAGTACATTTTTCATGTATTTGTACTTTACTTGAGTACATTTTTCAAGAGGTACTTTTACTTCACTACATTTTAGAGCAAGTTTCTGTACTTTTTACTCCACTACATTTCTGAGTTGGTTTGAAGTACAGAGTATTTTGAGTTTTAGTTAAAAATCCTGTGTTTCTGTCATGGTCTCATTGTAGTACACACAGTACTTAAATATAACAGATGCAGTAAAGTAGTACTGCTTTAGAAACATCAGAATAATAAAGAGCTCAGAGACAGATTCAGTCTCTTCTCCTGCAGCAGTTTGTTCATTTCATCTGGAATCAGCAAAATCCCTCACTACTTTTACTTAAGTAGAAATTTCAAGATGATACTTTACCTTTACTTGAGTGAATGTTTGCTTTATCTGTTCTAAAATAAAGAAATTGAGTACTTCTTCCACCACTGCCAAGGTTAAACAAGTTAGGTAAAAGTATGCAGTTACTTAGTGCCTCTTCTTAGCAAGTGGAAAATCAGACATTATGTCCGGCTGACTCAAAAAGCTTGAGATTACATAAAATTGGTACATAAGCATTAAAGGAAAGCTGTTTCTTACAGTCCAAATACAGCTACAGACATCCTATTACAGTAACCTATCCTTAGATAAGGCAAAAAGTAAATAGAAGCACTGGCACATTCAGCGTGGAATCCAAATATAGAAATGTGTAGCGTGTGCATGAGTGAGAGACAGACAGACAGCGAGTGCTAAGAGCTAGAACTGTGGGAGTGTTTTACAAGCTCAAAGTCCTGCGCTGGCTCCTCTAATTCAGCGCACACATCGCACTTTCTGCAGATCAATGCTCCCCAGTGCCGGGCGTATACAGCCTCTCTCACACCCACACGCACATACACTCAGACTCAAACATATTCACACTCAACCTGCTTTATCCTCCGTCTACTCCCGCACTGGTTTTGGTGGATACTGCTCTCATGCCCGTTTCCATTTTTGTTTTTTTTTGTCTCTTTCCATTGCAACCTGCTCTCTGAAGCCCTGAGCAATTACTCATCAGGACTCTAGAGAAGGGTGAGAATGGAAGGAGCAACCGCAGAAAAAAAAGGACATGTTAAAGGAGAGAAACGCCAGTGACGAGCTCAGCAGAAGTCTCAGCTGGCTTCTGGAAAAGGTGGGCAAAGAGTCAGCAAGAATTAAGCTTAAGAAGAGTGATTCAGACATTGGTTGTTATTATTTAAATCTTTTTATTGCTATTATCCGTTATAAACATTGGCAATGTTCATCAAAACAGTAATACCCCAAGATCCCACTCCATCCCATCCTCCATCACCAGAAACCAAGTCCTCCAACCAAAACTACAAAGCTTAGAAGTCTTTTCAGAGTTTCTCTCTCTCCCCATCCGTCCTCGACTCGTACTTGCATGCATTGTGTTTATGTTTTATGGTTTTACAGACAGGTAAAGTCACTTAACACAGTTGTTGTTGTCAGAGTGGACTGTTGTTTTTAACGTACATCAGCCCACTTGGAAAGATTTTGAACCATTTTAACAACGTGTCTTACCAGTTTTATGCTAATGACACAGTTGTATTGCTCGTTCAGTGACTCTGAGTTCAACAAACTAAAGGATTTATTGGATTGTCTTTCTTGTATGAAGTTGTGGCCTGCTAGTAACTGTCTCCAACTAAACTCGAAAAAGACTGAAGCCCTAATTGTTGCCCCAGAAAACATAATCCCATCAATCTTTCAACACCTTGGTTCTCTGAGCTCCTGTGTCCAGCCCAGCATCAGAAATCTTGGGTCTGGTTTGTTAGATTTTTGGTCAGAAATTGTTTTTACCATCTAAAAAATATTGCAAAATTGAGGGCAATTTTATCAGACTCGGATCTTGAGATGGTTACTCATGCTTTTATTTCTTCTCATTTAGATTACTGTAACTCTCTTTTTAATTGTTTTAACAAATCTGCTCTTACTCGTCTTCAAATGTTTCAAAATGCTGCTGGGCTCTGTTTTGACCTTTTTAATTTTATTGATTGTATGTGTTTATTATTATGATTGCACTTTGTAAAGCCCTTTGTGATTTTATCTGTGAAAAGCGCTCTATAAATAAACTTTACTTACTTACTTACTTGTCTTGTCCTGTCTACCAGCGCGCTAGATTAAACATTAGGAACCGACACACGTGCACTTGCAAGGTCAAGGTCAAAATGTCCTGGTCTGTGGGAGTCTACTATGGTTGCATGCTGTTGTATAGGGGATTGGGAGGACACAACATCATTTATGTTTCAGTGAAGGCCATGTGTGTGAAGCAGCTGGGATATGAACACGACATGTTCAACAACATTTGTATAGACCGGCTCCTGCTGACCAGCTGCAGCTCCCAATGCCACACGATGTGCACAGTTTATAAATACAAGTAAATTCTCTGTAAGGGGAGTAGTATCAGCCTTCACTAAGCTCTCTAACCTGCCGGACTGATAAAGCCTTAGCACAGAGTTGCTAACGTTATATCAATCTGGAATGTCTCCATGTTTCAGTGGAATGTTTGGAAACGTCTGCCAGGTAGGGAAACACCAAACCTCTACAATAGATTTTGTTGTTTTTGTAAATGTTTGGCAGCATGATGTTGTTACCAAGCATCGCTAAAGGGTCTGGTTGCTGTCGGTGAACCTAGAACCCGCTCCACTCGCGCTGGTGCCACTACAAGATGGATTTTCATGACTTTGTGAACTTCTAATGACAATCCAGCAAAGTAATAAACAACTGTTTTAATGCTACCTGGTCACATAAAGCATTGCACATGAGAGACGTTAAGGATCAGGAATGTCACAAAAACAATGAATATGATGGCATTACAGTTACACCTTTTTGTTTAGTTATGTTTGATAAAATACAAATAAAGGGCTTTAAAAAATTAGAAAAAACAACAAGCAAGAGAGACTATGAGCAGAGACACTTAAAGCTCCTGTAAGCAGCAGCGCTCCTACTGGTTTAAAACAGTACTGCAGTCTAAATCAAAACAATGGTGTCTTTTCTGATTGGACGACCGGTGATGCAGTTTTAGAACCAAAACAAAAAATGTAAACATAAACAACTTGGGTATTATGTAAAATATATTTTGAATTGTTAATAAATCAACTGTGCCATTGTTATCAGTAAAACTAATATTGGATTTAAACTTGTTTACATCATATCTGGGACACATGTGGGTCATTTTTATGAAATTTAAAAAAATATATACTGCTCATAGCACCTTTACCATGAACTCGCACCACCACCACTACAAGAATTCATTAAACAAAAACCTACCACTGGCAGAAATACCAGGGCAACTACTAGAGGTGATTGTGAGGTTCCTTATAGACGTCCCACCTTCACACAGTCAGTCCTCTCAGTCAGAGGCTGGAACATCTGGAACAACATCCCTCACACAATCAGAGAATCTCCTACGTATACCACCTTTAAAACTCACCTTAAAAATGGTTCAAATCTAATCAACACTGCTCCCATTAGAGACTGTTCAGACCTCATGTTCCATGATACAGATAACGTATGTAGCATGTGCCTATGGTTGTCTGAACAGACTCATATTTACTGTTGTTGAGCGGTGCATACATATACGTATCATATACTGTATGTAGGCTTGCACCGCATACATTAACCCTGCAATCTATACTGTTACTGTTTCTTACTGTCACTGTCTATGTAAATATGTAAATATGTATGAATGTTTTAGGACCCGAGGGCACTCTGTAAACTCCAGTGTCTTGGTCGTCTCTGAGCGGCAGGAGACGACCAACACACGTGGATCGAACTGGCTTTAAACTAAATTAACTTTATATTTATTAGAGAACTACAGCACTTTAAAATTACTGTATGCACTTTAACCACATATGCACTTTATAAATAGGCACTTTAGATCCCGTGGAATGTGACATTTGTATGACTTGTTGAATTTTGTTTAATTGTTGTTTGTCTTGTCCTGTCTTAAATGTCAAGGGACGACTAATGAAAATTAGCTGTATGCTAACTTCGGCGCATTTACACATGTATTTTTTTACTGGTGTTCATTAATGTGCATTGTTCCATTTAAATAATAAATAAATAAAATCAAATTTAAACCCAGCAGTATAGCAGTATAAACATACAGCCTCTGTGTGACATAAAGCTGAGGACCTGCTGTGTGAGGTTTGTCTCAGACCTGTTTGGCTGCACTGCACTACATTTCAGCTTTTTCCAAAAAGCCACTGTGATTGGCTGACACTGATCCAGCAATTACTGTGAGATAGAAAAGCTGCTTTGCAAATGTGTCAATGAGTACTTTCCTGCCTTGTCTTCAGTTCATCTTACAAAAATGGTCTGTTAGAGTATTAGTAACATGATGAAACCTGTGTGTATGCAGTGAAAGCGGTGATTGTCCCATGCCTCCTCAGTGCAGCCGTGTATCCGACGGTGTGTGTCGGCTCGATGCGCGCTCACACAGCCTCACCTCGGGCCTGCCGTCACCAGGGCAGGTCGGGGATAAGACCGCTCTCCAGAGCAGAGTGCTTGTGAATTGGTTTTGGCTCCAGGCTAAATCTCTTCACAGACACCTCTTCTTTTTCTCCACAAGACCAGAAAGAGGCTGCTTTCAGTCAAGCCTCACACAACACGTCCAATTCAGTGTGATTTGAGCCAGTCCTTGGCCAAAACACAGGTGCGAAAATGTCTCCACACACAAAACACACACAATATCACTCTTGCTCTCCTTCATTCTGCCTCTCCGCTATCTCATTTCCACAACCACAGAATAATTTTCAAAACAATAATGGACAGTTTTCCCCATCTATCCAGACCTGGCAGCTCATTCTTCCAGTACCAGAAAACAGATTAACCATAAACCCTTGCCCACTCACTCTTACCATTCCTGCATCCCCAAGCCTCCCTGCCACAACAATGACTGCTGCAGAGTCTATCAGCAGCACCGGGGCCCCTGATTACACTACTGCTTATTGCTAATTAAACACTGTACTAGTGGCTGTATACAGAAAGCTACAAACCCCCTCCTCCACTGGCACGCTGCCTTCTTTCCCCTTTTCCCTGCTATAGATGAAGGACGCAGGTGGCACAATTGGCAGTAATGTGTTGTAATTGTTGGCAGCGTTGCCCGGGTAAAGATATGTAGCGCAGAGCAGGAGTTGGCTCGTCACATGAGACGGGACGGGGGTGGGACGTGGAGGACTACTGCAGAAAGGAGAGAGGTGACTGCTAAAAATAAAAGAGGAGAAAAAGTAGAAGTATTCTACTAAAAAAATTGGACATTTATATCAGTCAGGTACAATGTTGTTATGTCATGTTATGTCATGTCATGTCATGTTATGCTATGCTATGCTATGTTATGCTATGTTATGTTATGTTATGCTATGTTATGTGTTATGACCATGTGCCTCATATGAAGCCCCCAGTTTTCAATTTTAGTTTTCTGCTATGCTATGCTATGCCATGTTATGATGTGTTATGTTATGCTATGCTATGTTATGCTATGTTATGATATGCTGTTATGTTATGTTATGATATGTTATGTTATGTGTTATGACCACGTGCCTCATATGAAGCCCCCGGTTTTCAATTTTAGTTTTCTGCTATGCTATGCCATGTTATGTTATGTTGTGATATGTTGTTATGCTATGCTATGTTATGTATGTTATGCTATGCTATGCTATGTTATGCTATGCTATGGTATGTATGTTATGTTATGTATGTTATGCTATGCTATGTTATGATATGTTATGTTATGCTATGTTATGTTATGCTATGCTATGTTATGATATGTTATGTTATGCTATGCTATGTTATGCTATGTTATGATATGCTGTTATTTTATGTTATGATATGTTATGTTATGTGTTATGACCAGGTGCCTCATATGAAGCCCCCAGTTTTCAATTTTAGTTTTCTGCTATGCTATGCCATGTTATGTTATGTTGTGATATGTTGTTATGCTATGCTATGTTATGTATGTTATGCTATGCTATGCTATGCTATGTTATGCTATGCTATGTTATGTATGTTATGTTATGCTATGTTATGTATGTTATGCTATGCTATGTTATGTATGTTATGCTATGCTATGCTATGTTATGCTATGCTATGTTATGTATGTTATGTTATGCTATGTTATGTATGTTATGCTATGCTATGCTATGCTATGTTATGCTATGTTATGATATGTTATGTTATGCTATGTTATGTGTTATGACCATGTGCCTCATATGAAGCCCCCAGTTTTCAATTTTAATTTTCTGCTACGCTATGCTATGCCATGTTATGTTATGCTATGCTATGTTATGTATGTTATGCTATGTTATGTTATGATATGTTATGTTATGTTATGTCGTGTTATATGTTGTTATGCTATGTTATGTTATGTATGTTATGCTATGTTATGTTGTGTTATATGTTGTTATGCTATGCTATGTTATGTATGTTATGCTATGTTATGTTATGATATGTTATGTTATATTGTGTTATATGTTATGTTATGCTATGCTATGCTATGTTATGTATGTTATGCTACGTTATGTTGTGTTATATGTTATGTTATGCTATGCTATGTTATGTATGTTATGCTATGTTATGTTATGTTATGCTATGCTATGTTATGCTATACTATGTGTTATGACCACGTGCCTCATATGAAGCCCCCAGTTTTCAATTTAAGTTCTCTGGTCTGTGCTTTTATATTGATTTTCTTTTGGAATACAATAATATTCATGATTTCAGAGTCAAAACTGCTGAATTTGCATATTTCCTGTTCAAATACACACAAACACGAAGTGCAGCAGCGAGCAGCCGAGCCTCAGATCCCTCATGAACTAGGCTGAGGCTGTTTCTGTCTCTCTTCACGTCTCCAATAGAATGTTTTCAGCCAATTTTAATATGTGCTCTAATTTTCCATAGTCAGGCTAATGTATTTAATATTTGTGTGATACATATTCTATACATATACATATAATCTATTTAATTTAATCGAGTCATTTTCAACAAAGCGGCACATTCTCCATAATGATACATACTATCGCTACACTACAGCTGCTGTGGGACTCTGTTGAAGTCTTTGCCGTAATTTTTCCACCTATATTATCTTGCACTGCTGCTGTAGCCGTGCACTTGTCCCTGTGTCGCTGAAATGTGTTCACTTAATCATGTGTTACTAACGTTACAGCAGCCACACCACACTCGAGTCCCCTAGAAATCTGGGATACTATCATTTCTGGTTCTCCTGGTTTCTCTGAGCGCAATGCAAACGTCATATCCAGAATACTGTCATAACCGGGATACACAGGTGCATGTCTTTTATAGGATGACCAGATGTCCCTGTTTAACCGGGACAGTCCCAGTTTAGGCTCCTTGTCCCATGTCCTAACACATATCTGTAAAAACACTCATATGTCCCAGTTTTCAACAAACTATGTCCCAGCTGTCCCTTTTTGAACCAAAAGAGATGCATAGGAAACAAAAAATATGAATCTAAAGACTTTTGTCATTAAATTATATATATCTATAATGTAAATTATGTTGAATGGTTATTAAGGGGTGGGACCAAATAAGTTTATACTTCCACCCACTCCTTTTCGGACATGTATTTATATGTATATAATAACATATGTAATAATACGTATTAACATACAGTGCATTATGTCCTCTGGAAAGACTGCCTGCATCAGATTCTTTTTGTTTGTTTTGGTTTTGTTATAATTATTGTCTTTATTGTCTATTTACGTTTTATCTGCATGTTTGAAATTAAAAAAAATATATATTATTTACATAGTCCTTATTTTTGTTAATAAATTGCCATTAAACTTCAAAACTTAAGCCCTAGCGACATCTACTGTAATTACATGACAGAAAATTGTATGAATTTCTAAAGCTTTTGTGAGTTTAAATGCACCGTGATGAGTGGGGAAAAAAAATGTGCGTCCCAGTTTTTGGATCTAAAAATCTGGCCACCCTACTCTTTTATCCCTTGTCAAACTTGTCACTTCAATCCTTACGCTTGCCCATTTTTCCTCAGCAGATTTGAAAACAAAAACCACCCAAATATAACCCTAAGATGATGAAAAGATAATGTTGGTGCATTTAAAGAACAGTAAATATAAGTCTTGCTTGTCTGAAAATGCTAAAAGCGTCTGATACCAGAGTGAATCCCAGAGCTCAGTCCTTAAACAGAGGTGCAGAGACAGTTTCAGAGTGAGTGACTCAGCAGCTCCGCTCCGTGAGACAGAACCTGTTCCACTCATGGACAGATGCTGCTGTCTTCCCTAAATCAGATGGAGAGGCAGGATGACAGCACAGAACACGCTGTGTGCTGCCGTCAGACAACAGGCACCAATAAAACAGACATTCTTCAGCACCGGCACTGTTCTACACAAATATAGAACAGCATTCATTAGAGCAGCACAATGAACTGCAAATATCAGCAAATGCAAAATCTGTATTGCAAGAAACAAAATAGATTGCAACAAAGTTAAGGTCTTCCATTTACTATTTTACACTGTCAAATGTTTTTTTTTTTTTTCCTGTAATTGTCTTAAATTAAACTGCAGTGTGACCAAATAGAAATGAGATGATTTAATCTGATTTCTCAATTTAGTCCTGGGTTCAAATTGATTATATTTAGATTTTGAACCAGTTCACTCATAAATACAGAGAGTTCTTCTGCTTCACTTGAGTTAAACTTCCTGTCAAGTATAATACAATATATCCAAATATCGCCAGTCATGTTGTTATCGCATTATTCACAAAATATTAAAATAAAAGGTTGCAAAAACACAAAGCAACAGGATCCTGCACCATTTTCGAGTTGAGAATCTCAAGTTTTGAACAACTAAGATTTTTTGTTCACTTTATTTGATGTTTATATGCCTAAAAACTTAAAAATTTACTCAGTTTCATAATTTTTTTATCTATTTTAATCATCTTACAGCCAACTTACTATCCATTGTTCAGAGGAAGTATTATAATTGATAAAAAAAAACTAAATGTACTAAATTTAACAAAGGAATAATGCTTTTTCTAAATAATGAAGAGTAAGTTAGCTGATAAAAAATAATGATAGTGAGTAAAACATACATTTTTTAGACATATGAACGTCAAATTAGGTGAAAAACTTTACATTTTGAGTTGGCCCCAAAACTCAAAAATCTTGAGGGATCCTATTGCCTTGAGTTTTTGAGTTTTCATGTTTTGTTTTTTCTTCTTTTTACAGTGTAGTTAACACATATTGCATATTTTTCCAATATCGTGCAGCCCTGGCATCTATCCAGCAGCAGCGTTTTTAACTTTTGAACTGAACAGAAATCAAAGTGGGTTGCTGTCACACAGTACGACTCTATTCCCCGCGGTAACCACACGCCCAAAAAATATTCCCAGACAGATTATGAGAAACATGTTAGGCTCTGATAATAGTGGCCCCCATAGAGACTGGAAATGAACTGTGATCACACTTTCATGCTCCGAACGCTCCGAACGCTCCGAACGCTCCGAACGCTCCGAACGCTCCGAACGCTCCGATTGCTCCGAACGCTCCGAACGGCAGCAGCTGAAGCCGAATGCACGGAGCTTATCTGCGAAGGCCGGGCCTGCTCCACGTGAAGCTGACGATCGCACCTTATCATCTTTATCTTTTAGGCCACGCCCCCACGCCCCCCGCCAGGGCATTTACACGCATTTTAACCCACCCCCTGCTTTTTTATGACGCACTGGAGCACTTCTACAAGACATCTGGCCACATCTGCGGCAGGCGGAAACTTTGACAAGAAGCCGGCGTAAAAAAAAACTAAAAAAAAACAAAAACTGCAGCGATAGGAACACACATGGCAAGGCGCCGCTGCTGCGTTACCACGGCAACTGTGAAGTGAGCTTAGAGTGATGGAGTCTCAAGGTTATTCAATTTATTCATGTTTTAATAATATTTCTGCCTATAAAAGGAATATTATGTCTCCTGTAAGTAAGATGTTAACACGTATCGGTTCCAGTGTTCTTATGGAAATGAAATGCACAGATTATATTTAGCAATGCGTTGATGAGGCCTAATTTCATTCTATTTCTAGCTTGTCCTACATAAGACGGGCAGGACTGGTCAAACCTGCTATTTTCTTCTTTATACTACAAAAAACATACAATAAGGGCAGTGTTAAAACAAAGAAATCTCAAAGAATCTCATTAAGTTTGTATGTGTGCAGTCAAACCTGACCAGTACCATTTGTCACTGGTTCCCAACTTTTTTGGTCTTGTGTACCCCCAGGAACTGGATTAGACCTGGTTTAGACCCGACTTAGGCTTAGTTTAGTTCTAGTTTTACCTGGTTTAGACCTAGATTTTTCCTGTTTTAGTTCTAGTTTTATGTCTTGTTTAGTTCTGGGTTTAGTCCTGGTTCATTTCTTGTTTAGCTCTAGTTTTATATCTGGTATAATTATGGTTTTAGTCCTGGTTTATTTCTTGTTAAGTTCTGTTTTGTATCTGGTTTAGTTCTGGTTTTAGTCCTGGTTAAGTTCAGGTTTTGTTGCTGTTTTGTCCTTTTTTAGTATTGCATTTTTCTGTGTGTTTT
Organism: Bostrychus sinensis; assembly: GCA_020698575.1. NCBI lineage: Eukaryota > Metazoa > Chordata > Actinopteri > Gobiiformes > Eleotridae > Bostrychus > Bostrychus sinensis. The sequence goes on from CM036239.1 coordinate 3,900,560, forward strand.
AGTCTTTGACAGCTAAATATTTTCTGAGAGGGTTCTTTAAAAAACTACTTGGATTTATTTTATATCTCCAAGAATTAAAAAAAAAAAAAAGCTATCTTTTTATTTTAAACTTTTGAAACTTAAAGAACTTAAAATGAAAGATGAGCTCAGGTGATGAAAAAGAAGTGAAAATGCTCAAGAATAGTAGAATTTTTTTTTTTTTTTTGTTTCCAATTATTTTGTTTTTGTTTATTATTTAGTTTTATATTTATATTGTTATATTGTTATTTTATATTTTATTTTAAAGACAGGCAGATTATTACCTATTTAATTTTGAATTTGAGTTTCACCAAAGTATTTACAATAATCTATTTAATGTCTTTGTACTAATAAAGAGATATTTTTTAATTACAATTTGGAAGAATTATCAATGCATATGAGTGAGGGGGGTACTCATGATGTGACAAAAAAGCCCAAGGGGGGTACACGAGACAAAAAAGGTTGGAAACCCCTGCCCTGAGCTGTCTTTGTCTCAAACTGAATCTTGTGGGCACTGACACTGACTCCGCTTAAGGTCCATATTTAGATTAAGTAATCAGTATTTAATAAAAGGACAAGAGTAAATCCTGGAGTGTAGCGGTGAGAGGCTGCAGGTAAAGCTAATGCTAATGCTACGCTACAGCTTCTGTTTCCTGTTTAGTCCCAGCTTTCTGTGCAGTATATATTCTGTGTTGTGCAACTGTACTGACCCTACATTTAAACAGCTCACTATATAACATCACTGGTTTGGCTCATGTTAATATAATGTTAAAAATAAATGCAATGTTTGTTTTACAAAGTAAGAGCCCCGCGGTGCCGTCTAAAACCGGAAACAGCTGTTGCTAATAACTGCTGATAACCGCTAGCTTGTTAACAGCGCTTTGACCGTTTTCTCTTGAATTAAGAACGTTTTTATCAGTCACAAAGCCACCTTAACTTTGGCCAAAAAGATGAGAACAAGCAAAACATGCAGCAATACTCTCTGTGTACTCTCTGTGTATCCTCTGTGTACTCTCTGTGTACTCTCTGTGTACTCTCTGTGTATCCTCTGTGTACGCTCTGTGTACCCTCTGTGTACTCTCTGTGTACTCTCTGTGTACTCTCTGTGTATCCTCTGTGTACGCTCTGTGTACCCTCTGTGTACCCTCTGTGTACCCTCTGCGTACTCTCTGTGTATCCTCTGTGTACGCTCTGTGTACCCTCTGTGTACCCTCTGTGTACTCTCTGTGTACTCTCTGTGTACCCTCTGTGTACCCTCTGTGTACTCTCTGTGTACTCTCTGTGTACCCTCTGTGTATCCTCTGTGTACCCTCTGTGTACTCTCTGTGTACCCTCTGTGTACCCTCTGCGTACTCTCTGTGTACCCTCTGTGTACTCTCTGTGTACTCTCTGTGTACCCTCTGTGTACTCTCTGTGTACCCTCTGTGTACCCTCTGTGTACCCTCTGTGTACTCTCTGTGTACTCTCTGTGTACCCTCTGTGTACCCTCTGTGTATCCTCTGTGTACCCTCTGTGTACCCTCTGTGTATCCTCTGTGTACTCTCTGTGTACCCTCTGTGTACCCTCTGTGTACCCTCTGTGTACCCTCTGTGTACTCTCTGTGTACTCTCTGTGTATCCTCTGTGTATCCTCTGTGTACCCTCTGTGTACTCTCTGTGTACCCTCTGTGTATCCTCTGTGTACCCTCTGTGTACTCTCTGTGTACCCTCTGTGTACCCTCTGTGTACCCTCTGTGTACTCTCTGTGTATCCTCTGTGTACCCTCTGTGTACTCTCTGTGTACTCTCTGTGTATCCTCTGTGTACCCTCTGTGTACCCTCTGTGTACCCTCTGTGTACCCTCTGTGTACTCTCTGTGTACTCTCTGTGTATCCTCTGTGTACCCTCTGTGTACCCTCTGTCTACCCTCTGTGTACTCTCTGTGTACCCTCTGTGTACCCTCTGTGTACTCTCTGTGTACCCTCTGTGTACCCTCTGTGTACTCTCTGTGTACTCTCTGTGTACCCTCTGTGTACCCTCTGTGTACCCTCTGTGTACTCTCTGTGTACCCTCTGTGTACTCTCTGTGTACTCTCTGTGTACCCTCTGTGTATCCTCTGTGTACCCTCTGTGTACTCTCTGTGTACCCTCTGTGTACCCTCTGTGTACCCTCTGTGTACTCTCTGTGTACCCTCTGTGTACCCTCTGTGTACCCTCTGTGTACCCTCTGTGTACTCTCTGTGTACCCTCTGTGTACTCTCTGTGTACTCTCTGTGTACCCTCTGTGTATCCTCTGTGTACCCTCTGTGTACTCTCTGTGTACCCTCTGTGTATCCTCTGTGTACCCTCTGTGTACTCTCTGTGTACCCTCTGTGTATCCTCTGTGTACCCTCTGTGTACTCTCTGTGTACCCTCTGTGTACTCTCTGTGTATCCTCTGTGTACTCTCTGTGTACCCTCTGTGTACTCTCTGTGTACTCTCTGTGTATCCTCTGTGTATCCTCTGTGTACCCTCTGTGTACTCTCTGTGTACCCTCTGTGTATCCTCTGTGTACTCTCTGTGTACTCTCTGTGTATCCTCTGTGTACTCTCTGTGTACCCTCTGTGTACTCTCTGTGTACTCTCTGTGTATCCTCTGTGTATCCTCTGTGTACCCTCTGTGTACTCTCTGTGTACCCTCTGTGTATCCTCTGTGTACTCTCTGTGTACCCTCTGTGTATCCTCTGTGTACTCTCTGTGTACTCTCTGTGTACCCTCTGTGTACTCTCTGTGTATCCTCTGTGTACTCTCTGTGTACCCTCTGTGTACTCTCTGTGTACTCTCTGTGTATCCTCTGTGTACCCTCTGTGTACTCTCTGTGTACCCTCTGTGTACTCTCTGTGTATCCTCTGTGTACTCTCTGTGTACCCTCTGTGTACTCTCTGTGTACTCTCTGTGTATCCTCTGTGTACCCTCTGTGTACTCTCTGTGTACCCTCTGTGTACCCTCTGTGTATCCTCTGTGTACCCTCTGTGTACCCTCTGTGTACTCTCTGTGTACTCTCTGTGTACCCTCTGTGTACTCTCTGTGTACCCTCTGTGTACTCTCTGTGTACTCTCTGTGTACCCTCTGTGTACTCTCTGTGTATCCTCTGTGTACGCTCTGTGTACCCTCTGTGTACCCTCTGTGTACCCTCTGTGTACTCTCTGTGTACTCTCTGTGTACTCTCTGTGTACCCTCTGTGTACTCTCTGTGTATCCTCTGTGTACGCTCTGTGTACCCTCTGTGTACCCTCTGTGTACCCTCTGTGTACTCTCTGTGTACTCTCTGTGTACCCTCTGTGTACTCTCTGTGTACCCTCTGTGTACCCTCTGTGTACTCTCTGTGTACCCTCTGTGTACTCTCTGTGTACCCTCTGTGTACCCTCTGTGTACCCTCTGTGTACCCTCTGTGTACTCTCTGTGTATCCTCTGTGTACGCTCTGTGTACCCTCTGTGTACCCTCTGTGTACCCTCTGTGTACTCTCTGTGTACTCTCTGTGTACTCTCTGTGTATCCTCTGTGTACCCTCTGTGTACTCTCTGTGTACTCTCTGTGTATCCTCTGTGTATCCTCTGTGTACCCTCTGTGTACCCTCTGTGTACCCTCTGTGTACTCTCTGTGTACCCTCTGTGTACCCTCTGTGTACCCTCTGTGTACTCTCTGTGTACTCTCTGTGTACCCTCTGTGTACTCTCTGTGTACTCTCTGTGTACCCTCTGTGTACTCTCTGTGTACTCTCTGTGTACCCTCTGTGTACCCTCTGTGTACCCTCTGTGTATCCTCTGTGTACTCTCTGTGTACTCTCTGTGTACCCTCTGTGTATCCTCTGTGTACCCTCTGTGTACTCTCTGTGTACTCTCTGTGTACTCTCTGTGTACTCTCTGTGTATCCTCTGTGTACCCTCTGTGTACTCTCTGTGTACTCTCTGTGTACTCTCTGTGTACCCTCTGTGTACTCTCTGTGTACTCTCTGTGTACCCTCTGTGTACTCTCTGTGTACCCTCTGTGTACCCTCTGTGTACCCTCTGTGTATCCTCTGTGTACTCTCTGTGTACTCTCTGTGTACCCTCTGTGTACCCTCTGTGTACCCTCTGTGTACCCTCTGTGTACTCTCTGTGTACTCTCTGTGTACCCTCTGTGTACTCTCTGTGTACCCTCTGTGTACCCTCTGTGTACTCTCTGTGTACCCTCTGTGTACCCTCTGTGTACTCTCTGTGTACCCTCTGTGTACTCTCTGTGTATCCTCTGTGTACGCTCTGTGTACCCTCTGTGTACCCTCTGTGTACCCTCTGTGTACTCTCTGTGTACTCTCTGTGTACTCTCTGTGTATCCTCTGTGTACCCTCTGTGTACTCTCTGTGTACTCTCTGTGTATCCTCTGTGTATCCTCTGTGTACCCTCTGTGTACCCTCTGTGTACCCTCTGTGTACTCTCTGTGTACCCTCTGTGTACCCTCTGTGTACCCTCTGTGTACTCTCTGTGTACCCTCTGTGTACTCTCTGTGTACTCTCTGTGTACCCTCTGTGTACTCTCTGTGTACTCTCTGTGTACCCTCTGTGTACCCTCTGTGTACCCTCTGTGTATCCTCTGTGTACTCTCTGTGTACTCTCTGTGTACCCTCTGTGTATCCTCTGTGTACCCTCTGTGTACTCTCTGTGTACTCTCTGTGTACTCTCTGTGTACTCTCTGTGTATCCTCTGTGTACCCTCTGTGTACCCTCTGTGTACTCTCTGTGTACTCTCTGTGTACTCTCTGTGTACCCTCTGTGTACTCTCTGTGTACTCTCTGTGTACTCTCTGTGTACCCTCTGTGTACTCTCTGTGTACCCTCTGTGTACCCTCTGTGTACCCTCTGTGTATCCTCTGTGTACTCTCTGTGTACTCTCTGTGTACCCTCTGTGTATCCTCTGTGTACCCTCTGTGTACTCTCTGTGTACCCTCTGTGTATCCTCTGTGTACTCTCTGTGTACCCTCTGTGTACTCTCTGTGTACTCTCTGTGTACCCTCTGTGTACTCTCTGTGTACCCTCTGTGTATCCTCTGTGTACCCTCTGTGTACTCTCTGTGTACTCTCTGTGTATCCTCTGTGTACTCTCTGTGTACTCTCTGTGTACCCTCTGTGTACCCTCTGTGTACCCTCTGTGTACCCTCTGTGTATCCTCTGTGTACTCTCTGTGTACTCTCTGTGTACCCTCTGTGTATCCTCTGTGTACCCTCTGTGTACTCTCTGTGTACTCTCTGTGTACCCTCTGTGTACTCTCTGTGTACCCTCTGTGTATCCTCTGTGTACCCTCTGTGTATCCTCTGTGTACTCTCTGTGTACTCTCTGTGTATCCTCTGTGTACTCTCTGTGTACTCTCTGTGTACTCTCTGTGTACTCTCTGTGTACTCTCTGTGTACCCTCTGTGTACCCTCTGTGTATCCTCTGTGTACTCTCTGTGTACTCTCTGTGTACTCTCTGTGTACCCTCTGTGTACCCTCTGTGTACTCTCTGTGTACTCTCTGTGTACTCTCTGTGTACTCTCTGGGCTTGTTGTCCCACCGTGAGTACCCCATCATTCCTTTAATTGCAAATTTTTCAAAAAATAGTCATGGAGCGGCAGTGGTGGACTTAACTTCTCTACTTGAGTAAAAGTACAGATCCTACTGTTCAAATATTACTACAATACAAGTAAAAGTTGTCAAAGTCAAAGTACTTGGAAAAAAATACGCTTTTCACAGTGGATTTATTATTAAAACATATTTTCATACCTGCCTCTAAAGATGAGATGTCAAACTTATTCCACTTAAGTTTAATCCTTGTCTCCACAGTAGAATAAGAAAATGTTTGCACAGAATCAGGAAATGAGAAACACAGAAAACTTTGTTTAGTGTAAATCCATAAATGGAACAACCAGGGACTAAAGTCTAAACGTCCGGTGAAAACCTGGACTAAAGCAGCTCTGACCAAAGTCTAAACTGAGATGAATCTATGTTCAAATCTGTCCAAACAAAAACTGAAGGTAGGATTAAAACAGCCCTGAACCTGATCAATCAATGAAAATTAGTAACTGATTATCTTTAGAGAGCGAGTGCAACAAACAACGCACAAACGAGAAACTGCATGTTTTCAGTTTTACCACAATTTTTCAGCAGGATTTACTTCTACCTTTAAAGAAATGTAGTGGAGTAAAAAGAATTATATTTATCTTGGAGTAAAAGTAGTAAATACTTCTCAAGTAAAGTACAGATTCTCAAAAACTGTACTTAAATACAGTACTCAAGTAAATTTACTTCATTACTGTCCACCTCTGTAGAGTGGTCATCTGTGTTAGAAGTACAAGACATTTTATTCTTATTTTATTGTAAAAGCTGATTCTCCTGCATTTTTTGCTGTGAAAAATTAATTCAAGATACAAATAAATTCCCTTTAAAATACAAAAACACATATAAAAATAATAAAAATATAACAATATTAACTTCTATTACCTTTTATTTTACTATATTTTCAACTAAAAAACTAAAACTCATAATAAATTGACAAGAAAAATTAATGAAAAATAATCATCAGGCTTGTTCAAATAATATTTCTAGTAGTTTCACCTTCGTTTTAATCAATCATTTTTAATCAGTCAATCACACGTTTCAATAGTTTAATATGAAAAGATCGCAAATATTTTCTTCCGAGTACCCTCCTGTACAGTGCTCCAAGGGTCCGCGTACCCCTAGTTGGGAAACACTGCCACCTCCGAGGACAAAGATGGCGTTCTGTGCAGCTGCAACAACAGTTTTTTATTTATTTTAGTACACGGATAAGAAGTACCATAAACTAAAACTTCAATCACTCAAAATCTAGTCTCAAACTGTTTTTATCTTCGAAAAAATTCAAGATATTTCTGGCCTAATTAAGCAAACGCTAGTCAGGGCGCAGCAGACCATGAATTACTAAGACAGCCAACTTCACTGCGCTCTCTCCTCCACTCTATAAACTATTAATTGATCTCCAGGGAGCCTCAGTGTTTAAACTCTCCAGAAATATGGAGGAGGCAGCTGTAGCACAGGCTTTACCAGGCTGAGGGAGAGCCCAGAACAATGTGAGGAGCACAGTGCACAAACTCTCCATATCCTTTATATCTGTGTTTCCCAACCAGGGGGACGGGGACCACTAGGGGTCACACTGCAGGGGGGACATGGAGTTACATGATCATCTGTAGTGTGTTTATGTTTATGGCTTTGGAAGATTAAAATTAACCTAAATTAAGGGAATGCAACACTAAAGAAGGACTAAACCAGGACTAAACCAGGACTAAACCAGGACTAAACCAGGACTAAACCAGGTCTAAACCAGGACTAAAACAGGACTAAAACAGGACTAAACCAGGTCTAAACCAGGACTAAACTAGGTCTAAACCAGGTCTAAACCAGGTCTAAACCAGGACTAAACTAGGCCTAAACCAGGTCTAAACTAGGCCTAAACCAGGTCTAAACCAGGTCTAAACCAGGTCTAAACCAGGACTAAACTAGGTCTAAACCAGGTCTAAACCAGGACTAAACTAGGCCTAAACCAGGTCTAAACTAGGTCTAAAACAGGACTAAACCAGGTCTAAACCAGGTCTAAACCAGGACTAAACTAGGTCTAAACCAGGTCTAAACCAGGACTAAACTAGGCCTAAACCAGGTCTAAACTAGGTCTAAACCAGGTCTAAACCAGGACTAAACTAGGCCTAAACCAGGTCTAAACCAGGACTAAACTAGGCCTAAACCAGGACTAAACCAGGTCTAAACCAGGTCTAAACCAGGACTAAACTAGGTCTAAACCAGGACTAAACCAGGTCTAAACCAGGCCTAAACCAGGTCTAAACCAGGACTGAACCAGGACTGAACCAGGACTAAACCAGGTCTAAACCAGGTCTAAACCAGGACTAAACTAGGCCTAAACCAGGACTAAACCAGGTCTAAACCAGGTCTAAACCAGGACTAAACCAGGTCTAAACTAGGCCTAAACCAGGTCTAAACCAGGACTAAACTAGGCCTAAACCAGGTCTAAACCAGGACTAAACTAGGCCTAAACCAGGACTAAACCAGGTCTAAACCAGGTCTAAACCAGGACTAAACTAGGCCTAAACCAGGACTAAACCAGGTCTAAACCAGGACTAAACCAGGACTGAACCAGGACTGAACCAGGACTAAACCAGGTCTAAACCAGGTCTAAACCAGGACTAAACTAGGCCTAAACCAGGACTAAACCAGGTCTAAACCAGGACTAAACTAGGTCTAAACCAGGTCTAAACCAGGACTAAACTAGGCCTAAACCAGGTCTAAACCAGGTCTAAACCAGGTCTAAACCAGGACTAAACTAGGTCTAAACCAGGACTAAACCAGGACTAAACTAGGTCTAAACCAGGTCTAAACCAGGACTAAACTAGGCCTAAACCAGGTCTAAACCAGGACTAAACTAGGCCTAAATCAGGTCTAAACCAGGACTGAACCAGGACTGAACCAGGACTAAACCAGGTCTAAACCAGGTCTAAACCAGGACTAAACTAGGCCTAAACCAGGACTAAACCAGGTCTAAACCAGGACTAAACCAGGTCTAAACCAGGTCTAAACCAGGACTAAACTAGGCCTAAACCAGGACTAAACCAGGTCTAAACCAGGTCTAAACAGGACTAAACCAGGACTAAACCAGGACTAAATCAGGTCTAAACCAGGACTAAACCAGGTCTGAACCAGGACTAAACTAGGCCTAAACCAGGATTAACTAGGCCTAAACTAGGTCTAAACCAGGACTAAACTAGGCCTAAACCAGGATTAACTAGGACTAAACTAGGTCTAAACCAGGTCTAAACCAGGTCTAAACCAGGTACTAAACCAGGACTAAACCAGGACTAAACCAGGACCAAACCAGGTCTAAACCAGGACTAAACCAGGTCTAAACCAGGACTAAACTAGGCCTAAACCAGGATTAACTAGGCCTAAACTAGGTCTAAACCAGGTCTAAACCAGGACTGAACCAGGACTGAACCAGGACTAAACCAGGCCTAAACCAGGTCTAAAACCAGAGCTCAACCAGGAAAAAAAACGGTCTAAAACTAGAACTAAAACAGGAATAAACCAGAATTAAGCTAGGTCCAAACCAGACTAAAGCAGGTCTTAGGGCTACACAAGACCAAAAAGGTTTGGAACCACTGCTCTATATCCTCATCATTCAGAAATATTTGTCATTATTTCTATTTATCCTGGCTCGGGACTGGCACAAAAAGTATTTTGGATTAAAACATTCCATATAACTACTTAAAAACAAAAACAAAACAAAAAAACAGTATATAGCATGTCTAGCAACAACAACATTACTACTATTGTTAATTATAACCCTAATAAGTCTAAGTCTAATAATGCAATATTTGAAGATCACAAAATTTATAAAAGAAAACTAAGTCTTTGAGGTTATCAGCAGTGCTTTCTAACTCCCTGTAGTTCCATGATCTATTATTAATGCTGCTACAGTACCCCATCATTTAAATGCAGCCATGTTTGTGAAGATGGGATGAGCTTCATTAATAGTTAAGATTTGCAGTACTGTAAACTGTGTAACATGATCAGAGACAAACTTATATGTTCTTTTTTGGGGGTTTTTGATGATATTTTGGGTTTGAATCACTGTGGGCAAACTGGCAAATGTGACTTTTCTATGGATACATACGAAACTGGACAGGGTAAGGAGGTGAATCAAAAAAAAAAAAACGAAATTGTCTGTCTTCTTCAAGTTCATGTGTGTGTGTACATCAAACTAAGCGATACTTCAGGAGTTTGTGTTGTCCTCTCAGTGATTTGAAGGCTACATATCCATCGATCTTGGCTGTAATGACAGGGAGGCAGCGAAATGTGCCATGATGTAACAAACTGTAAACAAGCACAGTGGAACAAATCACTCAGCACAACGGAGAGCCCAGAGCCACAAGAGAGGACTTTCCTTGAGAGAGTTTGGTCACAACAGACTGTCTTAGGACCGGCCTGATTATGGAGCCCAGTTTATTTCTTGGATGAAGATAACTTTGGTTCATGTTGCTGAGCTGAAGGACTTGAGCATAAACGGCCAAGTTTGCAGCAAATGTTTACAATTTCACCTGCAACATGGAAAAAGCGAGATTAAAAATGTTGCAATTTGAAAAATGAAGGACAAAGATGATTCCTGGTTCATAAAATAGGACAGTGGCCCCAGGAGCGGGCTTAGTCCTGGATTGGAACTGGCGTAGTCCTGGTTTAGCCCTGGTTTGACCTGGTTCAGTCCTGGTTTAGTTCTAGTTTTAGATCTAGTTTAGTTCTGGTTTTACACATGTTTTTGTCCTGGTCTAGTTCTGGTTTATTTTTTGTTGAGTTCTGGTTTGAGTCCTGGTTTAGTTCAAGTTTAGCCCCTGCTTCTTTAGCATTTCATGTTTCTGTTAACTCTTGTTGTATCCTTCAGCACAGTCCTGGGTTAGTCCAGATTTAGGTTCATTTTAGTTTTTGACAGCCAAATATTTGGAAAGTTACTATAAATGATCAAATATTACTATATACTATAGGGCTGCAAGAAGGTTGGCGGTTCAAACCTTACTCCCATCATTGCATACTGTTGTTGCGTCCTTGGGCAAGACACTTGACCCTCTGATGTCTGTGAACACTGGTGTATGAATGTGTGAATGGTTCCTTGATGTAAAGTGCTTTGAGTACTCATGGAGGTAGAAAAGCGGCTGTATAAATGTGACCATTTATATTGGGGATACCCTAAATAATATTTAGACTTCAAATAAGATAAACATTGAAACTATTTGTGACCTCCTTACAACCTACGTTTGGCTCCTGACCCACTGTTTAGGAAATATTCCTTTAGGAGAATCAAGAAAAAAGTAATATTGTGGTGGGTGAATGTTTGTTTGTCTTTATCTGAAAATAACAATAAAAAATAATTAAAAAAAGATATTGTGGGAAAAGTCAGTTTATAGTCAAATTAATGATGATTATCTACTGTCATAATAGAATTGGAATAAATAAATGATTGAAATATTTCACTGGATCTATGTAATACTAATAAATGCATTTCACTTTTTGAACTGAGCTACTGATTTCCCACAATATTCTAATTTATTTATACATAAAAGGTGGCAAATGGAAAAGAGAGAAACACATAATGTAACACACACATTTAAACTGTGCTATGAATAAAAGAAAACACCCATCGTGCAGTGATCATGGAAAAGTCTAACAAACAATGCTCCATGACAGCACATGATCGGACAAGCCTGTGATTCATCAGCACCGATGGGAGAAGCGCGGGTGCCACAGCAATAAACAGCACAAAAGGAGTCCCCATAGATCACAGGGGAAACCTTGGCTGTGTGTTTGTGTTCGTGTGCTCACATGTTACTCTCTCTTATCATCACGCACATCCATCACAACAAGCCTCTGAATTATTCAGCGCTACAAAATAAAGGGACATCCCTGTACATGCCTGAGTATAAATGGCCTCATGAATGATGGAGGAGAGGACGGCAGGCCAAACGCGTCACCGTAGTCCGGGCTTCTCAGTTTCTTTGCTGTTTGACGAGGGCCCTGTCCCGGGACTCGCACTCGCACACTGACCCGAGGGCCAAGCGTGGAGTGTGTCCCAGTTCTCTTCAAAGTTTGAAACCACACTTTATCGCAAACTTCACTGCGCACTTTCAGTCAGTCTGGATCAGAGCGAAAGTATATTACCCATAATGCATTTCATTGTGATGTTTTCGAACAGCGCTGTTTGTTTCTTAGCGACTTAGCAGTGAGCGCTAACTGGCTAAAATGAAAAGTAACGTATAAAAGCTCAACTGATGGACATTTTAAATTTTAAACGAGTGTAACTATTGTCCAGGTAACAACTTTGTTAAAACATTAGACACGTCTGATGTTTCTGGGGCAAAATGATCCACTCTTCATCTTATGAACTTGTTTTTAACTTTCAGATAAATCCAGCAGCAGTTCAGCAAACACACTGCTAACAGACAGCGCTGTTTATGCTACCTGGTGACTTTCATAACGCGAGTGTTCACACTGCAAATTTTATCAATCTACCCAAGAGTTTTAATCTTAAATCTAGTTGTAAAATCTTGATTTTTTCGATTTTTACACTAAAAAACAACTGCATGTGTAAGCTTATTAAACTTGTTATAAGAAAAATATGCGTTTCCTTTCTTATTTAGTTTGTAAATCTAAAAATTTGTCATTTTATATGCAAAACAAGAAAAAAAGCTTGCAGACAACATTTAAGGACAAGAAAACTTCTTAATGTAAGAGTATTTTAGATGTGGCCATATTTCTTTTTTTTCTTGGAATAAGTAATTCACACACATTATCGAAAACCAAGAATTTATTTGAATACCGATGTTGAACAGGTCATACAATAGTAAGAGGAGTCTTATGAGATAAAAACTGATGAATCTTTTTAAGTTTTTACTGCAGTAACATCATCAAGATGATATTTTATCAAAACATACACACTGTTTTTGAAATTGACTGGATAATATGATGTATAATCAAGCATGTTTTCAGCATTTATAAACTCAGTGGCTTGAGCAAGATTGGGTACTACAATTTCATAAGCAAGAAGGTCTCTGTTAAAACACAGTGTCTCATAAACCTGGTATTCAAAGCAATACAATACATTGTTTACAACAAAAATGTTTTTATAAGTCCAAATGTAGGGATTTTTTCATTTGCAGAAATGATAATCAGAGACCTTTCACAAACGTATTTGTTACCACTGAGAACAAGCCACTTGACTCTAACTGCATGGTGTACATCTTCAATGCCCAAAAACTCTGTGACCTTTGTTCTAACATGTACAATACATTCATTCCTGTGTTATCCTACTTTTATTCTTTTGTCTGAGCTGAGGACAACGACAAATGCGTAGCAGCTGTAAGGCCAAAGCATGTTGTGTCTTAGTGCACACAATAGTGAGGCCATGGTGACCTCTTATAGATTAGAGCAAAAGTCTTAAGATATGTTTGTGACTCTGGGACACATGCTCTGTCCTGTGTATGTTTGGTATAAAACCTACCTTCTGCTAAGGGGAGAGGACACTCTGCATCTCTCGTTTGTGCTGTGTTCTCCTTGTGCACAAGTAAAATAAAAACGACTCACTGATTGATCCAGACACTGTCTTTTTGTCCAGTATCTCAATCTAAAATTTCCACAACAGTATACCTTAACCTTAACCTTAGAAAATGTGCGCCTCAACACAGTGTACAGTGCATGGTGTAGGGTGTTGGGACAGGGCCACTGTGCACAAGAAAACCTCCAAATGTACAGATAAGTGGATATTATACAAATCTTCCCCTTAGAGGGAGTCTCAGCACAAAGAAGCCGGGAAGTGTGCCAAACAATTTCTTTTAACAACAACAATAGCAGGGACTTAGAAAAAAAAAATGACTTTGTTTACTTAGAAAATACTTCTGGAGACAGAGAGAAGAGTTATGACAGAATTACACAAGACTGCAGTGGGACTGGAATAGTGAGGGAAAGCAATCACAAGAAGAGTGGAAATGAAAAGACAAAGGCAATAAGGCCAAAGTAAACAGAGGGTCTTATTGAGGGCGCACGCACACACACACACACACACACACACGCACACACGCACACACGCACACACACACACACACACACACACACACACACAAAATGGAGATGTAGCATATGTCTCCTGCAGAGCCAGCTGGAGACATCTGGTGCCAAAACTCCACAGGTCAAAGTAAGTGACACGCTCCCTGAGGTGTGGACAGGAGAGCGACTGTGTGTGTGAGCCAAGTGGTCATTAGTACACACACACGCACACACACACACACACACACGCACACACACACACACACGCACACACACGCACACACACACACGCACGCACACAGTGAGAGATCAGATCAGCATGAGTGCACTGTTTACAGGCACAAATGTTAATTGTTTGAGTTGAACACATGGTACTTTTTAAACAAAGGAAAGACATCGTTATTGTGGTCTGTTAGCAAGATGGTCAGAAAGTTGTTTTTTAGTTGAAATTAAAAGTTTTTGGTGTTGATTCAGATCAGCATCTGGATCCCTTACGCAGTGACTAGATACTTTTACACAAGTAATTTACATAACCATGTTTTTTTGAATTAAAAGTACTTTCTGAGTACATTTTGTAGAACATTACTTGAGTAAATTTTGGAATGATTTTACTTTTACTTTTACTAGAGTAAAGCTTTAAATTGTCTAAAGAAGTGAAAGTAGTTTTTGTCCTGTGTGGTGTAGCTGGGCAGCACATCTGACTGTGATCAGAAGGATCTGGGTTTGAATTTCGGGGGAAAGAAGAAAAACAAAAAGAAGAATGTTTTGCAAGAACATTCAAATGTACTTTCTACTTAAGTAAACTTTGTGCTCAAGTAAATTTTATACTGCAAGAAGTAAAACTTTTGTTGGGTACTTTTACTTCTACTTGAGTATTATTTTTGAAGCAACAGTACTTTTACTTGAGTACAGCTTTTGAGTACTTTATCCACCGCTGCCATTATGAGATAAAAGTACTTTGTGGCTTAGTGGATACTAGAGTATTTGTCCCTAAACTAGAAGTCTGAGAACTTAATCTCTGCCGGTGCAAGATGCCAGGCCTGACATCTGCCCTCTATAAGAACTTCTAGCTATTTATTCAAGAATATACAAAATACAGATATTTATCATACAATAATACCCAAATGTTGCTAAAGTGAGCTGATATGACTACAAGTGCAGACACAACGTATTAGAGACATAATGATTAATGTAAACTTTATGATTCTATCTTTCAGAGGAATACAGTTTGGCCTCAGTGTGTACAAACACATGCACACAGACAGAGCAAATAACAACAGCACTTTTTTAAAAACAGTTGCGTAACATGTTTTCCACTGCTCCAAACTCGATTTCGTCACATTCCAGGAACAAGGGTTTAAGTTTTCTTTTGCAACCAATAATAAAAACCACATCTGTTCTCAGTAGGCTCCACCCTTTCACTTTTCTGCAGCCTTTATACATTTTTTAAAAAACAGTCACAGCAGTTATTATGTCAACAACAACGCACAAAGACATTATACTTTGGACTTTGCTGACAAACGAAGTAAACAGTTCTGAATTACCATTAAAGCTCAAAGCCTCAAGTAACAGAGACAAACACAGAAACAGAGATATGATTGTTATTCTGGTTGTCCAGCATTGCTCATTAGGCTCAAGAAAAATACACTGGCAGGGCCCAATCAAGCAGTGTACACATATCCTAGCAGCAGGAGTGGTGTTTCTCTGCAAAAGCTCTGCTGCTCATTAAACAGCGCAGAAAGAGCAGAAAGAGCCGGTGGACAGAAACCCACACTGAGCAACAGAGACACAATCACACAGAAAATAAAGTTTAACAGTGCAAAAAAATCCTTCAAGAACTAGAAGCATTGGCTGTGGCTGTATGTCACAAAAGCACAGTGCCTAGACCTGGACTTACACTAGTTCATGGGTAAATGCTCCATCCATTGAGCCACAAAGTGTTTATACCTCAGCAGAAAGTTTATTTACTGACCTCTTGTGACTGGAGGTACTGTATTTCCCGGACTATAAGTCACACTTTTTTCCATCGTCTGGCTAGGGGTGTGACGTATACTCAGGTGTGACTTATATATTAAAATATTTCAGGTGTTGGTTAGAGGGCGCTCTAGGCTTGTGTACCAGCATCTGCTGCACCTGTACCACTGACAATTTAAAATGTAAACATTAGCGCTAACAACTTAGGCTATAAAGACAACTGAGAAAGAGCGGAATAATTGGAAATGGAACTGATGCTGAGTCTGACGACAGTCACGCAGAGGAGGAAGCGGCGCTTCGTCTACCTCCGGAGTTGGCGGAGTTGTTCAGAAGCGACACCGAGGATGAAGAATTTAAAGGATTTAGTGATTAGGAGTGAGATGGTGAGTTTGGTGAACTTGTTATATTATGTTCTTTATGCTATAGTTATGTGAATAACTGTTATATATATATTACGTTAACATACGAGACACCTATTCAGTTCGTTGTTTATGCTTCATGTAGCTGAATAACCATCAATGTGTTACGTTAGCATAGCGCACACCTATTCAGCTGTTGTTCTCTCTTCTATTATTACTATAACTTGCCTTTCAACATGAAATGTCTGTTCTTGGTGTCAGATTTTGTAAAATAAATTTGCCCCAAAAAAATGCAACTTATAGTCCAGAGCGACTTATATAGGTTTTTTTCTTCTTCATTATGCATTTTTTGGCTAGTGCCACTTATACTCCGGAGCCACTTATAGTCCGGAAAATACGGTAGTTTCTTTATGGGATATCCTAAAGAAAAACCTGGATCCTTACAGTGTTCCACAATTATGAATCATTTCTTCCCATTGGTCCATTACCGGCCTTTTCTGCATGTTTCATCAAAAACTGACCATTACAAGACAGAGGTTGTGGTTTTTGAAACTAGTGGTCCACTTCACACCTCGCCTGTGACCTGGGTTCTTTAACTCACTTCCTAAAGCCAGTTATGTCCAACCTGAGTCAAAATGGACCCTGATCTCAAACTAAATCAGCAAATCTGTGCTGCTGTTAAGTCGAGTTTTTTTCCAGTTTGCAAAAATAAAACCGATTTTGTCAAAGCTGCATTTTAAAACAGTGATTCATGCTTTCATAACAAGACTGGACTATTGCAACGCACTTTACACTGAGCCAAAATGCACTTTCTCGACTGCAACTCGTCCAAAATTCTGTTGCTCGACCTTTTAACTGGAACATGGAAACACGAAGGCATCTCACCAACTTCAGCCTCGCTCCACTGGCTGCCAGTGCGCTTTAGAGTTGGTTTTAAAATTATTTTATTTAAGTGTCTAAATGGTCTTGCTCCTGTTAATGTTTCTGACCTGATCCACCTTTATGCTCCCTCTCGTGCTCTCAGGTCCCAAAAGTAAACTCCGGGGGGAGACCGTGCTTTTTCAGTCACGGCCCCTAAAGTCTTTTTAAATCACTTCTAAAGAATGTACCTCTTTTCACTGGCTTTTAAAACTGAGATGGTTTTATTTTCCTCTTGCTTTTACTCAAATTTTAATCCTTTTGAGTATTATTTTATTGTATTCTACTTATATTTTATGTCGTAGAATGATCTGTCTCTTGTGTTGTTACTGTTTATTTATTTTATGACTTGTGTACTTTGGTCGACTGTACAGTTTTTAACAAGCTTTATAAATAAAGTTGCTATGGTACTTCTTGAGTTATCTTGCTAACAGGAACATGACAGCAAAATATAAGGTCTTCAAAGTAAAATGTAAATGTAAGCAGTGACGGCATGACACAGCTTTATTTTGCTAAAACGGCTTTGCTAAAGATGGATATTGTAGTTATTTTAAGTTCAAGTTCATGTTTGTCTATATAAGAAGTGTATGGGAAGTGTGGCTAGTGCATAAACACAAAGTAAATGTAGGTCACAGTGAGGTGAAGGCTGCCGCAGTGCTGTGGTGTTATGCTTAAAGTGTTGGGTTTACGCGTCTTGCACAGACTTTCAATTGCGTCGCTGACTTTCATGGCTTAAGGAATGCATGCATAAGAAACACTGTGTAAATATAGCTTTAATTAAAATCTGAAAGTTAATTATTTTTCTGTTTTCCCCTTAGATGAAAAACAAATATATGAACAGAGTTTGGTTACTGCCTCGTAATGTACTGCTCGCAATTAATGTTTAAATATCTTCTTTCCTCCAGTCTGCTTGTTTGCTTGCCGTAATTTGAACAAAAACTGAAACAGCAATTATTTAATTTATTGCGACAGACAAAGCAATCAAAATAAGTGTTGTTTTTTTTTAAATCCAGACATGTTTTGGCCTGGTGCGCACAAACAAAACAGTAAATAACATCTTAGTGTGTTAGAAGTGACCACATTAAGAACATTAAGCTCCATTAGCATTCAGTTAACCAAATAAGGCGCTAATGCTCCCAGTTTATTAGTTTTAGTGCTGGTTCTTAAGTGTATGACAATTAGATTTAAATAATCTTTAATTATCCGCCCAACAAGATAAGTACAGTGGGGCGACGTGGTAATGATACGGTGAACAGACGGCACCATTGTCAGTTCCTGTCACTGCAGAGAGAGCGAGAGGCGATAGACGGAAGACGGAAGAACTCCAAAAGTCAGAGCCGTGCGGTCGCTGTCATCGTCGAGACACAAAGACAAAGCCGGTCCTTTCCTTCACATGGGACCCGGGAGAAAGAGGGCAAGGGCCTGTGGGACAGAGCCAGGACAGGACAGCAGTTTGGTGACAGGCTGAGAGGGGAGGGGGGCTGCAGCAGGGGTACAGTAAAAAAAAAACAATGGCCAAAACTCAAAAACTCAAGGCAACAGGATCCCTCAAGATGTTCAAGCTTTAGGTCCAGTTCAAAATCTCAAGTTTTCCGCAACAAATATTTTGATCTTCACGTCTAAAAACTCATCTTACAGCCAACTTACTATTCATTGTTCAGAAAAGGATTATTATTTTGTTAAATTTACTATATTTAGGCCTATTATTATCAAGTAAGTTGGCTGTAAGATGAGTAAAAAAAATAATTTTAAGTTGGCTCCAAAACTCAAAAATCCTGAGGGATCCTGATGCCTTGAGTTTTTGAATTTTGGCCTTTTTTTTTTTTTTTTTTTACTGTACCCCTCTTGAGTTTAGGGCCAACTCAAAATCTCAAGTTTTCAACAACAAATATTTTGATCTACACATGTCTAAAAACTTTCAATTTTAAGTTTTGCTCACTATCATTATATTTTTTTACTTATCTTACAGCCTTACTATCCATTGTTCAGAAAAGTATTATTATTTTGTTAAATTTACTATATTTAGTCTTATTAATATCAATAATAATACTTTTTTTAACAATGATAGTAGTAAGTTGGCTGTAAGATGGAGAGTAAAACTTAAAATTGAAAGTTTTTAGACATTAGTTGAACAAAAAAATATTAACAGTTGAAAACTTGAGATTGTGAGTTGGCCCAAAACTCAAAAATCTTGAGGGATTTTTTTTTTTTTAATCATTAAGTACGAGCCGTGTGGTTGGTGTCATCGTCTAGACACAAGACCAAGCCGGTCCTTTCTTTCGTATGGGACCCGAGGGAAAGAGGGCAAGGGCCTGTGGGACAGAGCCGGGACAGGACAGCAGTTTGGTGACAGGCTGAGTGGGAAGGGGTGCAGTAAAATGACACGGGTTCAAGTTTCAGCGAATGGAAAAGACACATGAAACTTAATTATCTTTCTTGTTAATCAGAAGTAGCAGAAGTAGGACGCACTTGACAAGCCGGTGTGGGGTAATTAGTGGGAAAGACACACGTGTCCCTCATTGAAAGTCTCCCCTGGGTGGGAAACAGCTGAATCAGGCCTGCGTGGATCTGTGCAGGTGCCAGCACACAGCTGCACTTTTAGCCATTTTTTTTTTTTTTTTACAATAAAGGCTTGGCTACACAGCTACAGAGAAACTTATGCTCATGCTTCTTATTTATGCACTGTCACATCACTGATACTGTGCTTTGGGGAAATGTTCTCTTCTGAATAGGACAGATTTCCTCTGCGGTTGTAATAACATTTCAGTAGTGGAATGTAATAAAGTAAAAGTACTTAGTTACTTCACTTAAATACAGTTTTCATGTAGCTGTACTTTTACTTCACTACATTTTAGAGCAAGTATCTGTACTTTTTACTCCACTACGTTTCTGAGTTGGTTTGAAGTACAAAGTATTTTGGTTTAAAATCCTGTATTTTTGTCGTGGCCTCATTGTAGACACACAGTACTTAAATATCACAGATGCAGTAAAGTAGTACTGCTTTAGTACGGCTTTGAAGAAAAACAAACTTGATGTCCAGTAGATTTAGAGAATTGTTTGTGTATTTGTCAACCTGGATGTGTAACCATCAACCTACACAGCTTACGCCTTTAGAAACATCAGAACAACACAGAATAATAGACAGAAGACACACAGTACTTAAATATAACAGATGCAGTAAAGTAGTACTGCTTTAGAAACATCAGAATAATAAAGACAGAAGAGCTCAGTGAGGTTTGTTCATTAGTTATCAATTTTCAGAAAAATCCCTCACATTTAACGCATTCATGAGCTGTCAGGTCTGTGCAAAATTTTACTTTTTTTACTTGCAAGTACATTTAAAAGTAAGTACTTTTATACTTTTACTTAAGTAGAGTTTTTAAGATGATACTTTTACTTTTACATGAGCAAATCTTTGCATCTTTAACTGTACTTTTTCATTTTAGTTTTGAATACTTCTTCCACCACTGCTAGTAAAGTAGTATTAAACTGATTAGTAATTAGTAATGAGTGCTTCACAAAGATATGTAGCATATTAATAGGTATAGGTGTGTTAATAATAATAATAATAATACATTGGCATTAATAATTCATTGATTCTCTATGTAAATAATGCATAAATGTGAGTATTTGCAGGTTGAACGTGGCCGTGGCTCCTGCTGTGCCGTGATAGACACATGCCACAAAAGAGAAAAGGAAGTAAAAACAAAAGTAGGAAGTGATTGTGGGGAGGGGGGAGCGTCTCGGTTGAATAGCAGCTGTTAGGATTACTGTTTAATAAAAGCTGTCACATGCATGCGCTCCCTGCTGCCCCCCTGCAGAGCAGACCAAAAGGCACTGCTGCACCGAGCCCAATAACCCAACATCAGAGTCGGCCGGGGCCCCTGGGGACCCGACGCCAGGCGCTCCTTACTCCGGTGCCAGCCCCCGCACGTCCCAACAGAGCCGCCATGCCCCGCAGGTCACCGTCTGTGTGTCTGCGAGGACTTACACTCACTTCTGCCTATGCACATGTTTACATCGCTCCTGCAGCCTCCACTTAACCTCAAGGCACAAAAATAAAGACTGCCATAGAAAAATGATTGTTGAATAGTCAATAATTCTTTTTTTCTTTTTTTTTCTTATGGTTACAATGAATAACTTCAGTTCTTGCCATACACAGCAAAAATGAAATGTAACCCCTTGATATCAGGGAGGGTCTTTATAAAGTAATTTTTTTGCAATATTTATTAAAACTACCTTCATTGCCCTGTATAAGGCTTATAAATTGGTGTATTAGAAAAAAAATATATATTAATAAACCATGGACTCTGTGGGACTTGAAAAACCTGAACCAATCGTTTTCGTCATGAGTACGGTCACCATTGGTCCATGGACTCACCAATCATTCCGACTTCATGGTTTCGGCGATACGTGCGCGTTCTTGTGCCTGCGCATGCGTACGCAGTATGTTTATGTAGCCCGGCGTTAGCTGAGCCTCATCGTAGCGCGGACAGCCTGACTTCGAAGAACACAATGGCTCAGGAAAACTGTGAACCGGGCGGTCGCAAAAGGTGTACGAGGAGAGGAGAAAAACCGTAGAAGAGCAGAATAAAACCCGTGTGGTTCTTGGCGAATCTTTCAAACAATGGCGTGCGCTGAAGGAACAGAAAGGGCTTCAGACGATGCACTGGGCGTCAAGTTTCTGCTGGACAGGTTTATCTTATCATTTGAAAAAAATGCCTTTTTTCTTTATCTGTTGAACCATTTCAACTGCACAGCAACCGTCAGTTTGCTAATGCTACCTACAGCAGGAGGACATACATTTGTGCTGTGCGTGTGTTTGGGTCTGTGTGGGGAACTAGGTCAAAGGTCGAGCAAACAAACAATGCACGCATGCGCTTTATTTAAAAAAGGACAAACAGTCGCTGGTTTCTCAGCAGTCGAAAAAAATCCTCCCTAATATCTTTAATGTCAGTTTTTCTGTAATTAAGGTCTGATTTGAAATTATGATTATGATTTTTTTTTTTTTCTGTAAATGTAAATTAGATTATGTGGTGAATTATCAGCGCTTTTTTTTTTTTTTTTTTTTTTTTGCTTTGCAGGCAGGATAATTTATACAACATTAAAGCCTCTGTCTATATATGGGGAAATGCCGCCCCCTAGTAGAAAACAATAAAAACTAAAATTCCAATCCCTCACTATCATGAATCCATGCACTACTTGATAAAAATGTGAAGTGACAGTGTTTTATAAAAATGTCATTTGAATGGGAGTCAATGGCACAAAAAATGTCTTAGGGCTGCTGAGGATTGTAATAAGTAGGTAACGATTGATGCAGTGGCCATTGAGGAGGCAGAGTAAGCGACCGGGACGAGGGTATCCTCATGCAGAGTGGATGTGTGCTGCTGTGTGTCTGTCTGCGGCGGGAGGGGGAATTCATCAGATAAGCCACCTCATTTGGGCCGCTTCAGGAAGACTGAAAGGATCTGCGGGGAGGCTTTCATCTCTGAGACGGAAAAAAAGAGACAGAATCAAGATCGAGTGAGTGCGAAAGAGGATGAGAAGGCGGGAAAAGGCTGGAGAGAGGAGGCCCAGATAAAGAATGAAAGAGATAATCCAAGAGGATGTTTACCTTGGTCATGCTGACAGAGGACAAAGGCGGCCACTAATATGTGCTGCCCCCTACAGGGCTGCGGGATATTGATCGTCCAGAGGAAAAGTTTCGTGAAGAGGCGACAGGACATGAGGCGTCACAGACAAACCGCTTAATTAAACATGAGCCACGCCAGCACTGTCTGCCTCCCTCTGTACGTCTGCAGAAGTGCGTGCGTGCGCGTGTGTGTGTGTGTTGACGTGCATTCATCTTCTCTTCATAGAAAGCACAAGGAGGCCATTTGCAAGTCAAATTCAGAATTTAATGACACGGGAAATCATCTGAATTTATTGAAAGCCAGCATGGAAAGGAAAGAAGCTTGTTCAACTTTCAGATCAAAAATGCATAAAATTGCCACCCCCTCTCCAGGCTGCAAATAGAGCTTTGAGTGCTTGTGTGATTTTAAATGATGAGATGTGGGAAGGTGAATGAGAGGCAGAGTCGTAGCTTGGAGGCTCCCTTGGCTTAATACAGAGTTAAAATAATCCACCTCTCAAGAAAACTGTACTGTAGTATTGAAATATTTACTGCCAAATAGTGAATCTGTAACTCTGTGTATTGAGTTGTTATCATCTATTAATGGAAATGAAGGAAAGATGTACTTTTCGATATGTAATCACTGTCACAAGTTAACTTTGTGACCGTTAGAGTGAGATTTCCAAGCAGTAAAGTTTATATAGGTCTAATTGTGTCGACACAAAGCGATGCCGAACTAAATCTGCAAGCACATCAAGGACAGTGAACATCCAATTAATAGTAAACATCACAGCCACAACTGGAGCTGTTAAAGCGCTCTCCCATGGCAACACTCTTGTCAAAGCGCGCCGTTGCCAAGAGAGTACTATGCTCGAAAACTCTTTAAATGAAAGAAGGGAAGAGAAACCACATGCGAGGCTTAAGGAGGAGGTAGGCAGTACGTTTGTTATGGTCTGCATCCATCATGCTAATTGGAAATAAACAGGAGCTCATTGTTTGGAGAGCATTAAATCAAGCTCTAATCAGGTTTGTGTGTAGGCCGCCGCGGCTGCACTGCCGAGGACGTTTCCCACTAAAACATTTTTAATGACTTTAAATCGGGTTGTATGCGTGTGGACGCGCGTGTGCCACATGGCCGCTAACCTTTCTATTAGCACAAAGGGGGCTAATTGTGGATGATCTCACCGTTCATCGCTCTGCTTAGACACACAGCCCATAAACACACACACACACACCTTTACTCCTTCCTGAATAAGATGACGCACCAACTCCAAAATCTTTATATAATGTGTCGAAAAAGCAAAACAGTCATTAGAATAAAAATATAAACAAATGAGGGCAGGAATCAATAGTGCTATTCATTTTAATGTACAGTATTGAGTCCTTATTTGCATAATCATTGGTTTTGAGTTCAAGTGCAAACAAACAGCACACATCCAGGCGGCGCGCGGCAGATGTGAGGGGAGCGGCGGGCGGAGGCGCATTCACGCAGACCGAGAGGAGCGCGGCGGCCGAGAGGAGGCGCAGACTTGTAGATCTCATTAAGATTAATACAGTGGGACAGGAAAAGCAAGCGGCGAGGAGGAAGAGGAGCGCAGAGGTGCAGCTATAATGGGATCAATAGACGGGGCATCAGCGCGGGGTCAGAGCCTGTGTCCATGGTGACCCGACTTTGTCCCGGCTCGATGAGTCACGACAGGAGTCATCTGTCCGTCGCTCTCTCTCCGGCTCACACACAAACCGCGATCACTGACGGCGGAGCTGCACCTCTGCTTCTCAATCATTGTTGTAACGTTTAAGCGATCTCTTCCTCTTTGTCACGCCATCGTTCTCTGGAGACATGTTTTTCTGAAAATATTTTGTATTGAAAAGGATTCATAACAAACTGGAAGAGCAGTGTTTCCCAACCAGGGGGACAGGGACCCCTAGGGGTACGCGAGCACACTGCAGGGGGGACATAGAGTTATATGATCATCTGTAGTGCTTTTATATATTTGGTTTGGAAAAACTAACATTAACCTAAGTCAAGAGAATGCAACACTAAAGAAGGACTAAACCAGGACTAAACCAGGTTTAAACCAGGACTAAACCAGGACTAAACCAGGTTTAAACCAGGACTAAACCAGGACTAAACCAGGTTTAAACCAGGACTAAACCAGGACTAAACCAGGTTTAAACCAGGACTAAACCAGGGCTAAACCAGGACTAAACCAGGTTTAAACCAGGACTAAACCAGGACTAAACCAGGACTAAACCAGGTCTAAACCAGGTCTAAACCAGGTCTAAACCAGGACTACACCTGGACTAAACCAAGACTAAACCAGGTTTAAACCAGGTCTAAACCAGGTTTAAACCAGGTTTAAACCAGGACTAAACCAGGTCTAAACCAGGGCTAAACCAGGTTTAAACCAGGTTTAAACCAGGACTAAACCAGGTTTAAACCAGGGCTAAACCAGGTTTAAACCAGGTTTAAACCAGGACTAAACCAGGTCTAAACCAGGGCTAAACCAGGTTTAAACCAGGTTTAAACCAGGACTAAACCAGGTTTAAACCAGGGCTAAACCAGGTTTAAACCAGGTTTAAACCAGGACTAAACCAGGTCTAAACCAGGACTAAACCAGGTCTAAACCAGGTTTAAACCAGGTTTAAACCAGGGCTAAACCAGGGCTAAACCAGGTTTAAACCAGGTCTAAACCAGGTCTAAACCAGGACTACACCTGGACTAAACCAAGACTAAACCAGGTTTAAACCAGGTCTAAACCAGGTTTAAACCAGGTTTAAACCAGGTCTAAACCAGGTCTAAACCAGGGCTAAACCAAGACTAAACCAGGTTCAAACCAGGACTAAACCAGGTCTAAACCAGGTCTAAACCAGGACTACACCCGGACTAAACCCAGTCTAAATCAGGACTAAACAAGGTCTAAACAAGCATGAAAAGAGGACTAAGCTGGGTCCAAACCAGGACAAACCCAGAACTAACCCAGGACTACACCAAAGGAATGCAACACTAAATAAGTACTAAACCAGGACTAAACCAGATCTAAAAACAGGACTAAACAGGACTAAACTATGTCTAAAACCAGGACTAAACCAGGTCTAAAAACAGGACTAAACCATGTCTTAAAGCAGAGTTCTGCTTTAAGACATGGTTTAGTCCAGGTACCAGGAAAAAACTGGTCTAAAACTATAACTGAACCACAAATAAACCAGGACAAAAACAGAAACAAACCAGGTCTAAACCAAGACCAAAACAGTACTAAACCAGGGCTACACCAGGACTAAACCAGAGTCTAAACCAGGACTAAACCAGGTCTAAACCAGGACTAAACCACGTTTAAACCAGGACTAAACCAGGGCTAAACCAGGACTAAACCAGGGCTAAACCAGGACCAAACCAGAGTCTAAACCAGGACTAAACCAGGTCTAAACCAGGACTAAACCAGGGCTAAACCAGGTTTAAACCAGGTTTAAACCCAGTCTAAACCAGGACCAAAGCAGGTTGGTAACCACTGGTGTAGACCTCCACCACTCTCGTTCCTATCTCATAAAGGTAAAGATCTTGTGCCCAGACCTGGATTACAAACAGGGATCTCCTAGTTCAGGGGTAAATGCCCTAACCCTTTACCCTTAAATCATTTGATGAAAAAGAATCCCCTAAAAACACCTGGATGTAGACGTGTGTGATCCAGAGCCACACTCAAAAGTGGCTATGGTTAGTATCCTTGGCCCTATCTCGCAATGGTACCAAATTCAGACAGAGTTCCAGATACACAACCGTAACTCGTCTTTTCTGTCCTGGATCCGGGATTGGGCTAAAAAAAAGTCGTCAAAATCCAACCCTTACTTAGTTGCCTTGTTACCAATCTAGCACAGTGGTTCCCAACCAGGGGTACGGGGACCCCTGGAGGTACGCGAGCACTTAGCAGGTGATACTCTGAGTTATTTCACAGTTTATTTCCAAGATGAAAAATATTTGCGATCTATTTTTATTGAACTTCTGAAAGTGTCTCATTGGTAAAAAAAGAAGTGAAACTGCTAAAGATTATTATTAGAATACTAGATTTTGTCACATCTTTTTTTAGGATTAGAAGTTTGTTTCAAAGGAGAGTCAGTGAATTATTTGAATTTTTCTTTGTAGTTAATTTAAGATTATTATTTATTTTTATTTAAGGTAATTTTGAACATTAAAATTAATAGGAAATTAAATGTAATAGGGGTTATATTTTTATTTAATGCAGATTATCTAGAATTGGAATTATAAAATGTCTTTGTACTAATAAATGCATACGTTTTAATTAAGATTTTAGAGAAATATTAACACGTATGGGTGGAGGGGGTGCTCATAATATTACAAAAAAGCCCACTGCTTTAGCAAACCATCAAACCTACACTGGCATTTTAATGAGCTAAGACACACTTTAAAACAGATCTTAAAGAATGCATTTTAAGATCATGGCACTTTTCGATGGTGCAGGTCGTATTCGGCAATTTGAGTTGAGATTTCAGTGAACTCATATTTTCTCCAGCTTGAATTATTCACTTGAATGTGGTTACCTAACAGCACACTGTCACAGCCACAGCCACACGAAGAGAGAATAACAACGTGTGCAGAGGAGAAGAAGCACACGAATGGACTGTGGAGCAAATGAGACGAGTGAAAAATCAAGCAAATAAAAAACTGGAAGAGTGAAAACAAAAGCAATGCATTCTTTGATGGGCAAATAAGCGGAAGTGTAACAGATAAAAGCAGGGACAATGAGTTAATAGCTTTAGGACTGGGAATTGTGATAATGTTAGAGCAAGCCTAATACAAATTGACATTAAAAAAATAAAAAGTACAAATAAAGGAATGCGTGTAGCAAAGAAAAGTGCCTTCGTCTTCGTCTCCAATAATAATCTCTCGTTTGTGCATTGGGCTCTCTGTGCAGTCGCAGCGCCAGGTCCCTTTCCCAAAAAACAAAGCCCCCCAAAAATATCAGAGCCAACACATGGCGCAGGCGTTCGCAGGGCTGGGTTTGTGAGCGAGCTTCTTCCATAGCTGCGGGGTGTGAGGAGTTCAGCATGCATAATTAAACCGTACGAGGAGAAGCCTACTGTCCAAAATGGAAGAAACAAAAGTCAACAGCCAGCATTTCATTACTTATGAGAAGATAAATCAGGGAGGAGGAGAATAATGAATACAGTAAAAAGCAAGTTGTGCGACGTGCGACCCATTAACTCCGCACAACATCTGCGCTTCCTCGATCCATCTCAACAAACCATGATCTCCTCGATGAAAGGTCACAGGCTCACGAGGGTGAGGGGTCAGAGGTCAGAGGTCAGAGTGAGGGTTGCGGTCAGGACTATTTTGTAAAAGCTCAACAAAAGGCTGATAGTCTCTGACCTTGGCCTGGATAAACACATGCTTTCTGTAATTGATCTTAACGCAGAGGGAAAGCAGAAGCCAATGAATGGAGATAATTTTGTTAATGAAATTTGAAATCTGGGCTTTTTTTGTGTGTTTTTCCTTTGTCAATGCTGGGAAAATCTATGGTAAAATTATAAACAGTTAAAAGCAAGGAAATCCGAAAAGACCATACTGAGCAAAAAGGCAGATGGTAGGGCTGCAGAATATGAACAACATGAAATATGCTTTACGAAGGTTAAGTCTTTATTTAATCAATGACACTGTAAATTTATATACTGATTTAATTAATGATAAAAAGCTACAAAACTAGGGCTACATCAAAATCTACTTAAGACAAAACAAAAACTAAACAAGGGCGAAATTTGGGATTGAATTAGGACGAAACATTCAAAGCTCCTGTAAGCAGCAGCGCTCGTTCTGGTTTAACACGGTACTGCAGTCTAAATAAAAACAGTGCTCTCTTTTCTGATTGGACAACGCAGTTTCAGAACTAAAACAAAAAATGCAAACATAAACAACTTATGTCTATGTAAAATATATTTTTATTTGTTAATAAATCAACTGTGCCATTGTTATCAGCAAAACTAATATTTGATTTAAACATATTTACCTCACATCTTGGTATTTTTGATGAAATATAAAAAATATATACCGCTCATAGCACCTTTAATTTGAATTTTGTTTTTTGTCATAACATAATTTTATTTAAAGCTGGAGAAACTTTATTTCTGTCAGCTGAAAACCATACATAAATCCAGTTTCTTATGACACTGATATTGCAATAACAAAACATTTGCATTGAGCAGTCCTAATGTTAACGCCTCTGTCCTGCTCTGTGAGTTTTGTTTCCCTTGTTTTATTTTGTAGTCTTAGTATCTCCTTGTGTTTTTCTGGTTTACTTCCTGCCTCCTGTGTTTCCCTCTGATGTCTTTCACCTGTGTAGTTTATTTAGTCCCTGTGTTTTCCTCAGTTCTTTGTCGCATCGTTGTTTTGTCCATAGTGCGTCGTCTCCTGTGTTCCTAGTGTTCTGTGTGTTCTGTGTGTTTTTGCTTTTTTGATTTTGTAGTTTTACTTTTTGATTCCTTGCTTTCTTTTTCTTTTTTGGTATTTTTGTATTTGAACTATTTTGGCATTTTGTTACTCCTGTTTCTTGTGTTAAGACTTCTTTAGATTTTTGGATTTTTCCTTTTGTTTTCTTTTTATATTTTATTAAAACTTAACCACCACTGTGTTTTTGGGTCTCTTTCCTCTCCCTGCGCTCTGCTGCTTCCTGACAAACGTCACTCCGGTCAATGACAGTTTTTAATTGAACTCTTTGGTGTTGTTGTCCAATTTTATCTTTCTGATCAAATTGTCGTGTTATTGTCTGCAGAGGATTCCACCAGCACATATGGCCAGATTAGTTTGTGTGTGTGTGTTATTGGGGGGGTCAACCTTGGCTGTGACGGTGGTCGGCTCCTAACTCATTAGACAGTTTAGATAGATAAGAGGCTTGCAGCTGAAAGCCGCAGCAGTGCTGGGTTTTGTGGTTTATGAAAGCGATCTAATCGGGATTTGGCAACTGAAATCTAAGGAGTTTAGGGAAAGAAAAACTCACTGATTTGAGGATTTGAGTAGGGCTGAAGCATATCTAATCAGCTAAAAGGCCATAATAGATTCTGAATGACACCAAGTATAGTATTATGGTGACTTTTAGTAAGATTTCTGCTTGTAATTTCCAGTTCATGTCTGTCTTCTTGTGGTCCTTTATGTTCCACTTCCCTGGCTCATGCACTCATCTTGTCTCAATGTTCATTCAGCCTTCGCAAACCGCTCTTCCCTCATAGTAATCCTCTTCTCTTTCGACTACTTTTGCTGTCAGATCTCTCTATCCTCTCCAGGCAAATTACACTTTTCACATTACACCCCAATTAATGGCTCTTTCAGTAGGCTGTTTGCATGCTGCCGCCTATTTCTAGAAGCAAGAAAATTAACTGGCCATGTGTCTGTGCATGTATGACAAAAAGCCATTTAAAATACTCGTGTCTGGGAAAAAAAGGCGCGTGTGCATACGTCTAATTGCAGACGGCAGCCCCCTGCTAAATCCTTATTAATGATCCTATTTACACTTGTTGCCAGATTGATCAAAGTTTAGCAGTCGTGTGATCTACGGCCTTTTCATCTCTGTTCGTTGGAGGGAGCGTTGCTTGTTGTGTGTGTGTGTGTGTGTGTGTGTGTGTGTGTGTGTGTGTGTGTGTGTGTGTGTGTGTGTGTGTGTGTGTGTGTGTGTGTGTATGTATGGAGGGATGCAGCGAGGTTGTTAGTTGGCACAGTATGGGGTTGTTGGCATGAACGCTGGTAAGGCTCCGTGATACAAAGGCAGAAAGCTGCGTGGTGTTTAAGGGAGTGTTTGTTGTGTTTACGCAGTGAGTGTAGAGGGCGCTGGTCGCAGGAGAAGATGGGAGCTTTTCCACTGCAGAACGGTACGGGACGCCCCAAAACCTGCAGGTGTTTCCCTGACTCTGGCTCCAGGAGATCCACGTCTGTTACGTAAACACTGACGTCACACAGCAACAAAAGTTGTGTTAATAAATGAGATAAAAATGTGTTTGAAACTTACTTTTAAAACATAAAGGCACTGGCGACATTTAATAAAAAGATGAGCGTAAATCCTGGTGTGTGTCTGTGTGAGGTGTGTGTGTGTCTGTGTGAGGCCGGTGTGCGTCTGTGTGAGGCCGGTGTGTGTCTGTGTGAGGCCGGTGTGTGTCTGTGTGAGGCCGGTGTGTGTCTGTGTGAGGCTGGTGTGTGTCTGTGTGAGGCTGGTGTGTGTCTGTGTGAGGCCGGTGTGTGTCTGTGTGAGGCAGGTGTGTGTCTGTGTGAGGCTGGTGTGTGTCTGTGTGAGGCCGGTGTATGTCTGTGTGAGGCTGGTGTGTGTCTGTGTGAGGCCGGTGTGTGTCTGTGTGAGACTGGTGTGTGTCTGTGTGAGGCCGGTGTGTGTCTGTGTGAGGCCGGTGTGTGTCTGTGTGAGGCCGGTGTGTGTCTGTGTGAGGCTAATGTGTGTCTGTGTGAGGCCGGTGTGTGTCTGTGTGAGGCCGGTGTGTGTCTGTGTGAGACTGGTGTGTGTCTGTGTGAGGCTGGTGTGTGTCTGTGTGAGGCCGGTGTGTGTCTGTGTGAGGCTGGTGTGTGTCTGTGTGAGGTTTGTGTGTGTCTGTGTGTGGCTGGAGCTAAAGCTGTATTAGCTTCAGTAAACAGGAGATGACTTCAGGTTTACCTGCAGTTTTTTGCATTAAATTCATTTCTCTGCTCCACATTGTAACCTCTGAACATATAACCACATGAGTGTAACTCGTGTTTAATCCAATCTAAACTAAAAATTAAACATTTAGATTCTTGAAGTGAGAGCCGTACTTCGCTAAACCAGAAACAGCTGTTGCTAATATACGCTAGCTTTATTTTTAGAAAAAGTGTCCTCAACATTAGCTCGTCCTCTCTGAATACGGCTGTTTATCACAAGGACAAGTACGTGTTTGATTAAAAAAAGCATTTTCTCTTTTATTTCTGTCCTTTGGCTTGTTGTTTTTGCCTGAGTGAGGATTCTCTCTCGTCCAATCAGCTCGCAGCAGTGCCCACCTCTAACCGTTCCAGACGCTTAACCGAGCTGGACCCCATTGGATCGGAACACTTTGAAACGCTTTGGGAAGTGAAAACATTCCCAAACCACCCCATCCTGCGCCGTTTTGAGTGGAAAAGTGCCTTGAATGGACACAGCTATAGATTCTGCACAAATAAAGCATTAGCAAAGTGGACAGGAGTCTTAGTGAGTGCATTAATATGACCAGATGTTTTTATATATTGCTATAAAAATAGGGAGTAAAGGTCAGTAATGGGCTAATGACAGAATTTGTAATTTTGTGACCCCATGTGGTTGGATTACAAAAGACTACTTGTACTATGTTCACTGAATGTATACATACTGCAGCTTTCTAAAGGTTTTTTTCTCATCAATTGCGGGAAAAAGAAAGAAAGCAAGGGAATTACACAAAACACATAGAGGGGGATAAGAAAAGATTGTAAAGCTAAAAGCAATAGTTGCGCTCAGGTGTTTTATAGACACTCAGCTCCACTCAGCACTCCAGATCATTCATCAGCTGGACAGAGACCCAATAACACACACATACACACGCCTTTCCGTCTTTATGGGCGCTCATTTTCCGTAAAAGCACTTCCCTGGCCACGTTTGATTGACCACATCTACAAACAAGCAAAGGGTTGAGTAAACACACACGCAAATGTACAAATGCCACGTGCCATAAATCAAGTTCACAAGGAGAGCTCAGATTTACGACTTACAAGTAGTCTCTAGTTGAATTGTAAAAGATGTGGGCTTGTAGATAACACGTTGGTTGAATAAATCTTGCTATTTGACCTTCTTCTTAACAATGCACGTAAAAATACAATACAAAACATACTGCAAATCCAGTCTAATCCTACTCTTTTTCTATTATACAACAAAATGCTCTATGCCTTGTATGTGTTCTTACTCCACAATTACATCTCCACAGTCAGGCTTCCCAGACAGGTGGAGAAGACATTTTCGGTGCAAATGAACTATTTACTGCATCACTGCTTTTTCACAAATCTATTGGCATGCAAATGTGCCTCTTGCTGGCATCACTCATCTTCTCCGTGTCCAAAGATGAGCAGGAGCTGGCAGACTGACTTTAATGTTCAAAAACTGCTGTGTTGGTCCTCGTGAGTGTGCGGAGGACAGCTGCCGCAGCGTGTGACCTGGTGAAAAATGAGGGTTATTTTGGACAAACATGGAATAGAAAGGCAGAGGATGTCAGAGAATTATCTTTAAGAGACTGGCGTGAATGGATTGGAGTAAAAAAAAAGCTCCAAAGTACAACGGCAGTCTTCTTTCCTTTTGACGTTTTTGATTTTTGGGGGCTATTTGCCTCCCAGTGTGCTGTAGTTGGTATATTGATTTGGCATTAGGCTTTACGCTGGATGCCATTCCCGAGGCAACCCTCTTCATTTATCCAGGCTTTGGACAAGGAGTAAACCGGCTTGTGACGCCTAATGCAGCCTTCTCAGTCACCCTTAGACTGAATTTACACCAGAAGCAGATCGATTTCTGCGCATTTCCCCTGTGTTTTACAGACAACGCTGTGGCCAGGTGTTCAACTTCTGCATGTTCACCTTGTAAAATGGCTGCTTGGTGTCGCAAATTACGCTACATTTCTCCCTCTCAAGAATCAGCTTCTCAGTGCCCCGTGTTTACATTGCCGCTGTTTAGTGAGCCTTTAATTTGAAAGTGTAGCGGAAGTTTATTTTGACACTTTGAGCCTGTTTCCTGTGTTTCCTCTGCAGATTGCCACGTAGCCTCTCGAAAAACAGAACTCAAACCTATCTGTAGCAAAGCGGAGCAGCCGCCGGTGTGAAATGTCAGACTGAATAAACAGAAAGCGGTTCAGACACGGCTGCCGCAACGCTGCCGTTCCGCGCTGCTTCTGCTTTTGGTATCAATTGGGGGTTATCAGTAGTAATGACAACAAATCCTCTATCTTCTCTTTTCAATCACCTCTGTTTTAGGATGCCTTATAGACTAAATTTTTCAAAACATATCTTTTGCTAAAGCTAATACTGTAGTTTATAAAAAGAGAGCCAAATTTCCCATCCTAACTTCTCTAATAAGCCTTCCTGAACCCCATAATAGTAGATAACTGTTGCCTGGTAACAGAGTCTGGCAGCAGCAGTGGTGTAGATATGATATCGAAGAGGAAACTCGAGGGGAGGAATGCCTCCACTTGGAGAAAAGTAGGCATTTATTAACAGTGAGCCTTGGGAAAACAAACTCCAGTGAAAGGGATCTGCCATATCAAGCGCAATGTAGCCACAGATCCCTGTTCGACTGTGCACCAACACTGGCTTTGATGAGTTTGGGCTCTGCGCTGGCTCAGGTTTCTGTTGGCATATAAACACACTGACAGGAGCGATATTCAAGTGACAGAAAAATGGCGATTGTGGTCATCTGGGAATGGAGTAATCCTGAGCATGTGATCAATACTGCTGTATGCATTTAGCACAAACACACAATATTGCACAAAGAAAGGAGACAAGGGAAAAGCATAGAAAGTCTGTATTGCTGTGCTTTTGTAAAACTGATCCAGTGGTAATTACAGAACACATTTTGGCAGTGATGAAATGTCAAATTGATGACTATTGTTTCCCATTTAATATGAGTGAGTGTGCAGTGAACAAGCTACTGGTGCTGACTTAGGACAAAACTGTACAGTGAAGGGTTCTCAAAAGAGAAACAACATGGGAGAAAGACGACAGCCGGAGCAGGCGGCATGGTTAATGGAGTTATATTTTCAGTTTTTTACAAGGAAAATCATAATTATTTTCTTGAAGCAAAGCCTTTGGGATGCTGCCTTTTTTGGTGCTTTCACTTGGGGCAAATAATAAACCCTTGAGATACAAATCTTCTCAGATCTTCTCATTTGGACGATTTGCTAATTTTGCAAAGCATCCAACAACAGTCCTTGCACAGAAACTAAACTGGTCTCAAATTGCCTTCTTATGTTCATTTTATTAACTACTGGCAGACGCTCGCACTGTGCAAACCATTATTTTTTTTACACAGCAGAGCACCCTGGCCAGATGACTTCCTTTGTAAAGAAGAGACTCCCAAAAGAAAAGGTTTTAAACTGGAAAGGAACAAGGCCCGGTGCAACAGGGAGAAACCGAAAGGTTAAAGATTACCACTGCATTTTGTTACAGTGGTCATTTTCTCTGCTAAGCTCAAAAAGACAGACATTTCTTTTGCAGAAACCTTCATCCATTGCTCATGTTAGGCTGGTAAACCACACTATCACATGATAAAGTCTGGGCATTAAAAAAAACTGAACCAAACAAGCAACACAAACCTGAAGACTGTATTTCAACGAAAACTAAAATCCTCTGAGTATTGGACCAGACTGGCAGTTTACCGTTTAGCTGCCACTGACCAGACAATAATAGTGTTGACAGCAGAAAGTAAAAAAAAAAAAGAAAAAGCCAAGCAGTGGTGTGGTTGGTTTGCCAGTTGCAGGAGCAGGCAGCTGAGACTAAACGGCAGTAATGGCCTAACGAGGACAGATTTGAAGATCCAAACAGATGGAACGGCCACAGTCACGTGCTGGCCTGGCTTCCTCACAGCTCAGCAGACGGCAGACAGATATTTACCAAAAGATCAAAACAAGACAAAGAAAGTCGTAAAACTACTGTCTGCTCTCTTCATTTTACCATTACTTCTTACTTTAATAGTCAGATTATCAAATTAATTAACCCTTTTACACACTGCTCAATGTAGTGGATAAAATGCTATGATGGATTACAAATTTCCTTCGGGATTATTAAAGTTTATCTATCTATCTATCTTCTATCTATTTATGATGTTAAGTTTTATGGAGTCGACAGTGCACACCAGATGTCAAAAATACCCCTCGAGCCCAAAATGTTTTAGCAAACTCAAAACACACAAGAAACTCACATTATGTAATGTAGACCAAAGGTTATGCTGCAACAAGTATTTTAATCGAAAGCTAAAAAAAACTTGACTTCCTCTCGGTAAATCAACTTTTTCTGATCATATAGATTTTCACGTGGCATTTCTGTTAATTAAATGGTAAAGACATTGTTAATCTAGGTTCTTAATACAAGCACAAAAAGTCCAGTAATGTGGCATAAAGCTAACCTCAAGCTAAACATAAATGACCACTTTACAGCAGTCAGTTACATAAGCCACTGCGCCAACACTGTCCACTTTCCTTCCTAAAAACAAGCACTAGCTCACTGCAAACTGGCAATTATCATTCTGTGTGTGCAGAGGAGGACCGACCCCCAAAATCCTTCAGGGCTGTTTGTTTTGCTGGGATAAAAATCCACTTATTAAAGCTCAAGTTGAAGATGAGAAAAGAAAGTGACAGATGAGAAAAAACTGCAGGACTGGGAGAGGGAGCATTTGTCTTTGTCCTATTTTTCACTTTAGCTCCAGCAGCATTTCCTACAATTATTTATCCATTTATTTACCCCATCGCACTGTCAGACGCTCTATCTGTGACGCCATTGTCTCTTTGAAGCTGCTTTGTACTCAGTTAAAAGTCTAGAAGTCAGATGCGCAGACCTAGGGACCTTTTGTGTCTCTCTCTGGGAAGTTATAGCCACCTCAATCATGATTCCGACACTTCTGTTGTTGCATTTGCACGTCTGTATCTCTCTAGGCTAAATTTATCCACGACTAGACTAGCCGGGGGAAGCTGAGTAATAATATATGTGCGAATAAACCAAAAACAAACAAACAAACAAACAAAACAGGCAGGTGACAGGAGATGCAGCTCTTATTTGCACGTACACGTAAGCCAAAATACATCCAAGAACACAATTCATGTACAGTATATCATTCACACATGCCAATGAATGCAGAGCCAACACAACTCTATTGACTACTGCGCTCTGAGCTGAAGAGCAAAGCAGTATAGTGATGTTTTTTTCCATTCTGTCTTGCTACTAGCATCCACTGCGGGAAGTAGAGAGTATGACCCAGTTGTACTACACACTGCAGAGAGGGAAAAAGGAGAGACAGAGGAGAAGAAAGGGTGTGTAAGGGCACCGGTGGCCCCATGAGATCTTCAGTGAGCTACGATTGGCTACAAGCACGTACTGTATAGGAAGGAAGTGGTGTACTGGACAAGCAGCAAAGGGTTCACCTGCAGTTATGTGTCCTCTACTCACGCCCCGCCATAAAACACACACTGCTACCACAGAGAGCAGTGCAGTTAAAGAGGAAAGGAGAGATGCTAACGTACAGGGAACAACACAGCAAACCTCCAGTTACATACACAAATGTCGAGGCAGTACAATGAAACAAAAGCAATATATTTAACTCAAATCCTAGTAGTTATAAGTAAATAGTACTTTTAAGCCTGGTAGAGCTACATCTTATCAGGGGAGTATCAGGAGGAGCTGATTCCGATCTCATACTGTCGTTGTGTCCCTTAGCAAGACACAACGGGAGAAGCCCAAAGAAGAAGGAAAAAGCTACATCTTATCAACTATTTACTTTACACAATGGGTCATTTAAGGATGCTGCATATACTTTTACAGAAAAAATAGGTCTTTTTGTTTGTCAAACAACTATTGAAGGATCTGAACCTGCTTGCTGCGGACACCATGTCTGTCTGGCAAAGCCCTCCTAACTGAGCAGCTTGTGGAAACACATACGCTGCCAGCATTCCTCACTGGACAGCAGTACAACAACATGGTAATGGGAACTGAGAAAGACGGACCAATATGGACCTATTTTAACCATCATTTCATTTTTTTAAAAGAGTAACGGAGAGTAACTGAGACGGAGAGTAACTGTGTAGTGCTGGTGCGAGTTGTTGGACATTACTTTATTCAAACTAAATGTCCTCTTCAGTGTAACCTTGGCTTCTCCACAGGTGCTCTGGGGTCCTCCCGCCATCCAATCACATGCACAGGTAAAAATAAAAAGAGTAAATTGAAAGTTGGCCCAGCGACTGACTGGAGATCAAGGTGTTGCTGTAAAAAATGTATTCTATTAGCTTACAAACTAATAAAAACAACTACCAACGAACATTTTAATGCTAAAATTTTTGAAATTACTGATGATTAGTAAACACTACAGCTCATTTTCTTATGTATTAGATGTATTTACAGAATATACTCAGTCTCTGTCATTGTTGGTTTATCTTAGCTAACACCAAATAAAAGGAGGAGATGAGATGAAGTCATTTTCTCCGTCCGATGTTTGCTGGCTCAAGCTTTCAACTCCACATACACAAACTGCAGAGAATAGCCACTCAAATCACTCACAGCTCAATAGGCCGCTCCGTGCTGGTGCTCTTCTCAATAGGTGCCTACTCACGAGAGCGAAATGAACATCAAACTCCATTTCTCCACTCTGCCCTCTCCTCCTCTCAGTGCACTCCTGTCACCTTCCTTCGCATTCTCTCCATCTCCACCAAGCATCTACTACTCTGCCCTTTCCTCTCTCTCTACAATGGCTTCTTTTCTCCGATTATGACCTTGTTCCCGGTTTCCATTACTGAACTTCTGCATAAATAAAAGCAAAAATATGTGCAGCTTTTACTACTCTACTACTATACTGACTCAGCTTTCAGTGTCAGAGCTGTCTACAGTAGATTTACCATTGATTATGAACTCTGAGCTAAACAAACAGCGCTAGATGGACGGTGACATGGATTGTGCCTCATGGCTGGAGGAGTTTTAAGTGTTGGAGTAGCCCAGTGCGTGCGTGTTTGCATGCTCGTGCAAACACAGTGTTGACCTGCAGTGCACAGCAGCTTACCGGGCCAGTGGTGTGTTATTGTTGCCTGCTCTGCCTCTGGAACCTCATCAATTATAAACAGACTTGGAAAGAAAGAA
Source organism: Bostrychus sinensis (assembly GCA_020698575.1). NCBI lineage: Eukaryota > Metazoa > Chordata > Actinopteri > Gobiiformes > Eleotridae > Bostrychus > Bostrychus sinensis. Next base: position 3,938,867 of record CM036239.1, read on the forward strand.
AGAAGAGGCCAAGCTGCAGCAATGACATCTATAAATACACCTGAATGACACATGTGAGGTGATCTGCTATTTCTGTGTCCTCGCACGCACACTTGCAAATGTGAGCGCACACTTGAGCAATGTCACCCACGTCACAGTCTCCGTATGTTTATCTGTTGAGCCCATTTTAACATCAACTACGCAAAATATTTTACTACAACTTTAATTATTTGGCAAGAACAAGAAAGTAAGTTTCATCATGATATAGCATTTTAACATTTACAAATGTTATTAGCTGATGTTCAAATGTATAAATGGACTTGCCCCTGAACCACTGAGGAACTGTGTGAGCAAACTGCAGAGCTGCAGAGATCAACCAGAGCAGCCTCAAGTGGAGACTGTAAGGTGCCTTTTTGCAAAACCTCTTTTGCCCAAACTGCATTTTCCCGTGAGAGGAGCTGGACTTTGGAATTTGCTTCCTATTAATCTGAAGTCTGTGACCAGATTTAGCATTTTTTAAAAACAAACTAAATCTTGGATGTGCCAGCAACAGCACTGTGCTCATGTTTAATGCGCTAAGTTGTCTTTGTCCCTCTGGTATTTTTATTTGGTGTCTGTGTGTGTCTTGGTCATCATTATTATCTTTTAACATCACTCTCTTTACCTTTTTCTCTGTGTTTTAATTTGTACTGTGCATAAAAGCCCATCTAGGGACAAATGCTGCAAATTAGCTCTTGCTAAAAGCATTATGATACATGCATGGGACAGCTGTTTTACAGTTTGTCTGTGTTTTTTGTGTCTGTCCCTCATAAATAAATAAATAAGTTAATCCAGTCAAATCAAGGCCAAGGCTAAAATGTATAGTATTTTGCTCAGTCAGCTTTAAAGCTCTGAAACACAATGTGGCTCTGTATTGGGAGTTTGAATGAAGCCTATGCCTTCTGCAAGGTGCCTACTATACATTCATCCAGCGCATGGAGCAGTCTGTGCTGCCATGGCAACACTCGACTGAAGACTTTAATGTGTAGCTGCAGTTGGCGATGTGAGAGCAGCAACACAAACAGTGCCAAGGCAACAAGGAGCACTGTTGAGGAATACCCTAACAGTAGAGTAATATTGAGTCTGCAGTATTGCACGAGGGTACACTGCAGTAGTTTACAGCAGTACATGGCCCAGAGAGAGAAAAACCACAATGTACAGCGCTCACAAATATATACGTACACACAATGGGTTTCTTTCCTAAAGCATATTTCATCATTAGCTCTAAGCAGTTAATCCTCTGCTCCACTGACCACAGCTCAGCTCAACCCATTTCAATATTCTGCATCTGGAGCTAACCAACCCTATCAGGCAAACATGCACAGACACGCACGACAAAGGCACAACACAAAGGGACTAGTCAAGCCACAAAAACATATGAGACCTGTCCCCAACAATAAAAATCTTTAGTAAAAGCTTTGTCTGTTTGTTTGTTTATTTATTAGGATCCCCATTAGCCATTGCCTTGACACTAGCTACTCTTCCTAGGGTCCTAAGCTGATACTTCTATTCATCATCATCCATTTGTCCACCACTGACTATATAAATGACAGATTATTAAGTACTCTAAATATGAATCTACTTTAAAGATCAGATTTATAAAAACAATTACTATTCCGCATATTAGCCTCATCTCATGCTGAACTTGTTTGACCAGTTATCAGAAAGCACGTTTGAACAGATCTATTCCAGTCACAGAGGGTCACAACCTAGCCCCGTCTCAAACCTGGAAAAAAAGCCAAAAAGCCTTATTATTGAATGAATCACAAGCCATCAAATTTGTTACGTGTTTACCCTCGTCTTTATTTATGTCAGAAGTAAACTGTGAAAAAACTCCTAAAACCTTCTAAAAACTCAGTAGACTAAACTGTGAGCGTCCTCAAGTTCCACTTTCCACTTTGGCACGACATGCTTTGCCCATTTCTGTGCCTGTGTTGAGTTCAAGGTTAGCTGCTCATTGTATTGAGCGCCAATGCTCCCCATTGGGATAGACAGAGGAGAGATGCATTAGCACCTCTGCAGGAGGTCCTCAATCTCATCTCCTCTGTCTTGGTCTTCTCCCTTTATATTTTCCTTATTTCTTCTCAGGCTTTTTCTATCAATCATAACCCAGCTACTTAGACTCACAGATTTACATGTTTGCTGATGACTGCTATTTACAGAAAGCATGTTACAGTGTGTGAATATGATGGATTAGTGTGTACCTCTCTGCTAATGTGTTGCACCGCCAGATGACCATGAACCAAACCAAAGCCTGTAGGGGAGTGAGGTTTTCCCCTTGACCTGCTGCTGTGCACTGACCTGCACTAAACGGGTTTAAACCTTACCCTTCCACTGCTTTTCATCTCCATCTCCTTCTTAAGCCACAGACCAGCGCACACACAACCTGACCGATGGACAGGCTGACAGAAGCCATATGGTCCATTCACTTCCAATGGCAGGAGGTAGCCATCAAAGAGCTCTCAGAGTAGCTCCACTCAGCCACGGTCGGGAGACAGAGGGTGGAAAGATGAAGGAGACGCACAGGGAAAATTATGAGCAGAGACAGGTAAAGTGGATGCAAAGCACGAGAGAGCAGACAGCTACAAAATTTTGTTTGCAGGATTTCAGATTTCTGAGTGTTTCAAGAACAGTTTGTAAGGTCACATGTTACATATACTGTAAATCAATATAATAACTTCTTTGTTCCTTTTAGGTTTTTCCATCTGGGGTCATCTGCCTCCTAGTGTGCATTGCAATGATTTGCATATTGATTTAGCGTAGGTTTTCTGTATTAGCTTCAGTAAACAGGAGACTACTTCATGTTTACCGGCAGCTTTCTATACATTAAATTCACTTCTCTGCTCCACTTTAACACATTTTAACCAGTGAACATATAACCACGAGTGTAACTCATGTTTATTCCAGTCTAAGCTAAAAATTAAATTAGTTAGTTAGATTCTTGAAGCGAGAGCCAGTACTTCGCTAAACCAGAAACAGCTGATGCTAATATTTGCTAGCTTTAGTTAAAAAAAAAGTGGCCTCAACATTAGCTCGTCCTCTCTGAATACGGCTGTTTATCACAAGGACAAGGACGTGTTTGATTAAAAAAAACATCTTCTCTTTTATTTCTGTCCTTTGGCTTGTTGTTTTTGCCTGAGTGAGGATTCTCTCTCGTCCAATCAGCTCGCAGCAGTGCCCACCTCTAACCGTTCCAGACGCTTAACCGAGCTTCCAAAGTAGAACGGTTTGTAACGCTTTTTGGGAACACTTTGGAACTGCTTTGGGAAGTGGAAACACCCCCAAACCGAAACGTCCCACCCTGTTCTGACCCAGTGGGAAAGCTCCTATACTGAGATAAAGATTTATTTTGATAATTGTATATAGTTTGATGAGATCTATTCAAGAACCAGTGTGGCCAAAAGTGAGTTTCGCTGGATCTTTGTCATAACATAAAACTCTTTCACGAGCTAAATGAATTTAACTCACTCAACGTCGCGCCAAGGTCGATATCATGACGTCATAAATGAAAGCCGTCAAACAATAACGTTTGGGTCATTCCATTAAAACCCACTACCTTTTATTGAAATACTTTTATTTATTCGTGGTGACGTGTTAGTTCCGGGAAGATAAATAATGCTTGAAAAAGAGAAACGTTGTATGACAAACCATTCGAGTAAGAGGAACAAAGGAGAAGGGGGGGCTGGTGGGCTCGGACAAGTCAGGAAAAGAAGTGTGTATAAATCAACATCCATTAGGCGGGGGGTTATAAAGTCACTGATGAAGGAGGTGGACTAAAGCACAGACCTTTTATTGTCTTGTTGTTGTCTTTTATTGCCTGTGATGTCATCTAATGGTATACGGGTAATGACGTGGGCGGGGCTACGTAGTGGATGGGAGGAGTGGATGGCGTTGTAATGGGGCTCGTGTTCATGTGTGTACGGCTACGCTGCTAACATGGGATATTGATCACCGCTCGAGTAGATGGTGTGAGTCCGTGCCTTGGAATAGAACGGGTGCACAGATTTTTATGTCAGCGATGTTTGCGTGAGGACAATCAATATGTGGTTTGCAGAGAGAGGTCTGGCAAAATAAAGATTTACAGAAAACACTATAACGCTAGTTGTTTGCTTTAAAGACTCTTGAAATCTTGAAGACACAATCGTAGACGCTGACATTCCAGGCTAAAATAAGCAATGCTCTTTTCTCTCACCTCAAAATGTGCACCAAGCGACAGCCACTTCTGTGTGTGTGAGACTATATATGCACATGACATAGATGCTAGCACCAAAGGCAGTTGCACAGTGAAAAGCAGAGGTATAAGGGATGTGTGAAGGCCCTGATATATCGATACTCTAATGCTGTTTGACCCTAAGAAGTCTTATCTAGATACTGCGGTACAACTGTGCCATGTGGAAGTAATATGATGCTATCTAATCCTCCCCAGAAAAATCAAAACCTAAAATCTGTGTCAGAAACAGTTATTTACTATTACAGTGACAGAAATGACTCTATAAAAGATGTATTACATTCTGTTTTCATCTCTCAAACTGCCTCAAGAAATGGATAGAAACTTCATTTAATCAATTCTGCAACATGCTGATATGTGCTGTCTAGCAACTTCTGCAACATGCTGATGTCGGCTACAATCTGCCCCTGGGCCTCTGGAAGTCCAAAGTAAAGGGAAAGTACATCAGATACTCTTGATGCTTGCTATACACAAATGTATGTGTGATGTATAGTGCAGCGAATGAGAAGGCTGTTTGGAGATATCAGATAGGTTTGGCTCCAGGACCAAAACTCCCTCAGGGGCTCTCCAGATCCCCCTTATTGCAAAAAACACTCAAATACTCTCCACAGTCAACTACACACTTCCTCAAATCGCTCTTTCATGCAACACACACCTCTTCCTCCCACAGATACAGCTGACTCAGCCGCTTCGCCTGAAAGTCAATCTGTCTCACTACTACTGTCTATCCTGCAGTCCAGCGGTCCAAATCCCTCACTGCATCAGTTCAGCCATCTGTCCAGTTCTCAGTACTTACCTTCTTGACTCGTCCACTTTTGGTGCCCACAAAGACCAGTGAGTGGTTCTTGTAGACATAAGCTATAACAGAGGTCATTTTGTCTGCAGCATCCGAGAAGAGAGGTTTACCGCGCACCATCTCTGACACACCCAGAGGGGCGTTCATATCGAGTCCACAAAAGTCATCGTCGATGGTCAGGAGCTGCAGGAAAAGAAAATAAAGAAGTTAGGACATGAAGTTACTCTGTCATACATAATCTCAAATGAACTAACAGTAGAACAGCTTATAGCTTTGGGACTGATGTAGACATTTGTATGCATGTGTGGCTCCCTTGGTTCACATCCAAGAAATAGCAAATATGGAAGAAAAAAAAAAAAAAAAAGAAAGATGAAGATGGGAGAAGACTGCAGTCAGGCTCTGGCTCAGTAATAGTGCCAGAGGCTGCTCTGTCAGGCACAATTCCCTACCGTCCACCACGCAAAATAGCTACTGCAGAAAACGCCAGAGCAGCAAGATATTCAAAGTGAAATGATTCGACGTGAACTGCGTGAAATAAAAACGGAAGGAATGCAGCTCTGTCATGCTGCTCTAAGGCAAGTTACGCTGATGCATAAAATTTAGGGCAAACGACGTCTTGGAAACCTTGATGGTAATTGACAGCCGCCTGCGACCTGTTCTTAATTAATTGATTATTTAGCGGTAATTATGGTGACCACACTGACACCATAAAAATATGTCAAAGTAACAAACAGTTGCTTTATGCCTTGTGTCTGCATGCGTGGGCTTATCCTGCTGGGCGTATTCACGGCGGGTAAAATGATTTATAGGTTTTGATGAAGTGTAATGGTAATGGGGATTGGTCATTATGCTCTGACTATGGATGGATTTGAAACACTGACTTCAAAACAGAGCCAGCCTTTGCTTGATTAATAGCTTGGCAACATAAATGGTAACTTTGAGGACAAAAGCTATTCATAAGAAGCACAGAAAGCATAAAAAATAAAAGACAAAGTGACAAAGAGATAAAAACTCAGTTGTCTGACAAACTCAGATCACTTTTTTATATCTTTTGGCTGCACCCTTTATTTATTCGGGGTTGCCACAGCAAATCAGTCACACAGTGATTTTTTTTTTACTTTTTTTTGCTGTCGCCCCAAAGCTACATACATTTAATAGGTGTTACTGGGCAAAGGTTTTGTTGAAGTGTGAAAAAATATTGTTAACTAAGAGTGCTTTATATATACAGAATTGTATTTTATAGGAGTGTAATGATATGTTTTTTGCAACGATACGATATGTATCGATAGAAGTGTTTCAATACAATTCAAGAACAATATTGGCTAATTTGGAACAATACAATTCGATACAATTCAACACCTTCGTATCGATAATCGATACAGCAACTTTTTGCCAAAAATCATAAAAGTTTACTCTCAAATCTAGCACCGCGGCCGGGGTTGATTATGTCCAGCAGACAGAGAGTGAAGAAAAGTTGAATATAACATTTTATTTAATTAAAACACAATATTTATCTCCAAAAAGCCATATCTGGTTTTATTTTAACAAACAAATTCCCACTTTCGATATTTCCGATATTATCGATCGATACTTCATGTGTATCGATATTCACTTCCTAGAAAACGATACGATACAAGGTCATGTGTATCGATGTAGTTGTATCATAGGAAAAAAAGGTACTAGTTACTGTATCGATACACCCCTAGTATTCATTATTATTATTATTATTATTATTATTATTATTATTATTATTATTATGTTATTTCTATTTTTGTCATTCAAATTTCAGGAAAGGTCAGTTGACCTAATGACCTGATGCAGCGGATCACTGTTAGGATCCAGTGTGTCTTAATGGATTCTATACCATTTGGAGATAGATACCGACCTGAGATCACATGTAAAGGTTTTAGGCTCAATGGAAAGAGCATTTACCCCTGAAATAGAAGATTTTCGAGTCAAGATCTGGGCACTATACCTTTACCAGTGCAAGATAGGATTAATGCTTTTCTTCTTTTTTGTAATGTTGTGTATTTTAGCACATGGATGCACAATTCTTTGTTCTTAAAAACCTTGTATCTGGTCAAAAGTGTGCAACACAGTGGCGAGTTTATCTTGCAAGCATAAAAACAACCTTTTACTAAATGCAGGGCTGGTCTGAAGCCTCACACTGAGCCCCACAGGAAATATGGGCTGTGCTTTCATTAGACAAACAGAACATGGCTGGTTTAGGCCATACCCAGCTCTAGGCTACACCATTATGCGAAAGGGTTCTGTGAAGTGAGAGGAATGATCAATACAGATGACCTAAATTTGGGTCAAGATCGTGTCAACTCATTACAAGGGCAAAATGAAGATAATGCACCACGTAAGACAATGGAGACACTGCAGAATATTACATACAGCTTTGTGTAGTACTTTGGACCAAAGAAAATCAAGATTAAGATTGTTTAATTTACAAAAATATGAAACATTTTTCTGCAAACCACACTCCATGAGCAAAGGGAGCTGGTCAGATTTTATCCTACTGTACTCTGACACAGAACCAAAGTTTTATCTAAATTATTTCACTATGCCTTTTACTAAAAAAGCACAGTATTTTATAAAATTAAAACTTGTATTTACAATGCTATTCTTTGCTCTGTCATCTGGGAATTGATGCCAGATTTTTCTTAGTAAATTCCAGATGTAGTTAAATATTTGAGCATGTGTTGTAGCGTATAAAAATGACAGGTTGTCCCTAACAACGAGGCGACAGAGGAGCAAGTAGTGAATTTGGAGTGAGGCCAAACAGTAAGGCAGAATCAGGTCACTCTCAGCCGTATCCATCTCCGCGCCTCTGTCCCGCTGCCAGGACCAGCACAAAGAGGGCTCTCTTCTGGACTGCGTGGAGGGATCAGCAGATATGAAGGGCCAGTGGGCGCACCAAACACAGACCCCCGAATTACTCAACGTGATTAGTGCGGCCTGAAAGAGATCAACTCTCCAACGCTCTCTGATGTACGTCCTAATCGCCGCTTGTCTGCTTGTAGAGGTCCAGTTCGTTGGCCGCGAGTTTGTGAAGTTACTGACATTTCACTTCATTTCACTGCAAGATTTTTTCTTTACTTGATGTTGTTTCATTTGCGTATTCCACGTTCACAAACTGACGTGCCAATGAAAGATTTTAAAAGCTTATTTTAGTGCAGCTTTTTATGATTACAAAGGACTATTTTCCTTTGAAATTACAATAGTAATGTGCTGCCTTTATATAATTAGCCACTTAGGCATTGGGTAGTTTTCCCCTAGCCCTACTGTGCTAAATGACTGACCTGCCTGGGAGATTGACAGCACTAGAGAATTATGGCATGATGACTAAGTGGGTTTTCAGTGTTCCCTGTAAGATATAATGTCAACATTCAATTTAAGTGTAATAAAACACCGACGGTACGACTTCTGGAACCACACTGGCTTGCTTTCAAAGTACACTATTGGCTAAAGCGTCATTTATAACAAGAAGGCTAAAAAATCAAAACATACAGACAGGTGTTCACAGGTGCTTTCTACACACATATTTCTACTAGATTTTACTTTGCCATATAGTGCTTTTTTTACAGTATCGTTCCTTGACTCAATTTTGCACCCTACTTTATTCTTACAGTGGACATTTGAGAATAATTAAATGTTCAGTAGCCACAGAAGCAGCACTGTAATCCTCATTATAACTATTGTCAGGAAAAATGTTCAAAATAACTTAAAACCCAGACAGCAAACGTGATTTTACAGACACACAACTTGGTGATTAGCTTTTGTTAGCATTAAAGGGTACCGTCACGTTTACTGTTAGCTTTTTTTTTTCAGATTGTCAGTGAATAAAGTCCACACAGGTGCAGAAAAAGGATGAGCTGAGCTAGTTCCATAGCTTGATCCTCTGGTTTGGTTGATGCATGCTCAACCAAAGACAACAGTGCGGTTAAATTAAGGAAAGTATGAGTCAGGTGAGCTGTAGTAGATGTTTAAACCAAAAGTACTCAGAATACAATGCAAAGTAGGAAATAGTTCATTAAAAAAAAGCTTTACATCTTCTAGTAATGGTATGTAACTAAGACTAAACCAGGGGTGTCCAAACTTTTCCCCAAAAGGACCAGATGTGAAGATGTACAAAGGTTCAAGGGCCAGCAGTCCCTTCTTTCTAGGAATTGAATACAAGTACCGTATGAATTATTTTGAAGTATGTTGTTTTTTAAAAGCCAAATAATTATTTTTTTAAGCCCTATGCTTCAAAACATTTCCTTTGTTCAGTACTGTATATAAGAAAACAATAATTCCTCATGCCTTATGGGTAATATTTGGTTATTCAAATCAAACTTTGCTTCAGGGAGTCGTAACGTTTGGAATGGTTATTGCCAAGAGGGTTGTTCTGAGGGAATGGGAAGCGGTTTTCACAAATGGTTGAATGACCTGCTGTCCTGTTTGTACCTTAAAGAGATCTGGTATAAACTGTCAGACAACCATGACACGTTTCTAGAGATATGTGCACCTTTCCTTAAACATTTTGAAAAGAAAAAGATGACTCAACCTGAAACTTCGACGGACTAAGCTGTCAGTCTGTACGAATGGCTGTATGTACTGTATATGGATCTGTTTTTCTCTTCATTTTTTGGTCTGGCGGTGTGCATTTGCTTTTGTGCATGTTCTTTTGTATTTGTCACTTTTATAATATGAAAAAAATATTATAAAATGATAAATTATATAGCAAAATGTAACACTTTTGAACATAAACACAAATAAACCTGTACAGACAAACCTACGGAAACACTAGTGGGCCATACATTTTCTTAGGAGCCAAGGGCCATATAAAATCATATATGAAAGCCACAAATGCCTCACTTTGGACACCTCTGCCCTTAACCAAACATGGGGCTCACCATAAGGAGGCATGTTTTGTTTGTTTTTTTAAAGCAGATGACAAAACTGATGACACAAAGCGTTTAGTCCATGCTGAGACCGAGGCCTGCCCGCAGAGTACGCTGAAAGAAGCTGAAGTCGCTTGTTTAATCACAGAATAATGATATTGTGATGGATTCTGACCTTTAGCAAGTGGTATCATGTATGGAGATTTAATTAGTGAGCCGGCAGCCAGCGAGCGGCGTAGCGGATATGTGGATGGAGTGGGGTGAAGTGCGCCCGTGTGGGAGGGGTCGGGACTGTCTGGATGTTCTTAATGAATCCACTAGCTTCTTCTTCTTCTTCTTCTTCTTTCCTGAGGATGTGGCCCAGACTGACTCATCAGCAGCAGTGCCCAGTGATTAAACTCTGCAATCAGGAGAAGGGACGGCGACGGGCACCGAGGTTGATCAAAGACATTAAGGACGAGGAATGTACAGATGCTATTAGCAATGGGATGAAAACAGAAGACTTCATATTTGATTATTTGCGTTCGCGTGTGGAGCTATGAAGGTTCTCAAGAAGAGGAGAAGAAAGTGACCCAGTCGTGAATAATCTAATTAATAGCAGCGAATTCAAAATGTGAAGTCGATCGTACATGACAAATGCAGAAGAATAGCCCGTGGCATGTTCGTTAATGACATGTAATTAATGATCATTAGCAGCCGGGAGGAGAGGCTGGCCACGGCCGGTCGCGGATCTACAGGCGACCTTGTAATTTCCTGCTCCGCGTTTAGAGGTGGGGTCAGTGTGCGTTTGGAAAACACTGAAGGGGAATGAGGCAGGGAAGGACAAACACGAGAGGGGCCGAGAAACTATTTTTATACATAACAACACGAGGAGGACAGGCATGAGGAGGAAAGAGCCGCATCTGCAGAGAGCAATGAATCAACCACGAGAGCGAAGAGAGCCCATTTATTGCAATGCTGTTTTTTTTTCTTTTTTTCTTTTTTGTTGTTCTGTTTTTTCTGCTGACACAGTGTACGTAGAGGGTGCAGGCGGCTTTTTATAGGTCACATGCCACTTCACAATGATCTATGGATGCAGGCCCTTTGCAGACGATACTGTTGAGCATGCATTACGTGGCTTAGTCAAGCGTAGCCATTTGGGGAGGAAAAGAGCGCACCCCCTTCCCAGTCCCCCCTCTCCCCCTCGCTCTCCTGCTCACGGCCGTCATGTCGCTTTGAACGTCCTTCTCTTTTCTCAGGTAAAACCACTAAAGTATGGCGGGATATATTTCTGTTGACTTACACGAGCTGTAAAATCAGTTCAGGACAAGGATCTGAGACTGCTGAGGGAATAATCTGCTGCAGTGGTTCCCAACCTTTCTGGTCTTGTGTACCCCCAGGACCGGGCTTAGTCCTGGATTGGAACTGATGTAGTTCTGGTTTAGATCTGATTTGGACCCGGCTTAGTCCTGGTTTAATCGTAGTTTAACCTTGGTTTGACCTGGTTTAGGCCTAGTTTAGTCCTGGTTTTAAGCCAGGTTTAGTTCTGGTTTTAGGCCTGGTTTAGTCCTGGTTTAGTCCTGGTTTTAAGCCAGGTTTAGTTCTGGTTTTAGGCCTGGTTTAGTCCTGGTTTAGTTCTGGTTTTAAATTTGGTTTAGATCTGGTTTTAAGTCTGGTTTTAGATCTGGTTTAGTTCTGGTGTTAAACATGTTTTTTCCTGATTTAGTCCTGGTTTAGGCCTGGTTTAGTCCTGGTTTAGTTCTAGTTTTAAATCTGGTTTAGTTCTGGTTTTAAGTCTGGTTTAGATCTGGCTTAAGGCCTGGCTCAGTTCTAGTTTTAGATTTGGTTTAGTTCTGGTTTTAGGCCTGGTTTAGACCTGGTTTAGTTCTAGTTTTAAATCTGGTTTAGTTCTGGTTTTAAGTCTGGTTTAGTTCTGGTTTTAAGTCTGGTTTAGTTCTGGTTTTAAGTCTGGTTTAGTTCTGGTTTTAAGTCTGGTTTTAGATCTGGTTTAGTTCTGGTTTTAAGTCTGGTTTTAGATCTGGTTTAGTTCTGGTGTTAAACATGTTTTTTCCTGATTTAGTCCTGGTTTAGGCCTGGTTTAGTCCTGGTTTAGTTCTAGTTTTAAATCTGGTTTAGTTCTGGTTTTAAGTCTGGTTTAGATCTGACTTAAGGCCTGGCTCAGTTCTGGTTTTAGATCTGGTTTAGTTCTGGTGTTAGACATGTTTTTTCCTGGTTTAGTCCTGGTTTAGTCCTGGTTTTAGTCCTGGTTTTAAGCCAGGTTTAGTTCTGGTTTTAGGCCTGGTTTAGTCCTGGTTTAGTTCTGGTGTTAGGCCTGGTTTAGACCTGGTTTAGGTCTAGTTTTAAATCTGGTTTAGTTCTGGTTTTAAGTCTGGTTTAGATCTAGTTTAAGGCCTGGCTCAGTTCTGGTTTTAGACCTGGTTTAGTTCTAGTTTTAAATCTGGTTTAGTTCTGGTTTTAGGCCTGGTTTAGTCCTGGTTTAGGTCTAGTTTTAAATCTGGTTTAGTTCTGGTTTTAAGTCTGGTTTAGATCTGGTTTAAGGCCTGGCTCAGTTCTGGTTTTAGATCTGGTTTAGTTCTGGTTTAGTTCTGGTTTTCAGACATGTTTAGTCCTGGTTTAGTTCTGGTTTTAGACCTGGTTTAGTCCTGGTTTAGTTCAAGTTTAGTCCCTGCTTCTTTAGCATTGCATTTTTCTGTAACCCCTGTTATATCCCTCAGCATAGTCCAGATTTAGGTTCATTTTAGTCTCTGGCAGCCAAATATTTTCTGAAAAGGTTCTATAAATGATCAAATAACTCCACGTACCCCCTGCAATGTGCTCGCGTACCCCTAGGAGTCCCCGTACCCCTGGTTGGGAAACACTGATCTACAGTAATAATCTAACATATGACAAAGAAAGACAATATTTTTTGGCCTGAGATTTGCAGCAGCATCAGAAATATGCACTGTAAGAAAAAATATACATATGACTTAATGAGTTATTCATCATACATGCTTTGTGCTTCAAAATATTACAAGTGTGATACAAGCATGTGTTCATAAAGACGTGCTACGCTAACGAGCTTGGGGATTGTTTTTCATTCTGTCACTAATTAGGGGAAAAACATCGTCGCTGGATATTCAAGGCATCTGAAAGACATTTGAGAAGTCTTGAGAAAGAAAAATTAATGTGAAGAAAATACAGAAGACAGAGTGTAACATAAAGGAGCACGGCCTTCTTCTGATCTTTGTTACTTATCGTCATGGCGACAGAGTGACATGCAAAGCCATTAAAAATAATGGTTTGTGTCTTGTCTTTAAGGAGGGCAGACTGTTTTCTACATCGAGCTGTGGATGTTTATTATCACCTACACTGTCAGGAATGTAACCCTGTTGTAAGAGTAAAATGGTTATAAAGTTATCTAGATCTAGTGTTTCCCAACCAGGGGTACGGGGACCCCTAGGGGTACGCGAGCACACTGCAGGGGGTACATGGAGTTATCTGATCATTTATAGTAAATTTATATATTTGCTTTGAAAGACTAAAATTAACCTAAATCAAGGGAATGGAACACTGAAGAAGGACTAAACCAGGACAAAACCAGGACTAAAACCAGGACTAAACCAGGACAAAACCAGGACTAAAACCAGGACTAAACCAGGACAAAAACCAGGACTAAAACCAGGACTAAACCAGGACAAAACTAGTACTAACCCAGGACTACACCAAAGGCATGCAACACTAAAGAAGAACTAAACCAGGACTAAACCAGGAAAAAAACTGGTCTAAATCTAGAACTTAACCAGAAATAAACCAGGACTAAACCAGGACTAAACCAGGTCTAAATCAGGACTAAACCAGGACTAAACCAGGACTAAACCAGGTCTGAACCAGGACTAAAACCAGGACTAAACAAGGTCTAAAGCAGGACTAAAAGAGGACTAAGCCGGGTCTAAACCAGGACAAAACTAGTACTAACCCAGGACTACACCAAAGGAATGCAACACTAAAGAAGTACTAAACCAGGACGAAACCAGGAAAAAAAACTGATCTAAATCTAGAACTTAACCAGAAGTAAGCCAGGACTAAACCAGGACTAAACCAGGACTGAACCAGGTCTAAATCAGGACTAAACCAGGACTAAATCAGGACTAAACCAGGTCTAAACCAGGTCTTTTAAACCAGGTGTAAACCCAGTCTAAATCAGGACTAAATCAGGATTAAGCCAGGTCCAAACCGGGACTAAAGCAAGTCCTGGGGGTACACAAGACCAAAAAGGTTAAGTATTAAAAGTAAAAAGTATCTGTTTACTGACTCAAAAAGTCTCGATGGTCAGTTTTAAATTAGTAAATACTGTTTACTTCCAGGTAGACCATAAACATTACTTAGAATTACAAAAGATAACCAATAAAAACTGCAATAACTCAAGTATCAGTGAACAAAAATACTGTGCCTTATCACCATTTATTAAAAAAATGGTTCTTTTTTTGACTGCCACTGTAGTTTAGTGATCGTTTTCATTAAAACGTATCACTCACCTCTCGGACGCAGCTCAGAGCGTGGCAGCCTGTGAGTGTATGTGTGTCATAACTCATCTATCTCCTGCAGAGCTCACAGTCACTTCTTCACTGGGCTCTAATTTATGCGGTGGAGCTGGTGATACTGTGGCGCATGCTGAAATGGCATCATTCCTCAGCTGCTAACCCCTGCGTGCTCCCTCGCACTTCCTCTGCCCGCTGACAGGTCCACCCCAGGCGTGATTTATCAGGCCTCGAGCAGCAGACAAAGGCGGAGCGGCACACAATCCTCACTTAATATTTACTCAGAGATAAATATTGGTATTAGAGATGGGATTTATGGATCTTTAACGGGAGACGAAACTTTGGGATCCATTCATTTCTGAGAGCCGCGCAAAAGACTCATGGCTCATTTTTTGGATTTAAGAAGCCAGTCAGTTCATTCAGAAAATAAACACTGGGATGAGTGACACATTATAATTTTAGTCAAAATAAAATGTATTCTATTGGTGGGACTTTAATATTGTTGATAATAAAATGAGCATGTGTGGACTAAATTCACTGATGGTGACGTCATAAACCTCTGCACAGAGAGCACCGTTTAGGATTTATTATGTGTCCAAACTGTGCAAAATATAGCTACCTTGACATATTTTCATGCAAAAAATATCAAAGCAGGCAACAATAAACTTCCATGCACACAGGGGTAGGACTCAGAGACTGTCTGTGCTCCTCTCTCTCTTCATCTCTTTCTGCTTCCGTACGACTCTTTCTTGAGTTTGACTTCTTCTGCTTTTTCTTTTTTTCATGGTTGGCAAACAAAAAAGAGCTTGTTCATTTCAATACAAAAGTAAATAATAATAAAAAAGAACGTCTCGCGCACCTCTCTGAATCAGTTCTCATCATTCACGGTGAAGAGCTGTTCAAAAGATTCGGATTGTTCATGAACGTCACATCTCTAATTGGTATTCTCCAACTAAACGCCAGAAAGGGTCAACTTCTTTATGTTACATTAAGGTTCATGGGTAAAATTTAAAAGGATTAAATTCTTTGCAAACTACCATTTACCAACATTGTTTTCCCATGGTACGTTTCAATTTAATTTGTATTATTTAAATGATTTAACAAAGCCTGAACAGGACTAAAATAAGGCATAAACTAATCAGGTTTCATTTTGTTATACTTTACAGTAAATCTGTGTCAGAGTCATAACATTATAGCAATAACTGATATTGCATGTGGTGATATTAGCAATAATAATACATATGTAATGCATGAAGCAGTGATTCCCACAGAAAATGTGTCAGTTCAGGTCGTAGCCAACTCATAGTGCCTCCAAATTGTAAACCTACAAATAAATGTCATTTGTATGCCACACTTACAGCTCCTAAATGCCACAGAAAGTTAATTTAACAAGAACAGTGCATCATCAACGCATTAAAACTGGGTTTTGGGGAATTTATTTATACTTCATATAGCCTGGGTAGCTAATAGCCGAAGTGCTGGGGAAAACACTGATCAAGAATCTACTCTATTTATATTCCGGTCTTTAGTAAATGAAATTATTGAGGGGACAGGGCTGCATAATCAAGCAACCTAGCAAATCCATTTTTACGTCAGCACATCTGAACAACAAAACGCATGCACATGGCACAGCTTTGGCAAATAATGAAGACGATCTATATGTGTAACACCCAATTTAGTCTTGTTTTTTTCCTGCTTGCAGAAAGTGGGAAATTAAATGAAGCGAATCACTGAATTTGTAATGTTGTTATGGAGAATGGAATTATGGTAATTTGGCTGTGCATTCAGCTGCGTTGTTTTAAGGGTGAGCAGATTAAAAGAGGCAGTGCATGGTTAACATCTCATGGTAATGGGATGGGGCACAAACCCACCCAAGAACACGGCGTTCATCAAGACGTCCTGCAGCGCACCGGGGCTCATTACAAAGCACCACCAGACAACTTAGAAACCAAATGTCCAAGAAACAGGAGGACAGTGGCAGAAATGCATTCAGTCTGTATTTCTGGTGTATTTTTGAAGGTAAGGTAAGGTTCATAAATACTTCATCATCAACAAAAGATATTCTAATACACTAATGCTAATCACAAGACTATAAAAGCTATCAAATATTGGTAGAAATTCCAAAAGTACTCACTGCACTGCTGCAGGGAATGTCTTTGACTTTGAGCCAAGCCAGGTCCAGCGTGCCCTCGCCCTTGTAACATGACTGCAATCTTTCCTTTATTTTCTCATTGATCTTCCGTAGAGAAAAGACACACAGCGCAGAGTCCTGAGTGGCTTGGCGTGGACGTCTCTTCTGACCTTTTGAGAAGACTGCAAAAAGAACATCATCATCTGGTGCAACATCCAGAGAGCGCGCCAGGATAGAGCCAGCTTTGGAAAGATACGCCGCTTCAAGCAAACGGTACTCCACATTGCTACTGACGCACCCAATAGGCACCTCCACGTACGAGTTAAAGGCAGTGTCAGCCTTGCACAGACGGACAATCTTAGAGGTGTAGACCTGCTCCCGACCCGCTGCAGAGGATCCAGTGGTCGGCCCACCGCCCATCTCTGGCTGCAGAGTGAGGAAGTAAACAAAGTTCCCACTGGCAAAGCCGTAAATGTAGTAAATGTCAAAATCTGGGATGACAGTGAAAGTGTCTGATGGGATCTTGATCATAGAGGCCACAAACTCATCATGGAAGACATAAGCAAACATGCCATCCTTCCTCTGAGTTTCTGGCCAACTTGCGGCTGGAGATGGTGGGAAAGTACTCTGGTTTGCCAGTCTACAGCTGTGGCTACAAACAGCATATCTGGAGACGCATTGCCATAGGACACAATGACCCCAAACACAGATCCGCTCTCAGTTGACCCCAGAGAGATAGTGTTCTTTCTTATGAAAAGGCTCTCCGAGTTTAAAGAGGTCGTCCAGGCGCAGCAGTTTGCAGATGCCCTGGTACAGGCTGCCACATGCCAGGAGTCTGTTCTCTCTGTAGTCCATTAAAAGCATTTTATTCACATTGTTGGTGAGTGTCAATGGTTCGCTGCAGGGCTGGACAATGCGCGGTGGGTAGCACTTGCGGTTGTCTTCATCTGGGCCGGTCTCATGGGACACCTGGACCTCTAAGCTTGGGGACAGCTTGTAGATGCGATTAACAGCACCCAAATAAACATTACCATTACGATAGTCCACTGCTAGATGGTTAAAGGTCCATTCAGGGTTTTCTGCATGAAAAGATGCATACTCGTCCTGCTGGAGAGACGCTGTTATCACCTGTGACCCAGAACTGTGAGCCTGGGGACCTTGCACCATTGTTAGCGATGGCACAGGAAGCACCAGACTGGACAGGAAGCAGCAGGTAAGAAAGCAGGTCCGAGTCCTGGAGAGGGACATTGTGACTGTGATAGAAGCTGAGGATGTCAAGCCAGTGGGAAAAGGACAGTCCAGCTGCTGTCAGCCAATCAGGATCAAGCCTCTTTCAAGATCAAGGACATCATGTACCTGAAACAGAAAGAAGAGAGAAAACAAGATTAATACAAAATATTACAATGAAATCAAAGAAAACACTTTCAGCTGCAGCTCTCAGAGATAAAGAATCTCTGTTTTGTCAATGCATTGGCACAAAAAATACCACGACATCAACACAAAGAATGAGAAACCAAGAATACTAAGAAATCTCGCCCTTCAAACTTAAAAATGAAAGAAAAATATGTTTTTATACAAAAAAGCAGAAGTACAATAAATGACTTGTGTTTGCGGTGCTGGAGGGAAGAGAAAGTGTTGTCTTAGAAGCAGGTGAGAGAGAGGTGACGTGAGTCTCAGAGGATGTGATCAGCATGGTGCAACACCATCATTTTGCATGGCCCCCTGCCCCTGTCCACCCCTCCCAGCCTTTCTGCTCAAGCCGCCATGCACCTAATTGATTCTCCCCTTGGAGAAGCAATTTGCATGCTTTGGCGATTCCTCTCTTTTCTCCCAATAGGGCAGCTCACCTGCTGACACTGCTAGCACAGAGAAAAGGACCTTCTCCACTCTTTAAGATACCACAAACACACACAGAGACACACATTGTGAGGTTTAAAGGTGGAAGAGGAATAATTAGGCTAAAAATGCATGTGGCTGCAGAAAAAGGTTTGCCCATAGGTCATTTACACACACTCACCATCGATATACATAAACACACACAGTCGTTGGCTGATCAAATAGAAGTGGTTTCCTGTAAACACTGCAGTCCCTTGTGTGAGCTGGCTGCTCATTAGACCTTTCCAGCAGTCAAACATCACATTACAAGCAGTGTTGAACACCTGGGCAGTAACCAGGTACTAGTTTTACACAAACACCCACACTCGCGCAGTATTAATTGTATAGAAGAAGTGGATAAACATTATCTATAACAATGTACACTTGTTTAAGGCCTTGCACTTCTTTAAGGCCATACATTAGAAATATCAATAAATATGACTGCCCCAAGTAATGTTCCCCTGTCTGTATAATGTATAGTAAAGATATGCAGTACTAACAGTAAACACACATTTCCTTTACAAAACATAGATGTAGGACCATGGAACAAAATACATGCCTTAACCACATACTCTCCTATGTATTTATAGTTTGAAAGCAAACACATTTTTAGGAAACTATCAAAACATTTTGCTAAACAGCTTACCTTCTGACAGTGTAAAATGTATGTCACAGTCATAAATGCTATGAGTCAAATGGGATTAGGAGATTATGAGTGAGTAAGAAGTGGGGTAATTACACCTAATCCTTGATTTTCAAAAAGAAGAAAAGGTTTCCTCACACTTATCCGTCTGTAATCTCTCAGAATGAATGACAGCTACAAGAATACACAATTAGAACAACACCAGGGAGACCCGATGAACATTTAACTGTGTATGTTTAAGTGTTGTGGGCTGCAACTTAACAGTTCCCACACAACATTTTTCCAATTCACTGATAGAACGAACAGGACAACAGCAAACATAGCAATGATCAGTGAGAGGGCTTTACAGCGAGGAACAGACAGCGAGACAGTGGAAGACAGAATGTGTGTCCTAGATGAGCGTCTGTACTGACTGGAGCAGGTGAAGTCCCCCTCCCAAACTAACTCAAGCGCACCCCTGCTGAGATCTGGCACTGATCAGAAGAATGATCCACAGCCTACTGGGACTGGAGCAAAGCACTGTGCTCCTCCTCGCACTGAGCGTATCACACAACATACACTGGGTCCTCTCTTTTACCAACACACCCATGGTTATGCAGGCACACTTCTCCACCTCGTATTGTGCAGCAGAAACATCTGATTGTGTGTTAAAATTACTTAATCATGATTTAGAAAAGGTCAAGGTAAAAGAAAATCAATTGGCCTTAAATGTAACTAAAACATTATCCATAAGTTTTGAGAGTAGATCTAAATTAACAAATGAGAACTACATTTGTTAACGGGCTAAATTTGAAGCCAGTGAAGGAAACCAATGGGTGTCATCTTGGACTCTCACTTGTCTTGGTCAGCTCAGATTGAAGGTGCAGTGGCTAAAATGGGTAAAGGCATCGTCATGGCAAGGAAATGTGCTGCGTACAAAGCCGCTTCTACGTCTAAACAGGTGGTACGGTCTCTTGTTTTGTGTTATCTCGAGTATTGTCTGCATCACAAAGAGAGCTGGCACAAACTAAGGCTCACAAAGAACATGTGTGACTCTAATGCATACACGCCTCTCATGGCTTACAGTTAGCAACAGGCTTAAAATATGACTTCTTTTATTTTTGTGGAATGTTTTCTTCTTAAAATGACCATAATCTTTTGTTGAATAGTTATTTTTTGTCAGTTTTTCGAACTAGACAGGCATTAGGCTGGTGAATCTAAACTTTCCCGAGCAATATTTACCTGGAACCAGCTGCAGTGGCCACACAGAGAGCACAAAACAAACACAGACTCAAGAAGATACTAACAACTGAACTGCTGCAGACAATCACAGGACAGCTTGGCATTAAACATTTAGATTTTTCTTTTGTTTTGTTATTTTTTGCAATGTGTGTATTATTTTATCC
Source organism: Bostrychus sinensis (assembly GCA_020698575.1). Taxonomy (NCBI): domain Eukaryota; kingdom Metazoa; phylum Chordata; class Actinopteri; order Gobiiformes; family Eleotridae; genus Bostrychus; species Bostrychus sinensis. The sequence goes on from CM036239.1 coordinate 3,959,352, forward strand.
TTATTCCTGTAGTATTTCATTGTTAATATTATTTTTACTATTTGTATTTTAATTTAATTCTGTACTTTTATATCGTAATTCTATGGAGGAAGACTAGTGGCCATTAAGTGGGCAGCTAATAAGGATCCTAAGAAAACAATAAAAAACAATAAAAAAAACACACATTCAAGTCTAGAGAAATATATAAGCATCATACAGCAATACAGAGCTTATATCTATGCACAAACCTCAAGAAAGAGCAGAAACGCTCCAAAAACAGTGGTCCTGAAACTTTTTACACCATGTTGCACCTTAGAAAATATTTGGCATTGCAAGTACAGTTGTTAAAAGACTAAAGTTAGATTAATTTTTACTAACTGAGGTATAAAATAGGGTTAAAATGCATTCCTAAATAAGGAAAGAACAGGGACTATACCAGGAAAAAACAGGTCTAAACCAGATTTAAACCATGGTTTTGCAAGTGATGTTATTTCTGTTTATTTCTAGAACCACACACACACAAATACATCAGTGTATACCAATTAAAACGACACTAAAGATCAACATCTGACTCATTCTTTGCTTGGGGGTCACACAGGCGTTTAACCAGTGCACGCTCCACGATCATCACCATAGTGAACCAGACATTAATACTACAGTCTTTAACACTATTAATATTGATTCATCCATCTATTACTGCTTCTCCAGTCTGCTACATAATATATCACTGTGGTTTATTTTGGTATAACTGTAACAAGAAACCATCTCCTGCTTTCAGTGATAAGGTGATCATTTTAACTTTCACATTTCGCTAATTTACCCAACTACAGCAGACAGATGGCACATTCATCTCTCTTAGGAGGACTTTGGCAGAGCAGAAAAATAAGGACAGAGAGGGTAGAGGAAGAAAGCAGGGTTGTCCTTGGTGTTTACATCAAGACGTGGATTAACAGAATGGATTACTGTCAGCAGATACCCCGTCGAGATCGGGGTTAGGGGGTCTAATCCACCACAGAGCTGTTGATATTACAAAGAAAGCCTAAGGATTGGATTGTCATCTACTGCACTGACAACTACTGTATGTTATGACACAGGGCTGAGATCCTTTCATATTTTACCGTACCAATACAGTGTTGTGAAGGAAAAACATTCTATAGTCTAAGATCCAGATCCTAAAACCATACTTCTCTGCTGTGTAAGGTAAAGACAACCAAATACTGCCTCAGTGCTTCTCCAGTTCACAACTCTGAGCTTCACAGTAATGTAACTTTGTTTTTTCTGTCACAGTAATACTATATAATTACTCCTTTACTCATTGTTCATTTATAGACACAAGTGTGTTAACGGCATGATAGTGTCATAGTAGCACCATCACAGGCACCATTACCACAAAAGCACAGTGTGACAATGTGGAAACAGTAGCCGCTTTACCTGTAACTCATTTAAAACACAAACGTCACACAACATTTTCTTTTTATGAAAGTGAGCAAGGAAATTTAAAAAGTAAAATATATTCTTTATAAAAAAAAAAGATGTGTTTGTTTATAAACATTAATAAATCCTGAACAGTATGTCATCAGTGAAAGAGTTTATTCTGTTTCAGCCGACAGAAGCCCCTTGTGTTTTCAGAAATAACTGAAAACTGGTTGTTTCCTCTTTCTCTCGCTCTTGCTTCCTCAGTTTCTTATGTTTTTGATCAACTTTCCTTCTGAGACCCACTAATCTCCTTAGTAGGATGAATTTTCACACACTCATTATTCTAAACTCACACAGGGAACAAACAGATTCAGGCCTGACTCTACACATAAATAATCTCTGCATTGAGTACTTATTACAATATCACAAGTGCTGCTAACGCTGCAGTGAGAGTGGAGCCACAGACACAGCTCTCACACAGTCCTTGGTTCCATAGAAAGGTCACTCAGACCAAATATTCTTGGCTGTGGTTGGGCCTCGTGTGCAGCGGATGCTGATGCAAGCGGAGATAGGTGGAGGTCTTATCATCAGCAAACATCAAGAGGCTCTAATATCATTAGAAGAACTGTTGAAGGGCCCACTGGCCTCCCATCAGCGCCTGTCTGTGATTGGGTTAAACTGTGGACAGCTTCCTGACAGGAAGGTAAGATACTTACTATACACACTGCCAAAGATATACACAGCACACATTTACTGGAAATAAAAAGGAAACAAGCGTGTATTTTGTTGTCTATGTTTAAGTAGAACAGTAGCACAAATCACTGCTCAGCAGCCTTCTATTACAGCCATGTTCTGCCATAGAAGCTAATTCACTATCAAGTGGAAGAGATATCTTTGTATAATTACTATAAATGCAGCCAAGAATCATTCATAAGTGGTGTTGCTAGGCTGTTCCTGACAGCTGCTTTCACAGAATAAATTTAAGGCTCTCTCCCTCTCCATTTCTTTTTCTCTTCCTCTGATTCCCAACACAGTGGACATCAGCTGTAACACCCAGCCCATCAAAGGCTTCCTTTATTCAGAGTCCTTTTAATACCAATTACTGTTCATCCTGGTTTTACTTAATACACTAATTCATATTTAATAGAACCATCTGAGGATGCATGTCTCTGTTTTGCCACAGTGTGAAAAATCCTATAAATCAGAATCCTGAAGTGCCAATGCATGCAAACTCAGTTTTATATGTTGTCTGATTTAATTCTCATGAGAGTTTCCAGCACATACCTTTTACCATCAACTGTGCAATGACAGATTTGTTATTGGCACAGTGTAAGTGTAGAGTATTTTACTCTTGTTCTGCTCAACAACCCTCTGAGAGACAGCCTAAGGACAGAGAGCAGGTTTTGGATCTGTCTCTGATCCAGGTTCAAACAAGCCCAGAGCCTCGCAGTGAATCACTAATAACAGTTAAAAACTAAATTTCTGCCGCGCCTAAAAAAACGGCCAAAAAATAACTGCTCATAAAATTTCAAAATATATTCCTAATTTAAAGAGTAACTGAGCCTTAGTTTAGTTCAGGGAGCAGGCAGAAGATGCTGTTCCACTGAGGGATTGTGCCGCAGGTCGGACTTCAGCTTGGGGATGATTCCACTGAAGCAGCTCCAGAAAGTGAACCAAACCGTGCTGTAACCTTTGCCAAGGACGACCAGCTCTGGGTCCACTTTGGATTGCTTTGCACGCACTGCTGCAAGTTGATTGGACGAGAAAGAATCCACACTCAGGCAAAAAACAAGCCAGAGAACAGAAATAAAGGGGAAATGTTATTTTTGATCAAACACATACTTGTCCTTGTGATAAACAGCCTGTATTCCAAAACATGACCAACCTCACACTGATTTAAACTCGTCTTTTTATTAAATACTTGGCACCACCTTTACATTTTAAAAGTTAGCTTTAAACACATTTTTTCTCTCTTTTATTAACACAACTTTTGTTGAGCTTGTGTGACCTCTGTGTTCAGGCAACAGACGTCAGTTCCTGGACCCAAACCCAACGCAGTGCCACCAGTTACACTGCAACGCTGGCACTGGGACAGAGCTGGAGAGAGGACTGTGGGACATGTCCCGCAGCACAGGTCTGGTACAGCAGGGAACTACATTACACTTTCTATTAGGACTGCTGAGCAGAAGTTGCCACTAGTTGACCTTAGGTGGTGGTTTTTATTGTTTTTCATCATAAAATGTGGAATTAAAAGGTTTTTTTTACAGTCAAAGATAAGACAATAACCAGTGATTTATAGGTCTCATTTACTTTTTAAATAACAGTCATAGCCTGGAAATTCACTTTACTGTAGAACCTACACCGTATTTCCCGGACTATAAGTCGCACTTTTTTTCATAGTCTAGAGGCTAAAGTTGCGACGTATACTCAGGTGCGACTTATATATTAAAATATTTCAGGTGTTGGTTAGAGGGCGCTCTAGGCTTGTGTACCAGCATCTGCTGCACCTGTACCACTGACAATTTAAAATGTAAACATTACCACTAACAACTTAGGCTATAAAGACAACTGAGAAAGAGCGGAATAATTGGAAATGGAACTGATGCTGAGTCTGACGACAGCCACGCAGAGGAGGAAGCGGCGCTTCGTCTACCTCCGGAGTTGGCGGAGTTGTTCAGAAGCGACACCGAGGATGAAGAATTTAAAGGATTTAGTGATTAGGAGTGAGATGGTGAGTTTGGTGAACTTGTTATATTATGTTCTTTATGCTATAGTTATGTGAATAACTGTTAATATATTACGTTAACATACGAGACACCTATTCAGTTCGTTGTTTATGCTTCATGTAGCTGAATAACCATCAATGTGTTACGTTAGCATAGCGCACACCTATTCAGCTGTTGTTCTCTATTCTATTATTACTATAACTTGCCTTTCAACATGAAATGTCTGTTCTTGGTGTCGGATTTTGTAAAATATATTTCCCCAAAAAAATGTGACTTATAGTCCAGTGCAACTTATATACATTTTTTTCTTCTTCATTATGCATTTGTTGGCTAGTGCCACTTATACTCCGGAGCGACCTATAGTCCTGGAAAATATGGCAGTAACTTTAATGTTTTTAGAGTTCCACCTTCTTACGCGCTTACACAATATCTCACCTCAAATGTAGCCAGTGTTCAGCTGCCCTATTTTTGATTTGGAGCTGATATAACTATTTATTCCCATCACACAAATACAATCGCTCAATGAGTTTTAAAGACTTTGTAGAGATTACCAAGTTTAACCTTCAGCTTTTTTGTGACCGAGGTAGAAAGTGTGTGTGGTTTGTGATATACGTACAGTCTGTGTATGAAGGCAGTGGTTGTGTGTGTGTGTGTGCTGATCTAAGCTCATTACAAAGGACAAGAAATGTAATGATGAACAAAAACAGTGATATTAATCCGTCCAGTCTTATTCCACAGTGCCACACACATGACAGGGGCCCGGCGCACATCTGTGGCTCTAATCACTGCACTGGTTGATTGGTTTGCTAGAAGTGCATGGATTAAATCTTATAATCCACACAGCAGAGTCTTAAAGACCCCAGCCCCTGGTTTACTGTGCACAGCTGGAATGAGGTCAGTGCATGTTCTGGCTTTGGACACCAACATTTGTCCCTAAATAATATTCAAACCTTCTTTACACAACCAAAAAGCAGAAAAATAATGTATTACTATTTATAACTACAACAATAAATGACTGTCTCTGAATAAGTTTGTGTCAGATCAGATCGTGTATGTTGCCATGACCTAAAAATCACATTTAAACCAAGCATAATGTTTTTGCTTTTTGTTTTTTTGTCTTCTATCATCTAGCCCCAAGAGGTCACGAGTCAGTGTACTCTTTGTGCCAGTCCCAAGTCTGGATAAAGGTAGAGGCATGATGTGAACCCTATGCCAAATAAATACACATTTCACTGCACGCTAGAAGGCAGGGGATTTGTTGCCCAGAAGGAAAAAGCCTAAAGGAAAGAAGAATGTTTTGTCTTCTATGTACATTTTCAGGGAACAGGCGCAATACTCTGCACCAACAGATGCCACAGCAAAATAAAAAACATCAGAAAAGCTGCATAAGAAAAACTCAATGCATCCTTTGTTGTACATCTTTCAGTCTCAAGCTCAGACCTCAATTAAAAAGACAAATATGACCTTATTTCCATCGCTCCTCATTCTTCATCTTCTCGTTCATACATTACTCAGGGTATAAATTACCCTGGCGTGGTCCGTGTGGGATAGATGGAGAATGTGGGCCAAACTAGTGAAGACAGAACGGCTACACCTGCAGAGACTTGCAGCCCGACAGTAATGGTCTCAGAAAGGCTGAAAAATGAGCTCTTTGACAGGTTATGTCACTGAAATATCCTAATTTTAACCACATTCTACAAACCAGGCTCTCTGCAAAAAGGACACAGAGAAATACGAAAGGAAAAAGTACCTTTTCTCACACTTAACCATAAATCTCTAACTAATTTGTGTCACATTAAGGTGTAGCTTAAAACGCTTACAGGTGAATGCATGCTAGCAGCTGATGCATTTATAAGTGAGTCCAAATCAAAATCCAGTTTATTATTTATATAGCACATTTTGCAAACAAGAAGGCCCAGTCCACCCAGGTTTTAAGTTTGGTCTTGCTGCTGGTGCTGGAGCTGGAGTTAGCCCTCGGACCTCAGCAAAATCAGATTTAATTTTGGATAAAATACAATAAAAACTGGATTTTACAAACACATTTACTTGTTTATCGAGTTTAAAATCAGTGTCCTTAATGACTCTGAGTTTGGTTGCTGGAGCTTTTCACCTCAGTTTTGGTCTCATTGAGGTTTAAGACATTTTAAGCCAACCAAGTCTGAGAAAAATAATTCTTTCAAAAGCTGAATGAGTGCACAGTGCTTGAACTATTAAAAATACAGTCTATAATGTATTTTGCATTTATTGTTTCCATTTCTGAAGGTCTCTGCTTGCCCTCTTTTCTCGACAGTACAGGCCAAACAACTGTCACATGAATTGAACTGAAATAGCAGCAAAATAGAACATAGAATCATAATTTCATACAAATGAAATACGCTGATCTACATTTGACACTAGGCCTTTTTCTACATGCTGTAACATAGCAGGGAAGCCTTTTCCACACATGGAGCAGTGTAAAGTGATTTTAGCTATGTCAACTCTCCATTGCGTGCCTGGAGCCTGTCCCTTCCACGCTGTATTTCTTCTCCGCCCTGAATGCTTTTCTTCAGCCAGTGGCATAAACACATCAGACCAACTTTACAACTCCTGCAAATTGTTAAACAGCACTCTCTTCCTTCTGTAACACCTCTCCTTTCACTGCCGGTCAGGGAAATCTTTATGCTTTGAGTTTCTGCAAGTTTACAATGCTTTTTCGCAAGGACACAAAGACGAACCTTTAGCAAAACTTACCACTATATGGGATTATTGTTGATGGCTGCACATTATCCTACAAAATGGATACATTACAGTGACTCAGCTACAAATGACACAGGAAGATGGCCTTACCATAGTTTGGTAGTGTCCTAACTAACTTACTCTAATGTAGACAACACATATCTTATCTTATATTTTATATGTATTCAAATCTTTGTAGAAAATGTCAACAAGTATCCACTAGCACAGGGCCTTACACAGGATTTTAGAAATACTGAGGTCTATCATGTTGATGGCCAGTTCAGTCCTTGTTTAGACCTGGTTTAGACCTGGTTTAGACCTTGGTTAGACCTGGTTTAGGCCTGGTTTAGTCCTGGTTTAGACCTGGTTTAGAGCTGGTTTAGTCCTGGTTTAGACCTGGTTTAGTCCTGGTTTAGACCTGGTTTAGTCCTGGTTTAGTCTTGGTTTAGTCCAGGTTTAGTCCTGGTTTAGTCCTGGTTTAGACCTGTTTTAGACCTGGTTTAGTCCTGGTTTAGACCTGGTTTAGACCTGGTTTAGGCCTGGTTTAGTCCTGGTTTAGTCCTGGTTTAGTCCTGGTTTAGACCTGGTTTAGACCTGGTTTAGTCCTGGTTTAGACCTGGTTTAGGCCTGGTTTAGGCCTGGTTTAGTCCTGGTTTAGTCCTGGTTTAGACCTGGTTTAGTCCTGGTTTAGACCTGGTTTAGTCCAGGTTTAGTCCTGGTTTAGACCTGGTTTAGTCCTGGTTTAGAGCTGGTTTAGACCTGGTTTAGACCTGGTTTAGAGCTGGTTTAGTCCTGGTTTAGTCCTGGTTTAGAGCTGGTTTAGTCCTAGTTTAGTCCTGGTTTAGTCCTGGTTTAGTCCTGGTTTAGACCTGGTTTAGTCCTGGTTTAGACCTGGTTTAGACCTGGTTTAGTCCTGGTTTAGACCTGGTTTAGTCCTGGTTTAGACCTGGTTTAGTCCAGGTTTAGTCCTGGTTTAGACCTGGTTTAGACCTGGTTTAGTCCTGGTTTAGTCCAGGTTTAGTCCTGGTTTAGACCTGGTTTAGACCTGGTTTAGTCCTGGTTTAGTCCTGGTTTAGAGCTGGTTTAGACCTGGTTTAGACCTGGTTTAGAGCTGGTTTAGTCCTGGTTTAGTCCTGGTTTAGAGCTGGTTTAGTCCTGGTTTAGAGCTGGTTTAGTCCTAGTTTAGTCCTGGTTTAGTCCTGGTTTAGACCTGGTTTAGTCCTGGTTTAGTCCTGGTTTAGTCCTGGTTTAGAGCTGGTTTAGTCCTGGTTTAGTCCTGGTTTAGACCTGGTTTAGTCCTGGTTTAGACCTGGTTTAGTCCTGGTTTAGTCCTGGTTTAGTCCTGGTCTGTGGTGCTCAGTGCTAATGGGCCCTGTGCAGTTCAGATGTTAACAGGGAAATCTTGTGAGTAAAGTGTCAGTCATGTAAAGGTCAGTGTGGCCATCAAACCCCGGTGTCTTCAGGTGCTCTTTTTCTAAAACAAACAGTAATCTCTTAAGTGGGGTACCTGGTTGACAAGTCAGGTTGCTATGGTAACGCAGTGATGTGGGAGGCAGGCAAGGATGATGTTTATCTACAACTGAGACGTTTAATGGATTGAACATTGCTATTGTCATAAGCTTCTTCCCCTGCAGATGAGAGTTAGTGAGTCAGTGATTCACCAGTTTACAACAATGATTCTCAACTGGTGGGTCAGGGCCTAAAAGTGTGTCTCAAGGAGGTTAAAAATACAGTAGTGTGAGTGTTAGGGTTATTAAGAGACTATAGATGTTGTTTTGAATCATTGCAGAGTGATTGGCGGCGCAGTGGCTTAGTGGGCTCTCGCCTTACAGCAAGGAGGTCCTGGGTTCGATTCCCAGAGTCTTTCTGTGAGGAGTTTGCCTGTGTCTGGCTAATCCTGCAGCTTGGTACTCCTGCCCCAGGCAGAACTAAAGGATGGGTCAAATGCAGAGAACAAATTTCCCCAAAAGCCAATAAATCTACCCTAACCTTAATAAAATAAGAGAAAATATTTGCATTCTGTAAAGTAAGTCAATAATGATCAGATATAAAATAGGATTCCAACAGCTGAGAACCTCTAGTTTGCAACACAACTTTTAGAAAAACATCTCTAAAGTTTTCTGAGTTGAGGCAAGTTTACCATTTAAATAAGAAAAAAGCACACAAAGCAATACGAATAACATGAAACCCCTGTGTAAGCCTTGTTAAATCTCAGTAACAGCACATCATTATGCGAGTAGACTATGCCCTGGGGGGGAGACAGAAGACTTGAGAGAGTGGGTGATGTGGGGAGGTTTTGCAGTAAAGCCGGGTCCTCCCACACCCCCCTTGCTTTCCTTCTGGCTACAGCGCAGCAGGGATGCTCTATAAGCCCGCTGTTTCACAATTACTGTGGTGGCACTGCTTCCTGATGCCCCCTGACACCAGCAGCACGCAGGAAATGAGTGACACCGCAAGAAGACGGTACAGAGGAGACACAAAGGGTTTACACATACTCATTAGCCATAACTTAATTAAGAAAAACTGTAATGAGGAGTGTATCATTCACTGTCGCTACACCTTGACAACTTTGAAGGATCACCTCAGGACAAGAGCTTGACAAATTAAATGCAGCTGAAAAAAAAAAACCAAAAAAACAAAAAAAGAAAAAACATGTCTGCTCTTGCTCTTGAACTCTCCGTGGCTGTTGAGTGTGAAGTGATGAGAAAGGCCCAAAGGTTACAAGAGCCATGTGCCTGAACACGGCCACATTCAGCTTGTACGCTACAGTTGCAGGGCACGAGACGATTCTGAGAGCTTTGAGGTATTGTCTAAAATGGATTAATAAAGCGAGAGCGAAGCCATGCATGCACACTTAAACATGCACGCCCATGCTTCTTCGCGTCAGGAAGAGATGAAAACGGAATTAGGGCTTAATCCTTTGCATGGACAGCAGCAAATGAGAGAGAGAGCAAGGATGCGGGGGGAAATGCCCTAAGACCGTCTGCAATTTTCTCATCATTTCATGCATCTGAAACAAAACTAATTTACAGCTTGTCATGCTCGACTTGGCACACGCAAACATAAGAGCCAATATGCCTCGGTGTGTCATCTGCCGCTGCATCAAAGAGAGCTGTTTATACTCATGGCTCCATATGAATCACGGAGACCTACAAGAGACGCTTAATGCGCTCTTATCTGAAGAAGCAGTCTGGCGAACCCGCTGATATGTTGCTGGTGTCTTTTCACAACTCGATTCCCATCTAAAACAGCAACGTCCCATGCTTCCTTCTCACTTTATTTCCAGTCTCAGGTCAATCCAATGTCACATGCGTACACCCAGATAAAGTTCTGCGCTTGGCAGCTCTGTAAGGGGCACAGAGATATATGGCGAGGGAGAAGGGGCACAGACATTGGTGGGAAGGATTGAGGAAAAAAAAGAGATAAAACAGGCATAAGAGAAGGCTGCAGGGAGAGAATAAAAGCACTGTGACATAGCACCATGTATATGTTGTGCCCCATTATAAAGACAAGAAGAAGGCCTGGGAATGTGGTGCTGGCAGAGGCCTGGAAAGCACCTACACAAACAACAATATACAGTTTATACATATCCTCTGTAGGCATCACACATACGCTGACTAAACTAATCAGAAGAGGAAAGCTTCTCTTTAAATAGGGCCCAGTGACGCATATTGATTTCTCCCGATAGACTTCACGACACCTATTGTTCAGGGATCTTCGAGTAAGATCTGTGCTGTCACTGCTACGGCAAACATCAATATGCAGCTCTGTGATGCGTTACCGAAAGGTTAATGACATACTGAGCTATATTTCTCTTAACGCACCATCACAGGCAAAACATGCTACTAGTGCAAGAGAGGAAGATATCAAGAGGAAGAGAGAGTAAAACTAAAATGGGAACAAACAGAAAGCGCCATTCAGGTCCAGTCCACAGACGCGTCATTCAGTGTGACGAGACGGTTCATCTCACTGGCCACAGTATTCATACAGGGCCACACATGCATCATTCACACCCACGCATGGCACACAAACACACTTCCTCTAAGACACCAGGTATTCAAATCACCACAGAGAGACACTTCAACAAGAGTTCAAGTCTTTCGTAGCATAATATGAGCAGTCCTTGTCACTACAATGCCTGAAAATGTAATGAATATCTTTAGTGCCAAGGTCGGAGTGAGTTTATCCATTAGCGAGCCATAATATTGACAAGGTGCCGCTCTCTGGGTCCAAACTGAGCGTTGTAGTTGTAACGTTGGCCGACAGACAGGGGGTAGTATGTCAATGTGAGGTGCTTACAGGCCGATAAAGGCTGCTGCTCCAATTCCTACAGGCAGGCAGTGATGGACAGCGCATGGTGAGAGACAGCGGGAGTGAGAACCAAGACAGAGTGAACAGTGCCACAGTGAATACAATTATAACAAGCAAGGAAGAGTGGAGTACCTGTACGCAAGCATGCAAACTAAAAATACAAACTGAAATCTGGAAGTAACTTAGATACTACTTTATTGAAGAAAAGTGGAAATGAGCAACACGAGCAGGAAGCTGTGAATAATTCGCCTACAGCTTGTATTGTTCATTAACTATTGTTTTATTTTTATGTTACATTTATGGATTTTGGCATAAATAAGTGTTCTTTGCATCCATTTGCAATCTTAAAAAGCCATAAGTTCCATCCATCTTTTTTACTGATAAATGTGTGGGTAATAAGCTTCGAGCATGATACTTTATTTTACAATAGGTCTTGTAAAAGTAAGTTTTACCTAAATTAGTTGTAGCAACAGAAATAGATGCATTGAGTCCAAAGTGCAGGTGTACAGGGCAGGGGTGGGGGCTGAGGGGCTTACAGTACAAAGTCTGTCTGCACTGCATACAGGCAGGAGCAGCTGCTTCTGCCTGAAGGGCACAGGCGCATTGGAGTCAGGCAACCGAAGACAGAGAGAAAGAACTGAACTATAAAAGAACTCTTTAGGTGTCCACAATTACAACAAAACATACATCAGCTGCAGAGAGGCCAACACCTACAGTGTCACGTGTCTCAATATTCATCCCTGACAAACCCAGATAAAAAATTTAATTCCAAAGGGAAATGTCTAAATTTCTTGTGTGGTCAAATGTGAACAAAATGTTGGGATCATGTGCTTAGTTATACCAGGGTACAAGTAGACTATGATTATTATCATTATTAAAATATTTTATGCAAAACCACTAAAAAAGTTGTGGGTAAAGAGCGCAGCACGCCAACGCCAAACGCACAAGACATCGGTGAAGGTGAGAGAGGAACCCTCTCCTGGAGATCCTGAAGCCACATGGGAGGCTACAGGGAAAAGGCTTTGTCCACGAATAAGCAGCCACTGTGGGTACCAACACTTAAAGCCACAAGCAGAATGTGACTTATAAATACTGAAGAGTAGAGCTGGCACGTTTAAAGACAGGTATGTAAAATCTGACAGTGTCCTCTGAGAGATAAGCAATCCCATGTGGATCATAGATCTGTGTCAAACAAACTGCAATACAAAACTTCCCTAACCACCCTGAATATAAAAATATGCTTATAAACAAATAATGGCGACAAATCGCAGCCTACATCCTCCTGTTAATAACCTAACACGGTCCTAACGTAGCCCAGTTCATCCTGAAGGTAGGCTACAGCTCAGATACAACGCGGAGTCCCGACTGTTCCTGTAGTTTTTAACCTTGTGCATGCGCTCGTTGGAAAAGGTAGAGACCGACACGAAAATATGTTCATGAAGCGCACGGATGAGACTAAAAATAGAGATTATCTCGGTACATTTGCCTGGCCAGATGCAGGTATTTTTCTCCCTTTCTTCCCGGGGACAGTGTGGTCCAAACGGAGAGGTTCGCCCGAGTGCGCAGAGCGACCATGGCGCAGCGAGAACAGGTGCAACACGCCTCCTGTCACCTGGATGGTGCAGAGGCAAACTCGGAGCAGAGCTCGGCCAAAACGCCCCCGACCCCGCTGAGCATAGTCCGGAGTGTGCCCACTAACGCCTTGGCAGCAGTCTGTGGTCCTTACCTGTAATCTCTGCAGATAGAGCCCACTTCACAGCCGCAGCCGCATCGACACTGCGGATAAGAGGCACGTCCAGAGCAGTCCCCAACTCCGTTCACTCCCCAAAAACACAGATGCGCCGTTAACGTTATATCCGGATAAAAGGGCTAGTCCAGCTTAAATCCCCGGTCCAAGTAGAGTAAGAAGGCGGATCCTGGTCGGGACTTTCAGCAGCATCCCCGATCAGCGGGACCGCAGCACGCCGCTCTGAGTGCCCTGAGAGCCGGGAGCTGTACCTCCCATTCCCCGCCGAGGACGCACTTGGTATGCCGCTGTAAAAGCCGCTGCGCTGTGGACGGGATAGGCTACCGCAGGAGGCTGTGCCCGTGTGCGTGTGCGCGTCTGGAGAGCGTGTGCGTCTCGATGTGACTCAGTGCGGTGCTCCTGCTCGACTGAGGTGGAGAGAGTGCTGCAGCGGAGTGCGAAAGACGGAGGGCGGGGAGGGGGGCCGGGAGGGAGAAGCGCCCTGGAGTTTGGAGCTGGGACGGGACTTGTGATGGCGCTGAGCCCGCTGCACACGGCCACTGGAGTAACAGAGGTCTGTCCGCTGGCCGCAGGAGCGCACTGGGGGCCGCTGGCTGCTGCAGGGGCTGGGTTTGGGCAGGGTCAAGTCCTTGGCAACTGCCCTAAAGAGACTTATTCAGCATTAGGCTACCGTAGGCTGGCGCGCTACAATGCCCGCTTAAGCCCTTTACAACTGCCATTATGTTGTAATATGATGCAACTCTGCTGAAAAAGTCCAAACCCAAAATCTGTTTCAACACCCAGCATAGGGGACTAGCTAATGGTAACACGTTTATCCTTCACCAACAACAACACCAGGCCTAAGTCAGGATTTAATGTGCCAGGGTTGGCCTGACACAGAGGCGCCACAGTGAGGTGAACGATCTGGGTTTGAATCTAATCTGAGGATCATTTAGAGACAGAGATTAAGCAACACAGCGGCATAATTAGGACACTTGCATAGTTATAGGGGGATTAAAAATCTGCATTTTTGTCCTTTGATGATCTTTTAACCCAATTCATGAGTGTACCCTCCTCCCACTGTGCCATTAATATGTTAAAATCTCATTATCTTATCATGCTCTTAATGAATAAGTGTTAATAAAGGGCAGATATGTTATTTCAGAGTTTATTGTTTACCTTAGGGACATAAAAGTGACTGTTAGCCAAATTACTCCATATGTTTGCCCTCCTTCTTTTAGTTAGACCTAATAACAAACCACTGTGCAGAGTCTGAACTACTGAACTATAAACCAACTATCTACAAATAAAAAATAAAACTCGTGGTCATTTGTTTGACTTGTGTGGGTCTGAGGCAAAATAACTGCAATTAAAAACAAGTGGCACATGTTCAGCTTGTAGCCAGGGTCAGATTTGAACATTGAACTGTTCCTGTGAGGCTGCTGCTGCTGCTGCAGTCTCCTCTGCCTCCTTCCCTCTCTGCTCAGTCCCAGGGTGGACGCTGCTTTGAAACCCTGCACCAGAGCCCCACCTACAGGCCACACTAATCAGAATATGGGGGAATACATATAACACTAGAACTAATCCAGTCTTTCTATTACAAAAAAATGGCGTTACACAGTCATCTAGCAATACCCCAACTAATCCTCTGTTTATCCATTTAAAAACCTTTTATGATCAAGTTGATTTGTATACTGCAAAGTTTGTGTATAAAGCCAAAAAATATTCTCTTCCTCAATCCTTGCAAGCTCTGTTCACCCAGAGACAGATTTATGAACTGAGGGGGACATATTTGTTAAAAAAAAAAAACATTAGAACTAATTTAAGGAGAAACTCTTTATCAACTAAAGGAGTTCAGCTGTGGAAGAGCTGCCCTGAGGAATCAAAAAATGCTACTTCACTCTTCCAACTTAACAAATATATATTTAAAACAATAGTAATGAAAAGATACATTACTGAATACTACTACTACTGCTACTTAATGATGTCGTATTCTATGTTTTGAGTTAGGTGAATATTCATTAACGGTGCTGATTTTGGGGAGATAAGGGGAGGCATAATAAGACTTAGCTTCCTACACCTTTGGTCAAAGAGAAATGTTTTGTTTGTTTTTTGATAAAAATGCAAGTCTGCTCTTTTTATGTTTTATGTGTACGTGCATGCTTTTGCTCGTGTGTGTGTATGTCCCTGTGCTTATGGTTTATTGTTTAAACTTGCAATGTAAAGAATTCTATGTTAACAAAGTAGATTTAGATTTAGATTTATTAAAGATTGACATGGCAGGAGACAACATACAATGTGAAACCTGAAATGCATCAATCACAACATCGTAAATGATAAAAAATAATAATAATTTAAAAAATATATATATAAAAAATAACAAATAAATAAATAATAAAATCATTATAAATTATAGCATAAAAATTACCTATAAAACAATCTAAGAGCATGCGGAATAAAAGACATTTCATGTGTATTTGACCAAAAATGAATAAATGAATGAAAGAGCCGTAGAGATTAAAGAGTAAAGCATTTTCTCCCCTCCTGCAAAGCTTCTGCATTTCTGAGGGTTTTAAAACAAGATTAATGTCAGATAAAAATATAATGGCATAAACAAAATGTAAAGCTGCAAGGAGCTACTTCTGCTGTGCTGCTCTCTAGTCTACGCCTAAGTAACTTATGTTATTTTAAAAAGTGCAATATTTATTTACAATGCCATTTTTATATAGTACACATTTATAGGGTCTGAAGATAATCTGTACAGCTTGTTTTTTTGTGTGTGTGTTTAATTTTAAGATGAGAATAGCAAACATAAGCAAAAGCCCAGCCAAGTTGGAAAATAGGGTAAAAGATATTTAAAGGTCCTGTAAGCAGCATGCGCTCTACTGGTTTAAAACGGTACTACAGTCTAAATTAAAACAATGGTCTCTTTTCTGATTGGACGATCAGCAATGCAGTTTTAGAACCCAAACAAAAAATGTAACTGTAACTGTATCAGTGTTATCGGCTAATCTAATATTTGATTTAAACATGGTTATATTATATCTGGGGATACATGTGGGTCACTTTTATAAAATATAAAAAATATATACTGCTCACTAGCACCTTTAAAAAGTGCAATATTCATTGACAATGCCATTTTTTATATGGTATACATGTATAGGGTCTGAATATAATCTGTACCGCTTTTTTGTATTTCATTTTAGGAAGAGAATAGTAAACATAAGCAGTTAGCCCGGCAAAGTTGGACACTAAAGTATTTAAACAGGCTCAACGCACTGCTAAGTAGCATTTGTCGTCGTGCTCGTTTATGCGGATTTATCAAAAATAAAAATCTGACTCCAATCAATTGTCTTTGAGCATTTATTTCGCAGAAAACTATACAAGAGCTCTTGGGTTGAATCTGTCCCTACGGCCTACGTCTAATCAGGTCTTACTGTTGGGCAGTTCAACTGCTGACTTCCCCTAGCAGACAATATTTATACAAAGGTTGTATCCCAACCCACATATTCAGTTTGTTCCCATATATGGGCACAGTCCAGGACGTGGCCCAGCAGTGATACAGAAGTGCGTGCTGTAAAGGAGGGGTTCCTTTTCAAATCAATGTGTCTCGACTAATCACCAGACATATGTCCCCAAAGTTCATGACCTAGCTCGGTTTTACTTCTTGTTTTTTGCACCCGCGTCTGCACACACTGGCTGGCTCACTTCCTTACAGGACAGCAACACTGCAAACAATATCACACTTTGGCATTTAAAACATAAGTCACACAATAAATGAAAAATATTCTCAACACATTGAAGCTAACCATCATCATCATCATCGTTTTCCCCATTAAGTTAAAACTCTTTAGGGTGCTTCTGTAGAGTATCCAACAGTTGCTGAAAGTCTGATTTCACCGTCATAATTCGTCTCAGTTGCTGGGCGTCTATACCCAGTAGATTTTCAAATTTTGTCCATTTGGATGCGTTAGGTGTTAAACAAAAGTTGTTTCTGCAATTGATCATTTTCCATTCTGCAGATGTGAGCCAGATATTTTAGTTGTTGTTCATAGCAGGTTAGTGGTATACACTGAGTCTTTGTCTTTCTCTGTAAGTCAGCGTTTGACATCTTGTAGCTCCAGTCTAGTTCTCCTTCAGGAATGGTGTTTTGGGAATTTGGGGCATTCCTTCGTTTGTAACCACCCTTGATCATTTTCCTTAAAAGTCCCATGCCAGACTACTTCTAGTTTGTTAATATCGCTACTAGACATTTTCCTACGCTTGCACACTATACAAAAGGCGGGATCGAACGCATGTTATTAAAAACGTAATCCTAGTAACCATATGCATTGGGGTGTTAAAATAAGATGTTATGTTTGGATACAGCAAAACTATTCATCATAATATTAAATATATCCTTAATTAGTTTATTATCCATGCAAAATATTATATTCATAAATGTAAATGGGCAAGGAAAACGCCACGCATACAAGAATTCATAATTGAGATGGACAGATACATAGCACTCATAAACAAAATGGAAAATAAAAAAGCAATAACATTCTCCAAGGATATATGGACCTTTTTAAAGGGGACCTTTTGTGCTTTTTTAATATTGCCTTTTGATGGGACAAGATGTTCAATCCAACAGAAAAATGTAAAAAAAAAAATTAAAAAAATTAAAAAAAAAACCTCTCTAAGCATTTAAGCATATGATTTGTATGATTTACCCCTTTGTCGTTTTTGTTTTGTTTGTCGTTATTGCTTTATTGTCATAGCTGCTTGTATTATTATTATTTAAAAAAAAAAAAAAAATCCAATCATAAAAAATATGTTTTGTAGCTTATCAGCTACACTTCCACAACTTTATATCAAAAGAGGACAGTTTCATTATACAAAAACGTACCTTAAAGTCTAGTTGAGAAGAACTTCCCCATCTCAAATGTTAGCAAAGTTTGTGTCATGTGACTGTAACACCTCTGACCTCTGACCTCCTGACAATGTAAACAGAATACACTACAATATTCTCTGTGTAAGTATTAAGAGTAGTTTTATATATTGCTCATGCTAAAATACATTCAGGGACTTTAAGGTCAGTGTCACTTTAGTGCAGAAGACCAGCGTTTTGGAAATCAATTCACACAATAAATTATTTTAGAGGTGAGTGCTATTTACCCACATCTCTGTGACACGCCATTGATTTCTGTGTGTGTCAGACGTGTGTTCATTTATTATACTTTGGTCCCTGTGACAGACGGCCTGACGGAGCCCTTGCATAGATTTCTACCCGCATATTGACTTAATTTAATTATTCAACACAAGCACAAGGCTAAGTCAACAGTGAGTGGGACACAATATCAGAACCTTCAATGTAAAAAAATCAATACTCCTGGTATCTACAGTGACAATAGTCATTTCATGAGGGGTCAAGATTATATGACCTCATGAAATGAATGGTAAGGTCTCTGGTGATGAAGCAAGGCAGGAGGCAAAGATAATTGGTCTTTTTAATTGTGGGCCGTCCTATCTCTGGGCTCCACTGACATCGTTAGGTAAACATTAGTTTGATGTGTCACTTCAAACACGGGGGAAAAACTGGTAATACTACAAACATTCATTCAGTTTCTTTCTCTTTTTTTCCATCAGGGCTCACGGTGGCTGGAGCCAGCAGCTATGGGCCTTAGGCAGGGTACAGCCAGGACACTGTTGGTCGTAGTTAGTTTCTCTCACATTCATTTACTTTGGATGGTAACAAGAGCAGGACATGCAGGCTACGCTCAGAGAGACTGTAGCTGACTCAAAGATGGAACCCACAACCTTTCTGCTGAGTGGCTTCACCTCAGGTTCAAATATGTATCCAACCTGTCTGTGAAGACCCTCACTCATCCAGGGAAATTGCATCGCAACAAAAGGTTCAAAGGCAGTCATCTGGACTTTTTTGGCTTTTTAAAGTTGAAGACGTTTCATCTCTTATCCAAGAGGCTTTCTCAATTCTGAAATAGAACTGGTGAGAGCTGGTTTATCTGCTCCTAGGAAGGAGGAGTTAGACCTGAAACTAACTTCTATTGGTTCAGGAGACTATGAGTAGCCTGACCAACCATTTATATTTAGTATAATTACAATTTAACTATCTGCCAGGATACTGTTTAAAGAAAGCCAAGTTTGTAAATATCTTTTGAGAGGGAGCAAATACTGTTTGCTTAGTGCTTGGTTATTAAAATGCACTGTCCAATCTCCCGTCCCCATTTGTCTTGCAAATGAGATGATGACTTCTGTAGACGACATGAATAGCTTTGATGAAACCCCCTTTTAATGTAGTGGAGTGGGTTAGAGGGAGGAACACGTGTGTTTGTGTTGCCAGCTGGCATGGCGTCATTTCAGCAGCTCTTCTCATTTTGTTTAAAACTGTATGTATTTCTTCTTAGGCGGCATCCTTGTGTCTCTTTGTGTTAACACTACACAGCTGTATGTTTATCTGGGGTCCATGGGGATCCAGGGATCAGCCCCTAAGTGATGCCCTCCTCCCCTGGGTCTTCTGCTTTCCCCCTTTGTGTCTCAATGTACACACACTGTATGGGGTATATAATAGGCATTTATCACACATCTGTTACAGTATCTCCCTCACTGCTGCTGTCCCTAAATCATGCATACAAAGTGTCTGCCAATGGTGATGCTGGATTTATTATGTCCATCTTCATAAAAATGTCTGGCCATCAGTGAATAAGATATTTCTCTCTGGCCTAAATCACATTTTAACAGTGGATATGTTGGCGTCATCCATGATATCTCATTTTAGAGGAAAAATCTATTAGTATGCACCTCAGGCTAATGAAGTTTTATGAGCCATATGGACACAATGAGTGACACTCTGATATCCCATTGATTTGGATTGTAAACAGGTTTTCAATTTTAGGTGTTTCAGGATAATAAATTATATTGAACCTGACATTTGTGTGTCTGTGTCCCGCACATGGACAGGGCGAGTGGGGGGTGATGGACGGCCGTGTTGAATATGTCATTCAGTCATATAATTAGTTAGTTTGCATACTGATGATTTACTACTTTGTCTATGCATGTCATTTGTGCGCTTGTGTGGTCATTTTTTGTTCCGTCAGGTCCGTGTGTGTGTGTTTATTCATTGATGCGTGGCCGTGCCGTGCAGCCTCCCTGTCAGGCGAGCAGCTGCCCGTCTGTCTGTCCCCGCTGCAGTGTGTGCGTGGATCCTCTGATGCTCACAAAGCCAGGTGAGGCCGTGTTCTGCCAGCTCTTTTTCTCCTGAGATCCCAACGTCCGCCGAGATCCAGATTGAACAACCTTCCTCGAACTCTCTGGGATGTGTGCTGCAGATGGTCAGATGGGTTGGATGCTGGAAATGCATTCAGCCTTTTGGTTCGGGTTTTCTTTTGATCCCGGCCAAGTGACAGATGACACACAACATGCAGGTATGTTCAGGAGCCAGTAATCGTTTGCATGCAAGGTAAACGTAAGAAGAAAGTGTGTCCAAACTGCAGTGTAATGTGCAAAAGGCCTTACTGCACAAAGATCTTTCTCTGCACACTCAGCACCTTCACATGGGCAAACAGATGTTAAGGGAAAAGATGAATGAAGGCAATGGTTTGGATTTTCTCCAATGTTAAAGCCAGATATGATTTAGTGTGCCGTGACCAACCCCGCCCTGTTTGATGTTTCATACAAAATCCTTCTCACCACATCGGTAAGTGGCAACTTTTGTTTTTCTAAAAGCCACTTCTGGTAACCTACAACTAAAAAAGAAAAAAAAAGTTACATTTCAATCAAGATTTAATGGAAATTTGTCTTTGGTTCACCATCAGTCACACAGTACAATAAATACAAGACATGGTTGCAGTATACAAATACCAAAGACAATTGGTACAGAAAAACATAAATGTAAGTATTTGAAAATGTACTGCTTAATTCTTCACCAGTGCTTGTTTAATAAACTGACTGCATTAGGGACAAATGACCCTTTATAAACTTTCCTTAGTTGCAAAAGGCCGTTCTATAGCGTCGTCCAGAAGGCATTAAACTAAATTCACTAAACAAAGGATGTTCAGTGTCACTGGAAATAGTTAGCATGTTCTTAGCCACAGTCAAAAAACCAAACCAGACAGTGATATTGAAGATTAAAACACTTTGAATCAGGCTGACATAGACTCTCTCAAGAACATGTGGACTGAAACCAAAGCCTCGGAGTTTTCTGATCATAAACAATCTCTGACTGGCCTTTTTATAAATCTCTTCCACATTATGCGAGAAGTTTAGCTTGTTATCAAGTGTGTGTTCCCAAATACTTGAAACTACTCACAACTTCAACAGACTGAGGTGGACAGAGACTGAATGGGGCCTGAGTAATTCAGGACTAGTTCCTTGGTCTTATCTATGTTGAGCCACATAGTTACAGCTGACATTGTTGTTAAAAAGGAGGCCTGGATAAATCAATGTGCTGAGTTACTGAAGACTAGGATGCAGATGCTACGGACATATATTTAGATAAAAGACAAATTTAGAACAGAATTTTATGTCAGTGTAAATTTGAGCAGGAATTAAAGGTCCTCGATTGTTCAGCTGTGCAGCAGGAACAGGAGATTTAACCAAATCCCAGAAGAAGACAGACTCTGTGGGCTGTGAGAGTTTGGTGAAGTGGAAAGTGTTTTGTATTGTCCCCTCTATGATGAATTTAGAAACCCCTTTGTTAAAGTTACACTGTGTAACTTTTCTCCTAAATATGTGGGGCATACTGACTTGTTTTTGTGATTTTTTGAGCGATTATAAGGCCTGAGGCGCGATCTGTTGCTCCGAGCGGGGCTTCTGTACTGAGAAACCGCCCTCGTAGTTTGGCCGGGAGCGCTCCGCTGTTCAGGAAGAGTCACGTGACAGGAAACGACTTGCTTTACGGCATTCCCTTCTGCTCGTATACCTGAGGTGCAGTATAACCATGAAGCTACTTTTAGCGTTGTTATTTTCGCCAGTTCGTCAGGGCCGAAGGACACAAGAAGATGAAGACAATGTCGGACGAGGCAAGAAAAAGAAAGTGTGAAAGGGACCGCACCAGATCGCAGACAAGAGTCAACATCGGACAGACTTTTGCTCGCTGGCGTCAGATGAGAGACAGAGAAGGCTGCAAATCGGATCACGTTTTTGCTTCTTTATTGTTGGGCAGGTAAATTAGCCTCTTTATTTTTTCTTTAGAATGTGCTTTTTCATACAGTTCTTAGTTGTTTTTACTGCGACCATTGCGCGATATTTGTTGATAAGCTAACGCTAGCGCTAACTCTATAGAAGATCCAGTCCAAACTTCCAAAGGTAGCAGCAGGCTCAACTAAAGTTGAAACAATGATGGAAATAGACGCACGCTCGCACAGTTTCAGAAGGAGGAGGGGCCCTAGTGTTTACATTTTGCGACGGTGCAGTGGCACCTGTGGCCTCTAGAGGCGCAAGACCGGGAATCTTACACAGTGTAACTTTAAACGAGATGTTTGTCCACAACTCGGAGATGTTCTGGAGCACTGATGATGACAAGATGAGATGGTTGTTTAATTTCAGAAGACTTTAAGAAGCAGCAGTCTTCTTGATTTAGATAAAGTTGTTTCGATTGTATATTTTTGTGTTTATCTACTGTGCCTTAGTGTTTTATAGGTTCAAGTAAGGGCTGGACCACACTATTGATGTGCTCTAGATCCTTCAAGCCACATGGATTTATGGGATTTTTTTTCTTTTAACAACTTGACCTGATAACTGACAATTATTAGGAAGGGAAAAAATATTAGGATTTGCTTGATCTGCTGAAGAACCCATGCGAAATGATTCACTGTACAACCCCAAGAAGAAAGGGAGCAACTGAAAGAGACAAGAATATTATTTACTTGAGCAGAAACTTTCAATACAAAACACCTCCTGGCACAGTCTCCACTTTGGCATTCATCCCCAAGCCACATTTATGAGCAGTTTTATAGACTTTTTCTTGTAGGTGTTGCCATATCTCCATTCTTTTCACTTCTAATCTTCTTAATGAACTTTGTGCTTGTAATTAGTTTTTATAGGCCCTGTGGTAGGCTGTAAAAACATCACAAAAGGCAAATATTTACCACTTATAATGTCATTATACAAAGCATTTCAAAGTAAATGTTAAATTATGGAGTTTAAAAAGCAAGCTCTGACTTCTCACCTTTACACACAATCAGAAATGAGACCAAAATGAACGATGTACAGGTTCCATGCTTCATGTTTTGACAGCAAAGTTGTAAATCTCCGTAAAATATTATGATGTTGATAAAAAATAACAAACATCCAGTCAACGCACCTGAAAAATCAGTAAAGTACGTCCTTGGCATCTAATCTTTATTCAGGCTCTCCATGATGATGCATGATGAGCCGCGGCACTAAGGCGAGGAGAGGAAGGGAAAACATTATCCACAAATGTTATTTTCACTGGTAATTGATTGAACACAGAGGGAACACATTTACATTTTAGATTGATCATTGTCTCCCCGGTTTGACGGAGGAGCTGTAAACGCTGTAATTATGCAGACATAACTGTGTGTTATAAAAATACAGTATCAGTGGTATTTGGCAGAAAATACTGTACAGTATGTGTTGCCATAAGTTACAATAATTACTATATCACATTCATTTTGCATGGGGGGGTTTGACAGAGAGCCCGCTGCATTTGTCAGCAAACAACTGTGAACAATTTGGCACGTAGACAAACTACTGTTTCTATGTTTGTATTCCGCAGCACTCCAACTATAAAAAAGACAAGACAGAAAATCATATTGCTATAATCCGACAGCAGAGAATAACAAGTAGCAAGGCGCGCTGTAGCAGACATAACACATTACACTACTTTGATTTACAAAAGCTGAGGGAAAATATCACAAGTGGGCTTGTCGAGGACGCTAAAAGATTCAATGGATGCAGCGTTTGTGGTTCGGGTGTGCAGCCGCCGTCATCGAAGAAACGCACTGGGCCAGGATCTGTCCTGCTTTTGATAATCCCTCACTGAATCTTTTGTGCCACAGTTGTTGGAATACTCAGACTTTATAATCCCCTTTTTTGCAATACCTGTGATGTTTTTTTATAATGCCGCACATACACTGCATAAAATAACCTAACCACGGTACACAAAACAAAGCTGCATTTCTTCACTGTTTATATAATGTGTCACAACAAATGAACAAAAAATGTGTTGCATTAAATAAATGTTAGTGACCTGCATCTGAAGCAAATCAGATGTACTGTATGAGGTACTAGTAATAATACTTTAAATACAGTCATATGTAAAAGTTTGGGCACGCCTCTGAGGGTGCATAATATTAAAGATCTCAGAGGTATGTCGTTCATTTTCTAGTGACATCTGAGCTCTAGGGAGTTTTCCTAACAACAATTTTTAGTGTAGCAGTATTTAGGTGTGTGAAATTAAATGAAATATGAAAAAAAGGTCTAAGTTTGCTGATTTGAATGCATGTAACTTCTCAAAATGGATTACTTGCAACACAGAACTTGTTAGATTAGTTAGTTAAGCCTTAAACTTCATAGAAAGGTGCATTCAATAATGAGAAAAGGTATCTAAAATGCTTCTTTGTGTGTCTTTTGAATTAATTTAGAACACCTCTAGATCATCATCTTACATTTTGCTGGTCAGAAAATGCAGTAATTATTGAAACTCATCATTCGACTCAGATTAGGTCCCTGTCCCTTTAAGAGCCCCCCCTCACCGCTGTCCCACTGCTGTCACGCCCCTTCAGCTCTTTACAACATGTGCTGCTGCAACACGGCAGTCAGCAGTGGGTTTGTTTGGTTGCTGCAGGGAAGGTGTGAGCTGAACAGGACTGGGCTTGTCCTTTCAGGAAGTCAATGTGAATAAATAGAGGATTACTCAAACATGCGTGAATGAAACAAAAACAGAACTCCAGGTCTGTTTTTGATGCAGGAACAGCATTAAAACATGATAGAAAGCTCAGAAAATTTGATTTTGCAGAATAAGGCCCCTTTAAGGTGGTAATGAGGAAATGGAAGGCAAAGACACAGGCAAAGTTGATGTTAAGGCCAGATGTGGAAAAGAGACATAGGCAAGGAATGGTGAGAATGGTTAAAGACGACCCACAGATCACCTCCAAACACCTACAGGATCATCCTGCTGCAGATGTTTCTGTACATGAGTCAACAATTCAGAACAGCTGTATGAGAGAGTCGCTTGAGGTATGTCATCCCACGCCACGTTATTCCAAAATGAATCTGGCCTGTCTAAATAAGCTTTTGCATCCACCTAAATACTGCTACACTAAAAATTGTTGTTAGGAAAACTCCCTAGAACTCAGATGTCACTAAAAAATGAACGACATACCTCTGTGATCTTTTTTCATGAAGAGAGAGTCAATTATTACACAACCTCAGAGGTGTGCCCAAACCTTTACATAGGACTGTACATTGTGGTAAAGTGTACAGTTAACTCTTTGTGCCTGTCCTAATTCTGGATAAATGAAGGCTGAAGGACATTCGGTGTAAAACCTTTGCAAATCACTGCACACTAGGAGGCAGAGAGTTTTCTGCGGCAATGCCTGGAAGAGGAAAAGCCTAAAGAAAATAAGAAGATCGTGAGATTACAATTCTACAACACATTTTGCTACTTATATTTTATACAACTTACGTATTGTCCGATGTGTGCACATTCATCTGTAGTCAGTAGGTTGTGCCTTTCCTTCCCCAGACTCTGTGTCCAATTCCATTTTCTGCCCAGTCATTTTCAAACTCTGACAGTGTGTTCAGTCACCACGGGCCCAGAGCCTGTCTCAGACTCAGCTGATGCAATAGTTTGGTTAGATAACTTTCAGTAAGCTGGCAACATGAAGAGCTAAATAAAAAATGTATTAGTTGTTTTCTAAGCTGTTTTTGTAGGTGGAACACACACTGCTGGCTTCTGGGTTACACCTCAGCTTTATCCAGCCTTACACTTGGAACCAGAAACCCACAGTTATCTCAGACGGTTGACCAATAATTGCCCTAAATGCTGAACACCTTCTGCCCATGGGTCTACAGCTGGAGCTTTTTACCATTTACCAAAATGCCCTGAGAAAACAGAGGAAAAAACAGACATGCCCTGGTCAAGATTAATCCATCTTCTCCAGTCAGACACTCCCACTCTTTCCTTCTTCCCGTTTTTCTTTCTAGCCTCATTGTTTTCAATAAAGTGTCAAGACTGGCCATTTTATAATCACATTTGTGACTTGGGATCTGGGATTCAGATGCAATCAATGTCTATTAGAATCACAGGCTTATTGATTGAAAGGCGAGAGATGGTGTGAGTAATCTCCCATTTTCATTCTTACTCCAGTTACTCACAGACACTGGGCACATATTTACATTCTGTAAAGCATAGATCTATAAAATCCTGTCTGCGAGTCGCTGATATTTGACTGGCACCGGCTTCTAGTCCAGAATAAAGAATGTAAGAAATGTAAGAAATTATGCATGTCTCTGTGAAAACTGCAGTGCCTGTCAGTGCCAGTCTATAACATTTATTACGTGACATTTAGGAGACACCTTTATTGAAGATGATCTAGTATTGGAAATCTCAGTTTCATAATAAAAAAAAAAACATATTTTCACCTGCTCTGACTGTGGCATCCAGGTTTATTCCCAATTATTTTATTGTGACACAATTTTGCATAGAACCAAAGTTATTTTTCTAAATTATTTTATGGGACATGTATTTGTAAATCTGCTATCATGTAATTAAAACAATATATTAATATACAGCATTAGGCTTCCAGTAAGCTGAACCTCTCACCTTACTCTGTTGTGTTAAAACAAAAAGGTTTCAACTTAAAGGAAGCAGCAGCGCTCTACTGGTTTAAAACGGTACTGCAGTCTAAATTAAAAACAAAAATGGTCTCTTTTCTGATTGGACAATTGGCGATGCAGTTTTAGAGCCAAAACAAAAAATGTAAACAAAAACAACCTGGCCATTATGTAATTTTTTTTTTTTTTTATTCTGAAAACACAGCTGTGCCATTGTTATCAGCAAAACTAATATTAGATTTAAACATATTTACATCATATCTGGGACATGTGGGACATTTTATGAAATATTAAAAATACATACTGCTCATAGCACTTTTTTTTTTTTTTTTTAAGGGTGGCACACTTTATTAGCGCAGTGCATTGTTGTATTAACTGCAACACTTCATCTAGATCAGGCTCATTAGCACAAACCATTTAGCAAAAGGCCTTTGATTTCAAATATTTCTCACAAATATTTATGTAAAAAAAAAAAAAAAACTCCCTAAAGTGTATACATCGCTGCTTGTAATGCATTTTTTGAGTAAAGTGAGCCTGGGTCTATTTTAAAGTTAGATGTAGCTCATAGATTCTGACAGAAGGCTACAGAACGAGGACGTCACAAATGGACTTTCCACACTACATCCATTTGGTTGTTAGGTTTAAGACACCGTCTCACAGTAAACAACACAAGTATAGGCTACATTTACACAAATTTGGCTACTTTTTCTTCCCAAAGAGATGGGCTTTGATGTATAGTTTTATTTATGTTATTTTTTCCTGGGACTTGGCCGCACTGCTGCAGAGGATGTCCATGATGTTTGCTCTGACAGCTGTCACTCACATGTCCAGGCCCCGCTCAGCCCTCACTTCTTCCCTCTCTGTCTCTGCCCACTTTTTCAGTCGTTATGTGGACGGAGGAAAGGCCTGAACAGGTTTGAGTTACTCTTTAAAAAAACAAGTCCAGATTACTTATTTTTAACCTTTTTGTTTTGATTCAGTTAGACTAGATTACTGTACGTCTTCCCAGACATCTTACTCTGCTGTAGTTGTAAAAGCTCTGTTTTTCTTTATGAATGATAAGATAAGATAACAATAATGGATTGGATTTGTATGCAGTTTACAAGCTTGTCAAGCTCCTCAAAGTGCCTTACAATTAGGTCCATTATTCATTCTGTCCTCAGTCACACTCAGTGGTGGTGAGTTACCTCTGTAGCCACAGCTGCCCCGGGGCAGACTGACGTAAGCGTGGCTGCCAGTCTGCGCCTACAGCCCCTCCGACCTCCACCAAACACAGTCACACTGACACTTTCACACAGGAAAGGTGGGTGAAGCGTCTTGCCCAAGGACACAACCACAGTATGCAACGGCGGTAGTGGGGCTTGAACCGCCAACCTCGGGTTAATGGGCGGACTGAGCTGCCGCCCGCAGTAAGATAAGATATGTTTTTATTTGTCACATGCACAGTGACATAGTACAATGTGCAGTAAAATGTATTTATGTACCTGCTTCAAAGAGCAAGAAAATAAAAAGGTACAACAGCAGATCACACAGCACACAAGAATATAAAATATATTAAATATAAAAATGATAAAATATAGAATTTAAGGTGGCTCTTGTCATGGTATATACTTTGGATAGAGTAGAGTATATTATTCCAGAAGTAACAGTAAGGTGCATGGAGTACTGCAAATCAAATCAGAAAACAGTACAGAGTACGTATCTGAACAGTTTAGGCTCAGAGTCGAGCAGACGGACGGCTTGTGGAGAAAAACTCTGGATTAAAAACACAGGAATATCCTTGTACAGCTGAGCAGTGAGGTTAACTCTGCACACTCTGCTCAGTATCTTCCTTGTGGCCTAAAGTGTGAAAGTGCATTTGCACAGATACACAAAACTGAATGGTTTTAGAATTGATTTTAAGATTTAATTAATTGTTTTTAAGGTTTTGAATGGATTGGCCCCACAGTACATCCCGGGCCTCATACAGATTTACACACGGCACATTCACTGAGGTCCGAGGGCCAGCTCCAGCTCCCGGTTCCTAAGACCTGACTTTAGACCTGGGAACCGGAGCCTTCTCTGTGGTCGGCCCCAGACTCTGGAACACTCTGCTGACCGTTTTAAGTCTCGTCTTAAGATCCACTTTTATCCTCTGGCCTTTAACTCGGCATGAATTGTGTGGTCCTGTCTCTTTTATGTTTCGTTTTTATTTGCTTTATTGTTTTTATACTTATTTATTGTTATTTTGTTTTGCTCTTATTTAGTTTCACTGGTTCTTATTATTTTAATGGGGACTAGTGGAGCTAAATAGTAGTAGTTTATTGTAATTTATTGCTTTATGTGCAGCGCTTTGGAAACGTCTTGTTTGTAAAATGTGCGATACAAATAAAGCAGATTGAAGGTTGTGAAATATAGTGTTTATCTGTTCAACAATACTGTTCCCAAGTTTACATTAAAGCGTGAGGAGGAGCAGTGTGTGGTCGCAGCCAAACTGGACACGGCCCAGACCCGCGTCATTTCAGAAAGTTCTCATTCTAATAATGAAAAGGTTAGATTTGGTTCAGGGAGGAGCAGGACACTGGGCTCCTTAAGGTCGGCCTAGGACGGAGAGAGTAAGATATTTTGTGAATGTGCAGGCTCCAGTCCCAGGACAACTCATTAAGTGCAGAGTGCTCCTCCACAGAAGAATGAGGAGAGCGGGACACAGAGCTGCAGCCTGGACTCACCAAGCAGTCACAACGAGTGCACACTACACAGAGCTCCAGAGGTCCCCAACCTTTCTGGATCTGTGCACCCCCAGGATCTGATTAAGTCCTGGTTTAGACCCAGCTTAGATCTGGTTTTAGGATTGTTTTAGTCCTGGTTTAGTCTTAGTTCAGTCCTTGTTTGACTTGATTTAGACATAGTTTAGTTCTTGGTTTATTGCTCTTTTAGTCCTGGTTTGTTGCCGTTTTACTTCTGGTTTTAGACCTGTTTTTTCCTGGTTGAGTTCTGATTTTAGAGCTGGTTTAGTCCTGGTTTGTTGATGGTTTAGTCCCAGTTTGGAGCCAGATTAGTCCTGGTTTAGTTTAACTTTAGTCCTGGTTTAGCCCCAGCTTAGTTCTGGTTTTAGGCATGGTTTAGTCCTGGTTTAGTCTTAGTTTAGTCCTGGTTTGACTTGATTCTGACATAGCTGAGTTCTGGGTTAGTCCTGTTTTGGACCTAGTTTAGTCTAAATTTAATGCTGGTTTAGACCTAGTTTAGGTCTGGTTTTGGGCATGGTTTAGTCCTGGTTGGACTAGATTTAGACCTAGTTTAGTTCTGGGTTTGTTGCTGTTTTAGTCTTAGTTTGTTGATGGTTTCATCCCGGTTTGGACCCAGCTTAGTCCTGGTTTACCCCCCAGCTTAGTTCTGGTTTTAGTCTCAGTTTAGCTCTGGTTTGACTTGATTTAGTCCTAGCTTAGTTCCAGGTTAGACCTGGTTTGGACCTGGTTAGGTCTAAATTTAATCCTGGTTTAAACCCTGCTTAGGTCTGGTTTTAGGCATGGTTTAGCCCTGGTTTAGTCTTAGATTTAGTCTTGGTTGTTTAGACCTAGTTAGACCTGGTTTGTTGCCGTTTTATTTCTGGTTTTAGACCTGTTTTTTTCCTGGATGAGTTCTGGTTTTAGAGCTGGTTTAGTCCTGGTTTGTTGATAGTTTGGGACAAAACTATCAACTCCTATTGAGTCCTAGTTTAGTCTGAGTTTAGTCCTGGTTTAGCCCCCAGCTTAGTTCTGGTTTTAGTCTTCTGGTTTGACTTGATTTAGCCCTAGTTTAGTTCTGGGTTAGACCTGGTTTGTTGCTGTTTTAGTCCTGGTTTGGACCCGGCTTAGTCCTGGTTTAGTCTTAGTTTAGTTCTGGTTTTAGGTCTTCTTTAGTGTCCCGTCCCTCTCTATAGGAATAGGATTAGTCCTGATTTAGGTTTATTTTAGTCTTTGAAATCCAAATAAATAAAGTTACTATAAATGCTCACATAACTCCATGTACCCACTGCAATGTGGTCACGTACCCCTAGTGGTCCCCGTACCCCTGGTTGAGAAACACTGCAGTACTCTACACACAAACCAAATCCCTGTCTGAAAAATGTTGCACGCTTTCACACAGAAAACACAAGCAGCACACACACACACACACACACACAAACGTTACGAGGCCTGACGTGGATTTATGCTCCCCGCTGCACGAGAAGACAAGTGTCGGGAAAAAAAGCCACAAATTCGAGCAAAGAATAGGAACACCCATTGTTCAGAGCGACGCACACATCTTTCTGTTTCATTCTTTCCCAAACACAAACACACACACATCGAGATAAGAGCACACAGTCTTAACAGGAAATGGCTTATTGACTGGCCAGTGTAGGTGTAAGAAATGGGACGGGCACTGTTGATTTAGTCCCTGCACGCTGCTCTGCACACACTGCTTAATGGAACAAACCAGGTCTGGAGTTTGTATTGACGTATGCATGCATGTGAAAGGCACACTGACTGCATAAGTGCCCGGCCCAACGATGAACGCCGACGGACCGAGACTCTGCGGACTACATCCTCCGCCATCATTGATAAGCGTTATGTTATTTCAATGGAAATGAAGCGTGGGATTAAATTTGGCTACCGTCTTGGGGTGAAATGTTTGTTTGTGAGATGACTGGGTTTTTAATGAGCGTTTGTTTGATTTGCGAATTGGAAACGGCAAAGTCTTTTCTTCACGCTGATTGGCCGCGTTTGGTAAATATTTAGCATACTGCGTTTATTTGATTGTTCAGAGTGATTTTGTCTTCACTTGTCTTGTTAAAATATACAGCAAATGTCTTAAACAAGAACAATGAAATATGTATCAATGTATAAAACACAAACAATAGCAAAAACACAGTACTGTAAGTATTTATTTGTATCCAACGTGATCCAATGCGAAGAAAAAGGGCACATACAGTGTAAATGAAGCAAAAATTACACAAATCCCTGCCACAAACTTCCCCCTCCAATAATTGCACTCATGCAGTCGATGGCTGAGCAGCGTGAAAAAACAAAGGGAATAGAGGCTGTGTTGCTCCTTCTTTACTCAGCCTCCTGACAACTCTGCAGAGATCAATAATCAATCCCTAATCTTCCTCATCTCTCACCTTGCCTTTCCCCTCCTCTTCGGCTCCATCCTTTCTTTCCTTTCAAGGCTTTCCATGTCACCGGCTCACAAATCGAACCTGCTCTGAGGACACTGCGGATCTGCCAAAGCTGCAGAGCCACACTCGCACTGTATACTATTTTATATCGGAGGATCTGTAGGTGCAGGGCTTAAATGTAGAAGCCATTATTATTACACTATATCTTTTTTTAGGGAAAATTTTTAAAATTACATTTGTATTAACTGGGGATGTAATGATTCACATGAAGTCACGATTTGATTGGATTCACAGATTTTCTGTTCACAATTAAACATTTTTTTGATTTTTATTAGCAAACTTAGTTGCAGTATAATTTTGACCAAAATATTTTTTACAGAGCCTATTTCTGTCTCCTTATCAAACTTAAATTGTTGTATATTTCATAATTACTGAGATGTAATTAAAAAAGTAGATATTAAAACTTTAACAAATTACAAAAATATATAACATCATTTGTTAGTGACTTTTATTAACATCTTTCTACTCTCCTCCAAAAATAGATACACTTTAGTAGCAAGCAATGCACAGAGAAGCAGCTTATTATAAATCCACACCTCAGGAAATATAAAATGGGCCTAATAAAAGTCAAGTCTTGTAAAAATATCAGTGAGGAAAGACAGCCAGATTTGTTTACAAGCAGACTTTTTGTAAATGCTCCATAACACGTCCTTAAGAACTATATTCATATACAGTTCACTGTGGTAAACGCAGTTTCACGTCTCTCTCTAAATGCAACAAAGGTAGAAAGCACTTTTGAATGTACTGTCCCTTTGTCTGATGAAATTTCAACAGGCTGCCTGCTTTTTCAGAGGCTACCGAACAAAGACCGGCCAAGTTACAGGTAAACTGTATTTTTATTTATTTTTAATTATTTAGAGCAGTGGTTCCCAACCATTTTGGTTCTGTGTACCTCCAGGACCTGCTTTAGTCCTCGTTTTAGTCATGGTTTAGTCCTGGTTTACTTCTGGTTTTAGACCTGTTTTTTCCTGGTTGAGTTCTGGTTTTAGACCTGGTTTACTTCTGGTTTAGTCCTGGTTTAGACCTGGTTTACTTCTGGTTTTAGACCTGTTTTTTCCTGGTTGAGTTCTGGTTTTAGAGCTGGTTTAGTCCCAGTTTGGACCCGGCTTAGTCCTGGTTTAATCTTAGTTTAGTTCTGGTTTTAGGTCTTCTTTGGCCCTATTTCCCAATGTTACAACATCCTCAATTCTGCAGTTTTCCAGATCAACACCAAAAACTTTTTTTCCCTAAGCCCATTAACAAGCTTTCCTGAAGATTTAATAAAAATCTGACATTAATTTGTGAGTTATCATGCTGAGTTAAGATTAACCAACAAACAAACCACTAACAAACCAGCAGGGGCAAAAACAGTGACAGTAATAAATAAAAATGTGGTGAAGGGAAAGGAAAGGGGGCAAAAAAATAGTCAGCATAAGCAGAGAGTGTGAGATACTCGTTACATTGAGGGCACTCGCGGGTACAGAGGGCAGATTATGATGAGGAAGTAGCAGAGTATTAAAAAAAAAACAGAGAGAGATGACTTTTGAGCACGGGCCAGCAAAGGTATAACAGCGCTGGGAAGTAAATACCTCTTGATGCTTACCGTATTTTCTGGACCATAAGTCGCTCCGGAGTATAAGTGGCACTCGCCAAAAAATGCATAATGAAAAAGAAAAAAACGTATATAAGTCGCACGGGACTATAAATCACATTTTTGGGGGGAAATTTATTTTACAAAATCTGACACCAAGAACAGACATTTCATGTTGAAAGTCAAGTTATAGTAATAATAGAATAGAGAACAACAGCTGAATAGGTGTGCGCTATGCTAACATAACACATTGATGGTTATTCAGCTACATGAAGCATAAACAACGAACTGAATAGATTTCTCGTATGTTAACGTAATATATTAACAGTTATTCACATAACTGCATAAAGCATAAAGAACATAATATAACAAGTTCACCAAACTCACCATCTCACTCCTAATCGCTAAATCCTTTAAATTCTTCATCCTCGGTGTCGCTTCTGAACAACTCCGCCAACTCCGGAGGTAGACGAAGCGCCGCTTCCTCCTCTGCGTGGCTGTCGTCAGACTCAGCATCAGTTCCATTTCCAATTATTCCGCTCTTTCTCAGTTGTCTTTATAGCCTAAGTTGTTAGCGCTAATGTTTACATTTTAAATTGTCAGTGGTACAGGTGCAGCAGATGCTGGTACACAAGCCTAGAGCGCCCTCTAACCAACACCTGAAATATTTTAATATATAAGTCACACCTGAGTATACGTCGCTCCCTTAGCCAGACGATGGAAAAAAGTGTGACTTATAGTCCAGAAAATATGGTATATACAAAAGTATTCGCTCACCCACCAAACAGCTGAATTGGGATTAACTCTGAATGTTTCAGCGCCAAGAGATTTTGGACAATTCCATGCTCCCATCTTTGTGGGATGTTTGGGGACTGCACCAGAGCACAAAGCAGGCCTTCTCAACATCAGTGTCTGACGTCGATAGCTGCAAAGGCTGGGCCCAAGTCATATTAAACCCTATGGATTATTATGGGATGTCACTTAAGTTCATATGTGTGTAAAGGCAGGTGAACTATGGTATTAGATAAGACATCACTTCATACATTGTACTGCTTATTAGTTTGACCTTACTTTACTTACTGTGCTGAGGTTTGGGCTAAGAATTATAAAACTACATTAAATCCATTGGTCATTCTTCAAAAAAGAGCAATAACAATCATTAATAACGCTTCATACAGAGATCACACCAGTCCATTATTTATTCAGTTCAAAATATTAAAACTTTCCTGATTTAATTGAGATTCAAACAGTACAAATAGTGTTTAAGGCAAAAAAACAAGCAATTACCAACAAATATCCAGGGATTGTTACAATTCAAGGGGTTTGTATCATTTAAAAACAAAAAGAGTTCGCACGACTTAGAAGAGTTTTTGCGTTTCCATTTGTGGGGTAAAAAAATGGAACGACTTGAATCATGAATTGAAACAATGTCCAAATATGAAGCAGTTTAAAAACAGATATGAAGAAATGATTTTGGCCAAGTATGTTGCTAAAATAAACTGAGTATTGGGAGTTCATGGGCACTGACGTTAGCACTGAGTGAGCAATGAAGAAAATAATGTTAATGTTAAAAGGAAGTTGAATTAATTTTTGTATAGTGAAGGATTTGTGAAGAGGGGTGGGATTAAATAAGTTTTTTACTTCTTCCCGCTGCTATTCAGACGTGTACAATACAAAAGTTATTTCTTTTCAAGACAATATAAATATTTAATAATTTATTTATTTAGGTAATAACTTCTTAACAATTGAAATGGTTTGATTTATAAAATGACAAATTTTGTTATATGTCTGAGTATGTCTGAATAAACACTATCTAGCTAACTAATACTTTTGGAAATATAGTATTTAAGCATCAAGAGTAGGGCTGCACTATTTGATAACTATGTTGATAATTACGATAACGATATTATTGCGATATCTGAAAATAGAGCCTACTTTTGGAACATAGTAAGTTAAATTCACTACATTTCACAAAAATGTAAGTTCCTGTATTTCCAAGTCAAAACAGCCACAAAATCTTAACTTAACACAGACTAAACCAGGAATAAAACAAGGCTAAGCTGTGACTAAATTAATTAAATTACCACTAAAACTGGACTTTTTAAACATTTTTACTTTAGTCACAACACATGTTCTTTTAAGGCTCTGGTGGAAAATGATTCTTCAGTGTAAATCTCTGTCAGATGGAGACCACAGCGTTACGGATATTGCGTTTGCTGATATTGCGATAACGATAATTTTGCGATATATTGTGCGGCCCTAATCAAGACATATTTACTTCCCAGTGCTGGTTATATTCCTTTGCTGGCCCATGCTCAAAACCCATCTCCCTCTGTTCTTTTTAATACTCTACCTCCTCATCATAATCTGCCCTCTGTACCGGCGAGCGCTCCCGATGTAACGAGTACAAGTGGCAGGAAATGAGGCTAAAGCGACATGACACAGAACAAAGGTAAAATGTTCCCGCTACAATTTCCTGCCTGCTACATTTATGGCTTGTTTCCAGCTCTGACAACAGTGAGTAACAGAGGGACAGTTGTGAAAGCGAGCCACCTGTTGTTGTGGCGCGCTGGCTGGCTGTGCACCGCTGTCCCGCCGGCTCCATCACGCATGGCTGTGTGTGTCCCCTGCTGTGGTTATTAGACACGAAGACTTGTCTCACTCAGCACCTGTCCAGCTGCTGAACGGCCCTGGCTCACACTCGCACTGAGCAAGAAGAAATGGAGACGTTAAAGTATTTAGACAACGCAGATGCAGTCTGTGAGCAGTGCACACGGGAGATCCTGCCAAAAAGTTAGGGATTCATTTTTCATTAAATAAAAATAGATGTGGAAGAAGTACTGCGCTCAGATAAAAGTACTGCTACTGGGAAATAGTATTTTTCAAGTTGAAGTAGAACAACTCTCTTGCTTGAGTAATTTTGATGCACTGAGTGTAAAGTTTCTTAAAAGGTGCTATGAGGAGTAAATCTTTTTTATGTTTCATGTGCCAAGATTGAAAAGTACTGTTATCACTACTACTAATTCTACCATTACAACTACTGTTGCCACTATTAATAATACTACCATTGCTACTACAACTTGTATTACTACAGTAATAATACACACGTCAATACCTTTACCCACTTTTGAGAATGTCAAATTCTACTTCAGTAAAAATAACATTTTATCTTTAAAAATTTACACAAGTAAAATGTTTTAGAAAGTACTTTAATATATTTGTACTGTAAATTCCTCCAGATGTTTTAGTCAGAAACACGCTCAGTACCTCTGCATTGCAAAACAGTAACAAAACAGTTTTGGGTATTCAAACCTACGGACATGCAGTATAAACAGTACATACATTATATTTCCAAAAGTATTAGCTCACCTGCCTTTGCACACATATGAACTTAAGTGACAGCCCATTCCTAATCCATAGGGTTTAATATGACATCGGCCCACCGTTTGCATCGATAACAGCTTCAGTTCTTCTGGGTTTATGGGAATTTCTGGCCCATTCTTCCAGAAGAACATTTGTGAGTCAGACTCTGATGTTGTAGAGAAGGCCTGGCTCCAGTCTTGGCTCTAATTCATCCCAAAGGAGTTCTGTCAGGTTGAGGTCAGGACTCTGTGCAGGTTCAGTCCAGTTCTTCCACACCAAACTCACTCATCCAGGTCTTTATGGAGCGTGCTTTGTGCTCTGGTGCAGTCATGTTGGAACAGGAAGGGGCCGTCCCCAAACTGTTCCCACAAAGTTTTCCACAAAGCTGCAGCCTGGGAGCTTGTATTTATTCACCTGTGGCCATGAAAGTGATCAGAATACTGTTATTTAGGAAGGCTGAGTGAATACTTTTGGCAGTATAGTGTAGATACTGCATTGGGTGGCATTGCCTCAGGAGGTAGAGCAGGTTGTTCTGTGACCAGCGTTTTCAATCCCCTCGTTCATACTACCGCAGTGTCCTTGGGCAAGACACTCAACCCAGCCTTGCCTCTGATGTCTGCAGCCAGGTGTATGAATGGGTTAATGATTACTTGTTAATGTGTCATTACAACTCAAAGGGGTTATAGTAGCATACACAGTAAAACAACATACTAAAAGTCACCCAAAATACTGTAAGTCTATTACATTCTGTAATAGTATTAGTACTTTTCCGTTCAAGCCAAATAAACCACTGCCTACAGCTCATTACTGCTTCAGTGGCTAACTACTTCACTTACTGAGGGATATTTTGCAGATGGTGCCTGCTATAGTGTGGTATGTCAATAAAGAACATATTGAATTCTTTTATTTACAACATAAACGACGTAAGTTCAAAGAAGCTTTTAAATTATTCACTTAGTGTTTGTTTTGAGTATTAAACTTTAAACTTCCCTGCGGTATCTAACATTATTATTCATGTGAAATTAGGCCATAACTAAATCTCAACAGGTGGAGCTGATGCCAAAACGCTGCAGGCACCAGACTTCACAAATTAGTGCAAGAACTACTAACTGCACATAAATGGCCACATACATTTTAAAATGTGATACTAGTATTGTTTTTACATACTGATTAAATTGTTTAATAGTACTGTAGTAGTGTGGTGTTTGTCCCGGCCACAAAAACCCTGTATAAAAGGACTCTACTTTCCTGTGTTCGCCCCCTCCACCTGACCTTTGACCCCTGACGTCAGGAGCTGGACCAGACTGGGATTAGGTTTTTAGGAGTTTTTCCTTACCGAGAAGGAGGGTCTAAGGACAGGAGTGTTATGTAGCATGTATTAATCAATTACCTGATATTAATGTGCCATTAATATAATAGCAAGTAGCTAGCTACGGTAATAAGTTTATTTATATAGGCTAGTGTAGTCAGTGAAACCAGGTTCGGCTGCTGAAGCTGGGGGTGAGTAAACAACAAAGACAAAGATTGTGAATATGATTTGGTGATGGTACCATACATTGTAAAGTGGAAAAAGAGAAACAAATTAAATATACAATAACCAACAAAAAATAAAAAATAAATAAAATAAATAAAATAGAAGATTCGCAAAGGCATTTAAATGCATGTATTATATGTATTAGCTACAGACTAAAGCAACCACACAAACAGTACAAAGCAGGCAAACAATGCCGTCCGTCCTGCTAATGCTAATGCTAGCGCCAGCCCGACAATGCTAATGCTAGCTCTAGCAAAAATAACGTATAAATAATAATGCGAAAATAGCATTTGTTTGGAGACAAACCTTACTGCTGCTGGGGAATAGGCCGAGGCAGCTCCGCTCTCCGAGACGCTAACCGCGGTCACGTGATACCATCCAGATGACCGACGCAACCGACGCAACCGACGTAACAGACGTAGCATGGTGTGTTCAGGGACCGCAGGGAGAGTGAGAAATTTAATCAAGACAGATTTTAACCTGGGTTACATTTAGTTTAGTGTATTGTTTGTGTTGTTTGTGTGTTAAGTCTGATTGTGTGTTTATGTTTGAGTAACTGAAGCCTTTGAGGCAACTTTTGTTGTGATACTGGGACATACAAATAAAACTGAATTGAATTGAATTGAATTGAACTGTAAACTCTGCTAATGAGTTGTATGCAAACGTCATTGATGTTTTAAAATGTGGTTGACTGAAATTACACTTGTACTAATTTAAACTTGGTATATTTTAATAAATGAAATGTAAAGTAAATAATGTCTTAGACCTGGGGTGGGGTTGCTGTTATTTGGGTCAAGGCTATTCCAATCTGGCATGGAGTCAGCTACTGTTACTATTGTTAATTCTACTACAACTATTACTACTAAGTATCTAGTTACTTCCCATCTCTTATAGTGTCATTTGTACTTTGATGGAAGCTGTGGGTTTGCATCTGCGTAGCTTTTGTCATCTCGAAAATAGCTATGGTCAGAAACATGGCAGAATGCATTTTCCAAGATGGAGAAAACAGAATTGCAGTCTCACCTAGGAGTCCAAAGCAATGGCTAAAACATAAAAAGGACAAGTTGAGATTGAAATCCCATTGCACCTGCTGCCTTCTCTTTCTCCTGACGACAGACCGCCTGAGCAGTGATAGCAGCGTTTCACTCCCACCTCCACAAATAAAGTCTGAGGGACGACGAGAGCCAGCACCAGTTCTGTTTGGTCCTGTTTGGTTTGGTTCCAAGGTGCCACGTTTCCATTTGAAATTCAGAACGTAGGCACTCAAAACTCCAATCTTTTATTCATCGGTCTGATTGTGAAACATGTGGGTGGTTTGAAGAGCTTACGGTCACTTCCCAAATGGCATTTAGTGATTACAGAGCTGTGAGACCGAATGGCTGTTTTCAATCTGCAAGCATGATTATTGAATCATTTTAGCACTTTCTGCCATTTGTTTTTCTCTCCTTTAACAAACACAATCATAGTAACACATACCTTGTAATAAAACCATTTACGCATATTTGTTTTGTATACTGAATATGAAGAACTACGGATGTCAGCTAGTGTTGCAAACAATACATTTCTCATGGCACTAATGAGAAAAGAGTAAGCACACAACCATCCATCCATCTTCTTCTGCTTTATCTGGGGAGCATACTACCATACTTTCTATAGTTCACTGTACAGTATTTGTTCCCTATTCATGAGAGCGGCCATTACGTCACTTCCTTGTCTCCAGAACGTTAGCGCCCCCTTTTGGGTGAAAGCAAACCAGCTGCGAACAGGAGAAGAAGTTGGTGGAGTCAGGCCAAGAGCTGCTACGATCAGTTTGGTACTTACAATAATAAAAGATCATTACAACAACAAAAAAGCATCAAGGAGGAGCGCTTCCTGGACCTCCAGAATGTAATATAAAAGTAGCAAAAATGAGGTGCTCTTTGGGAAGGCACAGGCAATGCAAAAAACAACGAACTACCCAAGGCACTCTCTCATAAAGTTAAAAAGACTTTATTATTTAGAGCATGCCACAATAGACTAAAAAAGCCCAAACACGTTTCGATGTTACAGCCTTCATCAGGGGACAAACAGAAGTAAAGTGTGTCATGTGAGTTTTAAAGATACATTCCACCAATAGGGTTTGTCCACCTGTAAGAGGGAGTGGTACAGGGTTAACACACCTGTGTGCACATGTATATAAAGAGCCACAAGATGGCAGCATTATCCTAGAAACACCAACAGAACATAAAAGCAAACTATACAATGGAAAAACTACAGATAAAGTACACAGTTTTTATAGACTGTTGGGCTATTCTATGTTTGCCTGGAAATTCCAGACTCTGTACCAGCGGATGAGTCTGGTCGCCATAGAATCAATTCGATTTCTAGCGTGGAGCAAACGGACAGCGGAGTTAGCCAATCAGAAAATGGCGGATGTGACGTTAACAAAGCGACAAGAAAGTAAGCAACGCGAAAAAAAAATTTTTTTTTTAAATAAAGGCTTCTAGTGCTGCAAGCTGCTGTGGTTTTAATGACTTGATATGTTTTTGGTCATTTAAAATGGAATTTACTGCTGAATGAAACAAACTCGGCTCCTCGGTCGCCACCTTGATTGTTGTTGTTGCGGATGCTGCTCGCGAAGAACACGTGACTTAAATAAGCGAATCAAAATGCATGGTACAGTTGGGATTTGAATCCAACCACGGCGAATGGCGACTAGACTGATATTTCTCTGTATAAAAATACAAAGACATATCAGTCTGGATTTTCCAGGCAAATTCTATGTACGACTCTGATCTTTCATTGTCAGTGAGGGAATAGAACCGTCAGCTTCACTCATCAGCTTGTGTTTAGTTTTTCAAGCCCAGAACGATTTGACAATTTGTATTTGCCGCTATTGAGTGAATAGAGACATTTCCACTCAAAAGGGGGCAGTGGTAAAGAGCCAAGATGGCTGCTGTCGTCTGTAAGGAGCTGAGGAAAAGAACAATTTTAATGTTATAAATTTACATCATTCAGAGAATAAAGAGCCTGGGTTTTGATTGGGCCAAAACTCCCACCACAAGGTCAACTTTGTGCCCAGAAAAATGGAGTGGGTTGTGTCAGGAAAGGGACCCAGTGTAAAAAAGGAAATAAAATACTTTGGTGAGCCCTGAGCAGCAGAAATGATGGTGGAAAATAAAGTCTTTCATTTGTTAATATGTGTCTGGAGTCTTCTGTTGTCTCCTGTGGGACGAACGAAACGCTCCGTGGCCTGAGATAAACTGCCCACCACTGAAAACCACAGAGCGAGCACAGGGGGATCCCAACACAGGGGCATGATCAGATTAAGAAAATGCCAGAGGAAATTTAGGCTCTGTGGTGTATTTATGCACCACATTTTATTCCTTACCCATTTGAAAGCCCAACAGTGTGTACGGCATATATACTGCTATTATTGTTCAATAATGAATCCACATAGCAGTACATATGAGGGTTATATTCTCCAAATGAAAAGAATAAATAAAACAAAATAGTGATTAAACCTGGACAAGATGATAAAATGAAGACATTTACCAGTACAGGAAAACCTTTAAAAACTATTAAACCAAGTTATGTGATAAACATATTTATTAACCCAAAGCAGGTCATTAGTGTAACATCACAGTACACAAGCTGATACACTTCTTATTGATTGTATGGAAACCTGAAGTACTCCTAGTAAAGATATCCTTGTAAAGATCTATTGATAAATTTGACCTGAGTTTTTATGGCTCTAGTCACTGAGCTACAAAGCCCTTCTGTCTGACGTAAAAAATCTACTAAAACAAGTCATTTGTTCTCTTACTGACCCCTTGTGGCTGGAGTTTGCATCTGTCGCTGTATCCTGCGATGGAACAGAGTCCAGGGGGTGTTCCAGAGCCACACCAAACACTAATAAATTCTTCCTTGACCCATTACATTATAAAGCTAGTGTTAAATCTGGAAGGTCTCCCATTGAAAAGAGGAAAGAGGAGGGACTTTCAGTGGAATATTTGGAGCTGTTTGGATCAAGCGTGATTTGTTTTAGCAACAACTCCTATAATGTTGCTGAACAACAAACTGCTAAGACATATATAACAATATTTATTGACAATATCATTTTTGCAGTTTTTGTAAATGTATTTTCCTGGTGAGCCAGCCTCTCCTACTTTCTTTTCAAAAGCAGAAGAGTCTGGTTCCTCTCTCGCAGTGAACCTTTCTCCTCGGTCGTTTATCTGCAGCATGGCTTACAAATACAGAAACTAACCAAGGCAGCACTGGCTACAGAGCTAATTTAATAACTTCTCTGACCTGACGGTGTTTAGGTCTTTCCTTCGTCACCTGTTGGTTCTGTTGGAGTCCACATCATTGTCCAGTCCTCTGCGGGATTTTTTTTCTTCGCCTTGTTCCATTTTAACAGCAGTAAAGTCTCGCTGATGTCCAATGTAACCACCACATTCAAACAACTGACTTTTTCCACAAGTCTTTGTACAACTGGCTTCTGCTGCTGTCCTTGTTCAGAAATAAGTATAGAGCTGCTCATAATGCACCGTGTTTTGATGTTTTATGACAACAACAGCAAACCGCCCCATTTGTTTGGGTCGGCAGTGTGCAGCTTACGTTCTGCCCTTCCTTTCTCTGATTCTTCTGCCCACAGAAAATTTAAGAGCTGGGGTACCGGACTAACTTATTTGCATGGAATAGGAAAAGAGTTTGTTTGGCTAGCAAGCTATAAATGTAAAGCAGCATACATATGTCATTTTGTTAACAAGCATCACCAAAAGTCTGCGTTGCTGTTGGCAAATCTACAAAAACACAAATCTCGCAACAATCCAACTTGGAGCACAAGGTAACCATTACCATTAACCATTACTGGCCTTTATGGAGTAATAATAATGCCAACAGACTACAGCATGCTTCTCTGTGTCCTTTTTTATTTGTCAATTTCTATAAAAACTACAGAGGTCATACAATGAAGGTAAACACTTAATGTGAGCGTGTCTCAAATAACATTTGCAATTAAAATGCTCAGCTGACACGAGCAAAAAACATGCTTTAGTGTTTATTCCCATCGCTGCCACTTGAACACAATGCACTCACCTTGTAAATAAGGCATTGTCCATCACTCCCTGAGATT
The DNA here is from genome assembly GCA_020698575.1 of Bostrychus sinensis. Lineage (NCBI taxonomy): Eukaryota > Metazoa > Chordata > Actinopteri > Gobiiformes > Eleotridae > Bostrychus > Bostrychus sinensis. The sequence goes on from CM036239.1 coordinate 4,002,784, forward strand.
ACACACACACATTAACACTGCTGGAGGGTTAAACTCCTCCAAACGCTGATAAGCCAATGCCATTCACACAACAGCGCCGCGTCCGCTCTATCAAAATCAATAGAAGCCCCGAGGTTAGAGTCCCGGCCATGTTTAAGAGCAGCACCCCAACACCCGCCGCAATAATAACCATGTTAATGAGCTCCCGGAAAGGTCAAGGCTAAACAAAAGAACTCCTTCTTATAAATATTTCAGTGTGATTAACATTAGCCGTCCTAATTAAGCTATCAGTCTTGGCACTGTGAAAGGCTCTGATTAGTCAACACTCACTGCAGTGGAGAGGTTCTGCTGGACCCAAAGGGGAAGCCGGACACTCGAGTTTATGTGTGGGCTCTAACGGAGTCATGGAGTAAAATCAGAGGAGAGGATGCATGTGAGTGGAGGTCTCCTGGCCAACAGCTTCATCACCGTAAAAGACACATTTTCTACAGGAATGCAGTAGAGTATACCGTATTTTACGGACTATAAGCGGCTCCGGAGTATAAGTGGCACAAGCCAAAAAATGCATAATGAAGAAGAAAAAAACGTTTATAAGTTGCACTGGACTATAAGTCGCATTTTTTGGGGAAAATTTATTTTACAAAATCCCACACCAAGAACAGACATTTCATGTTGGAAGGCAAATTATAGTAATAATAGAATAGAGAACAACAGGCTGAATAGGTGTGCGCTATGCTAACGTAACACATTGATGGTTATTCAGCTACATGAAGCATAAACAACAAACTGAACAGGTGTCTCGTATGTTAACGTAATATATTAACAGTTATTCACATAACTATAGCATAAAGAACATAATATAACAAGTTCACCAAACTCACCATCTCACTCCTAATCGCTAAATCCTTTAAATTCTTCATCCTCGGTGTCGCTTCTGAACAACTCCGCCAACTCCGGAGGTAGACGAAGCGCCGCTTCCTCCTCTGCGTGGCTGTCGTCAGACTCAGCATCAGTTCCATTTCCAATTATTCCGCTCTTTCTCAGTTGTCTTTATAGCCTAAGTTGTTAGCGCCAATGTTTACATTTTAAATTGTCAGTGGTACAGGTGCAGCAGATGCTGGTACACAAGCCTAGAGCACCCTCTAACCAACACCTGAAATATTTTAATATATAAGTCACACCTGAGTATACGTCGCACCCCTAGGCAGACGATGGAAAAAGTGCAACTTATAGTCCAGAAAATACAGTACAAGGCAGGTGTTTTTAAGGCGACTTTGACACTGCTGGGAAAATGGCTAAAGTCTTGTGTAATGGAGATACCCTTCATTACTACATTTAGTGTCAATGAATGTGTTTATTGGTAGTTTTAATCTTTATTGTAGTTGTAGCTTTTAATGCTAATAAAACACAGACAGTCACACTTTAAAATATTAGTTGTTTATTGATTTGTAAAGAGTAGCCTTACATGTGTTGTGCTCCTGAGCCAAATGGAGGCTAAGGCTCTTTGTCTCCCGTTTGAATGGTACTAATTAGAGGGGGGTTTGGGTATTGGTTATACTCTCATTGTCTTTATTTTGAATATTGATTTGCTTAAGGATTATGTTTGTTACTATGTTCAGGTGTAAATACTTTATATTTGTATTTCAGTTGTGGTTTAAAGGGCTTGCTTTGTAAATATGTATAGGTTTTGTTTTGTTCCCTGTACAGGTGGGTTATTTAGGGGATGAGTTGTGATTTGTGGTTGATTGTGTGGAAAAACATGAAATAAAGCTAGAGCCATGGTTTGTAAATTTGAGTTTGCCTCCAGTTTCTAATATTGATTGCCTCCACCGGCCATGCTGACATCTTGTTTTTGAGACACACCTGCTTTTATCAGTCTGAGGTCAGCTGATTAGTGTCATGCATACATTTCTGGGCCGTTTATATAAATCATCTTGGTGGGCCCCCTATTATTTTCTTTTATTTACTGTATATTGCTGTGGATATAATTTTTTCACAGTATCTCATCACTTTGAGGTTAGCAGGGACACCTTTATAATTCTGTGGATACTTTGTACACAGAACAAAAATATTTTCCCTAGATATTGCTGTCATTATGACGGTTCACAGCTGTAATATTCAGATGTTTTCTATTCTTTAAACTTGTTTCTTTTTGTAACATTTCATTACAACAAGGTAAAATGTCATATAGCTTTTCATCACGACATTTCTAGCACTGTATGTGACTGTAATTACACTGATCATGTGACCTTCAGACGCGTGTTTTGTGTCTGATGAAGGGCAGGCGCCTGAAACGTCACTGGTGGTGAAATAATTATTAAAATTGGAGTTAAAAAGTGTTGTTGTCTTACGCTTTCTGATGGACTCATTTCTGATCCAGTCGAAAGGGGTTTTTTGCGTGGATTTGTGTCTTTTTCGGATCTAAAGTCTTGTTTTTGTCAGAGATGATTGATTACTATCACAATAAACATTTTTTTACTTTCAGGTTTTCCCTTTTAGCGTCAGCACAATAAGTAATGTGCCTCCTAGCATGCAGTGATTGGCATATGAAGTTTTACAATAGATGCCTTCCTGACACAGACCTCTCCATTTATCCAGGCTGGGGACCGTCACAAAAGGTTCACTGGCTTTGTGACAAACTTGTGGCCTGATTTACGCCAACAATATACTATCACTGCAAAAAATCACTATCTAGCATTAGTTAAAATACTTGAATTCAGATTATTAACCTTGATTTGTTTTTGTTTTTTTACTAGATCAGATTTATTTACTAATATGGCTAGATTATTTGACTTGTTTCAAACCATTTTTTACTTATTTCGAGCCAAATTATCTGCCAGTGGAGTAAGTGGAATTTTCTTAGCCCTTTGACAAATAATTTAAAAACTTATTAGAAATATATTAGAAAATAAATTTAAAAAATGCAAATCAAGGTAAACAATCTGAATTCAAGTCATTTTAACTAATGCTAGATATTGATTTTTAATTAAACAGATAAAAAAAAACGCTTTTACGTGAAAAATTGCAATTATTTGAGAATAGTAAAAAAAAAAAAGAATGATCTAACATCTTAACTAATGAAGGTCACTTTTGTGCTGTCTAACTGAGAGCTTACAGAACTCATTTGTTTTGTCAGAGTGTGGTGATAATTTTGCATTACACAGAGCTACATTAGATTAAGAAAAATGAATTGAATATTCCAGTTTCTCCAGATGAACAGGACCTGACCGTGAGCTTCCCCCGGGCAGCACTCAGCACACTGCACCAGGTCCCAACTTTTTTGGTTTTGTGAACCCCCAGTGTCTGATTTAGTCCTGGATTAACCTGTTTTAGACCTGGTTTGTTCCTGGTGTTGCCCTGGTTTGGACCTGGTTTAGTCCTGAATTAGTCTGAGTTTTGTTCTGGTTTTAGGCATGGTTTAGACTTGGTTTAGACCCAGTTTAGTCCTGGTTTAGTCTGGGTTTTGTTCTGGTTTTAGGCATGGTTTAGACTTGGTTTAGACCCAGTTTAGTCCTGGTTTAGTCTGAGTTTTGTTCTGGTTTTAGGCATGGTTTAGACTTGGTTTAGACCCAGTTTAGTCCTGGTTTAATCTGAGTTTTGTTCTGGTTTTAGCATGGTTTAGACTTGGTTTAGACCCAGTTTAGTCCTGGTTTAGTCTGGGTTTTGTTCTGGTTTTAGGCATGGTTTAGACTTGGTTTAGACCCAGTTTAGTCCTGGTTTAGTCTGGGTTTTGTTCTGGTTTTAGGCATGGTTTAGACTTGGTTTAGACCCAGTTTAGTCCTGGTTTAGTCTGAGTTTTGTTCTGGTTTTAGGCATGGTTTAGACTTGGTTTAGACCCAGTTTAGTCCTGGTTTAATCTGAGTTTTGTTCTGGTTTTAGCATGGTTTAGACTTGGTTTAGACCCAGTTTAGTCCTGGTTTAGTCTGGGTTTTGTTCTGGTTTTAGGCATGGTTTAGACTTGGTTTAGACCCAGTTTAGTCCTGGTTTAGTCTGAGTTTTGTTCTGGTTTTAGGCATGGTTTAGACTTGGTTTAGACCCAGTTTAGTCCTGGTTTAGTCTGAGTTTTGTTCTGGTTTTAGGCATGGTTTAGACTTAGTTTAGACCCAGTTTAGTCCTGGTTTAGTCTGAGTTTTGTTCTGGTTTTAGGCATGGTTTAGACTTGGTTTAGACCCAGTTTAGTCCTGGTTTAGTCTGAGTTTTGTTCTGGTTTTAGGCATGGTTTAGACTTGGTTTAGACCCAGTTTAGTCCTGGTTTAGTCTGGGTTTTGTTCTGGTTTTAGGCATGGTTTAGACTTGGTTTAGACCCAGTTTAGTCCTGGTTTAGTCTGAGTTTTGTTCTGGTTTTAGGCATGGTTTAGACTTGGTTTAGACCCAGTTTAGTCCTGGTTTAATCTGAGTTTTGTTCTGGTTTTAGCATGGTTTAGACTTGGTTTAGACCCAGTTTAGTCCTGGTTTAGTCTGGGTTTTGTTCTGGTTTTAGGCATGGTTTAGACTTGGTTTAGACCCAGTTTAGTCCTGGTTTAGTCTGGGTTTTGTTCTGGTTTTAGGCATGGTTTAGACTTGGTTTAGACCCAGTTTAGTCCTGGTTTAGTCTGAGTTTTGTTCTGGTTTTAGGCATGGTTTAGACTTGGTTTAGACCCAGTTTAGTCCTGGTTTAATCTGAGTTTTGTTCTGGTTTTAGCATGGTTTAGACTTGGTTTAGACCCAGTTTAGTCCTGGTTTAGTCTGGGTTTTGTTCTGGTTTTAGGCATGGTTTAGACTTGGTTTAGACCCAGTTTAGTCCTGGTTTAGTCTGAGTTTTGTTCTGGTTTTAGGCATGGTTTAGACTTGGTTTAGACCCAGTTTAGTCCTGGTTTAGTCTGAGTTTTGTTCTGGTTTTAGGCATGGTTTAGACTTAGTTTAGACCCAGTTTAGTCCTGGTTTAGTCTGAGTTTTGTTCTGGTTTTAGGCATGGTTTAGACTTGGTTTAGACCCAGTTTAGTCCTGGTTTAGTCTGAGTTTTGTTCTGGTTTTAGGCATGGTTTAGACTTGGTTTAGACCCAGTTTAGTCCTGGTTTAGTCTGGGTTTTGTTCTGGTTTTAGGCATGGTTTAGACTTGGTTTAGACCCAGTTTAGTCCTGGTTTAGTCTGAGTTTTGTTCTGGTTTTAGGCATGGTTTAGACTTGGTTTAGACCCAGTTTAGTCCTGGTTTAGTCTGAGTTTTGTTCTGGTTTTAGGCATGGTTTAGACTTAGTTTAGACCCAGTTTAGTCCTGGTTTAGTCTGAGTTTTGTTCTGGTTTTAGGCATGGTTTAGACTTGGTTTAGACCCAGTTTAGTCCTGGTTTAGTCTGAGTTTTGTTCTGGTTTTAGGCATGGTTTAGACTTGGTTTAGACCCAGTTTAGTCCTGGTTTAATCTGAGTTTTGTTCTGGTTTTAGGCATGGTTTAGACTTGGTTTAGACCCAGTTTAGTCCTGAATTAGTCTGAGTTTTGTTCTGGTTTTAGGCATGGTTTAGACTTGGTTTAGACCCAGTTTAGTCCTGGTTTAGTCTGAGTTTTGTTCTGGTTTTAGGCATGGTTTAGACTTAGTTTAGACCCAGTTTAGTCCTGGTTTAGTCTGAGTTTTGTTCTGGTTTTAGGCATGGTTTAGACTTGGTTTAGACCCAGTTTAGTCCTGGTTTAGTCTGAGTTTTGTTCTGGTTTTAGGCATGGTTTAGACCCAGTTTAGTCCTGGTTTAATCTGAGTTTTGTTCTGGTTTTAGGCATGGTTTAGACTTGGTTTAGACCCAGTTTAGTCCTGAATTAGTCTGAGTTTTGTTCTGGTTTTAGGCATGGTTTAGACTTGGTTTAGACCCAGTTTAGTCCTGGTTTAGTCTGTGTTTTGATCTGGTTTTAGGCATGGTTTAGACTTGGTTTAGACCCAGTTTAGTCCTGGTTTAGTCTGAGTTTTGTTCTGGTTTTAGGCATGGTTTAGTCCTGGTTTAGAGCTGGTTTGTTCCTGGTTTATTGCTGGTTTAGTTTTGGTTTAAGACCTGCTTTTTCCTGGTTGAGTTCTGTTTTGTCCATGCTTAGTGTCACATCCCTCGCTATAGTCCTGGGTTAGTTCTTATTTAGGTTTATTTTAGTCTTAGCCAAATAAATAAAGGTACTATAAATGATCATTTAACTCCACTGCAATGTTGTCGCGTACCCCTTGTGGTCCCCGTACCCCTGGTTGGGAAACACTGCCCTACCCGCCTGCTTGTGTGTGATAGTGGTCTGATGCTGGCTCTATGATGTCACCCTCTCCAGTCTGACCTAATCCCGAGTATAAACCGGGAATAATCACGTTTGTGTGTTATCTGTATAAGCACCAGAAGGCATCTTAGATAACTTTAAATACAACAAGGACTCCAATCAACACAAAGAGCGTGTGAAAGTGTGCATGTGTGGCTTTTAACGTGCAGTATTTCCTGTTTGCCCCAGGGCTGCATGCCTCCAATTTGAGAGCGAGCATGAGCCAGAGTTATATTTTGTAAATAATAAATAAAGATGGCTGCTGTGTGTGCATTCAGCCCCAGTCTGTTCTTGCTGTTTGTGTGGACAGGTGTACTCATATTTACATGCATCCCAGTTATGAACCTTATCCTGGTTATGACAGTGTTCTGGATCTGGATGCTCATATCTTTGTACACATGACAAAATATAGTATCTTGGATATACAGGGGCGCACTGTGGCTTATTTAACACATTTCTATTGACAGAGAGACAGAAAAATATCCAAGTAAACACGTGGTAAAGACAGAGAAGAGTGGAAAAAAGCTGTACTTTAGTCCGAGAGCAGCAGAGGACACGGCCTCTGCAACCAGCACTTGGGCTAAAGGTGGCAACATTGTTTAACAAACTGTGCAGCTTTGTTGAATATTACGAGATCAGGAGTTTTGCGAGCTCAGGTACGAGTGACTGTCGCTGTGGGAAAGGTGAGGCTTGTGCGTCTCTGGAGTTCGCACATGCTCAGTTCACCTGCCGCGCTCAGAAACCAGGAGACTGCAGTTTACCTGCCTCAGTCTCCTGGTTTCTATCGGAGATTTTTACAGATCGAGTATCCAGGTTTCTCATAACCTGATACTTGCTTATCCCGGACAAAACACAAAGACAAAACTGGGATACTTAAAAAACCCGATCATAACCGGGATACTCCAGTGCATGTAAACGCATGAATACACATTAAAGAGAGACCGCTGCAGTTTATTCTCACATCCGCCTCTTTAGGGTTGTTTACTGCAAAAAATCAATATCTACATTAGATAAAATTACTTGAATTCAGATTATCAATCTTGATTTAAGCAAAAAATAACAAAGATTTATTTAGTTATTAGGTAACTTATTACTAGATTATTTGCCTTGTTTCAAAGTATTTTTTCCCTGTTTCAAGATATTTAAAGCAAAATTATCTTATCCCATGGACATGATATAAGTAACTTGAAAGCACTTGAAATAAGTAAAAAATAGCTTGAAACAGGGGGGAAAAAAACTTTGAAACAAGGCAAATAATCTAGTAATAAGTTACCTAATAAATAAATAAATCTAATCTAGTGAAAATTGCTAAAATCAAGATTGATAATCTGAATTCAAGTAATTTTATTTAATGTAAATATTGAAAATTTGCAGTGTTCCAGGCCAGTGTCTGTTAAATTCTTTCACACACATCACTCTGCTTTTGCGGCGGCAGTAGCTCAGTCGGTAGAGACATTCATCCATTTACCCAAGGGTTGGTGGTTCAATCCCCGCTATGGCATTGCATACTGCTGTTGTGTGCACCTTGCCTGTATGAACGTGCCAGTGTGACTGTGTTAGGTGAATGAGAATGTGCTTAAGAATTCTCTGCTGACTGCTTAAGCTGGGGACACACTACACGATTTTCTCAGTGGTTACAGATTCTGAAAAGACTAGGAGCACACACTAACGACTGGTTTCAGCAGATTTAGTTCTGACGACTGAAAGACTGGGACTCACACACTACAAGATCTGTAACTGCAACTGACGCCAAACAAACGCAGCAAACTCTCGCAGGAACTAAATGGTAAACAAACATGGACGCTCCCTGGGTCGCTGTTGCCGTTGTGTGCGTAGCTATCTGTTTGGAAAAAGGGAAAGAAAAAACGGCTATGTATCTAGTTTCGCTTGGGTAGCGCTTAACTTTTTTTGGTGTTTGCCATGATTGTTTATGTTTTCTTCTTCTTCTTCAAATTTCCGCTTATATTTTCCCGCCGCTTCCTGTTTCTTCGTCTGTGTCCCATCAACTGTTTTTCATTGGCCGCTGGACTCCATGAATTCCCAGATGGATCTGTAAACAGCCCACACTACAGGAGTGTGGTCCAGAGTCGGCTTTAAAATTCAAACATGTTTGATTGCTTGCGACTGATGTCAGGCCAGGTTTTTGCGGCGCACACACTTAACGATTTGAGTCTTTGAACATCACACACTAACGGATTTCAGGGCCGACTGGTGATTACGATTCCCTGCAACTGTTGTTGACTGGTAAAGACTCGCTGCAACTGTGAATCGTTATAAAATCGGGCAAAAAAATCGTGTAGTGTGTCCCCAGCTTTAACTAAATAAAGGTCAAATGAAGTTTCTGAAATCCTCAGACCAGTCCATGCCACATTTAAAGTCACTTAAACCCTCTGCTGCTCAGTTTGAAGTTCAGCAGGAGTGTCTTCAACATGTCTCCGGACTAAATGCACTGTGCTGCTGCCGTGTGATTGATTAGATATTTGCATTCAGAAGCTTTAGTGAACATACATACTGTATATATACACTCACTGGTAGAGAGAGTCACACTATAATGTTCGGTTGATATCTTAAGGGGCAATGTGAGCACACAGTGAGTATATAAATTGGTCCGGGTTGTGCGAGAGTAGGGCGCATGTGGACAAAATGAGGAAGAGAAACGCTCCGGGCTGTAGCTGCTGCGGCACACTGCGGGAAATCCACGGCACAAGTCATAAGTGAAAAGTAATTTAAATCCCTCTTCTGAAGGGCGAGGAAATATTTTTATACAGTCGCGGGGATTAGTCTAAACTGGCTTCTTGCAGGTCACGGGTGGATAGGCTTAAGCAGGGCCATGTAACAGGTTTAGTAGCCGCTGACTTGTGCCATAGATGCTCCCATAACGTGCAGGCAGGCTCACCTTGCTGTGTGGATAACCTATGACTTTGGTTTGTTCGGCAAAAAGTGTTTACAGGACTGCCCTGGTGGAAGTGCTATTCTTATCTTCAACTGCTTTTCCTTGTAAGGGATATTTTACCAAACCCCAGTGCAGACACACAGAGGCTTATTGTTGTGATATTTGATACATTTGAAGTTCACCTTCCTCTAATCCAGACACATGAGCCACAAGCCTGCGCACCGTTCTGGCCCAAGCTCTAATAAATGGAGAATGTTGGGGCAGAAAAGGCATCAGGATAAAACCTATGTGATTTATTGGACACTAGGGGGCAGATGATTTGTTATGGCAGCCTGAGAAGGGGAAAAAGCCATTCATCTACAAACCTTTATTACCTTTGACCCAAACCGTAGGCAATGATGCAATTTAAATGATACACATACACAGTAAATGATTCTACCTGTAGATGGGTTGAACTGATTTGGACAGTTGTTCTCCTAATATATAAGATGGTAACATGTCTACAAAAGCAGGTTTATTCTTCAATTTTCATACCAGGAAACCATCAAACACTATTTTGAGGCTACATATTTTGCATTCTGTTAAAAAGCAAAATATAGCATCCATCTTTACCAACTGAGATCATTTAACCAAATCCTACAGTAACACGTATGTGAGTCACTCTCTGATGCAGAACTGTGGTTTTATTTAATAAACCACCCCCAGGGACAACTGTCGCCTAATGACACTCATAATTGGCTGTGTTACAGATTCTGAACCTTACCATAAATGAACAGTGTCTGTGTGTTCAAGTGTCTGCAAGGTCACCTCTGTCCTCTGTCCTCTGTCCTCTGTCCACGTCTCCAGCTCAGCCGCTTAGGGGCTCATTAACACTGACTCCATCTCGCCTTCACTCCACAGTGTCCACTTCTGTCCACAGACGTCCACCTCTGTCCACAGTGCCCACCTCTGTCCACTTCTCTCCACAGACGTCCACCTCTCTCCACAAACGTCCACCTCTGTCCACAGACGTCCACCTCTGTCCACAGTGTCCACCTCTGTCCACTTCTCTCCACAGACGTCCACCTCTCTCCACAGACGTCCACCTCTCTCCACAAACGTCCACCTCTGTCCACAGACGTCCACCTCTGTCCACAGTGTCCACCTCTCTCCACATTGTCCACCTCTGTCCACAGACGTCCACCTCTGTCCACCTCTGTCCACAGTGTCCACCTCTCTCCACAGACGTCCACCTCTGTCCACAGTGTCCACCTCTGTCCACAGTGTCCACCTCTCTCCACAGACGTCCACCTCTCTCCACAGACGTCCACCTCTGTCCACAGTGTCCACCTCTCTCCACAGACGTCCACCTCTCTCCACAGACGTCCACCTCTCTCCACAGACGTCCACCTCTGTCTACAGTGTCCACCTCTGTCCACAGTGTCCACCTCTCTCCACAGACGTCCACCTCTGTCCACAGACATCCACCTCTGTCCACAGACGTCCACCTCTCTCCACAGTGTCCACCTCTCTCCACAGACGTCCACCTCTGTCCACAGACGTCCACCTCTGTCCACAGACGTCCACCTCTGTCCACAGACGTCCACCTCTGTCCACAGTGTCCACCTCTCTCCACAGATGTCCACTTCTCTCCACAGACGTCCACCTCTGTCCACAGACGTCCACCTCTGTCCACAGACGTCCACCTCTGTCCACAGTGTCCACCTCTCTCCACAGATGTCCACTTCTCTCCACAGACGTCCACCTCTGTCCACAGACGTCCACCTCTGTCCACAGTGTCCACCTCTCTCCACAGATGTCCACTTCTCTCCACAGACGTCCACCTCTGTCCACAGTGTCCACCTCTGTCCACAGACGTCCACCTCTGTCCACAGACGTCCACCTCTGTCCACAGACGTCCACCTCTCTCCACAGATGTCCACTTCTCTCCACAGACGTCCACCTCTGTCCACAGTGTCCACCTCTGTCCACAGACGTCCACCTCTCTCCACAGACGTCCACCTCTGTCCACAGACGTCCACCGGTCCGGCAGCTCACACACCCCAGCCCTGGCTTTATTTGGCTGCTTCTTTAATAACGTCTTTAGCAGATTGTTCTTTTTCATGGTGGATTTCCACAGTGGAACACAAGCCTGTGATTTATCCATAATTAAAGCTAATTTTACTTTAATGTTTTTCTTCTTCCCAATATAAGAACTGTTATCTGTTGACTGGTCAGTGTTAAAGAAGCCTAAATGATGTTCGTAACGATGCCTCTGGATGGTACTCCAGCTTCCTCCAACCACCCAAACATATGCAAGTGTTAGGTCAGGGGTCTGCAACCTTCTGGATCCAAAGAGCCAGTTGTTGTCAAAAAATACAAAATTTGTATCTGTAAAGATTGCACAAAAGCCACTTAGCCTGTAACTGAAATACAGCATATGGATGGTCATTATTTAGTTCAAACTTAGTTCACTGATTATCTTTTAATAAGCCACTAAACAGCAGTGCACACAAGAGCCATGTGCACTCAGAGAACTGGAGCTACATCCATTAACTATTTCTTTGTGTGGTTCTTATTTAACTTTTGAGTTGCGTTAGCCGATACAGGCTAAACAGTTGTTTATTGTAAATTCACAACACATTTTGGAAAACAGGGAGAAAGTTTTATTTTAACCAATGTCGGATGATAAAGAGCCACAGGAGCAGAGCTAAAGAGCCACATGTGGCTCTAAAACCTTAGGCTGCAGATGTCTGCATCAGGTGAACTGGTGAATCTAAATGGACAGTAACCCTAGTGAATGAAGTGAGAGTTAATGGTTGTCTGTCTGTGTGCAGTCTGAAAGTGTAAGCCCTGAGATGAAATAGCCACAGGTCCAGAGTGGGACCCCTGCCTAAGTCCCAGAGTTGCTGGGCCACCATTTACTCCTAAAGGTAATAAGAGAAAAATAAAGACTGAAAGAAATAAAGTTATTTAAAACTAGTGGCTATTGTTTAAGCCTGTTTTTACCAATGGACCAGTCAAAGTCACAAAAATGCTAATTTTACAATGTGTTGTATAAATAATGTCCAACTCATAGCAGATGAAAGCGATAATAAAAACGTAACAATGATCAAGTGGTGGCAAAAAACACAGTGGAGGAAAATATGGCTCTGTAACAACATTTTGGGAAACACTTTACACAATTAAACAGTAACAAAGCAAAAATAAACATGTAATTAACTACAATTTATTAAATAAGCAGTTTATAGATCCTGAATTACCACTGATGTTTATAATTTTGCACTGATTTACATGAGCTTATGAACTAAGCAATTAAACATTAGTTTATAACTGTTTGTAGCTCAATGATGTTTCCTAATGTTGATGTAATGCTAATCAATTAACTGGCTACTAATCCTTAATTAATGCTTAATAGTGTTATTCTAAAGTGTTAGTGTATCATTTCAGTATTCACAAAAGCCACATTTTCTTGCTATATCTATAAAGCAGTATCCAAAATCAAAATAGTTATATAAAGGAAGTAAGCTGTAAAACTGTAAAGAGATTTAGTTTAGAGTAACTGTCTAAAGAGCAGCTTCCACCAGGAGTTGACTCATTGTTCTTGCGTTTCCTCAGCCTCAGAGCAGCTGTGTCTCCTGAAAAGTTGTTTGTATGACTCAACTTTAGTCTATACAAAAAAAAAAAGGGAAAAAAGAAAGTTGCACCGCTTTGGGGCGCAGGGCTAATAACTCACTCCCACAGCAGTTCAGCTACGAGAATGAAACGGCCTTTTATATGGCACTGCGCAGACAGACACCGGGACAGACCCGTGGAGAACAAGAAGACAAGAGTCCCAAAGTTAAAAAAGCCAAATAAATAAAAGTGAGAGTGAATAGCGGAGGGAGCAGTATAAATTGTGGCCGGTGCTGGGGCTGTGGGGAGGGCGGTGACGTCTGATGAATAGAGCCATCAGCTTAAGCAGAGGCTGTGGAGCAGGCTGCCATCTGCCTGCCCATTACTGTGTGACTGTAGACTCATCTGCGGGCCCCACTGGCATCGCTGGCTGCTCGCACTTCTCTGTGTCCTGGACTTTTACATCCAACAGAGCCGAGGAACTGGGCGTATACAGCAGTGGCTTTTGGTTTTGTGAATCCTCCAGGACCTGATTTAGTCCTGGTTTGGACCTGGGGTAGACTTGGTTTAGACATACACTATGTTTCCAAAAGTATTTAGCCTTTACACACAGATGAACTTAAGCTGACAGCCTATGATAATCCAGAGTTTAATACTGAATGTGGACCCAGCCTTTGCAGCCATCTACGTCAGACTCTGATGTTGTAGAGAAGGCCTGGCTCCAGTCTTGGCTCTAATTCATCCCAAAGGATGTTCTGTCAGGTTGAGGTCAGGACTCTGTGCAGGTTCAGTCCAGTTCTTCCACACCAAACTCACTCATCCAGGTCTTTATGGAGTGTGCTTTGTTGGAACAGGAAGGGGCCGTCCCCAAACTGTTCCCACAAAGTTGGGAGCATGGAATTGTCCAAAATCTCTTGGTGCTGAAGCTTTCAGGAGTTCCTTTCACTGGAACTAAGCTCCTGAAAACAACCCCACACCATAATCATTCACTTATTTGGTGGGTGACTGAATACTTTTGGAAATATAGTGTAGTTTAGTTCTGGTTTAGAGCCAGTTTTAGTCATGGTTTAATCCATGTTTAGTCCTGGGTTAGTCCTGATTTAGGTTCATTTTAGTCTTTGAAAGCCAAATATATAAAGGTCCTATAAATGATAAGATAACTCCATGTACCCCCTGCAATGTGCTCACGTACCCCTAGGGTTCCCCATACCCCTGGTTGGGAAACACTGTTATAGAAAACCAAAATCAATCAATAAATAAATTAATAGTAAATGCTCTCATTGACAAATAATTATTAAAACAGGATAACAAATGCTGATATATATGTTTTTTTAATGAAGATAGTTCTAAGTTTTGCTTAAATAAATAAATAAAGGCATATAACTATTCCCTTTCTGTATTTATTTGCTTTAATTTATTTTTCCTTTTTATTTATTCCCACATTTATTTATTGATTGATTGATTTCTGTCACCTAAATGCACATGAAGGGGGCGTGTCCTGACGGTGTCATTGGTCGATCTGAGCGAGTGATTTGCAGATTATCTGTTGCTTTGATTGCTTTTTTTCTAACACCCCCCCCCCCCTTCATTTGCATTTCAGTAAAAAATAAAAGGTCAAATGTCACATTTATATGGCACTTTTCAACCTCTGTGGTTACTCAAAGCAGCTTTACATCAAGGAACCGTTCACCCATTTACACTTACAAGCACTCACACATTCATACACCAGAGTAAGCAGACGCTGAAGGCAAGGAGGGTTAAGTGTCTTGCCCAAGGACACGACAACAGTATGCAACAGTGGGAGTGAGGATTGAACCGCTAACCTTTGGGTTACTGGGCTGAGCTGAGGACAAAATAAACTAAATAAAGCGAAAATAAATTAACGCACAAATGAATAAACAGAAATAAATACAGAAAAATAATAATTATAGGCATTTTTTAAGCATTATTTGTCAATGAGAGCATTTATTTATTGATTGATGTGGCAGTTTTGGTCCTCCTTACTTAGAAATAGTCACATTGTGAAGAATTTTATTGTGATTTTCATTGTGTGGTTCAATGCCTTTGTCAAGTGCTGGTATCCATTTGGAGTATGCAGTATAAGAATGTGTGTGTGTGTGTGTTTTTGTGTGTTTGGGCGATTCCAGGGTGGCCCTCAGAGAAGAGTTACAGCGGCGCGGCAGAAGCTTCACACCTCATTGGCAAAACAAGGAGAGCCAATCACGGCCAACAGATCCGCCCCTCAGGCTGCCGGCTCATTCTTCAGGAGCCGCCATGACTCACACACAAGAAAAAAAGAAAGAAAGGACTTAAAAAATAATGGTAATGGAGCAGAGGGAGCGCGAGGCAACATAACAGAACAAAAAAAGGGAGTAAATACAATCAAAGAAAAGACTTAGACTCTGGAGAAAGGCACAGATGGAGAGTGGAGGAAAGTTTTAATGGAGGGGCAGCTTTCTCCCCAGACAAGGGCATTAAATCAAATGTCATTTAGTCATCACAGTCCAGGAACTGGCTTCTGTAGAAGACCAGAGTGGCTTTTTCCAGTAACCTGGGTGTAACACTGTATGGAGGAAAGTAACAAAACCCTTTATTTCTAAAAAAAAAAAAAAAAAAAGTGATTCTGGAAAGTTTAGTTTGTGTAAAAACTTCTCTGTAGTTTAGAAGCTAATGGAAGTTCTACATTCTCATTACATTTCCTCAAGATGCTTTTAGAAAACTTGATGTAAAATGTTCTTAAATAAAGGGATTTTTGCTGTAGTCATTTAATTAGATTCTTTTCGTGTGTGATGTGCCCTGGCGGCTCACCTGGTAGAGCACGTACTACATATTGGAGTTTGATCAATGTCATTTTCCTGTCTCTCTCCCTCTCTTCACTTCCTATCTGCCTCTGTCAAAAAAAGCCAAAAGATAAAGATGAAAAATAATCATTTGGACAACAGATAAATGGAGAGTTTGACCCACGCGCATTTGTTTGACTTTTCCTCTCCCTGCAGGACGCTGCAGCCTCGAGCTGCCCCCGAGAACTCAGCCTCAGTCTGAACACTGACACTTCCCATAATATGTGAATTTCTTTGACAGTTTCGGGAAACATTCTCAGTGCCAGTAGCAATTGTATACTGAAAACATTTTACAGAGCGCATTGGTGCTTATACTAACACTCGTATACCTGTAATCATAGTTTACACAGCACTACTGCCATTGTCTAATGTGCTTTTTAAAACTTTCTAATTCATCCTTCATTCCAAAGCTAATACTAAAGCTATACAATACCATACTATACTAATTAAATGAACACTGAATTCTTTTATAAGTCTGGTAAGTCATAAACGATGGTTATCTTTTAATCCTTTAATTATAATATAAAAGCTAATCTCATTATAAATAGGATCCAGCATAATATCAAACGTCTGAGGTCAGGGAATCTGGGAAGCCTGTGTCATGAAGAAACACCTGCCATGAACTCAAACACCCATTATCTCAGGACCTTTACAAACGCACACTCCCATGATGCAACAGAAGTCACCCCTTAACCCACTGAGACGGCAAAAGTCAAAAAAGCAGAGGGACAGCTGAGAGGATTAGTCAGTCTGAGTCACAGTCTGTCTCACACTGCGTCCTCCTCTGTCCCTTTAATAGACAAACTGTGGGGACTGGACTTCTTCTGCTGGTGTCAGCCGGCCAGTTTTATTCTAGTGATGGGATTTTCGTCTCATTTCAGTGAGCCAGATCGTTTGGTTCGGCTCTTTAGGCTCCCAAATGGCTCTTCATTTTACCTTTACCTTTTATATTTTTGACAAATGTATCCGTTGACAGGCTTACGAGAGATCAGAGCATGAAGGCTTCACATGGGCCCATTAGAAAAGAAAATGGCACCAAACAGCTTCAGGTGTCTGTCTCTGAACTAACCACAATCAACCATCGAACTGTAACCTTTAACTTTTATTTTTCAGGGCAGATTGGCGTTGAAGAAGACCAAGTGCCTCAGCTCAGAGGGGTTGATCCAGTTTCTTCTCTCTGTTATTATCTGCTCTGTTTCTGAAAAGATTCTTTCAGAAAAAAACCCCGTTCGCTTTAAAGACTCGTCTCTTTGTACCGACTCGTTTATGACAGTCTTTATTCATCTTTTTATCCTGCTTTGGTAGGGGTTAGTTATGGTTTAGTCATGATTCATTTGTGGTTTTATCCTTTTTAGTACTGGTTTAGTGCATTTTAGTCTTAGTTTAGTCAAGATTTAAGCTTATTTTAGCCCATTAAAGATGGCACTTGCAAAAGGCAAATATTTTCTGAGGTGGTAATTGGTGTGAAAAGTTTGAGAATCACTGTGATACAGCATTAAGATAATGTGTCAGCTGCTGGCACATCAAACCCAGCCATTGCCTCTTTCCAAGTCAGATGTGGAGGCGTCTCGTGTCCGGTGGCACAAAAACACACACAGACTCTATAAGAAGTGCATCACTACCCCTCCCACGCATACTGTCAAGGCAGACACAAGGACTATGTCTGTCTACTCAGTTAAAGCCAACTCGGAGAGGAAGAGAGCAGACAGCGTGGAAGAAACCGTCTCCTCCAAAAGGCAACGTTAGCCTGGCAGAACGAGCGAAAGAGAAACACGCTCCAGAAAGACCAGAGCAGATAAGGAAATGGAGACAATGAGGGGATAAGGAAGAGGTAGAGATTGAGTGAATCCCCTGCATCTGTCAGTGAAAGGCTTTAGTGCGAGGAGAATTCACCACAGAAGTATATAAAGGCCGGCGCGGCGATGGAGCGATAGAGGAGACCGATTACGAAGCAGAACATCTGGGAGGAAGCGGCCCCTCGCGTGTCCCCCTCGCACTCCTCCTTTTGGCAAACGCGGTCGTGACAACGCCAGGGCCGCGGATCCATCAAAGACACGAGTAGTAATTAGCATAAAATACACAGACGCACATTCACTCTGGAGAGACCGCTGAATATTTATGGAGAAAAAAAGCGAGCGACACTTTCATCTTTTATTTTTTTCTGATCAGCCGTTGTCACAAGTGTTGGTCTAGATGAATTCTCAACACACAATAACATTATTAACTTATTAACACAAACACACATGAATAGAACAGGCGACTACATGTGTACATATCTCTAGGAAAGTGCATTGACAAGCTTCAAAAACAAAATCTTTATTTCTTTGTAAAAAATAGACACAATTTTAGTAGTGAGAGGGTCCAAAGGGGCCAGGGCTGTCCCAGCTGGTCTCCAAAATACTGACCACTATGCCACCATAAATGTAAGAACATACGGGCAGAAAAGGTTTGGAAATATAAATTGAAGTGTTTTTGAGTTTCTTGTCCTCTGAGTTTTCACGTCTTGTTGCCGACTCTCGTCCCGTCGCCTGCCAGTTCTTCAGTAATAAGGAATCGCACACAATAAACTTTCCATTGGCTCTTTCCTCTTCCTTCCTTAACCCCCAGTCTTCAACTTGTCCTGCAGACAGAAGCAAAACAAAACGTATTAGATGTAGAGGCCAATAAAAGGAGGAAAATAGTAAAGCAAAACCATAAAAAAAGATATTATGTCAAAGTAAAAGACAAGACGGAGAGAAAGGCCTGGGAGTGCTATAAAAGAAAAGAGCATAGAGTGTATTGGAGAAGCAGAGAAGGGACCCAAGGGCAGTGGATTCCATGTTAGCGATAAGTGCAGGCACAAATCCCCAGCACTCCCTGTCAATAACCATTTGAACCAGTCTATTGCAGCAGCTGCCACCGGATGAAAACAGCCTGAGAGCAAAAAAGGGGAAGGAATCAAGGGACTGACAGAAAAGTAACTCTCTGCGTCTATAAACTAAACCAAGGATTAGTCTGTAACCATTTTATGTCCTGACTTTAGTTTTGCAGAAGGGATTGGCAAACGAAACAACGTGAGCGACGTAAGAAGGCTTGGATAATTTAAATGGAGGGTGCTTTTGAGGGAAAATGTTTAGATTTTAATGTGCGCACACACAAAGGGACGCTGCTGGTCGGTATTGAATTATTGGCAGCCAATAACGGTTTCTATTTCAGAGCTTACACAGCAAAACAGCGCATAATAAAAAATTATCAATAGAAAAAAAAAAGGAACGTAAAGGGAAACAAAGAAATATTGGCAATGCGTTCACAAGATGATGAAAAAGGTGAGATGGTGTCATGTAATAGACTGGTTCAAAACAGGAAATGCTGATGCTATTTATTGTGCAGACACACGTGAAGGCGCTTTAGTATGAAGGTCTGTGCTTTAGTGTGTAGGTCTGTGCTTTAGTGTGTAGGTCTGTGCTTTAGTGTGTAGGTCTGTGCTTTAGTGTGTAGGTCTGTGCTTTAGTGTGAAGGTCTGTGCTTTAGTGTGTAGGTCTGTGCTTTAGTGTGTAGGTCTGTGCTTTAGTGTGTAGGTCTGTGCTTTAGTGTGTAGGTCTGTGCTTTAGTGTGTAGGTCTGTGCTTTAGTGTGTAGGTCTGTGCTTTAGTGTGTAGGTCTGTGCTTTAGTATGAAGGTCTGTGCTTTAGTGTGTAGGTCTGTGCTTTAGTATGAAGGTCTGTGCTTTAGTGTGTAGGTCTGTGCTTTAGTGTGTAGGTCTGTGCTTTAGTATGAAGGTCTGTGCTTTAGTATGAAGGTCTGTGCTTTAGTATGAAGGTCTGTGCTTTAGTGTGTAGGTCTGTGCTTTAGTATGAAGGTCTGTGCTTTAGTATGAAGGTCTGTGCTTTAGTGTGTAGGTCTGTGCTTTAGTATGAAGGTCTGTGCTTTAGTATGAAGGTCTGTGCTTTAGTATGAAGGTCTGTGCTTTAGTGTGTAGGTCTGTGCTTTAGTGTGTAGGTCTGTGCTTTAGTGTGTAGGTCTGTGCTTTAGTATGAAGGTCTGTGCTTTAGTATGAAGGTCTGTGCTTTAGTATGAAGGTCTGTGCTTTAGTATGAAGGTCTGTGCTTTAGTGTGAAGGTCTGTGCTTTAGTATGAAGGTCTGTGCTTTAGTATGAAGGTCTGTGCTTTAGTATGAAGGTCTGTGCTTTAGTATGAAGGTCTGTGCTTTAGTGTGAAGGTCTGTGCTTTAGTGTGAAGGTCTGTGCTTTAGTATGAAGGTCTGTGCTTTAGTGTGTAGGTCTGTGCTTTAGTATGAAGGTCTGTGCTTTAGTGTGTAGGTCTGTGCTTTAGTGTGTAGGTCTGTGCTTTAGTATGAAGGTCTGTGCTTTAGTATGAAGGTCTGTGCTTTAGTGTGTAGGTCTGTGCTTTAGTATGAAGGTCTGTGCTTTAGTGTGTAGGTCTGTGCTTTAGTATGAAGGTCTGTGCTTTAGTATGAAGGTCTGTGCTTTAGTGTGTAGGTCTGTGCTTTAGTGTGAAGGTCTGTGCTGTAGTATGAAGGTCTGTGCTTTAGTATGAAGGTCCGTGCTTTAGTATGAAGGTCTGTGCTTTAGTATGAAGGTCTGTGCTTTAGTGTGTAGGTCTGTGCTTTAGTGTGAAGGTCTGTGCTTTAGTATGAAGGTCTGTGCTTTAGTATGAAGGTCTGTGCTTTAGTGTGTAGGTCTGTGCTTTAGTGTGAAGGTCTGTGCTGTAGTATGAAGGTCTGTGCTTTAGTATGAAGGTCTGTGCTTTAGTATGAAGGTCTGTGCTTTAGTATGAAGGTCTGTGCTTTAGTATGAAGGTCTGTGCTTTAGTGTGTAGGTCTGTGCTTTAGTATGAAGGTCTGTGCTTTAGTATGAAGGTCTGTGCTTTAGTATGAAGGTCTGTGCTTTAGTATGAAGGTCTGTGCTTTAGTATGAAGGTCTGTGCTTTAGTATGAGGTCCTTGTGCTTTAGTATGAAGGTCTGTGCTTTAGTATGAAGGTCTGTGCTTTAGTATGAAGGTCTGTGCTTTAGTATGAAGGTCTGAGCTTTAGTGTGTAGGTCTGAGCTTTAGTGTGTAGGTCTGTGCTTTAGTATGAAGGTCTGTGCTTTAGTATGAAGGTCTGTGCTTTAGTATGAAGGTCTGAGCTTTAGTGTGAAGGTCTGTGCTTTAGTATGAAGGTCTGTGCTTTAGTATGAAGGTCTGTGCTTTAGTATGAAGGTCTGTGCTTTAGTATGAAGGTCTGTGCTTTAGTATGAAGGTCTGAGCTTTAGTATGAAGGTCTGTGCTTTAGTGTGTAGGTCTGTGCTTTAGTATGAAGGTCTGTGCTTTAGTATGAAGGTCTGAGCTTTAGTATGAAGGTCTGTGCTTTAGTGTGTAGGTCTGCGCTTTAGTATGAAGGTCTGTGCTTTAGTATGAAGGTCTGTGCTTTAGTATGAAGGTCCGTGCTTTAGTATGAAGGTCTGTGCTTTAGTATGAAGGTCTGTGCTTTAGTATGAAGGTCTGTGCTTTAGTGTGTAGGTCTGTGCTTTAGTATGTACGTCTGCATGCATTCTCAGGCGTGTAACCATACAGTAACCACATCACCTTGTAGCGAATTGTATCATTTTCTTGGAAGTGTGTATCGATATACATGGAATATCAATTGATAATCTCATTATTAGAAATTTGCATGTTAAAATAAAACCAGATATGGCTTTTTTAATGAAATTTTTGTGTTTTAATTAAATAAAATGTTATATTCAACTTTTCTTTGCTCTGTGTCTGCTGGACATAATCAGCCCTGGCTGCGATGCTACATTTGAGAGAAAACTTTTATGATTTTTGGCAAAAGTTGCTTGTTGAAGGAGTTGAATCGTATCATTCCAAATAAACCAATATTGTTCTTGAATTGTATAAAAAAATTCTAATCGATATGTATCGTATCATTGCAAAAACATATTGTTACAGCCCTAATTCCTTATGCTTTAGTTTTAATTTTTCTTTACCACATTTACTATTTTGTTTTTTATTTGTAAACAACACGTATAATACTCATTTACAAAAATCTCAATGGAGAGGGAGTTTCCTTTTGCCCCTCCCTGTATTATAATGAACATACCTGCACCTGAGCTGGGTGTGCACCCTGAGGAAGGACTTTGAGCTAAAATGCATTTTTAATTCATTAGCCATGTTTCAATTAGGGCTGCACAATATATCGCAAAATTATCATTATCGCAATATCAGCAAATGCAATATCCGTATCGCAAGAATCTAAATATATCGCAATAACGCTGTGGTCTTCCATCTGACAGAGATTTACACTGAAGAATCTTTTTCCACCAGAGCCTTAAAAGAACATGTGTTGTGACTAAATAAAAATGTTTAAAAAGTCCAGTTTTAGTGGTAATTTAATTAATTTAGTCACAGCTTAGCCTTGTTTTATTCCTGGTTTAGTCTGTGTTAAGTTTTGATTTTGTTGCTGTTTTGACTTGTAAATACAGGAACTTACATTTTTGTGAAATGTAGTGAATTTAACTTACTATGTTCGAAAAGTAGGCTCTATTTTCAAATATCGCAATAATATTATCGCAATTTTCTATATAGCTATCGAATATTTTCTCCATATCATGCAGCCCTAGTTTCAATAAAGGTTTTTTTTAACAGAGAAACAGTCACAGTGCCTTGGATTTGTTTTTTCAGGAAATGCTGATGTTGGGTTTTGGTGGTGAGGCTGAGCTGATATAATAAAAAATCAAATCAGATAGTAATGCACCAGCCCAGAGATGCATTTGTGCTCTGTTACAACACAGAGACGTACTGCTTATGTGGTGTCTATAGCGACAACTTAGTATTGACAAAATGTGCACAAAATTGCTTAATTGTTTTGAATAAGACACAGATTCAACATAATATAGTTGGAAAACCACAAACAGAGATACAGCTTACGCCTCTGAGGGTAGACTGGAGATGGAAAAGCTGGTCTAAAAATGAAGTGCAGAAGGAGAAGATAGGGAGCAAGAGGCGGTCATGCATTAAGAATACCAAATGAGCAGAGGAGCAGCGGCGGGAGCGATGGGCCAACATGATAAACTCTTATTCAGAGAGGGACAGGGAGACTTTATCTGTCCTTCTGCCGCCTCTTCGTCACTGCTGGCTATCTGGACTGTTAAGTGCTGAATGCTTTGGAAATGTGAAGGGATGAAGGGATAGTGGACGGAGGCAGTGAAGGAGGGACGGCGCGGCAGCTCAGAGGGCACAAAGGACGGCGAAAGTGGGTCTAAATGTTATCGCCGACCGCGGAGATAAGGGCGCTAATTATCAGTGACAAAGGCCGGGATGACAACACCTCTGTTTAGGATTGCCCCAGTCGAGGGGTCAATATTGTAAAAGTCAGATTTGAGGAGATTTAGTTTTTATCCTCAGTGGAGATTGTGTGGTCGACAAACCCAGCACCATGATGCTGTAGATTTGATAGAGAAGGATAGCAAAGGGTAAAAAGATTTTCCAGTTTGAAAGACGCTGCCAGCTTTGAGCCCGATGTTCAAGGAGAGGTGGGTTTAACAGGGCACTTTTGGATGTTGCCCTCCAGAGGTCAAAGTCGTGTCCTTTGACATTTGTTCCCCTCACAGCTTCCTGCATCATTCTGATAAAGCCTTGTAAACATCCTAATCGTGAGGCTGGATCAGCTCATATCAGTTCTACCTCAGTCCTTCCTCCATTTTGTCGCCTGTATAATTCTGCATATTATTCCTTTAAAGCCTTATCACACAAAACTGTTTCTTTTGCACCTAATGACTTTAAAAGCAAGTCTTAGACAGATAAGCGCAGATGAACAGGAGTATGCTGTGATTGCCGCAGGGTGATAAACACAAGCGGATTACCATATCGTCTCAGACTTACTCCCAAACAATTTACACGATTATACCGGCATCCGGCCCGTAAAGGCATCCTTGCGGAATCTTGACGAGGAGGCTACAGGTAGCTCTTTTTAATGCATGCACACACTTACTGTATTCAAACAATGAATAAAACATTACACAATTTACATGATGTACAGCTTAAAATATGCCTGCATAGATCTAATACTAATACCCACGAGACAAGGGACAGACTAAAAACTCCTCAATTCTGATTTAAAAGAGGGGAAAAAAAGAAACCATACAAATGCATTTGAAAATCTAATAGAAAAGCTCTATGCATGGAAATGGAGCCAGTGGTTGTTACATACTGCAAAGTCAAAGAATGGGAAATGAAGTTAATATCATCCTGAGTGACATTATTATTCCCAAACAAGCACACGACCAAGAAACACGGGGTGAAAAAACATTTGCACATGGCAATGAATGCAGAACAAGCCAGAGAGGACAATGATCCTCAACTGGCCGTGGCTACTCCCTCGGTCTTATTACATTAAAGCAGACGCAGACACAGACAGTAGGACCACTGTGTCAGCACCTATTATGGAAATAGAGCGTATGTTTTAAACTGGACATTTAAAGCCAGCATTATTCAGGCGTCATTGGACAAGTGAAATTGTATTTTCATGTCTAAGAGCAAAGCCCTGGTCCATGTAAATGGACATAAGCGTGTGTGTGACTGTAATGTGTGCATATAACTATAATTCATTCAGACATTTACAAAGACATTAGCTCCACCACTGGACACTAGTGATCTACGAGCATAATATCTACAGAGCTATCAAAACATTCTTCTATACAGGGAGCTCTACTGAGAAAGCATGTACTGTACTCACACATCATCTGTCCAGGAAGGTGCATGCACAGGCTTTTCATCCTTTTGGTGGGTAAAGATTTTAGAAGACATATAGTCGTTTATTCACCAACTCATCTGTATCTTTTTTAATGAGTATTTTCAAGGTTATTGTCTAGCTTGTTGATATTGCCAGGGCTTGACATTTACTTTTTTGTTCACTTACCACCATGGCTAGTATTTCTCAAAAGTTGCTAGCCAATTAGTGTCTTTACTAGCCACACTTTAATTAGTTAAAGAAATGTAAACTGTGTGGCTGGGATAAAAAACAAACTGGTTTACCTAGGCAGAATAAATAATATAACAATACTGACAATATTGTGATATTGCAACATCAAGTCACTCACAATATTTTCATGGATTTGCAGCAGAATGGTAAAAAGCAGAGAGAACTACACAGACCATGATCCTTTGCTCCATTTCAGTGCAGCCAACATGACAAAATTATTGTTATTAAACATGTTTTCAGTCTTAATCTTTTGAAATATCACAATAACTAAATCACTAAAGGCTCATCAGGGCTTCTTTCGAGAATCTGTTTTGTTATCGTGAGCTTTATCACAGTAAATATCGTGATAATACCATGCATACTGTAAAATGTGGATATCGTTCCTATTAAATGGAGTACACTCAAGCAGAGCAACATAAATTCTGGCTTAACCTTTAAAGTGAAGATATACAATAGGTATTCATACAATTGAATTGGCCAAAAGCGGCAGTGGGAGTTTTTGTGTCACAGCCAAAATGAAAATCTGTCTGCATTTGGCTGTGTGGCGAGTGTTAATGTCAAGCCCTGTCGGAGATGTATGTCGGTGTAGGAGGGAAGGTGTGGGGGATATAGATTGAAAAAATGTCAAAATGCATTGTTACAATTACAGTATGTATTGCTGTTATAACTTGGCATGATCAACAAAAAATGATAAAGAAAAACAATTGAAGACACAGAGCAACTTTTGACTTTGCCTTGTACAAATCAATGAAGTGAAGTCTGACCTGCAGAACAAAACCCTGGGCTGCATTGTCTGTTATCTATTCATACAGAAAATGCTCAGTTAAAAGTTAACCCTCCTACACCTCCAAGACATTTTTGATGTTTTGCAGCTTTTTTTTTGAGGATAACTTTTGCTGTGTTGATTCAAATGGCATAGATTTTGCCTCAGGTGTGTACTTTTAGATGAATTTTCAGATTTCAGAAAAATCCTCTTAAAAATGTGTCTAAAAACATAGTCACACCTTTAGCCCTAAGACATTTTTTCTCATTAAAACAACATTTTTATTATACACTGTCACTGCAATATTGTCACTGCAACATTTTTATCAAGTATTTCATGGATTCATGATAGTGAGGGATTGGAATTTTAGTGTTTATTGTTTTTTTTTACTAGGTGGCGCCATTTCTCCATATATGGTAGACAGCGGTATAAATGTGGAGATGGCCACATTAGTGTTTGTATAAATGATCAAGCCTACAAGGCAAATAAAAAACATTTTTTGAATTAAAATGATTTGGGTGTGTTTCAGGGTTGTCCTAAATTGGTGTGAAAGTGTTTGCTGAGAAATGAGTTTGTTTGTGTTTGCGTGAGCACAAATCCAAAATGTAGTTCTTACAGAGATGTGCACATCAGGGCAAAGTAGAAAAAGGTCCTAGACTGAGCAGAGGCCTTGTGTATGCACCACAGAAACTGGAATTTAAGGGGTTAAATTCCATAAACAGAATTCATTTTTGCTGTGTATGATGAGGACTGAAGTCAATCATTGTAACCATGAAAAAAAAATGGAATTATTGACCATTAGATCATTTTTCTATTCTTTATTGGTGCATTTTTTTGTGCTTAGGGCAAAAGCTGAGACTAAAAAGTCAGGGCTGTAGGAGAGTTAAAATCAAATGGTAATATGGGCGCTCTAGCTATAAAAATCTGTAACAATAGCAGTGGTATGTGCGAAAGTGACAGAAAGTTACCAAAAATGATTAAGTGTCTTTCTTCTCCTTTAATTTATACAGTTTACGCTCACTTGCAAAGAATCCGTTTAGCACACATAAATGCAAAACAGTTGTATGCAAATCAAATCAGGGAAATATAGCAAGAGTGGAAAATCACTGCAGGAATAAATGATGTGCAGATGATATAAAAGCAAAACGCCTGATTTAGTCAATACGCACCAGTTTGGCTTTGTTGACACACTGCAGGTACAGGGCGGCTATGTTGGAGCACTGTAGGGTTCTTCCAACATTTTCTCGGTAGCATGCGAGGATCTGGCCCTGTAGGTCGGCGCACACGGGATACATTTCATACCGCCTGCAGAGGTGAGAAGAGGAGAGACATGGTGTGAAAATGCACAAAATATGGTCGGGAAAAAAAAGAAAGTAGCAGGGGGTAAGACGTGTAAAGAGAGAAGGCAAAAAATGGAATGATTGATAAATGTACGAGAGGACAGGAGCCAAGGTTGGACAGAGAAGGAACAGGAGTCTTTGATGCAGATGGATTGGTGACTAAATACGTCGTATATAGAGAGAGGCTGTTATAAACACGCACTTGGGTGTTCATGTTTATTTTAGGACTCTGTGGCAAATCCACAGTGGACCCATTACCATTTTCATTCCACTCCAAAACAACTTAACACACAGCAGGTGATTTCTGCAACGGAGGAGAGCTTTCAGTCCCCAAAAAAACAAAACACGAAGATCACATGGCTTCAGAAAATATCAGAAATATGACTAAAACATCTACAAGATCCCACAGGCAGCAGCTTAAAAGTAGGGCTGCAACCTGCAACTAATAAAATAAATAAATTACAATCAATTATTAAAATCATCATCATTTAATTGAATAAATGATTGCTATGTGGGTTATTCATAGTCTTGGAAACATGCCGTGTGTGGAGAGAAGAGGTTTTCTTACTAAGACACAGCAGACACAAACACAATTAAAAGAAAAATGTGATTTTTGTTTCTTTTATGAAGAAAAAACATCCCCACGTAACATAATTGTAGCTTTTGTTAAAATTTTTTAAAAATTCAGCTAGGTCACTACAAACACTACAATAAAGCTTTTACTGAATTTGTTGGTACTGAGGTCAAAACCTGGAGCCAGCAGGATGATCTCGCTAACGTGCACATCCCGACATCGACAATCCTCGACTGTGACAGCTATCAGACGTTTTTGGACATCTGCCTTGTTTTTAAAGTTTTGGAAGAGCCTCGCCACCTTTAAGGGACCTTATACTTAAAAAAAAAAAAACTAATAACAGAGTAAACACTAGAGCATTAACTGGAGGAGACTGTAATGTACAATGGCGCAGGACTAAATTTAGCCAAATGGCTGTCGATCAGAGGCACAGTCATGGAATACACTGCCAGCTCTTTTTAGAAACTGTGAAATTACTTTAAACCTTCAAACCAGCAATGTACTCATATGTAAATAACTTTCCCATCTGATGTTTGTTCATGGTGACTACTGTTTACTGTACCTGCTCTCTGTGGTTCTGTGTAATACGTTTACATGTGGCACATTTACACTGATGCTCACTGCTGATTTGTTGATGAATGTGCACGGTCCTAATTCAAATAAAAATAAAATGAATGAAATGTAAGACGTAAGAGGTAGGGCTGCACAATTAATCAAAATCAAATCAAAATCAAAATTAAATTGCAAAGGCTCCAGTTATTTATATGATTTAATGTTTAGTATGAGAGTGTTTAGTTATGAATGTACTTTAGGGCTACATTTAATATTGTTGTTGCTATGTTTTGCTAATTTGTGTGCATTGTCTTCACTGTATGTTGTAATGTCTTTTCTGTATTATGTGTCCTATTTTGTGTTGCATGTCTGCATTCAGTCTGTGGGTGTGCTACGTGTGTTTTATGTTTTTGTATATAGTTTATTTTGTGTCTGTTTTTTTTTTCACATGGGACTACGGAAGGAAATTAGCATTGTGCTAAATCTGCCTTATTTACGGCACCTGTTGCCCGTTCATTAATGCACACTGTCCCATTCAAATTAACAAATAAATACAAATAATGTCCACTGCAACAAAATATCTTCTCTCCACATGGTTCTAATATATAAATTGTGCTACAGCTGTAGTTTAGACCGCTACAGACATGTTCTAAAAGGTAGGTAATTCTTTATATTTCTTTGTTTTCTCTCAAATGCCAATGCTCCATTAACTGTGAACTGTACATTGGTTAAAAAAATATTGCAAATCGAATCGAAACCGCATTATCTGTCAGAAAAATCGCAATTAGATATTTTCTCAGCCCTACAGAGTGGGCTTTGTTTTCTCCAGACTGGACAAAAGATGCTTCATATTAACCCTGCCCAACAAAGGCTGCACGATGAGAGCAGCACTGTGGGACTGTGCAGCAGAGACACTCGTCGTGACGTGCAGTAATAAGCCTTTCTCATCACAATTTGATGGGGAATGGTGACGAGGTTAAAATTACTAGTGAGTGCGAGTAGATACTTCAGGTTAATTAGCGCCACTTCCCGAAAGCCTTTTGCGAAGAGCTCAGGGAGGACTTGCTGAACACAGTATTGATCGCTCTACCTGGTACCAGTGAATCCATTCATTGATTTTAAGTGTCTTTGTGAGTGCTTGCTGGTGTCAACAATTTACATACTGAATAGCTGTCACCTTGTGCTGGCCTGAATGGTGATTTTAGTGTAGGAGTGTGTTGTTTAGACTGTGAATACTAATGTGTAAGCTATCCATGACGAGCAGCAGTCCGTCCTTGAGCTCGGCCCATGCCTCCATCTCGTATGGTTTGACGCAGATGTTAGAGCCGCTAATATTAGATGCTACACTAAGCACTTGCGCTTTTGAATGGGACTTTTCCATTAGATGTATTCCATAGTCTGGTCTCTAGCCAATCAAAGCGCGGACATACCACCAGCGCCGGTGCCATATTCAATATTAACTGCTTTTGTCTGTCTCCTCGCACACCCCATAAAAACCTATAATGACGACACATCCACATGCTAGGGCTATTATGCTAATGGCAGTGTCATCGTTTTGTTCACACCAGTGCCCAGGACACTCCATCTGCCCCACTAAACACCGCCGGCCTGTGCGCGCGTGTGAAAGAAAGGGATTGCACCCGTCAGCAACTCCGGGGATCTCAGAGGAGTATCAGGGCTGAAGCAGGGCCCCTGTAGTCAGAATAAGTTGTTTAATTTGCCCCCTGGAGTGAAAAATTACCCCCTGTTGGATACAAAGCAGAGGATTGGTTGCACGGGTCATTACCCACGGTGCAATGCAGCAGGAAGATGGTGCACTGACGGGGGTTTACGTATGTAGACAGCCGCATGGTCAAACTAGTAAGGCTGGAAAATCAATAGTCCTCCTGAGTGTGGGTCATTGACAATTTGTGTTGAAATGAGTGTCACTATTAGCAGGTAAATAATTAAACACACATATGATTTTTTCCCCCTTTCTGTTGCTCTCTTCTTCATGGGTCGCCACAGCTAATCATCTGCCTCAATCCATTGTTACTGATCCTGTATAAAGAGTCAAAATTAAGAATTACCTATTCATTTGGCAAAGGTTTTACACTGGAACTTTGCCCATTTGTTTGAGGTTGAGAGCAGCACAAAAAGTACACCGTCTTGTGACTCCCTGTGGCTGGATTAATTAAACACTGTGTTAAAAGCAGTGGTTCTCAACTGCTCTAGCTTCAGGACCCACCATCACTCTATAATGATGAGCTGTGACACAAAAAAAGAGCAATTTCAACTGAATAAATGTTTAAATGAATAAAAACATTGTGCATCAGAATGTCACAGGATGGAACACAAAAAAGACACATCTGGATCAGCATCCTATGTTTTGTTGGTCAGAAAACACAAAAATTATTGAAAAAACTCATCATTTGACTGTGAGAAACACTCAGATTAGGTCCCTGTCCCTTTAAGAGCCCTCCATCCCTGCTGTCCTGCTGCTGTTCCTCACAAAAACACGTGCTGAGTGTTTGAGTGGTGTCTGCTGCAGTTCGGGGGTGGGTTTGTTTGGTTGCTGCAGGAGCCGTGAGCTGTAGCAGTGCTTCCTGAACGGGACAGGGCCGTGGTCAGGTGGGAGGGGCAGGGCCAGGTGGGAGGGGCATGGGAAAGGCAGACACCGGTGAAATGAGCCATTTTGGACTCTCACAAACTCGAGGTAAAAGAATAGAGGATTACTCTATCATGCGTGAATGAAACTAAACACAACTCCAGGTCTGTTTTTGATGAGGGACCAACATTTTAACTTGGTAGAAAGTCAATTTTGCATAATATAGCTCCTCTAAAGAGAAACCAATCAAGTGGCAATGCCAGAGAGGGAACTATTCCCTTCTACACTCACTTAGCTGCATTTTAATTAAGAAACTAAACTCTTCAGGTCAGTAATTCAGCCTTTTTAACCTCACTTCAACCTTAGAGGTGTAACAGTGACAATATAGAACTGGATTTTTTGCTTTTGTTGGGTTTCCTCAATTTATTTGCCTGCGACTCACAAAATGGTTTCATGACCGGTTTCATGACCCTCTGGTTTAAAGGATTGCAAAAGCTTAGTTAAAAATGAGTAATTAGTTATTTAATTGTTATACTTTTCAAACAGAGCACGACTCATGTTGGGTTGATCTCAGAGCAAATCTTTGGTTTTGCCACTTTTTACCCTGACACTTGCTGGCATGTGGAGAAGCTGCCTGCCTTTGCGAGATGGGATTCAGTCATTTGCTCGAAGGCTTGACAGGACCATCGCTCTGCGTCAGGGCATTAAACGATGACAGTGGCTCCGACACAAATCGCTGTCCTATTCCTGCAGATCCCGGCGCTCGTTTATTACACCGCCCATGGGCATCTAAAGGGACGCGCACCGCCACATACATCCACTAATTACTTTCTTAAGCATGCACGTTAATGCCAGGTGCATCCTGATGATACAAACCGCAGTGTTTATCACCAGTAATGGCCTCAGAGAAAGAGTGAGCGAGATAGAGAGAGGGGGGCAGGGTGAGAAAAAAGATGGCGGGTTATACAAATACAGAGCATTTCTTGATGAGGAACTAGACAGGGGCGCTTCTATTTTTGCTTGATCTCCAGTTTACAGCGCGGGGAAGGGGCTGAGACGGCGGCCCGAGTTAATCACGGAGACAATAACTCTGTCACACACACTCGGAGGTGGCACGCTGCATCCTCGATCATCTATCATTAAGATTAACATTAGGTTCCTCCTGCCAGCCTCAAAGCTTCCCAAGAGCGACTGCAAGCATTTCTTCCACAGCCTCTCCAGGCTCGGCTGCTTTATGTTGGGTGCTGTAATGCCAGTGACTAATTGGGAACACTATAGAGCAAAGGATGGATAAATATTAAAGGATTCCTCAGAGATAACTACAAGTGGCCACCTTGATGCAAGATTTGTGTATTGTAAACACAAACCTATGTAAAATATAGAACAACACAGTTAAAACCCAAGCAAACTGTGCACTGATACTGATTTGTAATGGGATTAATGCCAAATGCCCTTCCTAACACAACACTCTGCATTTATCCAGACTTGGCACCAGCACAAAGAGTACACTGCCTTGTGACTACAAACAACATGCTAGCATAGTAATTAGAGTTTTTTTTTTTTTACTTCAATTCCATTCAGGAGGAGGGAGAAGATACTAAGAGGCCATTTTGACAACACATTTTGCCGAATCTGCAAAGGTTTGATTGCGGTTTGGTCTTTCATTTACACAAACACAGGGTTTCTGTTTTCCGAATCTGCAATCTTTTGGAAACACAGTAAGAGGTGTTTTTGGTGTCACAGGCACAAACACACTGAGGGCAACAAAGTAAAAATGCTTTGTATCTGTGTAACAAGAAGCTAAATCTAAGATAGCTGCTTTTAAGCTACGTGACTTTCAAGGAGTATAAGTACAAGAAAGTACAAAGAGCGACCATAAATCATCAAGTTCTAATACAGCATTTGTAAACAGGGCCACTATAAAAATATTCCCAAAGGAAAAACTGATTTCACCTGTTTTAAGTTATATAAGCCCTTAATAAATTTGGAAGTTTTCTGCACAATCTACATTTCTGGATGTCATTTTGTCTGTTTACCACTTCATCTTTCCTCCATTCCCTGGATCACACATATCACTGAACATTCATGCAGAAAAATTATGACGCTGGATTATAAATGTATGAGAACACAAATCAAATCTGATGCTACAGGTTATAGAAATGGTTCTGCCGTCCTTCCCCCCTTCTTCCTGTTATTTTCTTCTCCTTTATTTCCTTCCTCAATCCCAAGAGCTTCCAGGGATATTTAATAAAACTCATGTGGTGTTCGACTTGAAACAAATAGAGACATCTAGCTAGAGTTAGTAGGTTATTATTTGCCCGGTGTTTGTGTGCGTATGTGTGTGTGTGCTTGCACCCTCGAGACTGTAAATCTAACAGTCATAGTGAGGTCTCGCCTTGTGCCATCAGTTGCAGTAAAGGTCTCTATAACAGCACCTCATTCATCCCAGCCCCCCCTTCACAAACCATCACTCAAACACGCAGGCCGTACCAGGACCGGTCATATCCAGCGACGGGGAGAAAATACATCAGTGTACAACGGCTGATGAGGCAAACGCGCAAACTACTCAGGCAGAAACATAACACAACAACAACAGGTCGGCCAGGCAGACGTTTGTAAACAAATGAGGAGATCTTCCTTTCGCCAAACATGTTATTTTCTGCTAACCCATTCATAAAGGTCTGAAATGAGGTTGAGAGGAGGGGCAGGATGTCGCTTTTAACATGTAATAAAGAACACAGATTACATTCTGGCTTCCTCAAGGCGTCCCTATATCATTTACATTTTTTCTATTAAGTGCAATGCTGTACAACCCTGCATTTTTTTTTATTTCTTTTTTTTTAATTTAGTTGGTTTAACAACTAAAACATGATAGTCTTCAAACAAGCCTATAGACGAGAGCAGCCATCTTGGTTCTTTACCGCTGCCCCCTTTTGGGTGAAAACATCTCTATTCACTCAATGGCGGCAAATAAAAAAATACCAAATCTTTTCTCGTTCAGGAATTAAAAAGCTAAACACAAGCTTCCAGAGGCACAGCAAACATGGACAGTGAAGCTGAGGGTTCTATTCCCTCACTGACAATGAAAGATCAGAGTCGTTATTTGAAGAAACTCAGAGAAATATGAGCCGACCTCTGCCTCTGTCACAGGAGAACGACCCCACAGTGGACAGATTTTAGTACAACAACAATATACTTCATTTCAAGTCTTTTATGACAAATACAGTATAAGTAAAATGTTGACCTACATGAATTAGTTTAGTGTTATTTTAGGTCTGGACTGAAATGACATCAACATTTATATTACACAGATCAGTGTCCTAACAGCAGAAAGCTTACAGAGCTAACATGAAACCATCGAGTCATCGCCATCTTAAATCTGAAACTAACTAAAGTTAAGTAAATAAATGTTTTATGTGGCAAGAATAATTAAAGGTTAAAGGACCTATATTAAGCTTTTTTGTGAGTCTTTTAAATTAATTTAGGACACATCTAGATCCACATTTAACGTTTTGTTGGCGAGAAAATGCAATAATTATTGCAAAAACCTTATTTGTAGAAATGCTCTCGAATTAGGTCCCTGTCACTTTAAGAGCCCTCCCTTCCCGCTGTCCCACTGCTGTCACGCCCCTTCAGTGATCTTCACAAAAACATGTACTGAGTGTTTGAGTCGTGTCTGCTGCAGTTCGGGGGTGGGTTTGTTTGGTTGCTGCAGAGGAGGCGTGAGCTGTGGCTGTGCTTCCTGAACAGGACAGGACCGTGAGGGGGAGGGGCTTGGTCAGCGAGAGGGGCGTGGTCATGAAGAGGGGTGTGGTCAGGTGGAAAAGGGAGACATCTATGAAACGAGCCGTTATGGCCTCCTACAAACTCAATGTAAAAGAAAAGAAAATTACGCAAACATGCACGAATGAAATAAAATCACAACTCCAGATCTGTTTTTGATGAGACAACATTATAATATGATAGAAAGCTCAGAAAAGTCGATTTTGCATAATATAGGCCCTTTAAAATATAAACATTAACAGAGTGACCTGCCACTTTTAAATTAATCTCACGCATTATATTGTAATTATATTACACTTATACAGTAACTGGGGTCTAGTCGGTCAGTTCCCGTTCTCTCTGAGTCTCGCCTAAGGTCACAAATTTCTTCCTTTGGTTTCTTTTAGTCTGCGAGCAAGCAATAAAACTCTCGAATCGGGTTTTTCTTTCATTATTGGAAATACAAAACCCACTGTAGCAGCTCTTGGCCAACTTCTCTCCTGTTCGCGGCTGGTTTGTTTTCACTCAAAAGGGGGCGCTAACGTTCTGGAGACAAGGAAGTGACGTATGGCTGTAAGTTTGTAAAATATTGCGATCAGCATTGGTATTTTTATACAATGGCCATGTTGTTTTGCCAGTACAATAATCAAAAGAATAGATATCCATTTTTCAAAGCAGCACATATTAACCATGACTTCCATCTTCTGTAACAATGTAAAGCCCTGCTCTAAAATGGTATTCATAGATCTGTGTTAAGGACACCGCATGCTCCAATCGTTGAACAAAGTGCAACACATATGGAAACGCACACGCTCATCTGTCATCGTTTCACATGCATTATCAGACAAGCTACTGCAACGATCGTGGACACGCGCAGGCCAAAGCAACTCGGCCCAGTGCATTAATGGACGGCTTTACATTGTAGCTGTAGCGCTTGCTTCTCTTAGCTCCATCAGATTAGCCTAGCACTTGTAAAACAATAGCATTAAAGGCAGATCAAGCTTCCTTTTGTGTGCCTCATAGCAAAAAAAAAAAAAAAAATCAATACTGAAATTCTGGAAAAAGGATAAAGCTCTAAAATTACAGATGCAAGAAATATCTGAGACTTCACTTGGAGCGCATGCAATTCATCTTAAGTGATAAACTTTTAGCTTTTGAAAAGATATAGCTACTGTATGTTGCCTACCTCGAAAGCAAAGTGGTTTGAATCCCTGTGTAACGTCTGGGTGAGGGTAAAATGGATGGGAAGGTGAGATAAGGGCTTTGGCTTGTGTTAATTATTGTGCGCTTGTGTATTTATTATTGCTAGTTTATGTTTGAGGGTTTAACTTTTGGAGCACAAGATGTTTACACAAAAGATTAACAAAAAAACAAAATATAGCTCCTAATAAAACATTTAAATCTTTTGTGGTAGGGTAATCCTTATGAATGTTTTTTAAAAATCCTGAAACTTCAACATGAGATGAATATTAAAAATAAAGAATTCATTGACCAACATTGAGACACATAGCAGTGCTGGCTTTCAGCAGCTGCTGAATAAATGTTCTGACTATGGACTGAAGTTTGAAGTGGAATATAATGCAAAAAGAGTGTTGTACTAATTTGTTCGACCAAAGAGGACAAAGAACTTTGTTTCCCAGATTTGTGTTTGTCTGGGCAAAAGTTAGGTGTCTGTAGAAAAACTAAATATTTGGGTCACTTCATCACAGATCAGCTCTGTGATGATGATGATGATATATATCAGCAGTGTCGTATGCTGTATGCCCAAGCTAATATTCTGGCCTGGAAATTTCACCTGTGTTCAGACAAAGTAAAAATCCACCTCTTCAGAACTTACTGTACACCTCTGTATCTGCTCCACTGTGGTGTAAACCTAAGAGAGCGAGTCTACAGAAGCTTAAAGTTGCCTGCAATGATGCCTTAAGGATTCTGCTGAAGCAGCCCAGGTCCAGCAGTGCTGTTGTTTTCTCACGCTCAGGTCAGAAGCTTTCAGGCTCTAATGAGAAATCTGATGAACAGATTTATCTGTCGCCTCAATAACTCTGAGAACAGCCTTATCCTGATGCTGGGGAATCCTAGTTTTAGTGCAGTGCAGTGCGTTACCAGTCCTCTCTGTGGAAATACAGGTATAGGTGCTTTTTATAATTCTTCCTTTTTATTGTATGTGTTTGTGATTAATCTTATATGGACCTTGCGTCTGACAATAAATAAACTAACTAACCAACTAACTAACACAAGTTTGAATGAAAGAAATGGTTTTAATGATTTATTTGTTGTTTTTTTTCCACACTGTTGCTATCCATCTCTTCCCCCAGCTCCCAAAGGCACATACCATTCCCAGAGTATCTTCTATCCATTGGTCAGTATGGATTACAAAGCCTGCCACCAGATTGAGTTCCCAATCACCAAGTTGTCTATTTGTCATCATTTGGGTCCACTTAAGGGTTAATAGGGTTAAGGGGAGGGGGCTGTTCCCCCTTAAAAAGCCCTCATGTTCCCTTTAGTTAAGGCAGGCGTCACTGCAGAGGGGGGTAAATAAATACAAATGATCCAGTTAAGGAGAAAAATGACACAGATTTCACTCACGCTGCTTTTAAAAAGCAGACCTGAGTGACCCCCTGCAGTGAAATCCATCAGCCTGGATGAGAGATTGAATATGAGACATGAGTGGAGGGGTTAGAAAGCGACAGAGAGAGGAGAAGAATCAAGAAAAGCACAAAAGAAACACAGACTACAACAAAAAAGAAAGACGTGAGAGATTTAAATGAAGGACAAACATGACACCACGAGCAGTGACGTGAGCAAAATGAGCGATGAGCTGAAAGAAATACATCAGAGAGGGAAGCCTTCTTGACCCTTCTGGAGATCGTCTTTGAAAACTATTTGATACTTTTTACATGGACAGGAAGTTCAGTATCATTAAGTTGTGGCATTGAGGGCTGGTTTAAAGATGGTGACTTATCTTAAGATGGCAATTTGGACTTGTAGCAACCATTTCCTTGCTTCTTTTCACAGTCTTGGTCACTAAAAATATAGGTTGTGTCTCAGTTCACTGTGGTCTTGGTCTTGATTGGTGTGGTCTTCCGTTCAAATCTAGATTTTTTACAATATTTGGTTAAAAACAGTGAGTGGCAATGAGTAATGTGTGTACATACTATATATTACTTTCTTTAACTTCCATTATTCATGTCACAGCTTTGCACAGAATATAAGAAAATCAAGAGTGCAATAGAAGACTGTACCAAAGACTAAATGGAGTATGCGTGTCTGTGTGTGTGTGTGTGTGTGTGTGCGCTGTGCGCGTGTGCGTGTGTGTGTGTGTGTGTGTGTGTGTATGTGAGCCCACACAGGTCCCCAGAATTGCGTGTGCCTTTTGCTGCCAGCACAACAAAGCTCTTAAGGCCAAAAGAAGAGCTTTTAAAGCGGTTATTGACTTCTGTCTCCTCGGCTGACCACCATCTTGTCCCTGCGTGCCGGTTGCCTAGCTACAAGAATTGAGGTTCGCCCTAACCTGACAGTGAGGTCACAGAGCCGCTCCGTCTGTCCCATCTCAACCCGGCGCTGCAGTAAATAACAGCCCCAAACCTAACACTCTGACAACTCGCCAGCTCAATTAATTCATGTATGTAATTAAAAGTGGGGCTTGTCGCAATTAAACATCAATAAATCATTACTCCATTAATTTTAAGGCATGAGTATTATTAGAACAAACAGAAACATGGCCAAGAAAATCTACCAGGTGTTGTGGTTATTTACTTTGCTAGCAGCAGGGTGGATTTTGCGTTAAACCTGTTGGATTGGCTCCAGTGCATTTTCCTCTTCACCAGTGTAAAAGATAAGAAGTACCTAACAGCGTTTATGAGAGTGGTGCCATCTATTTACTTCATATCTGTAATTAAAGTAAACATTGTTCTAAAAAAGTAAAAGACAGCCTTAAGACTTCATAAACAACTAATGTCCATAACATTAATACGTAAACACAGGACTGGTTATTAACAATGCAAATTATGAAAAAGTTGTGTAAAAAACGGAACAATGACAGGCGGAATAACCAATCAGAGACGAAGGGGGAGACGTAAGCAGAGCACCGCTGACCCAAACAAACATGGATTCTTGACTTTTTTTTTTCATAAAACACCTGAATATGCTGTATTATTTGTCAGCTCTGTAACGGGGCCAGCAGCAGAAGCCAGCTGTACAAAGACTTGTGGAAGAAGTTGTTTTTTATGCGATTGCTGCATTGGATGTAAAAGGGTCTTAACTGTTGTTAAAATGGAAACGACAAAGAAAAAAATCCCACAGAGGACGGACTTCAGCAGAACCAACAGGTGTCGAAAGAAAAGCACTAAACGCTGTTAATCAGCTCTGAGCAGTTCTTTAATTAGCTCGGTAGGCAATGCCTCCTTGGTTAGCTTTTTACCAGCGGTATTTTGAACATCCAGACTCTGTCAGACTATATACTGTACATATTTATTATAGTGCATTTAATTGCTCATATTCTAATTTAGTTTATTTAGCTCTGCTTGTAGTTTAGTTTTTTATTTACTTATCTTTGGCCAGACTGCTCTCTGATACACTTTGTGCTCTTGTGTGATATCACTGTGTGCTAATGCTAACTGTACTGATGCTACTGCTAACTGTACTGATGCTACTGCTAACTGTACTGATGCTGTTGCAACAGTGCAATTTCCCCACTGAGGGACTAATTAAGGTTTTCTTATTCTTATTTTTATTATAAATGACTGTGATAGCCCAGTTCCAAATCGAACCAGAGAAAAGCTTCGCTCCGAGAGAGGAACCAGACTGTCCTGCTTGCAAAAGCAAGTAGGAGACTCTGGCTCGCCAGGCCATAAAAAAAACATATCACTTTCACAAAAACACAAGCAACATTTCAGGAGTTGATAGCGGATATAATTTACCATTTCATGACAAATGAAATTTTGGGACAGGGGCAACAAAAGGCTGGAAAAACATACTACATACTACTGCTGGAGGAGCTAATTAACTGGCAACATTTCAGTCAATGCCTGGGTCTAAAAGATTTTAGAAACAACTGGATTATTAGTATTTGGATGTAGTCTGACACTCTTCTGTATCACTGCATAGATCAGGAACACTTTCAATTCATGCTTTATGGCTTCCATGAAATTCATATCTGTAAATAAACATTATAAAAAGTGAAAACTGCTTTATTAAAACTTTGAAAACACTTCTTATAACATGCATAGCATTAATATATATGCACAGTATTTGTTGTTCTTTATATATCTGCTTCTAGCCTTATAGGTAGAATAAAAAGAACTGCACAAGCTCTTATTCTCCCACACAGTACGAAGGCGCTCTTTTGACCTCTGCGGCACAAAACACCGGCGTTTTGAAGGAAAACAATGAGCCATTTATATTCAACAAGTTCTGCTCCACGCCTCTCCCGTCCACCTTCCTCTGCCTGCTCGTGCGTTTCTGTGGAGAATCGAAGTGAAGACTGCGACTGCTGTTGTTATTGTCAACTGGATTAAATTTAAAAAGATTTATTCACAAGAGCTTAAAAAATAAACAACAGACAAAAGAGTGAGCGTGCAGCCGCAGGGAGTGACAGTAAAGTGACAGACTAAAATGAAATAGTATTCTCTATGGCCAAGTGTAGAGAGGGAAAAGTCAAACTAATAAAACTATTAAAGTGCAATGTTTTTCTACTATTAAGACAAATGTCGCCACTGAGGCAGAAAACATTAACGGGGCTTCAGAAATAGGTTTAGTGCAGCGAGTGTGTCTGTATTACACTCCCACTCCGGTATGTGAGAGCTCGGTGTCATCTCAAATCTGCAGGGACCCAGGACAAATACAGTGACCCAACAAAGACGCCCAAAGCCCCACCAAAGGTTAGCAATGACAGGGGGAGCTTAGGACCGCACCACTCCTCTTTCATTCCCTATTCCATCTTCTCACATAATCTCACATCTATCATTTTTCTCCGTGCCTGTCAGCCTGCATTTCAAACTAAAGCCCCATTGGGTCACTGCAGACAGCCAGAGAGAGACTTTTCATATCCACACACACACACACACAACAACACACTTTTACATACATGCAGTGCAGTAAAGGTCATACGTTTAGCGCTGGACAGTCAGATAATGCCCCAGACCTGGATAAACAGCGCGTGGTGAATGTGACAGCGTATAAATCAGGTGCAGCCTCCGTTCCCTGTGCACGACTGGGAACTCTTATCTGTGTCAAAGGGAAAGTGAGTAAAAGCTTTACACCTCTGGCTCCATGAGAGGCTGTAGAACGTACAGTGCTGTTATGTTATCTGTAAGATGGTGTGTGTAAATGTTTTTTTTATGTAGCACAAACATCTTTTGTCTTGACTTTCTTGTTAGTAAATGATATATACCAGTAGGACTGTGCCAAAGTCTTAGAGAGAGCTTCGACCTCTGCCAAGGCACTGGTCCTATTTTGCAAAGGATAAAGAAATAAGGTGCTTTTCCACTGCAGAACGGTACGGTACGCGTTAGAGCGGGACGTCCCAAAACCTGCAGGTGTTTCCCTGACTCTGGCTCCAGGAGACCCACGTCTGTTACAGTAAACACTGACGTCACACAAGCAACAAAAGTTGTGTTAATAAATGAGATAAAAATGTGTTTGAAACTTACTTTTAAAACATAAAGGCACTGGCAACATTTAATAAAAAGATGAGCGTAAATCCTGCTGTGTGTCTGTGTGAGGCCGGTGTGTGTCTGTGTGAGGCCGGTGTGTGTCTGTGTGAGGCCGGTGTGTGTCTGTGTGAGGCCGGTGTGCGTCTGTGTGAGGCCGGTGTGCGTCTGTGTGAGGCCGGTGTGCGTCTGTGTGAGGCCGGTGTGCGTCTGTGTGAGGCCGGTGTGCGTCTGTGTGAGGCCGGTGTGCGTCTGTGTGAGGCCGGTGTTTGTCTGTGTGAGGCCGGTGTGTGTCTGTGTGAGGCCGGTGTGTGTCTGTGTGAGGCCGGTGTGTGTCTGTGTGAGGCCGGTGTGTGTCTGTGTGACGCCGGTGTGTGTCTGTGTGAGGCCGGTGTGTGTCTGTGTGAGGCCGGTGTGTGTCTGTGTGAGGCCGGTGTGTGTCTGTGTGAGGCCGGTGTGTGTCTGTGTGAGGCCGGTGTGTGTCTGTGTGAGGCCGGTGTGTGTCTGTGTGAGGCCGGTGTGTGTCTGTGTGAGGCCGGTGTGTGTCTGTGTGAGGCCGGTGTGTGTCTGTGTGAGGTTGGTGTGTGTCTGTGTGAGGTTGTGTGTGTCTGTGTGAGGCCGGTGTTGTCTGTGTGAGGCCGGTGTGTGTCTGTGTGAGGCCGGTGTGTGTCTTTGTGAGGCCGGTGTGTGTCTGTGTGAGGCCGGTGTGTGTCTGTGTGAGGCCGGTGTGTGTCTGTGTGAGGCCGGTGTGTGTCTGTGTGAGGCCGGTGTGTGTCTGTGTGAGGCCGGTGTTGTCTGTGTGAGGCCGGTGTGTGTCTGTGTGAGGCCGGTGTGTGTCTGTGTGAGGCCGGTGTGTGTCTGTGTGAGACCGGTGTGTGTCTGTGTGAGGCCGGTGTGTGTCTGTGTGAGGCCGGTGTGTGTCTGTGTGAGGCCGGTGTGTGTCTGTGTGAGGTTGTGTGTGTCTGTGTGAGGCCGGTGTTGTCTGTGTGAGGCCGGTGTGTGTCTGTGTGAGGCCGGTGTGTGTCTGTGTGAGGCCGGTGTGTGTCTGTGTGAGGCCGGTGTGTGTCTGTGTGAGGCCGGTGTGTGTCTGTGTGAGGCCGGTGTGTGTCTGTGTGAGGTTGGTGTGTGTCTGTGTGAGGTTGTGTGTGTCTGTGTGAGGCCGGTGTTGTCTGTGTGAGACCGGTGTGTGTCTGTGTGAGGCCGGTGTGTGTCTGTGTGAGGCTGGTGTTGTCTGTGTAAAATGGAAAGTTTTTAGAACAAAAAATATTAGTTGTTTAAAACTTGAAATTTTGAATTGGCCCTAAAACTCAAAAACTGTGAGGCATCCTGTTGCCTTGAGTTTTTGAGTTTTCACAGCATTTTTTTGTTGTTGTTGTTTGTTTGTTTTTTGCAGTGTGTGCCTGGATGAATGTGTTTGTTTGAGTGTGATTGTTATGTTGTTGTTGCAGTATAAGACATATACATTATTTTTGATAGTGCAGAATCCTGGAACAGTGATCTGCATCCAAACCAAAATAATCATAAAACTGACCTTTCCTGAAACTGAAAAAATAAATATAACATTCTTTATTTATTTAAGCACTTTCACTCCTGCCTAAAACTTTTGCACAATAATGCTGTGTACAACCAACAAACTAGCAGCCCCAGGAGATTTGTTTATAGAACTTTACATACTGAGTAGTATATAATATATGCAAAAATGTAAAGAGATCACAGTGATATCTGTGTTCCAGTTGGGAGAGCGCCATCTTACTCCAAACTCTAGAGGGAATATTGCAGTGGCTGTACACAAACAACAACTACACACCTCACACATCCCATAATGCACACGCACTGACTCCTCTCAGGCATTTTTAAACATATTTTTTCAATGTGGAGAAGAAAAATGGCCACACAGCTATCTGCCATAAGCTCACCTGTTTACAAATGTCTCATTTTGTGTACTGTGTGTATGTGTGTTTATGTACATGTATAAGGACATATATATAAACGGACAGGGTTGGCTTCAGAGTGTCCGCCCACATAATTTGAAGTTGAGCTATGATCACATCTTGTGCTCTCCCCGATGCTCTCTTATTATCCAGTTTCCCTGAGAACACGTCATTACCGCAGCTTTTACTGTGAGCCAGGATGCTGTTTGCTGTCAAGATCCCATCACAGAGCCACCCATCAGTCACGTTATAACTCTCCGTCTACGCTCAATGTCCGTTTTTACTACGATTTCTCCAGAGAACTGGTCAAACCACTCCTGTCTCAATCTACAACAGAGCAGAAAGCTGAACTACTGTGAGCACCGTGCTGAGATTGTGCTCACAACAGACAATTATCTTACAATAATAATAATTAACCCTAACGCTGTCTATTACAATAAACTGCTATGAAAATGTGCATCTACAACGTCAAAAATCTGTATAAATTATGCTCTATCAGAGAGTTTTCCAGCAGATTAGGAGAGAAAAACAATGAGCTAAACTTGCAGCGAGCTTTTCTGATGTTTACTTGCTACAAAAATTAAACTGTGACTA
Organism: Bostrychus sinensis; assembly: GCA_020698575.1. Lineage (NCBI taxonomy): Eukaryota > Metazoa > Chordata > Actinopteri > Gobiiformes > Eleotridae > Bostrychus > Bostrychus sinensis. The sequence continues at coordinate 4,046,056 of CM036239.1, forward strand.
GATTCACAGAGAAATGTCGTGCTAAAATTAGATGTACACTTGACATGTAAATTAAATTTCACACACCTAATTTGCTTGTTTTTCTGTTTTCCACAAATTTAAAGACAAAGATCAGTATCAAAATATTAAGGGACCTAAGAAATGACTTATTCAAACTAACAAGACTCAAACTTTTCTAAAAGCAAGGATGGAGAAACACTGTAAGGACTCTTCTGGCACAACCCAGCTTCTCCTTGGCCGTCTATGATGAACCATCATTTATCAGAGCTAATCAATCCCTGGAGCACTATCAATCTCTTTACAGCAGATCTGACATGAGCTTGAGTGGGGAAATGAAGACCTCTAATAAGAAAGATGTCATCTTTCACACTTTTCAACCATCGTCACATGATTAACATATCAAATGTTCATTTTATCAAGTATAGACACAGTCCCGGCTTAGCCTTTTTCTAAAACCTCTCAGGGACATTTTCAATTCTGAAGAAATCAAAAGCCTGTGTGAGACAAAAATATTATAATTCAAGCGAGGCCGCAGATAGGATCTTATCTCTGCATTAGGAGAAAAGGCATAGATGGAGAGAGTGCTCTGAAAGTCATGTTGTAAAAGAGATCATCAAGTGAGCACATGAAAACATGAACACATGCACTCCCACATAAACAAAGATGAGTCAAACACAGCCAATAAAATCCATTAACCTCCTGCACAACGCAGAGCTGCCTCTGCCTTCTAACACCAGACCTTCTCTCCATTTCATTAACACACACAGCCTGCTAATGCACCTTTTATAACCCAATCAGCCAATCACATGTCTCCGTGCAAAGGCCTGTGTCACATGACTACCCGTACTTTAACCCTACATTCATTTGCAGTTAGCATTGTCATTTAGCTCTAATGTTATTCTTTTGTTTTTTCCCCATTCTTTAATGTGATCTGGGAAGCGTCAGCTCCGGCTTCCATGAGTCTAACGCTAAACCCCCCACGGGCAACGCTAATCAGTTTCCAGCATTTCTGAGGGAGACAATGATCCCAGTGTTAGCGCTGGCTAATGAGAAGCTAACACAATTAGCCTAGCCTCCCTGGAGCACAGCTCAGAGCCAGAGCTCATTCTTGCCCCACCTCCTGCTGGCTCCTCATCCACTTTCTCTACATTACTATGGAGTCTAATGGCCTCCTAATAAGAAGACAGATGGAACGGGGTGGAAAGGCATTCTGTGTCTTCTTCAGTTACTTGTGTGTGTGTTGGATATGTGCTATGTCTTCAACCGCATGGATCTTTACTGTTACCCCTTATGCTAATGGTTACATTTATTTAGTATGCATTAGTATTGGGTGGGGCCACAGTGGTGTAGTGCAGTGTTTCCCAACCAGGGGTGCTTTGAATTATTTTATCATTTATTTCCAAGATGTAAAAAAATATTTGCCTTTTCATTTTTTCATACTGAACTATTCAAACCCATGAAAATGAGCTGAAACTGCTAAAGAAATGATGTGTATACTGTATACTCTGATATATTTTTAGGTTTAATAACTTGTTTCAGAAAGAAAGTTGTTCAAATACTGTATTTTCCGGACTATAAGTCGCATCGGTCAAAAAATGCGTCATGAAGAGGAAAAAAACAATCACACTGGACTATAAGATGCATTTATTTAGAAATTTAGTTCACAAAATCCAAGACCAAGAACAGACATTTAATCTGGAAAGGTAAGTTATTCCGCTACACAACAGCACACAGAACAAACCTGGGAGGCTGAAGAGGCCAAAATATAACAAACCAGTTAGCGGTAAGCAAGTTTACCAAGCTCCCAATCTCATTTTACATCACTTAATACTACTGACAGTAGTGGTCACAAGCCTAGAGCGCCCTCCAAGGAGTAAACATTACCTCTCGGCAAGGAGTAAACATTACCTCTCGGTAATGTTTACTCCTTGGTTCATTTGATATATATTTTGATATAAAAGTCGCAAGACCAGCCAAACTATGAAAAAAGTAGTGCGACTACTAGTCAGAAAATACTAGACAGAAAATATGGTAATTTAAATTTTAGATTTTTTTTCTTTTTCAAGTTTATTTTATACATAAAATATACAGTTATTAACAACAACAAGAATAACCTAATGTAACAGAAGTTTCTTTTTTTTAAGACATTTGAAAAATGCAAAGAAATGCAGGAGAAATATCATTTACAATAAAAAGGGCAACCCCAAGGTCTTAAAAGCATTAAAAATGTATTAAATTTGATGTTGTGAAAATCAAGGCCTTAAAAGTATTACATTAAAGGGTCGAGTATTAAATTTGTTTCTGTGTCTTAAATTTTCAAACTGTCACATCTAAGTCGAGTCGTTGCAGTTTGTGGGTGATAGATTAGTCGGTTATTGCTAGTAAAACATTTTTTAATGAAATTAATAATTCACATCAGTGTATTAATACTACATAATACTACATGTGAGTGTCAGAAGTAACTCCCATGATCAACCCCAACTAGAAGCATTTACTTGTACAGTAAATTTTGGAGTAATACTATAACTTACGATAGAAAATTGTGCCTTTTTTGCAAGTTGTATGTGAATTTGGTATTAAAATCTCTCATTAGTGGGTTTAAAATGTCTCAAAAGTTCCTCCCTTAAATGTGCCTTTAGTTTGTGTGTTTTTAAAAAGCTTATATGACGACTCTACTGTTTATATTTGCTGCATAATGTTGCAAAGAACCATACTTTATCACTGAAGTTTATAATTCAGGTTTATTTATCAGTTATCTCATCTGTATTAGGCTTTTAAAATAAAACCCTTTCATTAGTGTAAAATGCGTACAGATTAATGTTCTTTTGCAGGCGATCCTGACATTAAATGTGGTTCTAAGTGGCATTAAAAAGTCTTAAAAAGGTCTTAAATTTCACAAGACCAAACCTGGAGCTACCCTGATAAAGCATAATAATGTTTTTGTTTTTGTGTGTGATCTTTTTTAACAACAGATACAGTGCGAGTGAGGAGGCGCTCATGGTATAACAAGATGGTAACACACAAAACAAGAAAGGTGGAGAACCTCTGGTGTAGTGGGCTAAGCCTGGGGGGTTGCTGGTTCCAATCTCGCCTGAAGCACACACTGTTGTTGTGTATAATTATCAGCATAAAAGAATAAGAAAACCACCCCCAAATGTTTCCAATCTTACCTTGACCAAAGTCACAACATTTATAGCTTTTTAACTCTTTAATTTCAACAGAATCCGGCGTAAAAATCTGTCAAATTACTGTGCGACTGGTTCTCTGCGGCAACACCGAATAAGAAAGGAAGAAGTCGAAAAAAACAAAAACAAATGTAGTCGTATTGAACAGTGCAGAGGGCCATACCTCATCAAACAATGTGGGAAAACCACAAAGGCTTATAATACAAAGCCTTATTATACCGACTACAGGAATATAACCATTTACAAAAGGTGCATGTGATGCTATCTGATTAAAAAATAAAATAAAATTTAAAAAAATGCTGCGAAAATTCAAAAACTCAAGGCCAAAGGATCCCTCAATCACAAGTTTTCAAGAACTAATATTTTTTGTTCACTTAATTTGACGTTTATATGTCAAAAAACTTTAATTTAGAGGTCGACCGATACGGGTTTTTCTATGGCTGATGCCTTTTTTTTTTTTTATTCAGAGTAACCGATGGCCGATAAACACTGCAAATTCTTTTTATTTTTGGAAAGAAATGTATATTATAATAGCCATTTGTCTTAGTAATACTTATTAAAATGTAAAGGAAAGTGTTAGAACTGGACAGAGAACAGTTACAGATCTTTTTTTTTTGTAAATCTCAGTCAAACTTGCTGTGCGAGTAGAGCTTGGGGAGAGTTACAAAGTGTTTTTGGTTTCCTATGAACTGCAGAGTAAAAGCCCAAACTGAGACCAGATGGGGTCCTTCAGTCACATGGAGCCTGGACATGTGCCTGACCAGAAATCGGCCGATTGCTGATTGACTAAAAGCAAAAATCTGCTGATACTGTAAATCGGTCGACCTCTACTTTCAAATTTAAACTTTACTCACCATCTCTGTGAAGACTCTCACTTGTCCAGGGTAATTACATCGCAACAAAAAGTTTAAAAAAAAGCAGTCATCTGGATTGGATTTTTCAAGCTGAAGACATTTCACCTCTGATCCAAGAGGCTTTCTCAATTCTGAAATGAACTGGTGAGAGCTGGTTTATATTCTTCTAGGAAGGAGGAGTTTAGACCTGAAACTAGATTTTTAGCCAACATAACATCGCGGTTTATTTCAAACCTGTTAATACTCTCAGACAAAAACTGGTTCACCCCAAGGACAAAATTCCCAGTTACAAACAGAGCAATGTTGTGTTTTCCATCCACTGCAGTGAGAACTGTAATGAACAGTACATTGGAGAAACCAAACAACCTCTGCACCAGAGGTTATACCAACATCGCAGGGCCAACTCCAGTGGACCAGAATCTGCAGTACACCTCCACCTGAAGGACACAAACCACTCCTTTGAGGACAGTGAGGTCCGAATCTTAGCCAGAGAGAAAGGATGGTTTGAGCGAGGAGTGAAAGAAGCAATCTTTGTCAAAAAAGATAAACCTTCTTTAAACAGAAATGGTGGTCTCAGATACAACCTTCCTTCTGTCTACAACAGTCTCCTGAAACCCAAACAAAACAAACCAGTTTCACTCAGGTCATTAACATCTGAAGGAGCTGCCCAGGCTGGGGAGGGTTAACCACTCTGCCACTCACTCCAGCTGAGGACAAAGGACTCCTAATGACCCGAAACCACTCAGGCTATTCATGGTCACATTGACCAATAGAATTTAGTTTCAGGTCTAAACTCCTCCTTCCTAGAAGAATATAATATAATATTACCAGTTCATTTCAGAATTGAGAAAGCCTCTTGGATCAGAGGTGAAACGTCTTTAACTTTAAAAATCCAAACCAGATGACTGCTTTTTTACTCACCATCATTATTTTTTTACCTCATCTTACAGCCAACTTACTATCCATTGTTCAGAAAAGTATTATTCTTCTGTTAAATTATCAATAACAATACTTTTCTGAACAATGGATAGTAAGTTGGCTGTAAGATGAGATAAATAATGACAGTGAGTAAAACTTAAAATTGAAAGTTTTTAGACATATAAACGTTAGGTGAACAAAAAAGTTGAGATTTTGAGTTGGCCCCAAAACTCAAAAATCTGGAGGGATCCTGTTGCGTTGAGTTTTTGCAGCATTGTTTTGTTTACAGTGTAGGTTGCTGATTATGTTTTTATTGGTGTTGCTTAACCTACGAAAGGCTCTGTCATCAGCCATTAACGTGTGGTGAGATATCTCTGGACCACATCATCAGCGTCAGCTAATGGGCCACACTAATGCGCTCCTGATTGAAAGCCAGAGTTTAGGTTGTGGCCAGACTAATTCAATCGTGTAAACAGAGTGGTGCACAAACACGGACAAGGACAGGAAGCAGCCTTTTCAACACAAACACAAAAAACTGAACAGCTCACATTGGTACAGGCTGCATCATCTTAAACAGAAAGCTTTATTTAAAACTTGTGCCGCAGTTTTAAAAAGTTATGTTGCTCATATTAAGGGACAAAAGTTTCCTCGTCACAAAACATCATTTTTTATTATATATTTTTTCCACTTTTTTTGGCATAAATCTTTTAATCAACTTCTGCCCTGATCATAAATACCAAATATTTCATTATTTTCAGAATGTTAACCCTTTTTAAGCCAGTGTATTTAACACCATCTTAATTTTTTTGTAAAAAATGCATGCAAAAAATTTAATATTTTTAATATTTTCAATGCAAAGTGGAGTTTTATTAATTTTCTTTCTTTTTTTTTTTTTTTACAGCCTTGGGTCTGTCAAAGAATATGACCATTTATTTTTAGGATTTTTTTTCTGGGCTATGTAGGATCTAAAAACCAACTCCCATTAAAATCCATTAAAACTGGACTTTTGTTACTACCAAAAAATCCCAGATGGATCTAAATGAATGTTGTTGGTAATCTTTGACAGACCCACGGTTCTCATATTCCAACCTCTAAAAATCTACTTTGCATTGAGAATATTAAAAATGTTTAATTTTTTGTGTGTTTTTATACTAAAATATTGAGATTTTAATACATACACTCGCATAACAAGGGTTAAAATTCTGAAAATAATAAAATATTTGGTATTTATGATCAGTGAAGTTGATTAAAAGATTTATACAAAAAAAAAAAAGCAGAAAATCAACATTAATGATAAAATACACACCTGAAGCAGTAACGACGTAACTCTTTAAAATTTGTAGCTCAACGAGGACAAAAGTGCCCTTTCGTATTTATTTATTTTTTTTTGTTACTTTTGCAGTGGTTTAACTTTTTCTATGAAATCTGGCTCAGGTGTGTATTTTATCATTAATGTTGATATTTTTAACACAAATCTAATATTACCTCATTTTTACTCTCTCTAAATTTGTTACGTTGCTCCTGTTCAGAGACAAAAGTGTACAGTTTGTATACAAAAACATATACATTCATATTTTTTCAACTTTTTTTTTTGCATAAATCTTTTAATCAACATGTGCCCTGATCATAAATACCAAATATTAAATTATTTTTGGAATTTTAACCTTTTTATGCCAGTGTATACAATAGCATCTCTCTTTTTTTATATTTTTTTAAACACAAAAAATTATATATTTTTATTATTCTCAATGCAAAGTGTTTTTTTTTATATACAGAACTTGAAGAGGACATTTTTGGGTTAAACTGGTGTGACATATAATATTTAAGTACTTACTTGTACTTGGCAATCACTTCATCTGCTGCCTTGTGATAGTTATCTGTGGTGACCTTGTAGAACTGTGCACTCTGCAGAGGAGAAACAGAGGGGCATTGAGTCAAATGCATGCATGGGATTGTAATCTTTTATAAAAAAAAACAAAAAAAAACTCGATCCAATTTATTCAGAGCCATCCACTTTTAGATTATAGGAACACTTTAGCACGTTTAAGTACAGTGCTGCTGCAGCTACCTTCACTCAGAGTTTATTAAACCTTTATGGGAAGGTGCAGGGAAGATATTGAGGTCACACACTGTAAATATTTAGTTATTATCCACATAACAGCATTTTCTGTTGAGAGAGTGCTGCAAGTCTCCAGCAATAAACGTTTTAGCATTAGCGACACTTTACCCCATTCAGTCTCCTGTTGTGGTTATTTGTTTATACGTAGTGATCCCTGTACAAAAGAGTGTTGTAATAACCCGGCAGCAATCCTGTCGAGGTCAGTGGGTCAGTACCGGACAACGCGGCAGGCCACTGGTCGCAATCCCCCGCTGACCCATAACAAATGAACCCACTAAACGTGAATTACCTCTTCAAACACAGCCGTATAACCTGGCCTCCACAACATTTATACCACTCCACTAAGATCGCTCAGGCCAGCCTCCTGTGACTGTTATGCACATTTATGATCGAACAGTGAGCGGCTGTAAAGTGTGATGGATGGCTCGGTGGAGAGAAGTGCGAGTTTATGTAGTGTCAACTCAAATGAATGGCTTCTAATAAGGGGACACTGCTCCGGGCAACGCATGCAGACAAATAACTGCGTGTAAACAAAAAGTTAGCATTTTATTTGAGGAAAAATGGATGATAACTTAAAAGCATATTGTAATAGGAATCTTCTGTGTTAGCAATGAGACCTTAAGACGCCATACACACTTTATTATTAATGATTTAAATATGCTGGCACACTTGCTGTTGAATTAATTGCTGCTGGAGAAAGTGAGCATTTTAGCAAAGGATATGTCTGCTTATACACACAGTAAGAGAGTGTCAGAGTGTATATGTCCTTATCTATATAATGTTAAATTTACTCTCTTTATATGGAGGACCAGGAGCGCCACGCGAAAAGGAATAATGCTTTTATTAAAAGAGTGTTTAAAAGAGCCTTTAATAAACGGATTACTAAATGGTTTTAGTAAAAGAAGGATTAATAGCGTTATTCATTAATCCATTCAAGAAACCAATTTCTAAATGTATTTACAAAACCTTTTCGGAAAAGCATTTGCAAAACGTATTAGCTTCTCCGATTAGCTAGCTTATCACAGAGTTCGTTACATCGCTTTTCTTTTTCTTTTATTTAACTTTAGCCAGGAGGACCAGGAACGCCACGGAAAAGCTAAAAGGAGAAGCTAATACGTTTTGCAAATGCTTTTCCGAAAAGGTTTTGTAAATACATTTAGAAATCGGTTTCCTAAATGGATTATTGAATGACGCTATTAATCCTTCCTTTATTAAAACCATTGAGTAATCAATTTATTAAATGCTCTTTTAAAAACTCATTTAATAAAAGTATTTAGTAATCTCTTTATTAAATAAACTTATAAAAACTTTTTTAATAAAAGCATTTAGTAATCCATTTATTAAAGGCTCTTTTAAAAACTCTTAATAAAAGCATTATTCCTTTTCGCGTGGCGCTCACGGTCCTCCATATCTTTAGTGTCAAAACATAGCTGAGAGATCCATGAGTGCCATCGACATGACGGAAATTGGGGATGCAGTTTTTATTTTTTAGCAATAGAAAAAAAAATTGTATTTCCCTTTGTGTACCATGAACCTTGACACTTTGAACCTTGACAGCAAATGTACTTTCCAGTCTGTGATTGTCTGATTACTTTATTTCGAGCCATAGAAACAAAAATATTGTACATAGAAAAAATAAATATATTGTACAATATTATACATTATACCCACACTGTGCAGAAAAACACAAAACAAAAGAAACAAATGGAATAACAGTATCTATAAATATAATTCAGACATGTTCACAGTTTGTATATTATTGTACTTTATTTATAACTTTATTGTAGGAACTGATATTTTCTTTACGGACAAATTGTTTTGTAAAAATAAAAATGTAAATTGTTTTAAACTAAAAAATTTTTAAAAGGAAATGTGTGTTCAGTTGATGCAGGTGTCATGAGCGTCAATGTTCCTCACAGTCATGGTTGGACCATGACCGATGTGGGCGTGGCTTTGTTATTGAGTCCTGAGAGCAGCTGAATATTTTTTAAAATGTACTTTTAGGGACAGTTTTGAGCTTTTGGGATTTAATTTTAATTAATAATCAAATAAGTTTTACTGAATAATATGATTTTAGAACTTTTTTTTCCACCACAGCACATTCAATGATGAGTGAATTAAAATTATTTCTCTTATGATCTTTTAGACATCAGGTCATGTGTGGCATTGTGTCATGGTGCTGTGTTAATTTTGCACTTAAATGTTAACACTAAAGAGAGAGTAAATGAGTAAATGAAAAGAGTAAAATGAGAATTAGACTTGGCTAAAATGTTGTAGTATGTGACTTGAGTTGATGAAAATATTTGTTCCTATCAAAAAAATAAAAAAATAACACTGTATAGATGAGGACCATATACACTTGGGTTAGAGTAAAATTTAGTCTTGGAATTTGTGCAGAGAAAAAACACAAAAACAACATAAAAACAAAAAACAGGGCGTGAAAGGTGGATGAATCGTCAATAACAATAACTGCTGGTTTGCAGTGATCACTAAACTCAGAAATATCATTTTAAGGCAATGTTGAAACTTAGCTTTGATGTCATACGTTTCTATTTTGAGGAGTTTTACATATTTTATTAAACTAGTAATACATTTTTATCAAAAGTAGTGGGGAGAGCTTTGGTTTGATTTTATATATTAATACTGTGAGGAGGTAAATTGATCCAGATAAAAAAAATTGTATTAAAATAATAGCAGTTAAGGTGCTGCGATGTTGTTTTGTTTTTGTTTTTTTTAACATGAACAAAGACAAAAGTGCATAGTGCAACCTAAAAGCCATGCTGGTATAATTTAGATGAGGAGTTTCCAACCTGTAGCTCTCAGCTCCCCAAAGGCTTTATGATTCCTACATAAACTTGTTTTGTCAAATTTGATTTACCACTTGGCAAACCAACTTGTGAACGTATTCAATCAAATTTAAAGATGCACAGCCCCTTTGTGTACAAAAGTATTTCGCTATTACTTGCCAATTAGTTGTCAGTCAAACAGTTGCTTGTTGAGTCAGCAGTGATATTAGCGTGACTACAGTATTTTCAGATTACTGATGTGTGTGTGTCAGTCGCTGCACACAGACACAAAATGCACATGCAGTAAACTAAATATTTCTTGTTTTAATTTAAAACATGAGTTGTAGGGGTGTAACGATCCGTTTTTGCAACAATACGATATGTATCAATTATAAGTGTTTCAAAAGGATTCAAGAACGATATTGGCAAATTTGGAACGATATAATTCGATTCAACGCCTTCGTATCGATAATTGATACAGCAACTTTTTGCCAAAAATCATAAAAGTTTACTCTCAAATGTAGCACCGCGGCCGGGGTTGATTATGTCCAGCAGACAGAGAGTGAAGAAAAGTTGAATACATTTTATTTAATTAAAAACACAAAATTTATCTCCAAAAAGCCATATCTGGTTTTATTTTAACATACAAATTCTAATTTCGATATTTCCGATATTATCGATTGATACTTCATGTGTATTGATATTCACTTCCTAGAAAACGATACGATTCGATACAAGGTCATGTGTATCGATGTAGTTGTATCGTAGGAAAAAAAATCAATACAGTTACTGTATCATTACACCCCGAGTGAGTTGTGTACATTAACATTTTGTAAATGTTCAAGTAAATGTTAAGAGTAAACAAAATACATTTTATTTGGGTTGAAAGTGTCAGCTCTGTGACTAACCTGCCCCTGTCCAGCATGCACCTCACCATACGCCCATAGTTACTGGGATTGGCTTCAGAAACTAAATAAATGTTAGAAAACAAAAGTAGCTCTCTGCCATTTTAGATTTGCAAAAGTAGCTCCCAGGGGAAAAAAGGTTGGAGACCCCTGATTTAAATACTTCTCCAAAATGTAGCCCTTTGGAAAAACCTGACAACTGTACAAGACAAATGACAAATGCGGCCGTCTTGGTCTGATCTGCTCTCAGGTAACCTCCCGTAGCCAGGACATTTATCATAGTTTGGTTAAGATCAATAGGAATGAACTGCACTGCTGAAAAGATCAATAGCCGTGCGTTGCGGGGCTAAAAGAAGATGAGACATGACAATGCTGACAAACTGTGATACACATTTGAGTCCTCTTCATTTGGCAGCCACTTAAACGGAGAGAGCCAGCAATGATCCCAGCCTCAGCACGTTCTTCACTCGCGCACATAATTCAGCGTGGAGTACTCTGGAGCATCAATACGGTCACAGCTGAACAATTTAAAAACAATTAAAAGATTTTTTTACTCTTTTTGGGGGGCGGTATTTGTGAAGATCATCATCATCATCACACGATCTGTACCAAAAGCTGGCATATGGCTGCTCTCATCTATACGTCACTTCCTTGTCTCCAGAACGTTAGCGCCCCCTTTTGGGTGAAAACAAACCAGCCAAAAAGAGAGAAGTTGATGGAGTCAGGCCAAGAGCTGCTACGATGGGTTTTGTACTTCCAATAATAAAAAGAAAACACAATTCAAGGTTTCATTGCTTGCTCACAGACCAAAAGAAACCAAAAAAATAGGTTTGTGGCCTCAGGTGAGACACAAAGAGAAAGGAACTGAACAACTAGACCCCAGTTTACTGTATAATTACAGTATAATTACAGTATAATTACAGTATAATGCATGAGATGTACACATTTTAAAGTGGCAAGTGTTAATGTTCATATCTGACTCTACATAAACATTTATTTACTTAATTTTAGTTAGTTTTAAGATTTAAGATGGCGATTTCATGTTAGCTCTGTAAGCTTTCTGCTGTTAGGACACTGATCTGTTTAATATAAATGTTGATGTCATTTCAGTCTGGACCTAAATTAACCTTAAACTCATTTATGAAGGTCAACATTTTACTGATATCGTATTTCTAATGAATAATGTTAAATGAAGTATATTGTTGTTGTACTGAAGATCCGTTCACTGTGGGGTCGTTCTCCTGTGACAGAGGCAGAGCTTGGTTCATATTTCTCTGAGTTTCTTCAAATAACGACTCTGATCTTTCATTGGCAGTGAGGGAATAGAACCGTCAGCTTCACTGGCCATGTTTGCTGTGCTTCTGGAGCTTGAGTTTAGTTTTTTTAGTCCTGAACGAGTAAAGATTTGGTAATTTGTATTTGTCGCCAATGAGTGTAAAGAGATGTTTTCACCCAAAAAGAGGCAGTGGTAAAGAACCAAGATGGCTGCTTTATCTGTAGTATTTCTTACATACAGTACATTTGTTTCTATGCATATTACTATAGGCTCAAAGTTTTTAAAGCGTTAACTCGTAAGCTCATGCTATATCAGTGTCCCGTTGGCCTTGAAACAAGTTCTTCTCTGTGCAGACAAAAGAACTGTCAAGAACAAGGAGAAGGATTTACAAGAGCAGCTTATTTGTAGATAAAAAGACTGAAAGGAGATTTTGGCAACGCTAAAGAGGCAAGAATAAGACTTCTCCTGGGTGTAAAGATTGAGCCATTGGAAAAGGAAGAAAGAAAGAGTGAAAGTTTAGGCCTCTGACCAGAATATTAAGTATCTGGTAACAATACTTTCCTAAACAGCTAAACCAGCACTAATCACCAGACTAATCCACCTGAAGGACAAAAGGCATGTGACTAAATGATTGCAGAGACACCAGAAATAATGTCAATATACACATCTATACAGCGTGTGGTAAAAAAAAACAGCTAAATTATAAGCTTAAAAGCACATTGAGTCTACACTGAGAAGTCGGAAACACCCTCCTGTCACTCATTCACCATCGGCAGAAAAGAGTGCAATTTGTGTGATTACTGAGTGGTCTCAAATTGTGATTTCCTGCTGTTGCCCCAACTGATTTAAAGAGGAAGCTGGCTCTTTTATTAGCTCCAAGAGGAGACAATACCACATTTGGGTGAACACATTTTTGTCTATTTTCACAAAAATTCTCCTTGTAACAATTGTAAAAAGAAATTGTTGCCACTGATTGGACGGCGATGTGTGCCAGGCTCAAATGAGCTGACGGTGTAATCCTCTATGGACAATCGAGTAGCTACCGCATGTTGGAAAAAGCCTGTTTGTTTATTTTCTCCTTTATTTCCTCCATTTGCCGTCCATGAGATTTGTAGCTCATCCAGAGCCAAACAAAAACGCTGGTGGGGAGTGTCATAGACAAATTAAGTCATTACCGCTAATGCACCGCGGCGATATGGAGGAGATAGAGGCAGCTTCCCCAACACACTCCACCTCTATTTAGAGAAAGAAGCCAGCAATTTTTAATGAATAAAACAAATAAGTCCCTGTACTGATGGTTCCTTCGTCTTATCTGGCGCGGTGCAGGAGGGCCGAAACACGGAGAAACCTCACCACAGGCAGCGTTCTGCAGAGCTAGACAAAATGAGACGTCTGCTGTGTAACTCGCTGAAGAAAAGAGCAAGCATACGAACGCTTACTGGGAAAATTCTGCATAAAGACGGTTGATAAAGCAACTTGTCACGATCTGCTTTGTTTGCTCGCTACTAAATGATCCATTTTAAATGAATACTACTTACACAAAATGACAACTTTGAGATTAAAGTCGTCAGATCAGATTACTGGGATTTACTACTTACTTGCTGAGAAGGGTTTTTTTTTTGGGACTATTTATGTTTTGTTTCCTCCAGAGGTAAAAAGTAACTACATACTTTTACTTAAGTTCATGAAGGAAAAGAAGATTCTGAGTACTTTTGTGAAAAAAGTGGATATTTTGAATCTCTAAATAATTATTTTTTGGCCCTAATCGTGGCCTTTTCTGAGATTTCTACCATGTTATAATGTTGTTCCCTCATCAAAAACAGACCTAGAGTTGTGTTTTTCTTATTCACGCATGTTTAGGTAATCCTCTGTTTCACAAACCTCTGCCTCTCCCACGAAGCCCCGCCCACTCCAGGAAGCACTGACCAATCAACAACAAGCTCTCTGCATCCAGTCTGCTCTGTCATTTATCCCAAAAACAGTGTTCCTCACAGCTATTTTTCCTTTTGTAGTAAAATGCCATCATACAAAAAGTGAAGCTCCTTTTATTCTTTACATCATGACAGACCACAACAGTCTGCTGCCCTCTGCTGGCCTGTTTCTTCATGGCATCAGTAGAGTGCTTATTAAAAATGTTTTCAAAGGTTGTAAAATGTACAATCCTGTTCTAGAGGTGACCAAGATCAGTTTAAAAATATGAATAAGTGCCCTTAAATTATACTTTACACTAAATACTTTTTTTTTTTACTTTTACTCAACAAAAAAATTGTTGTGTAATTTAACTTCAAATTAGATAATAGTATTTTGACGCAACAGTACTTTTAAATAGTGATTTGGAGTACTTCTTCCACCTCTGGTTTACCGTATTTTCCGTAGTTTTTCATAGTCTGGCTCAGGGTGTGACGTATACTCAGGTGTGACTTATATATTAAAATATTTCAGGTGTTGGTTAGAGGGCGCTCTAGGCTTGTGTACCAGCATCTGCTGCACCTGTACCACTGACAATTTAAAATGTAAACATTACCACTAACAACTTAGGCTATAAAGACAACTGAGAAAGAGCGGAATAATTGGAAATGGAACTGATGCTGAGTCTGACGACAGCCACGCAGAGGAGGAAGCGGCGCTTCGTCTACCTCCGGAGTTGGCGGAGTTGTTCAGAAGCGACACCGAGGATGAAGAATTTAAAGGATTTAGCGATTAGGAGTGAGATGGTGAGTTTGGTGAACTTGTTATATTATGTTCTTTATGCTATAGTTATGTGAATAACTGTTAATATATTACGTTAACATACGAGACACCTATTCAGTTCGTTGTTTATGCTTCATGTAGCTGAATAACCATCAATGTGTTATGTTAGCATAAATGGTAAATGGTCACATTTATATAGCGCTTTTCTACCTCCATGGGTACTTAAAGCACTTTACAACAAGGAACCGTTCACCCATTCACACTCACATTCATACACCAGTGTGCGCAGACACTGGAGGCAAGGTGGGTTAAGTGTCTTGCCCAAGGACACAACGACAGTATGCAACCGCCAACCTTCTGGTTATTGGACAAGCGGCTCTACCAACTGAGCTACTGCCGCCCCCAACCGCATAGCGCACACCTATTCAGCTGTTGTTCTCTATTCTATTATTACTATAACTTGCCTTTCAACATGAAATTTCTGTTCTTGGTGTCGGATTTTGTAAAATAAATTTCCCCAAAAAATGCGACTTATATATGTTTTTTTTCTTCTTCATTATGCATTTTTTGGCTAGTGCGACTTATAGTCCGGAAAATACAGTACTCTAAACTTAACAGTCTCAGTGTACAACTAATAAGGAATTGGTCAGAACATAACTTGGTTAAAGGCCTGTTTACACAACAACTCTGCCCTGGAAAACACAACAGTCCTGCCACCTCAGATTCACATTTACACAACAACACTGAGGTTTAATGAAAACGATTATAAACTGTAGTCCCTGCGTTTGTCCAGCAAACAGCGCTGTGGGCCCCGCAAATGCTCTACACCACACAGAGTAAACAGCAGAGGAAGTGATGGCTCCATCTCTAACTTTCCAACTACTTTAGAATCTGTGGTTTTCTGGAGCCGTTCTCATAAAGTCTCTCCTAAAAGTAAGCACTTAACAGATATTACTGACTAAATATGAATGATGCATTGCCTGTCCGTCCTGGGAGAGGATCTCTCCTTCAATATGGGCTCCATAAGGTTTCTTCTTTTTTCCCGTAGCTGGGTTTTTCTTAGGGGTTTTTCCTTACCGAGAAGGAGGGTCTAAGGACAGGAGTGTCCTGGGTCTGTTTAGTTTAGTGTAGTTATTGTTTGTGCTGATTGTGTGTTAAGTCTGATTGTGTGTTTATGTTTGATCAACTGTTTGTGAAGCCCTTTGAGGCGACTTTTGTTGTGATATTGGGCTATACAAATAAATCTGAATTGAATTGAATTGTCTGACAGTCAGCCAATCACAGTTCAGATTGGGGCTGTTACGTCATGGTTTTCAGTCAGTCGCTGTTTACAGAGGAGCGGCTCCGAGCGGCTCCCACTGTGAGACCAAAACTCCTCTGCCTGAGTTTTCAAAAGATTGCAGAATTCAGAAAACAGAAACCCTGTCTTCATGGAAACGAAAGGCAATCAAACCTTTGCGGATTTGGCAAAATGCGTTGTCGTCTAAACGGCCCAAAGGCTGCAGACACATATTTTGACAGTGTACATTCTGACCAAACGTCATTGTATAACATTTAGTTTCTTGCAATAAATATAGCACTTGCCAAGATTACAATAATGATACATTTGTGTTATATTGTGCAGCCCTGCTTCATCCTACAGCTTGATATTTCATGTCAAGAAGAAACAGAGAGGGGCCGAAAGATAAAAAAAAAAAGGGCAGAGGACGAGATGAAGATACCAGGTCCGTGGCACAGACAGGATAGAGATAGAAACCATTACTGTTTTTAATGCACTGTCCTCTGTATTCCTTCCTTTCAGAGAACTGTGAAACTTTGCTATGAGATGGCAATTGCTGCTGTGATTGTCCTCTGTGGGAGAGCAGAAAAATCCAATTTCATCGATATACAAGGCAAAAAGAAAAGACAGGCAAAACCTGGAAGAAAAATCCCTTCAGAAAAAAAATAATAAATTGAAGGACTTGAGTAGAAAAACGGCACTCAGGGAAAATCTGAAGAGAGGAAAGGCTTATGGAGAACGGCATAGGGTGAGGAGGAAAAAAAGTCTGTAAAAAAAAAAAAAAAAACAACCTAGCAAGTTGATTGTTAAATATGAGATTGTTTTACAGCAGGGCAGGTATTGAGTGAAAATGTAATAAATATATAGATATTGCTTTCAGGGGCTATTTGGTGGCCTCAGTGAGCGTCTGTCTGTGCGGCTGGTGATGTGCTGTCACTGGCTGCAGCGCTGATGAATGGCCATGTTGGATTAGAGCAGACGTGTAATATATATCAGACTTATGTTCTCGCCGTGGCGTGGGTTAGGATCGTTCTCTTTCTGCTGAGGGAAGCCTGAGGTGAACGGGCGCGCACAGGGAGGGCCGCCCGTGTGCGTGGAAGATAATATTAGGGGAATGCTAGACTGCTGCAAAAATTACATTTGGTGCATTCAGAAAAACTGAAAGAAATAGCAAAAAAAGATAAGCTTGGTTTGGATATTTGCTGCGTTGGCAGGGATTTGTTCCTTGGCGATAAATCACATATTTTCTGTTTAGTTGAGAGAGCACAGAGCAGAATATGCCAATCCAACAACTACTGGTCAGTGTTCTTAAAAATGCTCAGCAGTTGCAATTACAGGTCGACTGATATGGGTCATAAGTAGGGCAGATTTTCTTAATTTTATGAAAGAAATTAATATATTTTTTGTTGTTTTATTAAAATGTAAACAAATGTGTTAGAATTGGACAGTGAAAACAGTTAAAGATGAGGTTTTTTTTAAGAAAACCAATATGGCAATCTCAGTCTCTAACTTGCTGTGCGAGTAGAGCTTTGGGAGAGTTACAAAATGCTTTTTACAGGTTTGTTCTACGAGGTTCGAGGCCAGAGAAATTTGAGCTTTTCAGGCTGAGATAAAGTGGTTTTGGATGTTTCCTATGAAACTGCAGGGTAAGAGCCCAAACTAAGACAAGATGAAGATGGGGTCCTTCAGTCACATGGGGCCCGGACATGTGCCTGACCAAAACGGATCGTCCGATTGCTGATTGACTAAAAAAGACAAAAATCGGCCCAATATATCAGTCAACCTCTAGTTACAATGCTTTAATACAGTGTGCCTACCACTGCATTAAAGCATTGTAACTAGAGGTTGACTGATACCCCTGGGTTTTTAGCTGATATCCACTTTTGTTAATTGCTATTATAGCATTAAACCTGATGGTGCTGTCAGTGAATGAGGCGCTGTAAGACTCTAGCTGTGTCCCAAGTCAACGGCTGCAGCCTTCGTCGGCTACATTTGAGGCTGATTACGTCACAGTCGGCGCGACAGGGGTTTCCCAATTCGAAGATTACGTCAAATGCAGCCCACGAATGCAGGCCTTCCTTTCCCGCTGAACGAAGGCTGCATCGGGTGCATCCTTCGCGGGCCAACATATCCCATGATTCACTGCGCGCTGCTTAGTCTGACGTTTGAAGATGGCAGAGGTGGAGAGAGCTGCTCAAACTCCTCCAGGAGTAAATTAAACAAAATAAAAAATTAAATAAGTGTAATTTCTGGCTCCATTTCTGCTCATGTGACCAATAAATAAAGTGAATTAGCGAGCAGCTGCAGTCCTGGTTGCTAGGCGACAGCGGCGCAAACGTGAGAGGAGGAGCAGCTGTTGACGTACGCTCCGTGGACCGGACCGTCCCATTTCGGCTCGGCCTTTGCGGTCCACGAAGGCCACAAGAAGGAGTAGCCTCTGTGGACCGCGACCTGCAGTCGTTGAATTGGGACACAGCTTCTATTTGTAAGCATACAGCTCTCTGTCATGTTTTCCTGGTTTTAGTTGTCTTCAGCCAATAAAAAGCAAGCATTCTATCATGTGACCTCCTTCTGTCATGGTTACCTTTGCCTCTATCCAGTAAGTGTCCAGTGTTTATCTAATTTGCCGTGTAAAAATGTAGCAATTTACAGGGTGGTGTGGTTGGGGTGAGGTTTTTTATTAATTCATTTATTTTTAAGATATTTATTTATTGATCTATATAACTGAACATGCTAATATATGCTCATTTAAAGCTGCCAAGGAACCATGACAGAAAACGGTACGTTCATTCTTGTGGCCCGCCACCTGGTGGTTCAAACATGATTTGGCCCAACTGCAATCAAACTTGCCTACCCCTGCTTTAATACATCATAATAACTATGCAGCAGCTGTGCAGGAGTTTTTTTTACAGGTGGGACTAAGGGGGTTCTAAGGTCTTCAGTGAGGGAGCACAAAAAATTTTGAAATTTAGCCTTTTAACACACCAGAACCTGCACATAATGACACATGAGCGCGCATGCACGCCACAGCTGTTCTGAGACTTAATAAGGCTCAAATCAACACAGCAGCAACAGTCTTTCAGTGTCACCTCAGCCTCACCTATCACACACTCCACAGTTTACCCTCAGCCTCCAACAAAAATAATGACAGTGCAGTGTTGGTATCAGACTTCTATGGATAAATACTCACTGAGTTTTAGGAAGACAATACCTCATGCACTGAGCAAATAAACAGTTCTAACTGAACTTATGTCAGAGTAATGGTTTTATTATGAACAGTGTTGGCTCTGTTCATTCATGAGTCCTTTATCAACAGTAGACTACTACTAAATCTAAGAACTTGAGTTGTTGCATGCTGTAGTTGCTAAATGATTCAAATTCGCGGGAGGACAGCTAGAGACGAGAAAGTAGTAGGCTACTAAAGACAGATAATGTTTAAAAAACTCACCACGCAGTCTTCATGTCCCTTTGAAATGTATTAGTTTATCCATAAAGTCCAGTTTCACTCCTGCTTTTATCCTGGCTGTTGAACATTAGCCCAGACTGAGCTGAAGTCCTGACCTGCTCGAGTCCTCAGAGAGTTACATATTTACTAGGGTTGTAACGATAGAGTAACTATATCAATCTATTGTTTTTTTTTTCCCTACGATACAACTATCATAAGAGTATATTGATACACATGGAATTATCTATCAATAATATCGGAAAGATTGATATATTTTGTGTTTATAATAAAATAAAATGTCATATTAAACTTTTCTTTGCTCTCTGTCTGCTGGACTATAATCAACCCCGGCCACGGAGCTACATTTTAGAGTAAACCTTTATGATTTTGGGTAAAAAGTTGCTGTATCGATTATCAATATGAAGGTGTTGAATCGTATCGAATCATATTGCTGCATAATTAACCAATATCATTCTTAAATCATATCATTACACCCCTAATATTTACCGATAAAACCAAGCTGCCTCTGCGTCCTCCCGCTGCGTGAATCTGTGATGGCGTTCGCTTTTTCTTCCTTTTCATGTCTACTTATTATTAAGTTTATTTGAATGAACCGCTGCCTCAGAGCCATCTGTCAGAGCAGAGAAGGACCCCGGGCTGTGCCGGTGTAGACACATGGCTGTCCTAGATAAGCCTGTTCAAAATCAAACTCATTCAGCCTCAAACAAGAACGCATTAGCCTGATAATAAATAGTAACTTTAATGAATTCTCAATTATTTTGACATTAAAACAGTGGGGTGCATCTTCTAGTTCCCCTGTGGTATAGAGGTGGAAATTCTTTGTGGGGGTATGGTGGGGCATTGAACATCCTAGGGCCTTTATTTTACTACAACCTTTCTCAGCTAATCAGAAATCACGCAAATACTTTGTGCTGAAGATTAAAATCATGTCAAACATGAGCAAACAGCAAAGGACTCCAACAGAATCTGCCTTGCTATTGGAGAATGTGGCACAAAGTCAAAATATGATAGGCATGAAAGTTTAAATAACATCCCTATTCTGACTCTCTTACACAATTCATGAGTCACATCTATTTCTACAATCAAGCTATTACTGAATAGTTTCAAAGCGGTCCAGAAGACCAGTGTGTTTGCATGTGCACTGGTGTAGAGCGAGTCAAATGTGGTTTTACTTTTACCAGTGAATAAAAGCCGGTACAAAGAGCCAACATAGCGACTGTGTCCAAAAGAGAAAAAAGAGCATTATTTCCACAGTCCAAACAAGCTGCACCCCCTATGGAGTCCCAAGCCGCTCGCCGCACAGTACGACAACATGCAATATGGCCACCACTGATCCTTAGTTACACACAGGATCATACAGCATCTCTCCAAACACACAGTTGGCTCCATCTCTTGATTTGTGCCTCCACAGAGTAATCTGAAAATAAAATGTGCAAATCAACACTGAGCTTTATAGGCAGGGCTTGACATTAACACCAGCCAACCGGACAAATGCTGGAGAGATTTTAATTTTGGCTAAAAACACAAATACTTCCACTAGCCACTATAATGCATATCCTATGTCTTAACTTTAGAGGTTAGGCCTGAATTTGTGTTGCTTTGAGTATAGGCCATTGAGTATATCGTCATTTGTCATGATTAAAGAAAGAAAAATATTAATTTAAACCAAATAACGTTTAAAA
Organism: Bostrychus sinensis; assembly: GCA_020698575.1. NCBI lineage: Eukaryota > Metazoa > Chordata > Actinopteri > Gobiiformes > Eleotridae > Bostrychus > Bostrychus sinensis. Next base: position 4,067,217 of record CM036239.1, read on the forward strand.
ATGCAGATACACTTTTTTTCTGCTGAAGTAAACCTTTTTTTTAATATTTGATAAATCCCTGTCCATACATAAAAGCAAATTTAACATTAGTTTAAGCTTATTGAATACTATAAATCAGTCGGTCGGGACCCCCACTAGCAGTCCCTAAAGCTTCACAGTGGGTCACAAGGGCCTCATGAAAAAGAGCCCAAGCTAGGGCAGAATGAAAATGCAAGGAAGACTGGCTAATGCATGGCAATATTAAGGAAAATGTGTTTAGAAATTGTTGAAAAAAGATTAATAATACTTCTGTGATATTTTTATGTAAAATTTACCCAATAAAATACTTAATTTTTCTTAATTATTACGGTCAAGGAGACAAAGGGTTGGGTCGTCAACACAATGAGGGTCATTTGGAAAAACGATATATAAACATTTATATAAAATGTACACAGTCATTTAAGAAATACATTATGCTAGTAAAACACTAATTGGCTTGCTCATTTTGACAAAGACACAATGGCCACTGAGCCGTGTTAAGTATTATTTTTCTAACCATTTAAAAGTTGCCTCAAATACAAAATGACCTATTGTGCTTGCTTTTGACTTTCTCCTTTAACCTCTCTCTGTCTCTCAGGGATGAGACTTTGATTTAATGAATATTAACCAGAGGCGTGCACTGCAATGTACTACTAAAGTGTCTAAATACAACAATAACCAAGGCTAACAAAACCGAGCTAAATTGCTAATTAAAATGTCTTTTTGTATCTGAATGTGCTGCTTTTATCTAATTCTACAGTGGTTCTAAACTTTCTGATCCCAGCAGGACCCAGGTTTATCCCTGATCAGTTTATTACAACACACTTTTTGCAGAACCAGTTATTTTCACATTATTTTACTACAAACTCTTAATGCACAGGTATTTTAAATTTTGTTGTAACATTTCACACAATTAAAACAATATTTAGTTTTCAAATTAGCTGGGCTTGGGACTGGCACAAGGATGACAGTGGCTTGGGACCACTTGTGACAGGAGTTAGTCTCTTTTGTGCACATTGGAGTTTGAAACTTGTACATTTTTGTCCACAGAAAAGGTTTTGATATAAAAAATAATAAAAAAATAGTACAGAATGGTAGATGGTACAATACGCCAGCACTCTATCATCAGCTGTACTTTATCTGTACTTTATTTAAGTCAATTTTACAATGGGTACTTTTATTTTACTTCTCTACATTTTAGAGCAGGTGTCTGTACTTTTTACTCCACTACATTTCTGAGTTGGTTTGAAGTACAAAGTATTTTGAGTTTTGGTTTAAAATCATGTGTTTTTGTCGTGGCCTCATTGTAGACACATAGTATTTAAATATAACAGATGCAGTAAAGTAGTACTGCTTTAGAAACATCAGAATAATAAAGACAGAAGATCTCAGCGACAGATTCTACTGCAGCAGTTTGTTCATTTCATCTGAAATCAGCAAAATCCCTCACATTTAACTCATTCATGAGAGTAATACTTTTATATTTTTACTCACAAGTACATTTAAAAGTAAGTACTTTTATACTTTTTTTAAGTAGAAATTTTAAGTTGATACTTTTACTGTTACTTGAGTAAATTATTGCTCCTTTATCTGTCCTTACACCACTGCTCACAACCACAAATGGGAACGGGAAGATGAATGAATGAATATCCATTAAACAAAACAACATGACAACACATGAAACAACAGCCACATGGACAGTTAACAAAAATTGTGTATTTGATATATTTGTTTGTTTTTTGTTCCCCTATGGCTGTCTTAATGAAAGTTTTAAACGAGGAGACAAAAACCATCCCAGCATGAAAAATAATTTTCGCCACATTAAACAGGGCATTACATATTTTCCTAGATACAATTATGATTTGGGAGCAGCTTGAGTCCATTCTTTTTTAACACACTTTTAACAGGGCTTTTGACCTCCGTCCCCCGCCTAACAGCCGTCTCTCACTGGGATCAGCAGGAGCGACCCTCTGAAGCGGGCCAAGCGCGGCGGCTGACCCCCGTCCACCTCCGCGGGACGCCGGTTTGACAAGGAAAGTCAGGGTAGGGTTATTTTCAGGGACAGGAGGAGGCAGACGAGAACGAGAGGAGGCGCGGCCCTTTATCCTTTAGGCTCAAGGACAGAGGTCAGGGAGTAAAAAGCAGGGGGTAAAGAAGAGACGATTACACTGAGGTAAATAACCACAGACAGAGACAAAGAGCACACTGGGCTCTGAGCTGAGGACGATAACAGAAGCAGCAGGCGGGAGGATGAGGAGAATAAACGTATGAAATCAGTGGTGACCAGGCCCGCTGTGTGTCGGCTGAAATGTGTGCGCAGCTTGAGCTTGTTAATGAGTGCATTATGCATTAATTGAGCCATTTTGTGTAAACTTCCCCAAGGCAAAAACCAAGCCGGCCTAAGTTTGTGTCATACTCTTAGATTTAAAAATAACAATGACTCTGTAATGCAGCTACGTGTGCACTTGGGTTGTGTCTCAATACCTTTAGTTATTTAGTATTGATGTATGAGAATATAATAAAGTTTACACTTTATAAATGTTTTAGAACAACATCTTGAACTTAAGTTATTCAGCGATTGAGCTGTTTAAGAAAACTGTCTCATATAAACAATCATTTAAAGCTGAAAGACTTCATCTACTGAATTATGGACGTTGTGCTTCTTAGAAGTAAAAAGGTGCCTAAAGTTTTTTCTGTAACCCCAAAAATCTTTACATATTAAATTTACTTTTTAGGATTGGGACGGTGTAGAGGATTCTCTCTGGTATTGCACTTGTTGCAAACGTATGTCCTTGCGAGTAAATGACAACAATCAGATGTGTAGAAAGTTGGCTGGACATGATGAAATATGATGAAATATGTGCCATCACTCAAGCTTTTTGTGTATTTCTTGTCTGGGAACCATCAAAACAACTTTGAGCCACCTATTTAAATTACAAAGCTATGTTGCATACAATGTACCATATTTTCTGGACTATAAGTCGCTCCGGAGTCGCACTCGCCAAAAAATGCATAATGTAGAAGAAAAAAAACGTATATAAGTCACACTGGACTATAAGTTGCAGTTTTTGGGGGAAATTTATTTTACAAAATCCGACACCAAGAACAGACATTTCATGTTGAAAGGCAAGTTATAGTAATAATAGAATAGAGAACAACAGCTGAATAGGTGTGCGCTATGCTAACGTAACACATTGATGGTTACTCAGCTACATGAAGCATAAACAACGAACTGAATAGGTGTCTCGTATGTTAACGTAATATATTAACAGTTATTCACATAACTATAGCATAAAGAACATAATATAACAAGTTCACCAAACTCACCATCTCACTCCTAATCGCTAAATCCTTTAAATTCTTCATCCTCGGTGTCGCTTCTGAACAACAATTTCCAATTATTCCGCTCTTTCTCAGTTGTCTTTATAGCCTAAGTTGTTAGTGGTAATGTTTACATTTTAAATTGTCAGTGGTACAGGTGCAGCAGATGCTGGTACACAAGCCTAGAGCGCCCTCTAACCAACACCTGAAATATTTTAATATATAAGTCACACCTGAGTATACGTCACACCCCTAGCCAGACGATGGAAAAAAGTGCGACTTATAGTCCGGGAAATATGGTACAATGATGTTAACAATGATGTTCTTTGTACTCTGCCATAGGACTGTGTAGCACTGTATTCATCCACGCTACACTCTGATACTGGCAGGAACTCTGAGTAACAGTAAAGTGCATGTGCTTTCATGTGTGACAGCCTAAACTGCTAGAATCATGTTCTGTAGATTTTTGTATTGTTCCATAAAACTGCTCATTCATTATCATTAATATATTTTGGTCCATTTCTTACCTTCTCCTCCAGCCGGGCCACCTGATCTCTGTAGAAGGTATCTCGTCTTTGTAGATCTGCCTTCGATGGCTTCCAGCTGCTTGGCCTGAACAACGATAAGAGGAAAAAAAACATTACTCTTAATAACTCATTAAGAAGGACACACAAATGCAAATATACATAATAACCATAATGAATAACTTTGATGGGGACCTAAAGAAGCACAGAAGAGTACACAACAGGACTACAAACACATGCCTGTTGTTTTACAGCCTACACATAACAAAATGAGAATCATCAAATTAATTATAACTTAATGATTTGTCCACAAACAAAGCTGAAGTTATACAGTACAGGAAAAAATAATACTACTGTAAGTGCGCTTTAACAAATATTGATTTTTTTTCTGTTTAGATCCAGGAGATTTTATGCACCCATGATGCTAACTTCACTCACTAAAAGAACAAATGATGATGATTTAGTAGATTCTTTTACCATTATGAGATATAGCGGTTTTGTGGCTCAATGGAAAGAGCATTTACCCCTGAATTAGAAGATCTTAGAATGAGAGTCCATGTCTGAGTACACTATCTTTAAGAAAATGCAATGTTAAGCTGGGTTTTCTTTTGTAATTTTGTGTATTTTTGCTCATAGCAGTTCATTAAAAACAGTCTATGGCTGCAGATATTTTTTAGTTTTCATGTAAACTAAGAGGTATGTGTTCATTCTTCACGTTTTGGCATTTGTTTTTGTCCTTTTCTTCAGGAAACAACTAAACCACTATCTGGTAAAGAGGATAACATCAGGTCTCACACATACAGCGTTAGAAGCAGACTTCTATAAATTTACGGCCGGACTATCTCTGCTGTCCTTTCCTCAGTCGTGACCTTCACTAAACAAACGTCTGACTCTTTAGCTGATAAACACAGATATGTGATACGTGTTGCCCTGGACTTCTAGACATAGCTGCTAAATGAAAGAGAAGCAATAATCCTGCAATCCATATACTGTCATAAAACATTTTACCCATTTTATTAAGACACACATATAAGACATTGTTTTTACCCTGCCCATGATGCTAAAAACAGCATTTTCTGTTTATATTTGAGGCCCCAAAAAAGGGAAAATTTGTTGACATCGTATTTCAAAGTACACCAAATGAAACATGGAGAATACATTGATTTTGGAGCAACACAGAAGTTTAAAACACAAACAAAACCATTTCTATAAGTACTTGTTTTTGTTAACAATGTGTTAGTAACAAGCTTAAATTGGCATCTTTTCTGTCACTTACAAAGCAATTCAATCAGGAGAGCTGTAAAAATCTGAAGCAGGGGAAAGGAAAATGTGAGATGTAAAAGAAAATGAAATGGAAAAGAAGTGCTTGACTCCTATCATGTGTAAAGAGCAAAAGCACTAGAGTAAGGACCAAATCAGAGAGTCTGAACTTACCTTGCATCTCATCTCCTGAAAGAGTGGAGCATTGGAGGAAAACGAGAGAGAGAAGTGTGAGGATGCACTGATTCAACAATGAACTTTTTCAAATGGCATTTGGAAAGGTTTGGTATTGGGTGAGAGGCTGAAACACCTTTTGGCTTCAATATGAACACTTCATCTCCAAACTCACACAGCCCTAACAATAATATCCATATATCTAAACTGATAGACAGATGGACTAGTGCCACTGCACAGGAGTTTAATAAAAGCCGCCATGCAGCCATATGCTGGGCCTTCAAGCGTTTCTTTAAGCAGAGAGTGCACAGAGTCAGTCTGAAGTAAATCTAACGTAGGAAATAAGTTGCATTACCCCATCCAATCTCGAGTGCACTGATAACCATCTGTGTTGGATACTCGGCGCAGTGCAGGCTCAGCTGCATGCTCCGTGCATTGTGATGAGCAGTGTCACCATGGGCCTGTCCTTGCACCGGGGGAGGAGGGAACTTTCAAAGTCAAGAGGGTTGCTCCAAAGTAAGGATTGGTATTTGTATTTGTTTATTAAATGGAGAATGCACAAATAAATGTAAATACATGTTAATACACAGGATTATAGCCACGGGACATTTCCATCCTCACAACACACACAGTAAAAATGACAAACATTCAATTACTACCACATACATCTACTATGCACACAAACACACACACACAGTCAGTGCCCAGATTAGCTTACAGCAGGTTAGCAGCACTAAACAGTACAAGCATAAGAGCCTGATTACGCGACAACGCTGCCCAGAAAACACAACAGTCCTGCCGCCCGTGATTCGCATTTACACAAAAATGCTGAAATGTGAAAAAAACTGAAGTAAACTGCAGTACCTGTGTTTGTCCAGCAAATGCCCCACACCACACAGAGAGTAAACAGCAGAGTAGGGCTGCTTTTGGATAAATATCTATACTGTGGCTCTGATTAGATTTGTGATATATTTTGTAAAATCCATGTTCAGTTCACGGTAAACATTTGATGGAGCGCTGACACTGAAATAATCCAAGGAAGCACAGCCTTCAGTTCATGTAGAGCTCTGAACTACAGCTGTACACTGCAAAACATCTGCATCTACATTAGTTACAATGACCTGAACTCAGTAAAAGCAAAATGATCTGTCCATGGGTAAGAAAACTCCACTTATCCCATGGACACCATTCTGCTTGGAATAAGTAAAAATAGCTGAAAACAGGGAAGAAATAACTTGAAACAGGTCAAATATCTTGTAATTTCAAGTTTTCTGGAGCCATTCTCATAAAGTCTCTCATCAAAGTAACTTACACAGATATTACTGACACTTAATGACTAAATATGAACGTATGAGACTTAATCACAGTTCAGATTGGGGCTGTTAAGTCATCGTTTTCAGAAAGCGGAAACTCTGTCTTCATCGTAAATGAACTGCAATCAAAGCTTTGCAGATTCGGCAAAACGCGTTAAATATCATCAATATGCTTCAGATCTTAAACTTAAAAACTTGTATTTTGTGGATAATAGAGTAATAAAGTAATATCAAACACTATTTCTGCAGCTTTATTTTGCAAAGACATTAAGGTTAGCACAGAAATGCCAGAAACCTGCAAAGTACAATGAAGTCCACCTTTGACAGTGTTGAGTATAAGGCCACTGCAAAAAGTAGATTATGACCTTTAAAGGCTGGATTGATACCAGCATGCAATCAGGGCTTCCAGGACAGATTGCAAAAGTTTTTCAGAAACAGGATTACACTTGCCAGGGTGCCAAAATCCTGTCCTGCACCAACAACTCAATTGAGCAGCAAGAGAAGAGGAATGAAAGACGCAGAGAGAGGCGGGCAGAGGGATTGGCAGGGGGCTGTGTTCTGTCACAACTGTGTCCAAACCCGATGTTACGCTGAGAGGTGGCGGCTAAAGACTTTGTGGCTGAAAGACAAAAGATGCTCGCAGACGCGTCGGCGCAAACAACAGCTCAGCCGCTGATACGAAGCGCACACATCCACTCACCAGGAGGAGCAGCTGTACCCACAGAGAGCGTCCCGAGATAAATGTGCGCTGAAGGCGAGACTAAAGAGGTCATTAAATGAGAAAAGGTTGTGACAGAAATGTGTGCCAGGGGATTTTCACTTTTGAATTTGTATGTGTGAGTTTAAAAGGGACATGCGTGCACCCCTGCCTGTGTCCGATTTTCATATGAGCAGGTTGGCCCTCCTCTCAGAGCCCAAACGCACACTACGTCAGGATTACTTCCGACTGATTAACCCCATTCAGCGGCCTTTACAGATAATCTAATCATACTAAAGGCCAAACAATGCGGTAGACTTCACTGCTGCCCGTGGACCTTTTGTTTAGCTAATGAAGAGGCGACTGAAGATGGAGAAGAGCGGTACGATGCAGGGAAGGGGGGTGGGTGAAAGAATTAAGAAAAGTGGGGGTGAATAATTCAGACAATACTTAAAAGTTGAACTTGAACTGAGCGTAAAAAAACAAAAGATAAGACACTAAGAAAGAACAATAAACAGTCATTTATCACTGAAGGTGTCGAAGGCGGAGAGCAGGCGGTGGAGACAGAACACAAGGCCTGAGTGGAGTGTGTCCCAAGGAAAAAAGATTAAGATAATAGATGTGGGTAGGAGTAAAGTAATGCATGTGCTCCTCAGAGAGTCAGTTTCCTCTTCCCTTCCCTGAAATCTGTGACCAACCAGCCCCAATACCACCACTAACCCACAACATCACAACTATCTGTTCCTGTTTTTGGACCAAATCATCACCTCTAAATACAAATATCCAAAAAGAAGTCTAAACTAGTGAATGGTAAATGGTAAATGGTCACATTTATATAGCGCTTTTCTACCTCCATGGGTGCTCAAAGCGCTTTACATCAAGGAACCGTTCACCCATTCACACTCACATTCATGCACCAGTGTGCGCAGACACCAGAGGCAAGGTGGGTTAAGTGTCTTGCCCAAGGACACAACGACAGTATGCAACAGTGGGAGGGGGGTTTGAACCGCCAACCTTCTGGTTAGTGGACAAGCGGCTCTACCAACTGAGCTACTGCCGCCCTAGTGCTGGGTTTAGCTTTAGACCAAGGCAAACCAACAATTATCTCAATATTTATCTGCATTTCACTCTTTTCTCTTGATCTTTTACTTTTTCCGTTCTGTGTAACTAGATGTATACAGCTCTTAAATACACACACTTTCAAAAGCCAATGGTAGCATCCTTTATTGGAGAGTGTCAAAAAATCAAAATAACACAGCCTATATATAATAATAAAATGCCAAATTAACATCTTGTCATGCAAATGTGCCATTGAATGAATATTTAGTAATGATACCTAAAGGGATCTATTAAGCTAAATTGACTTTTCTGAGCTTTTTACCATGTTATAATGATGTTTCCTGCTCACAAACACACCTGGAGTTTTATTTTGTTTCATGCATGTGAGTAGTCCTGTATGCTGAGGCACTGGTGTTCCCAAGAGCTGAAAACACTTGGTTTCATGGCTCTATGTTGATGTAAAACCACACTAGGGCTGCACGATATGGAGGAAACGTGATATTCGATAACTATGTTGAAAATTGCAATAACGATATTATTGCAATATTTGAAAATAGAGCCTACTTTTGGAACATAGTAAGTTAAATTCACTACATTTCACAAAAATGTAAGTTCCTGTATTTACAAGTCAAAACAGCCACAAAATCCAAACTTAACACAGACTAAACCAGGAATAAAACAAGGCTAAGCTGTGACTAAATTAATTAAATTACCACTAAAACTGGACTTTTTAAACATTTTTATTTAGTCACAACACATGTTCTTTTAAGGCTCTGGTGGAAAATGATTCTTCAGTGTAAATCTCTGTCAGATGGAAGACCACAGCGTTATTGTGACATATTTAGATTCTTGCGATACGGATATTGCGTTTGCTGATATTGCGATAATGATAATTTTGCGATATATTGTGCAGCCCTAAACCACAGCTTCTTCAGGAAGTGCTCCTGCAGATTTCTAAAGCACATCCACCATCACTGGACTTGTTTGGATAATTTCAGCTCTTAAGCCGTGGCCACTACAAAGCTCAGCTCATTCTCTTTAGTTAGCTTCATGTTGCTAATAGCTTTGCTAAATAGCCATTATATCATACTATGTCAGTCCCCCACCATTCAATACAAGCATTTGGAGATTCTTCTCTCATGTCTGAACTCAAAACCTCACAACTTTATTCATGCGTGCTTTTACACAGTTGATCAAGAAGCAGTGACTGTTACAAGTAATTTGCTGGTTTAACTTAAAAATGTAAGTACTATTTCTGCCTTAAAAATGTAATTTATTTAAACTTAGAGGAAAGTGTTCATTCAAATATTAAAGTTAAGTTGTGGATGAGAGAATCAGAGACCATGAGTGAAATCAACCTAACAAAAATAGGGGCTGCAGTCTTTTTCTGTAACAGAATCTAGAAGGGCTTTGACCTCAGAGTCATGGTTGGACCATGACCAATGTGGACTGGGCTATGTTATATATATGGAGTTTTTAGTACAGCTGAACATTTCTATTTCTAAATTTATCTTTTGGGACACAATGTTTGTTATCTTTAAGGATATAACTGTAATTTATAACTAAATAACACACATACTTATCTAAGTATTACAGTTCAACTTCAATGTTCACAACAGTGACTCTGGGAGTGAGCAGTTTATCTTATTAATGTGTTTTCTTTCATACCTCAGGTCATGTGTGGCACTGTTCACCTGGGTCATGTTGCTGTGTTCATTTTTACCTGAAACTTTAACACTAAAGAGAGAGTACATTTATTACTACACTGTAAACAGTAATTTAGCCAATAAGTTGTTGTAACTCCATTCTATAATCTACTTCCACTAACAATTATGAGTTTTTGAATTTTAAATCATGTTTAAACTCACTGTTACTTGAGTAACAAGTAATTTGGTAGTTCAATTTAAAAATGTAAGTACTATTTCTGCCTTAAAAAAATGTAATTTATTTAAACTTAGTGAAAAGTGTTCATTCAAATAATAAAGTTAAGTTGTGGATGAGAGAATCAGAGACCATGAGTGAAATCAACCTGACAAAAATATTGTCCTTCTGTAATTACACTGTTTTAAACTAAGGTGTTTGCAAATGGCTTGGAGCATAACGCGGCACTAATGTGGAAGTAAAACTACTTTTTCAGCATCAAGCACCAATGAGCACAGCCTCTGACAACAACGGCGGTCATGATGTCATTGACCAGGACCTGTTGTTTTTGCGCGTGATCGGTTCTGACCAACGGGCGATGGCGAGCTACAGCGGCCACGTCACAAACCATAAAAAGTTATTTTTTAGCCAATTAAGGATTTAGATTTTTAATAAACACTACAAAAATATTTTCTCAGTTGTAAGTGCCCTGTCAGCTGAACACTAGGCTTTCTTTTTACACTGCGCTCTATCTTTGTGAGCATAAAATGTCCCTTTAATCTAACCATCAGTGGACAGATCTTCATGCACTAGAATAATCTTTCTGTAGCATGTCTGATACAACACATGCAACTGAAGATTAACACAAAGAGACATCTGAGAGGCTTACATCTATGAGACACTGATGTATTACTGTCATTAATGATCCACTTTGATAAATAACTTTGACTTCTGTAAGCTATTTCACAAGTTTACAAGAACAGAAGATGAAGTAATTTGTTGTGACTAATTCACTAATTCTTATCCTGGCTGACTCAATTTAATTTTCCTGTGCAACAACCCTTGACATAGAAGAGAGTAATGCCAAAACCATTCCCCACTGTGCCAACGTAAAGTTCAGAATCAATCTAAACTTTTCAGTCTCCTTCCAGTTCCTGTCTGGTCTTGCATGTACAGTAGCACTGCACTGACAGGCGCCGGAAAGTGAGACGGCGGTGGTCAGATTAAGCGGATTGTTTAGGCGAGGTGAGCGCCTCTGTGAATATCAATTAGCCAGTTGCTGAATAATTAAGAACAGCCATGTTTTTTAATTAGCCGACTGCCGCAGTTTGAGCTGGGATCGAGGGCAGAAGGGGAGCGGAGGCGAGACAGAGGAGGAAGGATGGAAGAAGGATGAAACTGAGTGGATTTTGCTGTGTCAGGTCCCCCACCCACCACTCTGTACTCCCACCGATCTGTGCCTCATTCACTCCAACACCTGCTCTGGGTACAAAATGTTCACCCACACATCCATCTAAACTCAGCTCAAGAAAAAGATGAATGATAGACATTGTTATATTTATATGAAAAAACAAAACAAAATCGACAAAGATACTACTCAAAGACAGTTCATCACCTGTGCTCTCTTATTTCTGCTCTTTATAAATATTCATATACTGTCAGGCCATATACTGCACATATTTATTATTGGGGTATAACGATACAGTAACTGTATCCATTTTTTTTCCTATGATAAAACTACATCGATACACATGACCTTGTATCGAATCATATCGTTTTCTAGGAAGTGAATATTGATACACATGAAATATTGATCAATATTGGAAATATCAAAATTTTAAATTTATATGTTAAACTAAAACCAGATATTGCTTTTTGGAGATAAATTGTGTGTTTTTAATTAAATAAAATGTTATATTCAACTTTTCTTCTCTCTCTGTCTGCTGGACATAATCAACCCCGGCTGCAGTGCAACATTTGAGAGTAAACATTTATGATTTTTGGCAAAAAATTGCTGTATCAATTATCGATACAAAGGTGTTGAATCGTATCGAATCGTTCCAAATTAGCCAATATTGTTCTTGAATCGTATCGAAACACTTCTAATTGATACATATCAGTATTGTTGCAAAAAGCAGTCGCACCCCTAGCCAGACTATGAAAAAAAGTGTGACTTATAGTCTGGAAAATACGGTAGTCATTAACACAGATTGAGTAACAGTGTCATCAGAGTTATTTTTACATCAAAATGTCTCATGTATCCCCTGGCAAAAAGGTTGGCCCCAGTGTGGCCCTCCTGTTAAAAAGGGTGTAGAACCAACCATATTCGTGACACAACCCTCTCCATTTATCCAGGCTTGGAATAAGCACAAAACATACACTGGTTTGTGAGCTATATAAATGTTATTGATGCTATATCTCAGTCAACCATCCATACCCATGACTGTTTTTAGAAATACCTGTGTATGTATGACATCTAGTCAGAGTAAATCTGTCCGTAATAAAATAGATTTACACCGTGCAGGATTTAAGGCTTATTTTATAAACTTACATAAATTACATGTATGTTATTTGTAAGTAGTTTTCAGTGGTAATGGCTACTGGCAGCTACAGTATGTCCATAATACACACATTTAATTTCACACCTCGCTGATGGAGACCTGAGGTGACGCTGTACAGTACGTCTGCTGCTACATGCTTATAAATCACAGCAGATGAAAATAATCTTGATACTATGATCAATAGAGCACAAATCAAATCCCATCACATTAAATAACAGCACCTCATCCATAACCGCATTATGCTCTTTTGTCTACTGCAGCCAGCGTAACTCCGGGCCCGATTCACCCTCCTGTCATGACCAGCATCATAATCAATGCTGCCTCAGAGCCGGCGAGTGGCTCTGTGGGTCGTAGCCGAGTGCCGCGGCCCATCTATCACAGAGCGGCGCGACAGGAGCGTGTGACAAACTAATACTGAAGCAGCGGGCCTCGGGTAGCGCCGGGGAGAGGGGTCAGAGGCCGCCGCAATGTGACCGTGCTCTGGTGTTAATTGGCACAGTGGAGGTGTAGGTGGCGAGCTGAAGGTTAGAGATGGATGGAGGGGAAAAAAAAAGCACCCACGAGATAAAAAGGGAGAGAGGTCAATGGATGGGTGGGATATGGATGACAAGACGGCTGGAAGGAGCGGGGAGTTTCTGACAGTTGTCGAGAGAAGCATCTAAGGACAACTGGAAACTTTTGTGTCAGATCTTCCATTTAAAATCTGCTACCTATTTTTTCCGCCGCAGACCCACAGCTACTCCTCTCCTCTCAGTGAGAAGTTATTGACACACACCGCTCCCGCTCTAAGTGCTTCTGAAACTGTAGCACGTCGTTCTTTAAAAGCTATCGTTTGCGGATCACATCTAAAGTGATGGAGTGTAAAATGATATCACCTAACATGGCCCTTACTGGCAGAGGTACACAACACGGTAACAGAGTAAACTATAAAACGTACGGAACAATAGTAGGAGCTCTAAAACTCTAGAAACGATTGACTGTGGCCGCCTAATTAGCATTGCGAGGTTTTTCCGAGCAGCAATAACACTTTGAGGCTAAGTTTAAGGCTAGCTATTAGTCCCCAATGGAGGCAGTACACTTTCAGGCAATGTAATATAATGTGGGCAGTTAATGAGCCTAACCTTCACTAAACACAAATATAGAGTAAGTGCTAAAAGGAAAGCCCTTGCAGCCGCCACCTTGCAGGAGCTGCCTTTCTAAAGGCTTCTATCTCACATATTACTGTTCCTGGATACCTTATCTACACTATAATCTTTTTTTTTTTTACAGTTTTATCATTTTTTAGGCATTTTATCTTAGTAAATAAATGATTCATCTGCAATGTCAAACCTTAAGTTGGTGCTGTAAGCTAACAGAATACAGTTTGCACTAAAAAAAAAACAGTTCCAGCATGGTTCAGTTACAACTGCTTCCCAATTTACATCTCACCTCAAATTTAAAAGAAATCTTAAGCTAGAAGGTTTATTTTGTTATATTCTTACTGACACTCGTAAAATGTTTAGTAGGGGTGTAACGATACAGTAACTGTATCGATATATCGATTTTTTTCCCTATTTCCTATGATTTTTTTTCTATGACTTTTTCTCCCTATTTCCAACTACATCAATACACATGACCTTGTATCGAATCGTATCGTTTTCTAAGTACTGAATATCGATACACATGAAGTATTGATCGATAATATCGGAAATATCGAAATTAGAAATTTGTATGTTAAAATAAAACCAGATATGGCTTTTTGGAGATAAATTTTGTGTTTTTAATTAAATAAAGTGTTATATTCAACTTTTCTTCACTCTCTGTCTGCAACCCCAGCCGCGGTGCTACATTTGAGAGAAAACTTTTATGATTTTTGGCAAAAAGTTGCTCTATCGATTATCCATATGAAGGTGTTAAATCGCATCGTTCCAAATTAGTCAATATCGTTCTTGAATTGTATCAAAACACTTCTAATCAATACATATCATATCTTTCCAAAAACCTATCGTTACTATTTAGCTATGTACCTATGTAGCTTGGCAGTGATCATGCTGCTTATTTAGTTCCACTTTTTTTTCCCTTAACTAGACAATAGAAAGTGGGGGAGAGAGAAAAAAAGAAAAGAATGATAATGTTGGAAAGTAAAATGCAAAACCTGTGGAAATAAAATGTAACATTTAAAATGTAGAAAGACAGAGAACGTGACACAGAAGGCCCACAGTATGAGATGAATGAGGTAAAAAAAAAGACCTCAGGAGCAACATTGGAACAGACACCAATAAAGACTAGTTTTGTAGGTCTGAAGAATGAGATAATATGAAAAAGTAGCATAAGTTAACTGTATTTATTATTTATGCACTGAAAACATTAAAAGACAAGTGAATATATCTGCAAATGACCAGTTCCAAAAAAAAAAAAAAAAAAACCAGTGGAAATGTTTTAAAGATTTTGAAATTGTACATTTACAATCTCTTTAGGTTGCCTTAATTCTCATGTGTCGTGTCAGTTTTGTACCTAAACCACTCACAACACAGATAGAAGCCTATCTAGGATGGCATGGGCCATTTTGTAAAGGTTTTAAAATTGAATGCCTTTCCTGATGCAACCCTTTCCATTTATCTTTGCTTGGGACTGGCACAGGAAAGCTGAGGGACGACTTTCATTGGGATGTGATGTGCACAGTGATTAATAACAACTGCACCTGGATGTAATGTCTCTTTCCATTTTCATAAAAAGTATCAATGTGGGACACACTGCATTCAACAACTTGGTTGGTACTTGAACAAAAGATGGCAAGAGTCCAGTGCTAGTTTTCATTGTTAGTTGAAGGTCAAATTAGATGTAAGAGTGCCAAGTGAGAATTGTAGTAGTACATTTGTTGTATATAAAGTATTGCAAAAAACAAATAGTAAAACTCATGGAAGACAGAATAAATAAGCTCAGCATCTCAGTGAGTTACAAAGAAATCAGAAGTATAGTTTTGTTGTGTGTGCAGCTTGAGTGACCAACAGAGAACCTGCCTGCGGCTACAGCCTGAGCCAGTGTCCCCTGGGATCTTTTAGCACAGTGAATAATGATGCCCTGACCCCAGAGGTCAAAGGCCTGCCCTCTCCAGGACAGGGACCGGGGCAGGACAGTGACTGAGGGGCAGGAGGTGTAGGTGGTGAGTGTGGGTGTCTCAATATTTGTGCATTTATCTTAACTGCTGCCTGTTTAGGGACATGTTAAAGTTAAGTCTTTGTGCAGTGCACAGCTTATTGACTGTGAACACAGGTCAACAGGAGCATAATCTGAAGCAGCTGGCCTTAATGATTCTGGGACAAGTGTCAGCCCACTCACACATTTACATCCCTTTTAAACTTCATCTAAATTAGTCCCTGAAATACGTATACTCTAGATGTTTTATCCAAGTTTGTGGCATTAAAGAACAATCCAGGACCATGTTTCCATCAAAGTGTTTTCAGACGCCCAAGAAAAAGTTTCAGGAAACACCATATGAAAATGAAGAACTGAGATTTACATTCAGGCAGAAGAATGAAAAATCACTCCCTGTTCTCCTCATGGATATATGAACCCCCACAGCCTTTGTTGGAGACACCAGCTCTGCTGCTCCACTGCCAGCTCCTTCACTGAGGGACAGCCACAACATCTGCTGGCTTAGAGATTGATTAATTGGCTGATCAGGCGCCTGCAGTGTAAACTGATTGATTGATCATCTTGTGGTTGGAGCCGCCTTTATCTGGAGCCCTGGAGGGGGGACCTCTGGAGGTCCCTAGTCATCTGTCACATCCAGCACACGGGGAAGGAGACGAGGAGCTGCAGGTTCATTACCAAGACATGGGGGGCATGTATGAACGTAGTCTGCACCAGTGTGGAAACAGAGGGCCATGCCGAGAGAACAATGGGAACACGAGACAATGAGGCTGGAAGGAAAGTACACAGGACCAACGACCAAAGTAACATTCCACTTAAATAACACTATGTAAAAAATATGACTACTAAAGGAATGTGGAGAGTGCAACCACACAGCTGCAAATGTCCATGGAACTAAACAATATCTTTACTTTTAACTCAGTCTTATTTACCTCAAATAATAGCATACTGCTTATCTATCTTCTCTTTCTTCTCCCTTCTCATCCATTTTCCTCTCACCCAGACGTTACACAGTGATTCAAACCAGTTTGCTCTCAAAGTAGGCAACATACAGTAGCTATATCTTTTTAAAAGCTAAAACTTTATCACTTAAGATGAATCGTATGCGCTCCAAGTCAAGTATCTCAGATATTTCTAACATCCATAATTTTAGAGATGAAGCTTCTTCCTTTTTCCAGAATCTCATTATTATTATTTTTTACCACTATGGAGGCAATATGAAATTAAATGTTGTTGGGAGGAGTTTATTGTAGTAGTATTTTCAGATGTACCTAGAATAATTGTTTATAGATCCGGATCAAATGGGCAATAGAGCTGCACAATTCATCAAAATCGAATCTAGATCGCGATTTTAATTGTGCCCCTTATCAAACTGCAAAGGGCGCAATTATTTATGTGATTTAATGTTCTGCACAGGGTCTTAAAGTGTATAAATCATGCTACAGCTGTAGTTTAGACCTCTACAGGCCTGATCCGAAAGCCTCTGATTCCTTGTGTTAGTTGAGCAGTGAATATTTCAGTTTTCTCTCAAGTGTCAATGCTCCATCACAGGCTTAAAATGTACTCCGTAAACTGAACATTGATTTAAAAAAAAATGTCACAAATCTAATCGCGACCACATTATCTGTCAGAAAAATCGCAAGTAGATATTTTCTCAAAATTGTTCAGCTCTAATGGGCAATTAAAATCCAAGTTTTAATTCCTGACCACATTCCTGTTTAAATCTGAGAAGTTAGTTTAATCGAACACAGGGAGGGGAAGGTGGCAGAAGGAAAACAAGTGTGGAGAATGCCAGCGCACACTCAGTCAGACACGTACAGCAGAGGCGGAAAATTCCTTTCCTTGACGGCAGAGGACACAGTGAATGACCTGTGAGTGGAGCGCGGCATATTGCCTTTGGACAACAGATGTCCCCAGGGAGCCGAGCGAACGAGAGAAATAAAAGAGGAGAAACACGCTCTGGGAGGGAACAGGAGAGAAACGTAGATGGAAAGACAATAGAAGAGGACACGCTGCGAGACAGGGACGCGTTAGTGACAAAGCTGCGTGTGCTGACCCCTTTCTGAACGAGTAAAAATACAGATCCAGTTTATTGTTTGAACCAATCTTGATAACCATGACAGTGAAGTCTTTTCATGCTAATGGCGCAGGCATACTGTACGTTTATCAGTGTGTGCCCATGCTGGGTATTAATGCATATTCATTTCATAAAACAGCAGGTGGTGCTTCCAGTCCCGATAAAGCCAGGAGGGGGCCACGGTCCACCTTCACTGCTGTCTATATCTCTGCATCAGCCGTCCCAGGGTCACCTCTACATTCATAACTACCTACTACAATATGTATGTCTCCTCCATTCCCCAGGTTCACCTCAAACAATCTGTGACACTAAATCCAGAGACAGTCATTTTTATTTATTCGAACAACTGAATGATGTCTATTTTTATCTTTATTTTATGTGCATTATTTTTGGTCTTGACTTGGTCTTGGGCCTGTCTCAAAAGACTTGGACAAGTCTTGGTCTGAGGTGTCTTAACAACAACACCACAAGAGCATTTTTACTCAAATGTATGGACAGTAGACAAACAGGAAAACAGAGATAAAAATAAAAATGTGACAAAAGCAACGAGCCCTGAACCAGGAGGTGAACTTACAGCTGTACCCGTAGACCCAACAAAATCTCCAATACAGACTCTGGACTGAAGTCTACAGCTGGGTTTTAAAAGCTGCTTTAGTGAATCAATACACTTTCTCCTTTATATGCACTATTGTGAATGTGACGTTCAGGAACAATCCGAATCTTTTGAACGGCTCTTCACCGTGAATGCTGAGAACCGAATCAGAGAGGTGCACAAGATGTTCTTTTGTGTTGTTTGATGTTTGTTTTTTTACTCTTGTATCGAAATGAACAAGCGCTTTTGTTTGCCATCACAAAAAAAAAAAAAAAAAAAACTCATAAGAAAAAGTAAAAGAACTCAAGCTCAAGAAAGATTCATAGGGAAACAGAAGGAGATGAAGAGAGAGGGGAGCACAGACAGTCTCTATGTGCATCAAAGATTATTGTTGCCTGCTTAGTTTTTACTGACATTTTTTGCATGAACATATGCCTGCCAGACAAACTCTTTTCCTATTCTATACAAAGAAATTTGTCTGGTTCCTCTTCGGTAACATTTAGTTTCTGAGGCGGAACAATGACAGCCGGAGTAACCAATCACAGAAACGAAGGGCGGGATGTAAGCAGAGCACCGCTGACCCAAACAAACATGGATTCTTGCTGTGTTTTTCATAAAACACCAGAATACGGCGTTTTATGAGCAGCTCTGTAGTTATTTGTAAATGGGGCCAGCAGCAGAAGGCAGTTGTACAAAGACAAGTTGAAAAAGTCGGGGCTTTTTAATGTGTTCATTTCATCAGACGTCAACTGCACTTAACAAGAAAAAAATCCCATAGAGGACTGGATTGTACCGCGGACTTCAGCAGAACCAACAGGTTACAAAGAAAAGCACTAAATGGCATTAATCAGCTCAGAGAAGTTATTAATTTAGCTCGGTAGCTAATGCTACCTTAGCTAGCTCTTCCTCTTTGGTAAGACATGCTGCAGATAAACGACTGTGATGGGCCAGTTCCAAATTAAACCTGAGAAATGCTCCGCACTGAGACGGAGAACAAGACTGTGCTGCTTGTGAAAAGCAAGTAGGAGAGTCTGGCACCAGGTTAATATGTTGCACATTTTGCACATATAATAAATCCTAAATGACGGTCTCACTCTATGCAGAGGTTTATGATGTCACCATTAGTGAATTTAGTCCACACAAGCACAATGAATAAGACAATAATAATGTCTCACCAATAGAATACATTTTATTTTGACTACAATTATATTGTATCACTCATCCCAGTGTTTATTTTCTGAATGACTGGCTTCTTAAAATGACGGAAATCCAAAAATGAGCCACAAGTCTTTTGAACTGATCTTAGAAATGAACAGATCCCAAAAGATTTGGCTCCTGTTAAAGAGCCATAAATCCCAACTGTGTGCAGTTATTTGTATTCCTTTTCCATTCTCACACACTGTCAAGAGCTCGTACAGATATTTAGCTGTTCACTGTGTCGTCGACTCACTTGTCATATCCTTGCCATCCATACGTTAAAAACTTGCCATCGTTCAATCAAATTTTAATCCTCCAGCAGCATTAGCCAAGCCGAACCTCATTAATACATCTCTGCTGTCACCGCAAAGGGAAAGCACAGCAACAGAAAATAAAAGAGAAAAACACGTATATCACGTATATCACGTATATAATGTACATACAACTCAGTACCGTCATGACTTGATTAGTATTGACAAGAAAACTAAGCTTTCCAATGTCAACTGCCACACTTCTTTAACAACAAAGCCCTACATTTGACTAATAATCTTCTTAATGTCTAATAAAATAAAAAAAGAAAACAGATCATTTAGCTATTCTTAGTGTTTAAGTTTCCATGTCAACTTGGAGAACTTCCACAGCTCAACCTTAATAAGTGCTTCCTGCAATTATGTGCAGCTCATCAAAAACACTGAGCTGTCAAAACAGGTATAGGGTCAAACACTGCACTGAAATGACAACAAAAGCTTAAAAGATATTAGCCTTTCATAACTTCTATTAATAGGATCCCTATTGTGCATGAAAACATCAAATACATTGTTTATGCTCACTCATAATGATCCAGTCTGAGTCAGAGGTCCAAAAAGTTTAGAACAAATGAGAACCAGCACATATGTAATAAATGTCTTTCCCACTGAAGTCCAGGCAGTAAATTGACTGTACAAGCTCTTGTGTCAGAAAGAAGCTTCTCTGACACCGGTATCCATCCATCAATCGAAGCGCTGCCGTTCCCGAGCCCCGACCGTACTCTCTAGCAGCGCCAATTAGCTGACAGTGTGAAGGCCCGGCGCCGAGTGCCAGCAACCAGCTCTGCCAATTAGAGTCTGACCTGCCGTCTAGCCCCAACACTGGCACCGTGTGTGGGCACCACACCCTGCGTCGGGTCGCGCTCCACCCATCCATATGTAAAGGACCGTCAAGTGGACACCCACCAAGACGGAGCGCAGAGAGAGTGTCGGAGAAGTACAACATAAAGTATGTTTAAGAGCTGATGGAGTATGGACTGTAGTCTGACACAGAAGCGGTCAAATACAGTCATTCTTCCAGACAATGACAGGATAAGTTGTGACTAACGATGGAACTATGCAGTAACTATAATTGAACTATTTAGTTATATTGAGATCTTATCATCTAGATTCAAGATAACATGCTTTATTATCATTACTTACAGTTGGGTTTTCTTATTTTAGCCTTTTTAGCAAAACATAATATTCAACCTACAGATATATAGTTCTTATGTGCTTAAAGTGCAGACTCTCAGCTGTAATTTGAGAGTATTCACATCCAAATCAGGCAAAGTGTTTTGGAATTACAGCTCTTTAAAGTGTAGGACACACTTTTTCAAGGACTCAAAAGTAATTGGTCAGTTGCTTCAAAAGCTGCATCTTGAGCTGCATGGCCTCTTCCTTCAGTAATTCATCATAAACTGACCAGGGAAAAGATCCGGACTTGATTCCAGGTGTTACATTTGCATTTGAAAGCTGTTTTTTTTAATCACATCATACATAATCTCAGTGGAAGTGAGGCTGTCCTTAGGCTAGAGAGAAAAATGGAGAAAAAACCCTTGACAAAATCCACCTCTGAGTAGAAAACTCTGAGGTGCAAACCATTCTTCAGCCTCAACAACAGAATGGCCACCTTAGACTTTGCCAAAAAACACCTAAAGAAGCCAAACCAGGTCTGGAACAACATTCTGTGGACAAATGAGACTCAGACCTGTACCAGACTCAGACCGACCTGTACCAGACTCAGACCTGTACCAGACTCAGACCGACCTGTACCAGACTCAGACCGACCTGTACCAGACTCAGACCGACCTGTACCAGACTCAGACCGGCCTGTACCAGACTCAGACCGGCCTGTACCAGACTCAGACCGGCCTGTACCAGACTCAGACCGGCCTGTACCAGACTCAGACCGGCCTGTACCAGACTCAGACCGGCCTGTACCAGACTCAGACCGGCCTGTACCAGACTCAGACCTGTACCAGACTCAGACCTGTACCAGACTCAGACCTGTACCAGACTCAGACCTGTACCAGACTCAGACCTGTACCAGACTCAGACTGACCTGTACCAGACTCAGACCTGTACCAGACTCAGACCGACCTGTACCAGACTCAGACTGACCTGTACCAGACTCAGACCGACCTGTACCAGACTCAGACCTGTACCAGACCCAGACCTGAACCAGATAGATTCAAACAAAAGCCATAAAGTTGATGGACGGCCCAAAACACACTACAAAAGCAACCCAGGAGTTTTTTATGGCAAATAAGTGAATTATTCTGCAAAGGCCAAGTCATTCACCAGATCTCAGTCCAATCAAGCAATAATCTTACCTGATTAAGACTAAACTTAAGGCAGAAAATCCCACAAGCAAGCAACGACTGAAGACAGCTGCACTAAAGGCCTGGCAAAGATCATAAAATAGTAAACCCAGTGTTTGGTGATTCAGACTTGTCATCGCTTGTAGAGGATTTTCCCCAAAGTATTAAAAATGAACATTTCATTCATGGTAATTTTCATTTGTCCAACTACTTTTGAGCCCCTGAAAAAGAGGCTGCTACACATTAAAGAGCTGTAATTCCTTAAGCCTTTCTCCAATTTGGACGTGAATACTCTCAAATTACAGCTGAGAGTATAAAAAACAAAACTTGTCTAAACTTTATGTACGAGTGGATGAAGAGTTCTTGAGTGAATCGGTGAAAAAGTCCTATTTTACAGTAATCCAGTTGGAAATTTTAAGAAAATTGTGAGAAATTAGGATAATTTTTATGACCAGATATCACAAGATAACCATGCGATCACCACCATGTTCCTGAAAGACTATTTGCTTTCCCTGTTCCCTCACAGTTGTAGTAGAAAATGAACTCTACTGCATACTTGTAAGGCAGAAAAAGAAAAAAAAAAACATTTGACATCTTACAGGAGACAACCATTATAATATATGCCCATGAAGGTGGTTTAAAAATTGAGTCTGGGATTATTTTACAGTGTGTTATTTTGAGCACATAAGGTAGAGAATGAAAAAAAGTGTCTCGTCCTACATTATTTTTTTTTTTTAAATCCTGTGATACTGTGAAGGTATGTCACTATGTTTCCCCCATAGTTAAGTATTACCATTTCAGACGTACTACGGTTCATTTTTAGAGCTGTTATTAGCACCTCCTCAGGGTCTACTCTGACATTGTGATAACACTTGCACCAGAGGCAAAAGGGAAGAGGAAAGAAAAACATGAAAAAGGTCTCACTTACAAGATAAAAAGGAACATGAAACCTCTACAGTGCAATAGTAGTCAAATGGAAATGTGGGAAGTTTAAACAGAATGTGTGAGCATGAGCAACACAAGGTAAAGAGAACATCGTGAGGTCGGTAAATATTCATTTTTAAGTGCATTCTACAGCTACTCCAACCACAAGGGGTCGCTAGCTGGTGTACTATTTGTGTCGGTCCCAAGCCTTAACAAACGGAGATGTGGAAGGAAGGACATCTGGTTTAAAAACTATGCCAAATAAATCTGCAAATCACTGTACGCAAGGAGGCAGATAATTTGCAGCGGTGACCCCAACAGGGAAATACGACTGGTAAGTAATTTAGAGATTAGATTGAACTAATGTGCACTGTAAGATTTACTATTATTGTTATTAATTTTGTGGTTGTTGTTATTATTACTTTTATGGTGCTAATGGCAATGTGAAAGTGGCAATGACCTTAATTATGATAAGGGTTATTAACATTATTATGAATCCAATTAACATTATTATTACTTCTATATCCATTAACTATTATAATTTATCACTATAACTATTAACTAATGATTAACTATGATAAAAATAATTAACTATTAATTAAATATAACTATAAACTTATTATTGATAGTAACTATTAAATGATTGTACAGATAAGTAAAGAAATGTATGTAATTGTATGAATATGCCTATTATATTATTATACTGTGATAAAAAGGAAGTCATCTGGGAAAGAACTTTAGGGCTGGGATTTAATAAACTGAGCTTCCTCCCACTCCCTTTCGAGCATAACACTGTCAAATTATATGTAAATGTACATAATTTTGTTTATGTATGTAGATCATGCATATATTTTTTTTTCATTTGTATACATTTATTTTTTTCTTTCTTTCTTTTACACTCAAAATAAATATTTAAAACCTTTTTTAATCTCACAGTGGAGAAATTCATTTGTTCTGGCAGTGCTTTACTGCAGAAAGCAAGAAAGATAAAGTGATCATGCATCACAAACAAAAAGTGCAATATAAATTACTTACAAAAAGTCTATCAAAACAAAAATATGTAACAACATAAATATAAACTATAAAATATAAAATTAAAACTAACTACAACCGTACAGACTATATACATACATTATTTCCAAAAGTATTCAGTCACCCACCAAATAAGTGAATGATTATGGTGTGAGGTTGTTTTCAGGAGCTTAGTTCCAGTGAAAGGAACTCTGAAAGCTTCAGCACCAAGAGATTTTGGACAATTCCATGCTCCCAACTTTGTGGGAACAGTTTGGGGACGGCCCCTTCCTGTTCCAACAAAGCACTCTCCATAAAGACCTGGATGAGTGAGTTTGGTGTGGAAGAACTGGACTGAACCTGCACAGAGTCCTGACCTCAACCTGACAGAACACCTCAGGTGTGATTTATATATTAAAATATTTCAGGTGTTGGTAGAGGGCGCTCTAGGCTTGTGTACCAGCATCTGCTGCACCTGTACCACTGACAATTTAAAATGCAAACATTACCGCTAACAACTTAGGCTATAAAGACAACTGAGAAAGAGCGGAATAATTGGAAATGGAACTGATGCTGAGTCTGACGACAGCCACGCAGAGGAGGAAGCGGCGCTTCGTCTACCTCCGGAGTTGGCGGAGTTGTTCAGAAGCGACACCGAGGATGAAGAATTTAAAGGATTTAGCGATTAGGAGTGAGATGGTGAGTTTGGTGAACTTGTTATATTATGTTCTTTATGCTATAGTTATGTGAATAACTGTTAATATATTACGTTAACATACGAGACACCTATTCAGTTCGTTGTTTATGCTTCATGTAGCTGAATAACCATCAATGTGTTACGTTAGCATAGCGCACACCTATTCAGCTGTTGTTCTCTATTCTATTATTACTATAACTTGCCTTTCAACATGAAATGTCTGTTCTTGGTGTCGGATTTTGTAAAATAAATTTTCCCCAAAAATGCGACTTATATACGTTTTTTTCTTCTTCATTATGCATTTTTTGGCTAGTGCGACTTATAGCTCCGGAGAGACTTATAGTCTGGAAAATACAGTAGAGCGAAGACTGTGAGCCAGGCCTTCTCTACAACATCTCCTAGTCTGACGTAGATGGATGCAAAGGCTGGGCCCGCGTCATATTAAACCCTATGGATTATTATGGGAGGTCACTTAAGTTCATGTGCGTGTAAAGGCAGCTGAGATAATACTTTTAAATGCACACGGTGATGCTCAAATCTTACCTACAGTTTCTGATGTAGACAAAACTGTACATCGAGGAAAAAAAGTACATAATTTATTTTATCCCCAAGGCACCGATTCAACTTGCATTAAATGTCCCTTAATACCAGTGAAATGAAATTGTTGTTCCATTATCAGCCAAGGCCAGTCATCTGTACATTGATGTGCAACTCAAGTACACAGGACTCGCCAAAAATGAGGTGCATATTTGCTGGAGAGTGCAGTTTTCACCTGGGTAGTGGAAGGCAGTGGAGTGGCAGAGCGAGCTGAAGGAAGAGGTGTGGGGCTTGTAGCATTAAAAATGTTAAGCTTTACCCAAAGTCATTTTCAAGGCAGCCAAGCATCAAATGGAACAGTTTAAGGAAAGAGCAGGTACTGATTTTCTCCGGGAAGCTTTGACAAGATGGACACAAGATGGTGCGTGTGGGGGTATGTGTGTGTGAGGAGCAAACAAACATTCTTGCTATGGTGCATTATCTCTTGCTGTGAAGCAGAGGTAGTGGCAAAATCACAGAACATCACATTAGCGACTGGTAAATGCCTGTTCTGTGCTGCGCGTGTGTGAGGGAGCGAGATAAAGACAGAAAGTGGAAAAGACAAGAGCGTAATAAACAACTGGAAGGTGAGACACGGCTCTGGACTTTAACTGAATAAAAGGTTTATCCTGATATGCAGAGGTGGGAGAACAATTCAAAATCTGTCCTTGAGTAAAAAGTAGAGCTGCAGGATATGGAGAAAACATGCGATATTCGATAACTATGTTGAAAATTGCAATAATATTGTTGCGATATTTGAAAATAGAGCCTACTTTTGGAACATAGTAAGTTAAATTAAATGTAACTTCCTGTATTTACAAGTCAAAACAGCCACAAAATCAAAACTTAACACAGACTAAACCAGGAATAAAACAAGGCTAAGCTGTGACTAAATTAATCAAATTACCACTAAACATTTTTATTTAGTCACAACACATGTTCTTTTAAGGCTCTGGTGGAAAATTATTCTTCAGAGTAAATCTCTGCCAGATGGAAGACCACAGCGTTATTGCGATATATTTACATTCCTGCGACATTCTCGATTAAGAAGAACACTTTGGAAAGAAAAATAAAGAAGCAATACTTTCTGTAGTATAGCTGAGGTGTTTGTAGATCCAGGGCCAAGAACAACAACACCATCGCCGTCAGGTAGAGCGCGCACGGACCAGTGTTCAGAGCCAGCCGAGATTAATGACGGCGCCTGTGATTGAAAAGTGTGCCTCAGGGTTAGAGTCTGTGTCTGGGTGAAAAGCCGGGGCCAGTGATGGATTGGCCACTGGGGCACTTTCCTCCATAGGGAGCCAAGTCGTTGAATATACAAAACAAAAAGTCTATTATTTGGTTTAATATAATGTGAGAAATGGCAGTTGGCTGCATACGAAATGATGGAGTTGGATGGAAGTGTAATAAGACATCTGCACACTGACCTGCTAGTCATTAAAAATATAAATAAATATTGTTCTATTAATCTATAGAAAGCAGTCATAGTTTATAATGAACTAAACCATTACTGAAACCTTATATCCTGGGCTTGGCATTAACATTTTTGCTCAATGGCCATTTTGGCTCGTGTTCTTTAAAGGTTACTAGGAATTTAAGTTTTTTGGCAGCCACATGTTAAAATGCTGATTCATGTGTAATATCCAAGACAATAATCTGTTGGTTTTTTACAATTCTTTTGAAAACCACTGAAAAGGTAGTTTTAATATAATTTATCATCATCATCACCAAACAAAAAAAAGTTTATTTAGACTCAGAAAATCTGTAAACTTTTGTTGTCTTTTTAAAAATGTTGTCCCTCCACTGATTATTGACTCTAGGTTTATAAGCATAGCAGAAAGTCAGGTCTAACGTAGTATAATAATCTAACCAAAGTGACACCAAATATGTTACAGGCCAAAATGGAGATCTACCCACATTTGGCTCATGTTAATGTCAAGCTCTGCTTATATCATGAGGAGACAAAAACAATATTAGCTCAGAGAACAGACTTTAAAAAAGCTCTGCTGTGTACAACGAGTAGTCCAGAGTCAGAGTCAGAGTCAGGACTAAACTCGGTGAAGCAGCGTTTCATTTTTCTGCAGCTAAACTCTGCAGCAGTCTCCCTGACGATGTTAGACCTCTGCTCTCACAATGTTAAAGTCCAGACTTAAAGCTTTTCTTTTTAGCTGTGCAAATGCCAACTGAAAGTGTTTTATCTGCACTCTTCTCTCTTTATTTAATTTTAAACAGATTCCTTATTATAATTTTTAAGTTAGATTTTACTGTTTTAATTGTAATTCTTATCTATGTACTTTTACCTTGTCCTTTTTTTCTATAAAGCACTTTGAATTACTCTGTGTATGAACTGTGCTATACAAATAAACGTGCCTTGCCAATTCCAAGGTGGTTGAGATTGAGAAACTGTAAATTGTTAAACTAAGGTATTAATAATATGTAATTACGTTTCATTACTAATTAATGATAAATTATTCTTCTTCAGAAGCACTGTAAAGCCTCTACATACAGTAGATCTACATTTAACGTCAGTCCTTCCTTCCTGTGCTCTCTCTGAGTGGCAGAACACATGCAAGCGTTGACAACGAACATGTTCCACTCAGAAAACAGAACCCTAGGAACCGTACAACAATGACAATGACAACACACAACTACGTCCGCACTGATGTCAAGTTTCAATTACTGTGTGAGTGGCGGGTTGGCTGCTGCCAGTCAGCCTGACAGGGAACGGACTGACTGCTGCTGCAAAAGCCTGAAGGACAAGCTCTCCCCCAGTGAGCTCCAGCACCAACCACCAACAGCTGCACTTTCACTGCCACTGCTGACGTTCAGGAGGAAACACTTTCACTGCCCCTGACGTTCAGGAGGAAACACTTTCACTGCCGCTGACGTTCAGGAGGAAACACTTTCACTGCCCCTGACGTTCAGGAGGAAACACTTTCACTGCCTCTGACGTTCAGGAGGAAACACTTTCACTGCCCCTGACGTTCAGGAGGAAACACTTTCACTGCCCCTGACGTTCAGGAGGAAACACTTTCACTGCCTCTGACGTTCAGGAGGAAACACTTTCACTGCCCCTGACGTTCAGGAGGAAACACTTTCACTGCCTCTGACGTTCAGGAGGAAACACTTTCACTGCCCCTGACGTTCAGGAGGAAACACTTTCACTGCCGCCCCTGACGTTCAGGAGGAAACGCTTTCACTGCCGCCCCTGACGTTCAGGAGGAAACACTTTCACTGCCGCCCCTGACGTTCAGGAGGAAACACTTTCACTGCCCCTGACGTTCAGGAGGAAACACTTTCACTGCCCCTGACGTTCAGGAGGAAACACTTTCACTGCCTCTGACGTTCAGGAGGAAACACTTTCACTGCCCCTGACGTTCAGGAGGAAACACTTTCACTGCCGCCCCTGACGTTCAGGAGGAAACGCTTTCACTGCCGCCCCTGACGTTCAGGAGGAAACACTTTCACTGCCGCCCCTGACGTTCAGGAGGAAACACTTTCACTGCCCCTGACGTTCAGGAGGAAACACTTTCACTGCCGCCCCTGACGTTCAGGAGGAAACACTTTCACTGCCGCTGACGTTCAGTAGGAAACACTTTCACTGCCGCCCCTGACGTTCAGGAGGAAACGCTTTCACTGCCGCCCCTGACGTTCAGGAGGAAACGCTTTCACTGCCGCCCCTGACGTTCAGGAGGAAACGCTTTCACTGCCGCCCCTGACGTTCAGGAGGAAACGCTTTCACTGCCGCCACTGACGTTCAGGAGGAAACGCTTTCACTGCCGCCCCTGACGTTCAGGAGGAAACACTTTCACTGCCGCTGACGTTCAGGAGGAAACACTTTCACTGCCGCTGACGTTCAGGAGGAAACGCTTTCACTGCCCCTGACGTTCAGGAGGAAACGCTTTCACTGCCGCTGACGTTCAGGAGGAAACGCTTTCACTGCCGCCCCTGACGTTCAGGAGGAAACACTTTCACTGCCGCCCCTGACGTTCAGGAGGAAACACTTTCACTGCCCCTGACGTTCAGGAGGAAACACTTTCACTGCCGCCCCTGACGTTCAGGAGGAAACACTTTCACTGCCGCTGACGTTCAGGAGGAAACACTTTCACTGCCGCCCCTGACGTTCAGGAGGAAACACTTTCACTGCCGCCCCTGACGTTCAGGAGGAAACGCTTTCACTGCCGCCCCTGACGTTCAGGAGGAAACGCTTTCACTGCCGCCCCTGACGTTCAGGAGGAAACGCTTTCACTGCCGCCACTGACGTTCAGGAGGAAACGCTTTCACTGCCGCCCCTGACGTTCAGGAGGAAACACTTTCACTGCCGCTGACGTTCAGGAGGAAACACTTTCACTGCCTCTGACGTTCAGGAGGAAACACTTTCACTGCCCCTGACGTTCAGGAGGAAACACTTTCACTGCCCCTGACGTTCAGGAGGAAACACTTTCACTGCCTCTGACGTTCAGGAGGAAACACTTTCACTGCCCCTGACGTTCAGGAGGAAACGCTTTCACTGCCCCTGACGTTCAGGAGGAAACACTTTCACTGCCCCTGACGTTCAGGAGGAAACACTTTCACTGCCCCTGACGTTCAGGAGGAAACACTTTCACTGCCTGCCGCTGACGTTCAGGAGGAAACACTTTCACTGCCCCTGACGTTCAGGAGGAAACACTTTCACTGCCGCCCCTGACGTTCAGGAGGAAACGCTTTCACTGCCGCCCCTGACGTTCAGGAGGAAACACTTTCACTGCCGCCCCTGACGTTCAGGAGGAAACACTTTCACTGCCCCTGACGTTCAGGAGGAAACACTTTCACTGCCGCCCCTGACGTTCAGGAGGAAACACTTTCACTGCCGCTGACGTTCAGGAGGAAACACTTTCACTGCCGCCCCTGACGTTCAGGAGGAAACACTTTCACTGCCGCCCCTGACGTTCAGGAGGAAACGCTTTCACTGCCGCCCCTGACGTTCAGGAGGAAACGCTTTCACTGCCGCCCCTGACGTTCAGGAGGAAACGCTTTCACTGCCGCCACTGACGTTCAGGAGGAAACGCTTTCACTGCCGCCCCTGACGTTCAGGAGGAAACACTTTCACTGCCGCTGACGTTCAGGAGGAAACACTTTCACTGCCGCTGACGTTCAGGAGGAAACACTTTCACTGCCGCTGACGTTCAGGAGGAAACGCTTTCACTGCCGCTGACGTTCAGGAGGAAACGCTTTCACTGCCACTGCTGACGTTCAGGAGGAAACACTTTCACTGCCGCCCCTGACGTTCAGGAGGAAACACTTTCACTGCCGCCGCTGACGTTCAGGAGGAAACACTTTCACTGCCGCCGCTGACGTTCAGGAGGAAACACTTTCACTGCCGCTGACGTTCAGGAGGAAACACTTTCACTGCCACTGACGTTCAGGAGGAAACACTTTCACTGCCGCTGACGTTCAGGAGGAAACGCTTTCACTGCCCCTGACGTTCAGGAGGAAACACTTTCACTGCCGCTGACGTTCAGGAGGAAACGCTTTCACTGCCGCCCCTGACGTTCAGGAGGAAACGCTTTCACTGCCGCCCCTGACGTTCAGGAGGAAACGCTTTCACTGCCGCCCCTGACGTTCAGGAGGAAACGCTTTCACTGCCCCTGACGTTCAGGAGGAAACACTTTCACTGCTGCCACTGACGTTCAGGAGGAAACACTTTCACTGCCCCTGACGTTCAGGAGGAAACACTTTCACTGCCGCTGACGTTCAGGAGGAAACACTTTCACTGCCGCTGACGTTCAGGAGGAAACACTTTCACTGCCGCTGACGTTCAGGAGGAAACACTTTCACTGCCGCTGACGTTCAGGAGGAAACACTTTCACTGCCGCCGCTGACGTTCAGGAGGAAACACTTTCACTGCCGCCCCTGACGTTCAGGAGGAAACACTTTCACTGCCGCCCCTGATGTTCAGGAGGAAACACTTTCACTGCTGCCGCTGACGTTCAGGAGGAAACACTTTCACTGCCGCCCCTGACGTTCAGGAGGAAACACTTTCACTGCCGCCGCTGACGTTCAGGAGGAAACACTTTCACTGCCCCTGACGTTCAGGAGGAAACACTTTCACTGCCGCCGCTGACGTTCAGGAGGAAACACTTTCACTGCCGCCCCTGACGTTCAGGAGGAAACACTTTCACTGCCGCCCCTGACGTTCAGGAGGAAACACTTTCACTGCCGCCGCTGACGTTCAGGAGGAAACGCTTTCACTGCCGCTGACGTTCAGGAGGAAACACTTTCACTGCCGCCCCTGACGTTCAGGAGGAAACGCTTTCACTGCTGCCACTGACGTTCAGGAGGAAACACTTTCACTGCCGCTGACGTTCAGGAGGAAACACTTTCACTGCCGCCCCTGACGTTCAGGAGGAAACACTTTCACTGCCGCCCCTGACGTTCAGGAGGAAACGCTTTCACTGCTGCCCCTGACGTTCAGGAGGAAACACTTTCACTGCCGCTGACGTTCAGGAGGAAACACTTTCACTGCTGCCCCTGACGTTCAGGAGGAAACGCTTTCACTGCTGCCACTGACGTTCAGGAGGAAACACTTTCACTGCCGCTGACGTTCAGGAGGAAACACTTTCACTGCCGCCCCTGACGTTCAGGAGGAAACACTTTCACTGCCGCCCCTGACGTTCAGGAGGAAACGCTTTCACTGCTGCCCCTGACGTTCAGGAGGAAACACTTTCACTGCCGCTGACGTTCAGGAGGAAACACTTTCACTGCTGCCCCTGACGTTCAGGAGGAAACACTTTCACTGCCGCCCCTGACGTTCAGGAGGAAACGCTTTCACTGCCGCCCCTGACGTTCAGGAGGAAACGCTTTCACTGCCGCCACTGACGTTCAGGAGGAAACACTTTCACTGCCGCCGCTGACGTTCAGGAGGAAACACTTTCACTGCCGCCCCTGACGTTCAGGAGGAAACGCTTTCACTGCCGCCGCTGACGTTCAGGAGGAAACGCTTTCACTGCCGCCCCTGACGTTCAGGAGGAAACACTTTCACTGCCGCCCCTGACGTTCAGGAGGAAACACTTTCACTGCCGCCCCTGACGTTCAGGAGGAAACACTTTCACTGCCGCCGCTGACGTTCAGGAGGAAACACTTTCACTGCCCCTGACGTTCAGGAGGAAACGCTTTCACTGCCCCTGACGTTCAGGAGGAAACACTTTCACTGCCCCTGACGTTCAGGAGGAAACGCTTTCACTGCCCCTGACGTTTAGGAGGAAACACTTTCACTGCCCCTGACGTTCAGGAGGAAACGCTTTCACTGCCCCTGACGTTCAGGAGGAAACACTTTCACTGCCGCCCCTGACGTTCAGGAGGAAACGCTTTCACTGCTGCCCCTGACGTTCAGGAGGAAACACTTTCACTGCCGCCGCTGACGTTCAGGAGGAAACACTTTCACTGCCGCCCCTGACGTTCAGGAGGAAACACTTTCACTGCCGCCCCTGACGTTCAGGAGGAAACGCTTTCACTGCCGCCGCTGACGTTCAGGAGGAAACGCTTTCACTGCCGCCCCTGACGTTCAGGAGGAAACGCTTTCACTGCCGCCCCTGACGTTCAGGAGGAAACGCTTTCACTGCTGCCACTGACGTTCAGGAGGAAACGCTTTCACTGCCGCCGCTGACGTTCAGGAGGAAACACTTTCACTGCCACTGACGTTCAGGAGGAAACACTTTCACTGCCACTGACGTTCAGGAGGAAACGCTTTCACTGCCACTGACGTTCAGGAGGAAACACTTTCACTGCCCCTGACGTTCAGGAGCAAACACTTTCACTGCCCCTGACGTTCAGGAGCAAACACTTTCACTGCCGCTGACGTTCAGGAGGAAACACTTTCACTGCCCCTGACATTCAGGAGGAAACGCTTTCACTGCCCCTGACGTTCAGGAGGAAACGCTTTCACTGCCCCTGACGTTCAGGAGGAAACACTTTCACTGCCGCCCCTGACGTTCAGGAGGAAACACTTTCACTGCCGCCGCTGACGTTCAGGAGGAAACACTTTCACTGCCGCCGCTGACGTTCAGGAGGAAACACTTTCACTGCCGCCGCTGACGTTCAGGAGGAAACAGAGCGACCTAAAGCAGCGTTTCCCAACCAGGGGTACGGGGACCTCTAGGGGTACGCGAGCACTTTACAGCAGGTACTTGGAATCATGTCATTATTTGATAAGAAAATATCTGCAATATTTTCATCTTGAAACTTGGGAAAGACAAGCTCAAGTCTCACATTGATGACTGATTGATTAAATATTACTGATTAAAATGAGGTGAAGCTACTAGAAATATATTATAATGCTATTTTTTTGTGAATTATTTATGAGTCAAAAAATTTAGTTGACATAAAGAAGTTTATATTAGATTTTTATTTGTTGTTTTTATAATATATATTTTAATGTTTTTTTTTTCTATTTTAGGTAATACTTTAGTTTAGGGTCCACCTATTAACCATTAACTAAGAGCTAATTATGCAAGTTGGTGGTTAATTAGCTCTTAATTGGTAATTATAAAGCACCTATTAATCCCATATTCTGTGTGATCATATTCTACAACTAATTAGCAACTAACTAACATACTCCCCTTAATAAACTCATAATTACTGCTTCATAATTAGCAGTTAAGCGCTAATTAACCACAAACTAGCATACTAATTAGCTGTTTGTTATTGGTTAATAAGTGGACCCTAAACTAAAGTGTTACCTAAAATAAGTATAAAATGTCTTTTATTAGTAATAAACACAGATGACCGCTCTATGGCTACTTTTAGAAACAACATAAAAACAAATGAGGGGGGATTCACACTGTGACAAAAAGCTCAGGGGTACACAACACAAAAGAGGTTGGGAACCACTGTTAACGTAATCGACGATGTCAATTATTAAAATTTGTCAACGTTAATTTTTATAGTCGACATGTCGTATGGATGAACATTTAGTTTGTAAAATTGCAAAAAATGCATTTTTTTATGACCCAGTGTTATGTTGGGGGACCGCAATACACTGCAGGAAGTTAAGGGGGCAGTATTTCCCGTTGTCTATCATTGTCTGTCTCTCTTGACTGCATTCTGACGAAGAAGACGAAGTCAGACGGAAGCGGAGAAAAGAATAAGACCAAAACATTCGAAAGTGTGGGAAGTATTTCAAAAAAAAAAAGTAAACAAAGTCAGTCCTGTGTAGGCTGTGGAAAACAGAGCTGTCTTTTCACGGCAGTACAACGGCAACGCATGAGCACCTGAAACGAAAACACGGGTACGTTTTTGCAAGTTAAGCTAACGAGGCACATTTAGCATGTAACAGTAGTCTGAGCTGACAAATGCCGCGTGCAGTCTGTGAATTGCAGATATATCAAAGCTTTTCTCTGTTGTTCACTTGCGACAAATATGGCAATTTATTTTGTTGCGTTATTTAATGCTAATTCATAGCTGTGTGGTGTTAGGTAAACACAGACACAACAGAAATAATCGTTTGACTAGTCGACTAATCGAAAAAATAATTAGTTACAGCCCTATAAAATATATATCTATAGTATGAATGTTGTTGACAGTAAATGAAGTGTGGCTCCGATAGCTGCCACTGTAATTAGCTGCAGAGGTTGAAGCTTTGTATAATGGGCAGCTATAAATGCAAGGCTGGCGAGTGAAGCAGCTGATGGTGTCATTCACAGCCAACGGTGAAGTAGATGAGGTATTGTATCGGGTCCTGCTGCACACTGTGACCTGCATCTTAATGAGTGGCACAAATCAATACTGCTCTGGATAACAAACACAAGAACTACAGCTGTCAGGGAAAATGTTTGGACAGATTCGTCAGTGGCGATAAAAACGGACCAACGCAGGGCAGGCCACTTTAAATCCAAGTGGTGTTGGAAGCCGCTGTGTGCCTTTTTTATTTTGCATCTGCCCTGATCTACTATTACAAATTTACTCGACTCATACAGTTTGGTTTGTTCATTGTTTTCTTCACTTTGGGCACCGATGCAAAAACACTGTCATTTCTATTGGCACTTAAAGCAGCTTTTCAAAACACAGTTTCACTCAGAATTCAGTGCAGAATAATGCAACACCGCGAGCAAACAAATAACATACAATCTTTCTGCTTGAAAACAGTAGCTCTAATAAAAAATAAAAAATCAGATTTTATCATAAGTTATAAATAACTGCTTACAGGTCATAAATGCAGAGTCTAGGAGATAATACCCAGGATGTTGACAGGTTTACAAGGAAAAAAGGAACAAAACAAATCACCTTTAAAAGCACTATCAGGCGGCAGATTATGTGCCTTGGATAGCAAACCACAGTCTCGTCCCACAAATGTGTTCTCCGTCAAGTTATTGACTTCTCCCATCAATCAGGGGTGATTTCATCCTCCAATTACTATCACTTATGTGCATTACAACTTCATAGAACAGGCTGCACTGTGTGGGTGTGTGCAGTAAGTAATGAAAGCGGTTGTTAAAAATCACTGCACATGAGGGAAAACCTTTCCATACGGATTTGCATTTATACAAAAGTCCCGCGGTACATCTGAGAAGCTAGTTTTCACTCTGTTATCGAGGAACGTGTCTCTGAGTGAGATACAGAGACACAAGACGCCCACAGGGAAGGCCATAAAACAAACTTTATGCTTTATCAAAGATGAGTTCACGGTGGGTAGTGGACAATTCTGGGGTTTGACAAACGCACAGAAAAATAGCAAAGGATGGGAGCCTTCTTGGGCAAGCTGACTGTCTTTGAAAATGTAAAAGTCCATTTTGAATTAAAAGGACGGTGGCTGTGCTGAGGCATCAGAGCTGACAATTACATGAGTGTTACCAACAGCACTGCGCCTTGGCTGATAACCCTTTCTTTAAAAAAAAAAAAAAAACTCCAGCGCTCCACAAGAATAGACAAACAGCGGGTTTTATCACACACATGCACATTTAAAAAACAGTGCTGTGCTCTGACAGTAAGTCTTGTCTTTATGTAGGCTTCACCAAGTAGGGACAAATGCAACAATAATCTGAAAACGCCAACTGCATCTAAGAGATTCAGTGGAAGAATTATTCTAGTATTGTATGAATATACGTTTTTATTTTCTGAAGTTTTAAATGCTGCCAATGGCCCCAGGTTAGCCTTGAGGTTACTAGTATTGGGTATCGGTACTGATACCAAGTGCAAGTACCAGTATTTTCCCGACTATAAGTGGCTCCGGAGTATAAGTCGCACTAGCCAAAAAATGCATAATGAAGAAGAAAAAAACGTATATATGTCACACTGGACTATAAGTCGCATTTTTGGGGGGAAATTTATTTTACAAAATCCCACACCAAGAACAGACATTTCATGTTGAAAGGCAAGTTATAGTAATAATAGAATAGAGAACAACAGGCTGAATAGGTGTGCGCTATGCTAACGTAACACATTGATGGTTATTCAGCTACATGAAGCATAAACAACGAACTGAATAGGTGTCTCGTATGTTAACGTAATATATTAACAGTTATTCACATAACTATAGCATAAAGAACATAATATAACAAGTTCACCAAACTCACCATCTCACTCCTAATCACTAAATCCTTTAAATTCTTCATCCTCGGTGTCGCTTCTGAACAACTCCGCCAACTCCGGAGGTAGACGAAGCGCCGCTTCCTCCTCTGCGTGGCTGTCGTCAGACTCAGCATCAGTTCCATTTCCAATTATTCCGCTCTTTCTCAGTTGTCTTTATAGCCTAAGTTGTTAGCGGTAATGTTTACATTTTAAATTGTCAGTGGTACAGGTGCAGCAGATGCTGGTACACAAGCCTAGAGCGCCCTCTAACCAACACCTGAAATATTTTAATATATAAGTCACACCTGAGTATACGTCGCTCCCCTCGCCAGACGATGGAAAAAGTGCCACTTATAGTCCAGAAAATATGGTAATAGTGTAACTGTATAAAGTAATGCCTTTATAAGTACTCATATCAGTACTCAAATAGAAGTACTTGTACTCATATTGGTTTGAAAAAAAGTGGTAATCAGTGCATCCCTAGAGGTTACAATCATTGTCTTCACAGTGTACAATATTTGAGCTTCACTTCATGTTAAAAAGATACTCGGCTACTTTTAGGGCTGCACGATATGGAGAAAACATGCAATGGTCATTAACTTGAAAACTTGCGATAAGATTATTGTGATATTTGAAAATAGAGCCTACTTTTGGAACATAGTAAGTTAAATTCACTACATTTCACAAAAATGTAAGTTCCTGTATTTACAAGTCAAAACAGCCACAAAATCAAAACTTAACACAGACTAAACCAGGAATAAAACAAGGCTAAGCTGGGACTAAATTAATTAAATTACCACTAAAACTGGACTTTTTAAACATTTTTATTTAATCCCAGCACATTTTCTTTTAAGGCTCTGGTGGAAAATGATTCTTCAGTGTAAATCTCTGTCAGATGGAAGACCACAGCGTTATTGTGATATATTTAGATTCTTGCGATACAGGATATTGCGTTTGCTGATATTGCGATAATTATAATTTTGCGATATATTGTGCAGCCCTAGCTACTTTGAAAGCATCCAGGCAGAAACATCCTCAGTGACATCCCATAAACACCTGCAGAGCAGATTTATAAATGACATAAAATCCAGGTTTCAGACTCTGCCCACACAATCTAAACATTTCAGAAAAGTAAAGTCATGAGATTCTGAAGGAAGAAACGCAGTACATCACATCATACATCTTCCTGGCTCACAATGTTTTTTCCGTTGATTTGATTGTTGTTCCAAATGAGGGATCCCTCACACACTTGTCCTGCGGCGCAGAGTCACGTCAACGCTCCTCCTCTCGACAAAATGATTCATTTTTCTATTACAGCGATGAGCGTGTGAAATGAGCTATATAATCAATAGCACAGGTTTGTAAACAGCGGCCAGACTCCGGGGAAAATATGTTTTCTTTTTGAAGACAATATGCTGTCTGTGGCCGTGTGCTGAAGAATGTTTGTCTACAAGGGCAATTTACAGGAAATAAAGACACAGGCAGCCCAAAATGAAGGCTACATAACGCTCCAGGACAAAAAGTGGAAGTGGACAAAGATATCGAACTACAAATAGTTTCAGATTACCTGTTCTTAGATTGATGTCTTCACATTGTTAGACAAATGCAGAGTAGAGGCTGAACAGGTAACAAGCTGCTCTGCCGCCAAGGTTGGGCTGCACAATTAATCGAAATTGAATCAAAATCTTAATTGTTGTACTGCAGAGAACAAAATATCCCATCCCCAATGATCTTAGTGTGTATAAATCAGCTACAGCTGTAGTTTAGAACAGTGGTTCTAACATTTTTTGTCTTGTGTACCTAACTTGTGTTGTTTTTTTGACAAACCACGAGTACCCCCTTGATCAAAATGTTCATGAATCATCTTGTACATGTTTATTCTTCTGCATTTTTAAACTAAACTTGAAACGAAACTAAGAAAATAATAATAATAATCTGTCTGCCTTTAAAATTAAATATAAATTATATAGTTTACTAGATGTTTTATGTTCAAAAGAAATAATAATAATCTTAACCTTTACTACCAAAAAAAAAGTTTCATAACTTCCCTTTGAAATAAGCTATTAGCTAAAAAATATATAAACCTAAAAATGTTGTAAAAAAAAAAAAAAAAAAAGTGGTTTCACCTTATTTACTTTAGTCATTGAGACACTTGAGCTTTTCGTTCATACGTTTCAATAGTTCAATATGAAAAGCTTGCAGTTTTTTTCTTATCATATTGGAAATAAATAATGTAATAAGTATCCCTTGCAAAGTGCTCACGTACCCCTAGGGGCCCCTGCACCCCTGCTTGGGAAACACTGGTTTCGACCTCTACAGACCTGACCTGAAAAACTTCTGATTCCTTTTATTAGTTCAGCAGTAAATATTTCAGTTTAGTGTCAATGCTCCATCAAATGCTTAAAATATATACCGTGATCTGAACATTGATTTTACAAAATATATCACAAATCTCATCGCAAATGCAATATTTGTCAGAAAAAAAAATCACGTATTTGACAGAATCTACTAGAAAGACTAATGAAGGAAAAAGACAGAAGCAAACCAGTGGCGTACCTTGGTACTGAGGGGCCCCAGTGCAAGTTTTCAGATTTGGCTCTGAAGTTCTGATGCACATTCAGTTGCAAGTTCATGTATTAAGCTAATTTATAAACAAATGCTGATAGCTAACAGTTAAGTTGCTTAATACATGTTATTAAGAGGCAATTTTGTGAACTATTTATAATTAGTATTTTGTGTTTTTATCTTTAAAAAATATGGTTTTAAAGACACAATCATTCATTTTGTTATGCGATCACAAATTTAGCAGAATTTAAAATTTAATTTATGCTGAAAACCCCTGTTCTGAGTTAATGTACTGTTTCTGTTTATTACAAATATTTTTTATTTAATTAGTTAGTTAGTTAGTCTTTATTTGTTTCGAGCAACTGAAGACAAATATACAGTACATACAGAATCATAATTACATTGAAAACTGTTTCTTTTAAGGCTCGAAAAGGAGTGGGAGGAAGAAAACTGTATTTAATCCCACCCCTATATTACATAGAACAAATCAAAACAACTTATTTTTAGCTTCCTGCTCGTACAAGAATAATAACAAAACATGTTTACATTTCCAGAAATATAAATAACAAAAAATAGTAAGGCATTTCAGGCAAGTCAATTTTAAATAATAGATAGCTGCATAGATTGCAGGACACAAGTACTAACAGTGATAAGACACAAATGTTAGAAAAGGTAAGGAAACATAAACCAGCAATGGTAAGGACACAAATGTTAGCGATGGTAAGAACACAAACATATAGCAATGGTGAAGATGCAAATCCCAGCAATGGTAAGGAAACAACGAAACTGAAACCAACACAAGGAAATGAAGAAATGATTGCATTAGGCCCGTTTCACTCTATAATCTGACCAGACCATTTGTTTATATAAACTTAGAAATGCATGATGTTTTAATTCCATACTGACCACAGAAGGACAGGGGCCCCAAACCCCCTGGGCCCCCTGCGCAGTTGCCTGATGTTACACTGGAGGAAACTTATCCAAGTTTAAAATATAAACTGTGAACTGAACACTGATTTTACAAAATATATCGCAAATCTCATCGCAACCACAATATCTGTCAGAAAAATCACACATAGTATCCCCAGATGTAAAACAACATTTGCTCAATCATCATTCTCATACAAAGCTACAATACGATGGAACACAATACCTCATGAAATTGTGTCCTCAACAAACCTTTACTCATTTTCAAAGGAATTAAAGACTTGGCTACTACAAAATCAGGTCTGTAACCACTAAAAACTAAAGGTCAGCTACCTCTTCCCTGTTGTATGTGAAAGAATGCACTTTAACTGTGAGACTGTGAATGAATGCACGTTAACATTGACATTAACAATGTAATTGTATATTTTAGTTTATGTATGTTTTATTTTCTGTGTAAACCAAGGACTACAGATGGAAATTAGCTTGAAAGCTATAATCTGATACAAGCATATTTGCCCTGTGCATAATGTAATTTATATATCGTCCTAATAAATAAATTAAAAAAATTAGATATTTATTCAAAATCGTTGAGGAACTACACATTTGTTATGCACACATTGCCTTACCCTGACGTTCTCACCTACAGAGGGAGACGTGAACATGGAGTGACAGACCATTGGATTTCAGAAACTCTCTCAAGGTTATGTGGTGAAAATGAGCACCTGTCACTGTGGTGCACTGAACGTTAGAGACAGAATGAGGCAATAACGGCGAGTGTGGACTCACGTAGAGCTGCGCGCGACGCTTCTCGTCCTCGGTGGAGATCCTCTCTCTGATGATGGCCTGCTGGAGGTTGTCCTGGGCCGCGGCTCGCTGCGCCGCCAGGATCCGGGACACTTCGTCCTTCACCTGGGACTGGGCCGCAGCCTGAGCGTGCGCTGAAGCTCGGGCCTTCTCTGACTCCAGCCTGGACAGAAACACATTCAACCATCAAGTTTAATCTATAAAAACATGCTCAGATTATTTATTCATTCATTTTCTTCTACACTGTAAAAATACTGCAAAAACTCAAAGCAACAGAATCAAGATTTTTAAGTTAACTCAAAATCTCATATTACTTTTTTTCACCTAATTTGATGTCCATGTGTCTAAAACTTTCAAGTTTAAGTTTTACTATCATTATTTTTTTTAACTCATCTTACAGCCGACTTACTATCCATTGTTCAGTAAAAGTATTAGTATTGAAAAAAATAAAAATATAATATACAGGGCTTGACGTTAGCCAAAATGGCCAATGACAAAAAAAAGTTAACAGTTACTGTTCTTTAAAAGGTTTCTAGCCATTTCTAGTTTTTCACAAGCTATGGTTTAGATGTTAAAATTCTGATTCATGTGTAGTATAGAAAACAATCAGTTGTTTTTATATTTCTTTTGAAAATTACCACTGTAAAGTTACTCTTTAAAACAGTAATTTCTCATCAAAAATACATTTTCTTTACATGTTTTTAAGAGTCTCTAACAACCTTCATTTTGTCTCTCCACTCATGATTTTTAATAAGTTTCAAATTATGGGGATTTAAAAGCATAGCAGCAGAAAGTTAGGTCTCAAGTAGGTCAAATTAAAAAAAAGTTTTAAAAATCCAACCAGACAAAATGGCTAGTGACACTAAATATGTTACTATCCGCATTTGGCTGGTTGGATGTGTTAATATACTAAATTTAACAAAAGAATAATACTTTTTCAGAACAATGGATAGTGAGTTAAAACCCACTCTGCCATCCTGCAGCTTATAGAGATGATTCATGTCTTCAACACATTTTTTTAAAGATTTTATTTTGGCATTTTAACCTTTATTTGACAGAAATACTAGAAAGTCTAATGAAGGAAAAAGACAGAAGCAACCCAGTGACGTAACTTGGTACTGAGGGGCCCCAGTGCAAGATCATGTATTAAGCTAATTTATAAACAAATACTGATAGCTGTTTTTAGGGAGTCTGGTGTAAAAAAAAAAACAAAAAAAACAGTTGCTTAAAAATTGTAATTAAGAGGCAATTTTGTGTACTATTTATAATTAGTATTTTGTGTTTTTATCTTAAAAAATATTTGTTTTAAAGACAATCATTCATTTTAAGATCACAAATTTAGCAGAATTTAAAATTAAATTTATCCTGAAAACCTCTGTTCTGCAATCAAGTTATGCAATGTTCCTGTTTATTACAAATATTTCAAATCCATACAGACCACAGAAGGACAAGGGCCCACTCTAATGGGCCCCAGTGCATTTGCTGATGTTACGCCCCTGGAGCAAACTTATTGAAGCCGAGAATCGAACCTGAGCTGCTCCAGTGACCTTTAACAACATGCATGTCTTCATTTTAGTCATAAATACACTATATTGCCAAAAGTATTCGCTCACCCACCCAAATACCTTTAGTTCAGGTGTTCTGATCACTTCTATGGACACAGGTGAATAAAATCAAGCTCCTACGCTGCAGCTTTGTGGAAAACTTTGTGGGAACAAGTTTGGGGACGGCCCCTTCCTGCACAAAGCACGGTCCATAAAGACCTGGATGAGTGAGAACTGGACCTGGACTGCACAGAGTCCTGACCTCAACCTGACAGAACACCTTTGGGATGAATTAGAGCCAAGACTGGAGCCAGGATTTCTCTACAACAGTGGTTCTCAACAGATCTGGCTTCGGGACCCACCATCACTCAAACCGCCACCCAAATAAAAAAGATAAAGGAAATTTAAGAGATATTTCAGGAAATTTAAAAGATATTGAGGAAAATTAAACAGTACTCACTTCAACCTTAGGTATAAAAGTAACATTAAACTGGATTTTTTGCTCAGGTTGAATTTCTTTTATATTATTCTATTCTGTATGTCCCACACTGCCATCTACTGCTCGGGAGTGTAAACTGATGATTTATTTTAAAAAATTAAACTTTCTTTTTTTGCCATGGCTAAGGCTCGCGACCCACTGAAAACCCGACCCACCAGTTGAGAACCACTGCTCTACAACATCAGTGTCTGACCTCACAAATGTTCTTCTGGAAGAATGCTCAAAAATTCCCATAAACCCAGAAGAGTTGAAGCTGCAAAGGGCATTTTAAACACTATGGATTAAGAATGGGCTGTCATTTAAGTCCATGTGTGTGTAAAAGCAGGTCAGCAGATAGTTCTGGAAACATCATGTATAACAAAAAAAATTGTCTCTAACTTCACCACCGTCAGCTCCTAACCGTTTCACATCTCACACGCTGAATAATGTATAGTTAAGATTTATGTCACTACCCCTTCATAACGTCCAGGCAGAATTAATTTATAATGAAAAAGTGATATAGACGGTGAAAATACGCTCCCTGCAGAAACGAGACCACCATTTGAACCCTGTCACTGGATCCTCTCAGTCGCCTAGCAACGCACTCCCTTCCCTGGCGACAGTGCGCTTGATTGGAGGCGAACGTCCCTGAAACTCTTCCTCCGCCAAAGAGCAAAGAGAGAGGTAAAATAAACACAACAACAGACGGTGTGAGAGTGTGCGCGAGTGAATGATGACAGGGTGAACGACAACAACTCGGGACCTTAATAAACCTGAGCGTTACGATAACATCCAAAGAGAGGCCGGAGCGACGACGAGCGGGCTGCCTCTGAGTGACGGCGAGCGTTTGTGTGATGAATTGCGGAGATAAGAAAGAGG
Organism: Bostrychus sinensis; assembly: GCA_020698575.1. Taxonomy (NCBI): domain Eukaryota; kingdom Metazoa; phylum Chordata; class Actinopteri; order Gobiiformes; family Eleotridae; genus Bostrychus; species Bostrychus sinensis. The sequence goes on from CM036239.1 coordinate 4,111,340, forward strand.
TTCAGAGCTTAAACAGTTTGTGATCTCAGGTTTTAGAGCTTACTTAATCACTCCAGTTGGATAACGCGGGAACAGCTGCGAAAAGCTGACACGATGATGCTATTACTTGATGACGTACCTGAGCACCGTTAGACAGAATGTTTAGCTACATTTCCGAGGTGTGAACAAGTTTAACATCCACAATAGGCTGAGCTAAATCCATGAGTCATTCTCTGCTCTGCTGCTTTGTGAACATAGGAGCATTATCCTGCTAGCCTGGCGAGCTGCTGCTTGCTGGTTCCTCTCTCGGAGCGAAGTGTTTCTCCGATTTGTCTCTGTCCTATCACAGTCGTTTATCTGCAGCGCGTCTTACAAAAGCAAAAGAGCTAACCAAGGTAGCACTGACTACTGAGCTAATTTAATAACTTCTCTGAGCTGATTAACGGCATTTAGTGCTTTCCTTCGTCACCTGTTGGTATGGAAGCGTATTGCGTTCACCTGAAAAAAAAAAGTTTCTGTTTTAATGAGCTAAGTTAGTTCTGTTTTTATGAGAAAAGTTCTGTTTTTATGAGTATAACTTGGGTTTTTATGACAAAAGTAAATTCATGTCTATCACAACCAGTAAACGTTTAGCTCGTATTGAAGAGTTGCTCGCTAAAGAAAGGGCGTAAATGTCCCAACTACTTGGTTTAATACGGTTTTATTTTACTCTAGGCTTGAGACACTGGAGATTGTGCTTTCGTTAAGTAATATTGACGTATAATCATTAGTTTGTCGACTCTGCGCAGACATCTCAGGTCTTTGCCATTGACTTTGAATTCCTCTCCCCCCAAAAGTGGAACAAGATAATAAGGACCATTATCCACATAAAAACATACAATTATTTTATTCGTAAAAACAGGATTTTTTCTCTCATAAAAACAGAACTAACTTTGCTCATTAAAACAGAAACTTTTTTTTTCAGGTGAACGCAATCCGCTTCCATATGTTGGTTCTGCTGAAGTCCTTAAAATACCAGCAGAGATAAAAAAAAAATACTGTGAATAAGCTATAAATCTTGAAATAAAACAACAGCTCCTTAACATTATTCCTAATAGATTCTAGTTCTGATAGATAAAGGATGTATCGACCAATCAGAGCGCTCCTGTCCTATGAAAGCGTGTGATTGGTTAAACTGCTCCTTCCCTCATTCTAAAACAAAAACCCTTATAACACAGCCCACGGGTGACCTCAAAGTCTCATTTTTTCCCTCAGATGACTTCTGTTATGCTGCACTAATAACTAAATAATTATCTTCACCAAAATACAAGGAAAAAGAAATCAGGTAGTGCAGCTTTAAGACACTGTAATCTTATAAATGCCATTACGCTCTTCATTCATTCATTCATCTTTTTGGATTAGCGAGTGGTGGGTTATTCACAGGGCTGACCCACTTTTACATTCATTCAACAGGAATCAGTGTAGGGCTGCACAATATATCGTAAAATTATCGTTATCGCAATATCAGCAAACGCAATATCCGTATCGCAAAAATCTAAATATATGGCAATAACGCTGTGGTCTTCCATCTGACAGAGATTTACACTGAAGAATCATTTTCCACCAGAGCCTTAAAAGAACATGTGTTGTGACTAAATAAAAATGTTTAAAAAGTCCAGTTTTAGTGGTAATTTAATTAATTTAGTCACAGTTTAGCCTTGTTTTATTCTTATTTTAGTCTGTTAAGTTTGGATTTTGTGGCTGTTTTGACTTGTAAATACAGGAACTTACATTTTTGTGAAATGTAGTGAATTTAACTTACTATGTTCCAAAAGTAGGCTCCATTTTCAAATATCACAATATTATTATTGCAATTTTCAACATAGTTATGGAATATCCTATGTTTTCTCCATATCATGCAGCCCTAATTTAGTGACCGATACAGTACAAAAAGCACGAGCACCTGGAGAGTAACACAGGGATATTGCAATAGGCTGGCCTTAGAATTGAACCCACAACCTACCTGCAAAAAGGCAGGAGCACCAACTACTCTGCTACACCATTACATTACACTGCATCTGTTAATGTTAGGACTTTTCCACTGTTTTTTATGGTTTGTCTCCGGGGAATATTCAACAGTGTGAAGGAGACGGACAGGCGTATGTTCTCACCTGGCAGGAGACAGGTCGGTCTAATAAATGTACTGTATATGTTCAGACTTTACGCCAGCATTTAGCCCGCAGCGCCACTAAATGTCAGAGAGCGAGAAGAGATGGGCTGAGAGAAAAGAAAGTCAGAAAGAGAAGCGGAGGAACGGCGACGGGACACGTTTGGCCCCAAGGAGGCGAAGCAAAGCGGGAGCGAGCGGGGCCGGGAGGAGGAGGAGGAGAGACCAGCCATGTCCGGTCTCACAGTCCACTGGGCTGCACACGTCAGCACGCGCCATCCATCATCAGCCTGCTCCTCTTCACATACAGGGAGCCTCCTAATGGCCTTTTACATTCACCATTTCCCCACAGTCCACGGCTGCCTGCCCTCCCTGCTAATGCACCTAAGCCACCTTTCACTGAACTCTGCCTGCTGCTATTGTTCCTGCTGTGACAGGGGAGCCGCAGTGATCGAAGGGCTGCTAAAGTATGCACCGGGGGGGGGGGCAAGAGTATACCGAACCTTATCTATTATTAAACTACTACCATACAAGTACGATGAGCAGAAAGAAACTAGTAAGAGAGATATACTGGATTATAAATTACATAGGGCTGCACGAGATGGAGAAAACATACGATATTCGATAGTTATGTTGAAAATTGCAATAACAATATTATTGCGATATTTGAAAATAGGGCTGCACAATATATCGCAAAATTATCGTTATCGCAATATCAGCAAATGCAATATCCGTATTGCATTTGCTGTATGTATCACAATAACACTAAATGTGGTGAATTTAACTTACTATGTTGGAAAAGTAGGCTCTATTTGATGTACTGTTATCTATTAATAATAATAATAATAATATTATTATTATTGTACTCTATTATTATTGACTAATAATAATTATACGCAGTAGATTAAACTGCTCTGATCACAGTAATGAATAAAAGGGACTGGATTATTGCAGCTGTTTGCCTCAGAGGAGGATTATATTTTTATCTGCACGAGGCTACAAGCTAAGGTAAGCTAACTGCTAACATTAGCACAAGGCTAAGGCTAAGGTAAGCTATCTGCAGCACATTACCGTCACAGATGTGGGAAACATAATGAAGTAGCTGTAGAACAGAAAGTTCCTTATATTTTTTTGTTAAACTCGAGCTGTTTGACAAATTGTGAACAGGACACTGCCAATCAGAGCTGAGCACGATGGCCTGACGTAGATTCGACATCTTCAATCAGCCACAACTATGTCCAACTGTGTCCCACTACGTCCGATGGTGCAGAACCCACCAAACAGACTCACGTTGGCTAATGATCATCCCGATTCTATGAATAATATTTTATGAAAAAAAGTAAAGAAATAGTGTTGATGGTGACCAAACATATAAAAATGAGAGGAGTCCAGGAAAATAGACAGCCTAGCAAGAAAAAAAACTCTTTCAACCGACTTCCCACAAGTGCTAACCCAAGCAAAGACCGCTATCACTCGCTGGATGCTATCTGTCTGCTTCACCTCTATTGCTTTCCAGTCATTATTGCCCTGTCCCTGGGATATTGGACGCATTTTTCATTCAACTGTAGAAGATTGGCAGCGCGCAGGAGAGGGAGACTGTGAGCAGATGGCTGACTCAGACAGAGAAGGAAAAGTATATAATGTCTTCAGAGGATAAGGGGGATATTTGGACTGGTACTGGATAGAAAGTGAGGATAATCTTGGCCTAGTAACCTGTGTTTTGATGGCTCAGTGGACTGAGTCTAGGAGACAGAAAGATGGAGAGACAGAAGCATTCAGGTGCCATTAATTTGAAAAGGAAGCAGAGCACAAGAGGGTCAGGCAGCGTTTAGCCTTTCCAGAAAAGAAACTTACAATTTTCAGAACACGACCTTGATCAGAGCTACAAAGGAACACTCAAGTTTCTTTAGAAGTGGACAGTAAGCCAAGATTAAATCAGGGTACAAAAGCAGGAAAATAAAAAGAAATACTAAAAGAAATATGAAATGTCACAAAAGAAAAATGTTTTTATTAGCACAAAAGAATTACATTAACTTAGTGCCAGAAAGAAATTAAATAGAGTGTTCAGGGGTTTTGTTATCTTCTTTTTACAATCAACTTTTCCACAACATCTCATGCTTGTTCACACTCTTTTTCTTCACTTGTAAGCAGTTTTTGGCCACGAGTGCTACTACTGGTGTATAATTTGCTCAACTAGTAAGGACAGAAATGATTCCTAGTACTAGTAAACACCAAATTGCTCAGTGGTACAACTACTGGTCACTTTTTGGCCTTACTTGTGCCTCGAATGGGTCGCAGAATCTACAAGCTCTGAGTAAGACAAAGTTGGTCTCCAAGTACAACTATTGAGTTCCAAACTCTAAAGAAAACAGGCCCTTTTCATGATGACGTCAGACAACTTCCGTTTTGAGATGATGGGATGTATCTTCATTCCCAGTGCTGCTGCTCACCAGTATGGGATTTACTCGGAGTCTTAAAAATTTCCCAAATATAAGGCTACATGATGTACAGAGATTTGCTGATGAAAATTCACTGACAAAACGGTCAAAACTCAAAAAAGGATATACATTTTTCATTGAAGGTTACTTATTTGATTATGGAGGTAAGTGTTTTGTCTTGTAGCTAAAGCTAGTAGTTGTTAATGCTTAGCTTTACTAAATGAAAATATACTGTAGTACTATCCAGTGGTATTTCCTGATGAGCCGATTGTCAAATATTCAGATAAACTCAGATCATGACATGATCTAACACTGTTTTATAGCGCAGCTCTATCACTTAGCCATGTTGCTAACGCTATCTAGCTACATAACAAAGCACTCACTTCATAATCCAAGTATAAATTAAATTAAATTACATCTTTTGGTTCAATTTTTCAGTTCTGTCCTTTTACCACTGAAAAGATCTCACTGACAGCTTTTGTTTGATATAGTAATACTCAAATTCGCCCAAATTCTCCTAAATTTATTAAAACAGTATTTCTTTTTACAAGTACAACTTAAAATAATATCATTTATAATACCTAATAATAATGATAATACTATTAATGCAGGTATTTTTATGTAGCGCTTTTCAAGACACTCAAAGTCACTTTACAATTTGGTGCATTATTCAATCACTCCTCAGACACTCAGTGCTACAAATAAAATTATCCTCAGTTTATTTTCACATCCTGGCCATCGCTTTCCTCAGTCTTTCACCTTTAATGCTTCCTGATGTCTGGCTGTCATCCGCACTAGTGATGGGGAATTCGGCTCATTTTAGTGAAGCTGGATCATTTAGATTAGCTTCAACAAAAAGAGCCGGCTCTTTTGGCTCCCAGATGGCTCTACATTTTACCTCCTATACCTTTTATATTTTAGCCAAATTCAACAAAGTTTTGACAAATGAGTTGTACTGTGCACTCATGTAACTCAAATACATGAACTGTGATGAAGAACTCAAAAGTTCTGATGCTTTAAAACCACTAAATGAACTGATTTGCTTATAGAACCACTCTAGTAACACAAAAAACACCTATAATTAAGCATAACAATAAAAAAGACAGCTTTTTTTATTTAAACACACACCTACCCCTAACAAAAAGCAAGGCGTTATTTAGAAGTAAAAATGTAAAAACAACAGCAACAGCTAACCCAAAAAACTTTATCATATCTGTATTTTCCGGACTATAAGTCGCACTTTTCTCCATCGTCTGGCTAGGGGTAGCGACGTATACTCAGGTGTGACTTATATATTAAAATATTTCAGGTGTTGGTTAGAGGGCGCTCTAGGCTTGTGTACCAGCATCTGCTGCACCTGTACCACTGACAATTTAAAATGTAAACATTAGCGCTAACAACTTAGGCTATAAAGACAACTGAGAAAGAGCGGAATAATTGGAAATGGAACTGATGCTGAGTCTGACGACAGCCACGCAGAGGAGGAAGCGGCGCTTCGTCTACCTCCGGAGTTGGCGGAGTTGTTCAGAAGCGACACCGAGGATGAAGAATTTAAAGGATTTAGCGATTAGGAGTGAGATGGTGAGTTTGGTGAACTTGTTATATTATGTTCTTTATGCTATAGTTATGTGAATAACTGTTAATATATTACGTTAACATACGAGACACCTATTCAGTTCGTTGTTTATGCTTCATGTAGCTGAATAACCATCAATGTGTTACGTTAGCATAGCGCACACCTATTCAGCTGTTGTTCTCTATTCTATTATTACTATAACTTGCCTTTCAACATGAAATGTCTGCTCTTGGTGTCAGATTTTGTAAAATAAATTTCCCCCAAAAATGCGACTTATACATGTTTTTTATTTCTTCATTATGCATTTTTTGGCTAGTGTGACTTATAGTCCGGAAAATACGGTAAATATAGAACCAAAAAAAAAACTGAATTATATTGCAGTGTGCACTGTGCAAAACAGCAGCATTAAACAGCTTCAGGTGTCTCTCTCTGAACTAACCACCATCAACTATCTAACTGTAAATTTTAACTTTTTTTTTTTCCTTTTAGGGCAGATTGAGGAAGACCAAATGCCTCAGCTCAGAGCTGATCCGGTTTCTTCTCTAATATTATCTGCCTGGTTTTTGAAAAAAAAAAAAAAGGCTCATGGATGGGAGCCGGCTCTTTGTAGCGGCTCATTCGTGACCGACCCATCACTAATCCGCACGAGTATTACCTCCACACACTCTGCCTTTTCTGTACTGGAGCATTCCTGCACAACAGCACTGGCTCCTCCAAAGCGCTGGGAAACAAAGGCATTTAAAGCCACAATGCAATATTGATGTTGGAAATTATGTCGCTGAATGCTGACTATGCATATTTTATAGAACTACACACTGGCCCTGACACAGCAACACACATGCGCCACAAAACTATTAACATTTAAAATAAAGTGCATGGATAAGAAAGAATACTTAGCAACGGTGCACAAACTTTTTTCCCAGTAATCTTGTTAATGACATTTCTATGACTTTTCTAAAACCTGTCATCAAATCTGTAAAAGTCAAAGATCACATAATTGTAACAAGTTAGAAACATGATTATAGGATTTCAAGTCTGTTTGTGTATGACTCTGTGTCAGCGCTGGCCAAATATCGCAATAATATTATCGCAATTTTCAACACAGTTATCGAATATCACATGTTTTCTCCACATTGTGCAGCCCTATTTGAAAATAGAGCCTACTTTTCTAACATAGTAAGTTAAATTCACTACATTTCACAAAAATGTAAGTTCCTGTATTTACAAGTCAAAACAGCCACAAAATCAAAACTTAACACAGACTAAACCAGGAATAAAACAAGGCTATGCTGTAATTAAATTAATTAAATTACCACTAAAACTGGACTTTTTAAACATTTTTATTTAGTCACAACACATGTTCTTTTAAGGCTCTGGTGGAAAATGATTCTTCAGTGTAAATCTCTGTCAGATGGAAGACCACAGCGTTATTGCGATATATTTAGATTCTTGCGATACGGATATTGTGTTTCCTGATATTGCGATAACAATCATTTTGCGATATATTGTGCAGCCCTAAAACTTACGTTTGTAGATCTCTAAATCAAGTAAATCAAAACCAAACTGCTGTATTAGTATTTTTTTTTCTTTTAAGGAGAATTTTATTTACATATGTTTATATTCAACTCAGTATTGCTATGTTCAAAAAGTAGGCTCTATTTTCAAATATCACAATAATATCGTTATCGCAATTTTCAACATAGTCATCGAATATTGCATGTTTTCTTCATATCGTGCAGCCCTAGTGTTTTTATTAGCCAGAATTTGATTAGTGGAGTTTTTATGTAAGTTTTGTAGTATACAAAAAGAATACAGACAGGGATTTATGTATAATAAATGGTGTAAAGTTGAATTCAGGTTTAACTTCTGAAGGTTTAAAGAAGCAGTGGGAGTAGTTGTATCACAGCCAAAATAAAAATCTGCCTACATTTGTATGGTTGGCGAGTTTTAATGTTTAATGAAAAATTGTTAATGTTAATGAACAAAATGAAAAAAAAGTTAAGTTAAACATTAAACAACTAACTGAGATATTTGGGGGGTAAAAACTTGGAAAATGTATTTACAATTTTTATGAATTTAAGCTTTTCCATGTCCTATGATATTAATTTATGAGCGTCTCCCACACTGGTGAGGCTTCTGTCAGACGAGGATATTTATTTCCATGTAAGTTTCCTCATTTATTTGCACCTGAATAATTTCACTGGGATTTATGTGCAGATGTTTTCGTTAGGTGTGGAAAATGCTATCAGTGCATTATTAATATAGAATATTTTGTTTTTGTTATGGGAATTTCAGTAGAGATCAATAATGGGCCACGGACAAAAAGATTAATTTGATTTGGATCCAGATAATTGTTTAGATTCAGGAGTGCTTTAAAGCAGAATTCAGTAACTTTTTTTTACCTTAAACTGTTCCGGAGTCCGTGTGATGGTTAAATGAGCTGTTGTGGGGTAAATGAAGCGCCTTACTTTGAACTACAGAGGGCGCTCTATAGAGGAAAATGAGACAAAACAGCAAATAAACGAGCAGAGTTACTCAGTTGTGCTTTAAGTGGTTCTGTAGCATTTTGTAGCCTGGCCTGGCCCACTGAATCTTTTTCTCTAATCTATAAAAAGAAGTTAGTCTGGGACCTTAAGTTTTCCTTTCTATGGGCTGGAACATTCACCGGCAGAGCAACCAATCAGGGAAACAAAGGACAGGGATGTAAGCAGCGCGGCATAACCAAAAACAAACATGCCGATTATGAAAAAATGTTGCCAGGTCTTGCCATAAAACACCAGAATGCTCTGTATAATTAGCAACTCTGTACTTCTTTCTGAAGAGGGACTGCAGCAAAAGCCAGTTGTACAAAAAGACGTGGAAAAAGTCAGTTTGTTTAAATGTGGTCGTTCCGTCAATGGCACTTTATTTTTGTTAAAAACTGGCAACACAAACAAGATGAAAGAAAAAAAAATCCCACAGAGGATTTAACAGCAATGCAGACTTCAGCAGAATCAACAGGTGACAAAAGAAAGCGCCAAATGCCGTTAATCAGGTGAGAGAACTTATTAAATTTGCTCTGTATAAACTGGTGCCATCTTGGTTATTTCTGATAGGACGTTATCTTCTGCTTCTGTGAGACGCACTGCAGATAAACGGCTGCGATTGGAAACTGGCTCTCTTTTGAAAAAGGAGGAGCTGTGCTGGCCAGCCTCACCATTTTGAGATATGGACCAAAGATACTAATTTCAAACAAATGAGTAGTTTTGGTAGATTTTTTCCCCATTGTAAGAAAAGATTTAGCCCTTAACTAGAAGAGACTGAGTCCAGGTCTGGGCACAGTATATTAACCATTACAAGGACCAGTGCGCCCTCCAAGAGCTTTTAGTTTAGAGTTTTCCTTCTTTTTTTTGCAGTTCTGAGTATTTTTGGTACAAAAAATTGCAGCTTTTCTTTGTTCATAGCCTTTGTAAAAAATGTAAGACTTTTGCACAGTGCTGTACTTCTCTCCATAGTTTACAAAGAAACTCGACAAAGTCATGACTGTTATAGGTCAGCAGCAGCTTACGCCACAGTAAAATGCATTAGCTTTCCTTTCTAGACACTACATTTCCAAGGCATTACTTTAGTACTGGTAATGGTTTCGCAGGTGTGTTCACTTTTATAGCCATGTGAGTGATTTTATGAGAGGAAAAAGCAATTCGAGAAGAGTGCTCGCTTCAAAATTACTGTATATCTACTCATGCAACTGAATATAAATAGCCTAACATTTTTTTTTTTAATGGAAAATACAAAATTGCATGGCTCTAAAATGTTTTCAACACTAAAGCTCAGTGTTGGAACGTTAATGGATGCATTTGTGATATTTTTCAAGTGCATTTGTAATTGATGGACTTATGTACATCTTCACACTTTTACCATGTTATAACTAAGTTTATACAGTAAATAGCTTAATTGCAAACAATGATGCTAAGAGTGGTTGTATCATTCATTAACTCATTCATCTAAGTTAAAGAAGTAATTTCCAGGAGCAAAGTGTGAGCAGTATATACAGCTTTTATGCATTTTTATTTTGTATTGGCTTTGTTAAACGATAAGACTGTGAAACTGTTCTGACGTTTCTCTGTTTAATAATGGGGTTACTTACTAAACTCATTCGTCAGACACAATTAAAGACATGCAAAAGTTGCTCCACTTCAAGCTGAAATAATGGGCAGAGTTCTCCGAGAAACGTAAACATTTAAGTGTGGCATGGGTTTTATAAAGTAGGCTATAAAAATTTAAAACTGAAATTCACTGGAATAAGTAGAGTTAGGCGGTGATGAAGGTACAAATGGTGACACAGGGTGAAGCCGGTGGAGGAAGGGCAGACAGAAGAGTCTCTCCTTGTGCTTTTCTCAGTCTTGTTCTGCTCCAGTGGCTCACAGTGAAGTGGCAGAATCAAATCTGCTCCCTACAGCCGCTCCTTGGTACAAATGAGTTTAGGCTGCACACAAATTAACTCCTCACAGAGCCTTACTTCACTTCTGCCAGAACAAAACATGCAAAGCCTGATCTTTGGAGTTCATTTATGAGACCTGAGCTGAACTGAAAAACCTCAGCTTAGACACAACTACTCCAATTTCTGTAGTTTGTGCGGCTTAAACAACGACCAGTGTGAACTAGCGGTTTGCAGATTTCCATTCATTTTCTGTGCCAGCAACTATGGGCCTTAGACAATGGCCAGTGAGTCCCTGGGCTGACACTAAAAACACACTGACAGCCATTCACACTCACATTTAAAAAGCACTAACCACTCTGCATCTCCTAAAACAATCATGTATTTTATGTACATTATCATACAATGGCTCCTCAACATTAGGAGGTTTTATTTACTGTGCTGCTGGACTGACCACAGGAGGAATTGCTGGCACTGAAAAAGACTTTGGTTTGGTTATCTTAAGTGAGTGAGAGATCTGTAAAAGTGACCTGGAGGTTTGATATTTCCTTCATTTCCTTGTGTTCAAGCTGTGCAGCCGTTTCCCTGCAGGGTCCTATCACCGCGAGGCACTGTGCACTCTTGTTAGCCAAGCTCTAACACACACACGCAGACTTTTACCTCCAGCTCCAATCTGCAGCAAACTGCCACAGAGTTTCTCACAACACTCTTTCAACACATTCAAGGCAGAGCACCATCACCAAAAAAGCAAAAGTTCCCTGCAGTTACCAACAAAGTTTAATTGACAGATGAGAAAAAGTTGTGCTGTTTTCGTCAATAAGACAAAGCGCTTTTGCATGCGTTTCTGAAAACTCATAATGTAAGGTGACACTATAATAGCTGAATTCCATATTCATATTTCCAGAAGGCAATAGGCAGTATCATAGAATTTAAGTTCCCAAGCTGTCATGTTCTATTGTATTAGTACAGTTATAATTAAAAGATGTCTAAATAACTATAAAGCTAATGTTATTAAGTAAAAGTTGCACTGAGAATTTCATGTGATATTATCATGGCCATGCAGCCCAGGAGTCGTCGTGTTAGAAAACAATGTCTTTAATCTAGATGTTTTACAGTAATTTCATGTATTTAGAGATGCTAAATGATGCTAAAAAACAGTTATAGACTGACGCTGGTTAGCACAGCATGCTAGCAGTACATGCTAGTGATCTGTTATAATTAATGTAGGAAGCCTAGCCTAGAAATCTAGATGCACCCTAGCGGCAGAAAATATGTTTTGCCTTGCGGGTTGGTGTAGTAACACAGCATAGGGGCTAATCTTGGCTCCGCCCAGGGCTTCGTCGGACCAATCACAACTGCTCTATCTGTGTAGTGGGTGTGTAGCGAGTGGAGTAGGCGGGGCTTAGCACTGATGACGACAGCGCTGGGCGACGGTGCAGAGCAGAACAACTACGATGGCTGTGGCGAACGAACAGCGCTCGTTTGAATCGGCCTTGACATCAGTTTTGGAAAAGTTAGATTTGGGTTTTTCTTTGAAAGTGGAGCAGAGAGAAGCTCTCAGATCATTCGTCTTAAAGAAGGATGGATTTGCAGTTTTGCTGAGCGGCTATGGCAAAAGTCTAATATAGCAGCTGGCTCCGCTGGTAGCTAAAAAAGCTCCCCTTGTCCTTTGCTCTGATTGGTCAGAGCGCTGATCTGTTACGTACAAAGCAGTCTGAATGACATCTGTTGATTCCATCGCTAGGCTCGAGCTCTGTCTATGAACCATCCCCAGACTATACATTTAATGTTATAGTCCGGCTTGTCAGGCTATAGGAAGCCTCGGACCTCCAGCTGAAATTTCAAATCTAATACTTTAGTTTAACCTTTAACTTAATAGATATCCCTCCAGACATGGAAAAGGCACCTTTGAATAGTTTGGCACAATGCAGCAAGACAACTTCTTAATGGACGATGCAAAACAGAGCTTGCAGATTAGAAATAAAGTCATTTCCTTTCAGCTACTCAAGAACCAATTGAACTCATATACATGCTGCTTTCCAGGACATAATTGACCTAAACTGTGTAAACTGCTAAAACCATGTTTATTAATGACTTGAAGTGCTTTGTTTACTACTATTGCAGCATTACATGTGGCATTTCATTATGGAGTTTAAGTAAAATAGTGTGATGAACATGCATTGCATATTATTTGAAGTGGAGTACAGTATTTTCCGCACTATAAGGCGCACCTAAAAGCCTTTAATTTTCTCAAAAACCGACAGTGCGCCTTATAATAAGATGCGCCTTATATATGGATCAATGTTGATTAATTATGGCTACCGTATTCAGGGGGCGTCGTCGAAGTGACAGGTTTTAAAAGCAAAGCTGGCTCTACATTCTGCTCAACCAGACTTATCCCAAATCATACGTGAGTCCTAAAACTTAAGCAGTTGTCCTTTTGTTGTCCTAGTTGTCCCGAAAATGATATAAGCGTGGAGTCTGAAGCAGTTGTTGTCTGATAAAACATAAGAAGTACCGTTGCTAATTGTGTTAGCTCCTGTATGTAATGGCGAATCTCCGCAGGTTATGCGCAGATGATCAACCTGTCTTTAAAATGATTTCAGCGACTGAATAGAGGAGAATCTAAGCTTTAAAATGAGGTATAACATGTCCATATTCAGCAAATATTAGCCATGGTTAGCTGTGTTCAAACCACTCTGTTGTAAAAATAACTTAGCATCGCAGAGCGGGGATAGACGGCAAAAAGACGACACGGTATGGGATGAATGAGATACAGCAGTGTGACTGTATAAACTATAAAGTTACCCCTATATAAGGGGGGGTTGAGTATCGGTACGTACTCAAAAGGAAGTACTCGTACTCGTACTGGTTTGAAAAAAAGTGGTATTGGTGCATCCCTAGTTTTCAACGAGGGAGTTGTAAGAACGCTGGTTTGTATTCTATTAATAAAGTTTGACTGACTGACTTATCTGACTGTTTTATTGACATTCCCTTTAGCGCAGCGCCATCTAGTGGATGCGCCTTATAATGCGGTGCGCCTTATAGTGAGGAAAATACGGTAATATTAGTGTCATGGCACTAATCTATACTCTGATCTGTGGACAATTCCCGCCAAACTGAGTACATACGCCTCAGGGAACGCCCCTCACTTTGCCGAAGATAAACCCCTTTTCCTTGTTCTGGGGCAGTGGGCAGTGAGACGTCTTCTTAAGTGAAGCATCCAGGAGGTGATCTCCTCAAAGCTCTGTGTCTCGTGGGACTCCCATCCTCCACGATGACTGCTCCCTGCTTCTGACTTCTAACTTTTCTGCTCCTTGAGCTGAAAACTTGGATTTTGTTTTTCACAATTTTTATTTTGAATACTCAAGCCATCACCAAGTATTTCTTGAACTTTGACGCCAGCTTAAGTTTAGGAAAACCAAGCCTTTCCTAGATGTCCAGTGTGTGACAGAATTTGGTGTCAAAAGTCTTAGAAATGTTTAGTTTATTCCTATAAAATCTCCCATAAACTCACAAGTCATACGTTATATTCCATTTACATATATTAGCCAACATAAAGGTCCTGTCTATGAATATACATACCTAATACTCATATGTGTCTTTTAACATATTGTTTTGCCTAATTTTTGTAAAAAAAAATTCACACTTAATCCAATTTAAGTTGAGTTTTAGTGATCTTCGTCACTAAAACTAGTCCATAGCTGGTCAAGAACTCTCTAAAGCACTTCCCACTCGTCATATTTCTCCTACATTAAGCCAGGTGAAAATACATGATTGATTTGCTTACGGTGTAAATCTGAATAGTAATGTACATTTGGCATCTTAATTTGTTGATGTATTAGGTCAATTTGTTTGCTCATTTAGGCTGCAAAAACTGCCTAAAGTAGTTCAGACATAATGAATGCAATATTAAACCTCATGATAATGTGGTAATGAGAAACTAATAGCTGTATTTTTGTGTGTTTCACAGCTTTACAGAAACAAAATTGTGTTATGAGAAATAAAGTCAACAAATTCAGCTCAACTCGGCTGCTGTCTGTGTAGCTGGAAAGCTCAGTTACATCTAGTGAGAACAGAACAGCTCTAATAATTTAGGAGTAATAGCCACTATCAAATTTAATTCTTAACAACAGTTGTGGCTTGGGTGGGAAAAAAAAAAAAAAAAAGCATTTAAATACTGAAAAGATTTTTTAGTTTACAGCAGCCCGGAGATCCTGACCAGAGGCTAAATGTGTGAGGCAAGAAATTAAACACTGGTGACAAAGGAAGCAAAAGCACAGACAGCGTAGCAGGACACATACAAAGCCAACAATAATATGCCCTTACCCAGAAACTCACACGGCGTCAGGGAACGGCCCACTGATGATTGCTTATTTATGGTTTCAAGTCTTCTTGAGTTAGAGCACAGCTTGTGCCATGCTCAACTGAAAATTGAGGGCAGAAAAGCCACTATGATTTCAATTAATAGCAAAGAGGGCGTAATTTTAAAGCACTTACTCTGAACAGACATCAATAAGCAAAGTGGAGGAAGCTTGTGCACACAAAAAAATAAAACAGCCAGGGGAAAAAAAAACATCAATAACAAATGATTTCTCATGGTACTTGTTAATTTCTGACTTCTTAAAGAGTGTACGATGAGGATAATCGATGTTAACACTAGCTGCTGAATGTGGAGAACTGTTTAAGGGTGCATTTAGAGAATGATTAGACTTGCTCATTCACTAGGCTCTGGTGAACATCATTCAGGACCATTAAATTAGGAGCTGAGGCACAATTATCCGACATTATGGTAGGTGCACCTGCTTCTTGGGGGTCAAACAGGAGGACGCCGAGAGAAGCTGACAAGAGTTTTAGTCTGAAAGAAGAGTCAAGTGTGCTTCTCGCAAGAACAAGTATGTTTCCTCATCAGGCCGAGCTAATGGATCACCCACTCAACGCCCGGGAAATTACCTCAGAATAAGCTCACTCCTTTTCCAGGCGTGATTAATTGATCCAAGGAGGCAGATAGGAGGAGGAGCAGGAGCTGAGAGAAGGGCAGGAAAAGTGCTGATGTGCTTCGGAAGAGAGAAAGATTGGAAAACACAGTGGGGATCGGAAAGACTGGACTGACCTTTTTGACTATTAATGAGAGCGGAAAATGGCAACGAGGGAAATGTTCATGGTCTTCTGAAACAGGAATTGGCACTCTTGCACTACCTGGATTCAATCTATCACCCCCTCTTTCCCAAAAAAACAGGTAAGGCAGGAAGAAAAAGGTTAAAGCAGGAGGAGGATTAATTGGTACACGCTGGTATAAAGGCTGGGCAGAGGCAGGACGGCCCTCTCGTCTGCTCGGGTCATCACAGACGCACACCGACCCGACCCACGACTGAGCAGTGTGTCGTATCTCCTGCCATTTAGGCATCTGTCCCACTTTTTCATTGGTGCTCAGTGGATCTTATAAAAGGAGAGATTCAACTTAAGAACAAGAAGGTAAAGTCAGAATTCCTTGTGTAAAATACAGAATTAAAGCCCTATTCGCACTGGGATTAGTATTACCCAGGGACCTACAGTAATTTGTAATAATCGCCGATGTCGTCTGTGATTTTTATCCCGTGCGAATCATCCATGTTTGTAAAAATGTTTGTAAAAATTCCACCTGAAAATTACTGACCATATTTCAGCCAACACAGAGGTCCTCTGATAAAACCAGTCCTGTGATGAATCCCACAGGTCTGTGATTCAGGCTGATGTTGTCGCAGATTGCTTCCTAAAGTTCGTAACAGTGATCCAAAATGTCTTTAACGCTCCTATTTTACCTCTGTATTTAAACTCAATAATAAGATATCTTTTTAGTCTTACTCCGAAACAATTACTTTTTTCTCAGATTTAAAAAAAAAAAAGTAAACAAAAAACTACGTTGAAGACATGACCCTGGAAACACACCTCCCATCGTCCATGGCAATAGTTAGGTTTTTTGGAGCAACATGGGGCTGTTTTGGAAAATTAGGACACTTTCAGTGCTAAAGTTAGATCCAGAGACGAATCACAGTGAATGGATTAATAAAGAGCGCCGCCTGCTGTTTAAGAAGAGAAAAATCTCCACAGATAATGGATGACCTGCGTCGTAGCGGGAGGTAAAGTTTGTTTTTTGTCAGGACAGGAAATCAACAAAAGATAGCAGCTTAAGATTAAGTAGAGGCTATAAACATAAACGAAATCAGGGATTTTTATTATAAATCTGTGTGATTTTCAATACGTCATATCTGGAATAAAGTTTGTAAAATCAAGTAAATTACAGACATCTTTATTCCGCATGAATGCCCGACTAAAAACACTGACGTCGGGGGTAATTCACGAATTACAGAGGTCCAGGGGTAAATGCTTATCCCGTGTGAATAAGGCTTAAGTATTTGTGGGCGTCCCATCTTGATAGGTTGGATTAGAAAGGTCGGTGCGTTGTTGGTCCTGTGTTTCAGAAAAGGCATGCTTGGGTTGTTTTGAGAAAATGCAGCAGCTGGGAACTTTGAATTTTTTTCCTTTTTTATTCCAATGAATAAAATCTCAATAAAGACATTATTTTGTAAAATGTGTGTTTTATAGGCTCTGAACTGAAGCAACTTGTATCTCATTAAGTTGGCAAGTTAGATTTGTTCATCACAATATTTATTTATCGAGTCTGTCCCACCTTGTCCCAACAAATCACACAACTTTTACCACTTTTAGTACTTTTTGAAGTTGTCACCCTTTGTGCAAGACGAAAAAACTATTAACAACAGACACCGCTAGCACTAAACTCGGCAGATAAAGGACTGTCTTCTGTAAGTAAACGTCTGCAACATATAAGTGTTTATCCATAAACAATCATCATACATGCTGCATCTATCACAATAATGTATAAAACAAACTGTTTTATTGTAGCTGTGGGAGGCTGCAAAGGGAGGTGATTATATTTTGCTGTACTGTAATATAGTTTGAGAAAGCACTTTCCCATCTACTTTATATGAAATCTTGATTTTGCAAAAGCGCTTTGTTAGAATTGCAACCCATTCTAAACCGACATCATCTGCTAATTTATTTTACAAAGCCAAGATTCTATCAAATGTATATTTTTATGCACAAACTCTTTTTACTCAAAGTACCACACCTGAGTAGGGCTGCACGATATGGAGAAAACATGCGATATTCGATAACTATGTTGAAAATTGTGATAACAATATTATTGTGATATTTGAAAATAGAGCCTACTTTTGGAACATCGTAAGTTAAATTCACTACATTTCACAAAAATGTAAGTTCCTGTATTTACAAGTCAAAACAGCCACAAAATCAAAACTTAACACAGACTAAACCAGGAATAAAATGCTAAAAAGGCTAAGCTGTGACTAAATGAATTAAATTGCCACTAAAACTGGACTTTTTAAACATTTTTATTTAGTCACAACACATGTTCTTTTAAGGCTCTGGTGGAAAATGATTCTTCAGTGTAAATCTCTGTCAGATGGAAGACCACAGCGTTATTGCGATATATTTAGATTTTTGCGATACAGATATTGCATTTGCTGATATTGTGATAACGATAATTTTGCGATATATTGTGCAGCCCTATACCTGAGCATTTCATATTTAATTTTAAAACTAATTCAGAGGTTCACTGCTGCAATACTCATCAAAATCAACTTCCATTTCCCAAAATCTGTCACATCCAGAACCCAGTTTTGCTTAAGATACTGAGGCTGTAAGTTTTAGTTAAAATCAACTAATCGCTAATGTAATTTAAAAAAAAATTTTGTTGCTTTTTAAACATTTAACTATTGTTCTAATGTATTTATGAAGCACACTTACTGTGTTAACTGTAATTTTAATTGTATGCAACTTTTTTTTTACCTCTCCCTTGCACTTATACTGCTAATTTTTATATACATTTCGTAAATATATATGGTAATTTTTATTATGTGTAAGATAAATAAATAAGGTAAGCTAACATTGATGTCACAGATGTGGGAAACATAATGAATAGCTGTTAAAATAAAGGTTCCTTGTAATATTATTGCTAAACTTGAGCAGTATGACTAATTGTAAATGGGACACGCGGCCAATCAGAGCGCTCCTTCGATGCCGACTCCTGACGTTGATTAAACATGTTCAATCGGCCAAAACTAGGTCCAGCTGTCTCCTGCTACGTCTGACGGTGCAGAACACACTAAACTGACTCAAAACTGTCTGACTGTGGCAGACCATCGAGTAATGGCCCAGTATGTCCCAGTCTTAACACAACTCCAGTAAAAATGTGTGCAATGTTATTAACAAACACAATAAAAAACACTCGCGCGTAACAAAAAAAGTAAGAAAAAAGCATAAACAAAGCTAGGAGTGACCCAGAATGTGTCTTTGCTGGACTAAAAATGAGTACTGCTTAGACACTGAACTTTCATTGTGTGTACCCCTATACTCGTCAAAAAGTGCTTATATAAAACATTTGTTAATAGTACTTTTTTTTGGCATTATTTTGTTTAAACTCAAATATGACAATATAAAATCCTGTTGCATTTACTTATTTTACTATAGAAATTATGTTCAGAATAAACTTTACATTACAACACATTCAATTTACTACAAAGAAAACTAGGGCTGCATATGGAGAAAACATGCGATATTCAATAACTATATTGAAAATTGCTATAACGATATTATTGCGATATTTGAAAATAGAGCCTACTTTGCGAACATAGTAAGTTAAATGCACTACATTTCACAAAAATGTAAGTTCCTGTATTTACAAGTCAAAACAGCCACAAAATCAAAACTTAACACAGACTAAACCAGGAATAAAACAAGGCTAAGCTGTGACTAAATTAATTAAATTACCACTAAAACTGGACTTTTTAAACATTTTTATTTAGACATTTTTAGTTAGTGAATTTAACTTACTATGTTCGAAAAGTAGGCTCTATTTTCAAATATCGCAATAATATCGTTATCGCAATTTTCAACATAGTTATCAAATATCGCATGTTTTCTCCATATCGTGCAGCCCTGGAAAAAACTTTGTATGGATACGAGAAGGGAAAACGAAAGTAAAGCCGAGCGAGGGATCACACAGGAGTCAACTGGACTTCTGAGTATTTATGTCAGTGCTTTACTCTGAACTGTAGAGGGCGCTCTATAGAGGAAAATGAGCAAAACGGCAAAGAAATGAGCAGAGTTACTGAGTTCCGCTTTAAGATAAAAGTAAAAAAACTGCCCCCCTGTTGGAGTTCTTGGTATGCACAAAGTTTAAAACTCTTAAACTGAACTAAGGCAGTCATTTAAATTTCTCTTCCTGGGTGTTATGAGTGAGTTTTACCAGGTTTGCAGGTCTTGTTCTGCCTTGGCCCGGTCTTTCTCCAGCCCTTTACTCAGCTCCTCAGTGATCTTCTTCCTCAGGGCCTCTTCATCAACTGGGACACAGCACACAAACATAGAAAGAGGCACAGAGAAAGAGAAAAAAAACATTTTAGTCAACAAAAGAGAGTTGGAACAGTCATGGAAAACCTGGAAAAGACATGGGATTTTATATTTTGGTATTAAGTGTTCTCACTGCAGGAAAAAGTCACCTTTATCTATTTTTTGTCAGAATATTTGAATTTTTTTTATTTATTTTTTGCTAATCTTTGGCTCTTTTGGTTTTGATAATGCTTTAAAAACAGCATAGATGATTAGCTTATATCTAAAATAGCATAATTATCTTTAATCCCTAGTGTTTAGGCTATAAGTCAGTAACATTAGTAAAATAATAATAATAATACATCAATTTTATATAGCGCTTTTCACACAACTCAAAGTCGCTTTACAATTTTTGATCTATTATTCATTCACTCCTCAGTCACACTCGGTGGTGGTGAGCTACTTCTGTAGCCACAGCTGCCCTGGGGCAGACTGACTGAAGCGTGGCTGCCAATCTGCGCCAACGGCCCCTCCGACCACCACCAAACACAGCCACACTAACACATTCACACAGGCAAGGTGGGTGAAGTGTCTTGCCCAGGGACACAACGACAGTATGCGCTTCAGATGGGATTCGAACCGGCTACTCTCCGGTTGCTGGGTGAATGCTTAACCCACTGTGCCCCAAAAATAATATATTTCTAGGGAAGAAGCCCCAACATTTTTTTCTTCATCTGTCTAATTTCCAAATTTAACAAATGAAAATGCAGCAAAAGCAAATGAAATGCAGCAAGTTTCTAATGCACCACACTGGGCATTTTGAATACTATTTAGCCACATGTAAGTAATTTTTCAGGTCTTGGAAATTTAGTCAAAAGTTTTGGAAAAGTCATGGAAAATTCTTGGTAAAAACGTGTATGAACCAGGGCTTGACATTTACTTTTTTGCTCACTGGCCACTGTGCCAAGTATTTGTCAAAAGTTAGAGGTTAGTGGTGTTTTAGCCACAAGTTAATTTGTTTTTTTTATATTTATAGCATACAATAAGCTTAAAGCAATGTAAAATTTGGTTTTATGTATGAACAGGGATTAAAAACAAAACAAAAAGCAAACCTTGCATGCGGGGTCACATTTTCTCACTTTAAGCTGATGAAATGACTTTTTACTAAATGGTGTACACTCAATTAGAGCAACATGTATTCAGGCCTAACCTTTAAAGTTAAGACATAGGCTTGCATAAAATCCAATCGGCCGAAATGGCTGGTGGGAGCATTTGTGCCTGCATTTGGTCGGTTGGCGAGGGTTAATGTCAAGCAAAAACAAAAGATAAATGGATGTGAAAAACATTAATAAACAGCAGCATTGATTGTGGAGCAGTGTAACGTTTGTTGAGCTAAACGTGTTCTCCCTCAGGCTCACGCTGCGTAAAGGTTGTGTTGTGTTGATGTCAAAAGCTAAAAAGTGAAACATTACATCTCACAGCCTTTTCGATGGCGGCCACAGCGGCATCAACCTCTCCGGCCGCCATCATCCGCGTGCGTCTCCGTGTCCTCGCCGCTCGGTCTTAGCAGGTAATTAAGCATGAAAGTAAAGATGCCACGGCCAAAACGTGCTCTGAACACACAAGTGCCATGCGGTGCGCTGCGACAGGGCTGCGGCGGAGCGGGGCCAGTGTCCATATCTCTGCCGATGCATTAGATAGACGACATAATCCTTGCTGTCGGAGTCTATTATTACCCGGTGACGCCCAGCACCAAAACCTAAAGCCGGGTAAATCACATTAACAACAGGTTTTTAAAAAAAAAGTCATGTGTTTCCCAACCTTTTTGGTCTTGTGTACAAAAAACAACAGCGGCTCAGTTGGCAGAGACCCTCGGCCAGTCACCCAAAGGTTGGCGGTTCGATCCTCGCTCCCACCAATGCATACTGCCGTTGTGCCCTTGGGCAAGACACTTAACTCTGCTTGCCTCCAGTGTCTGCGCACACTGGTGTATGAATGTGTGAGTGAATGGGTGAATGGTTCCTTGATGTAAAGTGCTTTGAGTACCCATGGAGGTAAATAAACGCTGTATAAATGTGATGTTTTACCATTTTACCCCCAGGACCTGCTTTAGTCCTGGAGAGATGGTTTAGACCTGGTTTAGACTGGTTTTAGTCCTGGTTTTAGTCCTGGTTTTAGTCCTGGTTTTAGTCCTGGTTTTAGTCCTGGTTTTAGTCCTGGTTTAGTCCTGGTTTGTTACTAGTTTTGTCCTGATATGGTCTTGTTTTAGGCCTGGTTTAGTTCTGGTTTTAGGCCTGGTTTTAGGCCTGGTTTTAGGCCTGGTTTTAGGCCTGGTTTAGACCCTGGTTTAGACCCTGGTTTAGACCCTGGTTTAGACCCTGGTTTAGACCCTGGTTTAGACCCTGGTTTAGACCTTGGTTTAGACCTTGGTTTAGACCTGGTTTGTTACTAGTTTTGTCCTGGTTCAGACCTGGTTCAGACCTGGCTTTAGTCCTGCTTTAGTCCTGCTTTAGTCCTGCTTTAGTCCTGCTTTAGTCCTGCTTTAGTCCTGCTTTAGTCCTGCTTTAGTCCTTGTTTAGACCTGGTTTAGTCCTGGTTTAGTCCTGGTTTAGTCCTGGTTTAGTCCTGGTTTAGACCTGGTTTAGACCTGGTTTAGTCCTGGTTTAGTCCTGGTTTAGTCCTGGTTTAGTCCTGGTTTAGTCCTGGTTTAGTCCTGGTTTAGTCCTGGTTTAGTCCTGGTTTAGTCCTGGTTTAGACCTGGTTTAGTCCTGGTTTAGTCCTGGTTTAGTCCTGGTTTAGTCCTGGTTTAGACCTGGTTTAGACCTGGTTTAGTCCTGGTTTATTCTTCTTTAGTGTTGCATTCCCTTGATTTCGGTTAATTTTAGTTTTTCAAAGCCAAATATATAAATGAACTATAGCCATATAACTCCATGTCACCCCTGCAGTGTGCTCGCGTACCTCTAGGGGCCCCGTCCCCCTGGTTGGGAAACTGCCTGTGCCCAGACTCATTACAGCCATTATTTCCCATGAGTCCCTCGTGTCTCCAGCAATGACCAATCCTTTAAACATTATCACACTTCTATGGAAATATAAACTTTTCCAAAACACACTCTTCAGTCTTAGCAACTAATATCTATTTTATTTGTTTGTTTCCTATTTCAGATCAACAACTTAATCCAATTAAAGTTCACTTTTTCTATAGTGAGCCTAAAGCTAAACTTGCAACATCTGAAATCTATATTCAGAGGTTTTATAAATTCCCCTTTAGGCAGGAGAGAAGGTAAAAAGTTTTTGGTAGAGTGTTTTTCCCATTAAAAACAATTCTTGCCTTTAAATCACGTCGGCTCTACTGCTGTAGCTGCGGCAGCGTCTTTTGATCAGCGCAGGAAAATTAAGCCTAGAAAATTCCATCTAAACTTCTGTACCAAGGCAAATTCCCCACAGCAGAAGAGGGTTCGCGTTTTAAGAAAGTTCAAACTCTCTATAGTCCTGCTCAAAATCGTCTTATATCTCAAATAAAACAATAAACAAAGCATATATAAAGAAACATATTCCTGTTAGCGTTCGCATGGGAATGGAGCCTATCCCAGCTTCTCGTGGTGGAATGTAACAAAGTAAAAGTACTTAGTTACACACAGTACTTAAATATAACAGATGCAGTAAAGTAGTACTGCTTTAGAAACATCAGAATAATAAAGACAGAAGATCTCAGCGACAGATTCTCCTGCAGCAGTTTGTTCATTTCATCTGGAATCAGCAAAATCCCTCACATTGAACTCATTCATGAGAAATACTTTTACTTTTTTACTCACAAGTACATTTCAAAGTAAGTATTTTAGAGGCTGGGTATATTTTGGACAGGGCTGACCACCTCAGAACGTGCTAAAAGTGGGACAACTTGAGCGTTTTGTTGGGATAAAGTGGGACGGACTCAAGAAATAAAAGTTTTGCGCACATACTGTGTCTAACCTCATTTAGATAAAGCTACAGCTGCTACAGTTCAGGGCCTATAACACATCTGATGTTTGTTTCATCACCAAAACACACACATTTTGCAAAGTAACGTGTGTACTAAATCAATTTATAAAATTAATTCCAGCACCACAACTAGGGCTGCACAATTAATCAAAATCAAATTGGAATCACAGTTTGATATGAACTGATGCAATTAGCAAATCACAAAGGCTGCAGTTATTTAGGCGACATGTCCTCATCCCATCCCCACTGGATCTTAATCTGTATACACTGCAAAAAATTTGTTTGTAGGGCTGTAACAATATGTTTTTGCAATGATACAATACGAATCAATTAGAACTGCTTTGATATGATTCAAGAAAGATATTGGCTAATATTGGAACGATACGATTCGATATGATTCAGCACCTTCATATTGATAATCGATACAGCAACTTTTTGCCAAAAATCATCAAAGTTTACTCTCAAATGTAGCATTGCAGCCAGGGCTGATTATGTCCAGCAGACAGAAAGCGAAGAAAGGTTTAATGTAACATTTCATTTAATTAAAAACACAAAAATTATATTAAAAAAGCCGTGTCTTGTTTTATTTTAATATGCAAATTTCAAATATAATTTGTTCCAATATTATTGATCAAAATTCTATGTATATCAAAATGTTTTATTTTTACAAATGTTTTCAAGGATGGGAGATGGGGTTAATTTTGCCATTACAGCTTCAAACTCAACAAATCCTGCCCAGAATCACTGGCAAATAATTACAGATGACATCGTGGTAGATGTTATAATCCAAGTTGGACCTGGATCATGTTGATATTCTGGTTCTGGTGATCCAGAAGGTTCTAAATATAGAGGCTGCGCTCTCTGAGTGCTTCTTGTTAATCTTAATTCAAGCAAATTTCACTAGATGGTGTATAAATATATCGGCTGGCCGATATTAATAGCCGATATAGCCCATTAGAAAATTATCGGTTATCAGCCGAAATCTGGCCGATATCTGCCGATATAAACTGTACTATTTTTACTGTGTGCTGGAACAAGACCCGTTTACTTGCAAATGATGGCCTTCTGTTATTTGTCCAGCAGAGGGCGCTGGTGTTTCCAAACAGTTTGGTTCTTACTCTGCAGTTCATAGGAAACTCCCCAAATCGCCTTCTCATGTCCAGAAAAGCTCAAAAAGGCAATAAAAATATTTTGCTCATTTCTCTGCCATAAAACCTCATAGAACAAAAATTCAAAATGCATTTTGTAGTTTTCCCTGTGCTTGCTTAAATCAAATTTAAGTTAAACAAATTTATCTGTGAAGACTCTCACTCGTCCAGGGTAATTGCATCGCAGCAAAACGTTAAAAAAGCAGTCATTTGAAAATCCAATCCAGATGACTGCTTTTAACTTTTTGTTGCGATTAAACACATTTAGTTAAAAGTAATTAAAATAAATATAATACCTAAAATACATAATAATACTCCCCACACCAATGTCCACTACAACCTACATAACACTCAGCATAAAGAACAATAAGCAGCTTTCTACTACATTTTAAAAAGATGTTTAGTCTGATAAAGTGGCCTGGGGTGGACTCGCCATATTCATGTAAACAAGAGCAGAAAGAAAAATGCTTTAACATACTTTTTCCTAATGTTTAACTGTATTAGCCGATGTATCGGATACTGTTTTTTTTTTTTTTTTTTTTTTGGTCACCTAATATCGGCCTCAAAAAATCCATATTGGCCAGGCTCTAGTATCAAGCCCATGATAAATCCATACTGTAACTAGCTGCCATTAACACCTACAATCTTTGCGTATTAATATCTCCACCGCCTGTTATTTATTCGTCTATGTCCCAAACATCATCAGAATAAACACTTTTCTCTCCAGCTGCCTTTCCTTTTACCACACCACAGTGACTCTGAGATTTTCTCTGTTTCTCGCCGTCCCTGGATTTCCTTTCTCGGCAGTAAAGGGCACAGAACAGGAGAATGAACAAGTGGCAGGTAAAGGAGGATTTTTGGGGGATGACAGGGCTTCAGAGGAAACCGGCGTAAACAGAGGCGGTGATTGATGGTTGACAACTTCTTGCCGCACGACGGCTCCTCAAAGACAGAGAGGCTGCTGTCGCCTACTGTCCGGGGCGTGCAGAATAATAACCGTCATGTTTTTGACAGCACTCAGAGGAAACGCTGATGTAGTAAGAGTGGAGAGCTTAATTACAAATCTGTTTATTACTCTGGAGGCTGGGAACAATGAATCTAATTAATGTTCTACTGTTTTTTCCTCCTTTCACCTTTGACTGTTGCACTTTATGAAGTTAAAATGTCCGTTTCCTATCAGTTTGTGCAAAGTAACTACATACTTTTTATACTTTAGTAGCAACCCATGATGTGAGGAATGTGTACTTTCTGAAAACACCGTAGTTAAGTGCATTTTGGAGGAAAATAATACTTTTCCTCACTTTTTTTAGAATTTCTTAATGAGTAAATGTATTTTTTGAGCTCAGTGATAGTAGTATTAGCTGTGATAATAGTAAAAGTAATAGTTTTATCAGTTAGTAGCCTAGTAAAGAAGTAGTAGTAGAAGTGGTGGCAGTATAAAATAGAAGTACACAGTAAAAAAAAAAAGAAAAATGCTGCAAAAAATCAAGGCAAAAGGATCCCTCTCAAAAGTTTTCAGCAACTAATATTTTTTTTAAGTTCATACTTTAAATTTTAAGTTTTACTCACTGTCATCTTAAAGCCAACTTACTATTCATTGTTTAGAATAAGTATTATTCTTTTGTTAAATTTAGTATATTTAGTTTTTATTATTATCAATAATAATACTTTTCTGAACAATGGCAGTAAGTATTATTAGATAGTGAGAGAGTAAAACTTAAAATGTAAAGTTTTCAGACTTATGAACATCAAATTATTAACTAAAAAGTAAAAAATATACAAATTAGTTGTTGAAAACTTGAGATTTTGAGTTGGCCCCAAAAATCTTGAGTTATCCTGTTGAGTTTTTGCAACTTTTTCATAATTTCCTACAAGAAAACATGATCAAAAATAACCATCATCATTTGAATAATTCCCCTTTAAAATTTGCTAATAAACCTAAAAATATAACCATCTTTCGTAAGTGTCATGGTAATTTATGAAATTAAAACTTAAAATGTAAAGTTTTTAGACACATGAGCATCAAATTAGGTGAACTAAAAAGTACAAAATATACAAATTAGTTGTTGAAAACTTGAGATTTTGAGTTGGCCACAAAAATCTTGAGGGATCCTATTGCCTTGAGTTTTGCAACATTTTTTTTTACAGTGTACTAATATGAGAATTATCATAAGTAGTAGTATTGAAAGAAGAACTAGAAGTACAAGTAATGTATTAATATGAAATTAGGGCTGCAACAACTAATTAACTGATTATTACAATAACTGTCAACTAATTTAGTTATTGATTAATCGCTTCCCAGTGAATGGGAACACACAAGAAGTTGTGTCATGCATTGGTGTTAATTTTTCAAAAAGTGGTCATATAAAAAAAGATAAGTGTTTATTATATACTTTAATATAAATACTTATTCTCCAGCCTTTTTTGCTTAAAACAAATCTGTAAAAAAAATTGCATTAAAAATAAATAAATAAATAAAAATTGTATGTGTTTTACACACTGTAAAAAATGTTGCAAAAAACTCAAGGCAACAGGATCCCCCAAGATTTTTGAGTTCTGGGGCCACCTCCAAATCTAATATTTCTATAATATCTATCTAATACTTTTTAGTTCACCTAATTTGATGTTCATATGTCTAAAATCTACATTTTAAGTTTTACTCTCTTACTATCTTACTTACTATCCATTGTACAGAAAAGTATTATTGATAATAAAATGTTCATATGTCTAAAAACTTTACATTTTAAGTTTTACACTCTAGCATTATTTTTTTATCTAATCTTACAGCCAACTTACTATCCATTGTTCAGAAAAGTATATTGATATTAATAATAATAATTACTTAATATACTAATATAACAATTTTATCATTTTTAACTTAACTTTTTCTGGATAATATTAATGAATAATAAGTTGGCTGTAAGAGGAGTTAAAAATAATGATAGTGAGTAAAACTTAAAATTGAAAGTTGAAAGGTGACCAAAAAAAAAAAAAAAAAAAAAAAAAGGATTTTTGAGTTTTGGGGCCAATTCAAACTCAAATTTTCAACAACTAATTTGATGTTCATACAATACGTCTACAAACTTAAAATTTTAAGTTTTACACCATTTTTTTAAAACTAATGTTACAGCCAACTTACTATCTATTGTTCACACAAATATTATTATTGATAATAATTACTTCATATGCTAAATTTTACAAAACAATTTTATAATTTTTTACTTTTTCTGAACTATAAAAAATAAATAATAATGATAGTGCATAAAACTCAAAAGTGAAAGTTAGGTGCACAAAAAATATTAGTTGTTGAAAACTTGAAATTTTGAGTTGGCCCCAAAAATCTTGAGGGATCCTGTTGCCTTGAGTTTTTGCAACATTTTTCATAAACATGACCAAAAATAACCATCATCATTTGCTAACAAACCTAAAAATATAACTTTCTTTCAGTAAGCGTCATGGTAAATTATAAAATTATGATCGCAGATATATTTTTTAATCAAATGAAATCGCACCCCTGGTTGGGAAACACTGGGCTGTATGCTTTTTTCATCCAGCAACTAGAAAAAGTAACATTCTTGGAAGTCCTTTAAGTTCATGCACGCCTCAGCAACGGGCCATTTATCACCTCATCCTCCGCGGGACTGCAGAGAGGCTTCAGATAGCCAGCGGCCGGCGGGTCAGCCCGGGAACAGCTCCTGATATGATAAACACTGTCTGGGGTCCTTGAGGGAGGCTGCTAGGGGTCAGGCACAATTCCAGATCGACAGAGTCCGTGTCAATCCCGGGTAGGACATGTAAATGTTAAAAAGATTAAAAACTCATCATCTTTTTTAGCCGTGTCCCCCTGCTTTTTGCCGTACCGCCGATCGCTAAACCCCGAAGAAGGAGGAGAGGCTTTGGAGCACAGGCTATCGGCGCTGGAGATAATAGACGAAGGCAAATTGCGTTTCTCATCAGAAGTTTCATTAACCCCGGGACCTGCGTGGAGGGCATAATCTGTAACATTACCACTTGCTCACGTTCCCCCGGCTGGCGCTCAGTTTTGTCACCACGCACCTTTCACAATGTTCAAATAGAGATTAAAAGAAGCGCCAAGAGCCAGCTCCCGTCCTCAGCGCAGGCAAGCAGATTTAGGGCCTAGTGGTACTTCAAAGTTTGTCCAGGCTTTTCTGCATAAATATCACCTGATAAAAGCTAATCAGAGCTGCCCACACCCAGAGCTTGTGTTCTCTAACTTATTTATTAGTTTGGTTTTCTTTCAGAAGGTATTACAACCCTGTTTCCAGACAGGGAGAGCAGGAACGCTGTGTGAAATGTAAATAAAAACTAAATCCACAGGTTTCCAAATCTGATAAAACATGTTTTATTCACAATAGAACAGTGTTTCATTGATCATTTAGAGTGCATTTACTGTATATATTAGGCTTTGAAAGACTAAAATTAACCTAAATCTGAACTAACCCAGGACTACTAGAGAAGGATGAGACACTAAAGAAGGACAAAACAGGAACTAAACCAGGACTAATCAAGTCTAAACCATTAGGGATGAAAGAGGGATTAACAGAAAAATGCAAGAATGTCAAAACAGGGACTAAATGTGAGGAAAACCAGGACTGAAACCAGGAAAAAACAGGTCAAAACAGAGAACTAAACCAGGTCTAAAACCTTCACTCACCAAGAAATAAACCATGGTCTAAAACCAGAACAAAACTAGATCTATAACCAAACCTAAAGAAGGTCTAAACTAGGAATAAACCAGAAATATACTAGGCCTAAAGCAGGTCAAACCAGGACTAAACTAGGACTAAACCAGGACTAGCTGGGGCCAAACTAGAACTAAACCAGGACTAATCAAAGTCCTGGGAGTACACAGAACTAAAAAAGGTGAGGGATTTATGTTACTAGTCCTTTCCTGGAATGACAAAACAGTTGTGCATGCAGCCTGGAACCAAGATTAATGTTATATTTCATTCATTTCTACAAAGAAGCAAAATAAAAACATTCATTTAGACGTTTTTGGGCAGCAGGAACAATTTGAGTCAGGTTCAGTTTCTAAAGTTAACCTATAAAAGTAGGATTTGTGATGTTTTATGCCACGTTTCTGTTACTATTTGTCTACAGCCTTTAGCTTATATGCTAATTACAGACTAGGGCTGCACGATATGGAGAAAACATGCGATATTCGATAACTATGTTGAAAATTGCAATAACAATATTATTGTGATATTTGAAAATAGAGCCTACTTTTGGAACATAGTAAGTTAAATTCACTAGATTTCACAAAAATGTAAGTTCCTGTATTTACAAGTCAAAACAGCCACAAAATCCAAACTTAACACAAACTAAACCAGGAATAAAACAAGGCTAAGCTGTGACTAAATTAATTAAATTACCACTAAAACTGGACTTTTTAAACATTTTTATTTAGTCACAACACATGTTCTTTTAAGGCTCTGGTGGAAAATGATTCTTCAGTGTAAATCTCTGTCAGATGGAAGACCACAGCGTTATTGCGATACAGATATTGCTGTTTGCTGATATTGCGATAACGATAATTCTGCGATATATTGTGGCAGCCCTAGTATAGACGCTAACTACAACGTTACATGAAACGGCTAAACGTTGACATATTTGCTAATGTTCTCTACCCAGGCTCTGATATTACTCTCATGTGGCAGAGTGGTTGTCAGTTGCCAAACCTGTCTGGATTATCCATAATTTGCGATGTTTGGTGGCTAACTGCTCCATTAAAAATGTATTTCCATCTTTTTTAACTTACGGTACCAGTCTTTGAAACACAAACGTTCTGTTTACAAACACAATAAGGATGTGTACTGTACATAAAATATGGTTTTATGAGATTTGCTGTTCATTTAGTTTATTACACCGTACATAATTGGACAAAAAGGCTTGCAATTCCAGAAATTAAAACATATGTGCACATTAATGCAAAAGTGACCTTTTTTTTTCCCCATCTTTTCTTTTGTCTCTCTTCCCATTTCTCTGGTGCACCTGGGAGATATCCTTAAGCAGGCTATTAGTCCGGCGCACTGTGTGGGCTTTGGCGTATGAATATTTATAGCACATTGGAGACAGTGTGGGAGGTTCAACCTTGACTATGTGTAATCAGCACACTTTGCAGCTCGGGCCGTGATTTAGAGACAGCCAACCTGCAGAGAGCTTCACTCAATTCCTCAACTCTCGTGGACACACATAATCAATGTTGGTCTCATTATGGTCATAGCCTTTCAGGAATGGGCTGAACTTTGGAAATAACGATGTTTGCTTTTACATTCATCAAACCCATTTGACTTCTGTGTTATATAAAAAGTATACGATAGATTGATCACCAGACTTGACTTTAGTGAACCCTTTAAAAGTAACTCTGCCTCTGGTTTGTTGTCAGGATTAAAAAGATCAAGGTGGAACAGGCCAAGAACAAAATAATTATATACTGGAATCAGATTTACTTAATAGAAACATTTTTAAGTAAGTAAGTAATAAAAACATTATAATATAAGATGATCCTGGAAACATATTCAGTGTCATGTCCTGAGATCTTATTTCAGGTCAAGCTGCCTGTAGATAACACAGGATGCTCATAGTTTTATAAAATCACATTATTATTATTATTATTATTATTATTATTATTATTATTATTATTATTATTATTATTGCTAATAATAATAATATTATTATTATTATTGCTAATAATAATAATAATATTATTATTGCTAATAATAATAATAATATTATTATCATTATCATCATCATTATCATTATCATTATTATTATCATCATTATTATTATTGTTGTTATTGTTATTATCATCATCATCATCATTATTTACTGTTAAATTTAGGGGTGTAAAAAAATATATTCCAATGGTAATATTACAATATTTAATTTGGCAATACTGTATCAAAAAAAAAAAAAAAAAAAAAAAAAAAAAAATATTTGGAATTTTTTTTTACTGAAAAAAATTCAAAAGTTGACTTTTTTAAAAAATATATATATTTTATTAAAAGTAAAATTTTGGCCTCACTTTAATTGTGTGCTTGTTTGTGAACTACAGTGGCAGTATTTACTTCTGATTATTAAATAAAATATATTTCATCCAGTGTTGTGCATGTAGTTGTGTACGAGTTTACAGCTGTACAGTATCATGCTATTAGGGCTCAATGATTTTGGAAAAATATCTAATTGCGATTTTTCTGACATATATTGAGATATCACGATTTGGTTCATAGTCTACATTTTAAGCATGTGATGTTTCAGAGAACACATACATATGTGTATGTAATGAATAACAGGCTTTTCAGAACATGAGGTCCAAACTGCAGGTGGAGCAGGGGTAATGTTAGAGTAAGCTTCCATGGAGACATGATTTTTTGCTCTCTGCAGAGATGTAATGTAGGCTGTTTGTATTTACATCATGGAATCACAAGAGCTGAGTAAATCACTATTGGTAAAGTGCTTGTAAAGTGTAGTAACTTGCAACACTGAAGCCGAGAAAAAAAGGTGGTCCTGTACGTTCTTGCTTTGACAGAAAGGTGCGCAACATAAAGACAAAGCAAAGTGAGTTTTATTGGGGTTATTGCACCTGTTTAACTCAATTTCTTCGAGCCAGACTTTCTCGCGTTTAGAAAGCGGTCAGTGTCCATCGATACAGTCCACTTTTTAAAGAAGTCCACGTGGCCTCAACAAGATACCAAATATCATAGTCTTCATCTCTCCATTCATTCATACTTTAAAAGTCTTTATTTTCTGGGTAAAAAGTGTTTATTTCCGCCTGCTCCCGCTGTCTCGTGTTGAAGCTCACCGTGTTCTGTGAGGCAAACCCAAACTCGTGCACATGGCTCATTAGCACTTGTACATTGTGCACTTTTACACTCAGATTTCCGTTTTAATGCGTTTGTGCTGCACCCAAATTGTTGTGAATGTTCTGAATCTCAAAAATCCTTTACACTGCTTCTGATTGGTGACCATTACAGTCTGTTACAAAATACACTGGCAAAATACAACTCGCGAAGATGTTATAAAGCCTAAACAATCGCAGCTTCTGTGCTTTGCTAATCGCATCAATGCAAATCGCACTTTAGATTCGATTTAGTTTAATCATTCCGTCCTAAATGCTATATCCATAAATATCGTGTGTTTCTCCAACTCCAAAATCTCTGTGTTTTCTCCAACTCTGGCTGTCAGCAGATGTCCAGATTTGTCTTGGCTCAGTCAAAGCCTAGCAGTTAGATTCTGTCAACATTAGATATTTCCAGTCAATCATTTGCATAAGAGCTTTATTTAAAACGCTATATTTTTGGTCACTAAAGTAGCGGCTCTACTGAGTATTACTGTATTCTGTTTGTTGTTATACAAAGCAAGATGACCTTGGTGGATAAATGCAACAAAGTAAATGTCAATGGCAAACCGTCGATAAATAGTACAGCAGTATGTCAGATAAACTGTATTTATGCCAGTACATTACAGACCTATTTATTGTTTTAGAGTGAACACATTTTTGGGGAAAAAGTAGCATTATACAAATTATAAATAATCAAAATGGTTTCGCAAATGACAACTAATCAACTACATGTGTAATGTCAGAACCTGGATAAAAACATTAACAAGTGTATCAACGTTTATCTGTTTTATGCTAATAAGCTAATGGTTATTTAATATAGGTTATGTTGGACAATTGGAATAAAGCAAACCGATTTTAGAAAAGCAATTTTGATGCTTTGGTGTGAGTCCAGCCTTCATTACACTGCCAGTTTGTCTGTTTAGGCTTAGATTGAATCAATAAATCAATCTCCACAAATCCGACTTCATGAAGTTAACTTTAACAAGTTGAACCTTTTGTCTGATCTGGGAGCTATTATTTATGTAACTGTACTTTAACAACAAAATGCTGCCCTCTAAAAATGTCTTTTAGTTTTGCTTTTAGTTTGCTTCTTCTAAAAAAACTAATGGGAAAGAACTCTACTTTTGTCGCTCTGAGAGTTATGTAACCTGTCTGTATACGTCAGTCATGGATGTGGCTGTTCCATACCATTCTACCAACACAAACCCAACTTCAGGCACTTTTCCACTGGGCAGAACGGTACGGGACGCGTCAGTATGGGACGCCTTAGCACAGGTCACCCCCAAAACCTGCAGGTGTTTCCCTGACTAGACTCCACGTCTGTTACGTAAACACTGACGTCACACAGCAACAAAAGTTGTGTTAATAAATTAGATAAAAATGTGTTTGAAACTTACTTTTAAAACATAAAGGCACTGTCAATATTTTATTTATTTGACCTTTATTTGACCAGGAAAGTCCCTGAGATTCAGAATCTCATTTTGCAGGAGAGTCCTGGCCCCAAGGGAGACCTACTGTACAGGTTTCTGGAGGAAGAGGAAACCTATGCAGACACAAAGAGAATATGCAAACTCCACACAGAACTCACTGTGTGTGTCTGTGTGAGGCCGGTGTGTGTGTGTCTGTGTGAGGCCGGTGTGTGTGTGTCTGTGTGAGGCCGGTGTGTGTGTGTCTGTGTGAGGCCGGTGTGTGTGTGTCTGTGTGAGGCTGGTGTGTGTGTGTCTGTGTGAGGCTGGTGTGTGTGTGTCTGTGTGAGGCTGGTGTGTGTGTGTCTGTGTGAGGCTGGTGTGTGTGTGTCTGTGTGAGGCCGGTGTGTGTGTCTGTGTGAGGCCGGTGTGTGTGTCTGTGTGAGGCCGGTGTGTGTGTCTGTGTCTGTGTGAGGCCGGTGTGTGTGTCTGTGTGAGGCCGGTGTGTGTCTGTGTGAGGCCGGCGTGTGTCTGTGTGAGGTTGGTGTGTGTCTGTGTGAGGCCGGCGTGTGTCTGTGTGAGGCTGGCGTGTGTCTGTGTGAGGCCGGCGTGTGTCTGTGTGAGGCCGGCGTGTGTCTGTGTGAGGCTGGTGTGTGTGTCTGTGTGTGTCTGTGTGAGGTTGGTGTGTGTCTGTGTGAGGCCGGCGTGTGTCTGTGTGAGGTGTGTGTCTGTGAGAGGCTGGTGTGTGTCTGTGAGAGGCTGCTGTGTGTAACACATTGTAACCACATGAGTGTAACTTGTGTTTAGGTCCAAACTAAAAATGAAACGTTTAGATTCTCAAAGTGAGAGCCGTACTTCACTAAAACCAGAAACAGCTGTTGCTAACATACGCTAGCGTTATTTTTAGAGAAAGTGTCCTCAACATTAGCTCGTCCTCTCTGAATACGGCTGTTTATCACAAGGACAAGGACGTGTTTGATTAAAAAAACATTTTCTCTTTTATTTCTGTTCTTTGGCTTGTTGTTTTTGCCTGAGTGAGGATTCTCTCTCGTCCAATCAGCTCGCAGCAGTGCCCACCTCTAACCGTTCCAGACGCTTAACCGAGCTGGACCCCATCAGGGAGGAGGCCAAAAGTAGAACGGTTTGGGACACTTTGGGAAGTGGAAACACCCCCAAACCGACCTAGAAGAAAAGCGCCTCTTGCTTCTTCCACTTTAACAACATCCTTACAATCCAACGATGCATGCAGTTTATTGTGACTCACATAGCAGCCAGCACAGAAAGCCTCTTGTTAAATAAAAATGTTAACACATCCACTCGCCCTCCAACTTCTTCCTTTAATAATGCCTGGTGATTTGTTGTGTGAAACTGCAGAGGTGTCGTTTTAATCACGGAAGTCAGTGTGGCGTGGCATAAGTTAGCCTTTTTTAATTACTTCACTGATTGAGCACAGTCAAGGATGGGAAAGTCTGCCCACTCCCTGGAAGCCACCCACAGAAGGACCGGCACCCACCACCGTCCTGCACCATGTAATGCAGTGTTTCCCAACCAGGGGTATGGGGACCCCTAGGGGTACGCGAGCACATTGCAGGGGGAGTTGTATGATCATTGATAGTAGCTTTATACATTTGGCTTTCAAAGACTAAAATAAACTTAAATCAGAACTAACCAAGAACTACAGCGAGGGATGGAACACTCAAGAAGGACAAAATAAACCAGGTCTAAACCAGGTCTAAACCAGGTCTAAATCAGGTCTAAATCAGGTCTAAACCAGGTCTAAACCAGGTCTAAATCAGGTCTAAATCAGGTCTAAACCAGGTCTAAACCAGGTCTAAATCAGGTCTAAATCAGGTCTAAACCAGGTCTAAACCAGGTCTAAACCAGGTCTAAACCAGGTCTA
The DNA here is from genome assembly GCA_020698575.1 of Bostrychus sinensis. Classification (NCBI taxonomy): domain Eukaryota; kingdom Metazoa; phylum Chordata; class Actinopteri; order Gobiiformes; family Eleotridae; genus Bostrychus; species Bostrychus sinensis. The sequence continues at coordinate 4,147,597 of CM036239.1, forward strand.
AACCAGAACAAAACTAAGACTAAATCAAAACTATAAGCTGGGTCCAAACCAGGACTAAACCATGCCTTAAACCAGAACTAAACTGACTAAGCCGCGTCCAATCCAGAACTCAACCAGGAAAAAAAAAACAAACAAAAAAACAAGACAAAACCAGCAACAATCCAGGTCTAAACCAGAACTAAACCCGGTCTACACCAGGTCTAAACCAGGTCAAACCAGGACTAAACTAAGACTAAACCAGGTCTAAACCACATCTAAATCAGAATAAAAGTAAGGCTAAATTAGGACTATAAGCTGGGTCCAAACCAAGACTAAACCAGAACTAACCTGAGACTAAACCATGCCTAAAACCAGAACTAAACTATGACTAAACCAGGACTAAGCTGAGTCCAATCCAGAACTCAACCAGAAAAAAAAACAAAAAAAAAACGAAACAATCCAGGTCTAAATCAGAACTAAACTAGGTCTACACCAGGTCTAAACCAGGTCAAACCAGGAGTAAACTAACCTAAACCAGGTCTAAACCAGGTCTAAAGAAGAACAAAAGTAAGACTCAATTAGGACTATAAGCTGGGTCCAAACCAGGACTAAACCAGGACTAAACCATGCCTTAAATCATAACTAAACTATGACTAAACCAGGACTAAGCCAAATCCAAACCAGAACTCATCCAGGAAGAAAAAAAAAAAAAAAAAAAACAGGACAAAACTAAAAACAATCCAGGTCTAAACCAGAACTAAACTAGGTCTAAACCCGGTCTACACCAGGTCTAAACCAGGTCAAACCAGGATTAAACTAAGACTAAACCAGGTCTAAACCACGTCTAAATCAGAATAAAAGTAAGGCTAAATTAGGACTATAAGCTGGGTCCAAACCAAGACTAAACCAGAACTAACCTGAGACTAAACCATGCCTAAAACCAGAACTAAACTATGACTAAACCAGGACTAAGCTGAGTCCAATCCAGAACTCAACCAGGAAAAAACAAAACAAACAAACAACAAAAAAAAAAAAACAGAAACAATCCAGGTCTAAATCAGAACTAAACTAGGTCTACACCAGGTCTAAACCAGGTCAAACCAGGAGTAAACTAACCTAAACCAGGTCTAAACCAGGTCTAAAGCAGAACAAAAGTAAGACTCAATTAGGACTATAAGCTGGGTCCAAACCAGGACTAAACCATGCCTTAAATCAGAACTAAACTATAACTAAACCAGGACTAAGCCAAATCCAAACCAGAACTCATCCAGGAAGAAAAAAAAACAAAAACAAAAAAAAACTAGAAACAATCCAGGTCTAAACTAGGTCTAAACCAGGTCTAAATCAGGTCTAAATCAGAACAAAAGTAAGACTAAATTAGGACTATAAGCTGGGTCCAAACCAGGGCTAAACCAGAACTAAATTATGACTAAACCCGGACTAAGCCGAGTCCAAACCAGAACTCAGCCAGGAAAAGAAAAACAGGACAAAACCAGAAACAATCTAGGTCTGAACCATAACTAAACTAGGTCTACGCCAGGTCTAAACTAAGACTAAACCAGGACAAAGGGGGGTAACACAAAACCAAAAAGGTTGGGAACCACTGAGAACCAAATGCCCTTCCCTGGAATGGGAAAGGACTCAGAAGAAGCTTAAAAGTTTACTTTAATAGATCAAAAAGTAAGATATATATACGTACAATTCAGTCTACTATAGAACTGTCTTATAAGCACCTAACTCATTTTCCAAAACAGTGAGAACGCATTACCATAACTTTTCAATTTATTAAAGTGTTGACAGCACACAAAGATAAAGAATAGCATATTCACAGCAGGAACCAGAAAAATCTACAGACGTAATGTAGAAAAAGAAAAATGCTGCACTTTGTTGAAGAGTTTTGAGTGGTCTGACAAATTGCCTGGAGGAGAAGAGTCATCATGACAGCTTGTGTTGCACGGTGACAAGGCAGAAAGGAGGACTGCTAATTACGGCTTCAATTTATTAACATTATTACAAAAAAGAATTAATCATTTCATTAACTGTTACAGAATGCCAATGAATCATAATACGACCAAGGCTAGTGTACGGTCCGTTTTAAATGAAGACTAATTACAAACTGCAGGAAAAGTTACAGACGCAAAGCTTAAGGTGGCTAATAATAAATACCCACACAATAAACATCATTATATTGGATGCAGCTGGCATTAAAATAAATCCTTGGACAGTGCACTCCCTCGCAGCCTTTACCCTCTAATTATCTGCAACTGAAGAGAAGCGCCGTATAGACTTTTAGAACACCAGATGAGTTTTTATTACAATCAGCTCCAAGGCAGCATGACTCCATTTTCAATCCAAGACTACAAACTGTTAATCAAATCCTCATCCTGATCAAAATCTTAAGGCCAGGAAATCAAAAGTGTAAATATTTGCAATTCACGTTTTTGGATGTTTTTATAACCAGGTTGTAAGTAGAGCTTCAGAATCCAAAAAGAAACAAGAGCAAGAGACAAAAACTGAGAGAGTAGGCAATTCACTAAAAAACAGAGCCTTAAAATGCCAAAACACAGAACTAAAGGTGTGAAAAACAAACAAACAAAACTTTGACTTCTATCAGTTAGGGCTGCAGGATATGCAGAAAACATGCGATATTCGATAAATATGTTGAAAATTGCGATAATATTATTGCCATATTTGAAAACAGAGCCTACTTTTGGAACATAGTAAGGTAAAATTCACTACATTTCACAAAAATGTAAGTTCCTGTATTTACAAGTCAAAACAGCCACAAAATCCAAACTTAACAGACTAAACCAGGAATAAAACAAGGCTAAGCTGGGACTAAATTAATTAAATTACCACTAAAACTGGACTTTTTAAACATTTTTATTTAATCACAACACATGTTCTTTTAAGGCTCTGGTGGAAAATGATTCTTCAGTGTAAATCTCTGTCAGATGGAAGACCACAGCTTTATTGTGATATATTTAGATTCATGCGATACGGATATTGCGTTTGCTGATATTGCGATAACGATAATTTTGCGATGTATTGTGCAGCCCTACTATCAATGTAACAAATTTGTATTCCTATGATACAACTGTACTGATAAGCATTACCTTGTATCAAATCGTATCGTTTTCTAGGAAGTGTGTATCGATATACATGTGGAAAAAAAAGGTTAATATCGGAAATATCGACATTAGAAATTTGCATGTTCAAAGAAAACTAGATAATGTCTTTTTGGATGTAATTTTTGTTTTTAGTTAGATAAAATGTTACATTCAACTTTTCTTCTCTCTCTGTCTGCGGGTCATAATCAACTCCGGCTGCTGATGCTAGATTTAAGAGTATACTTTTATGATTTTTGGCAAAAAGATGCTGTATTGACTGTATCGTATCGAATCATATCGTTCTAAATCAGTTAATATCGTTCATGAATCAGATCGAAACAATTTTAATTGATACTTATCGTTCTAAAAAACATATCACCTCTAATTAAATTGTCACTTTAAAAAAACTAAAATGTCTGAATGACTGTGTTCAACCTCGGCAGCTTTGGCACATTGTGAGAAGACTCGCTTGACCTGCTCCACAGTCCTGGTTGCCTTACTCAAAGAAAGAACCCCTTTTTTTGTCGTCAGGAGATCAGAACAGTGTGAATGACAAGAAACCCAGATTTTTGTACAGATTTTTACTTGTTAAGTATGTGGACTTCAGCTTTAGATGAGCTGATGAACAGTTTTATATGACTGTCTACTCTCCATTTGTGCCTTTCTCCAGTTTCTTCTTTTTGCGTTCCGACGCACTAACAACCTGGTTATGATCCAAAAGCACAAACTGTGAACATTTTATATTTTTCTCCCAGTAGTATAATTATGTTTTGGACTGTTCATAACAAGATTTATTGGGAACATGATTGCTAACAGCATATTGTATTAGAAATTATGTGTGAAGAAATTAGACTAAAATGTCATCATGCAGAAAGTTGCCATCCCAGCACTGACTTCCACAGTTTATTTATGCAGTAATAATGCACCAATAGAGAAGGGGGATGCAAAATAAAATGCAGAAAAATAGTGGCAAAGCATTTACACAATATTTAAAAAGACATTCCTGCGAGAAGGCGGTGTAATGCTTAACTCAGAGCTAGAAGTTTAAGGTAACTGGTAAACTTTGGTTAAATGTAATTATCTTTATTTTGAGGTTGTGTAAAAGTCTAGAGAAAAAAAAGTACTGTATTTTCCGGACTATAAGTCGCACTTTTTTCCACCGTCTGGCTAGGGGTGCGACGTATACTCAGGTGTGACTTATATATTAAAATATTTCAGGTGTTGGTTAGAGGGCGCTCTAGGCTTGTGTACCAGCATCTGCTGCACCTGTACCACTGACAATTTAAAATGTAAACATTAGCGATAACAACTTAGGCTATAAAGACAACTGAGAAAGAGCGGAATAATTGGAAATGGAACTGATGCTGAGTCTGACGACAGCCACGCAGAGGAGGAAGCGGCGCTTCGTCTACCTCCGGAGTTGGCGGAGTTGTTCAGAAGCGACACCGAGGATGAAGAATTTAAAGGATTTAGCGATTAGGAGTGAGATGGTGAGTTTGGTGAACTTGTTATATTATGTTCTTTATGCTATAGTTATGTGAATAACTGTTAATATATTACGTTAACATACGAGACACCTATTCAGTTCATTGTTTATGCTTCATGTAGCTGAATAACCATCAATGTGTTACGTTAGCATAGCGCACACCTATTCAGCCTGTTGTTCTCTATTCTATTATTACTATAACTTGCCTTTCAACATGAAATGTCTGCTTCTTGGTGTGGGATTTTGTAAATTAAATTTCCCTCAAAAAATGCGACTTATATACATTTTTTTCTTCTTCATTATGCATTTTTTGGCTAGTGCGACTTATACTCCGGAAAATACGGTAAAATAAAAGTAGACTGCGATGCCGTTGTGTGTGGGGTGGGTGAGTTTTTGTAAAATTTTATATCAACACTTATACTATACCGGTATAGCTGAGATTAGTAGGATACAGTGATAGAATGGAATAAAACTCACCTGGTGGTGCAGGAGGTGGAGGGGCTGGGACAGAAATGGGCTCAGGTCCCACCGCTGGTTCAAGGACAGGGGCTACAGGAGCTGCTGAGGTCTGAGGAGGAGGTTCAACAGGTTCACAAAGGGCACTAAATTCAGCCAAAGGAGGTGCGGCAAAGTGCTCAGCGGGATGGGGAGACAAAGCGTCCCCTGAAGAAGGCTGGGCTGGAGGCGGGACAGATTCAACAACGGGAGCTGGAGAAACTAGTTCTGATTTGAGAGGAACACTGATTGGTTCAGCCTGGGCAGGTGGAGGAGGAGCAGGAAAGGTTTCAGCTATAGATGAAGGAGCTGCGAGTTCAGGTGCAAGGGCAGGGGTAGGAGCAGGGCAGGGAGGATCAGCAATCACAGGTTCAACAGGAGCAGAAGGTGGAGCGGGAGGAGGAACCGCAACGGGCTCAAAAGCAGGAGCAGCATCAGCTTTAGCAGCAGCTGGGGAGGAGATCGGGAGCACCGCGTCAATGACAGGAGGTGCTGCTACCTGTTCTGCTGGAGGCTGAGGTGGAGGTGGAGGTGGTGGAGGAGCGGCTGTGGTCTCAGCGGAGGGTTCTGAAGGAGGTGCAGGGGTCAACGGAGCAACGGGTACAACAGGCTCCACGGCAGGAGGAGGCGGTGAGGGCTCAAGAGGAGGAGGAGGAGGAGGAACTGGCTGCAGAAAAGGAGGAAGAGGGAAGACTGGCAGTGGAGCTGGGACAAGAGGTGCAGGAGGTGGAGGAGGAGGTGGAGAGGTGGCACGTTTTGGAGGAGCAGCGGGTTCTCGCATTCGGTTGATGACGCTCTCCGAGAGCTGAGGAGGTAAAGAAAAAATGTGCATATTAAAGATTAATTTTCTTCAAATAGCAAGCCTTATTTTAGTTTCTGTTTGGGTTTGTGAGTTGGTAGATTGTTTTTTGTGATAATGTTTTTATGTTAACATTTTCTACAACACCACAGGACAGTGCTCATTTAATAAGAGAAACCTCTGCCAGTAATATTTGCCAAAGTTCTTGCAACAACAAAAACAATTGAAACAGAGCATTGCCACTCCATACGGAGAAAAGTGCCAATGGTATTATCTGGACAGAAATCACAATATGGGTTTTCTTTTAGTTTCATCTTGTGTAACCTCCTTAGATATAAATAGGATCTGTGAATAAAATTTATAATTAAACATTTGATGGTTTGGGTTCCTGGATGTTTCACCAAATATTGTTCCAGTCCCACTCAAAATGATCACCAACATCTGTTTTCCAAAGATGTTCAATAGCCAAATGTTTGTGAGAGGATTTAACTATAACTTTGTAGAAATCAGAGACAATACTTTTGCTTTTCCCTTTGCTCAGAACGGTATGAAGGGGATGGTTTTCTAAAGTGCATTTGCATGGAAAACCCTGGGCACGCATTGCTGCACGAAGTTACAAATAAAAATAAAAAGATGTGCAAGGTAAATTAAGACTTTTGTACGTCCTGAAATCCCAGGGCTAACACAGATGACAGACATTACAGCCACCATTCACACTCACATTCATTCACTATGATTAACAAAAGCATCACTAAGAGGCAAAAAGAATATGCCTTAGCCAGTCCTAAATAAGCTGGTATATTATAAGCCACTGAAAATAATTATCCACAGCTAAGAGCATGCATGACAAATACAAAATTAACAAAATTACAAAATAAACCTTATCAATTTAACAGTTTCGGCATAGCATTGAGCAATTACTGCAGAGTTTCAAGTATTTTTTTCAGGCAGCTCTTGTCAACAGGCTCAAAGAACTGCCATTCCTAAAAAGACAATGATAAATGCAACTGTTTAGCATTCGAGATACACTCAGCAGGGTGACCACCTGTCCCACTTTTGGTTGCACTGCACAGCCGTTTAGGCCTCTGTCCCCTGATAATGTCCCTCTTTTTCATTGGTGCTCAGTGGATCTTATAAAAAAAAGAGATTCAAGTTAAGAACTAGAAAGTCATGAGGTATTCCTTGTGTAAAATGTAGAATAAATATTCGTGGGCATCTTGTCTTGATAGATTGGAATATTTGTTTGTTGTGTTGCTGCCTCTGTTTCAGGACAGGCCTCTCCTGGAGCTGTGAGCTGTGTTGGTGCTGGATTATTTCAAGAAAATGCAGACTGAGAGCTTTGATTTTTTTCTTTTCTTTTTTTTATTCCAATGAATAAAGTCTCAGTAAAGGCATGACTTTGTAAAGTGTGTGTTTTGAGGATGAAAACAGCACATCAAATATGTCATAGGCCCTCATCTGTAGTAATTTGAATTTCAAAAGATATATTTCTCGAATTTGTCCCACCTCGTCCAACTTTTAGTACTTTTTGAGGTGGTCACCCTTGCACACAGTGAATAAAAAGTTACCTTGCTCAATACAATCATTACAGTCTGTACTAAAGCCTCCTGAAGAGCTTCCATATCCTATTTGAACTTTGCAGAATGAATGAAAAGTTAAGGACAACGCAAAGTGAAGACCTTCCCCTTGAACTCCTGACGCACAAAGACGCACGCCTGAAGTATTTTACGCACTGCAGCCACAGAGCACTATGTTAACAGCGGTACATGTGAACCATAAGCATGCACAAATGTCAACATGCAGCACCTTACCCGTATGCCCTTCACCACAGTAATGTTCTCATTCTCATCTGACTCAAACGACACTCGGCGGGTGCTGTTGTTCGCTCCCATGGTGAGACCGCAGACCGTCACAGCGCCACTTAACTACATAAAATACGGAGATGTTGCATACACTCGTAGTTTAAAAAGTTTTTAGCTCTGCAGCCAGGAGAAAAGTGGCCCGGGCCCGCACGTACTGCTCACACACTTTCACACTTCCTGAGAAGGACGCCGCTGGAAGAAGGCGGACAGTGATTGGATAAAGGCGCAGGGTGGATTTAACAACGACGCTCTGGGTTGGTTTGTGTCTGCGTAAGCGTCTGGGTGGGAGTTTCCCAGTGCCATGCTGGACTGTTTCTACGATTCCTGATAGTGATGGGAAATTCGGCTCATTTTAGTGAAGCTGGATTATTTCCTTTAGCTCACCAAAAAGAACCGGCTCTACATTTGACCTCCAATACCTTTTATATTTTAGCCAAATTCAACACAGTTTTGACAAATGAGCTGAACTGTGCACTCGTGTAACTCAAATACATGAACTGTGATGAAGAATTCAAAAGTTCTGATCGCTTTAAAACCACTAAATGAACTGACTTGCTTATAGAACCACTCTACTACACAAAAAACACCTATAATTAAGCATAAAAATAAAAAAGGACAGTTTTTTTTTTTATTTAAACACACACACCCCTAACAAAAAGCAAGGTAACTTGTAAAAAATGTTTTACTTCAAAAGAAAGCCATTAGAATTGTCAATTATGCAGACTACTATGCCCCAACAAATGCTCTTTTTATAAAATTTAAAACTTTAAAATTACATGATCTTGTTGACCTTAACACTGCAATTGTGATGTATAAAGCACATAACCATATGCTCCCTCGCTGTATCCAAGAGAAGTTCAAACAAAGAGAGAGACGGGATACAATCTCAGAGGATCTAGTATTTTTCAGAAAGCAAATGTAAGGACGAGCTTAAAAAGTAGATGTATCTCTGTTAGAGGGGTTCATCTATGGAACAGTCTGGATGAAACATTAAAAGACTCCAAAACAATTTACACTTTTAAAAGAGAATTTAAGTCCAGTGTGGTGGAGAAATATGGAGAAGTGGAATGTGTGTGTGTGTGTGTGTGTGTGTGTGTGTGTGTGTGTCTGTGTGTGTGTGTGTGTGTGTCTGTGTGTGTGCGTGTGTGTGTCTGTGTGTGTGTGTGTGTGTGTGTGTGTCTGTGTGTGTCTGTGTGTGTGTGTGTGTGTGTGTGTGTGTGTGTGTGTGTGTGTGTGTGTGTGTGTGTGTCTGTGTGTGTGTCTGTGTGTGTGTGTGTGTGTGTGTGTGTGTGTGTGTGTCTGTGTGTGTGTGTGTGTGTGTGTGTGTGTGTGTGGGATGTATTGTTTCTGTTTTGTTTTTTGTTTTTTGTTTTTTTGTGTTGTTTCTTTGAGTTTGTCAACTGACCGAAGAAAATAAACTAAACTAAACTAAACTAACTAAAAACATCAGGAACAGCTAACCTCAAAACCCAAAAAACTTTATCATAAATATATAACTTAAAACATACTGAGTTATAGTGCATTGTGCAAAACATCAGCTCCAAACAGCTTCAGGTGTCTCTCTCTGAACTAACCACCATCAACCATCATCTAACTGTACATTTTAACTTTTTTTTTTTTTTTTTTTCAGGGCAGATTGGCGTTGAAGAAGACCAAGTGCCTCAGCTCAGAGCTGATCTGGGTTCTTCTCTAATATTATCTGCCCTGTTTTTGGAATTAAATAAAAAATAAAAAACGGCTCATGGTTGGGAGCTGGCTCTCACTGTTCACTTTAAAGAGCCGGCTCTTTGTCTCGGCTCATTCGCGACTGACCCATCACTATTAGGATTAATTAAACAACAACCGATTGGTTAAGGTATGGAATGAAAATTAACTGCGTGAAATCATAATGAAATTTATTCATAAATGAAAACTGAAGTAGCCTAAAGGCCAACGCACACCAGGCGCGCAGCTGGAAAATACTGTAGATCCTAAACTGTCTTTTTTAATAGCAATGGTTATTATTCTGGGATTTGTTATAATTTAATAAAACCAAACAAACTGCACAAAACGTAGAACAAGTGCTTTGCATGAAATCAAGCAATTAGCAACATATGGGACATGACACGGTTTGGCTTTGGGGCTGAACCTTCAGATTTTTTTGATACCAGTTCTTAAACGATACCTGGTTTTTGATACCGATATTTTCCCGATACCTATGGTGAGCTAATTCAGCTTCTACAATCATAAAACACAATAATATCAAATAAAAGACCAACTGGAACACAATTCTTAGTTGTAAAATAAAACCAGTAGTTTGTATGATTTATTCTGTGTTATTTAATTCATGCAAAGAAACATTAAAGGTCGCACTAGAGATTGAAACTTGGCATCAAATATATATTTTCAAAATCAGTAATATCATCAACTTTTCTTTTGATACCACAAAGGTATCCTCTGTGGGTACCAGCCTTAGTTCCCCTGTTACATAATTTATGGATGAAAGGCCTATAGCACAAATAAAAATCACGAAATGGAGTCAAAGTGCTTGAATTAAATAAAATACAATGACAGACCTACACGCTGATGAAGCAACAGTGATGGCCTAAAAAATCAAATACATTTTGTCAAACTGTCTCTGTGTCGTCAGTCACCAAACCAGGAATGACCTTGGTGCTGATGGAGAGAAACTGCAGTCGATTATTTGAGCAGACAAGTCATGGTCCGCGGGGAAAGAAGATAAGAACTTCAAAATTAAACTTGGACCTGGAAAACAAGGCATCCTTAAAAGAAAAATGGTGACACATCCATTGTTTCGTTTTTCTTTTCTTTTTTGGGGGGTGGGGTGGGGACTTAAAGATCACCCACAATGTTATCTCACAAGTCCACGACACATCAATCACGGCATAGCTGCTGGGAATCGACCCTGCACAATCAATGGCCTCTTCCATTCTCATCGGTACAGCTGAGATTGTCAGAGATACAGGAGGAGAGCGCTGCCAAATCCTGCACTTTAAATGGGAGAAGCTATTAACTCTGTGACTCTGTCCCCCGCTTTTATTCTCCGTTCAACCTTATATTTTTAACTTCCCAAAGAAGCTGAGCAAAGTTTAGAAGAGTTATCACTTTTGCACTGTGCTACAACTTTTCTCTTAGTTGATTTTGTATTTTGTAAAAAAAGAGTTTAATGTGAAACCTGATTAAACAAATGAGGAATTGTCTATAAAGAGCTTTTTAATACAGGCATACATACATCGTAATACAGATTAAAATCACATCATAAATAAATAAATAAATGTACATTTCAGAACCATACAAATGCATGTTGTAAATGCTAGAGCATCAGTGTTATATATTTGCCTATGATGAAAGCAAGAGTATGTCACTCTTTACGAAAATACTGGAAAATGAAGATCCGTTAAAAATAGAAAATCTTCTATTGGGAATATCTACAAGAAAAATGAAAAGGTAAGAGCAAAATCTCTTGTGGATACTCTGAATTATTGCATTAAAACAAATAAGGAACTGGAGGACAACTAAACCTCTTAATATTATGAATTGGATAGAAACTATAGAAGAGGTCAAACATATGGAAAGGTTAACTTACAAAAACAATAATAAAAAAGAGGACTTTAATATTAAATGGGTATCTTTTAATCTAAACATATCTTAGATTAGGTTGATCCCAAGTAAATAAAAATATACATGGTGGAGTTCCACAGGAGATAAAGCACAGAAGAAAAAATAAAATAAATTAAATAAAATTAAAATATATGTGATTGTTTTATTGTTTGTTTTTTGTTTCGTTTTTTTCATCACGGGTGGCTGTAAAAATGGCAACAACAAAAAAAAAAAAGAAAAAAAAAAAAAAGAAAAAAATATATAAATATCATGTCCTACGGAAGCGCATAGTAGTCACCAAAAAAAAAACTACTATGACTACTATGCGCTTCCGTAATGTCCAAATGAGGCTTATCGTGTCTTTTCATTCACTGAACTACAACTCCCACAATCCCCCTCTGTCACCTCGCGCTCTTGACTTCCTGTTAGGTGCCGCAGCTGTAAAAATGGCTGATACATGGGAGATTCAGGGGTGCTGTTAACAAAAACAAAGATCCCTCAGGTCTGCTCATCTCTGTCATAAGGTGAGGCGGTTATACTCTTTATTTTTATTTACTTGCAGCGTTAATAACTCCAGCTGATGATCACAAACGCTCACAGATGTGTAATGACAGCTAGCCTTCCATGCTAGCTTCATGCTGCTACATCCTTCCTGTATTGTTATTGTTATTGTTATTATTATTTTTAGCGTTGTGTTGTTTTTAGAGGTTATGTGTTTTACTGAGAAAAGTGCATTCATGACGTTTTGAAAGGTTTACCAAGAATGCTTTAAAGGAATTAACCATTTTGATTGCGACTGGCTGCTGGTGAAATAAAAGTAGATTTGTTATTTTATGTTTTGTTTGCAAATTTCTAACGTGGCCTTAGGGGCAAATGTCATATTCCACAGAGCTTAAACAACACTAACAAGTCTAAAAAGTCATGCTTCATGCATGTAAGTGGGCAGCAACAGATAGCCCTTAGACAGAGGCGGAAGAAGTACTCAGTTTCTTTACTTAAGTAAAAGTACAGATAAAGGAGCAAAAATTTACTTAAGTTAAAGTATCACCTTAAAAGTGTAAGTAAGTAAGTAAAAGTATAAAAGCATTTGCTGTCAAATGTACTTGCAAGTAAAAAAGTAAAAGTATTTCTCTCATGAATGAGTTAAATGTGAGGGATTTTGCCGATTCCAGATGAAATGAACAAACTGCTGCAGGAGAAGAAACTGAATCTGTCTCTGAGCTCTTTATTATTCTGATGTTTCTAAAACAGTACTACTTTACTGCATCTGTTATATTGAAGTACTGCGTGTACTACTTTACAGCATCTGTTATATTTAAGTACTATGAGTCTACAATGAGGCCACGACAAAAACACATGATTTTAAACCAAAACTCAAAATACTTTGTACTGCAAACCGACTCAGAAATGTAGTGGAGTAAAAAGTACAGATACTTGCTCTAAAATGTAGTGAAGTAAAAGTAAAAGTATCCCTTGTAAAATTGACTCAAGTACAGGTACATGAAAATTGTGCTTAAGTAAAGTACCACCACTGCCCTTAGAAGTAATTGTGCACACACATGGAATGCATAGTTTCTATTGCTTCTGTTCAAAGAGTAGAGTTATTTGTTTTATTTGTTGAGGTTAACATTATTGCCTCATTGCAGAACCTTGTCCAGCAGCGATGATGTGCAGGACAGGGAGACAGAGAAGGGACGTCTGGAGGAGGCCTTTGAGACGTGTGACAGGGACCTGGATGAGCTGATAGTGCAGCATTACGCAGAACTCACCACTGCCATCAGGACGTACCAGAGCATCACGGAGCGCATCACCAGCTCACGGAACAAGATCAAACAGGTGTGTGTTTAAACATATTAATACATCTTTTTATTTTGATATTTATTCATAAACTTGTATAGACATATAGCTGAGCATTGTAAATATTGCTGAGTGTTATCAAGTTCACTGTAAGGCAAGACAATTCATACACAGAGTAATTCAAAGTGCTTTACAGAAAAAAAAGGCAAGTTTAAAAGTACAAAGACAAGCATTCCAATTAAAACAATAAGATCAAATTTAAAAATTATAATTAAGAATCCATTTAACATTAAGTTAAAAGAGAAGAGTGCAGATAAAACACTTTCAGTTGACTTATGCACCGCTAAAAAGAACAGTTTTAAGTCTGGACTTGAACATTGTCAGAGCAGAGGCCTGGCTAACTGTTCCAGAGTTTAGCTGCATAAAACTGAAACACTGCTTCACCGAGTTTTAACTGTAGTTAAAATATTGGAAAAACATAGTAATCACATGCAACATTAGTACTTATTCATTCATTAGTCAGTCATTTTTTTCTGGTCATGAGTTTTCAGATGCTTTGGGTCTGAGGCAGGATACACCTGAATAAGTAGATGGTCATTTTTCATTGCATTTTAATTTAAATGTTGTCATATACATATGCTGCATGGAAGCATTAAGTTTTCCAGGTTATAGCAGCATTATAAGCACACACTGACTTCCACTGTAGCCACTGTGACTGGCTGAATTTTATCTATATTTTTTATGACACATTTAGGCCTGAATTTCTGTGGTTAGGGTTAAGTGTCTCCATCACTTGAATATATAATAATTCAATATGATTAGGAAAAAGCAGCCTTAAGTGACATAAACAGTGAATTAAGATGTTTGAATACATGCAAAAAGATAACATTTACTGTACATATTTATGTAAGGTAACTAGTTGACTGTTAAACTTGTCTTTTTGCTTATGATAAAGCCTACTATAATAAACACATCAATGTTTCGACAAACTAAACTGTGGGGCCAGTAAAAATCTTATCTGGTGAGTATTTTTTGAAAAAGACTGGTCACAGTGGCCAGTGGACCGAAGAAGTTAATGTCAGGAGCTGATTATAAGCAGTTATTTTTTCAATATTTGTACTTTGACTGTGGTTTTGAGAGTAGAATACAGCGCTGTGATGTCAGGTGTTTAGCAACATGTATCTTTAATTAAAAAAAACAAAACAAAACATCTATTAAAAGCTTTATATGAAAAGAACATTTGTATTTTTGTAATGCAACCAGTATTTGTTATTCTGGTATATTGTATCTCTGCAACTCCTTTTAATAACATTATTTTGATTTGATACTTTTTTATTTGGTTCTTTAGGTTAAGGAAAACCTTTTGTCCTGCAAGATGCTTCTTCACTGCAAAAGGGATGAACTGAGGAAGCTGTGGATTGAGGGCATCGAACACAAGCATGTCCTCCAGCTGCTCGATGAAATTGAAAGCATTAAGCAGGTGCCTCAGCGGCTTGAGGCCTATATGGCGAGCAAACACTACCTTCACGCCACAGATATGCTGGTAAGTGAATAAAATGGACATGTGTGCTTGCAAAACAAAATAATCCATGCTGCTTTTGCAAATAATTTAGCATTTGGTTGCATGAAATAGAGGTAAGATAAGATAAAACTTGATTAATCCTGGAGGAAATGTTTGTGGAAGAGAATGCAAAGGAATTAAAGCTTAATAAACACCTAAAAACCTATACACAATAGAATGAAATAAGCACAATAAAAACATAATAATAATAATAAAAGTGTGCAAAATATAAGAACAGGGTTTTTGCAGGGTCTTAACAAGTCTAGAAATGTCTTAAAAATAAAAAAAATCTGAATTTAAGGACTCAAAAAGTCTTAAATTTGAAGAAATGTGGAGTTTTAGGTCTTAAATACACTAAAACAGGTCTTAAATATATCATGTACATTTGATGCAACTCCCTGTCTTCGCAAGCTTATTCTAAAATGCCCACAGAAAGGTGGATTATTGTCACCGATACGAGAGCCAAGGCCAAAATTGCTTTGTGGAACTCAGTGTCAAACAGATGCGAAGAAATGGTTGCAATGAAATAAAGTTTATGAATTGTATATATTTTTGTACATTGCGTGCATATAAAATAGGTCTTAATTTTCTTGAACAATGGTCTTAGAAAGTCTTAAATTCAACTTGTCGAACCCTGCAGAAACCCTGAAGAAGTACCAGCGTACACTTGTCACATCATAAATATGCAAAAAGTTTTATACAAAATGCAAATGAATTGTGAGCGCTCAGTTTTTTTTTTTTTTATTCTGTAAGGAGGAACAGTTGGACACAAGCTCCTTTAAAAGCTTGCAAGGCCAAACTGACAATAGTCTTCTTAGCGTCTTTTGTGGCCTAGTGTGCACAGTACTCACAATGTCATACTGCTAAGATTGATTTCCCAGCATCTGTCATCCTTTTAAGAATCCCTTTCTAGCCTTGAATTGTCCGGTGGGTGCAACTCGCTCTTGAAGCAAACATCATCCGAGTACAGCAAAGGCTTCACTGCCCTTGTGTGTGTGTGTGTTTGTGTGTGTGTTTGTGTTTGTGTGTGTGCGCGCTCCTAGTCTTTGATGTGTGTTTTGCCTCGGCGGGAGAGCTAAAGAACGGCGTTGAGGACTAAACGACCTGGCTCTGTGATCTCACTGTTGCCATCTCTTTCTTCCCGCGCTTCTCTCTCTTCTTCTGTCACTCCCACATGGCTTACTTCATACTTTGGTAATAATTAGTTTGCTCGAGTGGGGTTATCTGAGGAGGTGAAAAAATAAGGGATGATGGGGTGCCCAAAGGACCGTGAAAATATCCTCTTTGTGGGGGTGGAATAAGTGGAACCTCATTCGACCTGCGCTCTGTTGGTACAGCGTGTTTTGAAAGACTGTTCAAAGTTCAGAATCAGCTGGGTGCACTGTCTGACAAACTTCAAATGTGTTGTACTTGATCAGCTCGAGGTAATTGCATGATTGCTATGTAAGAGGTTGTGTGGAGACCATTTTATGTTGAAATTCTGTTTGATGCTTTTATTCGACCAGAAAATGTATGCAACTCATTAAAATATTAATATATAAAATGACTACCGTATTTTCTGGGCTATAAGTCGCTCCGGAGTATAAGTCGGCACTATCCAAAAAATGCATAATGAAGAAGAAAAAACCGTATATAAGTCACACTGGACTATAAGTCGCATTTTTGGGGGGAAATTTATTTTACAAAATCCGACACCAAGAACAGACATTTCATGTTGAAAGGCAAGTTATAGTAATAATAGAATAGAGAACAACAGCTGAATAGGTGTGCGCTATGCTAACGTAACACATTGATGGTTATTCAGCTACATGAAGCATAAACAACGAACTGAACTAGGTGTCTCGTATGTTAACTGTAATATATTAACAGTTATTCACATAACTATAGCATAAAGAACATAATATAACAAGTTCACCAAACTCACCATCTCACTCCTAATCGCTAAATCCTTTAAATTCTTCATCCTCGGTGTCGCTTCTGAACAACTCCGCCAACTCCGGAGGTAGACGAAGCGCCGCTTCCTCCTCTGCGTGGCTGTCGTCAGACTCAGCATCAGTTCCATTTCCAGTTATTCCGCTCTTTCTCAGTTGTCTTTATAGCCTAAGTTGTTAGTGGTAATGTTTACATTTTAAATTGTCAGTGGTACAGGTGCAGCAGATGCTGGTACACAAGCCTAGAGCGCCCTCTAACCAACACCTGAAATATTTTAATATATAAGTCACACCTGAGTATACGTCGTACCCCTAGCTTTATACTTTTAGTCCAGAAAATACAGTACTTTGAAATACCCAAGGCTTCATCAAAGCTGGGCAAAATATGACATATGAACAATGTTGTTATAACCTTTGGAGAAAATTGTGATGAAACAGAAATAACATCTACACTATATTTCCAAAAGTATTAGCTCACCTTTACACACATATGAACTTAAGTGACATCCCGTTTTTAATCCGCAGGGTTTAATATGACGTGGGTCAAACCTTTGCATCGATAACAGTTTCAACTCTTCTGGGTTTATGGGAATTCTTCCAGAAGAACATTTGTGCGTCAGACTCTGATGTTGTAGAGAAGGCCTGGCTCCAGTCTTGGCTCTAATTCATCCCAAAGGTGTTCTGTCAGGTTGAGGTCAGGACTCTGTGCAGGTTCAGTCCAGTTCTTCCACACCAAACTCACTCATCCAGGTCTTTATGGAGCGTGCTTTGTTGGAACAGGAAGGGGCCGTCCCCAAACTGTTCCCACAAAGTTGGGAGCATGGAATTGTCCAAAATCTCTTGGTGCTGAAGAATTCAGAGTTCATTTCACTGGAACTAAGCTCCTGAAAACAACCCCACACCATAATCCATTCACTTATTTGGGTGGGTGAGCGAATACTTTTGGAAATATAGTTGTATTTTGCATACCATACTGCACAGAACAAACCATATATGGTAATGCATGCAAGTAAATTTTATGTTATGCTATTTTAGTGTAAGTATAGTCTGCAATCAGTGTGATTATACCATGGATTTGTTTTGAGTCTGGATTCTGTAACCTATGTTGTCAACGCTGTCTAGGTTTACATTTTCTTTTTAGTTGCACGTCTACATTTTCTATTACATCACATTAGAGCCCCTTTAATTGTTCTTTGTGATATGAATGTCCTCCATATTGATTTGTTAAACTGTGCAGCGTGGCATAGTTTTCAGTATTAATTTAATTTTCTCTGTTAAGCTGTTTTTAACAGACGCCCACCTCTCGCTGCTGTAACATCATACTGTATGTGTCACTTCCCTGAGAGCCCCTGATGTGTTTATTCCTTTCCTGCTGTCACTCATTGCACCAGTCATCTGTCAGATTAATGCTCCCTGTTTTCTGTACGTGCCCTCCTTCCTTCCCTCACTTTATTGTCTTTTTTATGCCTTGCAGTATAATGCCTCTCGTAAGCTTTATAGTCCTCCTCTGCCGCTAACTCCAGGAGTGGACGAACTGGACGGATGCCTTCGCTTCAACAATTGCTCCGATCATTACACTCCTCTTTAAAAGAAATGTGTTTCTGTCTGCTTGGAAATTATCTAAAGTAATACCTTTGGCCAAAAAAAAAGGCATTTACTGGAACAAATAGCCGACCCATTAGTTTACTTCCTATTCTGAGTAAAATAATGGAAAAAAAATCAAGGTATGAACAGATTAACACTTATTTCAAAGACAATAATTTGATAATATTGTCAGCATGCATACAGAGAAAAATATTCCACTGCCACTGCTCTAACCCAAATGACTGATGATTGGTTATGGGAACTGGAACAAAACATAATAGGAGTTGTATTCCTAGGCCTCTCAGCAGCATTTGACCTAATCGATCATAACATTTTGTTGAAGAAACTTGAATGCTATTGCTTTGCAGAATCTGTTGTACAGTTTATCGCCAACTATTTGTGTGCACGACAACAGCTGACATTAAACCTGTAGAACGCGGAGTGCCACAAGGCGGTTAGTCTGGGTCCATTTTTTGTACACAATATTTACAAATGATTTACCTGCAGTGTTAGGCAAAGCTGGCGTTTCAGTGTTTGTTGATGACACAACAGTTTACCTGGCGGGAAAATCAATGAAGGTGAAGCAAAAACAAACCTTGATCATGAACTTCAAAGGATAGTTAGCTGGGTTGAAAGTAACAAACTCTTTTTAAATGTTGCAAAAATAACAAGCGTCGTTATTGGCACAAATTATTCCATAAAAACTAA
Source organism: Bostrychus sinensis (assembly GCA_020698575.1). Lineage (NCBI taxonomy): Eukaryota > Metazoa > Chordata > Actinopteri > Gobiiformes > Eleotridae > Bostrychus > Bostrychus sinensis. The sequence continues at coordinate 4,166,509 of CM036239.1, forward strand.
ACCACAACTTCATCTCATAAAAAAATGTCACTGTCAAGCAAGTGGAGGAGGTGAAACTCCTAGGAGTCCTTATAGACGGCGTCGTCTCCAAAATGGGTCGCAGCCTGTCTCTCAGATGTTCTAAATACTTAATCCCATATGTCATTCAGTGTCTTGTTTTGTCTCATTTGGATTATTGTTCTGTTGTTTAGTTGGCTGAACACATTATTGGTAGGGGTGTAACAATACAGTAACTGTATCGATGTATCGATTTTTTTTCCTATGATACAGCTACATCGATACACATGACCTTGTATCGAATCATATCGTTTTCTAGGAAGTGAATATCGATACACATGAAGTATCGATCGATAATATCGGAAATATCGAAATTAGAAATTTGTATGTTAAAATAAAACCAGATATGGCTTTTTGGAGATAAATTTTGTGTTTTTAATTAAATAAAATGTTATATTCAACTTTTCTTCACTCTCTGTCTGCTGGACATAATCAACCCTGGCCGCGGTGCTACATTTGTGAGTAAACTTTTATGATTTTTGGCAAAAAGTTGCTGTATCGATTATTGATACGAAGGTGTTGAATCGTATCGAAACATATTGTTCCAAATTAGCCAATATCATTCTTGAATCGTATCGAAACACTTCTAATCGATACATATCGTATCGTTGCAAAAACGTATTGTTACACCCCTAATCATTGGGTATAATCAGAAATACGTGGCTCTGAGAAGTGGTTTCAGGACTAATGTTGCTAAAATGCATAAACCGCTCTCCTGGCTTAAGGACAGATGGTTTGTATGCATTGACAAATTTCATAAGAAGTATTATCACAACAAAAACACCATCTATGTTTTATCAAACACTACCCTTCAGCAGAAATACACATAATTACTCAACCATGCACGCTGCAGGGCAATGTTTCACTGCCAAAATGTAAAACTAGTATGAGCCAACATACACTGATGTTTAGAGCCAAGCATGAATGGAATATGTTACCACAGAACATAAGACACCAAAGGACTGTTTACAGATTTAAGAAGCATCTCAGATTATATTATAACAAATACATTCATAAATATTAAATAAAGGTTTGTGTGAGCAAAGTGCAGAAGGGGCAGAATATAACAGATTATATATAAAATACAAAACAAAATATAAAGTAAGCTTGTCTGTATTACTGTATTATGTAAAATGGTTCTTTGGTTTCTTCAAAGAACAGCTGGAATGTATTCCAACAATGAAGATGTGTAAATATTTTTATAAATTGTTGTAATAATGTGATATTTTTTGTTTGTAGCAGCTTTGCGCACCATAAACCTGCCTAAATACAACTAGCTTAATTTGCTTTGTCAAATAACGGCTAAAAAAACCCCCCAAATGCTTAAAAAAGTGGCTCTGGTCAATGTAGATTCTATGAAGTTTTAGTATAGACCTCTCTTTTCTGCTGTTTACTGCTGCGTCAGTACACAAGTGAAAGTTTATAAATAGTAAGTACATTTAATTACTTTGCAAAATGAGTAAAAGCTTCTGTAATGTGCTCTTCTGACCCGCTCTCTTCACTAAAATCTTCTCTAAGTTTTCTCTCATTTGCAAGCCAGTGCACCAGAGGCGTCATATTCCTCATTGCACAGACAGGCCCGGCCCCTAATGATGTTTGATTGTAATCTTAGCCTAATAGTAATGAGATACCCGCCTCCGACACACAGACACAGGGCTGTTAAACAATTTACAGTCACACAATAATATACAAGCTGTAATGTAATATAATCTTGGGATGGTGTACACTCACAAAAAAGCAAAATCAAAGACTGTTGAGCTATTAGGGTAAGGTAGACTTTATTGATCCACCTTAAATACCGTTTCTCATTATTGAATGCACCTGTCTATGAAGTTCAAGGCTTAAGTAACTAATCTAACAAGTTCTGTGTTGCAAGTAATCCATTTTGAGAAGTTACATGCATTCAAATCAGCAAACGTATAGAGACAGACTATTGCACAGACATTTTTTCATATTTCATTTAATTTCATAAATCTAAATATTGCTACACTAGAACTCAGATGTCACTAGAAAATGAATGGCTGTACCACTGCGGTCTTTTTTTGCAAAGACAGAGTAAATTATTATGCAAATTCAGGAGGGTGCCCAAACTTTTACTTAGAACTGTAGAAAATGATGGGAATGATGGGTTTTTATGCATAGAGATTTATCTTTATGCATAGAGAAATCTAATACAGTATTTTGATATATCTCAGAGCTGCCTCTTTTTTTTAGAAGCAGTTATTTACTTAAGCTCAGTGTTATCCAACTGTTAAAAATGCTCTTATTGAAAGAAGTAAAGTCTGACCTGGAGTTGCCTGCTGTGTTGTTTTAAACGCAGGTATCAGCTGTGGAGTCGTTGGATGGTCACCTGTTTCAGGTGGAGGGCCTCTCGGATCTGCGCCTGGAGCTCCACAGCAAGAAGCTCAACATTCACCTTGTGCTCATAGACGAGCTGCACCGACATCTCTACATCAAGTCCACCAGCCGCCTCGGACACAAGAACAGGGACAAAAACGCTCGATTACCAGGGTAATGTCCTATAAACAATCGATGCAAAATACAAAATGTATAGCTTAGGGCTGCATACTTAATCGAAATCGCAGTTTTAATTGCAATTTGGAAACTGCAAAGGCTGCAGAGAATAAAATCTGCCGTCTTTGCAGGATCTTAATCTGTATAAATCATGCTACATCTGTAGTTCAGACTCTACAGACATGACCTGGAAAGCATGTTATTCCTTGTATTAGTTCTGCAGTGAATATTTCAGTTTTCTCTCAAGTGTCAATGCTCCATCACATGCTTAAAATGTAAACTGTGAACTGTGCATTAAGTAAAAAAAAAAAAATCACAAATCTAATTGCAACCCCAGTATCTGTCAGAAAAATCACAATTAGATATTTTCTCCAAAGCCCTAGAGCCTTGAGCTTGTCTTTAATAATAGAAATAAGCGTCGACTTGTACTTCCTACTTTAAAAACTACAGCAAGATAAATGTCTTTAAGTTATTTCAGTGCTCAGAACAAGTCCAAGCACAATTATTTACTGCATGGATACGAAACGAATTACTGACCAGAACAAAATAGACATTCTATAACTTGTTTGCCAACTTTTTGTTTGTACTTGGTGCTCATTAGATTCAAAACATCCCACGTCATTTTCTCTGAACAGAAAAACAGCATCACAGTGTTTGTAATGAGATGGACTACAGTGTGAACTATAATGTAGGATTTAGTATTACTTTAGGAGTAATATCACAAACCAGTATCTGTTTTGATTTGTAATAGTCAGCTTGTTTTTGGAGCCATTTGAGGAATAATATAAGGTCTGCTTTTGTGGACCAAATGTTTTTTCTTTGTTGTTTATTTCTGAGATGCATCGGTGGAGCCTATTACAGATAATGCGGCAATACGGCTTTGGGTACACAGTTTTTATTACCTTTTGCCGTTTACTGTTTAAATCATTCTGGTTTCGCTGCTTACGCTTTTACAGGTGTGTGTATGTCTGTGGGATACAGTAATTATGGCAATGGAGTTGGTTTGTGAGGTGTGGTGATTTATTACAGAGGGTCAGTCGGTGACAGGACTTGGCCTCCCAGTATTAGGTCGCTTCTAACAACAAGCCTGCCTCCATACACCCCACTCACTTAGCAGGCGCATTTTGTTTATACCGCCCAGCTTAAAACGCCTGGATTGCTTCCACCTCCAGCTTAAGGCTCGATAAATGGCTCATAGAAAAGGAAAAGCAAAAGCAATACACCCAGAGACCCAACACTTTGTTAAAACAAAACAAAAAAAAAATGGTTTTGTTAGATTTTCTGCTAAGTGGGCTTAAATCTATTTGTTTATCTATACAAAGATATTGATACAGAAATATGGTTGACAGTGGATTAAAAAAAGGAATATATAAACAAATGTAATCCCTTTTAATGAGTGTTTTTCTTTTTTCCAGATCCATGACTAAAGACACATCTCCAATGCCGGTTTTGGATGTCAGCAGCCTCTCCACTCCACGCAAGCTTTTAGATTCTTCACAGTTCAGCACACCTGGCTCCGGCAGCGGTACTGTCTTCAGTGGTTTTTGTTTTATAAGTGATGGATTTAAAGAAATAGGGCTGAACAATTAGCAAACTAGCAAAGGCTGCATTTATTTAGGTGATATGAATGTCCTCTGCAGAGAACACGAAGACTACATAACTGTATACAGGGCTCCTGCGGGGTCCTTAAAAAGTCTAAAATTTGCAGATATGTGGACTTTTAGGTCTTGAATACATTTAAATTGCTCTCAAATACGTCATGTACATTTGATGCAACGATCTAAAATGTCCTGCTTGAATGCTCAGAGACATACGAGAGCTTAGCGAGGTTCTGCTTTTTGTACACTGCATGCTTACGAAATACTATATTTTCCGGACTATAAGTTGCTCCTGAGTAAAAGTCGCTTCGGTCAAAAAATGCGTCATGGAGAGGAAAAAACATATATAAGTTACATTTATTTAAACATTTATTTCACAAAATCCAAGACCAAAAACAGACATTTATTCTGGAAAGTCAAGTTATTCAGCTACACAACAGCACACAGAACAACAGGCTGGATAGGTGTCCAGTATGTTAACGTAACACTAACAGTTATTCAGCTACACAACAGCACACAGAACAACAGGCTGGATAGGTGTGCAGGTATGTTAACGTAACACTAACAGTTATTCAGCTACACAACAGCATAAAGAACAAACCTGGGAGGCTGAAGAGGCTAAATTAACATAACAAGCCAGCGAGTCCAACAAGCAAGGTAGTGGTAAGCAAGTTCACCAAGCTCCCGATCTCATTCTACATCACTGAACACTACTGACAGTAGTTGTCACAAGCCTAGAGCGCCCTCTCGTGGCTGTAGATGGTAATGTTTACTCCTTGGTTCATGTTAAATTATATATATTTGGATAATTAAGTCGCACCTGACGATAAGTCACAGGACCAGCCAAACTCAGAAAAAAGTGTGATTATAGTCCAGAAAATACGGCAGGTCTAATTTTTCTTGCACAGTGGTCCTTAAAAAGGCTTAAAAAGGCTTAAATTAACCTTATTGAAGTCTGCAGAAACCCTGTGTATAAATGCAGCCATTTTGTTTGACTACTTACCAAAAATATCCACAATTTTTAACTATATGCCTCTCGAAAAGAAATAGAAATGCTAATATTAAAACAGCATAAATTAGGTTGCCTCATCAGCAAATTCTTGTTTATGTTGGACATTTATACAAACACTTTTTATGTTATTATACCAGAGACCGAACACATAATTGTATATATAGTATGTGCACACTATGCTAACTACCCTATATGGCTTATCTTTGCAATGCTAGTCTCAAAATCAAGTCTATATTTCCCCTAGTAACACAGCAATTACCATATGCCCTTTGTGTGCACCATTAGTCACCTCTCATCTCTGCCATCACAGCAGGGGAACAGCGTTGATTACGCTTCACCTGGAGCCGGCGCGTAACAGGATCTGATCATACAAACTGTACATAACTGTATTCAGGAGTCGGCTGCAGGGGCGTTAGAGTGAGCGCTGCATTTCTTCCAGGCAGAGCACCGTGGAACGCAAACAAGAAGATAATGAAAAAAGTTAATCCTGCAATAACTTGGTGTTCCCTTGGTGTTTCTGAGTTTTATATTAAGCCTGGCACTTTTTCACCACCCACGGTTGGCATTATAAGCTTGCTAAATTGACTGTTTTGAGCTGTGGATGCCAAGTGACCACACACCATTCATACCACTCAGCACTGACATAATATATCATGACTTTTTTATAGAGACACATGAAAACACTGAGCTAATAGCAGGCTAATGGCAAATAACGTTTAACCTTCAGGCCCTCCTTTTAAAATAAAACCACGTTCTTCCTCCCCAAGCCCTTTTAGGTTCACATTTAAAAATATAAAACATGAAGAAAAAATAGTTTTTGTTGGTTTTTTTTTTGATAATGAAACCATGTCCTCATCACAGAGCAAAATGGAATTAATTTTCTTTGTTTTAATCCTCTAAATGCGAATTTGTTCACATAATTCCCACAAAAACATGAATTATTTACTATTTAAAGATGCAACGTGTTTTTTGTTTGTGCAGGAATTTCCGGCGCTGGATAGATGCACTTTTAATGGTTGTGCCATTACAAGAAAAAGGTCTGAAACTCAGGTTCTTCCTCTTAAAGCCCTAAGAGGCGGGGCTACACTCACTGTTATCTAATGGAATTATAAGAGAATTATTTCCCACAATGCAATGAGAAATGGTGGATCTGGTGGTGATGTTTTTGTTTAGGGCTGCACGATATGAAGAAAACATGCGATATTCGATAACTATGTTGAAAATTGCGATAACGATATTATTGCGATATTTGAAAACAGGGCCTACTTTTGGAACATAGTAAGTTAAATTCACTACTATTTCACAAAAATGTAAGTTCCTGTATTTACAAGTCAAAACAGCGACAAAATCAAAACTTAACAGACTAAACCAGGAATAAAACAAGGCTAAGCTGCGACTAAATTAATTAAATTACCACTAAAACTGGACTTTTTAAACATTTTTATTTATTCACAACACATGTTCTTTTAAGGCTCTGGTGGAAAATGATTCTTCAGTGTAAATCTCTGTCAGATGGAAGACCACAGCGTTATTGCCATATATTTAGATTCTTGCGACACGGATATTGCGTTTGCTGATATTGCGATAATGATAATTTTGCGATATATTGTGCAGGCCTATTTTTGTTTGTGTATTTTTTAGCCTCTGACTGACAGAGTCACAGAGGAATTAACATGATTTAACATTTCAGTATTGTAACGGCAGCAGAGTGAAAATAAGTGATTTTAATGTGAGTTAATGGAACCAAAAAGGGCTTTAAGAGGAAGAAAGAGAGTTTTTTGTCCAGAGTGGATTTTTTTTTTTCAGTTGTGACACTGAAATTCTAAAATTAATTTATTAATGAACATCTTTGTCAACTATCATCACCCTAACATAAGAAATGCCAAAATAAGAGCAAAAATACATTTGAAAAACCCTAAAAGGAGCCAGGGGCCTGAGGGTTAAATAAACAACTGTAATATAACTTACTTTTTTATTATTACTAATTTAGTATTTTTTTTTTAGCAGGTTACTAAACTTGCATTGGCAGTAACAACATGCACATCACATACAGGTGCATACCAAAAACATGAATATATTACAATAGTTCAATTCAAGTGCACACAGTACTTTAAGTATTTTTATACAGTTAGATCCATAAACATTTGGAGACAGACTGAAGTTTTGTTATTTTAGCTTTTTACCAAAACATATTCAAAGTACAGTTGTATAATCAACGTGGGCTTTAAGTGCAGACTCTCAGCTGTAATTTGAAGCTATTCATATCCAAATCTGAGAAATGGTTTAGGAATTACAGCTCTTTATTGTGTGGCTGCCTCTTTTTCATTGGACCAAAAGTAGATGGACAAATGGAAATTACCATAAATAAAATGTTAATATTTAATACTTTGTTGAGAATTATTTGCAGGTGATGACTGCCCGAAGTCTGGAGCTCATAGACTTCACCAAACACTGGGTTTCCTCCTCTGTGATGCTTTGCCAGGCCTTTACTGCAGCTGTCTTCAGTTGTTGCTTAGTGGGTCTTTCTGACTTACCGTATTTTCCACTATAAGATGCAGCCTAAAAGCCTTTAATTTTCTCAAAAACCGACAGTGCGCCTTATAATCCGATGCGCCTTATATATGGATCAATGTTGGTTAATTATGGCTACCGTATTCAGGGGGCGTCGCCAAAGTGACAGTGGTAAAAATGGTAAAGGGGAATTCCAGTCCCAGCTGTTCATGTGTGCCATAGGCGTGTTTATGGATCCTGCCTCAAAAGAACAAGGAGGCGTGGCCTTTGCTCCATCTCAGTAGAAGAGTTGCGACATCTAGTGGATGCGCCTTATAATGCGGTGCGCCCTATATATGAAAACAGTTTTAAAATAGGCCATTAATTGAAGGTGCGCCTTATAATCCGATGCGCCTTATAGTGCGGAAAATACGGTAAGTTTTGTCGTAAACAAGTGAAATGCAGCTCGATCCGGTTGAGATCTGGTGACTGCATTATCCATTGCAGAATATTCCACTTCTTTGCCTTAAAAACTTCCTGGCTTGCTTTTGCAGTATGCTTTGGGTCACCGTCCATCTGTGCCGTGAAGCGTCGTCCATCAACTTTGTGGCTTTTGTGTGAATGTGAGCCGAAATGATCTCCCTCTACACTTCAGAATTCATCCTCTGCTTCTGTCTCTGTCACATCCTCAGTAAACACCAGAGACCCAGTGCCAGTGGAAGTTCTGCAGCTCATGCATCACACTGCTCCACCAGGTTTTACTGAAGATGTGCTGTGCTTTGAATCATGAGCTGTTCCAAGCCTTCTCCAGACTTTTCTCTGCCCATCATTCTGGTACAGGTCTAACTCTGGTACAGGTTGATCTGTTCAAAGAATGGAGTTCCAGAGCTGGGCTGGGTTTGGAAGTTGTTTTGGCAAGTCTAATCCTGTCTTTCTATTTTTGAGGCTGGTTAAACCCTCTGCTCTCATGAAGTTTTCTCTTTAGTGATGCTCCTACTTCATGAAGAGTGTTGTTACATGGGTGAATGTTGAGAAGGGGCTTTTCTTCACCATGGAAAGGAGAATTTTTCAGTCTAAGGATGGTCTGGTTCCTCATTGAGAGACTGCATGTTGTGGGTTCACAGCAACAGCTTTCAAATGTCACAATTAGCAATTCTAGGCCTTTTACCTGCTGTATTTGAGGCAACTGTCCCTTATAAAAGAGACAGTTTTATTTTAATAGAGCTGTAATTCCTTAACCCGTCCATGATTTGGATTGGCAACATAAACAAATTACAGCTGAGAGTCTGCACTTTAAGCCCATCTTTATGTAACTGTGTTTTGGATATGTTTTGGTAAACAGCACTAATTAGAAAATTTGTGTCCAAAAATATGGACTTAACTGTGTCTGTGGTGATTCAATGAGATGCCTTACATTTAATGAAAATCCTAAATTCAGTTTCTCATAAAATTGGAATATTACATCATATTGGATTACATAATCATAGTCACAATATTGAAATATTTTGCTCTGTGTATTGAATTATATGTTCCTTTTTTAATAGAAGCACTTAATACTTTCACTTTCCCACAATATTCCATTTATAGATGCACCTGTATTGCTATTAACATTACTACTTAGCATTACATTATTATTTAACATTACTATATTACTATTAACAGACAATTTGACATTTCAGTTTTTCCATGATTTATGTTAGAATAAAAGGTAAACTACAGCTTTTTTCACATTATGCAAGCAATGTGAGTTCTTATGTTAGTGTCAAATGCAGTGACAACATAGGCATCCATCAGTGGCCTTGCTTGCCATTTTACCTAATACCATTAGAGCACCTCATTTGTTGCTAGTAATTCTCATAATTATTGCACAAATTACAGTTAGAATGGAGGAAATGAGGAAATAAACCCAAAGTCCATTACCTTGCCATAAACATTAACTCTTGTAACGTGCTTTGATGGGGAATTGGGACGCCCGATCTAATGGAAATTAGACCATCATTCGATGTTGCTACTCTCAATTTAGCTCCTAATGTAGCTGCGTCTTGTGGAGAGACTGCAGGGGAAAGCAGGAGGTGCAGGTCGTGTAATTACATGCTATAATTAATGCTATGATTTATTTGTTTGTTGTGTTATGAAAATAGGAACACATAAATTGTTGTCAGTACATTATTAGAAATGTGCCTAATGTGTTAATTAAAATAAAAACAGTTTATTTTGTATATTACATTAACTAAAAAATAGATATCAACAGCGTTACTTGGGGCGTTCTTGTATTTATTATGTACTTTACAATATGTAGTCTAAGTTTAGTTCTGGTTTAGACTTGGTTTAAACCTTGTTTAGTTCTGGTTCAGACCTGGTTTAGACCTAGTTAAGTTCTTATTTAGTCCTAGTTTAGTCCTGTTTTACACCTGGTTTTAGACCTGGTTTAGACCTAGCTTAGTCCTGGTTTAGCTCTGATTTTAAATCTGTTTTAGTCCTGGTTTTAGACCTGGTTTAGTCCTGGTTGAGACCTGGTTTAGTCCTAGTTTAGTCCTGTTTTAGCTCTGATTTTAGACCTGGTTTAGTCCTGGTTTAGTCCTGGTTTAGACCTGGTTTAGCTCTGATTTTAAATCTGGTTTAGTCCTGGTTTAGTCCTGGTTTAGTCCTGGTTTAGTCCTGGTTTAGTCCTGGTTTAGACCTGGTTTAGCTCTGATTTTAAATCTGGTTTAGTCCTGGTTTAGTCCTGGTTTAGACCTGGTTTAGTCCTAGTTTAGTCCTGTTTTAGCTCTGATTTTAGACCTGTTTTAGTCCTGGTTGGTTTAGACCTGGTTTAGTCCTAGTTTAGTCCTGTTTTAGCTCTGATTTTAGACCTGTTTTAGTCCTGGTTTTAGACCTGGTTTAGTCCTGGTTTAGCTCTGATTTTAAATCTGGTTTAGTCCTGGTTTAGTCCTGGTTTAGACCTGGTTTAGTCCTGGCTTAGTCCTGGTTTAGTCCTGTTTTGTCCTTCTTTAGTGTCCCATCCTTCTCTGTAGTCCTGGGTTGGTCCTGATTTAGTAAAGGTCCTACAGATGATCATATAACTCCATGTACCCCCTGCAATGTTCTCGCGTACCCCTAGGGGTCCCTGTCCCTCTGGTTGGGAAACACTGCTATAGAGGACAAAATTGTAGTGAATGCAAACCTTATCAGTAAGCCTGGGTTTGTTAATAGTTACACATAGTTACACATGTGCTGTATGATTTTTATAGTAATAGTAATAATAAAAGTATAATATGTTTACAGTGCAACAAGATGGCCGTGAGACGAGCCAAGGTGATCTTCCTGAGGTTGACCCAGAGGAGAACAGTGCAGAATTCATGGGCATTCTTATCAAGGTAGGTTTTCTGGAAGCCATTATTGACCTCTTCATTTAGTTAAATCCTAAATAGGTCTCTGTAATCGGTGCCTCTGTGTGTGTGTAATTTTAGGCGCTGGCCAAGCTAAAGAAAATCCCAGAGACTATCAAGGCCATAATGGAGCGGCTAGAACCTGAGCTGAAACAAATCGTCAAGCGATCCACCACGCAGATTGCTGACCACGCTTACCAGAGAGGAGAAAGCCTCGCCCAGGAGAGCCAGCCCAGGTACAGTACGAAGGCAGCGTACTCAGAGTTTGGTTATGTGACCTAAAGCTGCTTATTAATGCGAAATGATCTGGCCTATTAGTCATAGTCACTTTGGCTACATTTACACTGCAGGTCTTAATGCTCAATTCTGATCTTTTGCTTGAATGTGATTTTTTTGCGTAGCTGTTCACATTACAGTTTAGATGTGACCTCCATCAGTCTCCTGTGTGAACTGTTTCTAGCTCCAAAGTGATAGTTAAGTTTTGTTTATATATAAAGCACTTCTTGGCAGGTTGCCCCATTATTTAACCGGTATGTTAAACTTCAAGTTGCTGTATTTTCCGGACTATAGGTCGCTCCAGAGTATAAGTGACACTCGCCAAAAAATGCATAATGAAGAAGAAAAAAACGTATATAAGTCGCACTGGACTATAAGTTGCATTTTTTTGGGGGAAATTTATTTTACAAAATCCCACACCAAGAACAGACATTTCATGTTGAAAGGCAAGTTAAATAATAATAATAATTCATCGAATTTATATAGCGCTTTTTTGGACACTCAAAGACGCTTTACAATTGATCAATTATTCATTCACTCCTCAGTCACACTTGGTGGTGGTGAGCTACTTCTGTAGCCACAGCTGCCCTGGGGCAGACTGACGGAATCGTGGCTGCCAATCTGCGCCAACGCCTCCGACCACCACCAAACACAGCCACACTAACACATTCACACAGGCAAGGTGGGTGAAGTGTCTTGCCCAGGGACACAACGACAGTATGCGCTTCAGATGGGATTCGAACCGGCTACCCTCCGATTGCTGGGCGAATGCTTAACCCACTGCGCCACCATCGCCCCCAAGTTATAGTAATAATAGAATAGAGAACAACAGGCTGAATAGGTGTGCGCTATGCTAACGTAACACATTGATGGTTATTCAGCTACATGAAGCATAAACAACGAACTGAACAGGTGTCTTGTATGTTAACGTAATATATTAACAGTTATTCACATAACTATAGCATAAAGAACATAATATAACAAGTTCACCAAACTCACCATCTCACTCCTAATCGCTAAATCCTTTAAATTCTTCATCCTCGGTGTCGCTTCTGAACAACTCCGCCAACTCCGGAGGTAGACGAAGCGCCGCTTCCTCCTCTGCGTGGCTGTCGTCAGACTCAGCATCAGTTCCATTTCCAATTATTCCGCTCTTTCTCAGTTGTCTTTATAGCCTAAGTTGTTGTTGGTAATGTTTACATTTTAAATTGTCAGTGGTGCAGGTGCAGCAGATGCTGGTACACAAGCCTAGAGCGCCCTCTAACCAACACCTGAAATATTTTAATATATAAGTCACACCTGAGTATACGTCACACCCCGAGCCAGACGATGGAAAAAAGTGCAACTTATAGTCCAGGAAAATACAGTAATGTTCTTACCAACTCCGGTCCCAGGATCTTACAACTTTAAAAGTGAAAGTGGTAAAAAAGCTTTTAGTTATTTTGCTCCTCATTATTGGAATAAGGACCAGAAATCACTGCATCTCGGACAAACTTTTGTGTTTTAAACATTTTAAGGCTCTTGTGAAAGACTATCCACAATACTACTGTTCCTGTTGTAAATAACTTTGTGTGTGTGTGTGTGTGCACTTTATGTGCGATGATTTACTGTCAATATTTTATATCATGATTTGGCAAATTTTGTTTTTATCTATTATATGTTTATGTGTCAAACAGGGCACTCATGAAAAAGGAGAGAAGCACTCTCTCATTGAGTTTTCCCTGTATAAATAAAGTTAATAATAATCCGCATGCACAAAAAAATCCGTGCGGAGCCTGGAGCGGTGGGACTGTGATGTGAGAGGCTTCACTGACTCACAGTTTATCCATAAGTTCAGGATATTGTAGGAAGATGTTTGAATCCATCTGTCAGCGACACTCCTCAGTCCTAATTTCTTAATATTTCTCATCTTATTTCTCTTCTCATTTCTCCTCAGTACAGTTACGATACGACCCTGAGGTTTAGCTTCAACAGGAATTGTCTCCTTAAATACTAATTAAGTTAAAAACCTCACTTTTTTTTCACTGGCCAGCTCCATCAGCTCTGTCTGCTGAGCTTGTTATCATCTGATCTGTCCAGGTCCAGCCTCTTCCAGCTCAGAACTGTGTCACTTTTGCATTTCAATGACATAAAAGTCAGATTAAATGTGACTTGTCCGTTCAGACTGAAGTCACATTGTAAAAGATTAGGAGCACATATGAAAGTGGCCTGGGTTGCATTTGAAAAAATCAGATTTGTGCTGTCACAAAAAAATCTGATACAGGTCACATATGGGCAAAAAGTCAAATGTGGGCCACTTTTACCTGCATTGTGAACATAGCCTTAGTCAATGCACTGTGTTTTTAGTTTTTTTTTTTTTACATCTGTTAATAAATACACTAAAGAGCATGTTTTAAATGGTGTCCCACTACATTGATAGTCAGTTAGTCAACCAGGTATGAAACTCAGCGAGGGCTAGATCTGCAGAGACGCCTGCCTCAGACCATGAAAACAGATTGTGTGCCGCTTTAAACCTAGACAAGTCATGGTTAAGCACGCCTGCTCTATACACACACAAACAATTTCACACCTGCCTTTGAGACCACTACATTTTAAAAGCAGTCACGTCAGCGCCCGCAGACACAGAGAGAGAGAGCGAACCGAGTCGGGAAGCACAGGTCTCAGTCCACTGATCCTGAACCATTTAAGAGGAACGTCTTGTTTTCTGTCAGGGATGTTCTCTTCGGCCTCAGTCTTCCTCCCGTCTCCTGTTGCCTTGAATCTCATCTGACCTCGGCGTAATAGGCCACCGTGTAGCTCATTCGCAGCTCTGCTCCTTACAGATTGTTTTAAGTTTACCTGCGCGCGCTCCTATGTGGACGAGCGGCTAATGCCACATTTGTGTCACAGCGCACACAGAATTGCATTTGGCAAACAGTAAAAGCTTTGGGCATGTGTTTGTGTTTGGATCCCTACACACCTAGCCCTCGCCTATGTACACTTAATTTAAAGGAAGCTCTGTTGCTATGGAAACACCAACCAGGGAACCTCTTGTGGGAAACAACTTGCATACCACAGCACACTATATTTTATAGCAATGCACACCAACAGGAACTTTGCATTTTATATGATCAGTGGCTAGATTTTGATCTTGATGTCCTCAAAATCACATTGTTCATTTATTAGAGCGTACATTCACACTGATATACAGTCATGTAAAAGTTTGGGCACCCCTCTGAGGCTGCATAATAATGTACTCAGAGGTATGTCATTCATTTTCTATTGACAACTGAGTTCTAGAGAGTTTTCCTAACAACAATTTTTAGTGTAGCATTATTTAGGTGGATGCCGGGTGTGTCCAAACTTTTTCCAAAGAGGGCCGGAGACGAGCAACAGTCCCTCCTTATGTTTTTAGGAACTGAAACCACAAAAAGTATACTGTTTTATAAGTATTATGTTTTCAAAAGCCATTATTCATTTTCATTGACAACAAAATCCAAAACAAGATCCAACAAAATAACATCGATGAACATAAACATCCTATAGGTAATATGGGTTTAGCTCAGGCTGATTTTAATGCTTGCTATGAGTAATGTGTAATAGAGTAATTTGTAATTCTTAAAAACATGCTAAACATAGAAAACACAAGGCAGGGAGATGAGATGCACAAATGGTCAGATAAAGCCATGGAAACCCTGTACAAAAGTGCTGGTGGGTCATAAGTAATACATTTTGTAAAAGAGGCTGAGGGCCGTAGGAAACTTTAACACGTGCCACAAATGGCCCCCGGACCGCACTTTGGACATGTCTGGTGTATGCAAAAGCTTATTTAGACAGGCCAGATTCATTTTGGAATAACGTGGTGTGGGATGACATACCTCAAGCGACTCTCTCATACAGCTGTTCTGAATTTTTGACTCATGTACAGAAACATCTGCAGCAGGATGATCCTGTAGGTGTTTGGAGGTGATCTGTGGGTCGTCTTTAACCATTCTCACCATTCCTTGTCTCTTGGCTATTTTCCACATCTGGCCTTAACATCAACTTTGCCTGTGTCCTTCCATTTACTCATTACCACCTTAAATACCTTTTCTCATTATTGAACTAGAGCCCGACCGATATGGATTTTTTGAGGCCGATGCTGATACCGATATTAGGCAACAAAAAAATACCGATATCCGATACATCAACCGATACAGTTGTACGTTAGGAAAAAGTAGTTTAAAGCATTTTTCTTTCTGCTCTTGTTTACATGAATATGGCGTGTACACCCCAGGCCACTTTATATATATGTAATAAACATCTTTTTTAAAATGTAGTAGAAAGCTGCTTATTGTTCTTTATGCTGACTGTTATGTAGGTTGTAGTGGGCATTGGTGTGGGGAGTATTATTATGTATTTTATTTATTTTATTTAGCTTTAACTAAATTTAACTTAAATTTCATTTAAACTTGCTCTGCAGGTAGAGCATATGGAGAACTACAAAATGCATTTTGAATTTTTGTTCTGAGGTTTTATTGCAGAGAAATTGAGCAAAATATTTTTATTGCATTTTTGAGCTTTTCGGGACATGGGAAGGTGATTTGGGCTGTTTCCTATGAACTGCAGAGTAAAAGACCAACTGCTTGGAAACACTGATTGACAAATAGTAGATGGCCATCATTTGCATGTAAACAGGTTTTATTCCAGTGTTCCAGCACGCGGTAAAAATAGTACTGTTATATCGGCGGGTATCAGCCAGATTTCTAGCCAATAATTCTGCCGATAATTTTCTAATAGGCTATATATCGGCCGATATTATCTGTCAGCCAATATATCGGTCGGGCTCTATTTAGAACTAGAATAACAACATTGCTTGCTTGCTTTATGCAGCTTTATTTTGTGAATTTAAAGCAATTTATAATGTAGCAAAATTTTGAATTGGCTATTTCTATTCTGTATAGATTTTTTTTTACCCTTTGATGACTTATAGCAGCGGTTCCCAAATTGGGGCTGCAAAGATACTGCAGGGGGCCCTCAGAGGCTGTCTATATAAAGAGAGTTTGAAAAAAATTACAGTATATTTAAAACACTTTCTAGCCAACAGTCTGTGTTTTTGTAACGTTTTAATAGAAATATATGAAGAAAAACCGGAGATAGGCTTTTGAATAGAGGGAAGATCTAAAGCTGGGGGTTCACGTAGGATTTTCTGAAATTTAAGAGGGGTGCAACAGCTCTTGACTTTGGAAATGGCTGACTTATAGTGTAATACTTGAGGCATAGTGGGAAATGTTGGTACAATACAACATACACCAATCAGCCATAACATTATGATCACCTGCCTATTATTGACGGTCATAATGTTATGTGTTAAGGCCACTTGCCAAACATGCAGCCAATTTCAGAACAAACTGCGACTGTGTATCCTGACACCAACATCTGCAGTAATTTGAGCTCCAGTAGCTCTTGTGTTGGTTCAGACCACCCGGGCTAAGTCAACCTTTGCTTCTTTAAAAGATCCTGACCACTGCAGTCCTGGAAACACCTCACAAGTGCTGCAGTTTTGGAGCTGCTCTGACCTTGTTTTCTAGCCATCAGAACTTGACGAACTTGCCCATTTTCCTTGCTTTTAACACATCGACGGTGAGGGCAAAACGTTCACTTGCTGCCTAAAATAGCCCACTCGCTAACTGCGGTGCTGTGATGAAGAGATGAGTTGTTATTCACTTGACTTGTCAGTGGTCATAATGCTATGCCTGATTAGCGCTGAATGATTTTGAATAAATATCTAAGTGCGATTTTTCTGGCAGATATTGCGGTAGTGATTAGATTTGCCATATATGTTGTAAAATCAATGTTCATTTCACAGATTACAGTTTAAGCATTTGATGGAGCATTGACACTTGAGAGAAAACTGCTGGACTAATAAAAATAATCACAGCCTTGATTTATACAGATTAAAATCCAGTGGAGACGCTGATATTTTGTTCTCTGCAGAGGACATTTTATCACCTAAATCAGTGGTTCCCAAAGTGGGGTCTGAGGGCCGATAGGGGGCCACGAAGGCACTGCAGGGGGGCCCCCATAGGTTGTCTACATTAAGTAAATATAAAGAAATTGAGTTTGAAATGCAGTACAGTTAAACTTTAAAACAAGTTCTAGACATTGTTTTTTGTAACTTTTATAAAAACCTATGGAGAAAAACATAACAGTATTTTGAAAATAGAGAGAGGTTTTATTCATTCTATTTTTTCATTCATTCTAACTTTATTAAGGACACAGGGCATCAGGTTCATAGAAAGAAATACAAAAAATAATGAATATAATAATAATAATAATAATAATAGTGAAAGAAATACATTGTGTATGTATTATACATAAAGGCAGGATCGCCAGTGACGCCACATTTTATATATGAGCTTATCCTGGGACAGACCAGAGCTTGTATGATAGGATTACATCATTTCATGACTCTGCACATGAATGAATGAATAAAAAGCCAGTATAACAGCTGCACAAGATCATACGCCACAAGTTTACAAACATATGACTTGCACTACAGTGACTCAGGACCTTC
The DNA here is from genome assembly GCA_020698575.1 of Bostrychus sinensis. NCBI lineage: Eukaryota > Metazoa > Chordata > Actinopteri > Gobiiformes > Eleotridae > Bostrychus > Bostrychus sinensis. The sequence goes on from CM036239.1 coordinate 4,184,359, forward strand.
AGCAGGATCCTCATGGAGTCATTGTGTGCAACTGTCAGACTTTGCAGACTCGTGTGTGTGCAGTATACAGAGGGCAGCAAAAAGTTCTAAAAAGTGTAATTTTAACACCAGCCGAGCACATGTTGAACTTACGGAGGAGCACATTTGCCTGCCCATATAGTTTACATTTCTGCCTCTGCATGTCTCTGTCAGCTGAGAGCTCGCTGGTGACATAATGTCCAAGATTAGGATAAGGTCCCTGTTGTTCATAAGGTTCACAGGAACAACACACACAATCTAACTAATTATAATTACCATAAACACCACTAAGCCAACATAATCATTTATTACAATTGTCATGCTTAAATAGTAAGTTATAGTATATTAGATATAATTGGAAGAATTACTTAATTCTTAACTAATATATTGAAATATGATGATATACGATGGTAAAATGAGTTCTAACTTACATTAACTGTATCATAAGCATAAAAATAAATTGCATTACACTGCATCTGTGTGTAATGTACCATACTTAGATGTAATTATAAAGTATAATGTACAATATATTTCAGATATTGTATATAAATACATTGTTCTTTATAGTAGCAACCGTTCATTTGGATGAATGGGGGTGGGGTTAAATAAGTTCATCTTCTTCCCACTGCTTTTTGAGCTACAATGATAAAAAAACTAAACAAATAAATTGCATTACACTGCATATGTGTGTAATGTACCATACTTAGATGTAATTATAAGGTATAATGTACGACATATGTCAGATATTGTATATAAATACATTGTTCTTTTTAGTAGTAAATTTAGTTCATTAGGATGAATGGGGGTGGGGTTAAATGAGTTCATCTTCTTCCCACTGCTTTTCGAGCTACAATAATATAAAACTGTGAACATGTCTGAAATATATTTATAGATACTGTTATTCCATTAGTTTTTTTGTTTTGTTTAATATTGTACAATATATTTATATTTTTTATATACAATTTTTTTTTTTTTTTTTATAGCTCGAAATAAAGTAATAAAAAAAAAGATTTATCGTTGGGAGTCCACGTGGGACTCTCTTGACTTTGACTTAAATACTTAGTCTGTCATACTTGCAGCCTTTGCCATTTGCTAATTACTACTGCTCAAATTGCGATTTTGATTCATTGTCAATTAATTGTGCAGACTTGATCCGTGTCTTCCCTCTGTAGTGGGTCGGTCAGGGTCAGTCAGGGTCAGTCAGGGTCGGTCAGGGTCGGTCAGGGTCAGTCAGGGTCAGTCAGGGTCGGTCAGGGTCGGTCAGGGTCAGTCAGGGTCAGTCAGGGTCAGTCAGGGTCGGTCAGGGTCGGTCAGGGTCAGTCAGGGTCAGTCAGGGTCGGTCAGGGTCGGTCAGGGTCGGTCAGGGTCAGTCAGGGTCAGTCACGGTCGGTCAGGGTCGGTCAGGGTCGGTCACGGTCGGTCAGGGTCGGTCAGGGTCGGTCAGGGTCGGTCAGGGTCGGTCAGGGTCGGTCACGGTCGGTCAGGGTCGGTCAGGGTCGGTCAGGGTCGGTCAGGGTCGGTCAGGGTCAGTCAGGGTCGGTCACGGTCGGTCAGGGTCGGTCAGGGTCGGTCAGGGTCGGTCAGGGTCAGTCAGGGTCGGTCAGGGTCGGTCAGGGTCGGTCAGGGTCGGTCAGGGTCAGTCAGGGTCGGTCAGGGTCGGTCAGGGTCGGTCAGGGTCGGTCAGGGTCAGTCAGGGTCAGTCAGGGTCGGTCAGGGTCAGTCAGGGTCAGTCAGGGTCGGTCAGGGTCGGTCAGGGTCGGTCAGGGTCGGTCAGGGTCGGTCAGGGTCGGTCAGGGTCAGTCAGAGTCAGTCAGGGTCAGTCAGGGTCGGTCAGGGTCGGTCAGGGTCGGTCAGGGTCGGTCAGGTGCTGGGTGTCCAGGTGTGTGCCTCCTGCTGTGCGTCGGCTGGCTCGGTGTGTGGCAGCTTCGATCCTGAGGGGACACGGGGAAATGAGAAGCGAGGACTCAAAGAACAGACAGTATGGATTAAGATGGCCTCCACTGGGAGATAATGAGGAGGACCAGGCTGTCTGCACTTTTTTGTGAGTGTGTGTTTTAGGTATAAGCCTACAGTTTAAACTGAAAGAAGAGGTGACAAGTTGAAACTTTTTGCGGCGTCCATCTGGATGCTAATAGGGCTGCATTGTTTGTTGTCAGTTCCTCAAGGTTGGCATTCCCTCTCTTTGTTACAGTGCATAAAAAAAGAGGAAAAAAGAACAAGGAATGAAAGATTTCTTGGCTTTGTGTAGCTCCTCTTCTTCCCAGAGCATCTTCCATTCACAGAGTTATAGCTCATAGTGATTTGTACCTGCTTTCCTCTACATTAATAACATTTACTTGCTACTTCTGCCAGTGCACTGACAGACAGCAAACCAAAATGCCCTCTAGTGAAACATCCATCTTTCTTATGCTTTGTACCTTTACCTTCCCAGGAAACCTTGGCCACCGCCCAAAACTTGAGCTTGCTTTCTTCTCTTGTAGTATTTGAAAAGCTGGTCATGGCAATGATAAAACATGGCATTTGGGAATAATAAAAGGTAGCTTACATGTTTTTTAGAGCTCTCCAATTACACAAAACAATTAAATGCCATAAAAGTGTACTAACGGATCAGAGTTAAGAGGGAATACTGTTTTATTAACTCTTTAATACCTCTTCTATAATGGAAGTGGCCACTAGGTAACAAGGGTGCTGCAGCTCCTCATTCAAAAGCTTTGTCCTTGTGCAGAAAGAGCACTTTTGGCAAAGTCATATGAAAGCATTAGCGCTGATGAGGCAACTGCGAGTTTCCAATACATGAGTGTTGCACTCTGATCAAGTGGAAGGTCGAAATGGTCCGGGCCGTGTTCTCTTTTTCAGCCCGAGTCTTTTCAAACTAATGAGAGAAGTGGTTCATTTGAGGCAGGGGAGTGCACAAATTTGTAGAAAGTTGGATTCTGTGTATTACTTTGTACTCAAGGTAACAAAGTGCACTTTCGGTACTGCTGGGTTTGAAGAAACTTTGGTGAGAAAAGTATCACAACCACAGTTTTTTAGTTTTTTTGTGTGTCTTTCTTGGTGGAAATTAGTCTTTGCCCTTGATCGAAGACTGTTATGTAATTACATTCATTTTTTTAGGCACTGCATGCACATAAAGTCATGGTAACACAATAACTACACACTATTTTAATGAATAACTAATTTATAGATACCAAAATAACACTTAAAGCTTATAATTTTGACATTAATCACAATGTTTATAACTAAATAGTGTTTATTAAAGTTAGAGTGGTGCTTTGTACATCATGAATTAAGTGTGTAGTTATTTGAAAGTCAGCTAGAAGGCAATATCACTGGCTACATTTTATTTTCAAATGCATTAACCTTAACTATCCAAATAATTTAAGGAAGTATTTAGTGCCTTATAGCTCATAATACAGCCTACGTCATAATGACCAGATCTTCTTTGTTCCCAGAGTTAAAAGAGAAAAAGGGAAATGTGCGTTGTTTGTTAAGGCTCCTTGCGACTGGAACGTCCTCCCTGTTCCCATTTGTTCCAAAATGTTCTCTTAATGCATCTTCAGAACATTTGCCTTTGTTTTTAAATCAATGTTTAGTGTTGTTGTTGTGTAAACCATTTACCTTGTATGATCTCAATTGATTTTGTAGGTCTCGTATATATTTAGTTATGTTTTTTATGTTTATCATGAATGACTTTTCTTGATCTTTGTATAACTTTCATGTTATGTTTTTTTTTTATACGATCATAAACGACTAAAAGCAGATCTAAAGATGTTTTTTTATTTTTAGTTTATATGACTATAAACGACTGCAAAGTTGTGAATTGTGCCTTTTGTTTTCGATGATCTGTCTGGGCTCTTAAAAATAGGGAAGGGAGGTGAATATTGAGAGGTTGAGTGGTGTTTGGAACTGTTCTGTTACACTGTTCTTATTTTATTTGCTCTGCTGTTATGTTATTTTGAATTTAAGTTGAGGACCCCCAAGAAAACGAGATGGTTCAGGGGCTATTCCTCCTAATAATAATAATAATAATAAAGAATTTCAAATGTTAAAGTGTTACCGAGGCAATTTGATACAAGAAAACTACCATAAAAAACTTAATTCTGTCTTCCATATTATTGATATGTACACAAACATTTTTTTTTATTTGCTCTAAACTTAATAAAAGCTAAAGAGCATATAAACCATTGTTGACTTTGTGCACATTAACCTCACACCATTTTCACCATCTCACCCCTCACTGTCTGTGCTCTCTGGCTCCATCTGCAGGCTGCTTCTGGAACTGCTGGAGCTCCTGTTTGATAAGTTTAAGGCAGTGGCCCAGGCTCACAACGTGGTCCTGTCCCACCTGCAGCAGATCGCAGTGCAGTGTCCCGGCGGGGCCCACGAGGAAGGAATCAAGCTTTATGACCAGGCTGACGTCTCGGCCAAGATCCAGACAGTGCTGCAGGTGAGGACAGTGTCTTCTAAAAATAAATACATATTTCTTGTACAGCGCAATGTCAACAAATTACAGGGTTTCTGCAGGGTCCTTAAAAAGTCTGAAATCTGCCAAGATGTGGACTGCTAGGTCTTGAATATTTTTTTTTCCTTTTTTTATTTCATTCATTATATAAAAGAGGAAAAAAAGCATGAAGTTTGAATGAAAAGGAGCAGAGAGAAGAAAAAAATCTGATATTTTCTGCCCCTTTTTAACAACAAAAAATATTTACATTGCACATTTAATTTTCATTTTAGCATCTCAACATAGCTGAATTTAATGTTTAAACTTCATCAAAGCTTTATCACAGACCACTACTTTAATTTACATTTTGATAACTATTTAATACACTTGATTTAATAATTTTTAAAAATATATTAAGTGACCTTGATTCTTTGGTTTCTTTATTAAGATTGTTCCATAATTTTACAATCATATACTGCAATATTTCGTTCCGTCACTTCAGTTCTGAATCTAGGTTTTTTAAATCACTTCTGCTTACTCTTTTTTCAAACATTTTTTGAATATTTATTGGTAAAGTATTTATATTTGCTTTGTACATTGTTTGCAATATTTTAAGGTCAACTAAATCATGAAATTTAAGTAACTTATATTTTATAAACAATGGGTTAGAAGGGATCTCTATAGCGACTATTACTGATAATACATTTAAACAGGTCTCAAATGTCACACATCAGATGTAAAATGTGCTCTTAAATGCTCAAAGGCATTTTACCGACGCTGATACAAGAGCTTAGAGCTTTTTTTTTACCAAAACCAAAATACTTTGCGGCAGTCATTGTCACAAATGGTCTCAGCTTTCCGTACACGTGCTTACAAAATAGGTTTTAATTTTCTTTCTTAAATTAAACTTATTGAAGCCTGCAGAAACCCTGAAATTAGAATATTGTGGAAAAGACAGTAAATTCAAAATGAAGCTTATATATTAGGAGATTCATTACACACAAAGTGAAATATTTAATTTAAGTGTGAAGATTATGGTTGACAGTCAGTGAAAACCAATATTCAGCATCTCATAAAATTAGAATATTACATAGCTTAATAATAAATAATCATCATAAGCATTGCAACCCATCCCTTTACTGTCTTTATTTTACTTTCCATGACTTTTAAATTTATTGACGCGCGCTTGTATCACCCGCCTATTAGCACTGCATTACTTATTTAACTTTTTTGGATGACTGAGAACCTGCACCGACTCGTATCTAAGCTCCCTTGAAATCTTTTGATCCTGAGACCACACATTCATTTTGTTTTACTCTGGTGATTGCGGTTGCCTGCTTGGCCGTTGCTCGCTGACATAACCCCAGACTCTTAATTTCTCTCACAGCCTCAGAGATTTGCTTGTCATTTATTTATTTTTTCCAGGCAGCAATCCATTTCGCCTTCTTTTACCGTAAATGAATCACTGGAGAAATGCCAGTGATAGATGCCGTTAAGCCTGTCAGGCACACAAAAAATTTCTTGGATTAATTTGGGGTCTCTGATTTGCGTTTATTCTCGCTCCCTGCTGTTGTTTGATTGGCCGGGGTAATGAGCAGCTGCTGTGCTGACCTGCGTTGGGTCTCTCTGGCCAGTTCACGGCGCTCCTTGTTCTCTCGCTATTTAATAATAATGATGCATCTGGCTTTTCTAACCACGCAAAAACAGCTTACAATTAGGTGTATATTCATTCACTGCTCAGTCACACTCAGTGCTGCCACAGACACTGGAGACAAAGTGGGCGAAGTGTTTGCCCAAGGACACAATGGCAGTTTGCAAGGCTGGTAGCGGGGATGGATCCACTACCGTATTTTCTGCACTATAAGGCGCACCTAAAAGCCTTTAATTTTCTCAAAAACCGACAGTGCGCCTTATAATCCGATGCGCCTTATATATGGATCAATGTTGGTTAATTATGGCTACCGTATTCAGGGGGCGTCGCCGAAGTGACAGCGGTAAAAACGGTAAAGGGGAATTCCAGTCCCAGCTGTTCATGTGTGCCATAGGCGTGTTTATGGATCCTGCCGCAAAAGAACAAGGAGGCGCGGCCTTTGCTCCATCTCAGTAGAAGAGTTGCGACATTGAGGGGACAGAAAACTGAGCGCTCGAACGCTGTTCATGTAGCTTTGAACTGTGACAAATGGAGTTGGAAATACATTGTTTTCAACGAGGGAGTTGTAAGAACGCTGGTTTGTATTCTATTAATAAAGTTTGACAGACTGACTTATCTGACTGTTTTATTGACATTCCCTGTAGCGCACCGCCATCTAGTGGATGCGCCTTATAATGCGGTGCACCCTATATATGAAAACCGTTTTAAAATACGCCATTAATTGAAGGTGTGCCTTATAGTGCGGAAAATACGATAACCTATTTGTTTGTCTGCGAATGGCTCTTACTACTGAGCTACTACAGGGTTCCCATTAAAAGTCATTAAATTAAGGCCTTCAATAGCATTAAAAAGCATTACATTTGATTCCAACAGGCATTTAAAATGTATTTTGAAAGTAAAATTGCTGACATTATTAGTTTTATTTGTGAATATTAAGCGCAGTAATATGTACAGTCATTTACAATATTTGTAGCCTCATTAGTGTGATATAAATTGTATTTTACAAGACAGATAGATAAGCTTTAGAAGATAAGAAGTAGGGCGAAGTGTTTGCCCAACGACACAATGGCAGTATGCAAGGCTGGTAGCGGGGATGGATCCACTAACCTTCTTGTTTGGCGGCAAATGTCTCTAACTACTGTGCTACTGCAGGGTTCCCATTAAAAAAATCATTAAAAGTCTTTAAATTAAGGCCTTAAATGGCATTAAAAAGCATTACATTTGATTCCAACAGGCATTTAAAATTTATTTTGAAGTAAAATTGCTGACATTAGTTTTATTTGTGAATATTAAGTACAGTAATATGTACAGTCATTTACAATATTTGTAGCCTCATTAGTGTGATATAAACTTTACAAGACTTGTAAATACATTTTGACAATTTAAGCTGCTGTGATTGTATGTTTGTGGCATTAAAAATGTAAATAAATGGTAAATGGTCACATTTATATAGCGCTTTTCTACCTCATGGGTGCTCAAAGCGCTTTACATCAAAGAACCATTCACCCATTCACACTCTCATTCATACAGCAGTGTGCGCAGACACTGGAGGCAAGGTGGGATTAAGTGTCTTGCCCAAGGACACAACAACAGTATGCAACAGTGGGAGTGAGGTTTGAACCGCCAACCTTCTGGTTATTGGACAAAATAAGCCATCAAAAATGGCATTAAAAAGTATAAAATTAAACTTGTGTATCCCTGCATTAACCTTGTACTGCCACCTCATGGATCTGGATCTGTATGTCCTTGTTTCTGTATTTTGTTGTGAATATTGTTTTTCTGCCTGAAAACTTGTACAGTTTTCATAACTTTTTTGGATCGGTTTGTGTTCATGCAGTAACCTTGACTGCTGAGATTTCACCCGAGCAACCAGCCGCACCTGCCACATGCAAAAGTCAGCTGCTGAATAAGCCCTGTTTATCTCTAACATTTTCAAAAAGTGGTTGAAGCCCACATTGACAACCTCTAATCAGTGTTGTGCCCATGTCAATTATTTCATTTACTCATTTTTAAATTGTTTACTTTGGTAAAAAACAAGTAATCCAGTTAGTTTTTTCCCATGAGAACAAAATGTATTCTCTAAAAATGTTCTCTCTACCTTTTAATGTATTAATTATTGTGATATTTTATATATATTTTAAGTTGTTAATAAATCAGCTGTACCATTGTTATCAGTAAAACTAGTATTTGGCACACATGTGGGTATTTTGTATGAAATTTAAAAAATATATACTGCTCATAGCACCGCGCTGGCTGCACTTAAAAGAAGCAAAGGATCATGGTCTGCGTAGTTCCCTCTTTTTACCTCTTTTTACCATTCTGCTGCAACAAAACAAAGCATTTTAGACCCAGGAGCTCACCATTACATATTTTAAAACTTCTTGTGAGACTTTTGATATTGTGATACCATGATATTACCAATCCCTATTGTACAGTAAAGGCAAGTACTGCAGGGAATGTATGTAGGTGGCATTTAGCTCATCCCTAGCATGCAACCAATGCCAACACCCAGTTGTTGGGGGGCTGTTGCTTTTCCCTGTTTCTGTGAGATGAGATAATGTAATCTCTTGATTAGAATACTCATTACGTGAAACGAGGTTTTCTTATTCACTCACTCGTGTTATTATTTCCTGACCGATTGTATCAATATAAAGTCCCTCGTCCATCACCACTTCTCTCATCTCTCGCTTGTTCGTTCCTCCTCTCCATTTCCATTTCCCCTGCGTCTTTCTTGTTCGGCATCCAACTGCTTGCATCTGTAATACAGTTTCTCAGATGCTCAATACCTAGTGCATACCCCTCGTGCTCCTTGTAATTTCCTTCTTAATCTCATTATCTTGCTTTCTTTTTTTCTCATTCTCTACCAGCTCCCAGAGTCCCTTTCTCCTCCTTAGTTTAGCCCAGTGTGTCTCAGAGAGTCACATATCAGCAATGGGAGAAATTAAATTCTTACTGCTCCCACAGTGTCTCTGTTAAATTTTATTAGATACTGAGCCAGTTCTTATCTCCTGTCTTATGACCCACAGAGGGGCAGAAACCTAGTCCGCAATGGCCAGAATTGCTTATGATCTCTGTGTTAGCCCCTTATCATCTGTCTGACTTGAGTTTGTTTTTTCCCACATCCACTGCACCAACTCTTTTATCAAAGTACTAAACTAGATTTTTAAACCATGGATTTTTAACTATTGCCATAAATCCTTTACTTTTGTTTTTTTGCTTCTGGGCTCGCCACAGCAAATGTGTCTCCGAGCGTGCAGTAATTTGCATATTAATTTTGCATAGGTTTTATGCTGGATGCCCTTCCTTACACAGTCCTTTCCATTTATCTATGCACAAAGAGTATACTGGCCCCTGTGACTGGCTTCAGGATCCACCATCGCCTAAAAGAACAAGCCGTAACCCAAATAAAAGAGATACTTCCACTGATTAGATTAGGGCAGCACAATATATCGCAAAATTATCGTTATCGCAATATCAGCAAATGCAATATCCGTATCGCAAGAATCTAAATATATCGCAATAACGCTGTGGTCTTCCATCTGACAGAGATTTACACTGAAGAATCATTTTCCACCATAAAAGAACATGTGTTGTGACGAAATAAAAATGTTTTAAAAATCCAGTTTTAGTGGTAATTTATTTCATTTAGTTACAGCTTAGCCTTGTTTTATTCCTGGGGTTTGATTTTGTTGCTGTTTTGACTTGTAAATACAGGAACTTATATTTTTGTGAAATGTAGGAAAAGTGGCCCTATTTTCAAATATCTCAATAATATCGTTATCGCTATTTTCAACATAGTTATCGAATATCGCATGTTTTCTCCATATCGTGCAGCCCTAGATCAGATGTATTGAACCTGAGACAGAATAAAGTCAGAATATCACAGTACGCCAACACAAAAATAACACATTTAACAACAAGAGATGTTTCTACAGAGGAAACTATTCCCTTCTTTATTCTGTTAGATGCAGTTTAATTTAAAATACATAAAATAAAAAAAGTGCAAATCAAAAAGAATTAAGATTACAAAATATACTTTTTCCTGATGACCTTTTCAGAGGTAAACACTGAAAGACTTTGTGCTTTGAGGAGAATTAAGCAGCGCTCACTTCAACCTTAGCTGTAACAGTAACATAACTTTTTTTTTAGGAGTTTTTCCTTACCGAGAAGAACAGGGATGTCCTGGGTCTGTTTAGTTTAGTGTAGTTATTGTTTGTTTTGATTGTGTGTTAAGTCTGATTGTGTGTTTATGTTTGATAAACTGTTTGTGAAGCCCTTCGAGGCGACATTTTTATGATACTGGGCTATAGAAATAAAATTGAATTGAATTATTAATCTTTTTTTATTTATTTATTCCTGGCAAAGGCCCACGCCTCACTAAAAATGGTGCCGTGACCCACCTTTGGGTCCTGACCCACCAGTTGAGAATCTTGTGACATATGGCCATTATAATCTATGTGCAGGGGTCATTTGTGTTACTATTAGGGCTGCACGATATGGAGAAAACATGCGATATTCGATAACTACGTTGAAAATTGTGATAACGATATTATTGTGATATTTGAAAATAGAGCCTACTTTTGGAACATAGTAAGTTAAATTCACTACATTTCACAAAAATGTAAGTTCCTGTATTTACAAGTCAAAACAGCCACAAAATCAAAACTTAACACAGGAATAAAACAAAGCTAATCTGTGACTAAATTAATTAAATTACCACTAAAACTGGACTTTTTAAACATTTTTATTTAGTCACAACACATGTTCTTTTAAGGCTCTGGTGGGAAATGATTCTTCAGTGTAAATCTCTGTCAGATGGAAGACCACAGCGTTATTGCGATATATTTAGATTCTTGCGATACGGATATTGCGTTTGCTGATATTGCGATAACGATAATTTTGCGATATATTGTGCAGCCCTATTGAAAAAATGTAGTCTTTTTTCATATGATCATAAAGACTTCATACGAGATGCAAATTGCCGCCAGTCTCTTTTGTTTTTGGTGCGTATGAGAACATCCGTTGTTATATTTTTTCCTCTCTGAAAGGTGCAGAAACCAGATTGACCTTTTTCCACATGACATACTAGCAGACAGAGTGAAAAGCTGACAGCAACATAGGGCGCGCCCAGTTACAAGGCCTCAATTGAGAAATGCACTCCATCAGCGTGTGACCAAAAGGCTTAAAATTGGAAGCGGGTAAACAAGTTTTTCAAAGTCAGTTGCAGTAGAGTATTGATTTAAAGAAGTGGCTTTTATTTCCACCTTTTTGAAAAGATCACTATTTAGTAAGTGGAGCTTGTGTGTGGTTTTCTTAAAATCATGAAAAGGAGCATTAGCAGCGTTGTGTGCTATAGGAACCATGCAAAGTTTTTGATCTATAATGAGATAGAAGTCAGGTAATTGGCTAGTGTAGTTCACCAAAGATCACAGGTCACAAACCTCTCTGTGCATTCTTCATTAGGATCACTCAGTTGGAGAGTTATTTAATGTTTATTTGGCTGGGAGTGTCTCTGGCTACTAATGTCCATCACCCTTTAACCTTGTCTTTTGGTTTGAAGCATCTGAGTTTGTTAATTAGCTCGCCATTTGTGCGTTGTGCTAGGGTTTGTGGCCGGGTGACTGCGTTGTCTGCTGCAAGTGTGTGGCCTGACTACAAATCATCTTTTAATGAGAGGCTTACTTTCTGCTTTCAGGAAACTTTGAGTTTGAATATCTGCTTTCTGTAAATTGATTTTTGAAACTTTGCTATAGATTTCATATAGAAAGTTCATAGTTTTGATATGAATTTTTACTTGAATGTGGGGCCCTGAGTGTAAACCTTTTTTTCCACTGATTAAAAGGTTATGTTTTCACTAGTGTTGATTAGTTTGTTGGTCGGTTGGTTTGTTATTCTGTTAGCAAAGTGAGACATAAAAAATATAGTTGGATTAACTAGCACTTTGGGTTTTGGATTACCGTCTTAATCCAAGGATTTGGTACCAGTTTTGTCCATTAGTAATATATTTCATAATTTTAGTTAGTGACCAGTATACAGTGGTCGTGGAAATACTAATTTTCTTGAGTAAAAAGTACAGAAAAAGGAGCAAAAATGTACTAAAGTAAAAGTATCATTTTAAAATTTGCTTAAGTACGTTCAATTTCAAATGTACTTGTAAGTAAAAAAGTAAAAGTATTTCTCTCATGAATGAGTTAAATGTGAGGGATTTTGCTGATTCCAGATGAAATGAACAAACTTCTGCAGTAGAATCTGTTGCTGAGCTCTTCTGTCTTTATTATTCTGATGTTTCTAAAGCAGTACTACTTTACTGCATCTGTTATATTTAAGTACTGTGTGTGTACAATGAGGCCACGACAAAAACACAGGATTTTAAACCAAAACTCCAAATACTTTGTACTTCAAACCAACTCAGAAATGTAGTGGAGTAAAAAGTACAGATACTTGCTCTAAAATGCAGAAAAGTAAAAGTACCCCTTATAAATTGTACTAAAGTATAGTAACTAAGAACTTTTAATTTACATTCTACCACTGCCAATATGTCTCAGTTACTTCCAAGATGCTAACTTGATTCACAGTAAGTAAAGGAACAAATAATTACATATTAATTATTATGATGCCTAAAAGTCTGGATTCACTATGTGCCTCTAGTTTTGTTTTTAAAATTGTATGTTCTAACAGAGTGCCTTCATTGAGACCTTATTCTGTCTGTGTCATATCACATTCATGTTTCAGAAATTCAAATTCAGTAATATGATGAACTATTATTCAACTCTCCTGGGTCTCATTTGCGTAGGATTTCTACTAAAAGTGTACGCACGCCAGAAAGCCAAAAGTGGAAAGCCAATACATTTTTAGATTTATAATAGGGCTGCACGATATGGAGAAAACATGCGATATTCGATAACTATGTTGAAAATTGTGATAACGATATTATTGAGATATTTGAAAATAGAGCCTACTTTTGGAACATAGTAAGTTAAATTCACTACATTTCACAAAAATGTAAGTTCCTGTATTTACAAGTCAAAACAGCCACAAAATCCAAACTTAACACAGACTAAACCAGGAATAAACCAAGGCTAAGCTGTGACTAAATTAATTAAATTACCACTAAAACTGGACTTTTTAAACATTTTTATTTCGTCACAACACATGTTCTTTTAAGGCTCTGGTGGAAAATGATTCTTCAGTGTAAATCTCTGTCAGATGGAAGACCACAGCGTTATTGCGATATATTTAGATTTTGCGATACGGATATTGCATTTGATACTGCGATAATGATAATTTTGTGAAATATTGTGCAGCCCTAATTTATAACACCTTTCGTACACACATCTGCACACAGTTACCCTTTTGTAGAGCCCACCTGAAGTAGAAAGGTGCGCATGTACACCCACCTCTGGTCACACTCTCTCCATGCCTCCTTTCAACCAAATGAGGACAATGCAAAGTGACTTATGAATGACTTTTCCTGAAAATGAGCCATTAGTGAGTGGAAAAAAACACAAGAGCGAGTGGGAGGCACGAGACAATTCTCACAGCGGCACACACATGGATCTTTATTGGAAAGGAAATACTACTTCTCTGACCATAATTATTACAATGAATGCCCTTCCCTCATCATTTAAACATTAATAACACTTTAAAACATAAAGAAGAAAATAAAGAAGCTTTATTTAGACTGCGAGATATTAGTAATTTGTTATTTTCTAGCTCTGATTGTGTGGCTTGTAACGTGAAAGAGCACAAGACGTGTGATCTTGTAATTCATAGTAGGGCTGGGAAACAGAGTATCTCACGATACAATATGCAATACATGGCACACGATACCTATAATACACAAAATGTCGATTATCCATATATTTCACAAGAACCTATGGTATATCAGTGTATTAAAAAGAAAAAAAGAGAACCAGGTTTTTTTTCTTCTCTGTAATAATTGAGTTTTTGTGAATTATAAAAACCTATGCATGTTTCATGTTATGGATACTTAATGCCACTGGAGCAGCAGAACAGTTTCAGATTGGTATCAGTAGCAGAATTACAGGTATCAAAAGTATCAATACTTTGGTATCGATTCATCACTAATCTATAGACTTTAATAAACAAGAAACCCCAAGTCCTGTTTCCAAAAGTAATAAACCAGCCAGCAGTCTGTCTAATATGTATGAAGTATTAAGAAATATATTTATTAGTGTCACATTAGACAACAACAAAAGATTTAAAAGGAAGTCATCTGGACTTGGTTTTTACAGTTGAAGACATTTTACTATTAGGCTTTCTCAATTCTGAAAAGTTAGGCCTTGTGGATGAGAAGTAAAACATCTTCAACTTTAAAAACCAAGTCCAGATTACTTCTTTTTAAACCTCTTTTTGTGATTCAGTTAGCCTGGATGATTGAGCGTCTTTACTGACATTTGCGTGACAGACGGTCTGTTTGACACTGCCAGCCTTCAAAGTGTCCACTTCTTTTTGCGTGAACTGCAGGCTCACTTCAACTTCTGCTACGGCCTTTGATATTGCAGCCAGTCGGGAGTTTATAGTGTCCAAGGAGATCTTCACAAAGCCTTGGAAGTTGTTGTTGTTGTAGTGCCATAAACATGTCCTCCTGCTGTTGCATTAACTCAGCGACGTGACTTGGTGAAACACACTCTTCTTCCCGCTTCATCTCCACTTTTGGAGGCATTTTGAACGCAGGGTTTGAACTAAGGCTGAACGATTTTGAATAAATATCTCATTGTGATTTTTCTGGGAGATATTGCGATTAGATTTGCGATATTTTTGTAAAATCAGTGTTCAGTTCACAGTAAACATTTGAGGCATTTGATGGAGCACTGACACTGAAATATTCACTGCTGAACTAATCCAAAGAATCACAGCCTTCAGTTTGTGTCTGCAGAGCTCTGAACTACAGCTGTACACTGCAAAACATCTGCATCTACATTAGTTACAATGAATTTCAGCAAAAGCAAAATGATCTGTCCATGGGTACACTGTAAAAGATTGTTGTAATATCAACAGTATTTTACTGTAATATGCACAGTACATTACTGTAAAAGGTTTATACAGTAGACTACTGTAATGTGCACTGAATTGTGGGAGGAATATAATGTTACAGTAACCTACTGTAAAAATTACAGTAGTGAATTTAAGCGGGAAAATTTGACCAATAGGAAGAGAGATTTGGCAAATTTGTGTGAGATGACATTTTCTTCAGTCGGTGGAAGAGAACCACACAGAGGAGACCTGCAGATTTTATCCTTACTCACACTTTAACAAAAGTAAGTATCTATAATATATATATTTTATATCATTATTATTACATGTTTAACATTGTTTAGCTTGTACAAATTTATACTCACTTTTATATTTACTAGATAACTTAGCAGAGTCAACTGATATTCCTAATGTCAGTTACATGTACTAGCTACCCCATAAACTAAAATGATAACCGGATTTTTGTCTATTTGTGCTGTTAACAATTATAATTTGTACAAAGTTTTAAACTAAATAAAACTTAAAAGAATCAAATAATAACACTAAAAATAGAATGTGCTTAAGTCAATATTCCAGTCAATGTTCCAAGTACAATTTTAAGCAACTTAAATTAGTCTACACCAGCACCTAATGACAACTGACAACACTGACTTCATATTGTGTCCAATCAATGAAAAATATTTATTTTATACTTTCAGATGGTTTCTCTAAATGAACAAGAAACATGGGTCTGTCAGGAAGCAGGAGGTGCACAGACTCAGGTAACTGACCAAATCTCTTAATACAACTGAATATTGTTTCACTCTGTTACATCAAGAATATACTGTACTGAATGTAAAAATATATTTTGTTCTCTTTGTCTTTTAAGTTTTTTTCTGTTCTTTCTAAATCTAGGTAAATTGTTTCCAAGTCCAAGGCTGAACTGGAACTTTTTCTCCTGGACTGTAACTCTTCAGCTGCTAAAACTTCTAACAGGAGGAGCACCAGGGTTCAACAGATTGTGTGAGTGACAGATGATGCCAGCCCAGACCTCCTCACAAACATCTGTGCACTGGATATGTCCTGGCCTATTACAGCACTGGATTTGGGAGATACTAAAGTGGATTTTTTTCACTTAAAGTCTGCTGATTATTTTAAAACAGTGTATTGGAAATGTTGCTGTGTTTTAGTAAAAGACACAAGTAACAGTGAGGAAGTATATTGTTAAATTGTTTTTGGGTAATGAATAATATGAAGTTGTGTAGTCTACTTCATCCTACAGATAATATACACACACTGTTCATAAGGAAAACATTTAGTGTGTTTAATGAGGCCACACAAATTCTTTATTACAAGTAATGTTATATTCATTTTGATGTTCTACATCTTTAGTGATTCTGTTTATGGCAGACTTGTTTATGTATTTTTATCCAATCAACTGTGTAAGACAAAATGTTTGTGTATTTTTAATAAACTGACAAAAATTAAGACAGACTTGTTGTATTTTTACTGTAAGTAATATTACAATGGTTGGAGTAATTACTGTAAAACATAATACAGTAATAATATTGTATTTTTAAATTACAGTAATACTGTAAAATAATTTTACAGTAGAACTACTGTGATTGTGATTACAGTAATACTGTAAAATCAGTCTACAGTAACACTACTGTAATAGATATTACAGTAACTTACTGGCAACCAGATTCCAGTAAGTTACTGTAAAATCTACAATAAAATTTTAACAGTGTAAGAAAACTCCACTTACCCATGGACAGATCATTCTGCTTGAAATAAGTAAAAATAGCTTGAAACAGGGAAGAAATAACTTGAAACAAGTCAAATAATCTAGTAATAAGTCATCTAATAAGGATATGAATCCAATCTAGTGAAAATTGCTTGAATTAACTAATTTTAACCAATGTAGATATTGATTTTTTGCAGTGCATACATATTACGATCCAGTTGGGATGCGATATTTTGTTTTCTGCAGAGGACATTATATCACCTAAATAACTGCAGGCTTTGTGATTTGCTAATTGCAACAGCTCAAATTGTGTTTTTTATTCGATTTTGATTAATTGTGCAGCCCTAGTTTGAACCGGCAACTTTAGTGAACGAACAGCTGTGATCAAATTTACCTTACACTGAAATAAATCTTAAGTCGTTGAAGTCAATTTTATGTATGGTCAGTGAAAAGAAACAACAAAGCAAACTGTATATCTGTGGTATTAGTCTCCCAGTTAATTAAATATTCAAGGCCGTGTGTCTGCTCGTCAACACTGTGGATATGAAGAGGATGAAATGCCAGAAAGCAGCCAGAGGACCATGATCTGTTTTAATTAGATATGAAGCTCAGACATCGCCGTGTTGTTCTCGCCTTTCGTTTTAATCAATGTGTCACATCCATTCTGCCCTCTGATGCACTGTCATATTTACATTTTCTCCAATGCGGTGAAGGCAGACATCTCCAGCGGTGTCTACTTTCTTCTGCTTTCCGGTGTCAAAACCAGGACATAATCCCTGAAGACATAATAAAATGAACTTTGTACCAGAGTCATGGCTTTTAATATTAGACATCATAATAAAAAAAAAAAAAGGAATAGAGACAGTGCCTTTTCATTCAGAAACTAGAAGCACTCAAAACACAGACCTCTGCCACGATCGCTTTCAGGTTGGATGCCGACATTGGTGAGCACAGTGCTGCTGGTTTAGTTGCAACTAAGCCTCTGTTAGAAGTTGAGAAAGCTATTGAAGTTTGAAGAACATAATCAATAGAGGGGTGTAGACAGAGCTCTTACTTCAGCGACTAAGGACTTTGAGTTTTAACTGGAGTTCGCAACAAGGCTTATCAGTCGATATGTTTTGTGACAAGACAACATTCAGGGGACTTAGTGAGGAAAAATTGTTGTGTGAAAAAGGCGGAGTGTTAATGCTGCTTTTGAGGACTTAATAAAAATGAAAGGTTCAAATCAGCATAATAGAAAATAAAATGATTAATTATTTCTTTAATGTTAGTGAATTGACTGCCAAAGTGCTCACCTGCACAGCTCTGAGTAATTCTCTTCTAATTCCAGTCATTTGTTGGGTGTTAGGCCCCTAATGGATGTGATGGAAGATGATTCAGAATCCGAGGGGTAACATCAGAAGATTTGGTTAGGGAGAAATAAGTGGGAGTGCGCGCTGCTAATGAATTACAAAGCCAGACTCCGGTGCAGCTATTCCCTCCTAATAAAACTTCACTCTGCCCCAAGTTTGGGAGCAGACCCAACTCACCCAAGCGCAGAATCACGTTGGTTGATTTTGTTTAAATCTTCACACACATCCTCACACTCAGTCTCCTGGTCTGATGTGAAGAGCTGTTTCCTACATCTTTACGTACTTTACAAACTTTTCTTTTAGTGTCTGACTGTGTCTCTCAGAAACATTGATTTTAAAGAACATACCCTCTCTTCCTGGCTAAAACCTTCAGCTTCCAAAAGTAAACAAACACACAGATACAAATCAAACTATCCTTAAATGTTCGCTTCACTCTGACTAATCTCTCTGGCATCTGAGATTAGTTCATTTTCATGCAAACAATTGAGAGCTGAGTTTGAATCCCTCAGAGGGAGTGGTGCCTGATCTATACTGTTTTTGTGCTATAGTAAAAGAAAGTTAACCAGGTCTAAACAAGGACTAAACCTGGACTAAACAAGGACCAAAATCAGGTCTAAATCAGGTCTAAATCAGGTCTAAACAAGGACTAAACCTGGACTAAACAAGGACCAAAATCAGGTCTAAATGAGGTCTAAACAAGGACTAAACCAGGTCTAAACAAGGACCAAAATCAGGTCTAAATGAGGTCTAAACAAGGACTAAACCAGGTCTAAACAAGGACCAAAATCAGGTCTAAATGAGGTCTAAACAAGGACTAAACCAGGTCTAAACAAGGACCAAAATCAGGTCTAAATGAGGGCTAAACAAGGACTAAACAAGGACTAAACAAGGACCAAAATCAGGTCTAAATGAGGGCTAAACAAGGACTAAACAAGGACTAAACCAGGACTAAACAAGGACCAAAATCAGGTCTAAATGAGTCTAAACAAGGATTAAACAAGGACTAAACCAGGACTAAACAAGGACCAGAATCAGGTCTAAATGAGTCTAAACAAGGATTAAACAAGGACTAAACAAGGACTAAACAAGGACCAAAATCAGGTCTAAATGAGGTCTATAAATGAGGTCTAAACAAGGACTAAACCAGGACTAAACAAGGACCAGAATCAGGTCTAAATGAGGTCTATAAATGAGGTCTAAACAAGGACTAAACAAGGACTAAACCAGGACTAAACAAGGACCAAAATCAGGTCTAAATGAGTCTAAACAAGGATTAAACAAGGACTAAACCAGGACTAAACAAGGACCAGAATCAGGTCTAAATGAGTCTAAACAAGGATTAAACAAGGACTAAACAAGGACTAAACAAGGACCAAAATCAGGTCTAAATGAGGTCTATAAATGAGGTCTAAACAAGGACTAAACCAGGACTAAACAAGGACCAGAATCAGGTCTAAATGAGGTCTATAAATGAGGTCTAAACAAGGACTAAACAAGGACTAAACCAGGACTAAACAAGGAGCAAAATCAGGTCTAAATGAGGTCTAATTGAGGACTAAACAAGGACTAAACCAGGACTAAACAAGGACCAGAATCAGGTCTAAATGAGGTCTATAAATGAGGTCTAAACAAGGACTAAACAAGGACCAAAATCAGGTCTAAATGATATCTAAACTGGCCTTCAGTATTTCTAAAATCCTGCACATATTATGTCTGAACTATTGTACATTGGTATATTCTTACTGAAATACTCATAATTTCTGTTGTTATTGATTTAATTTAATTCCAGGACAGGAAAAACTGCTAACATCCATCTGTCTTTTTGTGTTTTTTCTGCTCCTTCAAATATCCAAGAGTTTCTTCGTCATATAAAAATGTATTTACCACATTCCAGAGGACATTCTGAACATGGCGGATATTTACCTGCTGGATGTTAAGCAAGTTTCTCTGCTTGTCAAAAGTCGCGCAGTTATATAAGACTGTCACGATGCATTGATTGGACTCAGGAGACCATCACTAAGGTAACATTGTAGGCAGTTGGTTGCAATGTGAAGAAAGAAAATACTTTTTTTTTTCCTGAAGGCTAGATAACCTTTTCTGCTTTTCATAATAAATTATCTAAGTTCTAAGCATATTTTAAGGTGTAGACAAAATTAGCTGTGTTATATGTAAGCTAAAAGACTGTTGGATTTTAATTAAAAGTAAAAGAGATGATTTAGAAATGTTAAGAGTTGATGAGACAGATATGCCTAAAACTGTTGTGGAAAAATAGACACCATTTTCAACTCTTTATTGAGCCGATAAGTCAGCCGATTGTTGTTATATTCTTTTTCTGTTTTACTTTGCAGTGTTTCTTTATTGGCACTGTTTATTTTTCCACCCATAATCCTTTCCCCCACGTTTATCTCTTCTCTTTTTTTTGTGTATTTGTTCGTTCTACCTTTCCTTCCTGCTTCTATCTCCTTCCCTGTCCGAGCCTGCCGAGTTAATTGCCTTCAAAGTTCACTCTGTCTCTGGGCTAATGCAATTTAAGTAGGGTCGGAGCCCCCTTCATCAGCCCAGCGCTGGCATTTCATTAAGTCTACTTGGGTGTTAGCTTGCAAGCAATCGGGGGGTTTTGCTCCATCAGGTCATCATTAGTAATTAATACAGTGATAGGATTAGCGGCAGCGCGGGGCTAGTGGCATCTGGAGGACTTGAGGAGTTGTGAGATATGACTTATATGGCACGCTTAGATGGAGAGAGGATTGTTTTGTAATGGGCATGTGGAAAACGAACCCAATTCCTAACAATAACTTGGGGCAAAACATAATGCAATGCAAATCTTACGAAACCATATTTTATTCATGAAAGAGCATACGCAACATATCAGGTGTTAAAAATAAAGTTTTACCATTTTATGTAACATGGCTGCAGCACATACCTCAGAAATGTTGAGACAGGGTCAACTAAAGGCTAATAATAAAGAATTTCCCATTTCCCTGCAGTTGGTCAGGTCTGGGTTCAGCAATGTTATGTGCCCAAAGAATGAGGTCAGCTGACTCCCTGCATATGAATGATCAGGTTATTTAGGATTCATCGAGCTCGAAATGTGAAAATAGTGGTTCAGGAAGCATGAGACATCATTTTCAGACATGGACTGGCCACCACAGAGTCCAGACCTTAACCTCACGGTGAACCCCTGGTCATTCAGTACAAAAAATAGATCTATCCCCACTCAGGTGGTGTGACTGTAGAGACATTTAGTCCTGAGGTGAGAACGGAGTTGACATGAATAACGTACTGACATGAGACATAGTTTTATTGAGATAATTTTGTATGGTTACTTACTCATTTTCTCTCATTGTTCATTTCAATGTTATGAGGACAAATACCGTATTTTCCGCACTATAAGGCGCACCTAAAAGCCTTTAATTTTCTCAAAAACCGACAGTGCGCCTTATAATCCGATGCGCCTTATATATGGATCAGTGTTGGTTAATTATGGCTACCGTATTCAGGGGGCGTCGCCGAAGTGACAGCGGTAAAAACGATAAAGGGGAATTCCAGTCCCAGCTGTTCATGTGTGCCATAGGCGTGTTTATGGATCCTGCCGCAAAAGAACAAGGAGGCGCTGCCTTTGCTCCATCTCAGTAGAAGAGTTGTGACATTGAGGGGACAGAAAACTGAGCGCTCGAACGCTGTTCATGTAGCTTTGAACTGTGACAAATGGAGTTGGACATACATTGTTTTCAACGAGGGAGTTGTAAGAACGCTGGTTTGTATTCTATTAATAAAGTTTGACTGACTTATCTGACTGTTTTATTGACATTCCCTTTAGCGCAGTGCCATCTAGTGGATGCGCCTTATAATGCGGTGCGCCCTATATATGAAAACAGTTTTAAAATACACCATTAATTGAAGGTGCGCCTTATAATCCGATGCGCCTTATAGTGCGGAAAATACGGTAGTAACAGAAATGTGGCAGAACACAATTGCTTGACATTGCATGCTCAAATTTAATTCATCAAACACCATACATCCCACTTTTATAAAGTTAACTTTAGTAATTTTAAATATATATATAAACAACAACCATTCATTCCTGCAGCCCAAAAATGTCTAAATTAATATTTTTTATTTTGCTCCCTTGTAGAAAATGAATGTTAATCTCGGTACCAGGCTGCGTGCGCAACTTTTCTAATAAAGTAATTCTTGGAAGATTCTATATTGGTGATTACATCTTAGTAGAAATCTTACAAGTGTTACCTTTTTATAGATTTTAAGATTATTCATGTAGACCAAGTGGAGATATACTGTACTCTTTTTGTTTTGGGGCATTTTGTTTTAAGCAGGAGGCTAAGAAAAGGGTCTAGGGTCCATTAATTATTTGCAAATGAATGCGTTCTGTTTGATTGCTTTACAACTTATTCAGACTTGGGTTTATAGACACAAGTTTACAAGGTTGCATACTCAGCAAATCACAAATTACATTAAAAAGTTACTTAAGTTCATTTACATTCAACTAAAATCAGTGAACAATACACGCCAAGCCATTTTACAGAGATGTGGCTTTCACATAATCCACTGAGCATTGTAAATTCATGTGCGCGTGTGCTGGGGAATTAGCATTGACGCTAGCATGCGCAGGCTTCCCCATGCATGACCGGGGCGCTCTCCGCAGCGTTAATTACATCATTATGGTCGGGACGGATCTCCATCTGCTCGGCCATTACTCCTGTCCCATTCTGGGCCAAACCATAGTGCGCCGCAGAATTAGACACACATGCGTTAAATGGCTCCGCTAAATTATGAAGCTATTAGATATGGGAGGCTATTTTAGAACATATGTAGTCACACGGAGAGCGGACAGACGACGGCGAGGAGAAGAAAGGCTGTTGTACTGAGGTAGATGAGGCAAGAAGAAATAGAAACGTGAAATATGGGAGATGTAACTTCACCAGATTTTGAAATATGAGAGCCAATGGTCGCGAGTGAGAGAATGATGGAGTGGAAGAAGTTAACTTTCTGTCTGGCCACAGTCTCGATGCACTTGTCCAGCTATTGTTAGAAGTCGATAAGATTTTTATGAAGCATGATAAGACATTGATGGATTTCGCCATGGATCATACAGACAGACTGGGGAAATGGAGATGAGATTTTCTTTTTTTTTTTTTTACACCAAACTTTAAATGCTCATGTAATGTACCGCTTCAGTATTTTGTTTAAAAGGCAAACCAAATATTGAAACATCTTGTTACATTAAAAAAGCTGTTACGACCCTGTCTCAACCAATGAGGACACACCAGACAGAAAGTAAGGTTTAACAAAACAGTCTTTATTAACAATTAAACTGAATTGGGCCAAATTAAGATTAAAGGCCAAATTAGGAGTAGAAGGTCAAATTATAAAGAAAGTATTTTACAATATGAGATGTGAAGTGTGTGGTGGTGTTGAGTGTGAATGAACAGTGTTGTGCAGTGTTGTTAAAGCTGCAGAACTAAGCAAAAGGTCTAACCAAACATAACTAAACTCAAGGGAGAAACAAGAACCAAGCTAAACCAGAACCAAATACCAAAGCACGGTGCCGGTTTCAACACGGCGCTGCTCTGCCTGTGACATGGAAGGGGGCTCATGTCGCACTTTGTTTGTCTCGTGGTATTGTTGTTGGTTATTCCCTCGTTTAATGTGGGTTGGAAATGGACTAAATTGTAGTGCTAACGAAGTCTTCTGTTTGTTGTGTTGCCCCTGACTGTTGTTTTTGTCGTATGGTGTGTGCAACTGACCTCACCTGTCCATGACAAACCTCTCCTAAGGGAGACAAATAAAATGTGACTTAACAACGGGGCGAGAGGAAGCCAGGTGCACCAGGCCAAACAGTAACCACATCAACTCCAACCTGCAACTGAGCGAGCCACAGAAGCCACACGGGGGCGCCACAATTGTCTGCACATAGGTTTTGTCTAGTTTGTATTTAGTGTATGTTGCTTCTGACATATATTTTGTATTGAATGTATATGGAAATTATTGTAGTTTTTATCTTATTTATTTACATATTTTTATTTGAGTCTGTTTTTATCTTACAGGGTTCATGGAAATGCAAATTTGTACTGTAAACTGTGGTAAATGTAAAGAGTGTAGTGAGTAACATTGGGCCACTCCTGGTTAACCCTGCGCAGCTAGAATACAATAAATATAAGTGTTCAGTAGAAACTGCTGTCTTCTTGGCCTCTTCTTGTTCTCACTGCAGGAAAAAATTACCTAGATCGATCTTTTTTACAGAATATTTGAACTAAATAATTTTTTTGTTGGTCTTTGGCTCTTTTGGTTTTGGTAATGCTTTAAAACAGCAGAGATTATTCGTTTATATCTAATATAGAATAATTATCTCTTAATCTTCGGTGTTTAGGCTATAAGTCAGTAACAGTTAGTGGAATTATATATTTCTTTTTTTTTTTTTAAACTGACTAATTTCCAAATTTAACAAATGAAATTGCAGCCAAAGTATGTTTCTAATGAACCACGTTTGATACTGTTTAAACACCTGTAAGTAATTTTCCAGGTCTTGGAAATTTATACAAAAGTTTTGGAAAAGTCATGGAAAAAGTGTATGAACCCTGATCTTATTGCAACACCGTAAGAAGAAAGCAGAAACTGCATTTTAAATCCACTGTGTCTGTGACATATAGAGAGATTGACAAGTAAGAATCTTTTAAATTGAAGTATAAATTTGTTCTTTTGTATGTTGCCGTGCGCAAAAATATATGATTAGCCCGAGTGACCTTGTGTTCAAAGCACTTTTCAAACTGTGAGAGAAAGTGAAAACAGCAGTGCACAGAAAGATGACCACTGACCAGAGAGGTGTGGGCTTCCATTAGCAGCAGCTGTGTGAAGTCAGAGCAGCGGGACGGCTTTACACAGCAGCAGTAGGATCTGAAACGTAGTCCAACTTTTTCATCTCACAATTGTGTTTAATTTCCCCGTCTGTCTGCGTTAGGTGTTGCTGATGGAGTATCTGGACGTGAAGAACAGCCGCAGTACCACAGAGGCGTCAGCGCAGCTCTCTTACGCCAGCACTGGCAGCGAGTTCGCCGCCTTCTTTGCTAAGAAGAAGCCGCAGCGTGCCAAGCAGTCTCTCTTCAAGTAAGAAAGAGTGGCTAATTATTTTTGTGATAATACAAGTGACAGGGTTCTACCAGAAAGTGTCTGAATCTGAATTATTATTTCAGCCTTTAAAGGTGCATCCTTCAAAACATAAAATATGATGGAAAAGAAAAAGTATTTCAGTAGTTCATTTCAAAGTGAAACATATATTACAGTGTTTCCCACAGAAATTATTTTATTTTTATTTAACCATTCTTTAACCAGGAAAGTCCCATTGAGATTCAAAGATCTCTTTTTCAAACAAGTCCTGGCCAAGAGGCGTCAACAACACAACCCACATTGCATACAAAATACAATAAAAAGAGAAATAAGAGTTAAAAACAATGAGATAAAAAAGACACATTTAGAAGCAGAAGCGAAATGTGTCAGTGAAGGTGGTAGCCAACTCATAGTGTCTCCAAACTGTGAACCTACAAATGAATGTCCTTTATACACCCCACTTACAACTCCTAAATGCCACAGAAAGTAATTTTAACATAACTGCATCATAAAAGCATTAAAATTGGGTTTTGGGGGAATAAACTAAGTTTAAATATTACTTTATTTGGCCTGTATTGGATTGTAGTCCAGGGGGTAGATGCTTAGAGCCAACTATGAAGCGCTGGGGGAAACACTGATGTTGTATAGATTCAGTACGCACAGAAATAAAGGTGCTATGAGCAGTACATATTTTTTATCTTTTATAAAAATGACCCACATGTGCCAAGATATAGTGTAAAAATGTTTAAATCAAATATTAGTTTTACTCATAACTAGGACTGCAACTAACAATTATTTTGATAATCGATTAATCTGTCGATTACTTTTTCAATTAGTTGATTAATAATCAGAGAAGTGTGAGTAAAATGGTTAAAAACTTGAGGTGTTTCATAGTTTTTGGTGATAATGCTGCCAAAAATCACTTAATTTTTACAAAATTAAAAATCAGACAAAGCTACAAGCTTCTTGAAGATGCTTATATAGAGCATATACATCAGATATCATCTATTATACATATATAATATTTTTAATCAAAAACACAAAATGTACATTGTTTTTAACGTTTACTGCTCTGTGTAGAAAATAAAACCTTCTCTCACAGAACATGGCAGTGTCAGAGTCTGTTAAATATCACAGCTGGCGATTATTCGATTACTAAATTAGTTGACTGATTATTTCAATAATGGATTATAATCGATTAATCTGATTAGTTGTTGCAGCCCTACTCATAACAACGGTACAATTGAGTTTTTATTAATTTAAAATATATTTTACATAATGGCCAGGTTGTTTCTGTTTACATTTTTTGTTTTGTTTCTAAAACTGCATCGCTGATCTTCCAATCAGAAAAGAGACCATTGTTTTGATTTAGACTGCAGTACCATCTCATACCAGTAGGAGCACACGCTGCCTACAGTACCTTAAATATTTCAAGCATTTATTTATTTTTATTGTGATAATATCATTTACAGTAAATGAAAACAACAAACTCAGTATCTTATACAGTGAAGCCCGAAATTATCCCTTTTTGTTCAAATGTAAAAAAGCTGAGAAATATTTTTTTTCCACAATGAAACCTCTTGTACATCGTCTTATTATCTTTTGGGAGAAGCCTGTGTCATTTCTGGTCAAAAAAAAAACTTGCTGCTTGAATGCACTGCAAAAAATCAATATCTAGCATTAGATAAAATGACTAAAAATTGAATTCAGATTATTAACCTTGATTTGAGTAATTTTTTTACTAGATTAGATTTATTTACTTACTAGGCTAGGTTATTTGACTTGTTTCAAATCATTTCTGTGTTAATTTTAAGCCATTTTTACTTATTTCAAGCAAAATTATCTGCCAATGGGGTAAGAAAATTCCACTTACCCCATTGGCAGATAATTTTGCTTGAAATAAGTAAAAATGGTTTAAAATTAAGACAGAAATAATTTGAAACAAGTCAAATCATCTAGACATATTAGTAAATAAATCTAATTTAATAAAACATTACTCAAATCAAGGTTAATAATCTGAATTCAAGTCATTTTAACTAATGCTAGATATTGATTTTTTGCAGTGTGAAAGTAACTTTAGGTGAGAATTTGCCAGGGGTATGAATAATTTCAGGCTTCACTGTAAATGAAAATGACTTATTATGATCATCACAAATAAAATAAACACATGCATGAATATTTCACTGTGTGTTTACTAGAATGAGTATTTGCATTTCTCTTTTTAAATAGAATTACTGAAATAATTAGACTTTTTTTTTTATATCATTCAAATGTTTTAGCTCCACCTCAGTGCTGAGACACTTGGCTTTTCCTTTAAATGTCAAGATACTCGTGGCGTTGACTGCGCCGTCACCCTTTATGTCTGTTGCAGGTTTGAATCATCTTCCCATGCCATCAGCATGAGTGCCTACCTGAGAGAGCAGAGGCGAGAGCTCTACAGCAAGAGTGGAGAGTTACAAGGTGAGAGGAAAAGGACGTGTTGCACAAGAGATTCCTGAGCAGCCGGAGGGGAGAAGTGGTGATAGAAATGTGCGGAAGGCGAGTGAGACAATGGCAGTGAGGGAGAGATGACGGGCCAAAAGGTTACACGAGTATTGAAAAGGACGACAGAAACGAGGTGCAAGGAGAGCGAGATTCGGCCGGCGCTGCCTGACCGACGCGGAGCAGCGGTGAAGTTAGACAGGCTGTGATTTGTGGAGAGCTATAATACAGACCATGAAGGAGGTGTGACAATAGGCGCTGCAGAGCCAGTGTAGGAGAGGCACATCACAGGTCAAGAAGTTATTCTGAGTAAAAAAAAAAACAGTACTGGAAAGTGTGAAGAGGAAAAACTGCAATGGAAAAAAAGATTGACAAGTTGCCGAGAGCAGGGTGACTTTGCAGAATCCGCCTACAGGGAGAGGCCTTGAAAACCTCTCACTCACACAGCCAGACCCTGGAGAGGCTTTGCTGTTCTGCTCCTGCTCCTCCTTCTTCTTCTTCTTCTGTCTGCATTTCAGGCCCATGACCTTGAGGTTTCAATCAGCAGTGCCCAGCAGCGCTGTTTATCTGCTACTTTTCTCTTTAGTACTCAGTGTGACATCTTAAAACAGCTACAACCTGCCTTTTAAAAGTCTCATCCACTGTCAGTCTTTCTTTAACTAAATTATAAATTAGGTTTTGGCAGGTGTGGAAAAAATACTTTTATACTGAAAGTACTTAAAGCTCCTGTAAGCTGCAGCGCTCCTACTGGTTTGAAAATGGTTCTGCAGTCTAAGTCAAAACAATGAGCTCTTTTCTGATTGGACAATTGGCAAAAAGTGTAATCGAAATCAACTTGGCCTGTTAGGTAAAATCTATTTTTGTTGATAATAACTCAGCTGTACCATTGTTATCATTAAAAATAATTGATTTAAACATGTTTACCTCATATCTTAGGACAGAAGTGGATATTTTTTATGAACTATAAAAAATATATACTGCTCATAGCACCTTTTAATACTAAATTTATTTTTTAGTTTTGTTTTGAAAATTCCAGGAAAGGTTAGTAATGAGGCAAGGACAAAATTATTAATTTTGCTGTGGATCCAGGAGTGTTTTAAGGCAGGGGAGTCCAAACTTTTTTCCTTGAGGGCCACATACTGAAGAATATAATGTGCAGGAGGCGCCATATTCTGCATCACCACAAAAGAAGACGTTGCTTTTTTTTGGCGCCACCAGCCACGAATTTCCATTTTTTCTTTCTTAAAGCCAGGTATAGCTCATACAAATGAAGTTTTTTACCTGAGTTTCAAACCTTGCAGTAAAAAGTGCTATCTGTGGCAATTTGGGCCAATTGTGAGTGAAGTCTGAGGGCCAATAAAAAATAGTCTGCGGGCCGCATTTGGCCCCCGGGCCTTAGTTTGGACACCCCTGTTTTAAGGGATTCTGTACCATTTTGAGATACAGCCCGATGATAATAACTTCACCTAACAAAATAACAAATAAATAGTTGTATTAGATTTTTTTTATCTTTGCATGATGAGATTTTGAGTTTCAGTGGAAAACGTATTTTACTTCTCGAGTTTGAGTCTACTTTTTATTCTCACCTTTCACCTTGAGGCACAAAAATGCCATAGAGAAATGATCTAATAGTCAATAATTCATTTTTTCATGGTTACAATGATTAACTTCATTCTGTTTATAAAATGTAACGCCTTAAATTCTAGTTTTTGTGGCGCACACACATCCAGCTCACACAGAGGCCTCTGCACACTCACACAAACACAAATTAACTCATTTCTCAACAAACACTTTCACACCAATTTATGACAACCCTAAAACACACACAAATACTTTTAGTTCAGATTTTATTTTTAATTTGCCTTTCAGCCAAATAATTTATACAAACACTAATGGGGCCATTTATACTTATGTCTACCATTACTTGATAAAAATGTGAAATTATATTGCACTGACAGTGTACTATAAAAATGTTGTTTGAATTAGTACAAAAAACGTCTTAGAGGTAAAGATGTGACTGTTTTTAGAGAGCATTTTAAGAGCATTTTAAGAGCATTTTAAGAGGAAAAAAAAAAACAAAAACGGAAATCTGAAAATTCATGATAAAAATGCACAGATGGGGCAAAATCTATGCCATTTCAGTCAACACAGCAAAAGTTATCCACAAAAAAAACTGATCACAAAACATCAAAAAATGTCTTAGGGCTGCAGGAGGGATATCCTTACTATTGCGAGATAGGACCAGTGCCTTGCAGAAGTCTACGCTCACTGAATGCTTCTAGTTTTTATTATATCTGTACATGGATAGACCTTTCTTTGTCCAAGAAACCTGTCTAAGACTTCAGCACGGTACTGGATGTAAACTGTACTGCGATTCAAGAAAGCATTGATTGAGTGGGAATAACGGAAAACCCCAAACGGTCTTTAAATAACCGCTCGCTTTTTTCCTCCCCCCCCATCTGTCGGAGACTCAAAAGAAGAGGGAAAATATTATTTGACTGCCTGAATGCCTCTGAGCGATTATAAGAAGAGGAGATTTCTCTGGGCTTTCATTTCACTTGTCACAATGCCTTGCTGTAGCCTCAAGCCCAGGCCAAGGCCCTCAATGGCTGCCGAGAGATTGAAGGAGTAAGAAATCATTTAGAAAGTGAAATAAGTCAACTGTGATGAAGGGAGCGAGGAGACGGTTGCAGGAAGGAAAGGAGGGAGAGAAAGAAAGGTTAAAAGTCATTGTTTTCATCAGGGTCCAGCGAAGAAGCCATTAAGAGATTTCTGAAGGAAGAAATTAGAAAAATATGTATTGAGACGGTGTGGAAAGGGACTTTTTCTCTCTCCTCAAATTAAACTTACTCTGAGGCGGGAGGGAGGGGAACGACGTGAGAGATTGGCTTGATGAGTTCCTCTGGCTTCAGGATTACTCAACACTTAAAGCTTAGTCATGTGTGTCTCGTCGTCGCTACTTTCCTGAACTCTATTTTTCCTAAGCGGTCTACTTTGAGTCAATAAAGTTACCGCTTACCAATGCCGCTTTGGAAATGGGAGTTTGAGTGTTCGTTTTTGAACAGTGAATATTAGTGTGGCAGGTCTTAAAACAACTTTTTGAGAATCTCAAAAGAATTGTGATAGGATTATTTTTTTTCTTGTTTAATATCACAGCTTATTTATTTTATTACATTTTTTTTTACACCTCCCCAGTTTCTAATGTGTTTGACTGTACAACTGTTCCCTGGTATTATGCCCAGGACTTGGTCTAGGTGTTGCATGGTCCTGAGTGACTTAGTTTTCTTCTTTCCTTTCAGATTATTTTCTTCTGTGCCTGTAGTGATTTGTGGTCAATTTCAGAATTCATGCCAGATGCTCTTCCTGAAGCTCTGACTTGTGGCTGTGTTGCTGTTACTGACTTAGGCTCGATCCATTCAAATGCATAACCTAGTTTTTATTTATAGTGTAATCCAGGTGTACAGGGACCCCTAGAGGCACGCGAGCGCATTGCAGGGAGCACATGGAGTTATGTGATCATTTATAGAACCTTTGTTGTCAGTCACTAATAAATAAATCAGGACTATAGCGAAGGATGGGACACGGAAGAAGGACAAAACAGTGACTAAGTCAAGTCTAAACCAGGTCTAAAATCAGAACTAAACCAGGCCCAAAATCAGAACTAAACCAGGAAAAAACTGGTCTAAAACCAGGACTAAACCAGGACTAAACACAGAACTAAACCAGGCCTAATCAAGGCCTAAACCAGGACTAAACCAGAACTCAACCAGGACTAAACCAAGCCTAAACCAGGTCTAAACCAGGGCTAAAACAGATAACTAAACCAGGAAAAAACACGTCTAAAACCAGGACTAATCCAGGCCTAAACCAGGTCTAAAATGAGAATTCAACCAGGAAAAAAACAGGGTCTAAAACCAGGACTAAAGCAGGACTAAAACCAGGACTAAACCAGGCATAAACCAGGTCTAAACCAGGTCTAAAATGAGAACTCAACCAGGAAAAAACAGGTCTAAAACTAGGTCTAAAGCAGGACTAATACCAGGACTAAACCAGGCCTAAACCAGGTCTAAACAAGGTCTAAAATGAGAACTCAACCAGGAAAAAACAGGTCTAAAACCAGGACTAAACCAGGAATAAACCAGGACTAAGGCGAGTCCAAACCAGAACTAAATCCGGTCCTAGGGGTACACTAAATCAAAAAGGTTGGGAACCAGTGGCGTAATCAGTGTCCCCTCCGATCTTGTTATTGAATATATTTATACATGCAACATTGTTTTTTTTTTCTTTATCAGACAAAGGATCCATAAGCTAATTTCATTTTTTTAATGGATTTGCAATTAGTCTTTGAAAATGAACGCGACGTGTGTGCTCTGAGGACCTGCTGTTGTGTAGGAATCCACCACAAGAAGCATACACAGGAGCATGCAACCATACAACAGCACTTAATTACCTGCTTTCTCTTACAAAGCACGTCTCGCACATTTTAATTAATCTCAAGCTTCAACTAAAGACTTAATCAGAGGTCCATATGCAGCCACATCTGCAGCCAGGCTTTGCGTCTGCGACAGTTTCTCATTTTGACCCGAACATCAGCTGCCTCTCAGAATATGGACAGAGTACAGCTATGTGTGCGCGCCCACTTGTGTGGTTTGGGAAAGCGTCTGTGTCCTCAAATAGCACAATTTTACAATCTGAGAACCTCATCCAGATTCAATCACGTTGCCCATGAATAAATGATGAAAGTAACAATTTTCCAGCTATGGATGTGTTACCGCGGCCTCATATTCCTCTCTCTGTGTCTCCCTGCCACTAGACTTTTACATCCAGCGCTTTTTATTGGCCCTCGATCGTCTTCGTAGTGCAGCGGACGATTCGGAGTGGCCCGGCGTGGTCATCCGGGACGTGAAGTGTGAATACGGCTCAATAACCACCGCAGCGGACCAACACACACTAATATATTTACAGCCTGTTCTGATTTGATTTCTTTGTGTGTTGCGGTCAGTCTTAGTGTTGTGTGCGATATTGCGTTGCCTTGGGGGCGCTGTGATGTGACGGCAGACCTCTCTGTGACCCGAAAGTGATGCGAAAGCCTTTGACGAAGCCTTTCCTTTACCTCACAGACGCATGTAAACATACACATCTCCGCTCCAGACTTCCATTTTCTTCCATTTCTAGCTCATTCCCACCTTTGACCCCATTTCACTAGCGCAGAATCAATTTCACACATTTCACTCTTTCCTTTTGATATGCAAAACAGACGTATTCAGTCATTCACATGCCCAGAAAACAAATGCAAACTGCTTATAGTTTCCATTATTCGAGAACTTTAATCAGAACGCTAACTTTTTTTTACCTTAAATAAACAGTTTCGGAGTCTGTGTGATGGGAAAATGAGTTGTTGTGGGGGAAATGAAGTGCCCTTCATCTCCCCCTGGTGTCTCTGGACAGTAAGTGACACTCTCAAGTCTCGAATCTCGCAAGAAAGCAGCACATTGTGGTTAGAAAAACAATGAGCCAGCGAGCTTTATTTCTTGATTTTTGTCATGGAAGAGCGGCCAAATGGCATGAAACACTTTGTACGGACACGAGGAGGGGAAACTGAGGCCCCAAACACAGTGGATGGGTCGGGCCCAGCAGACTCCGGCAGCACTCACTGCTGGCAGCTCCTTCTCTACAGAAAAGCCATTCAAAAGTCAATATGAGAGTACAGCCACAGCCAACAGACCTATGGTGACTATATTTAGACTAAAGATGCGTATGTTTACTATCTCTGTAGACTGGACGTTCCAAATGCGAGACTTTTTACAGTACAAGTGAAAGTTCTAGTTCACGGTCCACCAGAGCCAGAAATCCCCCAAACATTCAAAAAGTGCATCGGGTATGGGTACTGCTCACTGTAACGTATGTGTGTCCTGAGTCGCTCACCTTTTGCTATTTTTCAGTCTTCTAACAGATGTTCGCAAAGACGTTAACTGGCTAACGGTAGATAAACAAAAACTCCACATATTGCTCTATGTCTGTGGTAATTTTTGTGTATTTATGCTAAGTGTTTATAAAATAATCATGATATGAAAATAATTTTGATAGTGAAATGCGCAGGGAACGCTCAGGTCTCACTCGGGCGACGTTCTTTCAGTGATCTTAGTGTTTTTGAAGCTAACATTGTCCGTCTTATTATTTTCTGATTAACGTTAGCTTAGCCCACAATCTTATTTTGAAAGACGGAAACAAGGAACCGGGTGTGAAAATTTGTTAACATAAATATCCCAGCCTTAAATTAGAGCCAATCACAAGCGAAAAATCCAACAAATAAGACTGAAAACACCAGAAAGGTGAGCGTGTCCGACTCAGGGCCATAGCACTGCTGAGCTTAAACCTTGGACAAAAGCACTATTTCATACGGCCGCAATAAAATATTTGTAAAAGAAACTATCCAACAAATATATTGTTATAAACGTAAGAAAATGTACTTGTATTTTATACAATTTGCATTAATGGAGATAATAAATGAGCGACTTTATGACTTGTTGAAGATAAAAAAGTAATAGAATTTTAGCTGAAAGTGTCCGACTCAGGACACACACACGTTAGTTGCCAAAATATGACACTATATGTTTATTTTGTGTATTTTGGGTGAAAAACGCGAGTCAACTGGACTTGTGAGTGTTTATGATAGTGCTTTACTCTGAACTGTAGGGGGCGAAGAAACAAGCAGAGTTACTGAGTTCTGCTTTAATACCGAATGCCCAATGTGATATTGAGTAAAAAAAAACGACCCATTTGTATTTTTTTTGTTTACGTAAGATTGCATCATGTTCCTGTCAGACCTCGAGGGACGGGGCGAAGAGGAACGGTTGCTGTGGGTGACCAAAAGTGGTGTTCCTTGTCAAAATCATCTGCACTCACCCAATGAGGAGGAGAGGCAGAAGAGGTGCAAATGGAAAAAAAAAAAAGTCTAACAGGAGACGTGATGGTGGTTGTTGTGGGTGAGATTTCAGGGGTGCAACTGGCAAATGTCGATAGCCACGTCGTGTTCACGGAAATGTGTGTTTGTGGTGGAGGTGAAGGGCAAAAGGGAACGTTCCAAGCCAGCGATGTGTGGTGCACCCACTTGGGCCAAACTGGGACGTGACTGCTTAGCGATGGAGGCATTAAGATTCTCGGAAAGGAGCGTTTTCTAAAAGCTTTGGCATTTCAAAAGAGTGTTGGGGTCATCAAAAAGAGGCATTGCTCAGAATGGCACACACCTTATTAATTCAAATAATTTCACAGGAAAACTAACCGGTGTTTTAAAGTAATAACCTCATCAAATAATCTGAATGCTTCACTACTTTATCTTAAATACTCTTATGTACTTTTGTTGTTTTCCTACACAGTTCATTGTCAGGTTAAAGGTTGTTCTTCTTATCCAATGGAATGATTTACTTATGATTTGCATAAACTGACCTTTTTAATAAATGTATGTATGTAATCAAAAGTCAGTATACAATATAAAACTAAGGCTTTATCCAGTTATTTTGTACAGTCTAACTTGATAATTTCCAAAAATAATAATAAAAAATATATATTAGATTTACAGTGAAGCCTGAAATTATTCATACCCCTGGCAAATTCTGACTTAAAGTTACTTTAATTCAACCAACATGCCACTTTTTTTTCAAATGTAAAAAAAAAAGCTGAGAAATATATATATATATATATATTTTTTTTTTTTCCCCACAATGATACCTCTTGTACATCGACTTATTATCTTTTGGTAGAAGCCTGTGTCATTTCCGGTCAAAAAAAACTTGGTTGCTGGTTGAATGAAAGTATCTTTAAGTCAGAATTTTTCCAGGGGTATGAATAATTTTGGGCTTCACTGTATTTAGTGACTCTCCAGACTCTAAAGCTCTTTACATATAATAATAATAATAATAATAATAATAATAATAAACCACCACCGCCGCCCACCACCACCAAACTGTGTGGCTTCACTCCACAGTTCCGTATTCCCATGGTGCACCTGCGTAAAGAGGCCATTTTATAGAAAATATGCCAATAATGAACTTAATTATACTCATTCAGAAAGCATAAGAACAATAACTTATTGAACTTTAATGAAAAATATAACTGTTTAGCAATCAAATCGGCTCAAAATAATCATGTTAACAATAAACATAAACAATATTACCACAATCAAGAGAGAGAAATTCTAAATCAAGAGCAAAAAATGAAAAATAATTATGATAAAAATGCAAAATAATACCAAATACTAAAAAAGTGCATTTTTAGGCTCCTACAGCAAATGTGATATATGTCATGGACTTCACATTCATGTAGGTCTGTCCACACTCCATATGTCATGTCTGCTTGTTACGTGACGTAAAACATCTTATATGACGTATTACATGTTATCTGATGTTATGTGATGTATAACATGTTATGTGGTGAATAACTGAGGGCGTCCTGGAGGACTAAGGAGCTGAGATTGTCACTGGAGAGTAACAGGCTCCCTCCTGAGCTGGTGCCAAACCTGAATTGCTTTGTTCCAGCGGTGACATAACTGGGTTGTAAATAAAATGCAAGGTGCCTGTGTTAGGTGACAGGCTATTACTGTGAAAAGCCTTTATTTGTGTTAACATGAAAGCAAATATGGAGTGGTCTGCATACTGAGGAAGAGACACTCACCACACACACTTCTGCAGATGTTCTAGTTCTCAGTGAGATTTAGGACATGGACTCAGCATATTCATTTTTTAATATTTTACCTTAGGTGTAAAATTATTCAGTAACTCATTTTTATCACACATTGAAATAGCTAAAGGCTGGCAGCCATTTGGTGTTTGTAAATATTTATTTCATCAAGGTTGAAGCAGAAATCATTTTTATTAAAAACCCTCTTTACATATTGTGCTGTCACATGACATCACATTAATATCTGCACTGACTTAAAAATAGGGCTGTTCAATTCGAATCAAAAATTTAATTGAAATTGCAATTTTAATTGTCGGAATTATCAAATCGCAAAGGCTGCAATTATTTATGTGATTTAATGTAGAGAACAAAATATCCTGTCTCTGCAGGGTCTTAATGTGGATAAAGTGCTACAGCTGTAGTCCTCTGCGGACATGTTTTAAAAGGCATTTAATTCTTTGTATTATTTGAACAATGAATATTTCATTTTCTTCTCAAGAGGCAATGCTCCACGACAAGCTTAA
This sequence comes from Bostrychus sinensis, assembly GCA_020698575.1. Taxonomy (NCBI): domain Eukaryota; kingdom Metazoa; phylum Chordata; class Actinopteri; order Gobiiformes; family Eleotridae; genus Bostrychus; species Bostrychus sinensis. The sequence continues at coordinate 4,221,347 of CM036239.1, forward strand.
AATATATATTGTAGGGGTGTAACGATACGTTTTTTGCAACGATACGATGTATTGATTAGAAGTGTTTTGATACAATTCAAGAACGATATTGGCTAATTTGGAACAATACGATTCGATACGATTCAACGCCTTCGTATCGATAATTGATACAGCAACTTTTTGCCAAAAATCATAAAAGTATACTTTGAAATGTAGCACCGCGGCCGGGGTTGATTATGTCCAGCAGACAGAGAGTGAAGAAAAGTTGAATATAACATTTTATTTAATTAAAAACACAAAATTTATCTCCAAAAAGCCACATCTGGTTGTATTTTAACATACAAATTTCTAATTTCAATATTTCCGATATTATCGATCGATACTTCATGTGTATCGATATTTACTTCCTAGAAAACTATACAATTCGATACAAGGTCATGTGTATCGATGTAGTTGTATCATAGGAAAAAAAATCGATAGAGATACTGTATCGTTACAGCACTAATATACTGTGAACTGTACATTGATTTAGAAGAAATATATATTGCAAATGTAAAGCGCATCATCTGTCAGAAAAATTGCAATTAGATATTTTCTCAAGATCGTGCAGCCCTACTTAAAAATATTTACTTTCAAATGCTCCTTGTTACACGTTATACCAAATTTATGTTAAAAGGAGTTGACTTTTGTACTTAAGCATGTCATTAGCATTCAGACGGCTGAGACAGAAGGGCGAGGAACAGAAACGAGGAGGTGGCAGAGGACAACAGAAGGAGAACACAACCAAGTAGCAATAGTTTACACAGTGCAGACATTTAATCAGTGGGAAAGAGCTTGGTGTATTTTCTCAACCTGAGGCTAATTTTAATCAGCATTGGTCTTGTCATTATCAGCGGCTTTGACTGTCACCTCTGTGTTTACTTTTAATCTCAGTCCTGCTGATTGGAGAAGATGGAGGGATGAACAAATGGAAAAGGGACAAGCGGGGGGTAGAGATGTGTGGGATATAGACCTGGGCACGTCGACGAGGAGGTGGCCTAATCGCTTGGCACAGGACAAACACAGCTCCGCGTTCCAGGCGGCAGCAGGTTTTTCAGCAAAAGGTAGAATGTGCTATGGCTGCCTTAGCTTTTCTCCTCGGAGCAGTGGCAGGTGCGACCACACTCAGCTCTCCGGCCGTATGCACACACGTATGCAGAGCTGTCATACTGTTTTAGAGATGATAGGATTTCTGGTTGCCCTGGTGATCAGGGATTGTACAGTCGTGAAATACTTGGAAAAGTCATGGAATTTTAAAATGCAATTTCCAGGTCCTGAAAAAGTTTTGGAATTTTATATTTTGGTGCAAAGTTTTGAAAATTTACCGTATTTTCCGCACTATAAGGCGCATCGGATTATAAGGCGCACTTTCAATGAATGGCCTATTTTAAAACTGTTTTTATATATAGGGCGCACCGCATTATAAGGCGCATCCACTAGATGGCGCTGCGCTAAAGAGAATGTCAATAAAACAGTCAGATAAGTCAGTCAGTCAAACTTTATTAATAGAATACAAACCAGCGTTCTTACAACTCCCTCGTTGAAAACAATGTATTTCCAACTCCATTTGTCGCAGTTCAAAGCTACATGAACAGCGTTCGAGCGCTCAGTTTTCTGTCCCCTCAATGTCGCAACTCTTCTACTGAGATGGAGCAAAGGCCGCGCCTCCTTGTTCTTTTGCGGCAGGATCCATAAACACGCCTATGGCACACATGAACAGCTGGGACTGGAATTCCCCTTTACCGTTTTTACCGCTGTCACTTCGGTGACGCCCCCTGAATACGGTAGCCATAATTAACCAACATTGATCCATATATAAGGCGCATCGGATTATAAGGCGCACTGTCGGTTTTTGAGAAAATTAAAGCCTTTTAGGTGCGCCTTATAGTGCGGAAAATACTGTAAGTCATTTTTCAGGTCTTGGAAATTTAGTTAAAAGTTTTGGAAAAGTCATGGAAAATTCTTGGTAAAAATGTGTAAGAACCCTGTAATAACTAAGTACTTTTCAGTGCAGAAACAACTCAATCTCTTCCATAGCTTCAGCTTGTCATAGTACAACTTTCACCTCAGACCAGAAGCTTCATTCATTTTTAAAGCTTTGTTTTTAAAGAGCTCTATATTTCTCATGGCAACGTGCGCTGTTCACTAACCCATGTCTATTATTTAAAGAGTTAAACTTGGTGATTGACTTCCCTAAAGTTAAGCGAACAATTAGCAACCATCTTGAGCCTGTCTGGATGACTCGTCAGGTCTCCGAAGAAAACCTCAGTATTATTAATATTCATTGTGGCACCGGTGAGCATTGTTGTCATACCAACAATGACAGATGTGCATTCATTAAAACCAGGACCACAGAGGCACCGTCTACGCCACACTGACACTTTTAATAATTAATCCAACTCAATTTACACCCATTTATTTATGCTATTATTTATTTATACACTTTTTAGGTGCAGAGGTGTGAATTTGATCTTGGTTGGCAGAGCAGCAGATACCTTTCTATCAAAACTGTTTTAATAATAGAAAGCTCTCATTAGGATCCAGTCAGACATTAAGACAAACCGAGCCAAATGCCCAGAACTGACTGGATTGTCATACATTATTTACATAGAAATGGACTGATTGAATCTGCAAATTTCAAGTCTGCAGTTTGTACTTTTACTATACCAAAAAAAAAAACAAAAAAAAACTGTGGTCTTTAAATTGTTAACTCTGCACTAGGGCTGCACCATTATAGAAAAATATTAGATATGTGATAACTATGTTGAATATAGATTGCTTTAAACTGAAATTACGCTTTATAATTTCCAGTGGTGGAGGAAATCTCACAAGGAGTACTTTTACCTTTACTTCACTACATTTTAGAGCAAATATCTGTACTTTTTACTCCACTACATTTCTGAGTTGGTTTAAAATCATGTGTTTATGTCATGCCCTCGTTGTAGACACACAGTACTTAAATATAACAGATGCAGTAAAGTAGTACTGCTTTAGAAACATCAGAATAATAAAGAGCTCAGAGCTCAGCGACAGATTCAGTCTCTTCTACTGCAGCACTTTGTTCATTTCATCTGGAATCAGCAAAATCCCTCACATTGAACTCATTCATGAGAAATACTTTTACTTTTTTACTTTCAAGTGCATTTGAAGTAACGTCTTTTATATTATTACTTAAGCTGAAATTTTAAGGTGATACTTTTACTTTTTCATGAGTAATTATTTGCTCCTTAAGTAAAGAAATGAAATACTTCTTCCACCACTGATATTTTCTTGTCAAAATTTGGTCAAAATCTAAACTTAACAAAAACTAAACCAAGATTTAAACAAGGCTAAACCCTTTTGTTTTCTTGGCCAGATAACATTGTCTAACATTTTTGCAATACCTTTAGTTTTGAGTGATTTTGTGTTTGCTAACATTGCGATAACAATACATTTTTTACATCTTCTCCACAAACTTCTACTTATCTATCAGTTGCCCTTCTGGACTGAAATAGTCCTAAATAAATGATTATAACGGATGATGGATTTTCCTTATTTCGGCCCCCGCCTCGTACGCGTTAGCAGATGAATAGTGAAGCGCATCGGTCTCAGGTGACATCGCGTTGTGTTAAAGAAGGCATCACACGTTCATTCTCTCTCGGCCCAAATCTGAGCCGGGCCGGAATTCATCTCAGGGATCAAACGCGTTTCTCATCAAACCCAGGAAAGTGTGGCTAATGCAATTTCACTAAGTCACTGCCTGACTTGATTACATGTGGGCTGGGGAGTGCATGCTAAGGCGCCGCAGGAGGCTAGGACGGGTGTCACTGCAAATGTGTGTGAGCATATGGAGCGCATGTAGTTTGTTCAGTTCTTTTGTTCTGTGTGTGTGTGTCAGGGCTCACCAAATGCAATTGCTTTTCTGATTCAGTACGAGACAATGTTTATGGACAAGTTCTCCTAATCTGTTTTTTTTTATTTTTATGGAATCGAAGTCGTCTGTCACGTGTGTTGGACCTCGAGGGGGATTTCAGGGCAGATTTGGCCACATTAGAATGCCACTTACGGCTTTCAGCTGCTTTCCCACACCTCCACACTGCCCCTCCTGCACTAATCCTGGATCAGACCCCACACCGAGGGACCAGCACACATCCAAAACACATCCTGCAAATACTCTGGTCACAAGTTTATCCCTGGTGCAGAGCTAGGTCTACAGTAGTCCAGTAGTTTCCTGACCTGAAAGTGGAGGCACCCTGTCACTTGTAGAGACAACTGTGAGGAATCCTATGCATATTAATGTTGACTTTAATATTCATCAGTGCTATGCCCTGTTGGCAGCTGGTGCCAGACCCCACGGATCAATGAGGCCTCTTCCTCGCTCTTTTGTCTGACACGGATGCAGATGTTTAGAGCATGAAATTAAATTGGTCACTGTCATTAGAAATACATTTGCGGTACTCAATTTGGTATGTGACTGTGTGTGTTACTGGCTTGAAGTGGCGTTATGGAGCAAACAAGTCACGCTAACTTTGCCAGAGTCTGTGACATGTTGATGTTATTCATGGAGACTTGAGTGTTTTGCAAGTTGACGATGGAAAAACAAAAGTTTAGTTGGCAGTTTGTATGCACTCATCAGAGAAAGGAAGAGAGGGAGAACAGGAGGGAGCAGAGGAGGCTAAGCGGGAGTGCGTTGGCGGTAGCTTTGTTTAGGTGCCTGTAATTGAGTCTTAATTGAATTGGCACTAAAGGATGGATGAATGGATGGAGTGACAGAAAAGTGAGTGAATTGGAGCTCATCTTCATCTGTACTAAGTGAAATGAATATGGGCTTACTGTGGATGAATTTCACACAAAAAAAAAAAAAAACATCATGATGAGAAGCCTTGATTTGAAACTATTGTTTGGAAAAGTAAAAGCCTCTCTTGTCATTTTAATGAAAATACAGATAGGGTTGTGTTCCATACCTTCAAGTGAAACTTGTTCTATTAGAAATCTAATACAGAGTTTGCACATGGAACAATACATTGATATGCATTTGAATGCAGGGCTCTCCTGCCAGAGCAGGTAAAGCAGAACAAGCTTTCTCACGATAGCGAGGTGTCTTTGTTATTTCACACAAGCTTTGCAGAGGCATATTGGACATGAAAATGAAACATCCCAGTACAGTCGCTGTGGGCTTTGTGAGAAGCTGAGATCTTGGGCTCCGTTCAGTGTACACACACACACACACACACACACACACACACACACACACACACACACACAGTCATTTTAAAACTCATTCAAAGGACTTCTACATCTTGGGTTATCAATTCTAACTTTTAAGTATCTTATTACTTCCTATGATGTAACGGTGAAATCTAGTTTGTCATTCTTTCTATAATGTTCTATAATGAAGAGGTGAAACTTTCACCTACATGCACATTTAACTGTGTCACAGTATTGGTTTGATTGTACAAAGTTATTTATATTATCTGATTTTCTAGTCTCTTGGAGACTTTATCATATATCAAAATCAAGAAAAGTCAAATAAATTACATTGTCTCTTGTGAATAAAGGTGTGTCACTGCCGCACTGCATTCATCTTTGTGATATTCTGTCTTTATCAATACATACAGAAATATATGCAATATATAACTTTCTGGTATATTACCTTTCTTATTCACACATTCACACACAGAGACATTTTCCCCTGCAGTTTGCTGTATTGACAATGAGCTGCAATTTTGTCCCTGTCAATTATATTGATTACTTCAGGATGAATGGAGGTAATGAGCTTTGGTGTTCTTTGTCTTTCCTGTGAACCTCTGGTGGCCACCTCTTTCTCTGAGTCTCACTCGTAACATTTCTGTTTCTGAGCAGGTTACATGGCAATGATTTTCTGATTAACCTTGTTATCTGCGAGTTCATCTCCTTCGTTTTGCACTGGGATTGGTTTGGGTGTTGTATAAAACATGAGTCATCAATGAATTGTAACTACATTTTTTCCATGTAAAGTTAGGACACATGCAGCAATAAGCAGAAAAAAATAATTGAAAATGAATACCACATATTATTGTACCTCATTGCAACTTCTTGAAGGCATTTTTAATTAGCTTAAGGGGTGAATAGGTGCACTCTTGGTCAGAATAGCATCACAGAAACTATATTCTTAAGCTTAACTAATGCAATGAATGTGTAATGCCATATTCACATTTGCGTCTTCATTTAACATGTAAAATTTATATCTGTCCTTTTCTCTTTTCGAGGTGGTGCTGATGACAACCTAATCGAAGGTGGAGAGATGAAGTTTGTTTGCAAACCAGGAGCACGAAACATTACAGTCATCTTTCAGCCTCTTCTCAGGTAAGGCCTAATACAAACTTTTAAATCAATGCAAGAAAAATATTAAAACCAACGCTGAAATGATCTACAAAAATATATCATGTATGACCGAAGCCTCTGTCCTATAATGGTCACAGCCACACAGGACATGCCCAGCCTGGAACATGACTCAATACCAGGAAAATGCTAAATAATTAGATTTTGTGACCACTTAGTAGCCATCTATTGATTTTTAGTCTTTTAAATTATTGCTGGGTACCATAAATCAAATATGGCCCCATATGTTTTGCCTCTAATTGCCAAATTTTTTCTTGAAGTCAAAACTAGAATTGACTTTTCTTTCCATTGTGCTGTTGTCAGGGTTGGACTGGGTCGTTGTGTAGTTTCTGTGTGGAGCAGTGGTCCCAGTGGCGCAGTGTAAATCAAGTAATCGTGAAGCAGTTAAATGGAATTGGCCTTCATGCCGAGCGATACATTATGTATATTATAGGACCCATTAAATGGCCTTGTTTCTCGCTGAAGTGCATGGCATACTGTAAATTTTTACTATGTTGAATTTTTGAGGTTTAAGTGGCATGTACAAGACCGCAAGATGGGCCACATTATCAAGCTATACCCCGAGTGATTTTACTTGTAAGTGCAAAATGTAGGGCTGCACAATCGCAAAATTATCGTTATCGCAATATCAGCAAACACAATATCCGTATCGCATGAATCTAAATATATCGCAATAACGCTGTGGTCTTCCATCTGACAGAGATTTACACTGAAGAATCATTTTCCACCAGAGCCTTAAAAGAACATGTGTTGTGACTAAATAAAAATGTTTAAAAAGTCCAGTTTTAGTGGTAATTTAATTAATTTAGTCACAGCTTAGCCTTGTTTTATTCCTGGTTTAGTCTGTGTTAAGTTTTGATTTTGTGGCTGTTTTGACTTGTAAATACAGGAACCTTACATTTTTGTGAAATATAGTGAATTTAACTTACTATGTTCGAAAAGTAGGCTCTATTTTCAGATATCGTAATAATATTATTATCGCAATTTTCAACATAGTTATCGAATATCGCATGTTTTCTCCATATCGTGCAGCCCTAGCAAAATGATAATCAAGCACTCTTTTAATACAAACTATTTCCTCTTTTATGTATACTTTTTGATTTTTTTTTTTAAATTCAATGAAGCCTTTGGGGCCGTTTAGACGACAATGCTTTTTTGATGAATCTGCAAATGTTTGATTGCGGTTTGACCTTTTGTTTACACGAGGATTGGGTTTCCGTTGTCCAAATCTGTAATCTTTTGAAAACTCTGGAGGAGTGTTTTGGTCTCACAGTGGGAGCCCCAATCTGAACTGTGATTGGATGCCGTTTCCAGGTCAGCTGACCCACAAGCACACAATACAAGTCTGTCTCATGCGTTCATATTTAGTCAGTAAGTGTCAGTAATATCTGTGTAAGTTACTTTGATGAGAGACTTTATGAGAACAGCTCCAGAAAACCACAGATCCTAAAGTAAAAGTTGGAAAGTTACCGACGGGGCCTATCACTTCCTCTGCTGTTTATTCTCTGTGTGGTGTAGAGCATTTGCAGGGCCCACAGCGCCGTTTGCTGGACAAACACAGGTACTACAGCATTTTTGTGTAAATGTGAATCGCAGGCGGCGGGACTGTTGTGTTTTCTGGCCAGTGTTGTTGTGTAAACAGGTTTCTAATCTACATAGACAGTGGACATAGACAAGGGACAGAGTGAACGAGAGAAAGACGATGAACCACCAAGCCGCTCACGAAGGAGGCTCTTTTTGAAATGTCAGGTTTCATCATATCCTTACAAACCAAAGCTATACTGTCAGTTATCGCGCTAGGGTAAAGCTGACTAATGCCTTGAAAACAGAGTACTAGTCTGAAGCAGCTGTCCACATGTGTTTACTAATGCATTGATTTGAAAGCGTCATTGTGAATATACAGTACAGCAGTGGTTCGTAAAGTGGGGCCCGGGATCTCCTGATGGGCCGCGAAGTTACTGCAGGGGGGCCGCCAGAGTTTTGAAATGAATTACAATTAAAAACTTGTTTAAAAATATGAATTTGAGGCAATTTTTCAGGGTAGCAAGTTTTGTCTTTTGAAATTTAAGACATTTTTAGGACTTTTTAATGCCACTTAGAGTGAAATTTAATGCCAGCACTGTCAGCATTGAATTATCCGTACTACTCTCTGAAACTCAAGGGTTTTGTTTTAAAAGTCTAATACAGATGAAAGAACTCTTTTTTTATTGTGGTGATATTTATATAATGTTTTGACAATTTTAAGAACTAGATCAACAAATTTTATACCTACTCATAACTTTCAAGGCTTTCATTTTGAAATTGAATACTGTTTTTAATGCTTTTAAGACCTTGGGGCTGCCCTGTTTTTAGCTAACAGTCTGTGTTTTTGTAATGTTTTTAAAGAAATCTATGAAGAATGAACTAGAGTTAAGTTTTATTGTTGGGGTCTGCATGGAATTTTATGTTTTGTTAAGGGGGTCGTGACTGCTCCTGACTTTGGGAATGGCTGCAGTACAGGAATTCACAGTTTGTTCATTTGTCTTTCCTGATGCCCTGGTCTAGAATCCAGTTGGGTTTTCGTCCTCTGTCTGTAGCCCTCACAGCTGACTCTCGACTAACCTCTTGTCTGTTGTGTTTCTGACCAGCACTGTTCAACAAACGACCAAAAATCAAACTCTGACCAGCTTCTCTTCTTCCCTTTCCCATGTTGTCTGTAATGGTTCATATCAATCACACAAAACTGCCTTGAACGTGCAGCGATCGCTCTTCTGCTTCCCTCCCTCCAACCTGCCCCTCACTAGACTTCTGGTGCCAATAGGGCGCTGTTACTTGCAGATGGTTTTCTAATGGCAAAGCTCCGGCATTTTTCTGATGGATGGGTACGCCTCCCGCAGTCAGCCATCCAACTCATGGCAGATTTAATGACAAAATCAGTTAGGGGCTGCAGCTTGGGAAATTATTGTGTGGGTGTACAAAGACAACAGGCTCCTAATGTATGATTGCAAATAGCTTTTTGTTATTGTCTCCCAGCACTAAATAGACGGTGTTTCTTATATATCTTTTGTCTGGGACCATAAGAAACAACAAGAAATATAGATACTTTTCTATCCTAGTCAATAGAAGTGAAAATGAAAGTGCAATTTTTCTTAGGTTTTGTCCTTTGAACATCCCCAAATACCATCCTATGTAGGGCTGCACAATATATCGCAAAATTATCGTTATCGCAATATCAGTAAACACAATATCCGTATCGCAAGAATCTAAATATATCACAATAATGCTGTGGTCTTCTAACAGAGATTTACTCTGAAGAATCATTTTCCACCAGAGCCTTAAAAGAACATGTGTTGTGACTAAATAAAAATGTTTAAAAAGTCCAGTTTTAGTGGTAATTTAATTAATTTAGTCCCAGCTTAGCCTTGTTTTATTCCTGGTTTAGTCTTTGTTAAGTTTTGATTTTGTGCCTGTTTTGACTTGTAAATACAGGAACTTACATTTTTGTGAAATGTAGTGAATTGAACTTACTATGTTCGAAAAGTAAGCTCTATTTTCAAATATCGCAATAATATTGTTATCGCAATTTTCAACATAGTTATCGAATATCGCATGTTTTCTCCATATCGTGCAGCCCTAATCCTATGACTGAGTCTTTACAGTCCTGTGTTAGTGAATGGAAGAAAATATTGACTTGTGATTTTTCTGGCAGATATTGCGGTTTCGATGAGATTTGAGATATATTTGTTAAGCATCTGATGGAGCATTGGCACTTGAGAGAAAACTGAATTATTCACTGCTGATCTAATACAAGGAAACACATGCTTTCAGATGGGTCTAAACTACAGCTATAGAATGATTTATACACATTAAAACCCTGTGGAGATGGGATATTTTGTTCTCTGCAGTGGAAATTAAATCATAAATAATTGCAGCCTTTGCGATTTGCTAATTGCGACAATTCAAATTGCGATTTTGATTCGATTTTGATTAACTGTGCAGCGCTAATGGAAGCTATATATTAGTTGCTAGATTGTACACTGGCTCGTGACCCACAGTGTCTGGATTAGTTTCTACATACAATAATGGAACCTGCTGTGATGAGCGTGTATAGTTTTAAGACACTCAAAAACAAATCAGTGTTTGTGCATGTAGCAGCCAATTTGGTTTGACTTGTGGAGGTCTCCTGCTGACATTTGGGTGGTATTTACACCCCTTGCTCTGGACGAGTTTGGCATTTTGAAAGGCTTCAACAGGCCTCTAATCTCCTCCTCTCCATCCACGGGATGACCTGGCATGGCACAAACAGTAAATGGCTGCCGTGTTGCTATCTGAGCTGATTTACATGATTATTGGTGAATTGCTTTTTCCCCTAATATACAAGGTTAGCGGTTGTTTACTTTTCTGCTAGTTAGATCTGTTGGAATGGTCTGTTGAGATACAGCTTGATGAAAAATGCAGTGGGTAACAATTAAAGCCCCTTCTTGTGTTTGTAAACAGAATGTCTGCACTCCAAAGACTGGTATTGGAAGTTAAAAAAGACGATAATACATTTTAATGAAGGAATTAGCATTAGCCACCAAAACATCGCAAATTAGGAATAATCAAGACAGGTTTGGCGACTGACAACCACTCTGCCGCATAAGAGTAATATCACAGCCTGGTTTAATAACACTAGCGAGTGTGTCAACGTTTAGCCATTTAATGTAACATTGTAATTAGCGTCTATAATTAGCATGTAAGCTAAAGGCTATGCAATCTACATTTCTTAATTTCAATGTTACGCACGACAAATAGTAACAGAAATTTGGCAGAACACAGTAGTTTGCCAGGCTGCGTGCGCAAACTCATCATTGCTTGTGTGTCTATATCTATGGAGGTAGAAAAAATCATTTTTATTGGCAGAGGCCAGCCTAGATCACTTTTTGGAAATGGTTTGTTTCTATGCAACACATGTGATTTCAATAACCCACATCCTTTTGTCTAAGTCTAAATTCTTTATTTAAAGCAATCACAACTCTCTGACCAGCAAAAAAGCAAAAAATATATGCTTCGAATAGATGTTTTTGTTTTTTTTCCCAGTATTCTCACATGTTATATTTTCTAACTGGTATATTTTTCTTTTTGTCTTCCTGCTGCTGTATGGCTCTGAGCCTGAGACATAATTGCAGCCTTAACTTTACAGTTACCTCAGTTACCTGCGGCGATAATTGCTTTTAGTCATCTTTTCAAATTGTTTATGGTGTAGCGTTTAAATGTTGACTTTAAGCCCCTTTGTTTGTCAGTACATGAAAGTAGGAGGTAAGTTGCATGCATTTGGATTGGCAGTGCCTGCTGTTACAGTTTTTGTTTGTTTGTTTCTTCAAGGTTGACATAATTCACATAATTGGCGGCTGGCGTCTGAAGTTATACAGACACTACATTTACTGCTAAGATGAGATTTCCATTGTTTGAATCCATTCAGAGTCCTCGAAGTTTGCTTAAACCAAGTATTAGCGATGGAGAAGTGCAAATGAGAGAAAGAAGAAGACAGAAGGTTAAGGACGGGCAGAGAGCACTGGAGGCGAGTGCCGAGCGAAGGACAGATGCAGGAATGATAAAAGAGAAGAAAAGTATGACGGAGACGGGACAGAAGGACTCAGCTCATTCTTCAGTGGCCCGCGGTGAAAACCTCAAACGTTCTGACTCTGCACTAACTCCACTCTCATTACCTCTCCTCCTGCGCAGCACACACACAGACTTCAGATACAAGACACTTATACTTCATTTAAACCAATTATTATACCATCAAATGTTACATATTTCCTCTTAATGCCTTTCATTTATTTCAACATATACAGCCATTCACTTTCACGTTCATTCACTTGGGGCAATTTTGAGTCATTGGTTTTTCTAACACATGTTTTTTTGAGAAATGATATACTTAAAGGGTTCCCGCGGGGCATTAAAAATCATTAAATTGATTTAGCTAAAATGAAGGCCTTGAATGGCAATAAAAAGCATACAATTTGATTGCAACAGACAGTAAAAATTTAAAATAGTTTTGAAGTAAAGTTGCTGACAATATTAGTTTTATTCGTGAATATAAATATGTATTTATAAATAATAATTTCCGTAGCCTACTCGAGCGTGATAGATGAGTGAAGGAGTTTGCTTCCAGCAGGATCAGATTACCCAAACCTTGACTTTCAACATTATTGGTGCTTTAAATAGATTTTGACAATTTAAGCTGCCGCGATTGTATGTTTATGGCATTAAAAATGTTAAAAATGGCATTAAAAAACATTAAATTAGACTTTTTTTTATACTTGCAGTAACGATGCCAAATAAAAACAATCATTAGAAACTATTATTTTTTTGTATGCATTGTCTTGTGTCCTTGCATTTTATTGCCACGTTTCCTACCAATCGGAAATCAAAAACAGTTCTAACTCATTTACAAAGATTTCTTTTTGTAAATAGTTTCTCCCCAGTTCCATTGTAACACACAGCCATTAAAATCAAGAAGCCTAGTTTGAAATCAAAGCAAGCGGCAACGTTACACCACAAAGGTCAAAGCGACAACAAGAGAGAACAAAGAGAACAGTAACGATTAGAGGAGAAAGGAGATGATAAAAGAGAATCACAAATGGAGTTGCTAAAAAGAAGTAGATGAGAGGAAAATAAGATAAAAGAACACAAATGACTTGCAAACAGATTATTAAATAAAATAGATGTGAAGAGAATGACCAACATTTGCACTTAATCACACTGACTAAGATTAAAATGCTTTGCTTGAACGTATGTTTGTAGTAAATCATGTCCACTGAACTGTTTTCTTAACAGATAGTAAAAGACGTTTAATTAAAATGCAATATGTGACAGGGGAATGTGCCTTTTTATTTAATGTACCTCAATAATAATCATAATAATGATTATCATAAGCTGGAAACTGGATATTTAAAGGGCCCGTATTATGCTCCTTTTAAGCTTTTTGACAAAAATGTGAGCTGCTACTTTCACTTTGCAGAAAACACTTGAATTAGCTGCCTGTCGCTTTAAGGCCGTGCTGGCCCCACCCACTTTACAGGCAGCTGTATGTCTGTAAACTGTGGTTTATGTGCTGTGTTTTTTTTTGTTTTTTGTTTTTTTAAATCCACTCTTGTCATTTCCTCCATAGTTAGGTTAGATTTGTGTATGTTTACTGTTTTTATGCCTTTGGTAAACAGTAGTGCCGTTAGTCTGTGGTGCGGTCCCTGTATGTTGGCACTTCACCAGGACCACACTGGGACCGCACCGGGACCACACCAGGACCACAGCGGGACCGCACCGGGACCGCACCGGGACCGCACCGGGACCGCACCGGGACCGCACCGGGACCACACCGGGACCGCACCGGGACTGCTCCAGGCCTCAAAGCACACAGCACCAAGACCACTGACTTCAGGGAGACCAGAGTTCACTCGTTTGATTGTGCAGTCACTCCTGCTCAAATGAACTGTTCTTCCCTTTTTCCCATAGGAGCACACACATGCACACACACATACACACACATGCACACATGCACACACACACACACACACGCGCACACACACACACACACACACACACAGACATACACAAACACACAGACATACACAAACACACATACATTCAGCTGTAAATAATACTTGACAGTTTTATGACTTAAAAGTGCAACTTCAGCCTGTTTGTATGAAGCTGCAGAGTTTTTAATTTCCTCATGTCTTGCACACACACACACACACACACACACACACACACAGACACACAGACACACACACACAGACACACACACACACAGACACACAGACACACACAGGCACACACACAGTAGTGTACAGCACACACACAGTAGTGTACTGCACACACACAGTAGTGTACAGCACACACAGTAGTGTACCGCACACACACAGTAGTGTACCACACAGTAGTGTACAGCACACACACAGTAGTGTACTGCACACACACAGTAGTGTACAGCACACACAGTAGTGTACAGCACACACACAGTAGTGTACAGCACACACAGTAGTGTACCGCACACACACAGTAGTGTACCACACACACACAGTGATATTGTGCAGCAGATTAGATCCGTCATTGCAGGGGTCTTTTCTCTGGCCATAGAAGGTGGATAAAGTCTTTGATTGCGTTTATCCATCCCAAAATGGAATCGGACTCGGTTCCCAGGGCAACCTGTTCAGCAGACTTATATGGAGCAGACAGTCGTCAGTCAGAGCTTATGGCTCAGCTTTGTGTGAGCGCTCAGCAGTAGACTTCTTATGAAGTGGGCTTTGGAGCTCCCTCAGGTTTGAGCCCTGGGCAGGTTTGTCATTGCCTGTTCAGATTAGAAGTGGAGACTGTGCCTGTGACACAAACATACAAATACAAAGAACACGTACACCTGAGCTGGTCCAGATGACCAGGTCATTATGGCACAGATGTTCCCACAGTCGTTTGGTCCACAAGTAAGCTGTGCCCCACAGTGCCTTATTGTCTTCTATTGGCTGCCTGTAAAAGAGATTAGGTTTTATTCTCCTGGGATTTTGTGTATGTGTCTCATTTGATTGTGTCATGAGCAGTAATGTAATGGAAATCTTTTCTGAGTGTGCAATAATTTAATTAAGACAAAAGCAGGACCTGTTGCTATGAAAGGACAGCAGTGGGAGAACAAAATGCCCTTAATGCTCAGCAAATGAATGCCAGAGGGAGCCACTGCCAAGGAGGGAATTACTGAACCTCACTGAAGAGATGTTTTCACCATGTGTCAAATTGGTTTTTAATTCAATGGCATTAAAGATTGCTTCTAAAAAACAGTCTATTTACAAGCAACAGCATCCTGTGCCTTCCTCGAGTAATGTCAAGGTGATGAGCATTGGAGATGTCGGATTTACACATTTTATCTTGTTCTTGTCCTACACATTTTCATGTGTTTTCTTTTTCCGCTGCGTGTCTTTCCTCTTTCCATTCTTCCATCCC
The DNA here is from genome assembly GCA_020698575.1 of Bostrychus sinensis. NCBI lineage: Eukaryota > Metazoa > Chordata > Actinopteri > Gobiiformes > Eleotridae > Bostrychus > Bostrychus sinensis. Next base: position 4,236,680 of record CM036239.1, read on the forward strand.
TTGACAACATGAGCTGCCACTCTGTGTTACTGTCACATGAGTGAGCGCCGGCCCCCACATCACAGCAGCCTTTGATTGGCCAGGCCTTTCCAGGTCGGCGAGCCGCTGCCTGATAATAACCTTGTTTGATTGCTGGAGCAGAGATGTAATTGATTGATCTGCTTTCCCTGTCTGGGTCCAGGCTTCTGAAGTAGCCATGTTTGTGTGTGTGTTGGTGTGTGTTTGTGTGTGTGTTTGTGTGTGTGTTTGTGTGTTGGTGTGTGTGTTTGTGTGTTGGTGTGTGTGTTGGTGTGTGTGGGCGGACATGTGCATCAGAGAGGGGGCTGCCTCACTGCCAAAGAAAGCTCCAGATAAGGGTGCATGCACAAGTGTAAACATGTACCGCTACTGTATACTTTTAGCACACATTACAAAAGCATACTGTGCAAATGAGATGGACACATGAACAAAGTTTACTGTTTCTACTCCTGAGCCACCAATCACCGTAATCAAAATCCATCATTTACAACGCCTCAAACATAAACTGTGGACGTCTGTGAAGACTCTGCGTCGTCCACAAGGTTAGGAAGAAGTCATCTGGACGTGGATTGTAGATTTAAAGGTGTTTCCCCTCTCACCCAGAGACTTTATCAGTTTGAATTGTTTTGTTTTTCACAGTCGACACTAAAAGCATCACTGTATTTTTCTTTAGCAAATAAACTTTTTTCTTTTTTTATGTAGGCTATATATTACTTCATGTTGATAGTAGGTGCTTGTTGTCCAGATCAGTGGTTCAAAACCTTTTTTTTCCATGAGAACCCCCTCATGATTCTTCAGTAAAACATTTGTACTTTAGTTTATGTTAAATACTAATTCTCCAGATTTTTTTTTCTAATTTTAAACAAAAAAAGTTCTAACAAAATATAAAATTATTAAAATTATTCTTGTCCTTAAAATTTTTTTAAATAAACTGTAATAAATTTACTACAAAGACTATTTTAAAAAAAATCTCTATTTGAAGCAAACTTTTACACCTAAAAAACTAATAACAAAAAAAAAAAAACTTAAGCTTGCTTGTCTTTCATAAATTCAGTTCAATTTGAAAATAATGCAAATATTTTCCTATCATATTGTTAATAAATAATCTAATCCACTTTATTTCTATAGCACAGTGGTTCCCAAAGTAGGATCCGGTGCCCCCTGGGGGTCCACGAAGGTACTACAGGGGGGCCCCCAGAGGCTGTCTATATTTCAATTTCAATTTGAATTTATTAAAAAAAAAAAAATTATTTCAGACACATGCTTTTGGTTCATAAAAACAAATAAAACATACAAAAATATAAAAAGTCAATGAAAATATTAAGCACCTAAAACATTAAGTACATAAAAAACATTTGAAATTAATTACAGTTGTATACTTGTTTTAAAATATTACTTTTAAACAATAATAGTCAATAATCAGTGTTTTTGTAATGTTTTTATAAAAAAACATGGAGAAAAACATGGCAGAATCTTTTGAACAGAGGGAAGTTTTATTGTTGGGGGTCCGCAAGGAATTTTCGGAAATTTAAGGGGCCACGACTTTGGGAATGGCTGCTATAGCACATTTTACAAACACAGACAGTTTCCAAAGTGCTGCACAAGATTATGAAATAAAATAAATAATCCTGATTGAAATCTGATGGTCAAGACTGTAAATAAATAAATGAATATCCTCACTAGCTTCCATTAAAACAATAAAAACTAGTAAAATTAATTAAGAGCAATACACTAAAAAAAGCAAATAAAGATGAAACTTTAAAGCAGCTCTTCAGTGCAGTTGTAAACAAAACATTAGTGGCTTATGTAGAAGAAAAAAACAACTCACAGACATAAAGGTTTGCTATTAATCATGTTTTTTTATCCATATGTTGATGATTTAAAATGATATAAAACGCCTTCTGTTGCATCAATGGCTATAACCCGCTGCCCTGTTATTTGAACGGTGAAGAAACTGTGAGACTCTAATATTTTCCCCGTGTTGTAATCACTAAAAACAGGCGAGCACTTCTGGGTAAGTAAACAGTTGTTCCTCTCTGTCTGTAAGTGTCCTCTCCAAAAAGCTCTAAATTCATTTCATCAACCCAAAATAGAACATCACGTCAACTACAGTGAGGATTGGACGGGAATCTCGAACCAAAATTGGAAAGCACGGACTATTAGAGAGAGAGAGGGAGGAGGAGGAGAAAGAGAGAAGAGGGAAAAAAAGGCCAAAATCCATTATGTTTGATGTTAGTGCCTCACCCAAGCAGTGCACGCTGGTGGAAAAACTCTGTGAAATGACATTAGGGGCATCTTGTAATGTGATTTCTGCTATGTGTGAATATGAGATTTCTAATGGATTTGAGCACATTAGAGCAGTCTTTATCTGTAGTATTTATTCCCCCCCGGTTTCAAATGCAATTTACTAAGTACGATGTTTCACTCGACTCCGGCTACTTCTTCCTTTCTTGCTACAAGGGACGCGGGGGAGGCTTTTATTATTTTCCTTTTGTGGGGGTCGCTACATAAAGATATCATGATAAATATCCGAGGCATGGCTTTGTGACAAATTGGTACATTATGAAACTGGGAGACGCATTATTCCTACAGTATGTGCAGAGGTATGTAGAATATTTTATTAGCCACAAGATTCTTTGATTCTTTGTGTGGAACTCTGCCGGTTGTAATTGTGTGAATTTATCTGTGTTTTCCGCACCTAACAACCTGCGACTTTTTTTGATTACTGAAAGAAAGGAGGCAGAAGTTGAGAGTATCGCGGCCGTAGTGGAACACGCTCGCAGACTCGGAAGTACAAGGGGTTGTCTTGGAGGAAAACAATGACGGAAGGCGGGCGGTCTGAAGTCTAAAGAAGGCAAACGTAGGAGCGTACGAGCGAGCGAGCGAACAAAGGAAGCAGCGGGGTTGGGGATGCATGGGGTTGACTGTGGGCGAGACCAGAGGCAGGCCAGAAGGTGTTGTTATGAAGAGATCAGAACGCTCTGGAGGGCACAGCAACGGGAACAACATCAGAGCTGTCTGCATTAGGAAAACAGCAGCAAACAGGTGCAGAAAACAACAGGGCTGGGCAGTATAGCACCATAATAAACAAGATTCTACAATTCAGACACCTGTTTTTTATTCCATATGAATCATTTCTATTCAGTATTGTATATTATGCTATAACTTTTTGGTTATTACAAGGGATGGGATGATATTAGAATTACATGTCATGATTATTTTGGTCACGATAATCGCGATAAACGATATTATCCCAGTAATTATGAAATTATGCTTACAGTGAAAATGCCGCTAAAACGTACTGGAATTACAGGCTAAAGTTTGGGATTTAAGGATAAATGATTGCAAAAAACAAAAAAAAAACAAAAAAAAAACAGCTCCCCCTAGTGTTCAAATTTTAGAACACACATAAACAACAGCTGTAGAGACCTGAATGACGCAGTGATGAAAAAAACAAACAGAAAAGACAAAAGACAGAACATTACTCAGGACTACAGACAGAACATTACTCAGTACTACAGACAGAACATTACTCAGTACTACAGACAGAACATTACTCAGTACTACAGACTGAACATTACCCAGTACTACAGACAGAACATTACTCAGTACTACAGACAGAACATTACTCAGTACTACAGACAGAACATTACTCAGTACTATAGACAGAATATTACTCAGTACTACAGACTGAACATTACTCAGTACTACAGACAGAACATTACTACAGACAGAACATTACTCAGTACTACAGACAGAACATTACTACAGACAGAACATTACTCAGTACTACAGACAGAACATTACTCAGTACTACAGACAGAACATTACTCAGTACTACAGACAGAACATTACTCAGTACTACAGACTGAGCATTACTCAGTACTACAGACTGAACATTACCCAGTACTACAGACAGAACATTACTCAGTACTACAGACTGAACATTACTCAGTACTACAGACAGAACATTACTACAGACAGAACATTACTCAGTACTACAGACAGAACATTACTACAGACAGAACATTACTCAGTACTACAGACAGAACATTACTCAGTACTACAGACAGAATATTACTCAGTACTACAGACAGAACATTACCCAGTACTACAGACAGAACATTACTCAGTACTACAGACAGAACATTACTCAGTACTACAGACTGAACATTACTCAGTACTACAGACAGCACATTACTCAGTACTACAGACTGAACATTACCCACTACTACAGACAGAACATTACCCAGTACTACAGACTGAACATTACTCAGTACTACAGACAGAACATTACTCAGTACTACAGACTGAACATTACTACAAACAGAACATTACCCAGTACTACAGACTGAACATTACTCAGTACTACAGACAGCACATTACTCAATACTACAGACTGAACATTACCCACTACTACAGACAGAACATTACCCAGTACTACAGACTGAACATTACTCAGTACTACAGACAGAACATTACCCAGTACTACAGACAGAACATTACCCAGTACTACAGACAGAACATTACTCAGTACTACAGACAGAACATTACTCAGTACTACAGACAGCACATTACTCAGTACTACAGACAGAACATTACTCAGTACTACAGACTGAACATTACTCAGTACTACAGACTGAACATTACTCAGTACTACAGACTGAACTTTAGTCCAGAGTTGAGAGCAATTTTAACAAACTTTTGATTAGAGCCCGTCCGATATGGATTTTTTGAGGCCGAAGCCGATACCGATATTAGGTAACAAAAAAAAAAAAAAAAACGATATCCAAAACATCGGCTGATACAGTTACACGTTAGGAAAAAGTATTTTAAAATATTTTTCTTTCTGCTCTTGTTTACATGAATATGGCGAGTACACCCCAGGCCACTTTATTAAACTAAACATCTTTTTAAAATGTAGTAGAAAGCTGTTTACTGTTCTTTATGGTGATTGTTATGTAGGTTGTAGTGGATATTGGTGTGGGGAGTATTATTATATATTTTATGTGTTTAACTTAAATTTCATTTAAGTAAGTAGAGCATAGGGAGAACTACAAAATGCAGAGAAATGAGCAAAATATTTTTATTGCCTTTTTGAGCTTTTCAGGCCATGAGAAGGCAATTTGGGCTGTTTCCTATGAACTGCAGAGTAAAAGCCCAACTGTTTGGAAACACCAGCGCCCTCTGCTGGACAAATAACAGAAGGACATCATCTGCAAGTAAACAGGTCTTGTTCCAGCACACAGTAAAAATAGTACTGGTTATATCGGCGGATATCGGCCGATAACCGGTAATTTTCTAATGGGCTATATCAGCCGATAATATCGGTCGGGCTGTACTTTAGATTATTGCGTTGCAAAAGTTTAAAAGTGAAAGAATGCTAGCTGTAGCTTAGATACATTTATGGGGCTGTGTGAGATGCATTTACCATGAGAGGAACACATTTTCTTACTTTGTTAAATTTTATTTTGTAAAGTTTAATGCCTCACAGTCCACTGTACGCCTCAGTCCATTTGTCTGCTCTGCTGTAGATCAAGTATTTTAACCAGTTCTGGAGAAATTGGATTAAAGACCAGTTTTGAGCCTTCTTGGAGTATGTTTTGCTGTAAACGTACTCGCTGGTATTTATCTCAATGAACGATTATCATGATAATAAAAAATTGCTAAGATCAATCAATCTTCCCACGCCACTGCATATGCACTCAGTAAAAGACTGGAAAGTGCGAGGAGGCCCCCTGTTGGTGTAGTGGTGACTTTCCCTACCCTTCCTGTGAGAGACCAGGGTTTGATTTCCCAACGGCCACAACTCAAGCCAACAGGTCATCTTTGTGCCAGTCCCAAGGCTGGATAAACTGAGCGGGTTGCATCAGGGAGGCCAACCGGTGTAAAAACCTATGCAAGGGGGCAGCTGAAGGAAATTGCTGAGTTGTAATTGTGAGTAGTTTGTTGAAAAGCCTGGGAAATCTTTGGATAATTTGTCTATATTCAGTCTAGATTTGTTTTTGTTTTTTGTTTTTGTTTTTGACACATTTATGAACAATCATTATTAAACTCAAAGGCCCATTACCCACATTGCTATCTGATAATGCCTGCTGATAATGCTGCAAACCATATATCTATCCACTATCTCCCCCTAATTCCCAGTCACGTATTCATTGTGCTAACCAATAAAACCATAAAAAGTTAAACAAATAGGACAGAGTAAACAAAGTTGGTAGTTTTCACACATTTGTTTTTGAGTGGGATATTTTCAAAACCAAACGGCTCAGGTTGTAGCCCTCTGTGATTATCCTGTATATATATTTTAAAAGACAAAGACCTGTGTTGTACCTTACCTCGCTGACACTCTCGTATCCGTCTCTGTCTGATTGGGGTCATACCGTTCCTGATTAGCACGCACATTTTCATGTTCCTGCTAGCATTTCCGCAAATTGTCCCAAATCAGCCAATGTGGTGCACTCTGAGCTCTCTGCAGGCTTAATGAGCTAGATTAAGTAGGAAGTCATTTAACCCCTGTCTCCACCACACACACACACACATACCAATCAGCATACATCCTTGGCACACACACACACACTATTTCCACTTTGGCTTTCAGCAGAAAAGGAGATGGAGCAAGGCCATTATGCAAATGTCAGGTGTCAAGTGTAAATGAGATTGGAGGGATGAGAAACAGAAGTATTGAATATCACACTGAATACCTTGGCAACTGCTTCAAGGTAATGGGTGCGTTCCTAGAGGAAGAGATGGCACCTTCCGAGCGATGAATAAGAAGTTGTTAAGAAACAGTTTGCAGTCAAAATCTACCATACTGTGTATTATTTCAAAAGACTCTATCACCAGTAACAATAGCTGGCTTTTAAAGTAATGGAAGCGTATATTCTTGCTTATTAGTGGTCCTCACATCTGTATTTCCCATTTCATTTATCTCTATGACTTCTAGTCCGTCTACTTCAATAGTTGTTGTTTCTCTTCATGGCTAATCCTCAAACCTCGTCTTTCAGTAGTTCTGTCCTTGTTTTTGTTTGTGTGCTCGAGTTAATGCCCTTGGTCTGTGTCAAAGAAAAACAAGATTTTCTGTAATTGCACTCTGTGATGATTACTGCAACTCAAATAAGTTACAGTTATCACTCAGTGGCCTAAGACCCAATTAGATATTTTTGAGTTTCCCATTGAATAACCAAAGAGAAACAACTAAGAAGCAACACAAGATAACTGTTTATTTATCGAAAGGTTGCGCAGTTAAATTAAATAAAAGAGAATGCAATGGTTTTCAAATGTCATATTTTCACAACAGAACCTAAGTCAACATGAATCCGAGATTTACTGTGCCATTTTGAATTTGATGGCAGTAATGGACCTCAAAAAATGTGCCACAAAGACAACATAAAAGTTGTTATACAAAACCACTGAGTTAATTGGGACCAGGTCAGTAACAAGACCAGGGTCACAACAACTCCTCTGCCTCCTTGTGTGCTACGACTCGCTTATTTATTGGGCAGGTTTTGCTTCAGCTTCCCATCCAACCCTCTCCATTTGTCCGGGCTTGGGGCTGGCACAAGAAGTACATGGACTTGTGACAACCTGTGGCTGGATGATTGGGTATAAAGGGAGTATTTTAGTCTTTATTATTAGTATTGGTCGTATTGGATGCTCCTGATCTTTGGGATCTCAAGTGACATTTCATTAAAAACAGGCAAAAATTTTGGCAATCTGTACATAAATCTGTTAAATCTATTATCAAGTACAGTGTTCCATTTTGTGCCCAGCTGTACATCTGCTATCAGAGACTTAATTCCTTATAATTACAGAGAAGTTGTGCAAACTGCGTAAATGGCTGTAAGAAACTTGTAGTTCAGCAATGGAAAACACAGTTTGCACCATCTATTGCAGAACGGTACAATCTACTTTCCACTGTGGCAGCTTTTAACGAATCTACTTCCTGCAAACAAACAGCAGAGATAAATATAACATGGACAGGTTCTTGCAGCATAGAAATGGCTCTTTAATCTGTAACAGCTGACTGTGGAACTCAAAACACTGGGCTATACTGATCATACTATAGACTATTATTATCATCACTGATATTAACAACAACAACAAAAACAACAATGGCAATAATAACAACAATAACAACGGCAACAACAACAATAACAAGAATAACAACAACAACAATAATAATAACAATAACAACAACAATAACAAGAATAACAATAATAACAACAACAATAACAACGGCAACAACAATGACAACAACAACAATAACAACAGTAACAACAATAACAACAACAGTAACGACAATAACAAGAATAACAACAACAATAATAACAATAACAACAACAATAACAACGACAATAACAAGAATAACAACAACAGTAATAATAACAACAACAATAACAAGAATAACACTAATAACGACAACAATAACAGTAACGACAATAACAAGAATAACAACAACAACAATAATAATAATAACAACAATAACAACGACAGTAACAACAATAACAAGAATAACAACAGTAATAATAATAACAACAACGACAACAACAATAACAAGAATAACAGTAATAACGACAACAATAACAACGACAACAATGACAATGACAATAACAACAACAATAACAACAATAATAATGAAAACCAACATTGGCTCATGAAATGTAATCCTGTCTTTTGACTGTTCTTGGATTTTTCCTTTCTTTTCTCTTTCTTGTTTTTTTTAAGACAGCCTCCAAAACCCATTTTTTTCTGTGTGTGTCTCTGTTTATTTTATTTACTGTCTGTGTGAAACTTTATTACTCTACATATGTCTTCGGATAAAAAATAATAAAATACTAATCACAAAACAAAAGAAAAGGCATGATTCTGTGCTGGAAATCACGGCATGTTCTTTACATTTTGCACAGTGTCCCAGCGTTGGTGGCGTTTGTGTTTGCAGAACGACAGTAAAATGTGAAAAGCGGGAGATGCCCTGCAGTCTTGATGTGTCACCACTACGGGAGACACATGAATGACTCCGCAGGGACACATCTCATTCAAATCAGCTCACAGATTTCTGTTTTCAATAATTCATGTTCGCAGTATAGTAGCAGAATGAGTGAAAGGCTGGATCTGGCTAAATTGCTTGCAAGCGACACAAGAACAGCACATTCAGAGGTTAACAGTGCAGCACATGTCAGCACCTGGTTGATGTTATTGCGGTTCTTATTGACACACAGGCTCTATACGCTTTAACTCTGTGAAAACTTCAAAATGTAAGGTTTTCAAATTTCAGAAAAGTTGAATTACGGGCACAGTTCAAAATCACTGTTACATATTTCTGAACTGTAGTTTTATTTAAAAGGTTTTCTGATTATATTCACAGTATACTAAAGATCTCTTGCAAATTAGGGATGCACCGATACCACTTTTTTTCAAACCGATACGAGTACGAGTACTTCCATTTGAGTACTCGCCGATACCGAGTACCGATACGAGTACTTATATAGGGATAACTTTATAGTTTATACAGTCACACTACTGTATCTCATTCATCCCATACTGTGTCGTCTTTTTGCCATCTATCCCCGCTCTGCAATGCTAAGTTATTTTTACAACAGAGAGGTTTGAACACAACTAACCACGGCTAAAATTTGCTCAACATGGACATGTTATACCTCATTTTAAAGCTTAGATTCTCCTCTATTCAGTCACTGAAATCATTTTAAAGACAGATTGAGCATCAGCGCATAACCAGCGGAGATTCGCCAAGACATACAGCAGCTAACACAGCAGCTAACACAATTAGCAACAGTAACGGAACTTCTTATGTTTTATCAAACAACAACTGCTTCACACTCCGCACTTATATAATTTTCGGGACAACTAGGACAACAAAAGGACAACTGCTTAAGTTTCAGGACTCACATATGATTTGGGATAAGTCTGGTTGAGCAGAATGTAGAGTCAGCTTTGTTTTTATCTCCATACAGTTCACTTTGAAATCCTTCCACTTGGTTCTCACTGCTCAGCTGAGAGGGGAGGGTCACGTGACAGCGCTGTAAAGTGGTATCGGTTGTTGGTATCGGCCCACTTTTATGAATACGAGTACCAGTACTTGGACTTGGTATTGGTACCGATACCCGATACTGGTATCGGTATCGGTGCATCCCTATTGCAAATGTTTAAACCCACTGTACCACTGCGCCCTTTAACAATTCCTCTGTCTAAATATTTGCGGTGTCATATGTTGGCAAATTAAAATTTTTTGGCCATTGACGGTAGATAGAACAGCATGAGTAACATCTAAATACATCTGAGAAATGTCTGCGTAAGTATGAGTCTTTATTGACCCCAGCTTGCGGAACATCGAACGCCTGATTAACATCTGGTCGAGTAATGAACGAAACACCTAAAAATGTCTGAATTACATCTATCAACATCCGGTTTGTGTCTTATAAACGCCGATCGCCTCATCACAACAGTTGTAGCTCCTGGACCGTCCACATCTTGGAAATTATTTTGGAATATAATCACGTCATGCCAGCTCAGAGAAAGGGGTACTGCAGGCAAGATAAAAGTCTAAAAAACGGTGTAACGGTGAAAACATAAAAAAAAAAGAAAAAAAAAAAGCCAGAATAACAAATGAGAAATGCCAATCGGAAGCTAGCTGTTGCAAATTTTGAACGAGGGCTGCACGATATGGAGAAAACATGCAATGTTCGATAACTATGTTGAAAATTGCAATAACGATATTATTGCAATATTTGAAAATAGAGTCTACTTTTCAAACATAGTAAGATAAATTCACTATGTTTCACAAAAATGTAAGTTCCTGTATTTACAAGTCAAAACAGCCACAAAATCAAAACTTAACACAGACTAAACCAGGAATAAAACAAGGCTAAGCTGTGACTAAATTAATTAAATTACCACTAAAACTGGACTTTTTAAACATTTTTATTTAGTCACAACACATGTTCTTTTAAGGCTCTGGTGGAAAATGATTCTTCAGTGTAAATCTCTGTCAGATGGAAGACCACAGCGTTATTGCCATATATTTAGATTCTTGTGATACGGATATTGTGTTTGCTGATATTGCGATAACGATAATTTTGCGATATATTGTGCAGCCATATTTTGAACATCTTCAGAGTTTCAAACAGCTAACGCCATCTGTCAGCGCCTGAACATTTCTCTTCTGTTTTCCAAGAGCACATTCTGAATATCTTGTTTTTTAACATTTAGAGTAACCTTTTATTTTAGACTCTTAAGAGATAGTTGAGTTATTTTGTTTTGTCAAGTGCAAACAGTATTTTTTTTTTTATTCTTGAAGACTACTGAACCTGTCCTTTTCATTTTCTGGCAGCATTGGTCCCAGATTAACTGTAATTTAAGATTACCTAAGTGTTTGTACCACCAATTACAGGCCAAACTTTCAATACAGTTCAATAAAAGAAAAACTGGCTTCATGCTCATAGTTTGGCCTGCCTACTTTTTTCCTATTCTATGCTAAGAAGTTAGTCACGTACCCCTTTGCTTGAGTATGATTTCCAGGGCCGTGGCTTACAGAAGAATAAGAAACCAAACAAAGAAACAAAGGGCAGGTTATAAGCAGAACGCTGTTTCCTATCAACAACAAACATTCGTAAATTTAGATAAGAGTATGAATGACTGTTGTTGGTGATTCAGCAAAAGCCAGTTCTTGAAAGACTTGTGGAAAATGTCAGGTTGTTTGAATGTGGGCTGACTTTACTTTTGCTAAAATGGCATTAGGACAAAGAAAACATTCCCACAGAGGACTGAACAACATCGTGGACTTAAGCCAAAACAACCTGACGAAGAAAAGAGCTATACGCCCTTACACAGAGGCAAGAGGAATTTGCTCTGCATTAGCTGGCACCATCTTGGTTATTTTTGATTGGAGATATCATCTGTATTTTTATGACGGCTGTGATTTGTTTGGTGCCAGTTCAAGCTCTCTCTCTTAGAAACGCCTCTCTCATGCTTTTGAGAAGAAAGCGCGTGGGTGTGGTTGGCCAGACTACCAATAACATATTCTATATACAATAAAACCAGTTAAAATTATTTAGTAAAATAGTTGCTTGTTAGTTTAATAGTTGCTAACAATTTTTAGATTAAAGTGGGTGCATGTTCTCATTAAAAAAAAAGGATGCTTCTATTGGCTGGTACATAGCTTGTCAACAATGAATCAATAGTGGTGTGGAATTTTACTGCGATATTTCAGCACTGGTTGCTTACACAGTGGATGAAATTAGCAGCACGTGTATTTGAACAAATGTGCAGCCTAACTAAACAAAGAAAGTATAGCAAAGTGTGTGTTTGTTTGCTCTTTAGTGCACAGACGTTTATTCTCAAATCCAATGTGGTGTAGGCCTCAGTGGCTCACCTGGTAGAGCACATATCCACGTCCTGAAGCCAGTTTGCTCTGATCCCCATCTTTCTCTGGATCTTGAGCTTGTCTTTGAAACGTGGTGTAAATGTAATCGAAGTTTATAGCCTGTTTCTTTTTCTAGAAAACACTCCTGACTCCTGGCATGTAATCCACTTTACACTTTACACCTTCTATAGCTGTCATCACCTTATGGAAACCTGTGCAGTATTTATTATTATGTGCAATCTTTATTTTTATGCAGCAATTCACAGTTCACATTGTACTGTTTTTATTCTGCTCTTTATGAATATTCATATACTGTACATGCTCATTCTGTCAGACTGTATACTGTACATATTCATTATAGAGTATTTAATTTGCTCATAGCCTATTTTAGTTTTTTTAGCTTAACTTGTTGTAGACTGGGCTCTGATACTTTTTTGTGCTCTTGTTTGACCTCACTTGTGTGCTACTGCTTACTGTACTTGTAACTGTGCCCACTAATAAAGGTTTTCTTATTCTTATTCTTAAATAAATAGGGCAGTAGTCGACCAAAGAAATTGTTAGTTGACCGAAGTTATGCCCTGCACAGCGATTTATCGACCAAAACCAGCCAAAAGATCTGTGGTGGGAACTTAGCAGAGTCTTGCACAAACAAGAGACTTTACATTAACTATGAGATAAAACATTTAGAAAACATGGCTGTAAATTATGTTGTAAGTTATGTTCTCTTAGGGTGTACTCACACCAGGCCAATCGAACCGTGCCCAAGTCCAGAACGCCCCTAAAGCACGGGACGGTTGCCTAATGTGAGTGCTCCGAACAGCCCAGGCGTGGTACGCTTCAGGACTTTGGCACGGTTGGAGGAGGTGGGCCACGGCACTGCACGGTTGCTCATGCATGCGCGCACTGCAGACTTCGAGCTCTGTCATGTACGCAACTGTTGTTTTCTCAGTAAAAAGTGGATAAACTCGATTATTAAGCACTCGTTACAACGCCACTGACCTGCGCTCACCTTTCTGAAGAAGAGAACAGACAGCGGCAGTAGTTTTGTAGTTTTGCCTCGTATGTGGCTTATTCCAAAACCTGTGACAGAAGACCGCGTCTCACTGAACAAAGCAGAATCAAAATAGCACAGATACTTAATGCCGCTGGTCTCACGTTTTCCACTACACCGGTTTTAAAAGTGTTAGCGGCTCGCTCGACTTGTAAACAAACCGCGCACCACGATGACGTAGCAGTCTCTCGCCCTCAGAGCTGATGACGTAACCGGGCCACGGCACAGGTCGTTTGTGCAGCTGAGAGTGCGGGCCGGTGGGGGACTCAGACTCCTCCCCAATCAAACCTGGGCACAGCACGGTTCGAAATGGCCCTAGTGTGAGTGCGCCCTTAAATAAAATGCCATGGTTCTCGACCGGAAAAGGCTGGCTTGCCCTCTTCCAGGTCGGAGGAGAGTTCCTGCCTCAAGTGGAGGAGTTTAAGTATCTCAGGTGTTGTTCTCAGTGAGGGAAGGATGGAGCTGAGACTGACAGGAGGATCAGTGCAGCGTCTGCAGTAATGCGGTCGTTGTATTGGTCTGTTGTGGTGAAGAAGGTCGATTTATCGGTCGATTATCGGTCGATTTACCGGTCGATCTACGTTCCTACTCTCACCTGCTGGTCATGAGCTTTGGGGCATGACCGAAAGGACAAGATCCCGGATACAAGCGGCCGAAATGAGTTTCCTCCTGCAGAGTGGCTGGGCGCTCCCTTAGAGATAGGGGGAGGAGCTCGGAGTAGAGTCGCTGATCCTCCGCATCGAGAGGAGTTAGCTGACGGTGGCTCGGGCATCTGTTTCGGATGCCTCCATGGACGTCTCCCGGGGGGAGTGTTCATGTCCCACCAGGAGGAGGCCCCGGGTAAGACCTAGGACACGCTGGAGGGACTACGTCTCTCGGCCTGGGAATAGCATTGGGGTTCCTTCAGAGGAGCTGGAGGAAGTGTCCGGGGAGAGGGATTGTCTGGGTGTCCCTGCTTAGACTGCTGCCCCCGCGACCCGGCCCCGGATAAAGCTGAAGAAGATGGATGGATCTAAAATCATCTGTGTTCTCTTAAATAAAATGAAAAATAAATCATCAAGTCATAAATTAGACCAAGACCTCACCGACCGATTAATCGACTAAGCGACCAGAGGCTGTCAGCACTATAAATAAGTATTAACCAATATATAACAACAGTTTCTATGGTGGACTTATTCTCTGACAGTAAATAATTGCATTTATCATACCCACACACCAAACCCTGCTTATTCTAACCCACACACCTGTCACTTTTGAACACAACCAGAGAAAGTTAAAGGTCACAACACTGGCTCAAGGCTGTCTCTCTTTCCCCCCCGAGGGCCCTCTTCCAGCGGACAGCCAGACCCAAGACATGACATTACAACAAGGCGTCCCGGACAAGCAATAAAAGGATCAATGAATAATTTAACCCCTGACATCATATTTCCCCTGGCAGTAATGTATACAGAAGGAGCGGCGCGTGCATTTGTGTCGTCTGTCCCGTACGCTGAAAGGTGGCTATTTCGGCTGCGTAATGTGATGTGTGGGAGTATTATGAGAGCTGTAGGTATGACAGACACTCGGCCCTAGAGCTGACTTGGTGGAATTTCATTTTGTCTGCCGTCTCCAATATGAGAGCTGTCACCCTGCCCCCTCGAGGCCATGCAAACGGTTGATTGAGGCGTTTTGGCGATGTGTCAGTATCAAGGGCGCGCGCTCTCTCCAAGCTGCCCTTTTTGTGTTTCTCTATATCAGCGACAGGTAAAAGGCTGCCAATGAGAAGTTTAATACATTTTCAATCATGGCACCTTCGCTGTGTTGTTCCCGCTTCCATTTTTTTGATCTTCCACGTCCACGCTGGTCTCCTGTATTGGTTTTATTCATACTACCTCCAGTCCTTTCCCCTCCTTTTCCTCCTTTCCACTTCCTGTCAGCACTGTCATACCTTCCCTAGACCTTACACTGTATTACCGGCATCTACGCCACTACTTCTCTTTATGGCACTTTTAAATTCAATCAGGCTTCAATAGAGAACCCGCACAACCATTTCAATTTACTCGCCGGACGCCACAGGATGGAAAGGGCCTGTGCCAGCATAAATAGAACAGGACGGCTAAGCGAGATTGAAGGGAAGCAATGTAAAAAGCTGTATTGAAACTGTGCTTCTGAGAGATAGCAGTGATGCCCTGGTAAAAAAAAAAAAGAGATGTTATAGGGAATGTAGGGATAAAAGCAGATAAGACAAATGGCAAGAAAGGCTGTGAAAGGGCAGAGAGGGAATCATGATAAATGTAAAGTGTGTTTTTAATCAAAGGAATGTCACATGAAAGGGTTGAAACCTGCAACCTATTTAGGAAAATGCATTAGCTTTTCACCAATACGACACTTCAGATACCGTTTCAGAGTACACTCACCAGCCACAACACATTGCTCATACTCAAGGCTTGACATTACGTTTTTTTGCTCACTGGCCACCGTGGCGAGTATTTATCAATATTTGAAAGCCAATTAGTGTTTTTACTAGCCATAATTTAAATAGTTAAGTTTTTGTGTAAGTTTTATAGCAGCCATTTCCAAAGTCAAGACTGTCGCGGTCCCCTTAAATTTCTGAAAATCTCACGTGGACCCCCATCTACATAACTTCCCTCTGTTTAAGACTATCTCATGTTTTTTCTCCATAGATTTCTATATAAAATTTACAAAATACACTGTGCTAAAAATGTTTTTAGCTAATATTTTTGAACAAGTATATGCAAGTAAAGAATAATTAATATACTGTATTTTCTTGTCAAAAAAGAGGAAAAAAGGTCATGAAGAGGAAAAAAAACATATGTAAGTTGGACTGGAATATAAGTCACATTTATTTAGAAATTTATTTGACAAAAAGAACAGACATTTAATCTGCAAAGGCAGGTTATTCAACTACACAACAGCACACAGAACAACAGGCTGGATAGGTGTGCGGTATTTAACAAAACACACTAACAGTTATTCAGCTGCACAACAGCATAAAGAACAAACCTGGGAGACTGAAGCAAGTTCACCAAGCTCCTGATCTCATTCTGCATCACTGAATGCTACTGACAGTAGTTGTCACAAGCCTAGAGCCCCCTCTTGTGGCTGTAGACGGTAATGTTTACTCCTTGGTTTATGTTAAATATGATATACAAGTTGCACCTGACTAAAAGTTGCAGGACCAGTAAAACTATGAAAAAAAGAGCGACTTATAGTCCGGAAAATACGGTAGAAAAAGATACTCTGCAGTACCTTTGCAGCCCCGGACCCCAATTTGGGAACCACTGTAAAAAATGTCAAATTTGGTTTGGATCATATATTAAAAAACATGTTTACTCTGGCAGAAAAAAGTATCTCTGTGCATGTGGTGTCTCGTCTTTAAATTTTTTTGAAAACATAATTTTGTTTAAATTATTTCTCTTTTTATTCATGACGAATTACTATATACTAAACGGCATATACCATCCATCCATCTTTTTCCGCTTATCCGGGGCCGGAGTCTAAGCTGGGACGCCCAGACTTCCCTCTCCCCAGACACTTCCTCCAGCTCGGCATATGCTCAAAACAACATAAATCCAGGCCTAACCTCTAAAGTTAAGATATAGGTTTCCAATAAATACAACCGGCCAAAGTTTTTAATGGAAGTATTTGAGTTATTAGCCAAAATGAAAACCTGCATTTGGCCGAGTGTTAATGTGCCTTTACCTGGCTTCTGCATAACAAGTGGTTATGTGAGTTACTGTCGGCTCTGTTCTCCTCTGACCTCTGACAATCGAGACATTTTCGCCGAAGAACTGCCACTCACTGGATATTTTACTTTCGTCTTTATTGGGCCATTCTCTGTAAACTCCTGGAGATGTCTGTGTGTGAAAAATCCCTTTAGATCCTCAGTTATGGAAATACTCAGACCAACTACGATGCCACGTTCAAAGTCACTTCAGTCTCTTTTCTTCTCCATTTTGATGCTTGGTTTGAGCTTCAGCAGGATTGTCTTCAGCACATCTCAGGCGTCATGCTGTTAGGCTATCATACAGAAGAACATCCTCACATCTTCTCCTGGCTAATATATAGATATATTTTTTAGACTAAACTCAAACCTTTGCTATTTTCTTACAGCACACCATTTGACCTCCACTCCTGTTTTTTTTTTTTCCTTTTCTCTGCATTCACTTGTCTTTTCTGGCAGCCCCTCTTGTGTGCACAGGTTAAGTGTTTTTCTCAGTAGTTTGTAGACGAAATGAAAAGTGCCTTCTCACTTGGCTCTCTCAGGGATACTTGCCATTTCAGTGTAGCTTAGTCATTCACTGAACCATGAATGTCCTTCGGGGCATGGACGTCTGTATCACAGCCATCACCATCCTGTTAGGACAAACTCAGTGTCTATGCAGAGGTGCCATATTGGTGAGAAATAATGGGCCATGAAGGGAATTTACTACTGCTTACTTTATTTAGCCTAACTTTAGCTGCTTAAAGTCAACTGATAAGTCTTTTCCAGCTCGAATTTACTGGATCAGAAAAGATTGTGAAGTTTTTAAGGCTTACACAGCAAAGGTGTAGCTGCTTCCTGGCTCCAAAACGTAATAAGATAGTGAAGCCCAAAGTGTATTTTTCCATCTTATTTGCTTTCACTTTTATTCAGATTGACGGATAAACATGCCAGAACATGAGGCATAATCTGTTTCTTTCCAGGAGATGGTAAACCAAAGGACATCTTTGAGTAAAGAAAATAAACCAAATTTGTTTGTGTGCATATTATTTGACTTGGGTATTCAGTGTTTCCCTTTAACTTTCTAAGCAAACTGCCAATTGGAAGATACTGCCATGAGTATAACAAAATGAAGTGTTTAGTGTTGTCGGATTCCACAGTTCAGACATTTACTTGTCTTGTACTTTATTTGCTCACCTGCCTTTACACACATATGAACTGAATTCCATACAGGTTTAATATGACGATGGCCAACCCTTTGCCGCTATAACAGCTTCAACTCTTCTGGGAAAACTTTCCACATGGTTTAGGAGGTTTATGGGAATTTTTGCCCATTCTTCACAAAGAACATTTGTGAGTCAGACTCTGATGTTGTAGAGAAGTCCTGGCTCCAGTCTTGGCTCTAATTCATCCCAAAGGATGTTCTGTCAGGTTGAGGTCAGGACTCTGTGCAGGTTCAGTCCAGTTCTTCCACACCAAACTCACTCATCCAGGTCTTTATGGAGCGTGCTTTGTCAAGTTGGAAGGGGCCATCCTCAAACTGTTTCACAAAGTTTTCCACAAAGCTGCTGCCTTGGTGCTTGATTTTATACACGTGGAATTGGTTAGACACCTGAAGTCAGTTATTTGGGTGAGTGAGCAAATACTTTTGGCAATATAGTGTATGTTATATATGTATTAGCATATAGCTGAACACAAGTATGTCAAAGGTGGCATTTAAATTAATTTCAGATATCTAAGATCCCAATAATCTGTTGAAAGGGTCAAAAGAAGACAACTATGCACAATTATACATAATTATTGCATATCACATTTTTTTTATTCAGTTAGAAGTCATTAGTTCTAGTTCCTCTCTAGTTCCTTATTAGCCATACTTGGACATTACAGCCATAACATGTTTATGTCTTTACCTCTTTACACTTAAAATAAAAACATTTTACTAATACTTCATGCACTAAAGTAAGCACAGGAGTGATCTGTACTTGTCTTTATGAAATTGTTTTATTGTTTCTCTAAAACCTAATAATTCTGTAGCGAGATATTTTTGCACTGAGAGAAATTCACTATAGACTTTTGAGCAGGCAGTGGACATGTTTTATGTCTAAACTATTTAAATGATGATGATACTCACACAGAGGCTTCTGTTCTTGTTTAGCGTTGAGGAGATCTGAAGCGATGATGGGTGGAGAGAACAGTGGGAATATGGCGGAGTGGAGATTTGTCTTTAACGCTCCATGGTGTTGTTGGCAGCGTCAGCTAAACAAGGCCATCTCATTTCCTGTTGTCTGCAGGAAGCAGCTGTCTGCTAGCGCTACTACTGCTGCTGCTACCCACAGCCCCTGGTCATCAATCTCCCAAATTTAATTGGTCTGCACCACACTGGGACACACACATACACCAGAAACATACTCATGCACTTCGACAAAAATAGCCCAGGAATATACAGACACCAGAGTCTTCATACTCAACTTTGTCCTTACCTTTGAATATATTTAATCATACCAAATTTCCTTATTTAACCTATCATTTGCTGTTTAGTAACAAAATACTGAAATATGGTAAGGACACAGTCAGTACCAGGGAAGCTGGTTTTGGAAGGTTTAATAAATTATGTCAGTGGGACAGAGCTAGCTGTCTTCTATTGTAGTCTGTAGTGTGCAAACTGTAACTCTTTTTTATATCTCATTAGCATTACTACAGCAAGGAAAGGTCCAGATTGTGCAGCCCTTTATACCTGCTTGTGTAAGCTTGTGGGCACACAAACACATAAATTAAAACGTATATTTGCCCTTCCTATTGTTGCCTTGTCTTCTTTTGTTTTTATAGTCAAACTCACAACCGCATGACATCTGCAGCATACATGATGCAGCACTGGGCTCAAGAGCAGTGCTTAAACTGGCAGAGACTGTGGGCAGTGTGTGGGAAGACCATATGTGTGTCACAAGCACAGCCTCATGCAGTTAATCTTATATTATCAGGTTGAAAAAGAGACCATTATCTGTCTTTCTTTGTATGTGTGTACTGTTCCTACTACCGCATAGACGTGCTACTATCTCTAAACATCTGTGTTTTAAAAATAGGAGTTGTGAACCGTTTTTCTAAGTGGTATAGAAAGCTGTGACAGTGCCATCTAGTGGTAAAGTATGTAACTGCTGTAGATTTCCAGTGCTGCACTCAGTAAATGGGCTAATTCTGGACTCAAAATGTCAGTATTTAAGATGTTTTGTTTTTGATGGAATTGCATTCTGAAATCATAACAGTCACAAAATACATCTAAAAAAGTCATTTGGTAATAATTTGCCCAAATCTATTTTGAATGTTGGTTTGTGCAACAGCTATTACATGCAACTCCAGCTTTACTTGCCTTAGAGATTTGATTAAAAAGTAGCAAATGTCACTCTCGATCAAAGCGCCTTTATATGACTTTGAGATTTTGCTGAGCTGACAGGAGACTGTGAGGAGTGACTTATTGGTTCGTGCTTTCGAGTGTCAGTGGATGTGGTATATTGATGTATTGACATGTGCATTTTTATGACAGTGTGCTCAGAGTGAAAATGACAGACTGATTTAGTATGTGGCTCGTGTTCAAACCTATGCAGACTCTGGCTCTCGCGCTGGAGCTCGCCGACAGCCCTCCTTGTCTTCTCCTCTTATTTTCCCTCTCAGCCGCTACAGGTTCAGTGTGTCCTGTCCTTGGTGTGTGACAGGTCTTTGCAGAACAAGCCTTCCTGTCTGGGCGGCGAATCAAAACTCACTGTAGCTGATAGCTTCGTGCCCGAGGGGAATTCTTGGAGATTTAAAAATGCTGAGTCTCTAATCGATCTTAGCACACTCTTATTCTGCTGTCTTTCTTAAATCTTTGTCTTTATCCCATTTTACTTTCGGCATCATTACACCGCTGCAGCAGATGGAGATAGATGATGTGATCCTAACCTTTTCCTATAAAAAACTAAAGGGCATTTCCATTCCCAAGGTGCGGTTTTCAGGAAATGGATGCATAGCTGCAAAGTAGAGCAAAGGTTTTAGTGATGCGTGAGAATGTTGGTAACTAAGATCGTTTTAATCAACACAGAATTTTTTATTAACTTTATTATTTTTGTCAATAAAAGTTAAGGAAGTATATTCATTTTGGTGTGGATCCAGATCACTCTTTATTTCCAGGAGTTCTTAAAGAGATTCTGCACCATTTTGAGATAAGGACGGAAGATACAAACTATGCTCACTAAAAGAATAAATAAGTACCATATTTTCTGGACTTTAAGTCGCACTTTTTTCCATCGTCTGGCTAGGGGTGCGGCGTATACTCAGGTGTGACTTATATATTAAAATATTTCAGGTGTTGGTTAGAGGGCGCTCTAGGCTTGTGTACCAGCATCTGCTGCACCTGTACCACTGACAATTTAAAATGTAAACATTAGCGCTAACAACTTAGGCTATAAAGACAACTGAGAAAGAGCGGAATAATTGGAAATGGAACTGATGCTGAGTCTGACGACAGCCACGCAGAGGAGGAAGCGGCGCTTCGTCTACCTCCAGAGTTGGCGGAGTTGTTCAGAAGCGACACCGAGGATGAAGAATTTAAAGGATTTAGCGATTAGGAGTGAGATGGTGAGTTTGGTGAACTTGTTATATTATGTTCTTTATGCTATAGTTATGTGAATAACTGTTAATATATTACGTTAACATACGAGACACCTATTCAGTTCGTTGTTTATGCTTCATGTAGCTGAATAACCATCAATGTGTTACGTTAGCATAGCGCACACCTATTCAGCTGTTGTTCTCTATTCTATTATTACTATAACTTGCCTTTCAACATGAAATGTCTGTTCTTGGTGTCAGATTTTGTAAAATAAATTTCCCCCAAAAAATGTGACTTATAGTCCAGTGTGAGTTATATATGGGTTTTTCTTCTTCATTATGCGTTTTTTGTCTTGTGCGACTTATACTCCGGAGCGACTTATAGTCTGGAAAATACGGTAGTTTTATACTAGAAACTTTGCTTTTGTGATAAATATTTTTGGTGTTGGGGTTCAATGGAAAGAGCATTTATATGTTTAACACTGTGAGATAGTTCTTCAAGGTTTTTTCCCCAATTGTGTGTCTTTCTTTGTTCATTGCATTTTTGAAGAAAGAAAAACAAGACTTAGGCTTAGTACAGTATTCAGTATCTTTGCCCGTCTATTCTAATAAGTTTTAGCAATAATAAAAACATAATAAATACATCATTTGCTAGTTTGAACTAAAGATTCATTAAAATTCAGTAGCCTCACTCATTAGCCCTTTGCCTGTTGTATTAAGGCACTATGCCATTCATAAACGGTACACCTCTATCAACATACACATAAAGCGCGGTATCTACAATTATCCATAGCTAGACCCTAGGCTGTTACATCTGTTTTGTAATGACACATAATTACACGCTGTCGACTGCAATCATCTGAAGTTACTGCAAAAAAAAAAAAGCTTTTAAAAATGTGCTGCCATGGGGACTGCAGAGGAGACGACACACCTTGAGGGGCACAAAGGGATGTGTCCCAACACTCACTGCAGATGATATTTTTATGAGCGTAATTATTGCTGGCCTTAAAACTGTGGTTGTGTTGACCTGGCTGAGGATTAATTGTGTTGAATTCATCTTTATTCATCTCTACCAAGGAGCTGATATTTGTGCCGGCGTTGGTTTGTTGGGCTGTTAGCAAGATATCTCGAAAAGTAATGGTTAGATTTTTTAATATAAGTTTTAGTTTTTGGTCTGGATCCAGGTGAAGGTTTCTGTATCATTGTAAGATAGGGCCACAGTCACAAGGGTCCAGTAAAAGAACAAATGATTAAAAATTAGTACATATAAGAGGTAAATGTGGCCAAATGGATAGTGCATTTACCCCTGAACTTGGAGCGTGATGCTTCCAGTTTAGGGGCCATTTAGATGACAACATGTTTTGCCTGAATTCGCAAAGGTTTGATTGTGGTTGGTCTTTTGTTTACACGAAGACGAGGGTTTTCGTTTTCTGAATCCGCAATCTTTGGAAAACGCTGGAGGGTGTTTTGGTCTTACTGAAAACAATGACGTAACAACTGCAATGTGAACTGTGATTGGCTGTGACTGACCCAAATACAAGGCTTTTATACCTCACACATTCATATTTAGTCAGTAACATCTGTAATATTTGTATACCGTATTTTCCAGACTATAAGTCGCTCCAGAGTATAAGTCGCACTAGCCAAAAATGCATAATGAAGAAGAAAAACCCGTATATAAGTCACACTGGACTATAAATCGCATTTTTTGGGGGAAATTTATTTTACAAAATCTGACACCAAAAACAGACATTTCATGTTGAAAGGCAAGTTATAGTAATAATAGAATAGAGAACAACAGCTGAATAGGTGTGCGCTATGCTAACGTAACACATTGATGGTTATTCAGCTACATGAAGCATAAACAACGAACTGAATAGGTGTCTCGTATGTTAACGTAATATATTAACAGTTATTCACATAACTATAGCATAAAGAACATAATATAACAAGTTCACCAAACTCACCATCTCACTCCTAATCGCTAAATCCTTTAAATTCTTCATCCTCGGTGTCGCTTCTGAACAACTCCGCCAACTCCGGAGGTAGACGAAGCGCCGCTTCCTCCTCTGCGTGGCTGTCGTCAGACTCAGCATCAGTTCCATTTCCAATTATTCCGCTCTTTCTCAGTTGTCTTTATAGCCTAAGTTGTTAGCGCTAATGTTTACATTTTAAATTGTCAGTGGTACAGGTGCAGCAGATGCTGGTACACAAGCCTAGAGCGCCCTCTAACCAACACCTGAAGTATTTTAATATATAAGTCGCACCTGGGTATACGTCGCACCCCTAGCCTCTAGACTATGAAAAAAAGTGCGACTTATAGTCCAGAAAATACGGTAAGTACTGACTTTGATAAGAGACTTTATGAGAATGGCTCCAGAAAACCACAAGATCCTAAAGTAGTTGGAAAGTTACAGAGCAGAGAGCAGCACCGTTTGCTGGACAAACACAGGTACTACAGTTTACAATCATTTTCTTTACACCTCACTGTTGTCGGGTAAACAGAGCCTTTATAATGCACCCCTTGTGCTTCACCAGTTACAGCCCTGGTACAAGCAGCAGCAGCCAGCAGTGCAAGTTTACACACTATAAACTCACACACTGTAAAAATGCTCTATGCAGCTTACATCTTAACCCCTTTTTCTGTAACCTTGCTCCAAGCCAAGCTGCGTTTACAGTTGTGAGAGGTCCGCCGGGTTGAGTATGCATGCGTAAGGCTAGATAAGCAGATTATTTAAGGATATTAAGATGTCACACACTGACTTTGTCCACAGTGTGTAGATGTTGTTGTGTGTATTTGTGGCTTTCGCAGCGTCTCCTTGGTGACTTGGCTGACACCTCTGCCGCCATATGCTTCCACAGTGTTTTTGTTTTTTTTGGTTGGTTTGTTTTTGTGGAAATAATATTGACATTATTGATGTCACATTGAGTCCAATTTACAGCCTCGTAAACAGAAGCAGATGCGACTGAATACCTGCAGGTTAAAGAGGACTTAAAGAATGCTCTGTATATGTGTTACTTTAGTGAATGGGAGCTGTTTGGATAAGCTGCTGTGTGTATGATTTGTTAGCCGTTAATGTGGCTCAAACATCAAAGATTGCTTATTAATCGTGGCCTTTACCTACACGCTCACAACATACATTACAGCTGTTTGACGGACATTGCTGGCCTTTACAAAAACATACTTACTTTGACCTTTAGCACATGACAGATTTTATTGTTACGTTTAACACTTAGAGAATGTTATTTTCTGCTCCATCATCCTTACCAAAAATACCTGCAGTTTTTTCATTAACCAGGGGTACGGGGCCTGCACTTTACTGGGGGTACTTGGAATTATTTCATAATTTGATGAGAAAATATTTGCGATCTTTTCATATTAAAATATTGAAACTTGTACAAGATGAGCTCAGTTGTCGCAAATGATTGATTAAGAAATACATGAATAAAAGGTGAAACTACTAGAAATATTTGAAAAGGCCTAGAAGCTTGTTTCAAAGGAGAGTTTATTAAATTAATTCATATTTGTTGTCAGTTTTAGTTTTTTAGTTGAAAAATAAAAGAACTGAAGTAACTAACTAGAAGTTTTATTATTTTAATTTTCTTTAAATTTTTATTAATGATTGCTTGTTTTGTTTTAATATGTATTGTTATTTTAAAGGGACCTTATTTGTGTCTGAAATTTAATTTTCAAAGCACAAGTTGGGTCAAATAATGTCTTGGTTTATGCTATTTTAAAAGGTAGATTTGTGCATAAATGTAGATGTGGTGAAGTTGATTGACAGCTGTCAGAAGGCGGGCTGGAAGGCTCGGCGCTAGCATGTAGCTTAGCAGCTAATTAGCATTGCCTTAGCATCATTCTAGCGCTCTTAGCAGAGTGGGCGGGGTTGACTGTAGTGAGGGCCTAGTTACAGTGAAGCTACTGCTCTCTGCTCATTTGAAGGAGTGAGAAAATCCAAGATGGGGTGGCTCCTGAGTTTCCTCGTTACCCAAACACGCAGCGGACAGACGCCATCTCCTCCAATCATACATCTCTGTGGTTGGGAACCACTGCAGTACTGTGTTAACACTCAGAGAGCATTTTTACAGTGTAAATCTGTGTCACAACATAACATCATTACCATACATTTATTGTTGTAGTGCAGTGGGGTCCGGCTGTCTATATTAAGTACATAAAAAGAAATAGAGTTTGAAATGAATTACAGTTCTATAATTGTTTAAAAATCTTACTCTAAAACTCTAATTTCTAGCCAACAGTCAGTGCTTTTTGTAATGTTTTTTTAGAATTATGTGGGGAAAAATATGGCATTATCTTTTGAATAGAAGGGAGTTGTAAAGCTGGGGTCCATGTGGGATTTTTTGAGATATAATGGGGCCGCGACTCTCTTGAGTTTGGGAATAGCTGTTGTAGTGGACCAAACAGAAGGACCTGGAACAAAGGTGTTTAAAAAGATAAAACATAGTTTTAATTAAAGTCAACAAATAACTAACAACGTCAAACTAAAGTTGCAAAATAATTTTGGCCCAAAAATTAGGTCAGCAAACAAAACCCAGCAACAGTAAGAGAAGAAAAACTGACCTTCTCCCCCACAATGAAAGCAAGGAGGGTTTAAATACAATAGGACTAACCCAAAAATGCACACAAGAGAGAGGCATTACACAAAGAAAAGAAAAACAAAATTACTAACTTGGCTAAAGTAACATACAGAAGTTACTACAACTAAACTGAAAAGTCTAACAGTGCAATAAAGTAACTTTAAAAAACACAAAGAAACCAATAAGCAAATAATAATGCCCCCCTCAGTCCGGGCTAAGTTGGTCTCTCCTCCAAAATGGCTCTCGCCCATTGGTCTTGTTCTTTGCACTGTTTTGTGAATGGACAAAGTATCCACCACAATTGTCTTTGAACAGGATATAATATTTTGTTTACCAAAATTGCAATAACAATTAGTGTTAGCGACACACTGTGCATCTGTAGTCCAGTATGGAACAGTGATAGGGATAAGTGGCTCTAGTTTGTATAGATAACATTTTTTTCCCCTCTACATACTTCCTCATGCATTACTCAAACGTTATCAGACCTGCCTGCAAAAATCCATCTGTGCTTACTCACTAACTTAAATATCCATCATGCTGACACTTGTATTGAAACGATGACAGTGATGACAGCCAGAGATGGATCTCTGAACAGCACGGCGCGCTTTTAAACTGGCAACTTTTGTTCGATTTTGATTTTTTTGGAAATAAACTTGTCTGCAGAAATTGTAGTATTTGGAAAGAAGCAGTGTTTTAAGTGGTGTTCTTCTACATATTTATACAACACCTGCTCACTTTGACTTGATCACGCCGGACGAGAAACTCCCACTGAACTTTCTGCAAGACCCAATGGAGGATTTACGATATATTTAGGATGCTTGCTCATAGTGAGTCGACTCTTTCCAGCTCGGTTGCATGAATAGATGTGCACGCTCTTGACTGTGCTCCTGCTGACTAATTGGGTCGAAGTGCTGAGTAAGATCTCCCAGCTTGTGTTCCTTTATTCAGTTGACAGCAGGTGTTTCTGCATGCTCCTGTGCATTTGTGTGCTGAATGTAAAATGCTAAAGTTAGCTAATCAGTCACTGCTCCATGGATCTATAGTTTCTATACGTTCCTATACTGGAGGACATCGCTCCTGCTCTGTAAGTAGGACACAGTCACTGTTTAAAGGCAGTGTGCAAACAAAATCTGTATAGTTTCCCTCTCAAATCACTAAAAGCTAGAAGCAGTCAGAGCCCCCACTAAGGCACTGGCCTTATCTCACAATGGTAAAAGGTAGTGCCCAGAGCTGGACTCAAACCTGGGATCATCTAGCCAACTCTTTTCCTATTTTATACAAAGAAGTGGGTCTGGTATCCCTTCAGGTAACATTTTGTTTCTGTAGTGGAACAATGACAAAATTGCAGTTTTAGAACAAATACCAGAATTCATGAAAGTCATTTGTCGGTATAAAGGTCTGGACATTAGAAAATTTGTAATATGTGTGATAATAATTGTGTGTGAGATTTATTTGAGTGCACAGATCCTGCGGTGATGAAATGTAGAGAAAAAGTATTTGCCAAAATTGTATTTAAAGCATCCATCAAGGTATAAGCTTGTACTGTTATTTCAGTCTGAAAAAACAAAAATTATTTGTAAGCTCTGTGCCTTTTTGAAAAGGGTTCTTCTGTTATATCAAAGAATTGCTGTTGTCTTCCAGTGTATACTGCTTTGTCTGTTATTTATGAGTGTGTTTGTGCTCCATACCATGTACATGGTCATAAGCAAATAAATACATGAAAAATGAAGATGAAATGGAGTAACCAATCAGAGAAACGAGATGTAAGCAGTGCACCACTGACCCAAACATGAGAATGTTTTTTTTCATAAAACACCAGGATACGCTGTATTATGAGGAGCTCTTTACTTATTTCTGAAAGGGGCCAGCAGCAGAAGTACAGTTGTGCAAAGAGTTTAGTTTTTTAATGCATTTGTTACATCGGCATGTCAATGGGACTTAACTGCTACTCAAATGGCAACAAGACGAAGAAAAAAAATCACGCAGAGAAGGGACAATAACGCAGACTTCAGCAGAACCAACAGGTTATGAAGGAAAGCACTAAACTGTTATCAGCTCAGAGTGAGTCAGTCCCCAGTCTGGCTCACCAGGCTGGGGATCATCAACTTCATGGGGTAAATGCTCTGTTCATTGAGTTCTCTTGCTAACAAACCAGCAAACAAACCAACATCGTTTGCTGAGGTAAAAATAGAATATAGAAAATGTCTTTGTATTTTCCTTCCCCATTGACTTTTTCTTTTCTGTACCGTCCCTCAGTATTTGTCTCTGTCTAAAGAGTTTGGGTCGTCCGTGTTACAGGTCTTTCAGGTCACAGTATTCTTTTGAGAGGGTTTGATTTATTTGTGCATTTATCCGGGCTGATTGCTTGAGAAGGCGCTCACTCTCGCACGCTCTGCCCTGCGGTGTATGTGAGAGGAGGCCAGTGACCAATGATTCTCTGACAAATGAGCTGTGCATGGCTCTCCACCAGCCCATACATAACTGTCTGACCCTATCTGACCAAGCAGACACCAGTGCTCGCAGGAGCCCCGTGGAGAGCGTGCTCACCGAAGCTCTTATCCAGTTTGGTATCATTAAATATGTACTTAGCGTCGGAAAGTCCATGCATTTTCTTCGTTTATTGGATTGGGCTTCTTATAATTCACTGAACAGATCCACTGTCTGCATTTCTCTCTGGATAAGAAACCAGAAAACAATTATTTCATAGAAAATATACCACGTGTGCTACACAAAAAAAAAATAAGGCAACAGGATCTCTCAAGATTTTTGCGTTTTGGGGCCAACTCAAAATCTCCAGTTTTCAAAAACTATTATTTTTTGTTCAGTTTATTTAACATTTATATTAGGGCTGCACAATATATCGCAAAATTATCGTTATCGCAATATCAGAAAACACAATATCCGTATCGCAAGAATCTAAATATATCACAATAATGCTGTGGTCTTCCATCTGACAGAGATTTACACTGAAGAATCATTTTCCACCAGAGCCTTAAAAGAACATGTGTTGTGACTAAATAAAAATGTTTAAAAAGTCCAGTTTTAGTGGTAATTTAATTAATTTAGTCACAGCTTAGCCTTGTTTTATTCCTGATTTAGTCTGAGTTAAGTTTTGATTTTGTGGCTGTTTTGACTTGTAAATACAGGAACTTACATTTTTGTGAAATGTAGTGAATTTAACTTACTATGTTCCAAAAGTAGGCTCTATATCGTTATCGCAATTTTCAACATTATCAGTTATCGATTATCTCATGTTTTCTCCATATCGTGCAGCCCTAGTTTATGTCTAAAAATGTTAAATTTTAAGTTTAACTCACTATCATTGTTTTTTTTAACTCATCTTACAGCCAACTTACTATCCATTGTTCAGAAAAAACTTGTTAAAATTGTAAAAAATGTTTTGTTAAATTTATTATAGTTTTATTATTATCAATAGTAATACTGTTTCTGAACAACGGATAGTCTGTTGGTGTAAGAGGTTGTGAAGTAAAACTTAAAATTGAAAGTTTTTAGACATATGAACATCAAATTAAGTCAACAAAAAATATTAGTTGTTGAAAACTTCATATTTTGAGTTGGCCCCAAATCTCAAAACCTTGAGGGATCCCGTTGCCTTGAGTTTTTGAGTTTTTCCAAATACAAAAGAAAAGTATTTGTATCAGTAATTCTATTCCAAGTGAAACACTTTGTGATGATTATGACTTACAGTTAATGAAAACCAAAACTTAGTACTGCAAAAAATTAGACTACAAATCATCTGCATCCTATTTGGCATTTTTTTTTTTATGTCTAATGCTCTTCTTGATGCAACCCTGTCCGTTTTATCCAGGCTTGGGATTGGCAAAAAGAGTACATTGACTTGTGACCCACTGTGGCTGGATTGGTACATCATAATAACTCTTATTAAATTATCAAATATATGCTTTAAATATTTCAATTAGTGTGTTTTGAATCGATATAATATATGCATTTTACGTTTTAAACTGAACTTATAAAGAAATTATTTAAACACTTTCTAATTTTGATGGCATGCACATTTATGATGGTAATTATAACTTTTTCTTCTCAGATTTATTCAGGAGATCGAGATGAACATGGGTCCAGGCCAAGCCAAGCAGTGCCAGCTCCGAGCCTTCCTCACTTATTACATCAACGACCTCTTCCTCAACCAAGTGAGTTTAATTAAGTTTTTCCACTCGGTCTGTCTCTATTTTTAAATCTGATTTTACTGTGGTTTTATTCCAGAAGTGATAATATTACTCTCAGCCTGTACTAAAACAAAGACAGAAATGGGGAAATAATCTTAAATGTCAGCTGACGTGAATGTCAAGAACCCAGGACTGATTAAGCTAAATTACAGAATGGCTTAAAGCTGCAGGCTGTTGAATTACACAGACTCACATTTTATCGCCAAAACTAATAGATATACACATTCAGAACATATTTTTGTGTAGCAATTTGGCACTGCCTAGGATTTAACTTGTTATCAAACTTTAGGTCCGAACAGAAATCAACAAAGAAATCGAGGCAGTGAGCAAAGTCGCAGATCCTTTAAAGATCCTGGCCAGCGCTGACACGATGAAGGTTCTGGGCGTCCAAAGACCTCTCCTCCAGGTAAAAAACACAAAATGATTACTTACCAGACTTTTTAAGGACAATTTTGTAGAGGCATAACGATACAGTAACTGTATTGATGTATCGATTTTTTTTTTCGTATGATACAACTACATCGATACACATGACCTTGTATCGAATCGTATCGTTTTCTAGGAAGTGAATATCGATACACATGAAGATTGCATAATATCGGAAATATCGAAATAAAAATGTGTATGTTAAAATAAAACCAGATATGGCTTTTTGGAGATTAAATAAAATGTTATATTCAACTTTTCTTCACTCTCTGTCTGCTGGACATAATCAACCCCAGCCGCAGTGCTACATTTGAGAGTAAACTTTTATGATTTTTGGCAAAAAATTGCTGTATCAATTATCGATACGAAGGTGTTGAATCGTATCGAATCGTTCCAAATTAGCCGATATCATTCTTGAATCGTATCGAAACGTTTCTAATTGATACATATCGTATTGTTGCAAAAACATATTGTTACACCCCTAACAATTTGTAATAATAACACAATACTGAAGAGATTACACTGAAGTAGATCAAATTTCTTCTTATTATAATTTTATTATAAATAAACTATAAATTATAAAGTATCTTTTTTCTTGTTTTTGACATTAATTTGATACTGATCTTTGTTTGTGTTTATTTTGCACATGCACGCAAACAATGACAACAATAACTGCAACAAAATAAATCTGATGTAGACAAAAGGCACCTAAACATTATACGTTAATACATACTGTAAATATGTATACATAAATACATGTCGAAAAGGAGTGGGTTATTTAATTAACCTATTTATTCTGTACAATATACAACTATACATTTACACTATACATGCATTTACCCATACCCTTACTCATAATGTTTTAGGAGGCTTCATACTATATTATTTAGCAAAATAAGATATTTGCAGAAATAATTTTTGAGTAAAATGCATGTGTGTATGCTACAACAATAAAAGAAACCAAAGTATTCATACACACCCAATGTGCAACACTTTCAAGTTTCTTTAAAGTTCCATTTAAATTGTTTTACACACTCTGTTCCATGACATACGACCAAAACATTACACCTGGGTGGATCAAACCAGAAATAACATGTTAACAGAGTTTTCTGTTTGTGCTGAATTTGTATTTATTTATGCACTTGCCACAAAATGTATTTATTACACACCTACAACCTCGTGTAAGGGCTTTTTTGACTTTTGGGTGCATGCTTTGTTATTATGTTATTATACCTATGTTCTTTTCATATCTATTATTACAGGAAAAAGTACATTTGTAGCTCTTTTGCATTGTGCTGATGTCAGTTGGGGAACTTTAGCCTCAGGGAACTTTAGCCTCTTGGTAGAAGATTGTGGTGTTCGCTGAAGGGGCTAAATTATGCATTTATGTTGTTCACTCAATGAAAACATACAGTGTAAAAAATAAAAATGTTGCAAAAACTCAAGACAACAGAATCCCTCAAGGTTTTTGAGTTTTGGGGCCAACTCAAAATGTCACATTTTCAACATCCTCCTACGTGTTGGAGGCTGCGCACATGCTCAAACGAAGCAAAGGATCATGGTCTATGTAGTTCTCTCTGCTTTTTATCATGCTGCTGCAACAAAATTATGTATTTTCGCTCATACAGAATACTGTTTGATACCATAACAAGACCACAACGATATCTAACGATATCTATCCTTTGCTAACCAAGAGCCAATTTGGTCACAAATGGCGTACTTATAAAATAGGTCTTAATTTTTCTTGAACAATGGTCTCAAAAAGGTCTAAAAAAAGTCTTACACTGAATCTGTTGCGTGTTCGTTACGCGTCCCATACGACCTCCACAAGAAATAGACGCAATGCAAGTCAATGCGTGAGTTCACACTCGCCGTCTCCGAGTCCGGCGCTCCAACAGAAATATGTATCAAGTCTATTTTTGCCGGATGCCAGAGTCGTCATCATAAAGTTGCACAGAGCAGACGAAGCCAGACAGGAAGTCAGACCTGAGACCAGTGGAGAGGATCTAGGATATTTCAAAATAAAAACACTTGTGCAGCCTCTCGCTTACCTCCCAGTGTAAACATTACGTCTGAACTGAGGACACAAACGAGCGCGAACACCATTAAACTGAGTAAAAAGAAAGTATTTATATATGTAGCGTCCTTACCCAGGGTTGAAGCACAAAAGTCATGTAAATAATCTCTTAATGAACAGGAGATCGTTGTCTGAGGCAAACATGGCTTTTGTTTACGTGTAGCTCTCATTATACATTATTGTTATCACTCATGAACTCATAACTTTAGCTTAAACTCGCTCCCCTCCCGAGAACTTGTGGTGTCCCCAGCTGACTCTGGTCGGAGTCGTGCTGCAAACGCAACGCACTCAGTGTGAATCTGGCGTTAAATTCCACTTGTTGAACTCTGTAAATGATCTCATGTGCTTTAACAGCCACATTGTGATATAATGTCAACTATTAATCCCATTTACTTTTGAACACAGTGATGCATGCTAAAAGCCGTTTCGCTGATCTATGTGATGGTATCATACTGGTATCATGTGGCGTTATGAGAGTGTGTTGTGTGTTTTTGTCGGTCTCTGCTCCCGGTCGCTCGTCTCTCAGGGAGGTAACAGCGGTGGCAGTTCATTACAGGGAGACCGTGGGCGTCCGGAGTTCAGCGGGGTTTGTTTACGGCTTAGGCCCCTCCTTAACGAGGACTGCAGCATCTTGCTAATTATGCTGCTGTGGCTAATGAGCCTTTCCGCCGCTGATGGTAGGGAGTGCAATATAACACTCCTTTTGTTTGGGCTTTTCGCCTCTTCTAATTGGGCTAAATAAAAGAGCCTGCCACTTCTCCTCCGCTGCCATTCAAATTCCAGGGTCAGAGTGTCATTTTTGGATCTGCTGGACTTTTTTTATGTGTGTTCTGTACCTACAATGTGTGTTTTTCAGCTCCCAGTAAGACTTCCCACTGTTTGCCTTCATGGCCCCTATCCACAGTTTATGACAGATCTCTTTAGTTTTTTTTAATTGATGTAGTTATAGTAAGTGCTTCACAAAGGTTTGCCACTTTTTTATCCCAAAACAATAGTCAAAATCTCTATTAAAACAGAAAAATATGAGCAGGTGGTGAATCTGCTCAAGGATGAATGAAACGCATAATTAAAGATCACAATGGCAGTTCCATATAACGCTCGCTAGGCTTTCCAATAACGTGGCAGATGTGGATATGATTGGGTTGTTGCATGTTCTCCTTCGAAGAACCATTATACTCTGTGTGTATCATCAGAAAGAGACACACAACGCTGGCTTCAGAAGTGTAGTGTTTTTAAAAAAAACTTGGCACTGCTACACCACATTAAACACACACTGGGAGTCATGGAAAACCTGGAAAAGTCATGGAAGTTTTAAAATGCAATTTGGAGTTTTATATTTTGGTGTAAAGTTTTGGAAATTTAACCAGTCTGAGTAACATTGGGCCACTCCCTGCGCAGCTCGAGCAGTGGTTCTGAACTGATCTGGCTTCAGGACACACCGTCATGACAAGCCACGACCCAAATAAAAAAGATATCCGGAAAAATTAAGAGACATGTCAGGAAAATTAGAAGATATTGACAAAAATTAGGAGATATTTTATAAAAATTAAAAGATAATGAGGAAAATGAATAGCTACGTCAGGAAAATTAGAAGATATTGAGGAAAATTAAGAGATTTCAGGAAAATTAGGAGATATTTTAGGACAATTGAAAGATAATGAGGAAAATTAAGAGATATTTCAGGAAAATTAAGGTATTGTCACATGACTTGACTTGACTTAAGTCAGACTTAAGTTGAAGACATGACCCGGAAGCACACCACCCGTCGTCATGGCAACGTTAGACTAAGTTTTTGGAGCAACATGGGGCCGTTTTGGAAAGTGAGGACGCTTTCAGTGCTGAAGTTAGATCCAGAGACGAATCACAGTGAATGGATTAATAAAGAGCGCCGCCATCAGTTCTGTAAATCAACAAAAGATAGTAGCTTAAGATTAAGTAGAGCTAGAAACATAAACGAAATCAGGGATTTTTATTCAGTCTGTGTGATTTTCAATACGTCATATCTGGAATAAAGTTCGTAAAATCGAGTAAATTACAGACATCGTTTATCCCGTGTGAATGCCCGACTAAAAACACTGACGTCGGGGGTAATTCATGAATTACAGAGGTCCAGGGGTAAATGCTTATCCTGTGCGAATAGGACTATAGTCCTTTAAAAGAGTTTTATTGTCGGGGATCTGCGTGGGATTTTTAAGGGGGCGCTCTTGACTTTGGGAATAGCTGCTTTATGAATTATTTGAACTGGTATCGCTAACTGTGTGACTGTTGCCACTGCATAGAAATCAAGGTTAATGTCCTCGGTTAAACATAATAAGCAATGCAGCTGTGGCCTAACTAAAACTGATATGGGTGAAGATTTATCTTATCACCGAGAACCAGCAGTGTAAAGACCACATTTATGTATCATGTTTGTATATAACAAAATAATATGATTATACAGGTTAGCCATATATTGCCCACAAGAGCCGAGCGATAAGAGCTGACGGAGACGGTTTATAGTTCAGTTGGAAAGGTTAACGTCCGTTCATGTGCCGCTGTGGTCGAATATTAAGCAGAGGTGATAACTGCAGATGAAAAAAATCTGCATTTGCCTCACAGTTCATGCACCGCGCTGTGCAAAAGTCATGGACAGTTTTGTTAGAAATGCTTTGACCACAGAAACTTGTATTACAGAGCACTCAGAGAATGTAGACCTCTGCCAAAGTTAGCTGATCCTAACTCGCAGTAGTAAAGATATATAGTGTCAAACTTGAGGATTTCTTAGTTCAGGGGTAAATGATCTTTCTGAAGAGCTACAAAACTCATCACACAACGGTAAACAGTCGGCTGTATCTCTATCTCTTAATGCAGTGGTCTTGTTCTAATGTAAAGCCCTGGTTTACAGTATTTTTTACACCTCACATCTACACAGTACTGTGTATTTTTTGTGTTTATTGGTTTTAACATTTTCAAAACTTAAACACAAAAACAAAACAAAAGAGAAGGCTGGTGCATCCACCCTTAGAGTATGAGCAAGGCTTCCATTCAATTACAGGCTACAGATAAACAGATACAAATAAAAATAAGAATAGTTTCCTGTAATTGACTGGGAAATAGATAATCCAGAGCAGCACCCAGAGCAGTGCTGTGTTTTAGGTAACACTCAAGCCTTGAATAATATCTTGTTGAGCTTTCTGATAATTCCAAAAGTCGTCCCGGTCTGTGTCTGTGTCCCTGCTGTCAATTTGTTAAGCATAGATTCATCAGAAGCTGTTTCCACCATGGATTTAATCCAGACCTTTAGCGCAGTGCCCAACAGTCTGGTTCTTCTCTCGGAACGAATCGTTTCTTTGGTTCGATTTGTCTCTGTCCTATCACAGTCGTTTATCTGCAGCGCGTTTTATGAAAGGGGAGGAGCTAACCTTACCGAGCTAATTTAATAACTTCTCTGAGCTGATCAACAGCGTTTAGTGCTTTTTTTTCGTCACCTGTTGGTTCTGCTGAAGTCTGTGTTTTTGTCCAGTCTTCTGTGTGATTGTTTTCTTTGTCTTGTTGCCATTTTAACAACAGTTAAGTCCCGTTTACATCTGATGATTCACAAACGCATTTAAAAAAAAAAACAATTACTTCTTCCACAACACTTTGTACAACAGGCTTCTGCTGCCGTCCCCATTCAGAAATAAGTACAGAGCTGCTCATAATACGCCATATTCTGGTGTTTTATGAAAAACACAGCAAGAATCCATGTTTGTTTGGGTCAGCGGTGCTCTGCTTATGTTTCTCTGATTGGTTACTCTGCCTGTCTTTGTTCCATCTGAGAAACGAAATGTTACCAAAGGGATACCAGACTAACTTCTTTGTATAGAATAGGAAAAGAATTTGTCTAAGGGCGTGTTGTAGTCTTCCAGTGTCTCAGAATAATCCTAGATGCAGTCACAAATCCAACCATAAGGACCAAAAGACCCAACATTTCTGTATATTATAGTATTTGCAGTTAATAAGTTGCAACCACAGGTATTTTATTTATTAGTTTATTTGCAGGTTTGGCCTCTAACAATAGAACAACACAATAAAAGGTGCATGGCCATTGGCAAGAGCAGTGTGATGCTATCTGTCCAGCTTTGGCATCGCCTCTGATTGATTCATTTAATTAGAGCCGGTTCTAGGGAAAGGTGTAGACGGCGGACGAGGGAGCGGCGGGGAATGGGAACGAGCGAGCCGGATACGGAGTGTATGGTCACTCTGCTGGAGAGCTCTGCAGATTGGCTCCATTAATCTTGGTAGACCACCCCACCCCTAGCCTGTGTCCCCTCTGCGCAAACAATTTGTGACACACACTCACACACACACACTGAAGCGCTTTAGTCTTTAGTAATGCAATGCACACATGTATAGGTTCAGCAGAGGTAAAGAGAGTAATCCATGAATTAAATCAGTCTGAAAATTCAGCAATATATCGCAAAATTATCGTTATAGCAATATCAGCAAACGCAATATCTGTATCGCTAGGATCTAAATATATCACAATAACGCTGTGGTCTTCCATCTGACAGAGATTTACACTGAAGAATCATTTTCCACCAGAGCCTTAAAAGAACATGTGTTGTGACTAAATAAAAATGTTTAAAAAGTCCAGTTTTAGTGGTAATTTAATTAATTTAGTCACAGCTTAGCCTTGTTTTATTCCTGGTTTAGTCTGTGTTAAGTTTGGATTTTGTGGCTGTTTTGACTTGTAAATACAGGAACTTACATTTTGTTACTATGTTCGAAAAGTAGGCTCTATTTTCAAATATCGCAATAATATCGTTATCGCAAATTACAACATAGTTATCGAATATCGCATGTTTTCTCCATATCGTGCAGCCCTAGCATGGAATTATTTTATTAGTTTAAAATATTTGCGATCTTTTCATATTGAACTGTTGTAACGTATGAAAGACGAGCTCAAGAGTCTCAATGACTGATGAAAAATATTATTTGAATATATTGTCTGACTTTTTTTACAGGTTAAAGAGCTTGTTTTAAATGGGAGTTATTCAAATGATTTTGTTTTTTTTTTAAGATATTTTTTTTTACATTAATATAAGGTAAAATAATTAAATGTATTAGAAATTATATAATATTTTTACTTTAAAGGTACTATAAGCATTATGCGCTCATACTGGTTTAAAATGGTACTGCAGTCTAACGATTGATGATGCAGTTTTAGAACCAAAACAAAAAAATGTAAATAAAAACAACTTGGCCATTATGTAAAATACAGTTTTAGTTGATAATAACTCAGCTGTACCAGTTATCAGTAAAAAAAAAGAAAAAAAAAAAGATTTAAACATGTTTACATCATATCTTGGCACACATTTCGATATATAAAAAAATTAAATATAAAAAATATATTCTGCTCATAGCACCTTTAAAGGCAGGCAGATTGTTCATTTTTTATTTTGAATTTGACTTTAAAAAAATGAATTAGCATTTTTAATAAAGTGAGTATAAAATGCCTTTGTTTCAGTAAAATCTGATTTTTTTTTTATGTGGCCTTGATAAAAAATGAAAAATCATATTTGAGTAAGTGGGGCAGCCCAGGGGGTGCACAAGACAAAAAAGGTTCAGAACCACTGAGCTCTAGCATTTCCAGCCAAAACCCTCACCAAAAACAGTAAAGCTACTTTTATCTTTTGATCGATGCAAACCACAAACCGTCATCTCGCTTTGTTCCACATCACGAGTTTTTATCTGCGTTTGTCTTTGCTTTGCTTTTGTGAATGGTTAATGATTTTCTTTTTAGCAAGACATACAACGCTAAAATAGAGAGCCATTATTCAACAGCCAATCAGAGTGTCCCTTATTGGAGCGTGCCATCAGATTAAAATTTATAATAAAATAGGCTTTATGAAGTCACACCACAAAGTCTAGTTTTTTCACAGATGATTTATCTCACAATATACAATTAAATAGGGCTGCAAAATTAATCGAAATCGAATTAAAATAGCAATTTGAATTAGCAAATCACAAAGGCTGCAGTTATTTAGGTGACGTAATGTCCTCTGCTTAATCTGTAAAAACGAAAGGTTGACAGATATGGCTGATTTTTGCATTTTTTAGTCAATTGGCAATCAAATGATTCTTGCACTTTTATGCTGATTTTTGGTCAGGCTCATGTCCGGGCTCCATGTGACTGAAGGACCCCATCTTTTCTCAGTTTGGGCTCTTACTCTGCAGTTCATAGGAAACATTCAAAAACGCTTTATCCCAGCCGGAAAAGCTCAAAACGGCAATAATTTCTCTGGAACAGAACCTCATAAAACAAAACTTTAAAAAGCATTTTGTAGCTCTCCCCAAGCTCTACTCACACAAAGAGTTTGATTGAGACAAACTTAACTGGTTTTCTCAAAAAAATCATCTTTAACTGTTGTCTTTGTCCAGTTCTAACACATTTGTTTGCATTACTGAAACAAATGGCTATATTATATTAATTTCTTTCATAAAATTAAGAAAATCGGCCCTACATATCAATGAATTTTGAATTTTAAAAAGCATCGACCTTAGAAAAACCCAGTGAGCTCCAGTATAAATCATGCTCCAGCTTTAGTTCAGAGCTCTACAGACCTGATCTGAAAGGCTGTGATTCCTTTTATTAAGTTTAGCAGTGAATATTTCAGTTTTCTCTCACGTGTCAGTGCTCCATCACATGCTTAAAATGCCAGCTGTGAACTGAACATAGATATTAAAAAATATATCGCAAATCTCATCACAGCCGCAATATCTGTCAGAAAAATCACAATTAAACTCAAAATCAAAAGTGTTCAGCCCTACAATTAATCAAACAAAACGCCCCCTGCCGCCATATTGAGGGTAAAGTGAATGTAAACAAATGCCAACTCTGATAGTTTGCAGTATTGAACGAGTATATCCTACATTCTCTAACTTTATTGTTAGAGCTAAAGTGACAAGAAGACTACAGCTGCTCTGTTCTTCAGCTCAGTGGCTCCTCTCTGATCCTGCTGCAAATAATCCATTCACACTCACTCTGTAGGTCAGTGGTACTAATATACAGTGGGGCAAAAAAGTATTTAGTCAGCCACCAATTGGCTTTGTAAGAAGCATTTCAAGGTCCTGGAGTGGCCTAGCCAGTCTCCAGATCTCAACCCCATAGAAAATCTTTGGAGGGAGTTGAAAGTCTGTGTTGCCCAGCGACAGCCCCAAAACATCACTGCTCTAGAGGAGATCTGCAGGAGGAATGGGCCAAAATACCAGCAACAGTTTGTGAAAACCTTGTGAAGACTCACAGAAAACATTTGACCTCTGTCATGGCCAACAAAGGGCATATAACAAAGTATTGAGATGAACTTTTGTTATTGACCAAATACTTATTTTCTACCATAATTTGCAAATAAATTCTTTAAAAATCAGACAATGTGATTTTCTGGATATTTTTTTTTCTCATTTTGTCTCCATAGTTGAGGTAAACCTATGATGAAAATTACAGGCCTCTCTCATCTTTTTAAGTGGGAGAACTTGCACAATTGGTGGCTGACTAAATACTTTTTTGCCCCACTGTAACTATGTGATCATCCACTGTTGACCCTTTATAGCTGTTTACACAGTTCACGCTGTATTCTGTGGGACATTACTAGGTAATATATATCAAAAATCTGATCCTTAAGTTGCTAAAGTATCTTACTGTAGCTTCTTACGTCTGAACTAGCATTAGCTTCCATCTTAAAGCAGCTGCATTAATCCAGAGCGTTCTGATCGTGTGAAGTAAAGTATTTATTAATATAACACAGCAAAGATACTGCAGGGGCCCCCAGAGGCTGTCTATATTAAGTACATAAAAATAAATTGAGTTTGAAATGCACTGTAAAAAACAATGCTGCAAAACCTCAAGGCAACAGGATTCAGTCAAGGTTTTTGAGTTTTGGTGATCAACTCAAAATCTCAAGTTTTCTAATTTCTAATATTTAAAAAAATAAATAAACATTCATACATCTAAAAACTTGAAATTTTAGGTTTTACTCACTATCTTTATTTTTTCCAGCTCATCTTACAGCAACTGACTCCACTGTTCAGAAAAAGTATTATTGATAATAATAAAAACTAAATATACTACATTTAACAAAAGAATAACTTTTTCTGAACTCTGTAAGTTGGCTGTAAGATGAGTAAAAAAACAATGATAGAGAGAAAAACTTAAAAATTAGAAAAGTTTTTAGACGTATGAACATCAAATTAAGTGAAAGTGTGGAAAACTTTTGAGTTGGCCCCAAAAATCTTGAGGGATCCTTTGCCTTGAGTTATTGAGTTTTTGCAGCATTTTATTTGTTTTTACAGTGTATTTGTTTTAAAATATAACTTTAAAACACTTTTTAGCCAATAGTCAGTGTCTTTTGTAATGTTTTTATAGAAATATATGGAGGAAAACATGAAAATAAAATTTGGGATTGAGGGAAGTTGTATTGTTGGGGGTCCGCGTGGGATTTTGGTAAATTTAAGGAGGGCCGTGACTCCTGACTTTGGGAATGACTGATATAACACAATGTTTTTAACGTATCTATAAATAGCCGAGTCAAACAGCATCAGTTTATTACAGAAGCCCATAATCAGTAGAGTTTAAGAAACTTTTTTTTTATTTTTTACCTACATATACGCCAACATCACTTGATTAAAAGCCATTGGGATAATAGCGTCAGTGTCCAAACCGTTCAGTCCACAGTGCACTGTGCTGCAGTAAAAAGTCACTGAGAGTTTAGAGACTGATGGAGGGAGATTTGGAGCCTTCAGAGCTGAGACCATTGACAGACTTTGTCTCTTATACACTCAGGGAAAACTGTCACTTCCTTCCCAAGATGGCGACAACGTGACGTCACTTGGCATTAACCGATTTATTACATGGGTTTTCTCCAATCCCAGGGTAAAAAATAAAATATTTAGCCTCTGTTTATGCTGTTGGGGGTTACATTTGTGTGTGAAAAGAGCCCCAGAACACAGATACATTGCGACTGTTTTCCTCTTCAGCTCGGACAGCAGCTGAGCCGTAATTACTCCGGTTATTGGTTCCTGCGGTTTGCCAAGTATCACTCATCCTACGCCGTCGCTGTCTTTAAACAATAGCCCCTAACTAGCGCTGCTTACTGTGTTTGTTATTCATATTCGGTGTAGGCAGGTGACGGCGTGTTTGCACAGCGGTGGAGCCGGTAAGAAACACCGACTGGATTCACTAACCGTCGTCCTTTCCGCCGTATTCCAGATATGTGCAGCTGCCAATGGTCTGCTAATGATGTTGACCTTTTCAATTTCATATTCACGTGTTGCGTCGTGAGTGAGCGGCGTGGAAACCGGGCCCGGAGTGTCACTGGTGCACGCGCATCCACCTCCAGTAACCAGTAATGACACTGACCTTTTTATTTGCAATGATGTGTGGAGACAATGTTTATTTGTGGGGGGCTAATCACTTCCTGTTGATTGGCACCCTGCAGCATCACACAGTTACACACACACACAAGCACATGCACGTAAAGACACGCTGCGGAGATCAGGGGAAGAAGAAGAAGAAGAAGATGAAGATTAAGAGGAATTTGAAGATTTTAAAGAAGAATTTGAAGAATTTGAAGAAGAAGAAGAATTTGAAGAAGAAGAAGAATTTGAAGAAGAAGAAGAAGAAGAATTTGAAGAATTTGAAGACGAAGAATTTGAAGAAGAATTTGAAGAAGAATAAGAATTTGAAGAAGAATTTAAAGAAGAATTTGAAGAAGAAGAATTTGAAGAAGAATTTGAAAAATTTGAAGAAGAATTTGGAGAAGAATTTGAAGAAGAAGAATTTGAAGAAAAAGAAGAATTTGAAGAAGAAGAAGAATTTGAAGAATTTGAAGAAGAATTTGAAGAAGAAGAATTTGAAGAATTTGAAGATGAAGAATTTGAAGAATTTGAAGAAGAATAAGAATTTGAAGAAGAATTTAAAGAAGAATTTGAAAAATTTGAAGAAGAATTTGGAGAAGAATTTGAAAAATTTGAAGAAGAATTTGGAGAAGAATTTGAAGAAGAAGAAAAATTTGAAGAAGAATTTGAAGAAGAATTTGAAGAAGAATTTGAAGAAGAAGAAAAATTTGACGAATTTGAAGAAGAATTTGAAGAAGAAGAAGAAGAAGAATTTTGGTTGTTATTTACAGTGTAATATGTACTATCACATTTAATGGGTGAGTGTAGGTGTGAGTGTTGAAGCCTGTACTTCTCTGTACTGTTGTCTGAAACCTAAATAAATAAATAAAAAAATATGATGACATCCCATATTTTAAAAAAAATCTCTGGTTTACCTTTGACACAATACATAATTTTTTCAGATGGACAATATGATATTAACTCATTCCACCAGTGCTGCTGTGTCGGGGGATCTGTTTTTCCATAGAATCAAATTTTTATTTTATTTTATTTATTTATTTATTTTATTTTTTTGCTGCAGCCATTGCAAGAAGAACTAGCTTCTGTCGATAATGATTTAAGTCGTATAATATTTCTTTGTCCCCCAACAGAGCAACACCAGGATCACTCACAATTTGTTTCTGGAATATTTTGCTCAGTTGTAAAAAAAATGAGTCCCAATACTTCTTCAGTTTGTTACAATTCCAGAACATTATGATATAGAGTAATAGTACGGTTTAACAAATTTAGCTGGATAAGTGTGTGTCTCGTATTTGTAAGAATATTCGACTCCTTAACATAAGCATATCCAAATTATTTTTAGCACTCTCTTTCTCGTCCCAAAATGAATCAGGTCCTCTGTTAAGAATTCAGTCCATCCATGAGAGCGGACGTCACTTCCTTGTCTCCAGAACGTTAACGCATCACCTTTTTGGATGAAAACAAGTCAGCCCCGAGCAGGAGAGAAGTTGGTGGAGTCAGGCCAAGAGCTGCTACGATCGGTTTTGTTCTTCCAATGATAAAAGAAAAACACAATTTGAGGTTTTCATTGCTTGCTCACAGACCAAAAGGAAACCAAAGAAAGAGATTTGTGGCCTGAGGCGAGACACAGAGAGAACATGAACTGACCGACGAGACCCGAGTTTACTGTATAATTATTACAGTGCAGTGTAATGTACAAATTTAAAAGTGGCAAGTCACTGTTAATGTTCATATTTGAATCAATATTCCTACCACATAAACATTTATCTAGTGTATTTTCCGGACTATAAGTCACACTCGCCAAAAAATGCATAATGAAGAAGTAAAAAAGTCGCACTGGA
The DNA here is from genome assembly GCA_020698575.1 of Bostrychus sinensis. NCBI lineage: Eukaryota > Metazoa > Chordata > Actinopteri > Gobiiformes > Eleotridae > Bostrychus > Bostrychus sinensis. The sequence goes on from CM036239.1 coordinate 4,280,938, forward strand.
CTATAAGTCGCCTTTTTGGGGGGAAATTTATTTTACAAAATCCGACACCAAGAACAGACATTTCATGTTGAAAGGCAAGTTATAGTAATAATAGAATAGAGAACAACAGCTGAATAGGTGTGCGCTATGCTAACGTAACACATTGATGGTTATTCAGCTACATGAAGCATAAACAACGAACTGAATAGGTGTCTCGTATGTTAACGTAATATATTAACAGTTATTCACATAACTATAGCATAAAGAACATAATATAACAAGTTCACCAAACTCACCATCTCACTCCTAATCGCTAAATCCTTTAAATTCTTCATCCTCGGTGTCGCTTCTGAACAACTCCGCCAACTCCGGAGGTAGACGAAGCGCCGCTTCCTCCTCTGCGTGGCTGTCGTCAGACTCAGCATCAGTTCCATTTCCAATTATTCCGCTCTTTCTCAGTTGTCTTTATAGCCTAAGTTGTTAGTGGTAATGTTTACATTTTAAATTGTCAGTGGTACAGGTGCAGCAGATGCTGGTACACAAGCCTAGAGCGCCCTCTAACCAACACCTGAAATATTTTAATATATAAGTCACACCTGAGTATACGTCACACCCCTAGCCAGACGATGGAAAAAGTGCGACTTATAGTCCGGGAAATACAGTACTTAACTTTAGTTTGTTTCAAATTTAAGATGGTGATGACTCGATGGTTTCATGTTAGCTCTGTAAGCTTTCTGCTGTTAGGACAGCTGATCTGTTTAATATAAATGTTGATGTTTTTTCAGTCCAGGACCTAAATTAACACTAAACACATTTATGTAGGTCAACATTTTACTGATATTATATTTGTCCTAAAAGACTTGAAATGAAGTATATTGTTGTTGTACTAAAATCTTTCCACTGTGGGGTTGCTCATATTTCACTGAGTTTCTTCAAATAACGACTCTGATCTTTCATTGTCAGTGAGGGAATAGAACCGTCAGCTTCACTGTCCATGCTTGCTGTGCTTCTGGAGCTTGTGTTTAGATTTTTTAGAAAATATTTGACAATTTGTATTTGTCGCCATTGAGTAAATAGAGATGTTTACCCGGATGGCTGCTCTCATCAAAAAATAAATACACAATTAACACATTTTGAGCTAATAATAATTTAGTGACTCGGTGAAGGATTTTGGATTATTTCTATGCATAAATTAATTTGTTTAGATTTTTAAGTTGAGGTGCATGGTAGCAGAGTGGTTAGCCCTGACAGCTGCAGCATAGATTTTACACAGATATTTTTTACGTAGCTGTCATGCTTCGTTACATAAGCATTTCTTTGTCGGTGGATGTGTGAGTTTTAATATTACATCACTGGTGAAGTCATATTCCACTGGACCCTGAGATAGCATCTGCTCTTTTACATTTAAATTGTTTGCCCACAAGATAAGCCTCGAATGTGCTTCTGTCATTTCCATTTTGATCCATACAAATGAAGAGCGAGCTAAGAATGTGATGAATATAATTATTTTAAGTATATTGCATGGGTAAAACAATGATAGAAGTCCGTTTTTTTATCCTCCTGCAGCACTGACTGAAATGCTAATGTACTTGTTGGCTCTACATTGCCTCAAATCTTTTCCTTGCACTGCTCAAGGTGTGACAGTCTCCACCTACTACCTTCACCGGTTATCTCTCACCAAACACATGTCCTCCTGAGGCGCGTGCCCAGCTGCCATCGGCCCCAAACTGCAACACACTATTTTCTCTTACAAACATGACAAAATAGTGCTTTGTTTTGTTTGTTTTTTTTACCTTGTATATATTTATGTTGAGGCTAACAGTCAGATCACAGACAGGCATCCATGTTTATGTGTGTGTTTGTGTGTGGGGGTGGATGAAATGAGGCTGAGCAGCTGCCGCCCGAGGAAGCGCAGGTTCACGCCGCGCGGTGTTGCCGTTGACAGTCTCTGTGTGTGTAACGAGACATAATCTTTGCCTTTGGAGTGAGGGAGTTTGAGCGAGAGAAGTTGAAATGTCAGCTGTAGCACAAACATGCCCTTTGGTTCGACGGAAAGACAGAGTTAGCTGTGGGCACCTGATAAAATTTACAACTTGAATTCATAGAAGTCAGGGCTTCTGAATCTGTAAATGACAGACACAGTGTTGCTGCACATACATTGTGCGTTTGTGTGCGGATGTGCTTTGTTCTCTGCCCAGTGGCTCCACACTGGCCTAATGGGGCGCAAAGAAGAACATGCATCCATTATAGCAGTCATTACCTCCTATACAAACTCACTTAAACACTGCCTCCATGCTCAATCCTACACTTCTACTGCTCCATACCTCCTGATAAATTAATTATCCAGACCAAGATCCAAAACGAGCATTTAATAATCTTAAATGCATCCATAATCCAGCCACAAGGGTTCACAAGTCAGAGTTCTCTTCAGGCGCTTTTCCACTGGGCAGAACGGTACAGGACGTCCCAAAACCTGCAGGTGTTTCCCTGACTCTGGCTCCAGGAGACCCACGTCTGTTACGTAAACACTGACGTCACACAAAACAAAAGTTGTGTTAATAAATGAGATAAAAATGTGTTTGAAACTCACTTTTAAAACATAAAGGCACTGGCCACATTTAATAAAAAGACGAGCGTAAATTCTGGTGTGTGTCTGTGTGAGGATGGTGTGAGTTTGTGTGAGGCTGGTGAGTGTCTGTGTGAAACCAGTGTGTGTCTGTGTGAGGCCGGTGTGTGTCTGTGTGAGGCTGGTGCATGTCTGTGTTCCCAGTGTGAGGCCGGTGTGTGTCTGTGTGAGGCCAGTGCGTGTCTGTGTTCCCAGTGCGTGTCTGTGTTCCCAGTGTGTGTCTGTGTGAGGCCGGTGTGTGTGTGTGTGAGGCCAGTGCGTGTCTGTGTTCCCAGTGCGTGTCTGTGTGAGGCCGGTGTGTGTCTGTATGAGGCCGGTGTGTGTGTCTGTGTGAGGCCGGTGTGTGTCTGTGTTCCCAGTGCGTGTCTGTGTGAGGCTGGTGTGTGTCTGTGTGAGGCTGGTGTGTGTCTGTGTTCCCAGTGCGTGTCTGTGTGAGGCCGGTGTGTGTCTGTGTGAGGCCGGTGTGTGTCTGTGTGAGGCTGGTGTGTGTGTCTTTGTTTTGGTGACCACCGGAAGGGAAAAGCCAAAAGGAAAGAAGTATAATCTTTAAAATACATTCATCTCAAAATCACTGGAAGTCAACAAAGCAGTGTGAACGACGGAAAAGTCGGAAGATCAGTGGGTGATTAGTGAAATGACTTTTGTGTTAAGAAGTGGAATTTCTTGGCACATGTACACTCTCTAACACATGCAGCTCCACACAACGCCCTGCATGAGTGGGTGTGAATGGGATGTGTGTAATATGGAAGCCCATCTGCAATCAACCAAGTGTGATATTGCTCCTCATCTCTCAATTAGAACACTTACAAGCAGCACATTAAGCTTTGCGTTGGAAGTAATGACAATGGTGGTGAAAGAGGCCGTGTTTTCACTTAATAACTCAATTTCACTCTAAAGATCTGCTTGTATTCATTTCATTGTAACATGTTTGTCAGGCTGCTGAAAAAACACGGAGATATCTGCTTAAACTTTAATGGTTTTATCACTTATTGCAAAACTAGAATCACAGACCACAACAAAGGCATTGGCCCTATCTCACAATTGTAAATCAAACAGTCAATCAGAACTTTATTTATATAGGACTTTTCACACAAATGAATGCAACTCGCCGCTGTGTTTGGTCTGCCGATTGCTCCTCTGCCTACTCACTGTTGTTTTGAATATTGTGTCGCTATTGTGTATGATCGTGCTGAGCTTCATAAGTGAGCTAACAGTCTTTAGATCACGGCTAAAAACGCATTTATTCAGACTGGCGTTTGATACGTAATTCTTTTTGTTGTTCTTTTACTTTCTTTTAGTTCTTTATGTTATTTATTGTTATTTGTTTTAAATGTTCTTGTTTTTAAATTGCTTTTCTGTGAAGCACTTTGGGCTCCATTAGGTTGTTGTAAGGTGCTATACAAATAAACCTTTGATTGATTGATTGAAAAAGCAGTCTTAGTGATGCTGCGAGCATGGGCTTTAAAGTTAAAATCAGAGTCTAAAATCACACCTGAAGTTTTTTTTTTTTTTACTTCATTGCTGGGATTTAATCCTAAAACACTTAGTTTGGGAGCCAGTTTCTCTCTCTGAGCTTTGGCACCAATAATAAGCACTTCTGTTTTGTCCTGATTGAGCTGTAGGAAATTCTGTGCCATCCAGGCTTTAATATCTAAAATATAGTTAAAAAGAGAGTTGAGTGGTGCAGTGTCATCAGGAGAGCTGGCTGTCGTCAGCTTAACTGTGAAAACTGTGTGTCCTGAAGACACTGCCCATAGGAAGTGTGTAAAGATTAAAACTCAAGGGCCCTAAAACTGATCCTTGTGGTACACCGCAGGTAAGAACATGTTCATTTGAAATTACATCACTGACAGAAACAAGGATATCTCATAGTAGAACCCTCCGTAACTAATATTTTGTTTTTTTACTCACCACTGGTATCTGGAGTTAGTGTATTTGTCCCCATCTCGCAATGTCTCCAAGCCCACACCAAAAACTGAAAAATATATTCTTCCCATTACTTTTAAATATCATCAAAATTCAAACTTTTTGAGTTATCTTTAGGGCTGGGTATCATTCAGATTTCTTCGATACCAGTTCTTAAACGATACCTGGTTTTTAGATATTTTTTCTAAGACCTATAGTGAGCTAATTCATCTTCTACAATCATAAAACACACTGATATTACCTAAAAGACGTTTAGTTAGACAATTTTTGGAGCAAATGTCTTAGCTGTGAGTAAAACCAGTAGTTTGTATGATTCTGTGTTATTTATTTGATTCATGCAAAGAACACTAAAGGTCCCACTAGAGATTGAAACTTGGTATTGAATAAAACAAAGAAAAATTTATAGTATCATGACTTTTTTTTTTCCAATATCACAAAGGTATCATTTAACAGCATCCAACCCTAGTTATCGTTCTAAAAGACAAACAAACAGACGAAAAAACATAAGCTTCTTAGCCGAAGTAATAACTCATCCGCATAAGTCATTTTTACACTTGAGTTGGCTTGCTCAAACTTCCCATTCTGTCAAAACATTTCATTTTGAACACTCTCTAATTAGACCAAAGTAAAATGCCAAACTAAAAAACACAGAAGATCAGCAGATTCTTTAGGTGCATTTTGACTGACGCCCATTCTAACAAGATCAGAGTTCATCACTGCGCGCGTGTCCCGTTTGTTAGTGACATTAACAAATCCACGCGCTTCACTTGACAGAACACCGGTCGAGGGAGACACGTATCCACTCGCATGTTCAACCAACACAAAGAGTAGTAGTGTGTGTCGCGGTTCAGCAAATACGAGCATGAGGACCGTCCGTTGTGCGTCAGCGGGGGATCTTCCAAGTGTGGCGCTGCTCTGGCATTGATGAATGATCTGTCAGGACCGTATCCTCCTCCCCTGCTCCCCCTTTTACCCAGGAGAGGAGCAGGCTGGGAGTGTGTGAGGAACCGCAAAGAAGGAGAGACAGATGTTTGTCCTGGTGTGTGTTCCTGTTGTTATTTACTTTAACAGTCAGTGGCATGTGAGTGGCGCGTCTGAGGCATTACACGAGTCAGCAGTTCTGGGTCGCATTGTGAGGGGAATGACAAAGGGTACGGGGTTAAACTCTTTGACTCCTGGTTGACCTTTAGGGGCAAGTCTGATTGCGATGGGGGAAACTCGTGATCCGTTTCTGATTTGATCCTGAGGCCGTTGTCACCTTTTGTCACCCCCAACTCTGCAGAAAGATAATACTAAGGCCCTCTATTAATTTTTTTAGATCATGTTTTGGTGTTCCTAGCTTGAAAATGTAGCTCTTAAACCAGCGTCTTAAAATACAACCATTTAACTTTCATTTATTAGGTTTATTTGATAGGGACAGATACGAAAAACACAGACGGCACATAAAACAGCAGCCCCATGAATGAATCAAAATGCTTTTAGTAAAAGCTAATTTGCAGCATTAGTCCCTAGATGGGCTTTTCTGCATGCTACAGATTAAAACGTGAACAGAGTGATGTTAAAAGATAACAATGATGACCAAGACACTTACAGACTAAGAACAACAGAGGGACAAAGACACAACTGAAACACATTAAACATGAGCACAGTGCTGCTGCTCCACAGCCAAGATTTAGTTTGTTTTTTGAAAATGCTGAATCTGGTCACAGGCTTCAGGAAGTTGAATAAATAAAAATTGTAAATGTTAAAATGCTATGTAAGAATAGTAATATATTTTTATTGATTTATTGATGTATTATATGATAAATCTTGGGCTTTGTGTCTACAGCTATCTTGTGTTATGTATTTTGGACACAGTGGGATTAAATAAGTTTTACTTCCTCCCACTCCTTTTTGAGCAGATTGTTTCTGTATGGTTTATTATGATAATTTATTGTTTTGTTATGAATATTATTACACAATAATTTATTATTTTTATGTATTTTTTTGTTTGTTTTGTTTTTCTCAGCCTTGTGTTTTGTTGTTAATTGCGCACCATGAACTATTCACTTCCTCGAAATAAATAAAATACAAAAACAAAATACACATATATCTTGATAACGATGATATTTAATCGCCTTTGGACCTTCCAAGCCCGGTTATAAAGGCTTTCAACTGATTTAAGTGTGGTCTGGTTTGTCTGTGACCAAGACAGTAGCTCCACAGGAAAATCACTGAGTTTAAAAACATCTGTGCACGTTCAAAAGTCAGGCATGGCTGTACTTGAGAAGCATCCTCTGCTAAGTTATGTTTTTTGTTTTTGTTTTTTCCAGATGTGAGTTAGTTGATGGTCTGTCAGTCTGTTAGTAAGATACTTTTTTGTGAAATTTAAAGTTCTGTAATGGGTTAAAAAAGAAAGGATTAGTGTTTGGTCTGGACCCGAGATCCCTGGCTTAAGTCCGGGTCTGGGCTGGGCCAGGGTTGCAGGGAGCACATGACCTTGCGGAGGCGTGCACTCACCAAATGCTTCTACTCGTGTTATGATGTGAAATTGTGTTGACGTGATACAAGTTTTCAGGAGACGTTTTTGGCCCCTGCCACTCAGAGGCACAAATTCTGTCAAGTGCCCCAGCTGCAAGAAATTTAAAAGGAGTTATTCTACCTGTCTCATGTGGAGAAACCATTAAATTGAATTGAAGATTATTTAATGCTTTTCGGGCTTAGAAAAGTTACATACTATTGCTTCAAATTTGGCACTAGAATGCACCCACTTTACCGCCTTGCACTTGTAAATCAATGTCATTTCCTTCTACCAAGAAAGGAAAAACATCTTTGAAGCACAAGTACTTGGTGGCTTCTCTATGATGACTGTGCATTACCAGCTATTTCCGCTGAGGCGCCAGTCTGAGTGCAATTTCTGCCTTGTCGTTGTCATTAAAGCACTCCATTTGGCTCTTAATGACAGCAGGTTACAGCAACACATTCACACATCCATTTACAAGAGTATAGTGTAATTTTCATTTGATGCTTTTACTTAGTAATGATGTAAAGGAGTCGGGACATTGTGCAACCGAGTTAGATTGATGAGCGGTTTTCACATTGCAGAGCACCACAGTGACCTTTAAGGATTGCAATATTAAGAAGAGACAAATATCATAAGCTGCCTCCTATGTAAGGCTCATATATGGAAACTATACAGGACACATAGCTGCGCACACTCCACCACTTTGAGCCCTCCCTTTCTCAATCTGTCCCTTGATTACTTTTTAATGATTTCGGCTGCATAAGACAAATGGCTGTGTTAAATGAGCAGAATTAGACAAGGGAGCTGAGTGCGAGAGCATTTGTTAAAGCAGGAGTAATGGATAGGGGAGCAATTGTTTACTCTTCTCCATTCACCAGCACGGCCTTGTTTTTAAGATGCAGTCCTCTCAACAAGAGCCAGCGCAGCACAGCTTTCTGTAAATAGATCAAATATGGACACACGTACAGTAGTTTGTATTGTCATTAATAAACTGGTCTATTAATGAACTACTGTATTTTCCAGACTATAAGACGCTCCGGAGTAAAAGTCGCACTAGCCAAAAAATGCATAATGAAGGAGAAAAAAACTATAAGTCCCATTTTTGGGGGGAAATTTATTTTACAAAATCTGACACCAAGAACAGACATTTCATGTTGAAAGGCAAGTTATAGTAATAATAGAATAGAGAACAACAGCTGAATAGGTGTGCGCTATGCTAACGTAACACATTGATGGTTATTCAGCTACATGAAGCATAAACAATGAACTGAATAGGTGTCTCGTATGTTAACGTAATATATTAACAGTTATTCACATAACTATAGCATAAAGAACATAATATAACAAGTTCACCAAACTCACCATTTCAACAACTAATATTTCTTTACTCACCAAATTTAACGTTCATACATCTAAAAACTTTACTCACTATCTTTATTTTTTCCAGCTCATCTTACAGCCAACTGACTCCACTGTTCAGAAAAAGTATTACTGATAATAATAAAAACTAAATATACTACATTTAACAAAATAATGAACTCTGTAAGTTGGCTGTAAGATGAGTAAAAAAATAATGATAGAGAGAAAAGCTTAAAAATTAGAAAAGTTTTTAGACGTATGAACATCAAATTAAGTGAAAGGAAAACTTGAGATTTTGAGTTGGCCCCAAAAATCTTGAGGGATCCTTTGCCTTGAGTTATTGAGTTTTTGCAGCATTTTATTTGTTTTTACAGTGTATTTGTTTAAAAATATAACTTTAAAACACTTTTTAGCCAATAGTCAGTGTCTTTTGTAATGTTTTTATAGAAATATATGGAGAAAAACATGAAAATAAAATTTGGGATGGAGGGAAGTTGTATTGTTGGGGGTCCGCGTGGTTTTTTTGGTAAATTTAAGGATGGTCGTGACTTTCCTGACTTTGGGAATGGCTGCTTTACTGATTATTGTAGTTAGCAACTCAATCCACTACAGATATTTCTTTCTTACCTAGAGCATATTTTGCACTGGCATGTAGCCATTTTAAAAACAAAATATTGTGTAAAGTCAGCCTTTGCTAATGTTTTCCTAAGCCACCCACTGAATCCCACACAGCCTCACTGATATTGACCTCGCAACCCAAACTGCCTTGTAGGAAGAAAGAACAACAGAGCTCCTGTTCAGGCCTCACAGCAGCTGCATATTATTATCATTGCATTATCTTTGTAGTCACTGTAACAGATTGAGAGCAAAGTCATTGCCACTGCTTTTAAAGCCTCTCAGGCAGCAGATGTCCTTAAAAAGTATCAGTCATTTTTCACCACACCCTGATTCAGATGCGGTCGATTCGAGGTCAAAGGTCCCATTCCACAAACATTTATTACATATTCAAATGTAAAGCATGTTTTATGAAGCAGTTTACGGTCGCACCACCTACACTCAGCTGCGGTGTGAGAGTAGCTGTTAGCAGCACTGCGCTAACAGCCAGCCCTCCTGCAGGCGCTGTGTCTTCTTCTGTGCTGGCAGCCTGACAGCGAGCCAGCCGTGGACAGTAAAGGGTGCTCCCTTGGCAGAGAGCGGGCCTTGGTTAGTGCTGCATGGGCATGGGCAGTGCCATGGATCATTACTTCTCTCAGTGGAGTGACTGCAGCTGTGTGTGCGTTTGTGTGTTTGTGTGTTTGTGTGTGTGTGTGTTTGTGTGCGCTCGTCTGCTCGGGACAGGAGAAGGGAGGGCGGACTCAAACAGAGGAAGACATATTAATATTAATACCATCGTAACACATCAGGGGTCCCTCCATATTTCTGTGGACAGTAACTCATTGCTGCCCCCTACTGTTTTTTACCACCTACATATGTCCTGAACCACAGATAAAACTACGTAGCTTCTGCACTGTAGCTATACATCAGAAACCACAGTAGCCATTAATACATGTTTAGCACTAATTACAGTTGATTTACAATTAAAAAAATTATTAACATTGATTTATTTCTATGCATCCTGTATCTGCACTTTTCACTTCCTTCTTTGTTCAAGCTCTAACATTTCCTATTTCAAGATTTGGAATGAGAAATTAAATTTACACAGAAAGCAATGAACGATTGTATGAATATATGAATAATGAATATAAATTGAAGGTTAAACCATATTTTTTATTTATTTAGCAAGAAATCAGCTTTTTACCAAATACAGCACCACTCTCGACACTTCACTCTTTCATCATGGGTGTGTTGCCAGACTAATGGCAAGTTATCGCTATGATTATTGGAGATGTAAGATAGATTGGTTAAGTGCTAGGAGCAGGCAAACGGGAACATACTCTCTTGTAATCTTATTTAACAGCTTTTGAATTGCTCAGAGGTGCATGTTTTTGAAAAAGTTTGTTCTCGGTGTATACGTGTGAGTGTGTCTGGGGATATGAAGCTGCTCGGCTGTTCCCGGGCCAGCTATTAGTCACGCAGGAATGGCTAATCTGTAATGGCTGCTGTCACAGGCTGCCGTGGCTCTCGGTGATGGCTGCTCGCTGACAAATGCACCCGGTCTCACTTTCAGCCTGAGAACACACACTAGAGTTCAAAACGCGCGCAAATATGGGAACTCACGCTTATTCACTTCAGCACGGAGAGTCATCCATTCCACCAATACAATGTTAGGACTTCTGACAAGCTCCGGAGCGCCAGTCATCAGTCCGGCCCCAGGTGACAGAGACAAGTGAAGTGAGTCGTCCTAGGAACCGGTGCTGAGGCGGACCGCCGCTGACCAATCACACACTGACTCCGCTGTTGCATAAAATGAACCGTGGCTGTTCTCGGCCCATTAGACACAGCTTTTTTTCAACGCTTATTATATCTCCCTCTGTTACTTCTCCTTCCAGAGCACAGTGGTGGTGGAGAAGTCCATCCAGGATTTAATGAGCCTAATGCAGGACCTGAGTGCCTACTCCAACCAGTTCCTGGAGATGGTCTGTGACAAGCTCAAAGAGTACAAGGAAATCTGTAACACAGCGTACAGGTAAAGGCAGCATCAGTCTGTTCACTTCAATGTCTCTTATTTCATTTACTTTTTATTTATTTATCTTTTTGTACCATATTTTCCGGACTATAAGTCACTCCAGAGTATAAGCCGCACCAGCCAAAAAATGCATAATGAAGAAGAAAAAAAAACGTATATAAGTCGCACTGGACTATAAGTCCCATTTTTGGGGGGAAATTTATTTTACAAAATCCCACACCAAGAACAGACATTTTACGTTGAAAGGCAAGTTATAGTAATAATAGAATAGAGAACAACAGGCTGAATAGGTGTGCGCTATGCTAACGTAACACATTGATGGTTATTCAGCTACATGAAGCATAAACAACGAACTGAACAGGTGTCTCGTATGTTAACGTAATATATTAACAGTTATTCACATAACTATAGCATAAAGAACATAATATAACAAGTTCACCAAACTCACCATCTCACTCCTAATCGCTAAATCCTTTAAATTCTTCATCCTCGGTGTCGCTTCTGAACAACTCCGCCAACTCCGGAGGTAGACGAAGCGCCGCTTCCTCCTCTGCGTGGCTGTCGTCAGACTCAGCATCAGTTCCATTTCCAATTATTCCGCTCTTTCTCAGTTGTCTTTATAGCCTAAGTTGTTAGCGCTAATGTTTACATTTTAAATTGTCAGTGGTACAGGTGCAGCAGATGCTGGTACACAAGCCTAGAGCGCCCTCTAACCAGCACCTGAAATATTTTAATATAAAAGTCACACCTGAGTATACGTCGCTCCCCTAGCCAGACTGGAAAAAAGTGTGACTTATAGTCCAGAAAATACGGTAATTTATTTGATAGGGACAGATACAACCAACATAGATCGTTCTATCAAAACAATCTGATGCCTGGATCACAGTGGACAGAGCAACACCTGTCCCTAGAAGGGCTTAGGTTAAATGAACAGTGGAAAAAACAAAGCGTAAATACAATAAAATATCCAGAAACCAGTTCACACAATAATATTATGGTCCAAGTATAAAACGCTAAGTCTTCCAAACTTACTCAGTACAATTACATTATTTAAAAGTGAGTACAGTTCTGGTTTGCCTTTAGCCAAGTCTTAAGTCTGGAAGTGAACATTTAAAACTCAGGTGTAGTCCTAATGTCAGATTTTGTAGATATATTGTTTGAAAAAAAAAAAAATAGACATCATATACATTCATTCAGGTATACAGTAATTAGTACGGAAATGCTGAACTGCCACAGTGAATTAAAAAAATGTAGTAGCATTTTTTTGTTAGTATGAGAAAGTTTAACGTTATAACATAATTTTCTTATTAAAATGTGATATTACGCTGAAACGAGAAAGTTATCACGTTTTAACAAGAAAACGATCTCGTTATAACATGAAACTAGCAATATTTTTTCTTTCACTGTGGCAGTTCAGCTCTTCCGTAATTTAGCCTGCTTTATGTTAATATTGACCAGCACCAGCGTCAAAGCATTCATCAGCAATATAAAATATAAATAACAAAAAACATTTTAAGCACTAAGGTATTCTGTTCATCTCAACTGTTTACTAGGGCACAGTTAAGGTTTGTTAATTAAACATTTTATCATATTTATGACCCGGGTGTCTGAGAATATCCACAGACTTTGTTAATTGTGTATTTATTATTGCTACTACTGATCAATGTGTTTTAGAAACTCTACTCCAGCTTCCTTTGTCTCTGCTGGAAAGGAAATGAATAAAGGCTACAGTAGAAACTGATTTAAAACACAAATGAATTGTAAACTTAACAATACCAACAAATAAAATAAATGTTTTGGTAACACTTTATAATAAGCTATATCTTTAAAGCATTTACAAACATTAGTTAATTATAAACTAATAATGAACTAATTATTAGTCAGTGTTAGCAAGCAGAGTTAATGATATATACTTTAAGTTGTTTGCCATTTTTAAACCTAGCTAATAATGAACAAACACAATATTTCTTTGCTTGCTAATATTTATTAATAATTAAGTCATTATATGTTTATTAATAGTTCATGATTAACTAATGTTTGTAAATGCTTTATAGATATACCTTATTACTAATTTGTAGGTATTTAATTAATGTTTACAAATGGTGAACAACATCATTAACGTATTGCTTACTAACATTTAGTAATATTTAGTTCAGTTCATTATCAATTCATGATTACATTATGTTTGTTCATTATTAACTACTGGTTTATAAATGGCAAACAACTTAAAGTATATACCATTAACTCTTTGCTTCCTAATTAATTATTAGTTCATGATTAACTAATGTTTGTAAATGCGTTATAGATATCCTTTATTACTAGTTTGTGGGTATTAACTTAATTATTGCCTAATCTTGAATAAATCCTTTATGAATATGTATTATTAAATAATGTTTACAAATGGCGAACATCATTGAGTTCTTTCTTGCTAACATTTACTAATAATTAGTTCATTATTAGTTCATTATCAATTCATGATTACATTACGTTTGTTCATTATTAACTACTGGTTTATTATGGAGGACTGCCACGAGTGCTTAAAAGAGCATTTAATAATTGGATTACTAAATGGTTTTATTAAAAGAGTTTTTAAAAGAGCCTTTAATAAACGGTTTACTAAATGGTTTTATTAAAAGAGTTTTTAAAAGAGCCTTTAATAAACGGATTACTAAATGGTTTTATTAAATTAGTTTTTTTAAAAAGAGGATTTAATAAATGGATTACTAAATGGTTTTAATAAAAGAAGGATTAATAGAGTTATTCAATAATCCATTTAGGAAACCAATTTCTAAATGTATTTATTTTGCAAAACGTATTAGCTTCTCCGATTAGCTTCTTCTTTTAGCTTTTCCGTGGCGTTCCTAGTCCTCCTGGCTAAAGTTAAATAAAATAAAAAGCAAAGCGACGTAACGAGCTCTGTGATTGGTCAGAGCTAATCGGAGCAAATGCTTTTCCGAAAAGGTTTTGTAAATACATTTAGAAATCAGTTTCCTAAATGGATTAATGAATAACGCTATTAATCCTTCTTTTATTAAAACCATTTAGTAATCCATTTATTAAATCCTCTTTTAAACACTCTTTTAATAAAACCATTTAGTAATCTCTTTATTAAATAAACTTTTAAAAACTCTTTTAATAAAAGCATTTAGTAATCCATTTATTAAAGGCTCTTTTAAAAACTCTTTTAATAAAAGCATTATTCCTTTTCGCGTGGCGCTCACAGTCCTCCATAGTTTTTAAATGGCAAACAATTTAAAGTATATACCATTAACCCTTTGCTTGCTAACATTTATTAATAATTAGTTCATGATTAAGTAATGTTTGTAAATGCTTTATAGATATACCTTATTGTATCGTATTACCAATGTTTTTTGTGTAATTACACACCTGCCCAGTTAATATGAGTGCTGATAGTGTTGATATGAAATTGTGAAGTCCAGTAGTTTTGAAGGGCTGTAAGACTCTGGGGTAGGGCTGCACAATATATCGCAAAATTATCGCAATATTCGTATCGCAAGAATCTAAATATATTGCAATAACGCTGTGGTCTTCCATCTGACAGAGATTTACACTGAAGAATCATTTTCCACCAGAGCCTTAAAAGAACATGTGTTGTGACTAAATAAAAAGTTTAAAAAGTCCAGTTTTAGTGGTAATTTAATTAATTTAGTCACAGCTTAGCCTTGTTTTATTCCTGGTTTAGTCTGTGTTAAGTTTTGATTTTGTCGCAGTTTTGACTTGTAAATACAGGAACTTACATTTTTTGTGAAATGTAGTGAATTTAACTTAGTATGTTCGAAAAGTAGGCTCTATTTTCAAATATCGCATTAATATCGTTATCGCAATTTTCAACATAGTTATCAAATATCACATGTTTTCTCCATATCGTGCAGCCCTACTCTGGTAAGACTTTTAGACCACTCTGGCTCGATTTAGTCATAGGTCACTGCGTCTAAGCCATAAAAAGTCCAAAGACGCAGGTTGCCAATGTTTATATGCATATGATATTTTGTATATGCAGTAAAACCTGTGTAGGCTTCTCCCTCTGTGTCTCTTAACTGAGTGTGACTGTCAAACCCTGCGGGGCCTAGTTGTACCTGTACAAGGCGCAAATATGATATTAATTGCAGAACCCAGCAGTTTTCTCCGTCTCAAACATATGCAAACAAAGCAACTACACGGCAGCAGTCTGTAGCAATTTGTCCCGACGCTAAATCAGATCCCCTCCTCTAAATGTCAGTACAAATACTCCTGAAGCACACAGTTTGTGACAGTGTGCACACAGCCCACATCCCTGCTGCCTTTCATTAACAGTGCTGGGAGATGTCATTAAAACTCATGTGTATCTTAGGTCTTGATCTCATTATGCTTGACCGCCAGTGCAGTGCCTATGACTCTTTTCTTAATTAACCTGACAGCAGTGTTATATTTTCCATGCTTGTGTTGTTTTGTTTGTCCACAGGGGTATTGTCCAATGCGAAGAGAAGCTTACCATCAGCGCCTCTTGGTCCAAAGATGAGGACATCAGTCGTCTGCTCCAGTCCCTTCCCAACTGGGCAAACATGGCGCAGCCCAGACAAGCCAGGCAGAAGAGGGAGGACGAGGAGGACTTCACTCGGTAACCTGCCAACGCATTACCGCAGTCTTATACAAAAATGCACTCTTCTTCTTTTCCTTTCAGCTGTTTCTTTTTAGGCATCACCACAGCTTTGTTCTCCTCTGCATTCATTCAAGTCTAAAACCAGAACTCAACCAGGAAAAAACAGTTCTAAAACAAGGACTAAACCAGGAATTAACCAGGAACAAACCAGGTCTAAAACCAGAACTCAACCAGGAAAAAACAGGTTTAAAACCAGGAGCAAACCAGGACTAAACCAGGCCTAAACCAAGTCTAAAACCAGAACTCAACCAGGAAAAAAAACAGGTCTAAAACAAGGACTAAACCAGGAATTAACCAGGAACAAACCAGGTCTAAAACCAGAACTCAACCAGGAAAAAACAGGTTTAAAACCAGGACTAAACCAGGCCTAAACCAAGTCTAAAACCAGAACTCAACCAGGAAAAAAAACAGGTCTAAAACAAGGACTAAACCAGGAATTAACCAGGAACAGACCAGGTCTAAAACCAGAACTCAACCAGGAAAAAACAGGCTTAAAACCAGGACTAAACCAGGAACAAACCAGGAACAAACCAGGTCTAAAACCAGAACTCAACCAGGAAGGAATAGATCTAAAACCAGGAGCAAACTAGGACTAAACCATGCCTAAACCCGGTCTAAAGCCAGAACTCAACCAGGAAAATTCATGTCTAAAACCAGGACTAAACTAGGAATAAACCAAGTCTAAACCAGTTCAAACCAGGACTAAACTAAAACTAAACCAGGACTAAGCCGGGTCCAAACCAGGACTAAATCCAATCATAGGGGTACACTAGGTCAAAAGGGTTGGGAACCACTGGTGTGTACCTAACATTATAAACCCCTGTCTGTTATTGGTGGCCATAATGTTCTGTGTTAATGCCTAATATGCATTAACTGTATTAGCTACACCTTTCTATCACAACCAACCAGCATTCACTTTAGCAATTCTCTGCTGTTCCTTTCTTGGACAACTTCTGATTGAGTTACTCACTGCTGCAGGCCAGGAACTTCACAAAAGCTGCAGTCGTCTAGCCCTCAAGCCATCTATAGAGTTGTCAGACTTGCTCAGGACAAAATGTTAACTCGCTGCTTAATATATTGCACCCTCTAAAGGCTCGGCTATACTTTTGTACGTAAATAGAGCCGTAAAAAGAGCAACAACCACAAAAAAACGTGACACTGGCGGAGGTTTTTACACCGCATTTAATGAAAAAAGAGCCACGAAAATAGCATTGGGTGTGTTCAGTTTTTGAATAAACTGTGAATAACTTTAGCTCTAGTTGCTCCTTAAAAAGTTCAGCTGTTTCTTCTGCTGTGACTGTTGAGCTGTGTTCACTAGCGCCCCCCCAATGGTCAATGCATGTACTGCTCCATCCGTAACCTCAAGCTCTGGGAAAACAGACCAACGTACGACAGAATGAACACAGAAGACTGACAGAGCTCTGCATCTGTATCCGAACACGTATCCAGCATAGAGATCAGTGTTTAATTAATTCTATATAATAATTGTGTATATGTAATAAGTAGGGATGTAACGATTCTTCGTAAATTGGCTAAAAATCGAGTGTGAAAAAGCTGTACTTTTTACTATTTACTCAGACTCAGACTATTTACTTGTTCCGTTTACCATTGTTCAGAAAGTAGCTTGTTGTTAGCAGCGAGCTAAAGGAAAGCTAAGTGGCTAACAATAGCTAAAGGTTATCTGAAGTTTCAGTGGCCCCTCCCCCGGGGCGTTTCCATGGAGATCAGATTTTTAACTAGCAATGAGTCTTTCCTCACTGATATTTTTACAAGACTTGACTTATATTAGGCCTATTTTATATTTCTTGAGTTGTGGATTTATGAAAAGCTGCTTCTCTGTGCATTGCTTGCTACTAAAGAGTGTCTGTTTTTGGAGGAGAGTAGAAAGATGTTAATAAAAGTCACTAACAAATTATGTTATATATTTTTGCAATTTTTAAATGTTATTGTTTTAATATCTACGTTTTTATTACATCTCAGTAATTATGAAATGTACAACAATTTAAGTTTGATAAGGAGACACAAATATGCTATATAAAAAAATATTTTGGTCAAAATTATACTGCAACTACCGTATTTTCCGCACTATAAGGCGCACCTAAAAGCCTTTAATTTTCTCAAAAACCGACAGTGCGCCTTATAATCTGATGCGCCTTATATATGGATCAGTGTTGGTTAATTATGGCTACCGTATTCAGGGGGCGTTGCCGAAGTGACAGTGGTAAAAACGGTAAAGGGGAATTCCAGTCCCAGCTGTTCATGTGTGCCATAGGCGTGTTTATGGATCCTGCCGCAAAAGAACAAGGAGGCGCTGCCTTTGCTCCATCTCAGTAGAAGAGTTGCGACATTGAGGGGACAGAAAACTGAGCGCTCGGACGCTGTTCATGTAGCTTTGAACTGTGACAAATGGAGTTGGAAATACATTGTTTTCAATAAGAGCTACCGGTACGTACGCTACCGTATTGTGAATGCACTAACTTGTTTTGGGAGTGAACGGAGTTGTAAGAACGCTGGTTTGTATTCTATTAATAAAGTTTGACTGACTGACTTATCTGACTACTATATCCCTTTAGCGCAGCTCCATCTAGTGGATGCACCTTATAATGCGGTGCGCCCTATATATGAAAACAGTTTCAAAATAGGCCATTCATTGAAGGTGCGCCTTATAATCCGATGCGCCTTATAGTGCGGAAAATACGGTAAGTCTGCTAATAAAAATCGAAAAAAATCATAATCTTGAACAGAAAATTGTGAACCGAAGCATATCGTGACTTCAGTGAATCGTTACATCCCTAGTAATAAGTATGCTTCTGTCATAAGTGTGCAGTCTTTACACATCCAAACAGAAGTAGATGGAGTGCCACACCAGAGTAATCACGCCAATAATGCCCGCCCCCTGTCTACACTCCTGTGCTCTCATATTATTGAACCTGCTTCTGTTGACTAAGATGCACCCATAAAAGGAGTCATGATTGCTCTCTTAAACCCTCTCTATCTGAAGGAAGTGAGGAAACCGACAGAGGGACAGAGCAAAATAGGAAAATATAAGTCGGAGCAGACGGAGACGGGGAGAGGGGGGTCAGCCTTATCGAAATTGCCTTTGAATGTGCGCACTCTTCAGGGAACACTGCAGCCCATCGGAGCGGAATAGTAAAGTAAATAAATAAATTGGTTATGTGGCCAAAGAAAGTCAATCTGCTGCGTGCACATCCCTCTCAGACACACACACTTAGAAAGCACAGAGATAGCAAAAGGGAGACCACGAGGCCGTTTGATTTGAGAGCCCAGACGTTTCAGTGCTGTGAAAGGGGGATTAGCTGCTGCACGACTGGCAACCCGGTGGTTTAATAAAGCCTCATTAATAAACTACACATGGCTACGTGTGAGCAAGAGGAAAAGGTGTTTGTGTGTCCATTTGTTGTTTAAAGGATCTTGATCTCGTGTGCAGCGCAGTCTGAGATCTGCTTAGCCCTTTTTCCATATTTCTTCCTGTGTTATGAAATATAATAGGAATATGTTTGCTTTAACTATTGCTTACCCTCTTCTACCCACTGTTAGACATCTAGCTCTACTTTTTTGATGCCCACTATTTGTTTACTCTCTTTTAATCAAACCCAGTCTTTTTTCTATGCCTCTTTATTTTTACACCTTCCACTGTAAACGTCTGGTTTTGTGTAAGACCTTACTCAACTCTGCATCTCTCTTCTTTACCAATTATTATTTCCACCCTTCTGTTTTTGCTCAACACGCAGGGTTGACATTAACACTTGCCAACTGTCCAAATGCTGGTAGATTTTTATTTTGGCTAGTGACACAAATTCTCCCACTGTCACTTTGGCCGGTTGGATTTTATGCACCTGTGTTGCATCCATGTTTATGTATAAAACCAAATATTACATGTCTTTATGCTTGTCATACACTATAAAATATACACAAAAATGAATTAAATTGGGGCTAGTAAAGACATTATTTGGTTAACAACTTTTGACAAAGACAAAAACAAAAAAGTTATTGTTAATCCCTGATAATACATATGATTTTTAATAAACTTTACATTTGGTTTTTCTTCTTTGGGATCACAACAGCAAATCCTCTGCCTCTTGCTTGTAATGATTTACATATTGATTTGGTTCAGGTTTTACACCTGATGCCCTTCCTGTCTATCCATTTGGGCCTGGGAGTGGCACAGAGAGTGTTGTTCTTTTGTCAACAACTTCTGTTAATAATAAATGAACGTGTCCTGTCGCAGACTTGATCCCTGCCCCTGCAGAAAGTGTGTTTACCAGTGAAGATGTTTTACTGCAGGTTACATTAATAATTGTGTTTACTGCAGAAAGAAGCCATTCGAATTATGCATAAAGCTGAATTTATAGAACATACAAATGCATTATTTATTAAGTCAGACTTATTGAAACTTAAAGATATAATAGAACTGCAGACTATATTAGTTATGTTTAAAGTCAAAAATGGAGCACTGCCAGAGAGTTTGCAAAAGTTTTTTGTGTTTACTTTAATTTTAAGCATCAATTTGCTCGGATCACTTTAAAACATATGTGTTTTTCTGTTGTTGGTGTAAAACTTTGAAATTCTCAACAGAATAATTGTACAAATAGTTTTCAATTTTAAAAAATGTATAGAGTGAAACGATTTAACCCTCAGGCCCTTATTTAAAAATAATTTACATTCTTCCTCTTAAAGCCCTTTTAGGTCACTGGGTCACATTTAAAAATATAAAACATTAAGAAAAAACTTTTTTTTGTTTTTTGATTATTAACCCCTGTCCTCATCATACATAACAAAATTAAATAATTTTTATATTTTTAACCCTCTAAAAGCCAGTGTATTCACATAATTCCTGGAATTACCGGCTCTGGATAAGTCACTGATTAGTCCTAACACTGATTTAAATACATTTTTACTTTTTGTGCCATTACGAAAAAAGTTCTGAAGCTCAGGTTCTTCCTCTTAAAACCCTAAGAGGCGGGGCTACACTCACTGTTATCTAATGGAATTATAAGGAATTATTTCCCACAATGCACTGAGAAAATGGTGGCTCTGGTGGTGATGTTTTTGTTTGTGTATTTTTTAGTCTCTGACTGACAGTTACAGAGGAATTACCGTATTTTCCGCACTATAAGGCGCATCGGATTATAAGGCGCACCTTCAATGAATGGCCTATTTTAAAACTGTTTTCATATATAGCGCGCACCGCATTATAAGGCGCATCCACTAGATGGAGCTGCGCTAAAGGGAATGTCAATAAAACAGTCAGATAAATCAGTCAGTCAAACTTTATTAATAGAATACAAACCAGCGTTCTTACAACTCCGTTCACTCTCAAAACAAGTTAGTGCATCACAATACGGTAGCGTACGAACCGGTAGCTCTTATTGAAAACAATGTATTTCCAACTCCATTTGTCACAGTTCAAAGCTACATGAACAGCGTTCGAGCGCTCAGTTTTCTGTCCCCTCAATGTCGCAACTCTTCTACTGAGATGGAGCAAAGGCCGCGCCTCCTTGTTCTTTTGCGGCAGGATCCATAAACACGCCTATGGCACACATGAACAGCTGGGACTGGAATTCCCCTTTACCGTTTTTACCGCTGTCACTTCGGCGACGCCCCCTGAATACAGTAGCCATAGTTAACCAACATTGATCCATATATAAGGCGCATCGGATTATAAGGCGCACTGTCGGTTTTTGAGAAAATTAAAGGCTTTTAGGTGCGCCTTATAGTGCGGAAAATACGGTAACATGATTTAACATTTCTGTAGTGAAAATAAGTGATTTTAAAGTAAGTCAATGGGACCAAAAAGGGCTTTAAGAGGAAAAATGTGAGTTTTTTTGCTTGGACAGTAGTACTTTTTTTTTTTTTTTTTCAGCTGTGACACTGACATTTCAAAATGAATTTATTAATGAACATCTTTGTCAAATATCATCGCCCTAACATAAGAAATGCAAAAATTAGAGCAAAAAATACATTTGAAAAAACCCTAAAAGGAGCCAGGGGCCTCAGGGTTAAACAATAAACGTTTGGAACTCATTTGGATGTTTAGATGTCGTAGTTTTGTGTATATTTTTGTGTTATGTGGTATTCTTCCCGCTGCTCTTCTCTAATCGCTTATGAAACTGTGTCAAATATGCATTGTATTATTGTGCATTGTCATGAAAGGAACAAATAAAAAAACAAACGAATAATTCCATCCCTCTGCGCTCAACAGGACAGCTTTTGCTAAGGAGTCCGAGGTTTTGACCGGGAACCTCGGAGACAAGCTCATACCTCAGAATGAGATCCTGAGGGACGTGAGCGACCTGAAGGCGCTGGCCAACCTTCACGAGAGCATGGAGTGGCTCGCCGGACGCCTCAAGGCTTTCTTTTCCACTCTCCCTCACATGTCCGGTAAGAACAGACGGCACACTGCTGGACTTTTTAATAAAATCTTCACCACTGTATAAGCTGCCAACATTTCACTAAAATTATTATTATCCATTTTGACATTTTCTTTTTGCACACTCTGCTGGAGATTGGAAGCGTTAATGTTTGCTAATGTCACTCCTCAAAAAAAAAAAGTTGTTGCATAAAAAGTTAAGTGATGCTTAAAATGGAAAGATACAAAAACAAGAGTATTATACATTTTCCACGCACGGAAACGTTACACTCAAGGGCAATATTACACCGTGAATGTTATTTTCCAAGCAACATCACTAAAAAGTCTCTCTTGGGCCATTATGCAGACAGGGTTGCCAGATCTCACTGACAGTTTCCAGCCGGAACAGAACTTAAAACCCACCCAACGCAATAAAAACCAGGCCAAATCAAAACCACTCTAAATGTTAAAACAGTTTTACATAAGAAAGAACAAAAAAACCTGACAGCAGCACTGGAAAAAGTAACACAAACAGCTCTGGGGGTCATAGAAACCACAAAAAACATGAAATACCAATAAATAACAATACATTTTAAAACAAATTTATTGTTTTAAAATGTATGATATGAGAGGGAGGACACAGCTGTTTATTAAAATGTGAACTTCTACTTTGTTTGCCGAAAATTGACAGCTATTTTGTTTGTATTTTCTCCAGAATATTCTCTAAAAACCCACCAAATGTTGGAAAAGGAGCTCAAATTTGTACAAAACGCAAAACTACATTTCAGGAAAGTCAGTAATTTGCTAAGAAATTTTTTTTTTAAGTTTTTTTGTAGATTCGGATCACTGCTAAGATCCAAGATTGTTTTAAGACAGTGGTTCCCAACCTTTTTTTCTCATGTACCCCTCAGGCTTTTTTGTTATACCATGAGTACCCCCTCATAATTCTACAATAAAAGATTTTTTACTTGCTTTATTTTAAATACTAATTCTCCTGCATTTTTTTCTTTTAAATTAAAATTTCACATAAAAATAGAAAAATTAAAATGGCATTAAAATTCCACTTGCCTTTTGAATTCCTTACATTTACTGTTTTTTCTGTACATTTTATGTTCAAAATAAACTTAAAAAAAAAAAAAAAATGATGATTACATGTAAATCTTTGTCAAATAATTCCCCTTTGAATGAACTATTACACCAAAAATTATCTAACACAATATAATGATGAATAATAATATAATATACTTATAGTTTAGCAGTTTTGCCTCCTTTTTACCATTACCATTTTTGTTAATAAATTATTAAATAATCCCATGTACTTCCTGCAACATGCTCATGTACCCCTAGGGGTCTTCGCACCCCTGGTTGGGAAACACTGTTTTAAGAGATTCTTGACCATTTTGAGATACGGACCAAACTTACTAACGTCAAAGAACAAACAATTATTTCTTTACTGAGGTTTTGTTTCCTCCTGAACTCGAAGATCTTTGAGTTTGATTCCACGTCTGGGCACCATGTTTTTAACATTGCGAGATAGGACCACTGCCTCGGTCGAAGTCTACGCACTCTGAGTTCTTCTAGCTTGGATTTCTTTTGTAATTGTGTGTATTTTCATGCACTGATTTCTTCATAGCCTAGTATAAGACTATTACAACAGTGTTTCCCAACCAGGGGTACGGGGACCCCTAGTGGTACATGAGCACTTTACAGACAGGGTACTTCCAAGATGATAAGAAAAATAAAAATATTTGTGATAATTTCTTATTGACATTAAAATTAAAACTGCTAAAGATTATTTATCATTATATGTCACAAATTTAAGGTTTAATAGCTTGTTTCAAAGGGGAGTTATTAAAAGGATTTACTTTTTTTGTAGTAAATGTATTTATTTATATGTATAAGATTAGTATTAATTTTTTTAAGTTTATTTTCAACATTAGTTAAACAATAAAAATAGCTAATGTAACAGGGGGTTATATTGTTATTTTATATGTTTATTTTAAAGCAAAAAGATCATTATTTTATTTATTTAAAAAGCCCAGAGGCAAAAAAGGTTGGGAACTAAAAATAGATGCATTGATATAGTTACTGTACTGTAAAAATTGATGCAAAAGAAAAGCTAATTTACCTCCAAACCTAGCACACCTGGGCCACTCATGCTGCCCTTTTTATAGGGAAGGTTATCCTGTCACATGAGGCCCACAGCGCCACCTACTGGCAGGGAGGAAGGGTGCATTCTGGCTCCTACAAGACCCTATTGTATATTTCTGGAGTGCATTCATGACAAACTGCTTCTCTGTGCATTGCTTGCTACTAAAGTGTATCAGTTTTTGGAGGAGAGTAGAAAGATAAAAGTCACAAATTAATTATGTTATATATTTTTGTAATTTTTACATGTTATTGTTTTAATATCTACTTTTTTAATTACATCTCACTAATTATGAAATATACAACAACTTCAGTGTGATAAGGAGACACAATAGGCTCTGTAAAAAAATATATTTTGGTCATAATTATACTGCAACTAAAGTCCATCCATCCATCTCCTTCCGCTTTATCCGGGGCCGGGTCGCGGGGGCAGCAGTCTAAGCAGAGATGCCCAGACTTCCCTCTCCACAGACACTTCCTCCAGCTCTACCGGGGGCACCCCAAGGCGCTCCCAGGCCAAGAGACATAGTCCCTCCAGCGGGTCCTAGGTCTTCTCCGGGGCCTCCTCCCAGTGGGACATGAACACCTCCCCAGGAAGACGTCCAGGAGGCATCAGGAACAGATGCCCGAGCCTCCTCAGCTGACTCCTCTCCATAGTGGAGGAGCAGCAGCTCTACTCCGAAGCTCCTCCCGTGTGACTGAGCTCCTCACCCTATCTCTAAGGGAGCGCCCAGCCACCCTGCGGAGGAAACTCATTTCGGCCGCTTGTATCCGGGATCTTGTCCTTTCGGTCATGACCCAAAGCTCATGACCATAAGTGAGAGTAGGAACGTAGATCGACCGGTAAATCGAGAGATTCGCCTTTCGGCTCAGCTCCTTCTTCACCACAACAGACCGATACAACGACCGCATTACTGCAGACGCTGCACCGATCCGCCTGTCGATCTCACGCTGCATCCCAGGAGATACTTAAACTCCTCCACTTGAGGCAGGAGCTCCCCTCCGACCTGGAGAGGGCAAGCCACCCTTTTCCAGTCGAGAACCATGGCCTCGGACTTGGAGGAGCTGATTCTCATCCCAGCCGCTTCATCCCAGCTGCAACTAAAGTCTGCTAATAAAAATCGTAATTGTGAACAGAAAATCGTGAATCGAATCGTGAGTTCAGTGAATTGTTAGCTAACCCATAGTAATTTTGTGTATTTTTATGCATTGATCTGTTCTTTCTTTGTACAAAACTATAACACAGGACTAAAAAGCGATGTTTTTCTTAGCTTTAGCCGCAGTGTTTACCAAACAAAGCTCTGTACCTGTGGCTCATTAAATTCCTGCTTGAGCCTATTATCACGCTGTCATTACCTTCTCCACTGGAGTCATCAGAGAAGCACTTTTACACATGTGCCAATTATATGCTCTGCCTCTGTAGGTGTGAGCGTAAATGCCGTGCCTAATCAGACATCCGAACAGCATTTTGTACATGCCATTTTCAGTCATCACTTTTATTTAGTTAATGACTTATCGTTTTAAGATGTGTGTGCTTCGTGCCACACATTTTGTGGATCTTGTAATCATCATTAAAGGAAATCATTTAAAAAGATTTAAAAATTACCACATTGAAGACAAATTAAATCTTCTTAGTATTTGTAATAATCATTAAGGTGCCTTGTCGTTATTTTATTAGTAATAGTTATCAACCCTGCCTCGCTTTATTGATCTAAAGCTGTAGTCTGTTTCTTCCCAGTTTTAACAAGAACTTGCATTTTTCTGTTTGAAGTATAATGTTCGTCTCATGAGAAAATGCAGTCACTGAATTACAATATCATAGAAAAATAAATTTATTGCTGTAGTTCAATTAAAAAATGATATCAATATAGGACACATTGAGTGAAATACACATTACAGTTGAAAGAAAAAGTATTGGCACCCCTTGGAAATACTTGGATTTCTGCATGAGTTGGTCATAAAATGTGATCTGTTCTTCATCTAAGTCACAACAACACAGTCTGCTTAAACTAATGCTGCAAAAAAAGACAATTTTTCATGTTTTTATTGAGCATTTATGTAAACAATCTTATGTAATCAATACTTTTTCTACCCTGTACTGTTAATGTTTACATAAATGCTTTACATAAATGTTTGTGTTTTTTTTTTTTTTTTTTTTTTTTTTTTGCAGCATTAGTTTAAGTAGACTGGGTTTGTCTATTGTTGTGACTTACTGTATTTTCCGGACTATAAGTGGCACTCGCCAAAAAATGCATAATGAAGAAGAAAAAAACGTATATAAGTCGCACTGGACTATAAGTCGCATTTTTTGGGGGAAATTTATTTTACAAAATCCGACACCTAAGAACAGACATTTCATGTTGAAAGGCAAGTTATAGTAATAATAGAATAGAGAACAACAGCTGAATAGGTGTGCGCTATGCTAACGTAACACATTGATGGTTATTCAGCTACATGAAGCATAAACAACGAACTGAATAGATGTCTCGTATGTTAACGTAATATATTAACAGTTATTCACATAACTATAGCATAAAGAACATAATATAACAAGTTCACCAAACTCACCATCTCACTCCTAATCGCTAAATCCTTTAAATTCTTCATCCTCGGTGTCGCTTCTGAACAACTCCGCCAACTCCGGAGGTAGACGAAGCGCCGCTTCCTCCTCTGCGTGGCTGTCGTCAGACTCAGCATCAGTTCCATTTCCAATTATTCCGCTCTTTCTCAGTTGTCTTTATAGCCTAAGTTGTTAGTGGTAATGTTTACATTTTAAATTGTCAGTGGTACAGGTGCAGCAGATGCTGGTACACAAGCCTAGAGCGCCCTCTAACCAACACCTGAAATATTTTAATATATAAGTCACACCTGAGTATACGTCGCACTCCTAGCCAGACGATGGAAAAAGTGTGAACTTATAGTCCGGAAAATCACATCACAGTCATCGCAATTGAGAATAAAAAATGCATAAAGTATTTCTCTGCGTGTACTGAGTCTGTAATATTCTGTGTGTTTCACTTTGAATTGAACTAAAACAGAAGAGAAAAGGTCCAAAGTGCTCAGGAAGTTATTGTATTGAAGGTGCTCTTTGGTGCTCGGGAACAAAGAAGTGCTGGGAAAGACTCTGTGAAGGTTGTTGAAGGCTGTTTGTTGGCCTGCGTAGGGCTAAGTCAAACCCAGCACGCTATGCTTTTAAAGATTTTATAAACATAAAATCACATGAAATAAAGGCTTTTTAAACTTCAGCTAAACGAAGAGTGCCTTGGTTTTGTCTTTACTTTACTAAAACCTTTGGATTTTCCCGTGATATTCTATTTTTATAGGATTGTACAGTTATATTTGCCTCTACAACCCTTTCATAAATGTATTTTTTTTCTCTAAAGCACCATTCACGTCTTCTCGTTGCTGAATCTTGTACTGGTTCTAGCTCTTAGTGCACCTTTCCTGAAGCAACAGAGCGAGTTTCCAGCTTTATCAGCCTCTGTCACTTCCCTCCAGCCTCGCTCCTCCAGATAGCTCCACTTGTGCTATTTTGCCATTCGCTATCACAGCTTTTTTTTTTTTTTAGGCATTAAATAATTGAATGTGAATTTTCAGATATTCTTATTTGGCCTTGACTTTGCCACTATCTCTTTTCAAACTCTTTCCCGCTCCCTCACTTCTTCTCGTCACAGATAAGAATTCAATAAAAGTAGAGGATGGGACGTGACATAATTATCATTAATTCTGTTGGGTGGCACTAATGGGAAGGATAGGGCAGTCACTTATCATGCCAGGACAGCTTCAGTATTGTTCATTATTTAGTGTTTGCAGAGCTGATGGCGGACTCCTGTTGTGCGTGTGTGTTGTGTGTGTGTGTGTGCGTGTGTGCGTGCAGCTGGGTACATGTGTACATAAGCATACTCTGTGTAAGATGAGACAAGGGAACGACAGGGAAAAAGGACCCCACCTTATCTCACGCTCCACGCCGCCCCCCAGCCCCACGTCTGTGCCTCTCCAAATTGGATTTTATATTACAGAAGCAGTCAGGTATGAACAACTCATTTTCCTCTTCGTCTTTTTTGCCTTTTCATTCTTTCACTCCTCTTTTTTGCATTTCACAGTTTCTCTCTATTTCATGGAATAATTTTTCTCAAGTTCATTTCCTTTATTTCTGTGTGCTCCTGGTGCTTCCATTGTGGTCTTCAGGCTGTAAAGGTCTGGGAGATTCCTATCAAAGGCTTGGTAATAAATGCAGGGAGTATGGCCGGACTACAGGCAGTTCCGAAGTTCTATAAAAGTTTTTTCTCCTCATACCTGTTCATATTAAAATACTTTTAAAGACGTGAAACACATTTATGAAACACATATTTTTCTAAATCATTTTTTGTGTGTTATGTGTCTCATGTTTAATAAGACTTAGGCCCAATCCCATTTCTCATTTTTACCCCTACCCCTTCCCCCTAGCCCTCGCCCTTCGCCTTCCCCTTAGACCTTAAACAGAGGGGTAAGAGGTAGGGCTGACAATACACCCCTAAGAAATGGGACACCCCTACGCCGCTATATTAGGCTATACATCATTGTACAAACCATTTGCTCAGTTTATACTTTACTTTTTTTAAAACAAGCCTACATTAGCCTGAAGGGGGCGCATGTGAACAACAGGAGAGCTGTAGGTGAATGAGTTTCAGCTCAAACACAACTGTAACACCAGAAAAAGCAACAAACTGCTGAAAACTAAAACTGTCATAATCTTAATCTTCACCATACACCGCGTGGGGCAGGAGGAGCTCACTGTGCTCAGGTAAACATCACCTGTCTCTGTAAATACAGCCACATGTGCATCACGTGACTCATGTGCACTGCTACTTCTCTCTGCATCAAATTAGTGGCATTAAAATGAGGTTATGGGACATATCTAGCTTTTTGTGTTTGTTTTTTGACTGAAACATCAGTTATATTATTTAAAAACACCGCGGGTCTCAGCTGATTAATCACTAAATCCTCGTCTGAAGCCTGTATTTCATAGCAATGTTTTCCACGAACTTTAACGGCGAATATCTCCGTGATTACTGGAGCTATCGACATAAAACAAACACTGGCATAAAGTTTAAGGTCCTCTCTGTCAGCGCAAAATGGTGAGACTATTTAGTTACAACATAAATACAAAAGAAATAGTAACAAAATAACAGATACAAGGCGTAAGACACTGCCATTAGGCGAGCAAATTTTATGTAGCCTACATTATTTTAAACGAGCACAAGGTGAACGAAACACAAAAGAACTCTAACTCTTAAAATGGTCATAAATGCAGAATATACGTCTTTGTTGCTGCCATGTTACCCATAAACACGACGTATCAAGGTAAACTCCTCCTACCCCTTGGTTTTAAGTGTGCATCTGGAAAAGCTCTGTTTGGAGGGGAGTACAGCCCTTCGCCTCAGCCCTCGCCCTGACTGCAAAAGAGAATTGGGACACCCTTTCGTCTCTCGTGAACGCGCAAAATGAAGGGCTAGGGCTAAGGCAAAGGGCTAAGAGGTAGAAATGGGATCTAGCCTTAGGCTTAAATAAGATGAGCATTGAAACTACTGCCATATTCTGTACATTCAGCCTCCCCACAACCCACTTTTGGGTCTGGACCCACCAGTTGAGAAGCGTTGGTCTAAATCAAATGGGGTGACCATTTCTTCTACAACCCAAATTCCAGAAATGTTTTGAAATGTTTGAAATTGAAATTGAAAAAATTTGAATAAAATGAAAACTAAAAGACTTTAAAATCAGCTGAGCCAATGTTTTATTCTCAATAAAACAAAGATAAACAACAAATGTTTACTCAGAGAAATGTGACACTTTTATTACAAAATTATCTCATTTAAATGTGATGCCTACAGCTCTCAGTTGGGACAGGGGCAGGTTTACCTCAGGTCTCAGTTGGGACAGGGGCAGGTTTACCTCAGGTCTCAGTTGGGACAGGGGCAGGTTTACCTCAGGTCTCAGTTGGGACAGGGGCAGGTTTATCCTCAGGTCTCAGTTGGGACAGGGGCAGGTTTACCTCAGGTCTCAGTTGGGACAGGGGCAGGTTTACCTCAGGTCTCAGTTGGGACAGGGGCAGGTTTACCTCAGGTCTCAGTTGGGACAGGGGCAGGTTTACCTCAGGTCTCAGTTGGGACAGGGGCAGGTTTACCTCAGGTCTCAGTTGGGACAGGGGCAGGTTTACCCTCAGGTCTCAGTTGGGACAGAGGCAGGTTTACCTCAGGTCTCAGTTGGGACAGGGGCAGGTTTACCTCAGGTCTCAGTTGGGACAGGGGCAGGTTTACCTCAGGTCTCAGTTGGGACAGGGGCAGGTTTATCCTCAGGTCTCAGTTGGGACAGGGGCAGGTTTACCTCAGGTCTCAGTTGGGACAGGGGCAGGTTTACCTCAGGTCTCAGTTGGGACAGGGGCAGGTTTACCTCAGGTCTCAGTTGGGACAGGGGCAGGTTTACCTCAGGTCTCAGTTGGGACAGGGGCAGGTTTATCCTCAGGTCTCAGTTGGGACAGGGGCAGGTTTACCTCAGGTCTCAGTTGGGACAGGGGCAGGTTTACCTCAGGTCTCAGTTGGGACAGGGGCAGGTTTACCTCAGGTCTCAGTTGGGACAGGGGCAGGTTTACCTCAGGTCTCAGTTGGGACAGGGGCAGGTTTACCTCAGGTCTCAGTTGGGACAGGGGCAGGTTTACCCTCAGGTCTCAGTTGGGACAGAGGCAGGTTTACCTCAGGTCTCAGTTGGGACAGGGGCAGGTTTACCTCAGGTCTCAGTTGGGACAGGGGCAGGTTTACCTCAGGTCTCAGTTGGGACAGGGGCAGGTTTATCCTCAGGTCTCAGTTGGGACAGGGGCAGGTTTACCTCAGGTCTCAGTTGGGACAGGGGCAGGTTTACCCTCAGGTCTCAGTTGGGACAGGGGCAGGTTTACCCTCAGGTCTCAGTTGGGACAGAGGCAGGTTTACCTCAGGTCTCAGTTGGGACAGGGGCAGGTTGACCTCAGGTCTCAGTTGGGACAGGGGCAGGTTTACCTCAGGTCTCAGTTGGGACAGGGACAGGTTTACCTCAGGTCTCAGTTGGGACAGGGGCAGGTTGACCTCAGGTCTCAGTTGGGACAGGGGCAGGTTGACCTCAGGTCTCAGTTGGGACAGGGGCAGGTTTACCTCAGGTCTCAGTTGGGACAGGGGCAGGTTTACCCTCAGGTCTCAGTTGGGACAGGGGCAGGTTTATCCTCAGGTCTCAGTTGGGACAGGGGCAGGTTTACCTCAGGTCTCAGTTGGGACAGGGGCAGGTTTACCTCAGGTCTCAGTTGGGACAGGGGCAGGTTTACCCTCAGGTCTCAGTTGGGACAGGGGCAGGTTTACCTCAGGTCTCAGTTGGGACAGGGGCAGGTTTACCTCAGGTCTCAGTTGGGACAGGGGCAGGTTTACCTCAGGTCTCAGTTGGGACAGGGGCAGGTTTATCCTCAGGTCTGAGTTGGGACAGGGGCAGGTTTACCTCAGGTCTCAGTTGGTACAGGGGCAGGTTTACCTCAGGTCTCAGTTGGGACAGGGGCAGGTTTACCCTCAGGTCTCAGTTGGGACAGGTTTACCTCAGGTCTCAGTTGGGACAGGAGCAGGTTTACCTCAGGTCTCAGTTGGGACAGGGGCAGGTTTACCTCAGGTCTCAGTTGGGACAGGGGCAGGTTTACCTCAGGTCTCAGTTGGGACAGGGGCAGGTTTACCTCAGGTCTCAGTTGGGACAGGGGCAGGTTTACCTCAGGTCTCAGTTGGTACAGGGGCAGGTTTACCTCAGGTCTCAGTTGGGACAGGGGCAGGTTTACCCTCAGGTCTCAGTTGGGACAGGGGCAGGTTTACCTCAGGTCTCAGTTGGGACAGGGGCAGGTTTATCCTCAGGTCTCAGTTGGGACAGGGGCAGGTTTACCTCAGGTCTCAGTTGGGACAGGGACAGGTTTACCTCAGGTCTCAGTTGGGACAGGGACAGGTTTACCTCAGGTCTCAGTTGGGACAGGGGCAGGTTGACCTCAGGTCTCAGTTGGGACAGGGGCAGGTTTACCTCAGGTCTCAGTTGGGACAGGGGCAGGTTTACCTCAGGTCTCAGTTGGGACAGGGGCAGGTTTACCTCAGGTCTCAGTTGGGACAGGGGCAGGTTTACCTCAGGTCTCAGTTGGGACAGGGGCAGGTTGACCTCAGGTCTCAGTTGGGACAGGGGCAGGTTGACCTCAGGTCTCAGTTGGGACAGGGGCAGGTTTACCTCAGGTCTCAGTTGGGACAGGGGCAGGTTTACCTCAGGTCTCAGTTGGGACAGGGGCAGGTTGACCTCAGGTCTCAGTTGGGACAGGGGCAGGTTTACCTCAGGTCTCAGTTGGGACAGGGGCAGGTTTACCTCAGGTCTCATTTGGGACAGGGGCAGGTTTACCTCAGGTCTCAGTTGGGACAGGGGCAGGTTTACCTCAGGTCTCAGTTGGGACAGGGGCAGGTTTACCATGGGGGACATCTCCTCTTGTTTTCAGAACAGTTTGAAGACGTCTGGGGTCCAGGTTATGAGTTTTCTGAGTTTTCTGAGAGAGGTTTCCAGCTGAACAGCAGCTGGGTTTTAGAGCAGATGTTGCTCTTAAACCGTTATAAACCTTTCAGCGTTCTTATTTCCTTCCCAAACACACAGCGGCCTGTCCCGTCTGCACTTATGCCCCCGTCCCATCAGAGACGCTGCTTTTGAACTGAACGCTGAGAACTCGCTGGAAGGTCTCCTCCTCTTTATCCCAGAGGACATGGCGTCCCTGATTTCCTAAAAGAATGCCAGATTTGGACAGGTCTGACAATAGGACACTGTCCCACTCTGAAACAGTTTAAACATTTTAAATGAGCCTTGTCCCGGGACACGACGGCGCTGCTGGACCATGTTCACAGATGGCTTCCTTTTTGCAGGACAGAGCTTTAGTTGGCTCTGTAGATGGAGGATTGTGTTTATCCACAGTGGTTTCTGGAAGTGTTCCTGGACCCATTTAGTAAAGTCATTGACACAATCATGAAGAGTGATGCAGGGCCCCTGAGGGCCCCAAGACCACGGGCTCCAATAAAGGTCTGGGGCCTTGTCCCTTACTCACAGAGACTTCTCTAGTTTTTCTTATTTAGTTGTTAGATGTTCTCGCAGCTGAATCTTTTTAAAGTTCCTTGTTTTTTCAGCCGTTCATTGTCTGTGAGACCTGGAGGCATCAAATCTGAAATGAGCTCATTCTGTGCATGAAAGTGTATAATTTCTCAGTGTAGACATTTGTTATGTCATCTATGTTTTATTGGGAATAAAATATTGGCTCATGTGGTTTAAAAGTTTTTAAATAATTTGGGTTGTATGTAAACTTTCACACGCATTTTAAAGAAACTTGTCAGCCAAGTCGGTTGCTCCAAACATTTATTAAACCATCCACAGATCTTCTGTTGATGTAGCGTTGTCAAAGCTTTCTCTTTTTGTTAATCCCAGTCAGTATTTATGATGTTGAACTCATCACTTCCAGGGCTCCATGTTTATCTTTATCTGGACCCAAAATTAGGTTCTGGGGAGATTGTATTGTTTTAATGTTTAGTGTTGAAACCTTTTTTTTATTTTATTTAAAAAAATTTTTTGTTTGTTTATGAAATGGTGAAACACCCCCACAGGGCACTGAAATCTCCAATCACAGTATGTGGCCGGTTGCATCAGGAAAGGCATCAGACGTAAAAATCTGCCAAATCACTCATTCACATGATTGGCTGTGGCACCCCCTGAAAGGCAGCAGCCAAAAGAGTGAACAACAACAACAACAACAACAACAACACTAGGAAATGGTGATAGAGCTTTTGAAATACTACATGTGCCATAAAGCAGTGTTTCCCAATCAGGGGTATGGGGACCCCTAGGGGTACGTGAGCACATTGCAGGGGGTACATGGAGTTATATGATCTTCTGTAGAACCTTTATATATTTGGCTTTCAAAGACTAATAAACCTAAACCAGGACTGTAGAGAGGAATGGGACACTAAAGACGGACAAAACAGGGACAAAATGAGGACTAAACCAGGACTAAACCAGGTCTAAATCAGGACTAAACTAAGACTAAATCAGGACTGAGCCGAGTCCAAACCAGGAACAAACCAGATCTAAACTAGAACAAAACTAGGTCTACACCAGGACTAAACCAGGACTAAAGTGGGTCCTGTGGGTACATGAAACCAAAAAGGTTGGGAACCACTACCATAAAGGTTCTATAAAAAATTTGGTCAATAAAAGTGGTTTCAATAAAATGGTTATTGACAAAAAGGAGTCCCATGATCAGCTCAGATTTTTGTTTTATATCAACTCGCTTATCTCAGCCTTCAGTCATCATTTAGGAGTCATTTATCATGGTCCCTACAGGAGTAAATTATTTCCACTTAAGCTGCATTGTCTCGAACATCCTCCTGCAGTTCTTCTGTCCTGTTCTTGGATGGTAAGGCCAAGGGAGTGGATTTATCAAACCGTTAAGTCAGTATCTTTTTATAATAATCAATTATGCATTTGTAGGGCTGTAACGATACAGTAACTGTATCAATGTATCGACTTTTTTTCCTACGATACAACTACATCGATACGCATTACCTTGTATCAAATCGTATTGTTTTCTAGGAAGTGAATATTGATACACATGAAGTATCGAACGATAATATCGGAAATATCGAAATTAGAAGTTTGTATGGTAAAATAAAACCAGATACAGCTTTTTGGAGATAAATTTTGTGTTTTTAATTAAATAAAATGTTATATTAAACTTTTCTTCACTCTCTGTCTGCTGGACATAATCAACCCCGGCTGCGGTGCTACATTTGAGAGTAAACTTTTCTGATTTTTGGCAAAAAGTTGCTGTCGATTATCGATACGAAGGTGTTGAATCATATTAGCTAAATTAGCCAATATCATTCTTGAATCATATCAAAACACTAATCAATACATATTGTATCGTTGGTATCACTACACCCCTATGCATTTGTAATTACACCGATCAGGCATAACATTATGACCACCTGCCTAATATGCAGCCTCATAGCAACAAACTGTGATGCAGTGTATTTTGACCTAATCATGTATTTAGCAGTTTGAGCTACAGTAGCTTGTCTGTTGGCTCAGACCACATGGCCCACTCGGTTTATGGAGCAATATTTTTGTCAAAATTAATCAATACAAAAACAAAATGTATTGATACAAGTCGAATGATAGTTGGAAAATCCCTCATTTGTGACTGGCATGCGTGATTTTTGCAAATAAATTCTAATTTGCAAATATGTAATTTGTAATTCTTAAAAAAAAAGAATAATAATTGTCATTTGTAAATCTGTTTTAGTAGAGGAGGGTCTGCTTGTACTGAGTGCCAGGGGGCTTCAAACACAAGGATTAGAGTTTGTCCATAGAAAAGTTAGTTTAAACCTCTCCATATGTTTTCACCACCGTCCCTGTCCTGACGCTGGCGTACGAGCTGTGAATGGAAGCAGTCAGAGCACAGCCGCTGTTGTTAAACACTCACCAAGGGCTCATCGTTGGACTGCGTCGCTCCCATTGCACGAATCACGCAATGCAGAAATTGTTGATTCCTAGTATCAAGGTGCTGCTGACAGAAAGCGGGCGGTGCAGGGTTACATGTGTCAGATATGTGCTGGTGGCTCATGTATCCTATAGTGAGTGAGAGAGAGAGTGTATGAATTCCTTCACTGATCTCTTCTCCCTTAATGTCTGCCACCCCCATCTTCTGCAGATGGCAAGCAACAGACGTTTCTCTTAGATGGGATCTGAAAATAATTGGATAAGCTCACACACACAGACACACACACCTACACACGAGAGCATAAATAGATACACAGCACACATTTAATCATGCATACACAAAGAACTTATAAATAAGAAATGGCTGTAATCCAGTTTGAGGAGGGGAAAAGAACAGAAGCAAAAAAAAAAAAAAAAAAAAAAAGCAAGGAAGTTGTCAGTCAGGACCAATGAGTCGTTTCCCTTTGCCCGTCTGTCCCTGACTGTAATGGCCGCCCCCATGCTGTGACGCCTCCCTCGCATCATCAAAGAGCTGCAGGCGGAGGTGGAGGCGGCGATGGGCGAGTGTCACGGTTCCCATGTCTGTTTGTGCGGGGATCATTTTTTCAGTGCGTGAGAGTTTGGCGGACACCCCCCAGAGAGAGAGCTCCAGCAGTGTGTCACGGCGAGACCCTTTTTTCCACCTTTTACTGCCAAAGTGACAAAGTGAAGCTTCCAAGTCACTTTTCTACTCAGATTTGCACAATCTAAAGCTAAAACTAAGTCAAAATGCTATACATCTGACAAAATATCCTTTTCTCTTAATGTTATTTTTACAGCTGATGTTGTGCCTCAGCTCTCATACGCTTTGATAAACAAAAGTCAGGTTTTTAACAAAAGCTAGGAACAAAAAATAAATAAAAATGATAAAGCTAGAAGCATTCAAAAACCGTGAACCTCTGCCCAAAAAGGCACTGCTCCTTGTAAAGATATAAGCCCTATTCACACGGGATCAGTTTTACCCAGGGACCTCCAGTAATTTGTAATAATCGCCGATGTCGTCTGTGATTTTTATCCCAGTGTGACTCATCCATGTTTGTAAAAATGTTTGTAAAAATTCCCCCGAAAATTACTGACCATATTTCAGCCAACACAGAGGTCCTCTGATAAAACCAGTCCTGTGTGAATCCCCCAGGTCTGTGATTCAGGCTGATGTTGTCAGCAGATTGTTTCCTAAAGTTCGTAACAGTGATCCAAAATGTCTTTAACGCTCCATTTTACCTCTGTATTTAAACTATCTAATAATAAGATGTATCTTTTGGTCTTACTCTGAAACAATTACTTTTTTTCTCAGAGTAAAAAGTAAAAAAAAAAAAAAAAAAAAGAGTAAACAAACTACGTTGAAGACTTAGACTAAGTTTTTTGGCGCAACATGGGGCTGTTTTGGAAATTTAGTACGCTTTCAGTGCTAACGTTAGATCCAGAGACGAATCACAGTGAATGGATTGACTAAAGAGCGCCACCTGCTGTTTAAGAAGAGAAAAATCTCCACAGATAATGGATGACCTGCTGAGGTAAAGTTTGTTTTTTGTCAGGACAGGAAATCAACAAAAGATAGCAGCTTAAGATTAAGTAGAGCTAGAAACACAAACAAAATCAGGGATTTTTATTATAAATCTGTGTGATTTTCAATACGTCATATCTGGAATAAAGTTTGTAAAATTGAGTAAATTCATTATTCTGCGTGAATGCCCGACTAAAAACACTGACGTCGGGGGTAATTCATGAATTACAGAGGTCCAGGGGTAAATGCTTATCCTGTGTGAATAAGGCTTTAGTGACCTGGACTCGCACTCAAACCACAGAACCCTTATATCTCACAATGGTGATTATTTATTCTTTTATTAAGTGAAGTTACTATCTTCAGTCCATATCCCAAAACAATACAAAATCTACTGTGTATAAACACTTCTGGATCAAAATGGTGATCTGGATCCATTCCAGAATTACTCATAAACTCATTACTGACCTTTCCTGAAAACATTTTTTTTCAAATCTGCATTTATTAAAGCACTCTTATTAAGAAGCATTTGTTCACATCTGACTAAAACCTTTGCACACTACTGTAGATCACACAAAGGGACACAGTTATTTTGCTAATAATTGTATGTGTAATTGTATTTAGTACTGTACACTGTGCAGG
Organism: Bostrychus sinensis; assembly: GCA_020698575.1. Lineage (NCBI taxonomy): Eukaryota > Metazoa > Chordata > Actinopteri > Gobiiformes > Eleotridae > Bostrychus > Bostrychus sinensis. Next base: position 4,318,864 of record CM036239.1, read on the forward strand.
TAATATCCAACCCACTGAGTACATTAGAGCAGGCTCCTGTATCATTAATGATGTAACCAGGGGAGGATAAACAAACATTGTCTAAACACAATTAAATAAAGTCAATTAATGTCATTATCCCTCGTTCCCCGGAGAAATCAGTGTGGATTTTTCCTGTTAAACCGATCCTGTTGGTTGTTCCCATGGCTCATTGAGCTGAATTAATATTGATAACATCCTTAAAAAGATTTAATCACAAGCCAATGAGATCAAAATGTTAGTAATATTTTACTGCGGCCCTGGTGATGCTGTTACCTGTTCGTATAAAATAATGTTTCTTTGCCTTGACAGTGCAGTGAATATCATTTAAGACAGTGGTTCTCAACTGGTGGGTCGGGACCCAAAAGTGGGTCGCAGAACTGTTTTCGGTGGGTCGCGGGCCTTTGCCAGGGCAAAAAAAAAAACCTAAACCCTCCTTAACAGTAGGTGGCAGTGTGGGACATATAGAATAGAATAATATAAAAGAAACTCAACCAGAGCAAAAAATCTAGTTCTATAACGTTACTGTTATACCTAAGGTTGACGTAAGTACTGCTTAATTTTCCTCAATATCTTCTAATTTTCCTGAAATATGTCTTAATTTTTTCTCAATATCTCTTAATTTTTCCTGAGATATCTCTGAATTTTCCTCAATATCTTTTGTATTTGGGTCGTGGCTTGTCATCATAGAGCGATGGTGGGTCCCGAAGCCAGATCAGTTGAGAACCACTGATTTAAGATATAAAGATCCAGGGATGTGGAATAATTGCAGTGTTGCATTAGAAAGTACTTCTACTACAGTAATACTGCTAACATTACTGCTAACGCTACAGTGCTACTGCTGTCACTATCATCTAATAATACTGCTACTGACTATTACCCTCACCACTACTACCTACTACTATTACTACTATTACTACTACTACTACTACTACTACTATTACTAGAATGACTCCTACTGCGAGTACTACTAATACTACCCACCTACCCCAAGAACCATAAATATTTTTACTAGTTACTTTCCTGTCTTCTTTAGAGCAGTGGTTCCCAAAGTGGGGTTCGGGGGCCCCTGGAGGTCCGCGAAGCTACAGCAGGGGGCCCCCAGAGGCTGTCTATATTAAGTACATAAAAATAAATTAGAGTTTGTAATGCACTGTAAAAAATAATGCTCCAAAAAAACAGGATCCGTCAAGATTTTTGAGTTTTGGTGATCAACTCAAAATCCCAAGTTTTCAGCAACTAATATTTTTTTACTCACCAGATTTAACGTTCATACATCTAAAAACTTTTACTCACTATCTTTATTTTTTCCAGCTCATCTTACAGCAACTGACTCCACTGTTCAGAAAAAGTATTATTGATAATAATAAAAACTAAATATACTACATTTAACAAAATAATGAACACTGTAAGTTGGCTGTAAGATGAGTAAAAAAAATAATGATAGAGAGAAAAACTTAAAAATCAGAAAAGTTTTTAGACGTATGAACATCAAATTAAGTGAAAGTGTGGAAAACTTGAGATTTTGCCTTGAGTTATTGAGTTTTTGCATCATTTTATTTTATTTTTTTGCAATGTATTTGTTTAAAAATATAACTTTAAAACACTTTTTAGCCAATAGTCAGTGTCTTTTGTAATGTTTTTTTAGAAATATATGGAGAAAAACATGAAAATAAAATTTGGGATGGAGGGAAGTTGTATTGTTGGGGGTCCGCGTGGGATTTTGGTAAATTTAAGGAGGGCCGTGATGCTCCTGACTTTGGGAATGGCTGGTATAGAAGATGTATTGATTGTTAAAAGCTGACAGACAGAAATTCATGCGCCACAATATCTTCAATTTTTATAGGACAAATTATTTAAAAAACAGCTTCACAGTAAGTATTGGGTCATTTTAAAATGAGATTTAAAGCTGCAGTGAAATAGCCGCTGAGCTGTATATTTGCATACAAACAGTAGGTCCACACATCTCTCAGATCTCTGCGTGAACTCCCTCTCCTGGCTTTATCTGCAGGTGTCAGGCTGATGGACGGACCGTCAGCGATGTCACCTCACCGGCTTTTGTTGTGTTTGCTTTGTTGAATGGGAAACCGCGACACGTGTCTCGCCGTTGTTTGTCTAAGCTAATAGCCCCTTATCTTATCACCAGCTAATTTAAAAGAGGCGTAATGAGAAAAGCAGCATATAATCAGAACTTACAATGTACATTAAAGGATGTTACATTACAAAGGCTTTAACTGAGCATCCGGGCCATCTCGGTGAATATAATGACTATTAATCTGAGAGAGTAGATGTTTATTATGTGAGTGGAGTTTCTATGCTATAGTTTGTACACTGTAAAAAATATCTGTAGATTTCATGGTAAAAATCTGTAAAATCTCAACAGTAAAAGACCGTCATTGATATATCGGTAAAATACTGTTTTGGTTACGGTAATTAACTGTAATATTAAAAATAAGGCAAAATTGTATTTTTTAGTTTTATTTTTGGTAATGTACACAGTATAGCACTGTTAAAAAAATTGAGTCCAGTGTTTATTACAGTTTAACACCTTTTTAAAAGATAACTTTAAATTTTAGAGTAAAGGTTGATTAAAATGTAAGCCGCAAACTGTAAAATATACAGTTAATCTATTTTTTGAAAGATTAATAACTTACTTTTACAGTAAATAATAATAAAAACTCAAGTCAAAAACTGTAAAAACAACATTTGTGATAATATTATACTGTAAAATGAAATAAAGGCCTCTTGTAATTTTTACTGTAGAATTCTGGCAACCACAGCTGCCAATTTTTTACCGTAAAATTTACAGATTTTTTTTTACAGTGTATGAAAAGATCTTTGTATTGCAGCCATTCCCAAAGTCAAGACGGTCGTGGACCTCCTTAAATTTTCCGAAAATTCCTCACGGACCCCAACAATAAAACTTCCCTCCATTCAAAAGAATCTGCCATATTTTTCTCCATATGTTTTTTTTTTTTATAAAAACATTACAAAAACACTGATTACACAGGTCTACAGCAAAATGCTTCCAGAACAAAAGTAGTGAAATGTTTCTTGGATTAGGTCACTAATAAAGAAAAAGTAAGTGAGAAGTGCAGATGGCTATAGTTTCCAAGAAACAGTATTGGGTCAAAATAGGAAATTTATGCAAAATAAGGCAAAAACTGTAGTTTATCAGAAGGTACAGAGTCTACAAGCAACCAGTTCTATCTGAAAGCTGCACATTCAATACATTCATTTTAATATGGCTAGAGTTTGGACATAAAATGTTTTGTTTTTATTTGCAGAAATCTCTCTCTTGGAAGTGGACAAAATGCATGCATGTAGAGAAATTAAATATTTTCAAAATATAAATATTATTTTTAAGCAAAAATGCCTAAAACAATATCATTAAATATCTTGAATACATTAGCTAACCAGCACAGTTATCAATTGATTTTCAGTTCATTTTATCAAAATAAATGAGATTTAGCCGCTTTTATCTCAGAAGCAGATCCAGTCCAAACATTTGTAGAGCCAGTGTTATTGACTAAAAGTTGTTTTAAAGTAATATTTTAAAACAAGTATACAACTGTAATTCATTTCAAATGTTTTTATGGTACTTAATGTTAATATTTTCATTGACTTTTTATATTTTTGTATGTTTTATTTGTTTTTATAAACCAAAACCATGTGTATGAAATAATAATAATAATAATAAAAAAAAATTATAATAAATTTAAATCAAAGTGAATTGAATTGGTGGCCCCGGACCCCACTTTGGGAGTCACTGTTGTATTGCATTAGCCTCATGTATGACTGCTTAACAAGTACATTAGAAAGCTATGTGTAGTCATACATACTGATGTGGCATAACATTATGACCACTGGCAGGTGAAGTAAATGACAGATTATATTTTCATTATGGCCCCTGTTGCGTGGGATGTATTAGGCAGCAAGTAAATATTTAGTTTTAAAAGTTTGTGTTGCATGAAGGAAATATGAGCAGCATAAGGAGAACAGCCAATTAATGCCAAAAGTATAAAATTAGAATCTGTAAAGAGCTGCAATTAATTTTAATGCACAGAAGTTGCTTAGTCTGTAACTGAAATATAGCTGATGGTCATTAATTAGAACTGTGTTAAATACTGCACTGATTATCTTTTAATTTGTCGCTAAACAGCAGTGTAATACAGGAGCCATGCACATTCAGAGAACTGGAGTTACATCCAGTAACTGTTCCATGGATTCATGTGTGTTGCACTTTATATCGGCCGATAAAGACTACAAACAGCTGTATTATAAGTCTATAGCATATTCTGAAAAACGTATATTTGTAATAGTTGGGAAAATGCAGATGGAGGTTGTTTTACAGTCATTTTTCTTTTCTTTTATTGCTCTTGGGGGCAGTTCCTGGTCTGTAGTGATCAGTTTTTCTCAAAAGTAATCCAAGGATGGAAAGTAGTGAAGCAGCGAACAGGTGATGCACAAACGAGCTACTGTTGCTCAGGTTGCTCATGAAGTTAATGCAGCTTTTATCAGAACCTTTTACAGTTTGTTGCTTCTCCAATGTTTGGCATATTCATCATAATGTGCCTGGTCTGTGTATTTATGCAGTAAATAGTAGTAACTTGGGAAAAAGTGTGTACATTTTCAGTTTTGTGTATTAGTTATAGCTAATCTCTGTGTTCAGCTCGTCTTTGCAGGCCAAAATCTGTTTTACATTCACAATTTTGGAGTTTTTTGATAATTAAAAATGTATTCTCTATCACAGCGGTTCCCAAAGTGGGGTCCGCAAAGGTACTGCCCCCAGAGGCTGTCTATATTAAGTACATAAAATAATTGTATAAATTGAGTATGTATTGCACTGTAAAAAACAATGCTGCAAAAACTCAAGGCAACAGGATCCGTCAAGATTTTTAAGTTTTGGTGATCAACTCAAAATCTCAAGTTTTCAACAACTAATATTTTTTTACTCATCAAATTTAACGTTCATACATCTAAAAACTTGAAATTTTAAGTTTTACTCACTAGTCTTTATTTTTTCCAGCTCATCTTACAGCAACTGACTCCACTGTTCAGAAAAAGTATTATTGATAATAATAAAAACTAAATATACTACATTTAACAAAATAATGAACTCTGTAAGTTGGCTGTAAGATGAGTAAAAAAATAATGATAGACAGAAAAACTTAAAAATTAGAAAAGTTTTTAGACGTATGAACTTCAAATTAAGTGAAAGTGTGGAAAACTTGAGATTTTGAGTTGTCCCCAAAAATCTTGAGGGATCCTTTACCTTGAGTTATTGAGTTTTTGCAGCATTTTTTTTGTTTTTGCAATGTATTTGTTTTAAAATATAACTTTAAAACACTTTTTAGCCAATAGTCAGTGTCCTTTGTAATGTTTTTATAGAAATATATGGAGAAAAACATGAAAATAAAATTTGGGATGGAGGGAAGTTGTATTGTTGGGGGTCCGCGTGGGATTTTGGTAAATTTAAGGAGGGCTGTGACTCCTGACTTTGGGAATGACTGATCTATCAAGCTAAAGTATAAAATGTATGGTCAAAGCCTGTTTTTCTACTTGATTGTTGATGTGGAAATGTTTTGTCTCACTGCAGAGCAATTTCCTTCCAACTGCTACCTACCTACCTCAACAATAAAATACATGGGTTAACTGTTGAGCACGGGTCGGCTCACCTTTCTGTTTCTCGAGGTTATTTGAGTGAGAAGTTAAAGTTGCGGTAGCTCGGGACAAATGAGCGGTGTCTTCGAGGCTTGGACCTGCTGCAGCCCGTCCTTGAGTTTTGCGCGTGTGCGTGCATGTGTGACCTTCGCAAGGGCAGGAAGAGTAACTAGGGAGCTGGCTCTGACTGCGGCACATCGATCGCGGACCCCTGCATTCTCCTGCCGCCTCCACAGTCGCTCTCTCCGCTCGCACACAAACACAACCTCACGTACGCTCACACCTTCGCCTCATTGACCAAATAGACTTACATATGACTGACGGGGCCAATTTCTCTCCCTTTCCTCCCCGCGTTAATTTATGGCCATTGATCTACGCTGGCCTGAATTTATATACAACCATCATGCTCTCCTGCTCTCTGCTTCTTTCACACAGGGCTTTTGTCGCGCACAATGCAGTCTCAGCACAAGACGGTTGTACGAGCGCACAATCTGAAGGACTCGGCCGCTATAAGAAGCTACACTAATGAGTTTTTAGCTGTGTGCTGTACATGCGACGCCCTGATTGTGTCAAGTGGGAAGGAAATGCCATAGCAATGTGATAAAATGTGTAGCAATATAAACTGGGCGCACTACGTTGGGCTAATTGTAGCACAACTGTTGACAGATTAGAGGTGCAAAATGTTGTTTCTTGGAGTGAGAAAAACAACTTAACACTGAACATTTCTAAAGCTTAAGAGTTTGTCCTTGATTTTAGTAAAAGCACTGTTTATTTGCCTGTCATCGTCAATGCTACTGAGGTAAAGGGTGAAAAACTGAAAGTTTTTAGGGGTAAGGTAAATGCACTGACTCATGTTTGTCTATAAAACCATGTGAGGGCTGACACCTGCTCCAACAGGAGACTTCTTCCAGATACAACACCCGGTCCTCACAACTCATCAGACTGAAAGTTCCTAAAGCTGGGGACACACTACACGATTTTTTTGCCCGATTTTATAACGATTCACAGTTGCAGCGAGTCTTTACCAGTCAACACTAGTTGAAGGGAATCGTAATCACCAGTCGGCCCTGAAATCCGTTAGTGTGTGATGTTCAAAGACTCGAGATCGTTAAGTGTGTGCGCCGCAAAAACCCAGCCTGACGTCAGTCGCAAGCAATCAAACATGTTTGAATTTTAAAGCCGACTCTGGACCACACTCCTGTAGTGTGGGCTGTTTACATCCAACTGGGAATTCATGGTGTCCAGCGGCCAATGAAAAACAGTTGATGGGACACAGGAAATAGCGTCAGGAAGCAGACGAAGAAACAGGAAGCGGCGGGAAAATATAAGCGGAAATTTGAAGAAGAAGAAGACATAAACAACCATGGCAAACACCGAAGAAAGTTGAGCGCTACCCGAGCGAAACTAGATACATAGCTGTTTTTTCTTTCCCTTTTTCCAAACAGAGAGCTACGCACACAACGGCAACAGCGACCCAGGGAGCGTCCATGTTTGTTTACCATTTAGTTCTCGATAGTTCCCCGCCAGAGTTTGCTGCGTTTGTTTGGCGTCAGTTGCAGTTACAGATCTTGTAGTGTGTGAGGCGCAGTCGTTAAATGTGTGAGCCCCAGTCTTTCAGTCATCAGAACTAAATCTGCTGAAACCAGTCGTTAGTGTGTGCTCCTAGTCTTTTCAGAATCTGTAACGACTGAGAAAATCGTGTAGTGTGTCCCCAGCTTAAGTCCAGGTCCTCTCTCGGCCTCATGTCATTTCGATGCGCCGCTGCTAATGATTGGAATTTGGCCCAAAGCTTACTTAAACTGGACTCTTTCATTTCTCTTTCGGCTTTTAAATGTAAACTGAAGGTCATTTTTAAAGATGTGTGTAAATGTTTTACTAATGAAACTAAAGGGGATTTTTAGAGGTTGATGTAAATATGTAATTGATAATGAATGATGTTGAATATCTATTTATTTTTAATTCCCCTTCCCCTTCCCTGGCTGCTTCTGGCATGCCCAGGCCAACATTGTAAATAAGAATTTTCAATTCAATTCAATTCAGATTTATTTGTATAGCCCAATATCACAACAAAAGTCGCCTCTAAGGGCTTCACAAACAGTTGATCAAACATAAACACACAATCAGCACAAACAATAACTACACTAAACTAAACAGACCCAGGACACTCCTGTCCTTAGACCCTCCTTCTCGGTAAGGAAAAACTCCTAAAAAAACCCAGCTACGGGAAAAAAGAAGAAACCTTATGGAGCCCATATTGAAGGAGAGATCCTCTCCCAGGACGGACAGGCAATGCATCTAGGACTGCTAGTCCCTTAGTTCATCTATAGGATCATAGATCAGCTCTGTAAGGATTCATTCAGACGAGAGTGGGTGAGGTAGGGTGAGGAAGTCCATAGGATGCAGCAGGTGGCCTCATCCAGACAGGCGAGTGGGGTTTGTTCTTAATGTTCTGCCTGGTAAAATAAAGGTTAAAAAAATAAATAAATAAAGGTAAAGTAAGGCATACTTTATTGTCCTTGTAGAGAAATTAATTCTCTGCATTTGACCCAGTCCTTCAGTTCTGCTGGGGCGACCTGTGAGGAGCAGTGGGCAGCCTCTAGATCTGAGCCAGGATCCTGGTCAGGAGGACCTACAGCTGCAGGATTAGGCTGCTGTGCATGTTTTAGGTTCACGGGAGAAACCGGAGCAGCCAGAGGAAACCCACCCGGACACAGGGAGAACATGATAACTCCACACTAGAAAGACCCCACGCGGCTCGGGAATCAAACCCGGGACCTTCTTGCTGTGAGGCGAGAGAGCTAACCACTAAGCCCACTTCGAATACGACCACTGTTGTTAAGAAGTCACAGCAACAGCTCTTCTTTTTACATAAATTAAAGGAATTCACCACAAACAAACAAATCATTTGAAACTTTTATCCTTGTGCCATTGAAAGCCTGTGTAACTGTGTGGTTTTGTAATGTCACCGTTAAGGAAAGAAAAGCTTTAAACCGAGCCTGCTGCATTTATAAACACAAACTTCTTTCTCGAGCGTTACTTATCATTAATGACCCAACTAATCATTCTGCTCACGATATTTTTGAACTTCTCCCCTCGTTCTGTAAAATTCACTTAATCTTGTCATGCAAACTGTTTTTTTTTTCCCCTCAAGCTGTGATAACTTTGAACTGACATGCACCTTTTTTTATATTTCATCTTCTTATTGCTGTATTTATTGTTATTTGTTTGTTTTATGTTATGTCTTGTCTGCTAAATGTCTGCACGTGAGCTCATGCAACTGTTTTCCAATGTGTTTTTTTTTTAATGCAAATGGCAAATGAACTGAAGTGAGCTGACAGTGGCGCAGTATAGAGAAGTGTAGAAGAGTGTAGCATAAATGGCCCTACAAAGAAATGGTCGGCGGAGATTAAAAAAAAACAGAAAAACCTAAATAATGTAGCTGAATTGTTGCAGAAGTGCTCCACAAACACTTTTATAGTCTCTCTGACATGGAGCGAATGGGCCCAGTCTGGTAATCAAACCCAGGCTGTTGCTTATGTTATGTGCTCTCCCCGGTGAGCCGCTGAAGCACCCCCAAAATACGGCCTGCAATTTTAGCGCTACAAGAGTGTTTGAGAGTTATATTGTATATTTTTTGTCGCACCTCCAGTACACCACAGCAATACCTACTGTAATTGCCAATGTTATTCTCCTATATCCTATATATGTGTGACTTTAAATTGTTCTGTAGCTTTTTGCACACTGTAAACAAAAAAATATTGCAAAAACTTAAGGAAACAGGATTCCTCAAGGTTTTTTTGCTCAGATAATTACATATTCATGTCTATAAACTTTAAATTTTGACTCACTATCATCATTTTTTAACTCATCTTACAGCCAACTTACGATCAATTGGTCAGAAACAGTGTTGTTATTGATAATAAATTTAACAAAGGAATTGCAATACTATGGAAGAGTATTGCGTTCACCTGAAAAAAAAAAGTTTCTGTTTTAATGAGCAAAGTTAGTTCTGTTTTTTATGAGAAAAGTTCTGCTTTTATGAGTAAAATTAATTCTGTTTTTATGAGAGAAAAAATCCTGTTTTTACGAGTAAAATAATTGTATGTTTTTATGTGGATAATGGTCCTTATTATCTTGTTCCACTTTTGGGGGGAGAGGAATTCAAAGTCAATGGCAAAGACCTGAGATGTCTGCGCAGAGTCGACAAACTAATGATTATACGTCAATATTACTTAACGAAAGCAGAATCTCCAGTGTCTCAAGCCTAGAGTAAAATAAAACCGTATTAAACAAAGTAGTTGGGACATTTACGCGCTTTCTTTAGCGAGCAACTCTTCAATACGAGCTAAACGTTTACTGGTTGTGATCGACATGAATTTACTTTTGTCATAAAAACCCAAGTTATTTATACTCATAAAAACAGAACTTTTCTCATAAAAACAGAACAAATTTTACTCAAAAAACAGAACTTTTCTCATAAAAACAGAACAAATTTTACTCAAAAAAACAGAACTTTTCTCATAAAAACAGAACAAATTTTACTCAAAAAACAGAACTTTTCTCATAAAAACAGAACAAATTTTACTCAAAAAAACAGAACTTTTCTCATAAAAACAGAACAAATTTTACTCAAAAAACAGAACTTTGCTCATAAAAACAGAACAAATTTTACTCAAAAAACAGAACTTTGCTCATAAAAACAGAACAAATTTTACTCAAAAAACAGAACTTTTCTCATAAAAACAGAACAAATTTTACTCAAAAAACAGAACTTTTCTCATAAAAACAGAACAAATTTTACTCAAAAAAACAGAACTTTTCTCATAAAAACAGAACAAATTTTACTCAAAAAACAGAACTTTTCTCATAAAAACAGAACAAATTTTACTCAAAAAACAGAACTTTTCTCATAAAAACAGAACAAATTTTACTCAAAAAACAGAACTTTGCTCATATAAACAGAACAAATTTTACTCAAAATTCAGAACTTTTCTCATAAAAACAGAACAAATTTTACTCAAAAAACAGAACTTTGCTCATAAAAACAGAACAAATTTTACTCAAAAAACAGAACTTTGCTCATAAAAACAGAACAAATTTTACTCAAAAAACAGAACTTTGCTCATAAAAACAGAACAAATTTTACTCAAAAAACAGAACTTTTCTCATAAAAACAGAACAAATTTTACTCAAAAAACAGAACGTTTCTCATAAAAACAGAACAAATTTTACTCAAAAAACAGAACTTTTCTCATAAAAACAGAACAAATTTTACTCAAAAAACAGAACTTTTCTCATAAAAACAGAACAAATTTTACTCAAAAAACAGAACTTTGCTCATATAAACAGAACAAATTTTACTCAAAATTCAGAACTTTTCTCATAAAAACAGAACAAATTTTACTCAAAAAACAGAACTTTTCTCATAAAAACAGAACAAATTTTACTCAAAAAACAGAACTTTTCTCATAAAAACAGAACAAATTTTACTCAAAAAAACAGAACTTTTCTCATAAAAACAGAACAAATTTTACTCAAAAAACAGAACTTTTCTCATAAAAACAGAACAAATTTTACTCAAAAAAACAGAACTTTTCTCATAAAAACAGAACAAATTTTACTCAAAAAACAGAACTTTGCTCATAAAAACAGAACAAATTTTACTCAAAAAACAGAACTTTGCTCATAAAAACAGAACAAATTTTACTCAAAAAACAGAACTTTTCTCATAAAAACAGAACAAATTTTACTCAAAAAACAGAACTTTTCTCATAAAAACAGAACAAATTTTACTCAAAAAACAGAACTTTTCTCATAAAAACAGAACAAATTTTACTCAAAAAACAGAACTTTTCTCATAAAAACAGAACAAATTTTACTCAAAAAACAGAACTTTTCTCATAAAAACAGAACAAATTTTACTCAAAAAACAGAACTTTGCTCATATAAACAGAACAAATTTTACTCAAAATTCAGAACTTTTCTCATAAAAACAGAACAAATTTTACTCAAAAAACAGAACTTTGCTCATAAAAACAGAACAAATTTTACTCAAAAAACAGAACTTTGCTCATAAAAACAGAACAAATTTTACTCAAAAAACAGAACTTTGCTCATAAAAACAGAACAAATTTTACTCAAAAAACAGAACTTTTCTCATAAAAACAGAACAAATTTTACTCAAAAAAACAGAACTTTTCTCATAAAAACAGAACAAATTTTACTCAAAAAACAGAACTTTTCTCATAAAAACAGAACAAATTTTACTCAAAAAACAGAACTTTTCTCATAAAAACAGAACAAATTTTACTCAAAAAACAGAACTTTGCTCATATAAACAGAACAAATTTTACTCAAAATTCAGAACTTTTCTCATAAAAACAGAACAAATTTTACTCAAAAAACAGAACTTTGCTCATAAAAACAGAACAAATTTTACTCAAAAAACAGAACTTTGCTCATAAAAACAGAACAAATTTTACTCAAAAAACAGAACTTTTCTCATAAAAACAGAACTAACTTAGCTCATTAAAACAGAAACTTTTTTTTTTTCAGGTGAACCCAATACTCTTCCGTACAATACAGTTGTTGTGCTCAGAAATATTTATTTTTAAATAAACAGCAACAACAGCAGAGGTTGAAACTGAATACAACAAAGAAATGTTACAGTTTTGAGATGAGTTTACAAAGATAATGATAGTGAGTAAAACTTAAAATGTAAAGTTTTTAGACATATGAACATCAAATTAGGTAAACAAAAAAAAAAGAGATTGTTGTTGAGATTTTGTTGGCCCCAAAACTGAAAAATCTGGAGGTATCCTGTTGCCTTGAGTTATTTAGCTTTCATAGCATTTTAGCAAGTTCACCGTTGCAATGCCAGGATGGAGTTTATACTAATTAAACCTGTCTTTGTTTAGAAACAGTCGTTAATGAAGGACTTGTTTGTTTGTTTGTTTGTTTGTTTGTATCCAGGTGGGTCTGCCGGCTCGGTGGACGGCCAGGCGGGCGGGGAGAGCGAGCGCAGCAGGGAGCAGATCCTCCAGACTCTGAGCGACCTGTCCCGGGGCTTCCAGGACATCGCTGACCGCTGCCTCCTGGCGTTGCACTTGGAAGTCAGGTCAGAGATTCAGTCGCACTAAAACGGAATAAAAAGGTCAAGATATTCCATGATACTTTAACCTCAAGTATTTTCTTTAAGTACATTTTTTGCTAACACGTAATGCAACTTATACTGAAGTAAATTTCTGAATTATTTATGTTTTAACCTTTGTGGTAAAAGTGGGCAGTGTGCTTACCTCACAGCCTGAAAACATGGGTTCCTAGTTGTAGTAGGGATGGTAGTAATGGCAGTATTAATAGTAGTATTAGCAGTTATGGCAGTAGTTGTGTAGTAGTTGTGCTTAAATTAACAATATTCAGTATGTTTGTACCTTAACTCAAGTCATTATTTTGTTGTTTTCTTCTTTTCTACAATGTAAAAAATAAAATAAAAGTTGCAAAAACTCAAGGCAACAGGATCCCTCAAGATTTTTGAGTTTTGGGGACGATTAAAATCTAATTTCATACATCTAAAAAGAATAAGAAAAGGAATTGATAATAATAATAGACACTAATTATACTAAATTTAACAAAAGAATAATACTTTTTTATGAACAATGGATAGTCAGTTGACTGTAAGATGAGTTAAAAAAATAATGATAGTGGGTAAAACTTAAAATTGAAACCTTAGATTTTGAGTTGGCCCCAAAACTCAAACTGCCTTGAGTTTTTGCAACTTTTATTTTATTTTTTACATTGTAGAAAAGAAGAAATCAACAAAATAATTACTTGAGTTAAGGTCCAAACATACTGAATATTGTTAATATTGTTAATTTTTTTTTTCTTGCACTATATTATTGTGAACTACTTTAACATGAGTACTTATTTTAAGTACTCTGCAAGATTTGTAATTCCATTCAACTTTTCACGACGCCTATTGACTGCCAAACTCAAGTTAAAATTTACCACACCATTAACTTTCCCCCCACAATCACTAATAGCCCTCCATCATCCCTTTTTCCTCTTTCCGGTCCCCACATGCACCGCTATTTCCCCGCAGACGATTGTGTAGCTTATGCAATATTGTTTATGATTTCAGTGGAAAACCCTCCCTGAGGCTGATGTCTAGCTATATGTTACACTCCATTGACTCTTCCCATCTAGTGAATTTCCCCTGATAGTGGTAGCAACTAAATGAAGCCATGAGGAAAAGAGGAAAAAAAAAGAAAGGGAGGTTGTCGAGAGAGCGACTGGAGAAAGATGAGAGTTGAAGTTCAAGTGGTGGGGGGTGTTAAAGAAGGAGGTACAGTAGTTAAGTGGGAGAAATGATTGAAATGAAATAGGCCAAAGTGAGATTGAGGTGCTGAGAATGGCTGTAGTTGTTGGTGTGCCCTAAGGGGAAAAGCCATTCACCCGTCGCCTTTTATACCTTTCACTGTTGGCCCCTGTGATTGCGAAATTATGAGACTATTGACTTCTTATGTCTAGACGGAAATTAACCTTTTATGGAGCTGAGGAAAATGCAGAGGTAGGGCAATATTACAGAGGAGGTCGAAGTTCAACTACAAACTGCCGTCTATAGCATGTGCAGTAATGTGATAAAGGTGTTGTTCTCTCGGCTTTGTCTTTATAAATAAATAAATACAAATATGGGATTGTAGTGGGTTTTATTATTGGGTGAAAACTACTTCAAAAGAACATTATACTTAGGGCTGCACAATTAATCGAAATTGAATCGAAATCAACGATATGGAGAAAACATGCGATATTTGATAACTATGTTGAAAATTGCGATAACGATATTATTGTGATATTTGAAAATAGAGCCTACTTTTGCAACATAGTAAGTTAAATTCACTACATTTCACAAAAATGTAAGTTCCTGTATTTACAAGTCAAAACAGCCACAAAATCCAAACTTAACACAGACTAAACCAGGAATAAAACAAGGCTAAGCTGTGACTAAATTAATTAAATTACCACTAAAACTGGACTTTTTAAACATTTTTATTTAGTCACAACACATGTTCTTTTAAGGCTCTGGTGGAAAATGATTCTTCAGTGTAAATCTCTGTCAGATGGAAGATCACAGCGATTATTGTGATATATTTAGATTCTTGCGATACGGATATTGCGTTTGCTGATATTGCGATAATAATTTTGCGATATATTGTGCAGGCCTAGTATAAACTCCATTGTGGGACTGCCCCACTCTGAGCTTTTCTGACCTACGCTCTTCTCTTCTTCGCTCCTTCTCTTGCAAGAAAATAAACGTCACAAAGACAGCCTGTTTGACTCAAGAAATATTATTTCTTACTCACACAATTATACAATCTACTAAAATTTCCAGACAACCTTTACAGACATGATCTGAAAGCCCTGTGTTTCCTTGTATTAGATTAGCAGTAAATATTTCAGTGTCAGTGCTCCATCAAGTGCTTAAAATGTTTACCGTATTTTCTGGAGCATAAGTTGCATCGGTCAAAAAATGTGCCATGAAGAGGGAAAAACATATATAAGTTGCAGTGGACTATAAGTTGCATTTATTTACAAATTTATTTCACAAAATCCAAGACCAAGAACAGACATTTAATCTGGAAAGGCAAGTTATTCAGCTACACAACAGCACACAGAACAACAGACTGGATAGGTGTGCGGTAGGGCTGCACAATATATCGCAAAATTATCGTTATCGCAATATCAGCAAATGCAATATCCGTATCGCAAGAATCTAATATATCACAATAACGCTGTGGTCTTCCATCTGACAGAGATTTACACTGAAGAATCATTTTCCACCAGAGCCTTAAAAGAACATGTGTTGTGACTAAATAAAAATGTTTAAAAAGTCCAGTTTTAGTGGTAATTTAATTAATTTAGTCACAGCTTAGCCTTGTTTTATTCCTGGTTTTGATTTTGTGGCTGTTTTGACTTGTAAATACAGGAACTTACATTTTTGTGAAATGTAGTGAATTTAACTTACTATGTTCGAAAAGAAGGCTCTGTTTTCAAATAACGCAATAATATCGTTATTGCAATTTTCAACATAGTTATCGACTATTGCATGTTTTCTCCATATCATGCAGTCCTAGTGTAACACTAACAGTTATTCATCTACACAACAGAATAAAGAACAAACCTGGGAGGCTGAAGAGGCTAAATTCACATAACAAGCCAGTTCACCAAGCTCCCGATCTCATTCTACATCACTGAATACTACTGACAGTAGTTGTCACAAGCCTAGAGCGCCCTCTCGTGGCTGTAGATGATAATGTTTACTCCTTTATTCATGTTAAATTTGATATATAAGACGCAGGACCAGCCAATCTATGAAAAAACGTGCGACTTATAGTTTGGAAAATACATCACTGAGAACTGAACTTTTACATTTAACAACATAAATTGCAAATGTAATCGCCACCACTGTGTATCTGTCAGAAAAATTGCAATTAGATATTTATTCAGAATCATTCAGCCCTAATTATACTTCACACACAGTGCCATTATGTTCAACACAATAGAATTTAAATCAAAATAAACCATGACCAAGGGATGCCTGGATCCACACAGTTATCAGGATCTAACACCAAAAACATTTCATTTGTTGCTTTTCCTGCGCGTGGGATTTCCTTGTAAGTTTTATCAAAATCTCTCTGTAACATTTTTAATTATGTTGCCAACAGACAAAATTGGCACAATGGTACAGAATTATGAAAATATTCTGGTCGCAGACAGTGCTCCAGAGCTACACCTAAAACTAAAACTAATCATTTGTTCCCTGGCACATTTCTGACCTTTCGTGGAGATGTAATCAAAATCTAAATCTGACCAAGTTATATTGGTTACAAACAAACCAACACTGGCACAAATATAACCTCTTTTTAAAGATAATTAAAAAAAAAATTGGAAATATACTTTGTTTTTGCTTCCAGAGGATTTTAGAGGGCAAGTAGTAGCTAAGACCTGCTAATCACTGAGTTGATTCATTAATGATCAGCAGCTGTGCACTCTTATAAAAGCTGGTAGTTTGCAGGCTGGAGCTTTTCGGGGTGAATTTACTTTTACGTTTCATCAGTGTGTCTTTTTGCAGGCAGTTTTTCATGTTTTAATGAGGCTTGAGTTCAGGCAGTAACAAGCCAAAGAGATCAGATACACTGTGACTGCCATTGGTATATATTGGATTTTATAGTTTTTTAATTGGCCGATGAGCAACTTTTTTACCAGGCAGCATGGTGGCACAGTGGTTAGCTCTCAGAAGCAGAAGGTCCCGGGTTTGAATCCCGGACCGAGTGGGTCCTGTGTGCAGTTTGCATGTTCTCCCTGTGTCTGAGTGGGTTTCCTCTGGGCGCTCCTGGTTTCCCCCATCAACCTGAAAACATGCATAATATGCTCCTGTCCCATATTTTCCTACAGAACAATAAAGTGTAACCTTAACCTAAACCAAATGAATCCCCGCAGGAGCTGGAACCAACACAGAAAAAACAAATAACAAGGAACCAAAATTAACAATAACATCTTCTTCCAGGGACGCAGTGCTTCTGCCTGGGTTTCACCTTGTCTTGTATCGCCACTGAGTGCAACCATAGTTATTTATTTAATGCTTTGTAACTTCTGACATGTCTTACATTCAGTGTGACCCCCAATTCACACCAAAGCAGCAGCAGCGTCACGTCAGACGCCAGTGAACTGCTTTCTGTTTTATTCACTCTGACAGTTCACACCGGGGACGTCATACGCGCGTCTTACGACCGACGCCGCGACGCTACGCTCAAATTAGGTTGGAGTTCTATTTTTCCAGCGTCTCTACGTCGACCGGCAGCGCTACAGCCGAGAAACACAGGAAACAGGCACCAAGTGTCAAAATAAACTACAGCAACACTTTCAAAATAAAGGTTTTCTAAATGTATGACTGACGTAAACATCGCACATCGTACCAAGGATTTCAGTGAATGTTGCACCATGGACGACGAGAAGTTAATTCTTGAGGTGGAGAACTTTAACATTAACTTTAAGACACAAAAAGATCGTAATTCTACCTCTAGCACGATAGTAGTACTGTTGTCTGATCGCAAAGCGAGCTCAATAAAAAAAACAAAAGCGTAATTGGTCACGTACTATAGATAAAAGTACATTTTATTCAGACAAATAGTTTGGTATAAATCAGTTTGTAATATTTCTGCTTAACCATCTGAAGAAACAAGAATATCCACCAATTATTAGTTTATAAAACAGGGAGCAGATCCACAGCCGCCGTCCAAACTGCAGCTCTGACGCTTTCGGTGTGAATTGACGCTTTTGAAAAGACGTGGGTAAAACAATCTGCTGACGTTTTCAGTGTGAATTTGGGTAAGATGCAGATGAAATGTAGAGTAGTAATGTTGTACGGTGTGTGCGAGTGCAGTTTATGGTGAAACTGAAGGTAAATTTCCACATTTGTGAACAATAAAGTTTTCGTATCCATAAATGTACAGTGTGAATGAATCCTTTACACACGCCTGAAAACCTAAGACGAGCAGTAACTGGAGGCAATTCAGAAGAGCAGAACTTTTAGTAACAGGCAAAATATACAACAACAGCCAACATTGCAAATCTTGATATTGTATTTTTTCTTCTTTTCCAGAGTCCACTGCTTCCATTACCTCATCCCACTGACTAAACAGGGGAATTATGCCATTGTGGCCAATGTGGAGAGCATGGACTACGACCCCCTGGTGGTGAAGCTCAACAAAGACATCTCATCCATCGAGGAAGCCATGGGGGCGGCGCTGCAGCAGCACAAGTTCCAGTACATCTTTGAAGGTAACCACTTTAATGTCCAGTTATTGCATCGGTTTGTTTTTCTTTTATAACCCTGGTGTGGCTCTCTAGGCCTGGGCCATCTCATCTCCTGTATCCTGATAAATGGGGCTCAGTATTTTAAGAGGATCAGCGAGTCTGGGATTAAGAAGATGTGCAGGAACATCTTTGTCCTGCAGCAGAACCTCACCAACATCACCATGTCCCGGGAGGCCGACCTCGACTTTGCCAGGTCAGATCATCTTCTGATTCAGACAGACTCGGCTACAGTCTAACCTTAGGCAGTTTTTGGGCTTTACACCAAAAATAATCCTGCCTCACAGAGCAATAGATCGAATGGGCTGCTGTTGAAGTTGTACAGCCTTGGTTTCAGACAAAATGGTTTTTAAAGCGAATAACCCACTGCACAGTCAGGACACATTTGGTACAGATTGTCTCTGTTTCTAAGTTCCAGAGGTGGAAGAAGTTCTCCAAAATGTCCTAAGTTTCTCTGAGTAGAAACTAATTACTGCTACTACCACCACTACTACTGCTACTGTTACTACTGATATTAATACTACTGCTGCTACAACTACATACTGTATTTTCTGGACTATAAGTGGCTCCGGAGTATAAGTCGCACTAACCAAGAAATGCATAATGAAGAATAAAAAAAACTTATATAAGTCGCATTTTCTGGGGAAAATTTATTTTACAAAATCCCACACCAAGAACAGACATTTCATCTTGAAAGGCAAGTTATAGTAATAATAGAATAGAGAACAACAGCTGAATAGGTGTGCGCTATGCTAACGTAACACATGAGCTGTGTCCCAATTCAGCGGCTGCAGCCTTCGTCGGCTACATTTGAGGCTGATTACGTCACAGTCGGCGCGACAGGGGTTTCCCAATTCGAAGGCTACTTCAAATGCAGCCCACGAATGCGGCCTTCCTTTCCCGCTGAACGAAGGCTGCATCGGGTGCATCCTTCGCAGCCCAACATATCCCATGATTCACTGCGCGCTGCTTGTCTGACGTTCAAGATGGCAGAGGCGGAGAGAGCTGCTCAAACTCCTCCAGGAGTAAATTAAACAAAATAAAAAATTAAATAAGTGTAATTTCTGGCTCCATTTCTGCTTATGTGACTAATGAATAAAGTAAATTAGCGAGCAGCTGTGGTCCTGGTTGCTAGGCAACAGCGGCGCAAACGTGAGAGGAGGAGCAGCTGTTGACGTGCGCTCCGTGGACCGGACCGTCCCATTTCAGCTCGGCCTTTGCGGTCCACGAAGGCCACAAGAAGGACTCGCCTCCGTGGACCGCGACCTTCAAGGCTGCAGTCGTTGAATTGTGACACAGCTATGGATGGTTATTCAGCTTCATGAAGCATAAACAACGAACTGAACAGGTGTCTCGTATGTTAACGTAATATATTAACAGTTATTCACATAACTGATAAAAGTCATAAAAAATGTCAACACCCTGCTGCTACTCCTCCAACATTCTCAACAATTACTTGTACCAAAATGTACCCAGACAGTAAATATTTTTCAAAAAATATCTACAACATACTAACTCCCCACTTAAGCTAAGTTGGCATATTTCTTACTACTCCAACACAGATGAGGGCAGCCATCTTGGTTCTTTACCACTGCCTCCTTTTGGGTGAAAACGTCTTTATTCACTCAACGGCGGGAAATACAAATTGTCAAATCTTTTCTCGTTCGGGACTTAAAAAAACTAAACACAAGCTCCAGAAGCACAGCAAACATGGCCAGTGAAGCTGACGGTTCTATTCCCTCACTGACAATGAAAGATCAGAGTCGTTATTTGGAGAAACTCAGTGAAATATGAACCGAGCCTCTGCCTCTGTCACAGGAGAACGACCCCACAGTGGACGGATTTCAGTACAACAACAATATACTTCATTTAACATTATTCATGACAAATACAATATCAGTAAAATGTTGTCCTGACTTAAATGAGTTTAGGGTTAATTTAGGTACAAAAAGATCAGTGTCCTAACAGCAGAAAGCTTACAGAGCTAACATGAAATCGCCATCTTAAATCTTAAAACTAACTAAAATTAAGTAAATAAATGTTGATAGGAATTTTGATTAAGATTAGAAAGATATAAACATTAACAGAGTGACTTGCCACTTTTAAATTTGTACATCTCACGCATTATACTGTCATTATACAGTAATATTTATACAGTAAACTGGGGTCAGTTCCTGTTCTCTCTGCCACAAATCTCTTTCTTTGGTTTCTTTTGGTCTGTGAGCAAGCAATGAAAACCTCAAATTGTGTTTTCTTTTTATTATTGAAAGTACAAAACCGATCGTAGCAGCTCTTGGCCTGACTCCATCAACTTCTCTCCTGTTTGCTGCTTTTTTTTTTCACCCAAAAGGGGGCGCTAACCTTCTAGCGACAAGCAAGTATGGCGTATCTATGGTGTATCCCTGGAGTTTTTGTGTTCCAGAACTTGTCCGCTCATCCCCACACGAAACAAAACCCATATGTTGGAAATCTGCCGGGGATAATTGGTGTAATATTTCTCCAAGTGCATTTAATCTAGCGCCAAATTTATTGTCTATTAAGGTCATTAAATTAGTGGTTGGCAGGCCGGAGTTAAAATCGGAGTTTATTTGAGCTATTAAACAAGTGTCGTTCCAGTGCGCAGACACATAAAGACGTGTCCTCAACTTCAAGACGCAGTTATGTCAGGGAACAAGGTAGACAGATGGCCAGACACACAACCGCGCTGTGTGTCACTGCGCGCGCTCTCGTATTGATGTTTATTTCCTTTTCTCACAGTACATTTATATTTTGTGAGCCAACCTGCTGGTGCCCACTGCTGTCCGGCCTTCTCTGTCGCGGTGGACTCTGTCACTTAATATCTGTGCAGAAAATGAAAGGAGACAGTGCGGGAGAACAGGAGAGTGGAGGGAGAACAGATGACACAAAGTATTTGTTATTTTTTTTTCCTTTTTCAGAAGCTTTTGTCCTTGACAGACGAGAATATGTGAGAAGTGGAGTGTTGAAAAGAATAGAGTAGGAAGGGTGGCCCGGGGGAAGAACACTGAAAAACTCAGTTAAAAGAAGTCATAGAAAACATCTTTTGTACTTTAGATATAAAATAACTTTAAATATTTTTGTACACGTGCATTATTTATGGATGTGGGAGAGCAGCTTGTTGTATAAAAATGCATTTAATGAAATATTTTTACTGGATTTGTTCCCATGCTGCCATGATTCTTTCATCCTTTATATGTAATAATTGACTTTTTGTATGTTTTTTAACCTCATTCTTACAGTGAGCCATATTTCCCAACAGAACAAGCCAAACATCTAAACTAAAATGATATAAACTGCAGTGAATATGAGGGACCATTGATTACTGTGTTATTTCTTCCTTTTGTCAACTTTGATTAGGGCCAAATGCCACTGATTCTTGTGCTGTCTTTTCTTGGGTTGGCCCACTCTTTGATTAGGAGGCATGGCTGCTGTGGAGGCGTTGATTGGGAATTGCAGAACAGATTGTTTACACATTCATGGCCTTTTTACTTTTCACATTTACTTAGACACGGAGTTGTATGTATTTGGTTACAAACACAGGTAATGGGAGTACTCAGCCAGAAATAAAAAATCCTAAATCCTTCTATGTCGTAACTAATTGGAAGCCTGAATATTTATATGTTCTCTAAGTGGTTTGCACCTGCTAATAAATCTCACACTGAGGAAAAGGTAATGAGCTAAAGGAAATGTCAAGCAGCAGAGTAATGTACATTAATGTGTACATTAAGGCTATAGGTACAGTATATATTACCATAGAGCAACTAATATTTAATTACTTCCTGGTTTTGTGATTTACCAATAATATTTAATTTTTACTCATTATTTGCAAATCATTTTAATTGGCTATCAATAAACATTTTATGAGCAAATAAAGTAATAGTAGTGTTTATTACCACCTTTGAAGAGATCAGAGAATCAGGAACACTGCATTTGCAGATTCTTACTCGTGTAACCGTGTACTTTGGTTTTCTTCTGTGTACTCGTGCTTTAGTGCTGCTCTGCAGCTGTGGTTTGTGGGAAACAGAGACAGAGGGAAGGACAAGGGCACAGTAATAACCATTGATCTGAGGTAAAACTAAGGAGAGACCAGGTAACCAGCACTGCAGAAATCAGCACACACCCTCTTCCTCTCTCTCTCCAAGGGAAGAGTAGGGGAACAGTGCCACCTGCTGGCACAGCTCGTATCTACCTGCAGGCTTGTCCCTTGGCTGTGCACTAAAGTGTTTAGCTTTGTGTGAGCGTGTTTCTTTAACAGGCGACGGGTTCTGGAGCGGTCGCTTCTCTCTCCGTCAGTCGCTTGGCAGAGAGACTCGCTCCAGAGTCAAGGTCAAACTCACTTTCACAAATAGATGCACACGCACCATCTGTTCACAACAGTTCAAGGGTTCACTGTGATTCAGCTAAACCTGTGTCACTGACTGTCACCATCACGTCCCTGTGCACCCCACACTTATCCCCTCACTGATCTGTGCTCATCGTCCCACTCTCTCTGTGTTTATGCCCAGTTCTGGCTCCTCACAGACACAGATTAGATAAACAGGTGAGGCTGTTGCTAAGTCTTTTATCTTGAAAAGACCAACTCTCTGAGAAACTTGTGTTGCCTGGCAACAGTCCACTCCTGTTATTGAGAAGTCTTACTAATTTTACATCATAATAATAGTATCACTAAACAGAAATAGAGATATAAATAATTAACTGTCACTGTTTGTTGTGCAGTTATGTTTTTAAGTTTTATATGGCTACCCAGACTTTTAGTTGTTTTGTTGAGGTAAGTAAAGGCCAGTGCAGGACAGAAGACCGACAGACAAACATAATAAGATTAGGACATTTGATAGCTTCCTGGTTTTTTAATCCTAGCACAATATAAGTATTATTATAGATGTGAAGACATCCTTCACTGAGTCTGTGAGAGAGTCTGTCAACAAATTCAGATTGTACACTTAGAAAATGCTTGAGCACATTGTCCACTAAGCTGTCCAGTGACCATAGGCAGGTTACAGCGCTGTCATAAGTTATGTAGCCTAAAGCAAGGCTAAACCAGTCTGACTTCACTGAGGTAGCCCAGTGTTGAGCTCAGTGCACCGCTGCCTGCTGCTGGGATTGACGAGGACACGCTCCTGGGGTGTAGCGGGTAAAAAAAGCTGTCTGTGGTTGTATGTGAAATGTGTGTCCAGGTGACAGGCCATGCGTCTGCAGAGGCTGTGGTAATAAGTACAGCTGACGGCCGTGTCAGGAGCTAGTGGGTGTCAACAGATAAAACTGTTTGTATTTACGCCCGGCGTCGGTGCACTGTCACTTGTGTCTCCCTTCCTGTCACCTTGTGCCTCCTCTTTTATCTCTCTACCCTCTTTTTTCAACTCTATTTCTTCATTTTTCATTTCCTGTCTTACCACGTGCATCCTCTTCTTAACTGTACTTCTTCACTGGCTTGTTGTTCTCTGGGCTCTTGTTTTTTTTTTTCCCTGCACGCCTGTGATGAGACCTGTCGCTGCTGACAAATCCCCTTTGTGCATATATGTGTCTCTGTACGTACCCCTCGCGGCTTGATGATGCTGCTCTTTGCTGATGAGCCAGTGACTGTGTCCGTGTGTGCGTCTGTGCCGTTGTGTGTGGCGCAGCACGATAGCGCTGGTCTTTGCTGATGAAGCTTCAGCGTGCGAGTCTCTGCAGACCTTTGCTCATTACCAGAGGAGAGACAAATGCCGTGTTCTGGAAGAGGAGCAGACAGAGCGGAAGGAGGGACCTAAAAAGAGACTGAGAGGCTGAAAATGGCCAGAGACTGAGACTGAGAACTTGAAACTCTGCTCAGACAGCGAGTTTGGAAACACTGCTCGGTTATCTGTGAGCAAAGGAACAGCGTCAGGTCACTTCAGGCTTGTTAACAAATTCAGACGACTGGAACAAAGGTAGACAGTGTCATAAAATCACTGCATGATACTGTACAGCAGTGTTTCCCAAGCAGGGGTAAGGGGACCCCTAGGGGTACGTGAGAACATTGCAGGGGGGTACATGGAGTTATATGATCTTCTGTAGAACCTTTATATTATTTATATTTGGCTTTCAAAGACTCATAAACCTAAACCAGGACTGTAGAGAGGGATGGGACACTAAAGACGAACAAAACAGGGACAAAATGAGGACTATACCAGGACTAAACCAGGTCTAAACTAAGACTAAACCAGGACTAAACCAGAACTAAACTAAGACTGAATCAGGTCTAAATCAGGACTAAACTAGGACTAAATCAGGACTAAACTAAGACTAAATCAGGACTAAAGTAAGACTAAATCAGGTCTAAACCAGGACTAAATCAGGACTAAACTAGGACTAAATCAGGACTAAACTAGGACTAAATCAGGACTAAACTAAGACTAAATCAGGACTAAACCAGGACTAAATCAGGACTAAACTAGGACTAAATCAGGACTAAACTAAGACTAAATCAGGACTAAACCAGGACTAAATCAGGACTAAACTAGGACTAAATCAGGACTAAACTAAGACTAAATCAGGACTAAAGTAAGACTAAATCAGGTCTAAACCAGGACTAAATCAGGACTAAACTAGGACTAAATCAGGACTAAACTAGGACTAAATCAGGACTAAACTAAGACTAAATCAGGACTAAACCAGGACTAAATCAGGACTAAACTAGGACTAAATCAGGACTAAACTAAGACTAAATCAGGACTAAACCAGGACTAAATCAGGACTAAACTAGGACTAAATCAGGACTAAACTAAGACTAAATCAGGACTAAACTAAGACTAAATCAGGACTAAACCAGGACTAAACTAAGACTAAACCAGGACTAAACCAGAACTAAACTAAGACTGAATCAGGTCTAAATCAGGACTAAACTAGGACTAAATCAGGACTAAACTAAGACTAAATCAGGACTAAAGTAAGACTAAATCAGGTCTAAACCAGGACTAAATCAGGACTAAACTAGGACTAAATCAGGACTAAACTAGGACTAAATCAGGACTAAACTAAGACTAAATCAGGACTAAACCAGGACTAAATCAGGACTAAACTAGGACTAAATCAGGACTAAACTAAGACTAAATCAGGACTAAACCAGGACTAAATCAGGACTAAACTAGGACTAAATCAGGACTAAACTAAGACTAAATCAGGACTAAACTAAGACTAAATCAGGACTAAACCAGGACTAAATCAGGACTAAACTAGGACTAAATCAGGACTAAACTAAGACTAAATCAGGACTAAACTAGGACTAAACTAGGACTAAATCAGGACTAAATCAGGACTAAACTAAGACTAAATCAGGACTAAACTAAGACTGAATCAGGACTAAACCAGGACTAAACTAGGACTAAACTAAGACTAAATCAGGACTAAACCAGGACTAAATCAGGACTAAACTAGGACTAAATCAGGACTAAACTAAGACTAAATCAGGACTAAACCAGGACTAAACTAGGACTAAACTAGGACTAAATCAGGACTAAATCAGGACTAAACTAAGACTAAATCAGGACTAAACTAAGACTGAATCAGGACTAAACCAGGACTAAACTAGGACTAAATCAGGACTAAATCAGGACTAAACTAAGACTAAATCAGGACTAAACTAAGACTGAATCAGGACTAAACCAGGTCTAAACAAGGTCTAAACTAAGACTAAATCAGGACTAAACCAGGATTAAACCAGGACTAAACTAAGACTAAATCAGGACTAAACCAGGTCTAAACTAGAACAAAAGTAGATCTACACCAGGACTAAACCAGGACTAAGTCGGGTCCTGGGGGTACACGAAACCAAAAAGGTTGGGTATAGGTTTGCTGTACAAGGAAAGCAAATCCATAAAATAGTTTTGTGAATTCTGAATTCTAATCTCAGCACTTGTTGCCATTGATTTTCTCTTTTAATCATTCATTCATTCATTCATTCATTTTCTACCGCTTATTCCCGTTAGGGGTCGCGGGTGACTGGAGCCTATCCCAGTAACTTTGGGCCTTAGGCAGGGTACACCCTGGACAGGGGCCAGCTTGTCGCAGGGCAAGCTCTTTTAATCATTTTTACAAAATGGACATTATAAGAAAAGAGAAATTGAGTTCCACCATTGATAAACGAGTATTTGTCTGGGCCAGTTTTTGATTAGGGGAACATTTGCATAAGAACCAAATAAAAATAGATTTGATTTTCAGACTGACAATAGAAATCGGGAACCTACGTCATGAAATACACACACAGAGTAGCATTAGTCACAGCGAAAAAAAAGTAAACAAATGAGCCTTGAAACAACTCTTGGAAATTATTTATCACTCACTAAAGTATCAGAATACTTTTGTGTGAACGCTAACTTGAGTAATTTACATCCTAAACTGCTGCTGTTGAAAATATCCTGTGTAACGTCACGCTCTCGATCTCTATTAAGAATAAAATGTTAGTAAGAGACTGTCCTTAAGCTCAAGAAAGACCAGCATTTTAATTTGTACAATAAGACAACTGAATCATAATGATCGCAGCCAAACTGAGGTCAAAATGTCAGCTTTATCTACTGCTACATGATTTTAAAAGAGTAAACGTGGCAGATGTTGGGGAGGGAGGGGGTGATCCTTCCTGTTTTCATTGAGAGTGTATTGAAAAACAAAGGCTGCAGTAGCTTGGTGCCAGTCGCTGTGGTATTTGTTACTGCAGCAACAAGCAGCCTTGGTTCCGGCTGATGAAGAGGCTCATCCCCTGAGCGCCCCCCTCCCTCCGTCCTCCTCCTCCTCCTCACCTCATCTCTCCAGCGCTAACTAATGTGTTGTTCCAAACGCGCTGACAGAGGCAGCCTGTAATGGCCTTAATATTGTGCATGCTGGAAATGAGGGGAAATGAATTGTGCTGATTCTTGTCTTTCTCTCGCCTTTTCTGTTTCTTCTTCTTCTTCTGCTTCCTCTCCTGTCTTTTCTTTTTCCTTCACACTTTTGTACCGTTGACATACATATCAGTCTGTGCCGCGCCGTAAATTTGCCTAATATTCTTTGTATACGAGGAAAAAAAAAAAAAAGAGGGGGCGGCTAATTAAAATTTAATTGGCGCAGCACCGTAGAGGCACGTTTTTCTCACATACAACCGCGATACGTGCGCACACACACTTCTGGAGCCTTGTTTGACAGTGCTTTGTGTGCGCGCAGGTGCAGACTGTTAGGACTGAGTGTGTGTGAGAAGGACACACAGGGGAAGGCAGGGAATAATAAACTAAGAGACTTTTAGAATGGGAGCAATCATAATAACAGTGCATTTCGGTATTGTTTAAGAAGAAATGCTGTCTTTTTCATTAAGTAGCTCCGTCCCTAATGAACAAGCCGAGGTGCGTGCGCTCGTTCGTGTCGCGCCGGGTTCTTTCTCGATGGTGGGGTGCCGAGGAGATTTTAATCTTATTAACAGCCCCTTACCCTGTTTGGCAAATGGCTTTCCAACTGCTTGGGTAATGAACTGTTTGAATGTGTTTTTCAGCACACGCCGCCATTCATCACTCAGACACACGGATGGATGGACGCGCGCGCACAAAACACATTTCTCTGCCTTTTTTTTTTTTTTTTACTGAACAGGAGCCAGATTACCAGATGTCCCAAATTCCTTAAATCACAGGGACACAAACCGTGCTGTGCCACAGACGCAGGTGACGTGAGCGGACAACAATGGCGTTATTAAAAGAGCATCAGCACATTTGTGTTTAACAGATTGATTTTTCCTAAATGCATCGTCTCTGTTGAACTATAGTTTCAATTAAACAGCAGTTAGGGCATGTTTTATAGTATCGACAATGCAATGATTCAGCTGCTGCATCAACAGTCTGAGAACTACTTTCACACCAGCAGTTTTACCTCAGAGAGTAGATCAACCCAACGGCCGCTTGTAGCACAGATATTTGTCAATCTGTTTATTCGCTGGGCAGCCAAACTTCTCCTGAGTCGCTCCTATTACACACAGAAGTACATCTCAAAAAACATTTCTCAGTGGTTCAATTACAAAAAGTGAAAACTGCACATATTACCGTATTTTCTGGACTATAAGTCGCTCCAGAGTATAAGTGGCACTCGCCAAAAAATGTATAACGAAGAAGAAAAAACCGTATATAAGTCGCACTGGACTATAAGTTGCATTTTTGGGGGGAAAATTATTTTACAAAATCCGACACCAAGAACAGACATTTCATGTTGAAAGGCAAGTTATAGTAATAATAGAATAGAGAACAACAGCTGAATAGGTGTGCGCTATGCTAACGTAACACATTGATGGTTATTCAGCTACATGAAGCATAAACAACGAACTGAATAGGTGTCTCGTATGTTAACGTAATATATTAACAGTTATTCACATAACTATAGCATAAAGAACATAATATAACAAGTTCACCAAACTCACCATCTCACTCCTAATCGCTAAATCCTTTAAATTCTTCATCCTCGGTGTCACTTCTGAACAACTCCGCCAACTCCGGAGGTAGACGAAGCGCCGCTTCCTCCTCTGCGTGGCTGTCGTCAGACTCAGCATCAGTTCCATTTCCAATTATTCCGCTCTTTCTCAGTTGTCTTTATAGCCTAAGTTGTTAGTGGTAATGTTTACATTTTAAATTGTCAGTGGTACAGGTGCAGCAGATGCTGGTACACAAGCCTAGAGCGCCCTCTAACCAACACCTGAAATATTTTAATATATAAGTCACACCTGAGTATACGTCGCACCCCTAGCCAGACTATGGAAAAAAGTGCAACTTATAGTCCAGAAAATACAGTATATAGATTCAGTACACACAGAGTGAAATATTTAAAGCATTAATTGATTTTAATTTATGATTGTGTAACACTCTATTTTTATAAAATACTGAATTTGGGGGTTTCATTCCCTATAAACTACGGTGGCCCTGAGGTGCAGCGTCAAAATAGTTTTTGTCCTCTAGAAAAATAAAAGCAGCTATAGATTAAAAAAAAAAAATCTTGCCTTAAAAATAAACCCATCCTTCAAAGAAAAAAAAAAAGAAAAAAAAGGTCCATTAGAAAAATAAAAGCTGAGGAATATTTTTAAATGTGTTCCCTCAAAAATTAAACCTGCCTCTAAAAATTAAAAGAGTCCATTAAAATAAAGCCTTCTCTCATTTAAAAAAAAAAAAAAAATCACTTATAAAATAATAAACTTGTCTAAAAAAAATAAAAAGCTCTCCTCAAAATCAAAAGTCTTATTTTTAAATAAAAGGTCTTATTTTTTTAAGAGAAGCTTGCTTTTTTATTTTGAGGAGAGCTTTTTTATTTTCTTTTTCTTTTTTTTTAAGAAGCTTTTAAAAAATTGAGACATGGCTTAATTTTATTGGACTATTTTTAATTTGTAGAGGCAGGTTTCATTTTTGAGGCAACACATTTAAAAATCTTCCTCTGCTTTTATTTTTCTAGTGGATTTTTTTGGTAATTATTATTTGGATATTTTTGATTCTGCACCTCAGGGCCACCGTAGTAAACCGTACCAACAATATATAACAGTTTTAATACACGCTTTTCACTTTGAACTGAAACATTCACTTTCCACTTTTATGATGCACCTGTAATATTAAAGGTTTAAGTTTGCAGTGACTTTTTAACGTAGACAAACCTTTTCTCTTGTTAAGTTGTAAATCTAAGTGTGTCAGAGCGTTGACAGTGAAACCGGTTGTTTGGTTGTTTACGCTGTTTACCAATTAACCACAGTTGCGTGTCTGTGTACTGTGGGAGGAAACTGAGCCTGAGAAAACCCAGGCGCAGTAACATAACCACTGCAGCGCTCGGATAAACAATCTCCACATCTACTACGTTCGCAGAGGTTTACAGTAATTACACCTCTTTACAAATTAAAGCGGAAACAGCTCCTGCCAGTCAGCTTCCATTTCTCACTCCTGTTTTATTTATTTTTTTGCCACAAATCAAAACGTGGATCCTCTTGTAATATTCTCCCCATTGAGAGCTGATGATAGCAATTTGAAAGCAGGAAGCCTTCTATTCAACGCTACCTTGGTTAAGAGGTGCAATTTAGTTTTCTTTTTTGGTTTCCATTAGCTGATGTGTTAGGAGCTTAAACACCTCGCACAAACAGGGACTCTAATATTTAACATACTGGCTGTAAACACATTTCATTCAAATGAAATCTCTTGCTCAGGCCGGCTTTTGCTCATGTTTTGTTTGTTTTTTTATAATCCTTCTGTTTGTGTGGCCCCTGGTTAAGAAGTGAACCCATGTGACCTTTCACCAATTACTACTTTTTACATAGCAAGAGCTTGAGGATGGAAAAAAAATGAACAGACCTTGGAGAGAAACTGTGAGCAGGCCCGAAACTGAAGCAGAATGCAAATGCAGCCATGACCAAGGGCATGTCTTGTCAGGGGAAGGCTTAAAAAAAACACGACTCAAGCATCTCTGTTCCTTATGCATATCCCCAGCTTCTTTTTTCTACATACAAAAGAGACAGTTCTTTCCAGAGGTGGGAAGTAAATATTTTTACTCAAGTAACCTACCTAAAGGTGCCCTGTTCTGCAAAATCGGCTTTTCTGAGCTTTCTACCATGTTTTAATGTTGTTCCTGTGTCAAAAACAGACCTGGAGTTGTGTTTTTGTTTCATTCTTGCGCCTTTCTCGATACCCAAAGCGCTTTACATTGCATTATTCATTCACTCGGTGGTAGTAACAGTTGCCCTGGGGCAGGCTGACAGAAGTGTGGCTGCCAATCTGCGCCTACGACCCCTCCGACCTCCACCAAACACAGCCACACTGACACATTCATACATAGGCAAGGTGGGTCTTGCCCAGGGACACAATGACAGTATGTGCTTCGGCTTCCCTGCGGTTGCTGGGTGAATGCTTAACCCTCTGCGCCACCATTGCCCCCCGATTGATAACTTTTTTTTATTTTTGCTTGATCTAATTTCTTATTTACCGTACTTGCGTCAGCTCAGAGACATAATAATGATATAATGGCGTATTTTAATTAATTGTCTCTTCTCTTACTTGGTGCAGTGGTCATCTGTTCACATGCCTTTACAAATACAAACATACTGTATTTTCTGGACTATAAGTTCCTCCGGAGTATAAGTCGCACTCGCCAAAAAATGCATAATGAAGAAGAAAAAAACGTATATAAGTCACACTGGACTATTAGTTGCATTTTTGGGGGAAATTTATTTTACAAAATCCGACACCAAGAACAGACATTTCATGTTGAAAGGCAAGTTATAGTAATAATAGAATAGAGAACAACAGCTGAATAGGTGTGCGCTATGCTAACGTAACACATTGATGGTTATTCAGCTACATGAAGCATAAACAACGAACTGAATAGGTGTCTCGTATGTTAACGTAATATATTAACAGTTATTCACATAACTATAGCATAAAGAACATAATATAACAAGTTCACCAAACTCACCATCTCACTCCTAATCGCTAAATCCTTTAAATTCTTCATAGCGCTAATGTTTACATTTTAAATTGTCAGTGGTACAGGTGCAGCAGATGCTGGTACACAAGCCTAGAGCGCCCTCTAACCAACACCTGAAATATTTTAATATATAAGTCACACCTGAGTATACGTCGTACCCCTAGCCAGACGATGGAAAAGTGCGACTTATAGTCCAGAAAATACAGTAGAGGCCTCTGCAATATTAATAAAGTTAATACTATTTTTGTACTTGGTAAAAAAATGTACTGATAGAGGCTGCCAGACTTATTACAAGTTTTTTTCAATTTACAGCATTTTTTTTTAAATTTATGCCTCTGTTTTTACATTACTTAGCATTAGCATTAGCCTTATCCAACAGTCACAAGATGGCCGCTGGAATTGCCACTTCTATTTATCTCTATGGTTGATAGTAGTGGTAGATAGTATTAGTGGTGGTAGTAGTAGTTACTGTTGTATTAGTAGTAACACAAGTTGTAGCAGTAGTATTTATTCAGTAATATTTAGTAGCAGAGGTTGACTCCTCTGACTCCGAGCTCCAAAGTGACAGCAGATAAAACACCAAGGAGCTCATTAACGCCTCGTTAGCACTGGAAATATCTTCTGAAGAAAATAATGGTTCTTAGAGGCGCGACAAAGCTAAACAAATGTGGTAAAAATCCTTTTTTTTTTTTTTTTTATTGTTTTAAAATAAATCCATCTACACTGTTGCAAAATGTCAAGGCGAACAGGATCCCTCAAGATATTTGAGTTTTGGGGCCTAATTTGAGGTTCATACGTCTAAAAACTTTTAATTTTAAGTTTTACTTCACTATCATTATTTTTTTAACTTATCTTACAGCCAACTTACTATCATTGTTCAGAAAAAGTTGTAATAAAATTGTAAACTGTTTTGTTAAATTTGGTATATTAAGTTTTTATTATCAAGAATAATACTTTTTCTGAACAATGGACTAGTAAGTTGGCTGTAAGATAAGTAATAAGTGATAGTGAATAAACTTCAAATTGAAAGTTTTTAGACATATGACATTAAACAAAACAAAAAAGTATTCAGCTTCATTAATTGAGTAAAAGTATAGATTGTCCTGGTCAAATATTACTCCAATACAAGGAAAAGTTGCTAAGTCAAATTTTTACTTGAGTTAAAATACTGGAGTATGTGCTTTCTGATTGTTCTACAGAAAAAACTGAGCCATACGTTTTATAAATGAGGCTGGGTATTACCATCAGACTAATCCATTATTTTTAAATTGATTTATTATAAAATCATGCAAATAATGTGCAAAGCCAAAGCTAAACCACTTCCAGATTGTGTCCAGAGGTTCTTTTTAGTTCCTGAGAGCAAATATGAGGAGTATTATGTAGTAAATAATTATCTTTACCAAAATACAAAGGAAAAGAAATCAGGTAGTGCAGCTTTAAGTGATGACAGTAAGTTTGTTATGTTACTGTCTATGAGATATTTGACCTATGTTTCCCACTAGCAAAGAAAAACTGTCTGTCCTTCATCCCGACACTCATTGTGCATTACCTTGCCTGTAGCTTTTTGATTTTTTTTTAACCAAACACTGATTTTTCTGCAATTTGTGCTCATGTGCACTCACTCGCATGTGCTGTCTAGTGTGTATTCTCAATAATAAAATACACTTACACACAGAAAAAAAATACACAAATGCACTTTTTATCAGGTTTTCCAGCTTAAACAAACCTTAAAACCGGCTCATTACAATAAAAAGCACTAAGCATGACCATTCTGAATGTTAAAACTGTTTAATGTAAGGAAAAACACAAAACTTTAAACTTTTAAACCACAAAAAACGGAAAAAAACAACCTGAAACATGAGCAACCAACCACTCATTTATAAAAACAAATGAACCATGAGTGGAAGGACACAGCAGTTTAGTGAAATGTGTATTTCTACTTTGTTTCGTTCGTATTTTCTTCAGAATCCTGTGCCAAGTGTTTTGAAAAGGACCCCAAACTTTTATAAACCAGCCCAATGCTATTTTTTGGACACTGGTTTTTATATTCAGCAGACGACGCAGGCAGAATCCAAAAAGCATCCACACAGTCTTTCCCTTGCGTCTGACATATGTGACCTTTCTGTCGGACGTCAGCAGTGAAGCGAGTTTTAATCAACCGTGCTCTCCGTGTTTGTTTCTCTTGTTATGGTTCGCGTGCGCCGTTGTGTCATTCGCGACTGGTTAAAGACCTATTAATTCTCCACCTTGCCCCTTTTTCCTGTTTTGGTTCCCATCAACAGTTTTCATTAAAATGGTCTCAGTAGTTTTGCAGCCGGTGAGCGTTTTCCCCACAGCAGCTGGGAAAGGTTCTTGAAGTCCCTTTTAAAGAAATTGGGCTTGACAGCGGCAGCAGTAATGTTGGCTTTAGTGTTTTCCCTCTGGTCCAGCGTCGGAAAGACCTTTGTTTCAGGAAACACTACCCATGTTTTGTTTTTTTATCCATCCCAGTCGCAGTCATACCTTCAACATAAGCAGAGATACTTTTTCTGCTCATGTTTTAGTGAAAACAATGAAAGAGGATCACCGGAAACTACAAATACTACTAATTTATTTGTATCAGACCAATACAGTGGAAAAAAAAAAAGATGTTGCAAAAACTCAAGCCATCAGGATCCCTCAAGATTCTTCAAAATCTCACTTTTGTTCACCTAATTTAACGTTCATATGTCTCAAAACTTTTACTCTCTATCATTATTTTTTAACTCATCTTACAGCCAACTTACTATCCATTGTTCAGAAAAACTAAATATACTCAATTTAACAAAAGAATAATACTTTTTGTGAACAACGGATAGTAAGTTGGCTGTAAGATGAGTAAAAAAATAATGATAGAGTAAAACTTAAAATTGAAAGATTAGATTAGACATATGAACATTAAATTAAGGGAATAAAAAATATTGAAATTTTGAGTTGGCCCCAAACTCGACTCGACAACTTGAGGGATCCTGTTGCCTTGAGTTTTTGAGTTTCGCAGCATTTTTTATTATTATTTTTTTTTACAGTGTATTAATAATAAACTTACCAGAGTTCGTACAGTCATGGAAAACCTGGAAAAGTCATGAAATATCAAAATGCAATTTCCAGGGCCTGGAAAGGTTTTGGAATTTTATATTTTGGTGTAAAGTTTGGAAAACGTTTTGGAAATTTTAACAGTTATTCGGCCACTCCTGGTTAAACCTGCGGCCTTCATGATTACTTTATATCTTTATTTACTTTTTTAAAATGCGTTCTGAACCAACTTACCAAGTAGGGCTGTAACCATACAGTAACTGTATTGATTTTTTTTTCTATGATAAAACTCCATCGATACACATGACCATGTATCGAATCGTATCGTTTTCTAGGAAGTGAATATCAATACACATGAAGTATCAATCGATAATATCAGAAATATCGAAATTAGTAATTTGTATGTTAAAATAAAACCAGATATGGCTTTTTGGAGATAAATGTTGTTTTTAATTAAATAAAATGTTATATTCAACTTTTCTTCACTCTCTGTCTGCTGGACATAATCAACCCCGGCCGCGGTGCTACATTTGAGAGTAAACTTTTATGATTTTTGGCAAAAAGTTGCTGTATCAATTATCAATACAAAGGTGTTGAATTGTATCGAATCGTATCGTTCCAAATTAGCCAATATCATTCTTGAATCGTATCGAAACACTTCTAAGCAATACATATCGTATTGTTGCAAAAACATATCATTACATCCCTATTACCAAGCGTAATTATCATTTAATCACCAGTCGAGGCTATGAGTCAGTAAAATTAGTGGAATAATTTATTTCTGGGGGGAAGGGCCCAAACTGTTTTTTTTTTTTGTTTGTTTTTTGTTTTTTTCGCAACTCATTAATTTCTAATTTCTAAAAAAAAAAAAAATTCTAATGCACCATATTGGACATTTTGAATACTATTTATAAGTCATTTCAGTCATTTGGGTCTTGGAAATTTAGTCAAAAGTTTTGAAAAAGTCATGGAAAATTCTTGGTAAAAAAGTATATGAACCCTGACTTACAGTTTAAGAATAAGCTGCAAAAAACCTACAGTATAATACAAAATATAGAAAAGTACTCATATTAAATAAATACAGAAATAATGTTAATGTAGCTGAAAGAATAGAGTAGTTCTGCCTTTTTTACTAACATTGATGCTCATAAAGTTCTCTTTTTATGAACATATTGCCATTGTTTTCTTCTGCAGGCAGTACTACGAGATGCTGTACAACACCGCGGACGAGCTGCTGAACCTGGTGGTGGACCAGGGCGTGCGCTACACCGAGCTGGAGTACATCAACGCCCTGTCCCTGCTCCACCGCAGTCAGACGGGCGTGGGCGACCTCAGCACCCAGAACACGCGCCTGCAGAGACTCAAGGAGATCATCTGCGAACAGGCCGCCATCAAACAGGCCACCAAAGACAAGAAGATCACCACAGTCTGAGGAGATCAGTCTGAGGAGATCAGTCTGAGGAGATCACCACAGTCTGAGGAGATCACCACAGTCTGAGGAGACCTCCACAGTCTGAGGAGATCTCCACAGTCTGAGGAGATCACCACAGTCTGAGGAGATCACCACAGTCTGAGGAGATCAGTCTGAGGAGATCAGTCTGAGGAGATCGCCACAGTCTGAGGAGATCGCCACAGTCTGAGGAGATCAGTCTGAGGAGATCACCACAGTCTGAGGAGATCACCACAGTCTGAGGAGATCACCACAGTCTGAGGAGATCACCACAGTCTGAGGAGACCTCCACAGTCTGAGGAGACCTCCACAGTCTGAGGAGATCTCCACAGTCTGAGGAGATCACCACAGTCTGAGGAGATCAGTCTGAGGAGATCAGTCTGAGGAGATCGCCACAGTCTGAGGAGATCGCCACAGTCTGAGGAGATCAGTCTGAGGAGATCAGTCTGAGGAGATCTCCACAGTCTGAGGAGATCACCACAGTCTGAGGAGATCACCACAGTCTGAGGAGATCACCACAGTCTGAGGAGATCACCACAGTCTGAGGAGACCTCCACAGTCTGAGGAGATCTCCACAGTCTGAGGAGATCACCACAGTCTGAGGAGATCACCACAGTCTGAGGAGATCAGTCTGAGGAGATCAGTCTGAGGAGATCGCCACAGTCTGAGGAGATCGCCACAGTCTGAGGAGATCAGTCTGAGGAGATCTCCACAGTCTGAGGAGATCACCACAGTCTGAGGAGATCACCACAGTCTGAGGAGATCACCACAGTCTGAGGAGACCTCCACAGTCTGAGGAGACCTCCACAGTCTGAGGAGATCACCACAGTCTGAGGAGATCAGTCTGAGGAGATCGCCACAGTCTGAGGAGATCAGTCTGAGGAGATCAGTCTGAGGAGATCGCCACAGTCTGAGGAGATCGCCACAGTCTGAGGAGATCAGTCTGAGGAGATCAGTCTGAGGAGATCTCCACAGTCTGAGGAGATCACCACAGTCTGAGGAGATCACCACAGTCTGAGGAGATCACCACAGTCTGAGGAGATCTCCACAGTCTGAGGAGATCTCCACAGTCTGAGGAGATCTCCACAGTCTGAGGAGATCAGTCTGAGGAGATCTCCACAGTCTGAGGAGATCTCCACAGTCTGAGGAGATCAGTCTGAGGAGATCACCACAGTCTGAGTGAGCATGTGCCTCTGTCCAGGACGACATCAATGAATTAGAATCTAAAAGAAATTATTTCAGTTCTTCATTTTGAAAAGAGAGTATATTGATAAAGTTCACACAGAGGGAACTGTTTCAAGCATTTATTATTTTGGATTGTGATTAATATGTAATGTTATATAAATTCTAATTTATGAGATACTGAATTTTGGTCCTATATTATGCTTTTTCAGGCTTTCTGAAATGGTTTTGGACACCTCTGCATTAGTATTTCACTTTTTATAACAAAGTAATGTATGTTTCAGGAAAATTAAAAGATATTGAGGAAAATTAAGAGATATTTTAGGAAAATGAATCAGTCCTCACGTCAGCCTTCGGTATAACAGTAACGTTACAGAACTAGATTTTTTTGCTCTGATTGAGTTTCTTTTATATTCTATTATTATTCTATTCTCCATGTCCCACACTGCCACCTACTGTTAAGCAGTGTAAATTGATGATTTATTTTTAAAAATTAAACTTTCTTATTTGCCCTGGCAAAGGTCCGCGACCCACTGAAAACAGTTCTGCAACCCACTTTTGGGTCTCAACCCACTTTTGGGTCTCAACCCACCAGTTGAGAACCAGAAAGACAGTGCATAAAATGGCTAAACAGCATGGCTGTTAGCGACATGAGGCTAACAGATAGATTTCTGAGCTGACTGCTTCGTAGTGACGGAGGTTTAAGGCTGAAATGATCAGAACGAGTCCGGTGACGGTGTCTGGGCTTTAGAAACGCTCAGCAGCACTTCCTGGTTTCACCGTGTCTACGTAGAGCTGTGAGACCGAGTGTTTTCAGTTCTGGAGAAGGGCAGCGCCTCAGCATACAGGATTACTCAAACCAAATACTACTAAATGCTTGAACAGTTTCCCTCTGTGTGTACTGTATTTATATACGCTTTAAACCAAATTACTGAAACAAAAGGACTTGTCCATGTTATTCTTTTTATTTTGGACTGTAAAACAAAAAGGACTAACATTTTTTTTTATAGAATTTGGGTGGAAAACACTGAAATACCGAAATAGCAACTTGCTCCAGACTGAATTCAATTTATTGATGGAAATGTCTTCTCCATTTCATCTTGCCTGAAAGCACATTTTACTGGAAAACTGTCAGAAATACTTGCATTCAATATGGCTTCAAACTTCTGAGAGTATGAGTTATGTTGCTTTTCACTTCCTCTGTCAGTTTTAGTTTGTATATAAAGACCCAGTGTACACGAGGCGGGGTCTGACTGTTTCTCCTTCACTGTGATTGAGGCATAAGACAGCAGCCAAATGTCTCAGGCCTAAATTTGGACCCCTCTTATCTCATTTTCCTATTAAATCTAAACTGCTCCTCTCAATTACACCTCTATCTCTTGTGTTGGGGCTGCCCCAGGGGCCCGCTGATTCTGTCTGCAATAACAGATGCCAGATTACTCTGTCCGACTCCGAATGAGGCCACATCTTCCACTTGCTGCCAATTTAGGTTGGTCCCGGAAGACTTCACTAGCTGAGTTATATCATACAGCTGCAGTCCATAAATCTCTTTGTGTGTCTTGTAATAAAGCTGAAAACATGTAGGAGGCTAGAAAGTTATTGTTTTAAGGAGTTCATTGCATTACTTTCTCATTTCAGAATGAGCTTTATGTTCTGTGACCTTTTTTTTTCTTTTCAAAAGTTGCTCTTCATAACAAAAACTACTTTAAAGTGGTAAAGAAGTACTCCATTTCTTTACTCAAGTAAAAGTATCACATAAAAATTCCTACTTATGTATAAAAGTACTGTATTTTCCGGACTATTAGTCGATCTGGACTAGGGCTGCACAATATGGAGAAAACATGCGATTTTTGATAACTATATTGAAAATTGTGATAACGATATTATTGCGATATTTGAAAATAGAGCCTACTTTTCGAACATAGTAAGTTAAATTCACTACATTTCACAAAAATGTAAGTTCCTGTATTTACAAGTGAAAACAGTGACAAAATCAAAACTTAACACAGGAATAAAACAAGGCTAAGCTGTGACTAAATTAATTAAATTACCACTAAAACTGGACTTTTTAAACATTTTTGTTTAGTCACAACACATGTTCTTTTAAGGCTCTGGTGGAAAATGATTCTTCAGTGTAAATCTCTGTCAGATGGAAGACCACAGCGTTATTGTGATATATTTAGATTCTTATGATACAGATATTGCGATAACGATAATTTTGCGATATATTGTGCAGCCCTAATTCAGCTACACAACAGCACAAAGAACAAACCTGGGAGGCCGAAGAGGCTAAATTAACTTAACAAGCCAGTTACTGGTAAGGAAGTTCCCTGAGCTCTCCATCTTATTCTACATCAGTACTGAGTTGTCACAAGCCTAGAGCGCCCTCTCGTGGCTGTAGACGGTAATGTTTACTCCTTGATTCATGTTAAATTTGCTATAAGTCGCAAGACCAGCCAAACTATGAAAAAAGTGTGACTTATAGTTTGGAAAATACAGTACTTACTTTCAAATGTACTTGTGAGTAAAAAAGTAAAAGTATTTTGCACAGATTCAAGAGCTCATGAATGTGTTAAATGTGAGGGATTTTGCAGAAAACTAAAGGTTAACGCTGCAACTAAAGAAACTGAATCTGTCACTGAGGTTTTTCTAAAGCAGTACTACTTTCCTGCATCTGTTGTATTTAAGTACTGTGTGTCTACTATGAGGGCACGGCAAAACTCATGATTTTAAACCAAACTCCAAATACTTTGTCCTTCAAACCAACTCTAAAATGTAGTGAAGTAAAATAAAAGTACCCCTTATTCAAGTAAAGTACAGATACATGAAAATTGTACTTAAGTAAAGTAACTAAGTACTTTTCCTTGACATTCCACCACTGCAGAAGTTGTATAAATTGTGTAACTGTGTGAATCTCTGCCAGTCCCACTACACACTCTCTTTAAACGCTTTTTAAACTTTACAAATAAACATGAGAGACAAACAAATCATTATGCTTCCACAACCCTCCCTGTTTTTAGTTCATTAACTTGGGAGAGAAGTACTTAACGAGAGGAGAGAGGAACGGGAGCCGTGTCAATACCACAGACCCAGCGCTGGGCTCCCTAAGGCCCACCGAGCAATCCATCATAATGACACATTGGGTGAAATCGATAGGAAAACAACAGTGGCACTGCTGAAGGCTTCTCCTGCCGCTCTAAAACATACGCTCGGAGTTAAATCTAAAATCTGCTCATTCAGCTGTTCACTGCAAAGCTACTCTCGTGAAGTTATACACCACCGACTTTAATACAGTGTGAAATGTCTATGTCAGGGCGCACACAGACTTCTTATGTACGCACATAAAGCAGTGTCATTTACGTTTTGACTTCTTACTGACGATGTAAAGGACATTTAATGCTACAGACCAGGGCTTTACATTAACACCAGCCATCGGCCAAATGCTGGTAGATTTCCTTTGTGGCTGGTAGCACTTTTACTCTCACTGCTACTTTAGCCGCTTGGATTTCATGCAGGCATCTTAACTTTAGAGGTCCTCAATTCCTCAAGCTATGTTTGAGTGACCACCTACTGTATTTTCCAGACTATAAGTCACTCCAGAGTATAAGCCGCACCAGCCAAAAAATGCATAATGAAGAAGAAAAAAACGTATATAAGTCACACTGGACTATAAGTTGCATTTTTTGGGGGAAAATTATTTTACAAAACCCGACACCAAGAACAGACATTTCATGTTGAAAGGCAAGTTATAGTAATAATAGAATAGAGAACAACAGGCTGAATAGGTGTGCGCTATGCTAACGTAACACATTGATGGTTATTCAGCTACATGAAGCATAAACAACGAACTGAATAGGTGTCTCGTATGTTAACGTAATATATTAACAGTTATTCACATAACTATAGCATAAAGAACATAATATAACAAGTTCACCAAACTCACCATCTCACTCCTAATCGCTAAATCCTTTAAATTCTTCATCCTCGGTGTCGCTTCTGAACAACTCCGCCAACTCCGGAGGTAGACGAAGCGCCGCTTCCTCCTCTGCGTGGCTGTCGTCAGACTCAGCATCAGTTCCATTTCCAATTATTCCGCTCTTTCTCAGTTGTCTTTATAGCCTAAGTTGTTAGCGCTAATGTTTACATTTTAAATTGTCAGTGGTACAGGTGCAGCAGATGCTGGTACACAAGCCTAGAGCGCCCTCTAACCAACACCTGAAATATTTTAATATATAAGTCACACCTGAGTATACGTCGCAACTCTAGCCAGACGATGGAAAAAAGTGCGACTTATAGTCCAGAAAATATGGTAATTTAGTAGAGAATAATTCATCATGATCCGAGAAGAAACTAAATGTATTCAGAGAGAGCATAAGCAAAACATTCACAATTCTTCTGCCTATAGGTAAACCTGTTTCCCACATATTTAATAAATCCTTGTCTACACACAAAACCAAGCTCTACATTTGTGTAAGCTAAAAAAATAAATGCAAAAAACATTCATTCTGATTAAATTAATTAAATTCTGGCAAGTAAAAACATTATGTGGCTAATAACTTTGGAAAAGGACCTGCCTCAGTGGCCAGTGAGCAAAAAAGCTAATGTCAAGCCCTGCTAGCGACCATGTTTCTTATTGCTTACAATGTAAACCACAAAACTACAAGTGTGTTTTGTTAATTTTATGACATTTTGCACAAATATAATATGTTATCTGAAACATTTGTCTCTGAAAGATGATGTGTTAATGCTTACACCGTAATATACTAAAGATAATAAACAATCTTTATGCCAATCATGTTGTGTGTGATTAGTAATAGGAGGTGTGTGTTTTGCATGATTGTGTAGCAAGATAGACATAGTTTCCAATGAAGGAAGTGCAGCTGTGTAAAACCTGTTCCACTCAGGACAAAGAAGGCCCTCACCAGGTGGATGTTACCTGCTTAGTGTCAGTCTCTTCTATCAACAGTGGCAGAGGGATCCAAAACCAACACAGGTGATGTTAGTTAGTGACACAGTTGGATACTATACTTAGAAAATATATATCAAATCAAAGAAGGTTTAAACTAAAACGTGTTCATAACTGTGTCATCTACTCCATATCATTTATTTGGACCGGTGTTTCGGGAAATTCTGTCCCCCCATGTTTCCTCTGTTGAGCGCCTCTCATTTTAAGGTCTTTTTTTACAAACTTGTTAAATTTAAACACATATTGTATGCATTATAATCAAACGTATTTTGCTATTTTTGGCTGATATGATGATTTAGAGTTTGTTTTTTTAACTCGCTGATCATTATTGATTATTGATGTTTGTTTAGGGTGTTTTTTTACGCACAAAGAAATAAAAGCATGCAATATAATCCTGATAGAAATAATAATAAAACACCTTTCTCACTTTATTTGTAGATTGATACACATACAGACTGTATTATAGAACTAGATAATGACTGAATGCATGAAAAATCTCAGCAAAACTTGGTCTACAATTGAGTAACAAATATTTTTTCATAAATAATGTAAATGCACAATATCACAGCAGTCGTTGTCAGACATGGCTGGTGCAAATGCTTTCCGAAAATAGTTTAATTACAGTTTTCAGTAGTTACAGAAGCAGAGTATCAATACTCAGCGAATTAAACAACTCTAAATCATCTTTAAAACACACAGATGGCTAAAATACATTCAATTATGATGTATACTGTATGTGTTTAATTCAACAAGTTCCTAAAAAGACCTTTTAAAAGAGAGAAAGTCCTGGCGCTCAGCAGGGGAAACACTGATGAACCGAATTTCCCGGAACACAAAGTAAACTACAGGATCCATAATGCCTTTCACCAGCGCTGCTGCGTTGCTAAGCGACAGTTGACGCTGAAATGCCTGACACAGCCAGCAGTTTGTAGCAGCGGAGATTTATTTCGGTCACGTTTTATATAAATAAAGGCCAGATATTCAGTTAGTTCTGTGAAGTTTCTCCCTAAAATCAAACCGAAGGACGACTCAGGAGTTTGTTTCTGTCCGCGTTAGCTAACAAGCTAAAGCTAACTGTCTCCCAGCCTGCAGCGCTGTCACCGAGGGACGGAGCCACAGATGGAGGTAAGGAAACACTGACGGCTGGGTCATTAAACACAGCGCGGAGGGCTTCACGTTCACTTTTTTGCTCACTGGCCATTTTGGCTAACGTTAGTGTTCTTTAAAAGTTACTAGCTAGTCATTAGGTTTTTAGCTAGCTATAGTTAAGACGTTAAAATGCTCATTGTTATAGTGAACGGGATCGTGACGTCACATCGCTGTCAGGATATTTTCAACAGAAAAACAATGGAGCAGTTTAGGATGTGAATT
The DNA here is from genome assembly GCA_020698575.1 of Bostrychus sinensis. Classification (NCBI taxonomy): domain Eukaryota; kingdom Metazoa; phylum Chordata; class Actinopteri; order Gobiiformes; family Eleotridae; genus Bostrychus; species Bostrychus sinensis. The sequence goes on from CM036239.1 coordinate 4,362,867, forward strand.
ACTCCAGTTAGCTAAGTATTTTGATACTTTAGTGTGTGATAAATATTCACCAAGAGTTACAAAGCAGGTAAAAGAGTTGTTTCAAGGCTCGTTTGTTTACTTTTTATGTATGTATGTTCATGTTAGGACAACAGATGTAAACTAGCTATTGTGCTAATTCCGGCATATTTACATTGATGCTGTTTGTTGACATGTTGATTAATATGCACTGTCCTAATTAATATAAATAAATAAATAAAATAAAAATAAATGTCGCTGTTTCTAATGTAACTCTGTGGTATTTCTCTGTCTGTGCCCACTCTGAGGCAGATTCGTTACTCAGGGTCGTTACATGACGTACGCTCCAGATTTCTATAGATCCTTCCAGGAATGACGTACATAAAAAAGTTGCGCATGCAGCCTGGTACCAGATTAACATTCTATCCAATTAATTTCTATGAGGGAGCAAAATAAAAATATGAATTTAGATGTTTCTGGACTGCAGGAATGAATGGTTGTTATATTTCGTATTATGTATATATTTAGTAAAAATTACTCTGAATCAATATAATCCAGATTTGAGTCAGTACCATTTGCTAAAGTTAACTTATAAAAGTAGGATTTGTGGTGATTGATGAATTAAATCTGAACATACAATGTCAAACTATTGTGGTCTGACACATTTCTGTTACTATTTGTCCTGCGTAACATTGAAATTAAGAAATGTAAATTACACAGCCTTTAGTTTATATGCTAATTATAGACGCTAACTGCACTGTTATATTAAACAGCTAAACATTGACACACCTGCTGGTGTTATTAAACCAGGCTCTGATATTACTCTCATGTGGCAGAGTGGTTGTCAGTTGCCAAATCTGTCTTGATTATTCCTAATTTGCGATGTTTGGTGGCTAGCACTAATTGCTCCATTAGAAATGTATTATCGTCTTTTCTAACATCCTGTACCAGACAATATGTTGTTTTTACACTTGTTTTGAAAATTACCTCTGAAAAGTAAACAGTAATTTATCACCATCAAAAATGTTTTTTTTTTACTCAGAAAATCTGTATAAATACCTTCTCAAGCAGGGGTTCTCAAACTTTTTGGGGCCAGGGACCCCTCACATGAGAAAAAGAATCCCAAGTACCCTGCTCCCAACCAACGTGACTGATGTATGTGGTGCGTCACAATCATCAGAGTTTTAAACATCCTAAAACCAAAGTGAAGGTCAGGTCACTCAGAATGCTTATTTTATTGCCATAGTGGTTCCCATTAACATTAATGAATGTTTAAAATTACATACGCTAACAAAGTTGTTGATTATAAATTATTATCAATTAATTTTAAAAATTGCGGACCCCAATGGTGGCTCTTAATTTTTGTCTCAAAAATAGCATTTTAAAGATGCTATGAGCAGTATATTTTTTTTAATCCTTCATAAAAATATAAAAAAAATAAAAAACTGATTTGCTGTAAACATGTTTAAATGAAATATTAGTTTTACCGATAACAATAGTACAGTTGAGTTATTAACAATTAAAAATATGTTTTACGTAATGGCCAAGTTGTTTTTGTTTACATTTTTTGTTTTTGTTCTAAAACTGCATCGCCGATCGTCCAATCAGAAAAGAGACCATTGTTTTGATTTAGACTGCAGTACCGTTTCCAAACCAGTAGGGTGCATGCTTCTTAAATATGGGAATTTCTAAGCATAGCAGCAGAAAGTTAGGTCTAAAGTAGTTAAAAACAAAACAAAAACAATCCAACCAGACAACGTGGCTAGTGAGACTGAATATGTTACTGACCAAAATAGAAATCTGTTGCATTTGTGCGGTTGGCGAGTGTTAATGTCAAGTCCTGCATAGAAGCATTACTGTTTTACAGATGTTGTAAGTATTGTGTGTACTTTTTGGCCAGAATTTGATGACTTTACATGAGTAGACTTTAACAGTAAGTTTGTCCCATGTAACAGGTAAAGCAGGTTACTTTGCACAAGAGGTCTGGTGAAGTAAAACTGCCTCTCAAGGTCGCCTTCTCACTCATTTACATCTTTCTTTTATTTATGCATTTTTACTGTGGCTGAAATAGTGCTGCTGTGCATGCTGCTACGTGGGTCATTCAGAATATGCTAATGTGGCTAGGCTATCGTACGGTGGCCCTAAAGGACAAGTCACGCCAACAAAATCAGTAACACGCAAACAAAAACTGAAACACGCACACAAATATGAAAACACGCACACAAATTCTGAAACAGACCAGAAACAGCTCTGTCCAATCACAGCCAAGCACGAAGGTCCAACCCTTTCCTTAATCTCATTTACTGTAGTGTTCTCAAATTTGTGTGTGTTTTTGAATTTGTCTGCATGTTTCTAAATTGGTGTGCGTGTTTCTGAATTTGTGTGTGTGTTTCTAAATTTGTGTGTTTCTGAATTTGTGAGCATGTTTCAAAATTTGTGTGTGTGTTTCTAAATTTGTGTGAATGTTTCTAAATTTGTGTGCGAGTTTCTGAATTTGTGTGTGTTTCTGAATTTGTGAGCGTTTTCTAAATTTGTCTGCGTGTTTCTGAATTAGTGTGCGTGTTTCTGAATTTGTGTGTGTTTCTAAATTTTTGTGCGTTTCTGAATTTTAGTGCATTTTTTAATTTGTGTGCGTGATTCTGCATTTGTGTGCCTGTTTTCAAATTTGTCTGCATGTTTCTGAATTTTTTGCACGTTTCTGAATTTGTGTGCGTGTTTCTGAATTTGTGTTCATGTTTCTCAATTTATGTGCGTGTTTCTGAATTTGTGTGCATTTTTGAATTTGTATGTATGCATGTTTTTAAATTATTGTGCGTGTTTTTGAATTTGTGTTTCTGAATTTGTGTGCGTGTTTCTAAATTTGTGTTTCTGAATTTGTGAGCATGTTTCTAAATTTGTGTGTGTTTCTAAATTTGTGTGCGAGTTTCTGAATTTGTGTGTTTCTGAATTTGTGAGCATGTTTCTGAATTTGCGTGTTTCTAAATTTGTGTGCATGTTTCTAAACTTGTGTGAGTTTCTGAATTTGTCTGCATGTTTCTGAATTAGTGTGCGTGTTTCTGAATTTGTGTGTTTCTAAATTTGTGTGCATGTTTCTAAATTTGTGTGCATGTTTCCGAATTTTAGTGGATTTTTGAATTTTGTGCGTGATTCTGCATTTGTGTGCCTGTTTTCAAATTTGTCTGCATGTTTCTGAATTTTTTGCACGTTTCTGAATTTATGTGCGTGTTTCTGAATTTATGTGCGTGTTTCTGAATTTGTGTTCATGTTTCTCAATTTATGTGCGTGTTTCTGAATTTGAGTGCAGTTTTGAATTTGTATGTATGCATGTTTTTAAATTTTTGTGCGTGTTTTTGAATTTGTGTTTCTGAATTTGTGAGCATGTTTCTAAATTTGTGTGTGTTTCTAAATTTGTGTGCGAGTTTCTGAATTTGTGTGTTTCTGAATTTGTGAGCATGTTTCTAAATTTGTGTGCGTGTTTCTGAATTTGCGTGTTTCTAAATTTGTGTGCATGTTTCTAAACTTGTGTGAGTTTCTGAATTTGTCTGCATGTTTCTGAATTAGTGTGCGTGTTTCTGAATTTGTGTGTTTCTAAATTTGTGTGCATGTTTCTGAATTTGTGTGTGTGTTTCTAAATTTTTGTGCGTGTTTCTGAATTTAGTGGATTTTTGAATTTTGTGCGTGATTCTGCATTTGTGTGCCTGTTTTCAAATTTGTCTGCATGTTTCTGAATTTTTTGCACATTTCTGAATTTGTGTCCATGTTTCTGAATTTGTGTGCGTGTTTCCGTGACTTTCCCTTCAGGCCCACCGTTCTGTCTGGAGCTAAAGTCCCATGCCTCTGATGCTAGTGGCCTTATTTTGTTTCAGAATGTTAAAAGATTGTCTCTTTTATTAAAATAAAAGGTTTTACCGTCCCACAGAAAAGTGTTTTAACCGCTGAGACTGTAGGCAGCTGTGTAACTCAGCCTGGACTACATCACTACCACCATCACATGCCTCTATCTGTAAGAAACCTGGCGCTGGCTTGGTTTATCATCATACATTTGTTTTACTTTTTGAATAAACTGACATTTTTCTTTGTCTCAGAATCGAAATCTCACTGATGTTTCAATTTTATGCAAATATGTCCATCTACAGAAGCTAGAACTACAAAACAACAAAATCAAAGGTAAAAAAAGTATAAAGTAACATAAAATATATCTTCATACAGAACAATAAGTCATTAAAATCATCAGTGTCCCGTCTTGTGCACGTTTCTTTTCTCTCTTTTAGACTTGTCTTGCGTGAGCCACATGCCCTTCCTTGCCGTCCTGGATGCTTCTCACAATGAAATCTCAGACTTCTTTGGATTCCAGCCTCCTAAAAACCTGAAGGTAACGCGGGACCTTGAGCTGACAGGATAAGACAACTTTTGATTGGTGGCCTGGGCTTCACTCTCTCGCACAATTCCCCACAGATAGGCCAGGATTTCCATAGCCCATCTGTAGGCTGCTGAATATGCTTACGAGGCGTTAGCTGCCCTTGAATGACAGTGAACTTCACAGAACAAAAGATTTTTTTTTGTACTCTGTGGATTTGAGTTAACTTTCTGTTTAGATTTGTCCAGTGAGAGATGATTTCTTGCTTGTGCTCTTTTTCAGGAGGTCAACTTTTCCCACAATCGTATGACAAAAATGAAGGATTTGTCAGGCTTTTCGTCTCTCAGTAAACTTACTTTGGACTGTATCCTTCTGAACAACATTTACATTGATTCTTGTGACTGTCCCATACTCAGTACTGTACTGCTTTGCGCTGTTTCAATCGCACAAACAACATCATCCATAATAACTTCTGTCTAGTCTCGGCTTATAGATCTATAGATTTAATTAAAATGATGCCGAATGTCATTTCCTGTTCTGTATTATTCTTCACGTCACTGTCCACAGACAATGGCTTCAGTGAAATTTGTGGCCTGGAACAATGTCACCAGCTCACCCATCTCAGCCTGGCGCACAACAAGATCTCGAGGATCAGAGGCCTGGACAGCGTACCTTTAACACAACTCTGCCTCGTATGTCATTACACAATTAGTAAAAATACCACATATATGCAAAAGTGTTATATACAGTATGCACATTGGGAAAAAAAAAAAACAAGAAAAACAGAAGAGAGATGTTTTTATTCAGAGGCAACAACCTTATATCTCATAATGCTAAAGAATCTGCTAAAACTAAACATTTGTTCATTTAGTTAGTTTGTTTGTTTTGGGTTAGTTTAGTTTATTTGGTCGTAGTCTAAAGTAGTAGATAAGAAACAAAACAATGCTTCTGTTAGATCTGAGACAGAGTCCGAAAGGGTTTAGGCCGATGTCCAGACTTATTGTGCCTAACCCAATTAACATTTAAGTAGAAATTGCCAAGTAAACCTGGCTATATTTCATGACAAAACAAGACAGAAAAAAACCACAACAATTTACATTAAAAAGGCAAAGAAAGTATAATTTTACTATTATTACTGTATTATTACTTTAAGCATTATCATTGTAACTATCCCTTTAGTGACTAATTACATCATTAAGATAGCTTCATGTTGTAAAAGATAAGACTACATATTCATACAAATGCTCTGTATTTTCCTATAATATTAGATTTGTACATCTTTTTAAAAGTACTAGTGAGTGTAGTTAGTATCTTCAGTCTTTATCTCAAAATGGTACAGAATCCCTTAAACACTCTGGATCCACACTAAAATTAATTATGACGTCTTTGGTCCATTACACCTACTACACGTTTTCATAACCAAAATATTATTCTGTATTTATCAGCGCTGCAACTAACAATAATTTTGATAATTGATTATTCTTTCAATTATTGTTTCGATTAATCAGATAGTGAAGCGTGTGGTTAAAGTGGTTAAAAACTTGTGGTATTTTATAGTTTCTGGTACAAATTGTGAAAATTCTACCAAAATCACTTCATTTTTTACAAAATTTGAAACAAACAAAGCTACAACTACGTCAGTGGACGACGTTTGGATAGAGCATACACACAAAGATATTTTTAATCCAAAACACAAAACGTACATTGTTTTTGTGGCTTTACTGCTCTGTGTTGGCAGTAAACCCTCCTCTCTCAGCAGGTGGCATGTTTCAGAGTCTGTGAATACTCCACTTAACCATTATTCAATTAGTTGACAATTATTTGAATAATTGATTATAATGGATTAATCCGATTAGTCGTTGCAACTCTTGTATTTATTAAATCCCTCTTAGTGAACAGCATTTTTACACCTTCCCTAAAACGTTTGCAGAGTACTGTTTTCTAGATTTGTCTTTTGTATTTATTGTAATTTAAGTTTTTCACACCCAGTTTTCCTCCTCTTTTCATTCTGCCGTTTCCTGTCATCGTTCTCTTCATGAGTCGGCTTTGGCTTAATTTTCACATTCAGTAAAATCTTGGCCCCCTGCTCATGGCTCACCAGATGGTGCTACAGCAGGGCCTTTTTGTCTTTCTCTTTCTGCCTGTTCATGTGTGTGTGTTCGTGTGTGTGTTCGTGTGTGTGTTTGTGTGTGTGTGTGTTTATCAGTGTTTCCTCATTGTCAGCAGCCTTTGGTCTGGCTGTGCTGCTCCTGTCTCCGCTGTAGTTCGCGTCAGGAGCAGCTGTTCTGGTTTTGAGAGCAAATTTAAAACACACACCACCAAAACACACCTCGTCCATCCAGCGTCCGTTGCATCGCTGACCCTTGTTCCTCGCATCACGCAGCCTCCCCGAACAGCGCGCTCCTGTCAGCCGGCCTGTTCCCCGGCCCACTGCAGCACTGACCCAGAGCTTCCAGGGACCGTCGGAGTCAGCCGCCCCCGCCGACAGCAGCCCTCTGCCAGGCATCGTGCTTGGCGAGAGTCAGGCGAGGTGCAGCCAGAGATGGCCAGATAACAACTTTAGTCAATGGAACAGAGTCAAAACAGACTGACGTCCCGGACAAGAGAAGAATGGCCAGCTCGTTTTTTTTTTTTTTTTTTTTCTAGTGTGTTAGCGTGCTGTGCTAGCGCCTCAGCAGCTGTTTGCCTGTCAGTCCTCACCTGTCAGGGTTTAGCAGAGAGCAGCAGGCGTGTCATGTGCCTCAGAGCAGAGGGAAAGGAGAGTTCAGCCGTCCCGCAGAGCGACCAGGGCGTGTCCTTAAAATTGATTAGTGTGAATCATTGACCGTATAAAAGTTGTTGGGAGGCAGTGGAGCTCAACAGTGCCCGCCCACGCCTGGTTCCGGAAGTAAAATTCCCATTCATTTTTCCCATAAACTTTTCAAAAAATACATATATTAAAAATTCCAACAGCTCAAGGGAGGGTAATCTTGTCAAAAGGCAAAGTTGCAAATGCATTTTGAGGAATTTTTAAGTTTTAGATAATGTTTTTGATGGAAATTAATCATGTTATTGTTGTGAGTTACTACAGAGCTGCTTAGCCTCCGCCAGGCTTTAAAACTCTTAACCCTCAGGCCTCCTTTAAAAAAACGTGGTTCTTCCTTAAAGCAAATCTCAGTAGCTCTGCTCATTTCTTCGCTCTTTTTGCCGTATTTTCTTCTATAAACCTCCCCCTACAGTTCAGAATGAAGCACTATCCCAGCCCAGTTGACTCCTGTGTGACCCCTCACTCATCTTTACTTTCGTTTTCCCCTCCGCGTAGCTGAGTTTTTTCTTCCATTTGGCCTCTGGCACGCTGAAAATCGAGAAATAAAGCCACCGCTAGCTTGTTGTTTTGTTAACTGGGATGTGCTGCTTTCTCGCGAGACCTGAGACTTCTGTGACTCCGGGTCGGCGACGCTCAGACTTGCAAGTGTCACTTACGGCCCAGAGACACCAGGGGGCGATGAAGGGCGCTTCATTTACCCCACAACAACTCATTTAACCATCACACGGACTCTGAAACTGTTTATATAAGGTAAAAAAGTTACTGAGTTCTGCTTTAAAGCCCCTAGGTCTCCGGGTCACATTTAAAAATATAAAAACTTTTTTTTGTTTTTTGATTATAAACCCCTTTCTTCATCACAGAGAGCAAAAGTGAATTTATTTTTATATTTTTAACCCTCCAAATGCACTGCTGGCCTCCATAATGCATGTCATATATTTTTCTGCTTTGAATGCTCCCCTCCTGCGTCTGAATGCAGAAGGGGAACAAGTTGACGAAGATTGAGGGCCTGGAAAATCAGAACAATCTGCAGACGCTCGACGTGTCTCTGAATCAGATCTCCAGTCTCTCAGGTCTTCAGAGTCTCCACGTACTCAGCCTCCTCAGTCTGGAGAAAAACATGGTACTGACTTACTTTTTCACCCACTTGTTATATTTATTATTATCATTTATATGTAAAAGGGTGTGTTTTTTTTTTCCAGATTAGTGAAATTCAGGAGTGCAAGCACATACACAACCTTTTACTTCTGAGAGACTTGAATTTACTCAGAAACCATGTACAGGTAAACGAATAAACTACACACAGTTACCTACAGTACTATAAACCACGGTCTACGTCTATAACAATGTGATTAACGCAATCCTTTTGTCACTGGTAGGAACAACCAGACTATAGACTGTCTGTTGTCTTTTTGCTTCAACATTTAACTGTTCTGGACCAAGAGAAAGTGACTCCTGAAGAGAAGGTACAAATACATTTCAGAGCTACATGATATCATCCTAACATGAATAACATAAACGGCGCACTAGAGAAAGCTGTATGTTTATGTAGGTGTCATCTGTGAACAAGTACGATCCTCCTCTGGAAGTGGTTGCTGCCAGAGATCACATGACCCACCTGGTCCATCAGATGATGCAGCCCCAGGTTCTCTATGACAGGTTGGCGTCAATAGTACTTTTCTGCATCACTCACTATGAATTCCATTGTTAAAGGGGCTATATTATGCTTTTTTTGTGTCTTGTAAATTAATTTGGGATACATCTAGAGCAACATCTTACTTTTGTTGGTCAGAAAACACAATAATTATTGAAAAAAAAACTTATTTGAAGAAACTCATCATTTGACTCCCTGTCCCGGTCCCTGTCACTTTAAGAGTCCTCCCTCCCCGCTGGCACGCCTCTTCAGGGGTGGGTTTGTTTGTTTGCTGCGGAGGAGAGGTGAGCTGTAGCAGTGCTTCCTGAACAGAGCAGGACTGTGAAGGGAGTAGGGGCGTGGTCAGGTGGGAGGGGGGTGGTCAGGTGTTTGGGGGGCGTGGTCAGGTGGAAAAGCCAGACACCGGTAAAATGAGCTGTTTGGGACTCTCACAAACTCATTGTAAGAGAATGGAGGACAAACAAAAACACAACTCCAGGTATGTTTTTGATGAGGGGACAACATTTTAACACAGGAGAAAGCTCAGGAAGGTTGATTTTTCAGAATATAGCCCCTTTAATGCTGCATCCATGTGGTTCTCAGGTGATGGTCCATCTGACCCGGTTATATTCATGTGCCTTCATCTTGGAAAGTCTGGATTTAACACAGCTAACTAGTCAGGTTAACTGTCACTACTGAAAAGCTAAATGTTCATACATTTAGCAAATGTGGCTTTAGGGAAAGAACTTAGCTACAATAAATTAATGGTAATAGTTGGAATTTCTAACATTATATTGTTTATGCAAGCAGCAGCTCATAGTAAACTCATTTTGTTGGCAACTTTTAGTCCAAGAGATAATGTATAAAATGCAAATGAATAAATTAACTATTTTTCTGCTATGTCCATGAAGCATATGGCGTCAAGTGGGAACGTTGGGCAGCAAGTTTTAACCCTAAGCCTGAGTTCTTTTTTCACTTTTGCAGGCATTCATGTGCAAAAACATTTTCCCGAGTTTCTGAGGACCACATGAATGCTGCATAAGTTTAATTGTCTGATCTATATCATGAAAAAAAGCTAACATTATTATACCTGCAGTGTATCTGTACTATGTGAGAGAAAACATCTATTATCAGCAAATACCTACCTCCAAGGCTAATCTTTAAATGAACTGTATATTAAGCTTAAAGAAAGCAGACATTTGTTCTTGTTGTAATGCTTTATTGTACTTAAGTGTGTTTTAAAATATAGAGGCAATATAGAATTAAATTAAAATGCAGCGTGTCTAAAGTACAAGCTTCTCAGGGGAGGGTGTGTGTGTTCATGTGCTCTTCTCTCTGTGTGTGTGTGTCTGTAAGCAGTACTCTGCCCAGTGCAGACAGTCCGTACCCCATGCTGGTGCTCACCGGACCTCAGTGCTGTGGGAAGAGGGAGCTGGCACACAGACTCTGCCAGGATTTCAGTGAATACTTCGCTTATGGGTCAGTACTGCTGCTCTTGTACAAGCAGCACAACAGTGAATGTTCTCTCAAAGCTCAAGAGTAATCCCTGTAATCCCCTTGACTTTCCTCTAAAGCTAGGCAATCAATAAAAATAATCAACATTCAAAACCTCGTAATCTTTCCCGGGATAATTATAATCATAAAGGATTAGAAAAAGTTATTACAAAAAATGCCCGTGCTTTTATGAATAACATTTACTGTACAACCCTTGTCTGTGAACTACGAGGGCAATAAAGTAATTGTAGTATTAATTGAAATCGAGCTACAATGTACAATTATTGATTTGAGACCACCTTCAAGGTTGAAACAATATATTACTGTTTTGGATCTTCCATTTTATATATAATTCAAACATTTTAGATTTTTAGCTGCTCTCTTGGCTCTCTGATTGGGTGAAAAATCTGAAACTGTTTGACGAGCCAGTAGTAGACAGGTCTGGGAGTCTTGAAGTCTTTAGAAGTAATAAATGATATAGCTCTGTGTGAATGGTTCAGGCTGTGACGGCGCACTTTCCCCTCACAGAATCTGCCACACCACTAGGGGCCCCTACCTTGGAGAAGAGAACGGAGTCGACTACCATTTTGTCAACGAGGAGGACTTTGAAAACATGATTCTTATGGTACGCTGGTTTACATTTAGTTTATTTATATCCTACATTTAGGCCACTAAGGGATAAATGAATGGTTTTGTTGAACATCAGGGGCGTAACATCAGGCAGTGCAGCCAGGGGCCCAGAAGGTTTAGGGGCCCATTAGAGTGGGCACTTGTTCATTTATGGTCAAGTCTGTGTTTAAAAAAATCATAATAAATAGGAGCAGCATATAACTCTGTTACAGAACACAGCTTTTAACAAAAATACAGTTTTAAATCCTGTTCAATTTGTAAACTCATAACTAAAAGAACCATAAAAACATGTTTTTTCTTAAGATAAATATACAAAGTGTAATAAAAATGTATAGTTTCACAAAATTTACCCTAAATATTCATGAATAAGCTTTTTTTGTATCAAACTCCAGTAAACAGTAAAACATTTTATAATATAAAAAGCTTAATGCATGAACCTAAAGAACTGAATGTGCTTCATAACAGTCAGAAGACGTTTCGCCTTTTATCCAAGAAGCTTTCTCAGTTCAAATAAAAAGACGAAATGTCTTCAACTTCAAAAAAACAAATCCAAATGACTGCTTTTTAAACCTTTTGTTGTGATTCATTTAGCCTGGAAGAATGAGAGTATTCACAGACATAAATACAATATACATTAACAAAAAATCCCCCAAAATTAGAGTCATTAGTTTAAGGCAGTGGTTCCCAAAGTGGGGTCTGGGGCCCCCTGGGGGTCCCGAAGGTACTACAGGGGGACCCCCAGAGGCTGTCTATATTTGAATTTCAATTTGAATTTATTATTTATATTTTTTTGTTATTATTATTATTTCAGACACATGGTTTTGGTTCATAAAAACAAATAAAACATACAAAAATATAAAAAGTCAATGAAAATATTAAGTACCCAAAAACATTAAGTACATAAAAAACATTTGAAATTAATTACAGTTGTATACTTGTTTTAAAATATTACTTTAAAACAACCTTTACTCAATAGTCAGTGTTTTTGTAATGTTTTTATAAAAAAACATATGGAGAAAAACATGGCAGAGTCTTTTGAATACAGGGAAGTTTTATTGTTGGAAATTTAAGGCCACAGCCGTCTTGACTTTGGGAACGGCTGGTTTAAGGTTTACAGTTAACAGATATAAAATAATTTCAGATTTTAAGGGAAAAAAGTATTTAATGTTCAAAAGGAGCAGAAAGAAGCAAAGCTTATTTATTTCTACCCCTTTTATACATTTTTAATTTTATCCATGATCACAATCAGCAATAAGTACAAACAAAAATCTGCTAAAACTGCACAGAGTCAGGCTGTTTTCAAACAAACCACACTGTAACCATACAAATAAAAAGTCTGAACACCATTCTTCACTCAGGTCTTTCTCCAATAATTATTTTTTGTACATAATTCTACATTAAAATATGTTTTTGGAGCGTTTAAACTTTTCTTCAAGACTTTTCCACAAATTTACTCCACATTTTGCGAAACTCATTTGTCTTTTTTAAAGTTTAACTCAGCCCTGAGAACGTAGCCCTTTCTCTGTGCTCAAGCAAAGTAAGAAACTGTTTGCTTCCAGGCAACAAACAACACGTTATTTGAGCAGTTTTGAACTTTATTAAATCCATGAATTTCAGTACTTTTGACTTTAAAAATCAAACATTTGTGTGTTTTCTCAGTCCTACAGTACAAACTAAGTAGAGGGTGGTTTTGTTTCCACATTTGTTCTCCCTGGGTCTGCGTGGGTTTCCTTTGGGTGCTCCAGGTTTCCCCAAGAGATCCTAGAATGGAAAAGCAAAAGAAGAGGTACACTGTGTAGTATAGGCCAGTGTTTCTCAACCAGGGGGACAGGGACCCCTAGTGGTACATGAGCACATTGCAGCGGGGACATGGAGTTATATGATCATCTGTAGGGCTTTTATTTATTTGGCTTTGAAAGAGTAACATTAAACTAAATCAAGGGAAAGCAACACTAAAGAAGGACTAAACCAGGACTAAACCAGGACTAAACCAGGACTAAACCAGGACTAAACCAGGAATAAACCAGGACTAAACCAGAACTAAACTAGAAATAAACCAGGACTAAACCAGGACTAAACTAGAAATAAACCAGGACTAAACCAGGACTAAACCAGAACTAAACCAGGACTAAACCAGGACTAAACCAGGAATAAACCAGGACTAAACCAGAACTAAACTAGAAATAAACCAGGACTAAACCAGGACTAAACCAGGACTAAACCAGGAATAAACCAGGACTAAACCAGAACTAAACTAGAAATAAACCAGGACTAAACCAGGACTAAACTAGAAATAAACCAGGACTAAACCAGGACTAAACCAGAACTAAACCAGGACTAAACCAGGACTAAACCAGAACTAAACCAGGACTAAAACCAGAACTAAACCAGAACTAAACCAGAACTAAACCAGGAATAAACCAGGACTAAACCAGGACTAAACCAGGACTAAACCAGAACTAAACCAGAACTAAACCAGGACTAAACCAGAACTAAAACCAGAACTAAACCACAACTAAACCAGGACTAAACCAGAACTAAACCAGAACTAAACCAGGATTAAACCAGGACTAAACCAGGACTAAACCAGAACTAAAACCAGAACTAAACCAGGACTAAACCAGGACTAAACCAGGACTAAACCAGAACTAAACCAGAACTAAACCAGGAAAAAACCAGGACTAAACCAGGACTAAACCAGGACTAAAACCAGAACTAAACCAGGAATAAACCAGGACTAAACCAGGACTAAACCAGAACTAAACCAGGACTAAACCAGAACTAAACCAGAACTAAACCAGGACTAAACCAGGACTAAACCAGGACTAAACCAGATCTAAACCAGGTTTAAACCCAGTCTAAACCAGGACTAAAGCAGGTCCTGGTATATGCTGTATTTATTTAGATAAAACGTTAATTCAGTTCAGAGTACATCTGGCCACAGTGCTTACTGTGTGAGTATAATTTTAAATTTAAATCAAATGAATAATAAGTGGCTTTAATGAGTTGAGTGGTGGAGATAATTAGCTTTAGCTGGGCCTGGAGTGGTTTAGGCCGCAGCTTGGTAAGAGTTTAATAAAGATACATTGAGGTAAACTGAGCTCTTCATACCGAGTAATGACTTTAATTAAATTTCTTCATGGTTTTCCTCACTGTTAGGAAAAAAAGCAGACTGAAAAAAATACAGATAATACTCCAAAACTATAAATCAGTGGTTCCCAAAGTGGGGTCCGGGCCCCTCTGGTGGGCTGTGAAGGTACAGCAGGGGGCCACCAGAGTTTTGAAATGAATTACAATTAGGTAGGGTAGCTCCAAGTTTTGTTTTGTGAAATTTAAGACCATTTTAGGACTTTTTAATGCCACTTAGAGCGAAATTTAATGCCCGCACTCTCAGCATTGAATTTTACACTAAGGAGTTATCTTTACTACTCTCTGAAACTCAGAAGTTTTATTTTAAAAGTCTAATACAGATGAAAGAACTCCTGTCCTGCATTAAAAAAAATATGAAAAATGAACCATGCATTTCAATGAAAACATTTCTTCAATAAATATATTTTGTTGCTGTGGTGATATTAAAATATTTTTTGACAGTTTTAAGACTTAGATAAACAAAGTGTAATACCTACTTATAATATTTAATACTTTGAAGGCTTTAATTTTGACATTTAATACCTTTATAATGCTTTTAGGACCTTGGGACTGCCCTGTTTTTAGCCAATAGCTGTGTTTTTGTAATGTTTTTATAGAAATCTATGACAAAAAACAAGACATAGCTTTTTAACTAGAGCTATGTCTTATTGCTGGGGGTCTGTGTGGAATTTTCTGCTTTTTAAGGAGGCCGTGACACTCGTGACTTTGGCAAAGGCTGCTCTAAATCTCTGCGTCGTTAAATTTATGTGAACGCAGACTTAAGTTCTTTGAAAACATATGCGGCAGGGAAATGATTCTTAGAGTGAGTAAAGTATGGCGTAAGTCTGGCTCTGAGGCAGACGTTTTCCATCTCGTCTTTCCTGTGATGTGCTGTGTTATGTAAGAGCGTCGGCGAGTGATGGACGGAGGCCAGGGTCAGCGAGTGATTTACGCAGACACAGCTTTGATGTTGTTATTGATGCCTTTTGTCTCGTCCCTCAAAGACAGCGAGTTAAGTTACCTCTGAACTCTCCTTTTTGGCCGTTTCCTCGTCTCTCTGCAGCCTGTTACCTGCCGCACTGATGTCCTTCTTGATGTTTAAGTTACAGCCTTTCGTGCGGCAGCTGTCTCACTCTCAGATATACTTTTCAGTAACAAGGCACAATCAGAATCTCTTCAACCCACTTAGGGCGACTTATACAAAATCAGGTAAATTAGTCATCTTTGGTACTTGTTATTGTAAACATAATAAGACCTATACGACATAATCACTGTGAAGAGGGAAATGGTCAATGGAAAATCTTCAGCAAAACAGGACAGAACAGAAAATAGTTCAATAGTTCATAATGACACAATTCCTAAATCTAATTATTATCTGTATTTTATGCAGATGCACCTCAAAAAGTAGTGAGAGATGATACAAGTTGCTTCAGTTTAGGGCCTCTAAATCATTTGATGTGCTGTTTTTATCCCAAAAACATACATTTTGCAAAGTAATATCTTTACTGAGACTTTATTCATTGGAATAAAAAAGATGGAACAGAAAAAATCAAAGCTCTCAGTCTGCATTTTCTCAAAAAAATGCAGCACCAACACAGCTCCCAGCTCCAGGAGAGGCCTGTCCTGAAACAGAGGCAGCAACTCAACAAACAAATATTCAACCTCATCAAGACGCTCACATTTTACACAAGGAATACTGACCTTACCGTGTTTTTCTTAACTTGAATCTCTCTTTTTTTTATAAGATCCACTGAGCACCAATGAAAAAGAGGGACATTGTCTGAGACAGAGGGACAGAGGGACAGAGGGACAGAGGGACAGAGGGACAGAGGGACAGAGGATTAAACGGCTGTGCAGTAAAACCAAAGTGGGACAGGTGGTCGCTCTTTATGCAGACCATTATATGAAGTTTAAAAAACACATTTATGCTGTTTTAAAGCGTAATAGACAACAAAATGTTAAATTCCCCAGACAGAGTGATAAGGTGACTCATGTCAGTCCATCTGTGCTCTCGGCCGACCTGACCTCTGAACCCTGACCCCTGACCCCGCTCTGACCCAGGCTTCTCTGAGTCATCTAGAACTGTTCCACTGCCATCATTCTCCTTAATTAGTGTTTAACACTGACTTTATGACTTTAGTACGTTTACCTGTTTAGGTTTTATCTATTGCAAAGTTTTCCTTTGTGTTTTTTCTTATTTTGAACAAAGATAGTTGATTGAGTGAAGCCAGGTTGAGAGTTGATTAGAAAGGCACAAGTAAAAGTATAAAAGTCTTACTTTCAAATGTGCTTGCGAGTAAAAAAGTAAAAGTATTTTGAACAGATTCAAGAACTAATGAAGTGTTAATGTGAGGGATTTTGCTGAAAACTGAAGTTAACGCTGCAAAAGAAGAGACTGAATCTGTAGGTGAGGTTTTTCTGAAGAGTACTACTTTACTGCATCATTTATATTTAAGTACTGTGTGTCTACAATGAAGACACGACAAAACTAATGATTTTAAACCAAACTCAAAATGCTTTTACTTCAAACTAATTTGCAAAATGTGGTGTAAAAAGTACTGATATATGCTGGAAAATATGGTGAAGTACAAGTAAAAGTACTCCTTGTCAAATTTACTAAATATTTGAATGATGCTATGTATTTTTGAGTTAAAACTTTAATATTGTTGCTTTAAGAAAATATGTCTACATTTGTTCTTACCACAAGCCAGAGCTGAGAACATAGAAGTCGTAGCTGTGGCAAACTCTAATTTTCATGAGGCGTATAAATTGTACCGCTCTCATAAACACGCCCAGACATAAGCCAGAGGTCATTTTTGAGAAGTAACAAAAGGGGTTGTTTTTTTTTTTTGTTTTTTTTTTTGGCCCGACCGCCGGGTTAAAAGTTCAGCTCACAGGTGAGGTTGTTAATCTTGACAGAACACGCTCAAGGATTGTGGCCACTTTCGGTAATAAATGTAGCCCTTAGCTGTTATATCATGATGAATATTGGGGTCATTTAGTGAGTTTCTGCACTGAGCTTTAGTTTATTCCTCTAATAAATACCAATTTCCTCTTTTAGGGTAAGTTTATCCAGACGGTGGCGTACGGGGGTCACCGCTATGGCCTCACCAGAGACGCAATAGAAGAAGTCGCCAGAGAAGGATTGGCCTGCTGTGTGCACATGGAGCTAGAGGTGTGTGCAAAAACATCTGTCACAGTATGTTTACACGCACAGAGTATCCCGGTTATGATTGGGTTTTTTAAGTAGTAGTTAGTTAAGTTTTGTCTTTGTGCTGTAAACACAGTATCCTGAATTGTTTGGAGTGAACCAGAAGAGCCGACTCCTGCAGGTGAGAGTGGAATCTTCAGCTTCTCCTCCTCAGCTCTGCTAAAAATCTGCATAAAGAGCCCAGAATTTTATTTTGGTGGGCACATCATGCAGCCAATCACATGTGAGGACAGACTAGGATCAGGTCGTTATGTGAAAGAAGCAAGGTGGGCTAAGACTTCTATCAAAAACCCTGATTATGAATGGTTTACCTACACACAAAACATTCATAATCACTATATTAGGCCTAAATAAAATGCTCTGAGTGATACTAAATGAAGAACAGTTTGGGAGCCATAAGGGAGCCAAACCAAAAGATCTTTGAAAAGAGCCCATCACCAGTAGCAACACTGTTCATCAGACTGTGCCGCTTTGTTGAATATTATGAGATTAAGGCGTTTTGAGAGCTCAGGTACAAGTTACTGTCGCTGTGGGAAAGGTGAGGCTTGTGCGTGTCCAGAATACTGCGTTTACCTGCCTCAGTATCCCGGGAGAGTTTTCCAGGTCAAGTATCCAGGAAACTGAATTCAGGATATGGTATTTACATGAAAACCGTGATACTTAAAAAACCTGATCATAACAGGATACGCAAGTGCATGTAAACGCACTAGAATCCTGGTTATGAGAAACCGGGATACTCGACCTGGAAAACTCCCAGGACACTGAGGCAGGGAAACGCAGTGTCCTGGTTTCTGAGCGCGGCAGGTGAACTGAGCATGTGCGAACTCCAGAGACGCCCAAGCCTCACCTTTCCCACAGCGACAGTAACTCGTACCTGAGCTCTCAAAACTCCTGAGCTCGGAATATTCAACAAAGCTGCGCAGTCTTTTAAACAATGTACAGCTTTTTTCCACTCTTCATACTGTCTTGCACTGCTGCTGTGATAGCGCACTCCCATCTTTACTACATCTTTACTTAGATATTTTTCTCTCTCTGTGTCACTAGAAATGTGTTAAATAAGCCATGTTTTAGTAATATTGCCACAGTGCTCCCTTGTACATCCAGGATACTATATTTTGTCATGTAAACTTCATATCCAGAACACTGTCATAACTGGGAAAAGGCTCATAACCGGGATACTCAAGTGCATGTAAACGCACTCAGTATGGTCTTACCTGTGGAGGAAATGTGGTTGGATAAAAGTTTGAAGTGTTTTCTGTTATTACATCCCAGTATGAGTCAGAACTTTGCAGTTTTAATTTCATTAGTGTGTCTTTTACAAATAAATCACGTGTCGTTTCTTTCTCCCAGGGTGTCTTAAGTCTGAAAAATAGCTACTTTGAACCACGGTACATCCTCCTGATTCCCACCCACGTGGACAAGTACATGGGTCACCTGAGGAGCCGTGACCTGTACACGCCTGCCCAGATCGACCTGGCCGTGTCGCGCATAGAGCTGTACGCTGACACCAACAGACATCACCCTGGCTTTTTTGATAACGTCATCGTTTCGGGTACACACGGCTTTTCGCTGATAAATCAAATTGCTTTTTTTATGTAACAGTAAATGAATCTGCCCTCTCGGTGATCTAATTATTATGTAATGTTATTGTACAGCGCTTGATAATGGATTAGCGTGATTAATGTATAAATTGTGGCTCAAGCTGAGGAGCCTTGAGTTCTGTTTATCCTTTTAGTCTCTTCCAAAGCGGAAATTTCCCTTCCTCCTCGGCCTCTGTTAATGCAGTCCGAGTGACGCTGATGTAGCCTTAGATAAATGAACGCGCGTCAGTAAAATCCATACGCTACACTTTCAATTCAATTACCGCATGTATTAAAGGCAAACGGGCACACAATGGCGGTGTTTATCATGCCCTTATGAAGGCACTCAGACGTTTTCTTAATGAGCTGAACATACAGACACTCATCACTTTTATGCACTGCACCGCGAGCACTTCATTACACCGAGGTCATCGCAGCCATATCTTTGATTCATTACCGTTTGATGGCAGATGTATTTGCTCTGCTCCAGACATTTTTGTGTGTGTGTGGGTTTTTCCTCTTTGCTTGCTCTTGTGTGTGTGTGTGCAGATGACTTTGATGAAGCCTACCAGGTGCTGAGGCAGGTAGTGAAGGGCTACCTGTTACTGGAGGAGCAGGGGAGAGAGGAAAACAACCGTTCCTCCCGAGACGCTCAGCGCACAGGTGTGCAGCGCTCTGTTTGCAGCGCATTAGCAGACTGAGAGGTGTGGGGGGGGGGTTCTGAACGTGAAGACACTGGGAGTAAAATGC
This sequence comes from Bostrychus sinensis, assembly GCA_020698575.1. Taxonomy (NCBI): domain Eukaryota; kingdom Metazoa; phylum Chordata; class Actinopteri; order Gobiiformes; family Eleotridae; genus Bostrychus; species Bostrychus sinensis. The sequence continues at coordinate 4,382,451 of CM036239.1, forward strand.
AGTCAAATGCACCGCAACTACAAACACATTTTCATTCACACATAGTCAAGGCTCAATAATGCGAGAGTGGTTAACAGCGCTACAGCTACACCGGCTTTCTCACAATTTAAATAAAAAAACACACATTTGTTTCATTCATATGTCTAAAACCTTTCAATATTAAGTTTTACTCACTATTATTATTGTTTTAACTCATCTTACAGCCAACTTACTATCCATTGTTCAGAAAAAGTTGTAATAAAATCGTAAAAATGTAAAAGTAAGTGTAAATGTAGGTTGAAAACTTGAGATTTTCAGTTGGCCCCAAAAGTCAAAAATCACACAAAAATAAATAGAGCAGTCACTGTCATATTCATTCACTATAGGCTATTGACACTCACCACAAAACATGCACTGTGTTAAAATGTTGCAAAAACTAAAGAGTTTTGGGTTTTGGGGCTAACTCAAAATCTCAAGTTTTGTTTACCTAATTTATTGTTCATATGTCTAAAAACTTTAAATTTTAAGTTTTACTCACTGTCATTATTTTTGTTAACTCACAGTCAACTTACTATCCATTGTTCAGAAAAAGTATTACTGTATTTTCCGCACTATAAGGCGCATCGGATTATAAGGCGCACCTTCAATGAATGGCCTATTTTAAAACTGTTTTCATATATTGGGCGCACCGCATTATAAGGCTCATCCACTAGATGGCGCTGCGCTAAAGGGAATGTCAATAAACAGTCAGATAAGTCAGTCAGTCAAACTTTATTAATAGAATACAAACCAGCGTTCTTACAACTCCCTCGTTGAAAACTAGGGATGCACAGATACCACTTTTTTTCAAACCGATACGAGTACGAGTACTTCCATTTGAGTACGTACCGATACGAGTACTTATATAGGGGTTACTTTATAGTTTATACAGTCACTCTACTGTATGTCATTCATCCCATACCGTGTCGTCTTTTTGCCGTCTATCCCCGCTCTGCGATGCTAAGTTATTTTTACAACAGAGTGGTTTGAGCACAGCTAACCATGGCTAAAATTTGCTGAATATGGACATTTTATACCTCGTTTTAAAGCTTAGATTCTCCTCTATTCAGTCGCTAAAATATTTTTAAAAACAGATTGAGCATCTGCGCATAACCTGCGGAGATTCGCCATTACATACAGGAGCTAACACAATTAGCAACGGTACTTCTTATGTTTTATCAGACAACAACTGCTTCAGACTCCGCGCTTATATCATTTTCAGGACAACTAGGACAACAAAAGGACAAGTGCTTAAGTTTTAGGACTCACGTATGATTTGGGATAAGTCTGGTTGAGCAGAATGCAGAGCCAGCTTTGCTTTTAAAACCTGTCACTTCGGCGACGCCCCCTGAATACGGTAGCCATAATTAGCCAACATTGATCCATATATAAGGCGCATCGGATTATAAGGCGCACTGTCGGTTTTTGAGAAAATTAAAGGCTTTTAGGTGCGCCTTATAGTGCGGAAAATACGGTATTCTTTAGTTAAATTTAGTATATTTAGTTTTTATTATTATCAATAATGATACTTTTTCTGAACAATGGATAGTAAGTTGGCTGTAAGATGAGTTTTAAAAAAAATGTCAGACAGTAAAACTTAAAATTTAAAGTTTTTAGACATATGAACATCAAATTAGATGAACAAAAAATATTAGTTGTTGAAAACCTGAGATTTTGAGTTGAGTTTTTGCAACATTTTAACACAGTGCATGTTTAGTGGTGAGTGTAAATAGTGAATGAATATTTATTTTGTGACTAGATAAAAGGAGAGACTTGACTTTGTTCAATGTTCCAAATTTGGCCTTAATTCCTAAAAGGTGTTGTGTTTATTTTGATAGCGTTGAAATTAATGTAACTTTATTGCTTTGCCACTCTTAGAGCTGGCAGCATGAGAACATTAGTACAGTATATTACGATGGTAAGTTGCCATTCACTCCTGTGTTAGTGATGCACCTACTGCGTCTGTTCAGAATCAAAGGAAGATACTCTTAATAAAAATGTCCTAAAAGTCTTAATGTTTGATATCTGTCTGTTTTTGTCAGATGTGGAGCCAGAGGAGCAGCCGCCCTCGGACCCAGCGAGGCCGGGGTTAGGCTCTGCTTCACATTCGGCCCCAGCTCTGGATCCTGCAGACCTGTCCTACCGGCACTACTGGGACCAGATCCAGACCCAGCTCGGCCCTCAGAAAACCCCTGCTGTGAGTCATGAGCGGGTGCCACGGACGGCTTTATGTAAATATTCAACTGAAGTCAAGGCTGTGCTGAAATAATGCTTTACTTTTATCCAATCCACTTTATTTCTAAGGCACATTTTATAAACACAGACAGTTTCCAAAGTGCTGCACAAGATTATAAAACAATAGATAAATAAATGCACCATACTAGCTTCCATTAAAACAATAAAAACTACTAAAATCAAATAAAGCAAGACAAGTTTATTTGTACAGCACAGTCCATCCACAGAGTAATTCAAAGTGCTTTACAGAAAAAAAGCAAGTTTAAAAGTACAAAGACAAGAATTACAATTAAAACAATAAAATCTAATTTAAAAAATATAATTAAGAATCCATTTAAAATGAAATTAAAAGAGAAGAGTGCAGATAAAACACTTTCAGTTGGCGTATGCACAGCTAAAAAGAACAGTTTTAACTCGACTTGAACATTGCCAGAGCAGAGGCCTCTCTAACATCGTCAGGAAGACTGCTCCAGAGTTTAGCTGCTTACTTGTATAAGAGCAGTACATAAAAAAAAAACAATAAATAAGATAAACAATAAAATAAATAAAGGAAAAAAAACAGGACCACACAATTCACGGCAAGTTAAAAGCCGGAGCATAAAAGTGGGTCTTAAGACATAAAACAGTCGACTGTGGGGGTGGCTCTGATGTGGGGGGGGCTAGATCGTTCCAGAGTCTGGGGCCGACCACAGAGAGGGCCCCTCCCTTGTTTTTAGTCTGGTCTTAGGAACCGGGAGCTGGAGCTGGCCCTCAGACCTCGGTGAACACGCTGCTGTGTAAATCTGTATGAGTTCAAATCTTTATAAACAAACAACAAAATCTTAAAATCAATTCTAAATTGAACAGGAAACCAGTGCAGGGAGCTGGGGATGGGGGTGATGTGTTCGTGGTTTTTGGTTCCTTTTACCGTCTCCCCTCTAACTCAGCCTCCACATCAGATTTAATTCTTGTTCAGTTCTGGTTTTCCTCACCGCACCACTTCTCACTTGCCCTCCACGTCTTCCCGGTTTGTCCACAGGAGCTGGTTTCCCTGAGGAGACGTGAGCAGCTGCTCAGAGAGGCCATGGTGGGGAAGAGTCCAGGGGTCTACAGTCATCTCTTTAGAAGGTTAGAAGCACTTCACCTCAACGCAGAGTTTAATTCTAAGTGACCACTCTCACTTGGGCCAAATGACTCTAATTGTACCACTTGTTCTAACTGCGTTTCAATGGTTTGCTGTGGGGTTATTGTTTGACCTTGTGGGCGAAGTGGCAGGTGCAGAAATTATTTGACTTTCACAGTTTGCCAATAACGTGCTCCTGTAGCTGGGTGCTCTGTTTAACCCTCAGGCCTCCTTTAAAAACGTCACATTCTTCCTCTTAAAGCCTTTTAGGTCACTGGGTCACATTTAAAAATATAAAACATGAAGAAAAAAAAAACTGTCCTCATCATACATAGCAAAAGTTAATACATTTTCATATTTTTAACTCTCTAAATGCCTGTTTGTTTACATAATTCCCACATAGCTGTAAATAAAACATGAATTATTTACTATTTAAAGATACAAAGTATTTTTTGGTTTGTGGGTTTCCAGCCTCGGATAAGTCACTGATTAGTCCTAACACTGATTTAATCCATTTTTACTTTGGTCTGAAACTCAGGTTCTTCCTCTGTTTTCTAATGGAGTTATAAGGAATTATTTCCCACAATGCACTGAGAAAATGGTGGATCTGGTGGTGATGTTTTTGTTTGTGTATTTTTTAGCCTCTGACTGACAGAGATACAGAGGAATTAACATGATTTAACTTTTCTGCAGTGAAAATAAGTGATTTTAATGTAAGACAATGGGACTTAAAGGGCTTTAAGAGGAAAAAGGTGAGTTTTTTGCCCAGACAGTAGAATTTTTCAGTTGTGACACTGAAATTCTAAAATAAATGTATTAATGAAAATCTCTAGCATAAAAAATGCCAAAATGAGAGCAAAAATACATTTGAAAAACCCTAAAAGGAGCCAGGAGCTCAGGGTTAATTTGTCTTTGAAGTACATTTACTAACTAATTACTATTGTACTGAAAAAAGAATAGCTGTGGTTTTGCTAGAGGGCCGTGTGTTTATGTGTGTGTGAAATTGCCTTTCCATATGATTTACGCCTGTGAGAAAGAATTATTGAATTTGGCTCTGTTTTTTGTTTACCTCAGCTCCTTGCAGACAGGACCATCATCTCTGCAGAATCACAACTGGAGTACGCACTTAAGTGAAGACAGCAGGTACACAGCCTCTCACACAAACACTGAAGCACCAACTTCAACATACACCGCCACAGCTCGTGTCAAATATGAAAACGTTGCCCTTTTTCTACTTAAAGGTCCCCTCCTTTGAAGATTTAGGAGGACAAAACTTGTGGTAGTCCTGGTTTTACAATGAATATGCATTTTATAGCTCATTTCTACAGCAGCGAGTCATGTGGGGCCACTTCTGAACAAACCATTCCCATTCAGTAACCAAACCATTCATAAATTATTCTGTAACTCTTCATTGTGTATTGTATTGTAGTGTAATTTTGTTTACACGCACAGCTTGGCTCCAAATACGGATTTAATCAGCCTTTTACAGCTATAGTAAATGTGATTCATTTATTTTTCGCTTCCCTGTACAAATTAGCATCAATTCCTCTCATTATATTTTCCCAGGAGGTGACATTTAGTATACATTGCACTCAACTCAAATTAATGTGTTCCTTATCGGGCACATGAATCATTCTGAGAAGACAAATTTGTGGAAATTGTCAAAGCCTGGAACGTACAATAGACACCACGAGTATTTAATAGTAACATTACTCACCCGTGCATCATTTTGGTAAAGAATTACAGGCATCCGTCTGCCTGTTGGGACATTAATGCACTGTGCCTTAACTCGTGTGTGGCCATGTTGAAACACAGATCCTGATCTATATGCATTTCTTGGATTTTCTATGTTTTCATTTGTCTAGACAAGCGGATGTTAATCTCTGGCAAGTTACTTTTGCTCTGAGGCCCCAGGTGTAATTCCAACAAATGCCAGGTCTTTCAAAAGCAGTACAGTATATTTTAAACATGTGTAAGTCCAAAATGTGTCACATAAACCAGTGCTTCCCAAACTTTTTTGTCTCGTGTCCCCCCTGGGCTTTGTCTTACCCTCAAATATACTCTACATGTTAATGATAATCAATAAGTGGTCAAATAAGATGTAAGACAACTAATTATTAAATAGAAATCATTTTAACGTCTGTCTTTATTAGGACAAAGACATTTAGAGTTATTTTATTTATTTTAATAATTCTCTTGCTTTTTTACAAGTTTTGTTTTGTTTTATTTTTAATTCAAGTTAAAAAAAATCAATACAACAATCTGTCTGCCTTTAAAATAAAAATAAAATGATCTACTACATTTATTTACCACAATAATAATAATAATAATAATAATAATAATAATAATAAGAAGAAGAAGAAGAAGAAGAACTCCACTTTACAGCATACATGTGTTGATTATCCTGAGATAAATTATGAAAAAATTCCACGTACCTCCTGTAATGTGCTTGTGTACCCCTAGGGGTCCCTGTACCCCTGATTGGGAAACACTGGCATAAACCCCTGTAACATTTGCCATTGTCCTGTTCATTTATTACCACAAAAATATAAGAGTCAAGATCAGTTAACCAGGTACCGTATTTTCTGGACTATAAGTCGCACTTTTTCCATCGTCTGGCTCGGGGTGCGACGTATACTCAGGTGTGACTTATATATTAAAATATTTCAGGTGTTGGTTAGAGGGCGCTCTAGGCTTGTGTACCAGCATCTGCTGCACCTGTACCACTGACAATTTAAAATGTAAACATTAGCGCTAACAACTTAGGCTATAAAGACAACTGAGAAAGAGCGGAATAATTGGAAATGGAACTGATGCTGAGTCTGACGACAGCCACGCAGAGGAGGAAGCGGCGCTTCGTCTACCTCCGGAGTTGGCGGAGTTGTTCAGAAGCAACACCGAGGATGAAGAATTTAAAGGATTTAGTGATTAGGAGTGAGATGGTGAGTTTGGTGAACTTGTTATATTATGTTCTTTATGCTATAGTTATGTGAATAACTGTTAATATATTACGTTAACATACGAGACACCTATTCAGTTCGTTGTTTATGCTTCATGTAGCTGAATAACCATCAATGTGTTACGTTAGCATAGCGCACACCTATTCAGCTGTTGTTCTCTATTCTATTATTACTATAACTTGACTTTCAACATGAAATGTCTGTTCTTGGTGTGGGATTTTGTAAAATAATTTCCCCCAAAAAATGCGACTTATAGTCCAGTGTGACTTATATACGTTTTTTCTTCTTCATTAAGCATTTTTTGGCGAGTGCCACTCTGGAGCGACTTATAGTCCGGAAAATACGGTTATCTTCCTGCCTACTTTTACCATAATCCAGCCAAAGAGGGTCACAGAGGAGAAAATGACTCTTCTTTACTTTACCATAACACTGGTGCCGTTCTAAAGGACACTGTATGCATGCAGTGTATTTTTGTCTTCAGAAACCCTTCAGTTTCTGTTATGTTTTTTTTTTTTTTTTTTTCTCGTGGTCCCAGTGGCCGCCTCATTTTCATTTCTGGGATCCACACTGCTCCTCTCACAGCGTCGCTATTGTCCTTTCCTCAGCCCTCTGTGTGTCTTTTCCTCCTCTCTCCATCTTTTATGTGTCCATTTGTTGTTCCTGTTACAAGCAGCTCAGATGAGTCCTGTGCCAGTTCTGTGCTGTCGGTGCCCAGTTCAGCTGGGGCCCTGTCTGGTTTAGTGGAGCCACTTGATAGCTCTGCTCAGGGACGCACCTTGGAAACAAGGAAAGGTACAAATGCATTTGTTCTTCTATTTTTAGAGCAGACACATCCAAGAGAGAAACACTAGACCAGTGGAACAGATAAGACCAATGCGGTGGTTTTTGTACTTGTGGTAGTAGAGCTTGGATTTAACACTTCTATTCTTACTTTTTTATTGCTTTCATTGCACATAATATTATCACAGTACTACATTAAATAACATATTACATACATATGACTGCTGGCTGTTAGGGCTGCACAATATGGAGAAAACATGCGATATTCAATAACTATGTTGAAAATATTGATAACGATATTATTGCGATATTTGAAAATAGAGCCTACTTTTTGAACATAGTAAGTTAAATTCACTACATTTCACAAAAATGTAAGTTCCTGTATTTACAAGTCAAAACAGCCAAAAAATCAAAACTTAACACAGACTAAACCAGGAATAAAACAAGGCTAAGCTGTGACTAAATTAATTAAATTACCACTAAAACTGGACTTTTTAAACATTTTTATTTAGTCACAACACATGCTCTTTTAAGGCTCTGGTGGAAAATTATTCTTCAGTGTAAATCTCTGTCAGATGGAAGACCACAGCGTTATTGTGATATATTTAGATTGCGATACAGATATTGCGTTTGTTGATATTGCGATAACGATAATTTTGTGATATATTGTGCAGCCTTACTAACTGTTTAATGAAACTGTGAATCTTTGATGCTTATTCTTATTTCAGACATGGCATCAACCCCAGACGTCCCTGGTACTGACCGCGTCCCTGCCTTTGGGACTCCTCCTTCTGAAAGACGGCCTGGATCCAACATGAAGACCATCCTTCCACCGATCCCTGCAGGACGCAGGACCCCTGTGGCCCCCAGCCCCGCTCCCTCTGCCAGCCAGAGTCCAGCAGTCAGAGAAACAGAAAAGGAAAACAGTGAGGGGTAGCCTAGCAATCACACAGTGCTATAGTTCATAAAATATAGGCTAGGCCCATTAAAGTCACTCACTCAGTTTGTAAATATAGGCTCTGCCAATGTTTTCAGTCACTCACAGAAACACATGGCTTCCTCTCAAATCAGAGGCTTAAACACACAGCACAGTGACAGTGATGTGACACACACTGTCCAAACACTGAGCTTACACTTCAGCAGTTGCTGTGTTTGTGCTCCACATGTCTGGATCTGCTTCATTTTGTCCAAGATAGTGATGACATTAAATACCATTCACCAGGCTATGGTCTAATTGCAGGGAAATGTTTTCCTTTCTGCCTCAAGGTATGCAGCGCTCAAGTGGCCACATGAGTTCAGGCAGACTCCCTGACCTCACCTGTTTTTATTGTAACGTATTACTGTGGCGTATGAAGTGTATTTATTAGACAGGCCAAAGGTTTGTTTATGAAGTACACAAAACAGAGAGCTAACCTCCTCTTCAGTGAACTCAGCAGGTTAGATCCTGTATTGACATGTACAAAATAAATGTGTATGGCCTTCTCTGAGCTCTTGTCTCTGGATGATAAATGCATCATTAATCTTTATCCATTCTAATATGAGTTACTTCAGTGAAAGATGTGGTGACAGGTTTTTAAAAAGTAGTTTATTAAACAAGTCATTGTGAGGTTTGTTTTTGTGCCAAGCCCATAGCTGCGCATGCTGTGGTGGCTCATGGTGAAGTGAATTAGTAATCGTCACAGATGTGAGCATTGCTTATTTAAGCACTAAGCTGTGAATGTATGTAATGCAGACGTTTGCATGCTGTAACCTCACCTCACACTCACACACTCACACACTCACACACACACACACACCTGGCCATCCATCACCGTCGCTCTTGCTCTCAGGCAGCAGATGTTGCAACCCTGTCATAATTCTTTGGCAGTTCCAAAGCAGACAGTGACTTTAGGGCCCCTGGGGTCTAACCTACTTACACTGCTGTTACTGCAGCGCATTGGACCTCGGTGAAAACTTGTGTGCATCAAAATATAATTTAAAGTTACTAATGCATGATGAAGCTCTGCAAAGCTGCATATTATTAGAATCACTGGGCAGTAGATCTGTAAATGTAGATTTAATTTAAAATTTCTATTATTTATGGGAAAGGTGAAGCTGTTGTTTATGGGTAAAGTGAGGTATTGTTTTAGTTACAGCACGCTTTAAATCCATCTGTGGTCCTTTGATGTCATTTGAAGCTGAATTAATCACTTAATTTTATTTAACAATAGCTGGAGGATAGAAACTGTCAAGTTTTATCACTTCTACCTTTTCTCAGAGGAGTAGTTTTTGGAATTATTTTAGTTTTTCAGCTAGAAGGTATAAAAAAGTGAAATGAAACAGTGTGGCGTCACTTCTGAAAGAAAAAGGAGAGCACATTGTCTGGAGCAGCTAACTAACCCACATGTCCCTTTGTTTGAGTGCTTACAGCAGATACATATTCCTTTTAAAGAATGTCGAAGCACTAACTGTATAAAACTTAGATGATTTCTGTTAGACTTTAGCTGCATAATTTAGCTTTCTTCAATTTTATTCAATAGAGGTTGCTGTAAAAATAAGAGAAAATGAAAATTATACTGCAACATTTGAGAGATCGTCTTTTAATATTGCAGTACGGCTCGGCAGTAGCTCTGTAAGTTTGTTCCTCAGTCAATAAAAGACTAAAATGAGGTTAGCGCTAACTGTATGAAGCCATCTATTAACATTTCCGTTTGTGGTGGTGTTCGTCTTCACGCAGCTGGCGTCCTGACCAGGTGGACACGACCGTGAGCGAGTTTGTGAGCCGCCGTCGTAATTTACAGAGCGTTCCATTACAGACGGGTTTTACGGTGACACAGATTTGTTGCTTGGCCACAGTTGCAGCTTGTTATCCTTTTAAATGTCTTGTTAAAGGACCCAGGAAGAAAAGGGAGGGTTATAGGGCTGTGAATGGACTTGGAAAGCAGTCAGTGAAACAACAATAATATATTACAAGGGCGGCTGTAAAAGTTCCTGTGCACATGGAGAGGGAGGAGCAACTTCCATACTTCACATATTCTGCTTTGTGCTCTGCTGTTTGTGTTTAAAGTATCAACAATTTAACTTCAGTGACAACACATTTCTACTGCTCCTACTAAAACCGCAATAAAACTTGATTTAGTTCTTACGCATTCCTCTCAGATGAGCGCATGAGTTTCTTTAGTTGCAAAAACTCAAGGCAACAGGATCCCTCAAGATTTTTGCGTTTTGGGGCCAACTCAAAAGCTCAAGTTTTTGTTCACCAAATTTAATGTTCATTTGTCTAAAAACTTTGAATTTGAAGTTTTACTCACTCTCATTATCATCTTACAGCCAACTCAAGAAAAAGTTGTAATAATATTGTAAAAATGTGAATGTAAAAATGTTTTTAGACATATGAACTTTAAATTGAACACATTTTTTATTTTTTTTATTTTTATTTATTTATTTATTTATTTATTTTGAAAACTTGAGATTTTGAGTTGGCTGGTGCCTTAAGTTTTAGAGTTTTCGCATTTTTTTATTTTTTATTTTTTACAGTGCAGTCAGGTTACAGGGAACATGAGCTAATCCCAGCAAATATGGGGCCAGACTAGAGATGCACAGTAACAAAGTAAATTTACCTGAGTACTGTACTTAAGTATAGTTTTTGAGAATCTGTACTTCACTTCAGTAGTGTTTTTATGGGAAACTTACTACTTTTACTCCATGTGAGGGAGCTGTAGTGACCCCCCCCTCACTGATCAGGTGTATGCCACCCACTCTCATAACACTATTTGTATACTTATGTAAATATTCAACATTGACATTATATCATAATACCTCAACACATTTATCACATTAATCCATTCATTATTTGTCAGTTATTCTTTGTGTTTGCTGCTAAATATTGGATCCTATTTACTTAGTTAACCCATAGAAATCCTTGGTTTGTTTCCTTGTTTCTCATCACTTTCTCTTTCTTTGAGGTCATTGGTTGTCATGGAGGCGCGCCCATGAGAGTGTCTGATTGGACCAGACCATGAGGCCCAGGGGGAGGGGAGGTTTAGCAAGGGAGCTGTTCTATGTCATATGAACAACTGGACAAAAGGACATTGTGGACAGATGAAATATATAAACTGTTATTCTTAATTATAGAAATCTATTTGTGTAAATGGTGTTTTTTATTGTAAATATTTATTGGGGGCAGGGCTAAATCAATTTGCCTTTATCTGGGGTCTTAGTGGTTTAGGCCAGACTATTTAAAGAGGGGGCTTGGTTGGGTGTGGCCTGTTGTCTGTGGAGGGGGAACCTATGTTGGTCGGTATTATATTTTCTGGTGATTTTGTGGGATAAATTAAAGAGCTTTGAGATTTCCAGCTTTCCTTGTCATTGTGCAACATTTGTCTCAGCTGCTATGGCTGTCCTCAGCTAGTAAGAGGCTCGTAACACCCAAAAATCTTACACTCCACTACATCTACATTTCTAAAAAAAAACAAAAGTGCATTATGCTGAGAAATTGTCTTAAAACCGAAAAACAACTGCCTTACTCCCTAAAGATAATTTACTACATAATACTCCTCATATTTGCTCTCAGGAACTAAAAAGAACCTCTGGACACAATCTGGAAGTGATTTAGCTTTGGCTTTGAACATTATTTGCATGATTCTATAATAAACCAATTTAAAAATAATGGATTAGTCTGATGGTAATACCCAGCCTTATTTATAATACTTGTTTTGGCTGTAGAACAATCTGATCTATTATGGTTTGAGTACTTTGAATACTTCTTTACTTCTTGAATATTTTTGAAAGCAGATAGTCCAGTTATTTAACTTAAGTAAAATTGTTAAACTAAGCAACTTTTCCTTGTATTGGAGTAATATTTGACCAGGAGGATCTATACTTTTACTACAGTAATGAAGGTGATGTTGCCGTTTCTGTAAAATACACAAACCAATCCAGCCACAGGGGTCACAAGCCAGTGTACTCTCTGTGTCAGTCCCAAGCCCTGATAAATGGAAAGTGTTCCTTGGGAAGGGGCGCCCAGTGACAGAAGAAAACTGTTTAATTATAGCTTATTTTAACTGTAAAACGTCCTGTATCTGTTTTTATCCGCGGTATAAAAGTCAGCTGTGCTTCATCTCTGTGCAGGAAGGTTGACTACAACAAGAACCTGTTTCTGTGTTAATGACTCAGGCGTTTCCAGCGAGTCCACTCTGGATTTATGGCTTTTTGTCGGCGCGGCTGCGGTGTGTGGAGGATGCTGGGATAGGTCACGGAGGTAATTGAACGAACACACACACCTCTGCGTTAACTCTGCAGCGTGATGTGGCGCTCCTCGCAGTATCTATGGCAACTCCTCTGCGCTGCATCTCCTCCCTGTCGTTGTTGTGTGTCTTTGTGTGTCTCTGTGTGCGTAGAACTCCTCTCTGTGTTCCCCGCGGACACATTCATTCCCAGCCAGATTCATTCCCTGTCAAGTTGCTGAAACAAAAAGTTTCTGTTTTAATTAGTTGGGTGCAATGTCTCGCTTCATCTATCTATCTGTATAGTGTCTCGCTCCCCTCCTTCACTCTTCTCTCTGCTCTCTGGTGTAATTAAAGACAGTCAGTGCGGATAATAGAAGCTTAATAGTGTGTAATTGCAATAATCAATATGCAGTGCATACCAAGATGTTCACCATTCATCACCGTGCACACTCAGAGTCACTAGTCTCTCATAGTAAAGGTACACTAGACTTCCAAAAGTATTAGCTCAGCTGCCTTTACACACATAAGAACTTCAGTGACATCCCATAATAATCGGATACAAGCGGCCGAAATGAGTTTTCTCCGCAGGGTGGCTGGGCGCTCCCTTAGAGATAGGGTGAGGAGCTCTGTCACCCGGGAGGAGCTTGGAGTAGAGCCGCTGTTCCTCCACATTGAGAGGAGTCAGCTGAGGTGGCTCTGTTCCGGATGCCTCCTGGTCGCCTTCCTGGGGAGGTGTCCCCGGCAGAGCTGGAGGAAGTGTCTGTGGAGAGGGAAGTCTGGGCATCTCTGCTTAGACTGCTGCCCCCGCGACACGGCCCCGGATAAAGCGGAAGAAGATGGATGAATGAACTTCAGTGACATCCCATAATAATCCATAGGGTTTAACCCCGTAAAACCCAGACATAGAAATATTTGTTGGAAAAAAATCATCCGTGTTAAATTTTAGTCAACGGGGATGGGTAAGGACAAAAATTTGTCAATATTTTTGGTAAGCAGCATTCATGAATTAGTTAATACATTTAAAAAAAAGACTCCTACTTTTTTGCCATGACCTTTGAATTATATGCTGCGTATATGCAACAGAGGGTGCTACGGGGTTAATGTGAGGTATGGGTATGTTCTATGTATGTTACCGGGCACTTGAATCTAAATCTATCTATTTATCTATCAATCAATCAATCAGACATCTACGAGCCTGAGGCCTGGCTCCAGTCTTGGCTCTAATTCATCCCAAAGGTGTTCTGTCAGGTTGAGGTCAGGACTCTGTGCAGGTTCAGTCCAGTTCTTCCACACCAAACTCACTCATCCAGGTCTTTATGGAGCGTGCTTTGTGCTCTGGTGCAGTCCTGATGGAACAGGAAGTGGCCGTCCCCAAACTGTTCCCACAAAATCTCTTGGTGCTGAGTTCCTTTCACTGGAACTCAGCTCCTGAAAACAACCCCACACCATAATCATTCACTTATTTGGGTGAGTTAATACTTTTGGAAATGTAGTGTATATCTGAGTCTGATCCAATCACTTGATGTTGTGTTTATTTTATGAGGAAGGGTTGAGAGCAGCTGATAATCCATTGTTCTCATGCATTTGATTTGTTGCTCATTTTGTTCCAGGTGCCTTGGATAAATTCTTATGCCCTACTGCGCACGACCTGTTTGCTCAGACATCTACACTAATGGAGTCAAAAAAATCTGCCTTCAATATCCCAGTGTTTAAAAATAAAAACATAAAGTCCAAATTAATTATTTTTTACTGCGGAGCACTTGAGGGGACATAGTGGAAAAATAAAATAAGACGGGAGAAAAAAAGCAAGTTTCAGATGAACATGCCTGACCTGGATTGTGTCCTCCACACAGGAAATATACTTCTCATGTGTGCATTAAGATGTTGTTTTGGAAATAAATGCTTTAAAATGATTTGTAACCACTTTCAGTGCAGACAGCTGGGTGTTTCCCGCTCATGCACTGAGACAGTTGCTCTTGGTCTGCGGACATTTTACGCTAAAGCTAGCTGGCACTGCAACATAAGCTGTGTCCCAATTCAACGACTGCAGCCTTCGAAGGTCGCGGTCCACGGAGGCGACTCCTTCTTGTGGCCTTCGTGGACCGCAAAGGCCGAGCCAAAATGGGACGGTCCGGTCCACGGAGCGTACGTCAACAGCTGCTCCTCCTCTCACGTTTGCGCTGCTGTTGCCTAGCCAGCGGGAAAGGAAGGCCGCTTTCGTGGGCTGCATTTGAAGTGGCCTTCGAATTGGGAAACCCCTGTCGCGCCGACTGTGACGTAATCAGCCTCAAATGTAGCCGACGAAGGCTGCAGCCGTTGAATTGGGACACAGCTATTGATGTTGAAGTTGCAGGCAAGAATGAGAGTGAGAAGACAATATTCATTCTTTATTTGCTATATCATACTTAAATAAGCGATGTAGTTACAGTATCTACACTTCCTAATGAGTGTATCCAAATGTTCTCATGTTATTCATTATCAGAAGTGGTCTGTTCCGTGTTTATCAGCCATAATTATTTTAACTACAGAGACTCTAGAGGATGAACAACCTACTATCTACTCAACAATATCATTCTGTTTTGTTTGTCCTTTGTTTAGCTAAAATGTGATGAGTTACTCACACGCCTGCCTCCGTCAGTCAGTTCAGTGTGACCTTCTTCATGGAGCTCTCTGCTTTTCAAATAAATTTGTGTCCTGTGGAGAGAGAAAAGTAATAAAAATATTGTAAAAAGTCAAGCCAACGTTGGTGATAAGATGAACCCTTAGCACAGGAACTAGAGCCAATAAAATGAACTCCACAGAGCTGGAAGTGTTTATGGTCTTTCTGCCTCCACCTCTGTATGGGCAGCATTAGTTGCCAGGTCCTGGATTTGTTGCCATGTTGGCTGTAGCAGAGCCTCATCAGTGGTGATCCCACAGCACACATTCACCTTTGGACTCTCGGTGAAGTTCCCGAGTCACATGGAGCTGCTCTGATCCCAGATTCTCACATTCTGTGTTCAGTTTCCCTGAAACTCATCACTAAAACAAACTCAGTGAGGAACGTTTCATCCTCAGAAACTGGTTCCAGTGTTAGCTGCAAACTCTTCTGGTCTTGGTTTATCGTTTGGCTCGAGTGCAGGCTGTAAGAGTTGACCTTTGTAAGCTTCTTGTGTAGGACTTTGTGCACTGTTGAAGGTGGAGCTGTAACTGTCTGCAGCAGGACGGATGGGAGGTAATGTTTTCGGCGACGTTGGTTTGTCTGTCTGTTTGTTAGTAACAAAATAATAATAAGGAAAGGTTGATTACTTTTTGGGGGTGATCTGGATCACCATCTGGATCCAGGAATGTTTTAAATGATTCTTTACTATTGGGAGGTGGGGCTAATTTTGCCATTACAGCTTCTAACTCAACAAATACTGCCCAGAATTATTGGAAAAAATAATTACAAGACAAAATCATGGTAGATGTTATAATCTGACAGAGTTGGACCTGGATCATGTTGATGTTCTGGTTCTGGTGATCCAGAAGGTTCTAAATATAGGGGTTCATATGAAATTGGATATTGCACAGCAACAAATGTAGCTACAAATGTAGCTCTGTCAGTCGTATGTTCACAGATTTGATGGATCTTCCTAAGCTAGAGCCGGGCCTTTAGGGTTTTTACTCAGGTGAGTGACCATGGGGCTGCTTCTAATTTAAATTGTAAAGAGACTTTATGGACACCCTGTACTTTTCTGTTTCTGTCTTTACAGTGCCTCTCCATCTGCGCCCATATACTGTACATGTTCTCCTTATAACTACATTCATGTGCCTCACCTGCAGAGAGAAGAAGTCGTCCTGCTGGAGTTTACTGCAACAGCCCAAGTCCACACCAGGCCATGTGTTAGTAATCTGCTTCTCTTTGAAGCCCATTTTGTGTTCTGCTCACAGTCTTGGTGATATTTTCAAGACTTTTTCATTTCGCTGCCTCTCTCGCTGTCTGCATTATCCAAATCTCCTCCGAGTATATTTTACTGCCTTCCTGTCAACACTTTTCCCAGAAGTTGTTGCCCTGCTCGCCCACAGTCTGCTGCTCGTGACATCGAGTGATCCACTTCAGATTTATGTCTGCCATCCTACTGTCCCCTGGTGAAAACAAGCAACAGACAGGAAAACTTTAATACCCTGGTATATTTATCCACACAATAACAATTTACTAACCCCCAACTGTGTTCTATATTAAATGAAGCCAATGAGGGGTTTTAAGGCTGTAATGATGGCTGGGAATAATCAAAAGAGCCAACGGAGAAGCACAAAGCATAAAGGCTATGCTTTGGTTACTTTAAAGCAAAACTCAGTCACTTTTTTACCTTAAATAAACCGTTTCTGAGTTTGTGTGATGGTTAAATGAGTTGTTGTGGGGTAAATAAAGCGTGCAGCCTCGCCCCCTGGTGTTTCTGGGCTGAAAGTGACCCTTGCAACAACCTAGCAACCGCTTTATTTCTTGATTTTCGTCGTGCCAGAGGCCAAACGACCTGTAGGGGGAGCTTTATAGAGGAAAGAAAGGCAAAAAGAGCAAAGAAACGAGCAGAGTTACATAGTTCTGCTTTAAAAGTAATTTAAAAATGCTGCTACATACTTTTACTATTAATATTATATTGTTTCCTTTGTAAAGGTAAATAATCTGTGTAAATAATTTAAATATTCTCACGATCACAGCCAGACTCATCGCATTATTATTACTTTGCTAACAAACTCACGAAAACTCTTACTTGATGGTTTGACCAAGGCTGTACAGGGTTTGTATCGTCATCGTAAAGTCATGGAATCTTAAAATGCAAATTCCAGGCCCAGGAAATGTTTTGGAATTTTATATTTTGGTGTAAAGTTTAGTAAATGTAAAGAGTGTGAGTAACATTGGGCCACTCCTGGTTAACCCTGCGCAGCTAGAATACAGTAAATATAAGTGTTGAGTAGAAACGCTGTCTTCTTGGCCTCTTCTTGTTCTCACTGCAGGAAAAAGTCACCTACATCTATTTTTTGTCAGAATATTTTAACAAAATCAATTTTTTGCTGGCTCTTTTGATTTTGGTAATGCTTTAAAACAGCAGAGATTATTAGTTTATATCTAATGTAGCATAATTATCCTTTAATCACCGCTGTAGGCTATAAGTCAGTAACATTAATGGAATTTTTTTTTTTGTTTTCAACTGACTAAATTCCAAATTTAACAAATAAAATTGCAGCAAAAGTATGTTTCTAATGCACCACACTGGACATTTTGAATACTATTTAAACACGTGCAAGTCATTTTTCAGGTCTGGGAAATTTAGTCAAAAGTTTTGGAAAAGTCATGGAAAATTCTTGGTAGAAAATTGTATGAACTCTGGATTTAGAAGCACTGACAGTAATGAGCGTGCTTTGGGTTTGATGGCAGCAAAAAAACAAAAAAAAAACAAAAAAATATCACAAAAACCACATGATAATCCTAAAATGTATTGAAAACTCTTGTGCTTGTGCTTTGGTCCAGGTCTTTTTTATTTTATTTTTTTACAAACATTTCCCTGGAAAGTGCTGCATATTTAAGTTTTACGCAGCTTTCAGGCGCGTGTCGGACAATTCGACAGGCGGAACTCGTTTCCATGACTTGTGTGCACTCACGTCCTTTTGTTTGGACGCTGGGAACCTGGAAATGTCATAATAAAGTTCGCATTATTTGTTTTCTGATTATGTTCCACAGTCACGTTAGCGATCGTTACAGTGCCTTAATGATAATGCTTAGAGTTAACCAAATATAAAGTCTGGTGTAGCACAAAACAGACATTTCCCTAACATTATTAAACATCAAAAAATATAATTCTTTCCCAAAAACCATCTTTAGCATTTTCCCGTTCACAAAATGCTGTTAATTTCCACCAATGACAGTCACTGCATTTACACGACTCGGTGAGGCGTTCATGTGCTCGTTCATGCCGGAAACTCATATATACGATAAACCCGACACCACTTGAAAGCACCTAAACCTTTATTTTATCTAAAACGTTTGTGCTTTTCTTGTAATCGTGTTCTCATACAACTTTAACTCAGTAAAGGTCACAAAATGCCAAATATATCTCCTGTGTACATCTGCAGACCAGGGTCAGCTCTAAATCTGGAAGTACCTTTGTTTCTCCGTCGCTGAACTACATTTACCTTTTCACGTCTCTGTTAGCTGTCATGTTTGTGAGCCAAAAAATGTGTAAGCCAAAAAAGGCAACTCATTTGTATAATGCGCATGAAGCAACAGCATTTCACAGCGGGCCCCTGGCCATTTTCCATTCCATTGAGTCCTACAGCTCAGCTCCAGTGACCTGCTTTCAGACGCACTAGGCCTGTCTCTGCTTGTGTGTGTGTGTGTGTGTGTGTGTGTGTGTGTGTGTGTGTGTGTGTGCGTGCGTGTGTGCATGTGAATAAATGGCTACATAAAGTTCACTGACAAAAAGAAAATAAGACTTGGAGACAAAGACTTTCTTATGGATGTGGATGAAAACGTGCTGTAAACTAATGAACAGGAAAATGAAAGGAATGTGACTTTAACATTTTGTGTATTGGGATAACATTACAAACTAGAGTGCAGACCCTCACCAGGGCATTGGTCCTATCTCGCAATGGTAAAGATGCAGTAACCAATCTCGACTCCAAAGAGGGATCTTCTGTCTGAGGGGTAACTGCTCAAACTGCCACATAATCTTACAATGGTTAAAAAATCTCCAGTTTTACCAGTATTTGTTTAATTTCTGACCTCTTGTGCCTGGAAGTAGTATTGTTGGTTCTGTCGTGCAACTGAACAGAAAACTTTTTAAAACTCTTGTATCCAGACACACACAGGAGAAAGTGGCCCTACCTCATAGAAAACACAGCCCATTTTTGAGTTTGTCGTTCTGAAGAAGCATTATTTGATGTGAACCATGCCTCGCACAAAAGAGCTTACGAGTAAGAATTGTTGACTTATAAAACTGGAAAAGGTTACAAAAGTATCTCTAATGGTACGTTCACACCGGATGTGAATCAGGCGTCAAATTCGCGTCATTCGCGTCTAGTTGGGCGCGTGACCATTTTGAATTCACTCGTGTCATTCGCACGTGAAATTCACACAAATAGAGCAAATTCAGTCACGTGAATGAGGCAAATTGTTCGCTTCATTTGCGTCAAATGAGGGGCATGGCCGCTAGGGCTACTCCTGAGCCTGTCTGGGTTTGGTCACCTGTGTCCCAGGACACTGCTGCTGTACAGCAGCATTAACCCCAGAGACAGAGCTGAGACAGTCTGGGGTTATTTCTTGTACATTAGCTCTCTCTGTGTGGTTTTGGGGTCTGGTCTAGTCCCAGGCTCTGTATTTTCTGTTGTTCTGCAGAGTGCAATAACTGCTAATATAACAAACACATCTCAATAGGCTGTTTTGGTAAAGTTAACCCCCCTTTATATTTACTTGTATTTATTTGTGTGTTCTTGATGTCACGATGATCAGAGTGAGCCTCTGTCTCAGGCTTGTATCACAGATAACAGCTATAACCACTCACACAAAGCCTAAACAGCCATATTTATTTTATTTTTACAGTGTTTTCTATCAGGGCTGTTTTTGTTTCCTGTCTTCATAAAAGTAGAAGCTGCTGCAGGCTGCAGCTTTTATCTCCGGGTTCACTCTGAAGCCTCGATGATTGTTTTGCTGGATCTCCGAGGCAGGGATCTCCTCCTGTTACGTCGTACGTAACCACGTCACTGCTACAGCAGGTCCCTGATTGGTTAACGCGCCGCGAATGTTCGCAGAAGTTCAAATTTTTCAACTTCCGCGACCAGAGCATTGGACGCGAATTTGCGTTGTTCGCGTCTTCTGCCGATTCATGTCTTCGTCTATTCAAGGGACTCGCGCGTCAAATGCTCAATTCGCGTCATTCGCACCGCAGGACGCTTGTTCGCGCCTGAACGCGGCTTTCCATAAACTTAACCTGGTAATCACTCGCGCCTGACGCCTGAGTCGCGTGCGGTGTGAACGTACCATAAGAGCACTGATGTTCATGAGTCCATGGTTCAGCTGCTGCTGCTCTCCCTCGGAGTGGCGTCCTGTAAAGATGACGGCAGGAGCACAGCGCAGAACGCTCAGTGAGGAGAAGAAGAATCCTAGAGTGTCAGCTAAACACTTACACAAATCTCTGGCACATGCTGACATCTGTGTTCACAGATCTACAATGGGTCAAACATTAAACAAGAATGGGCTCAGTTGGGCTCCATAAGGTTTCTTCTTTTTTCCCGCAGCTGTTTTTTTTTTTAGGAGTTTTTCCTTACCGAGAAGGAGTGTCCTGGGTCTGTTTAGTGGAGTTATTGTTTGTGTTGTCTGATTGTGTGTTTATGTTTGATCACCTGTTGTGAAGCCCTTTGAGGCGACTTTTGTTGTGATCCTGGGACATACAAATAAATCTGAATTGAATTGAATTGAATTGAATTGAATTGAATTGAATGGACTTCATGGGAGGACACCACAGAGGAAGCCACTGCTGTCCAAAAACAAAACAACATTGCTGCAGGTTTAAAGAAGTTTGCAAAGGAGCTCCTGGATGTTCCACAGCACTGCAGGCAAAATATTCTGTGGACAAATGAAACCAAAGCTGAGTTGTTTGGAGGAACACACAACGCTCTGTGGAGGAAAAAAGGCACAGCACCAACATCAAAAAAAAAAAAAAAAATGTATACATTCATATTTTTTATTTAAATGTTTTTTGCACAAATCTTTTAATCAACTTCTGCCCTGAACATAAATACTTAATATTTAATTATTTTCAGAATTTTAACCCTTTTTATGCCAGTGTATGTAATAACTTCTCAATTTTTTGTAAACAAAAACACAAAAAATTTAATATTTTCATTTTTCTCAAAGCTAAGTGGATTTTTTCGGGGGCGTTATTACAGCCTTGAGTCTTCAGAGATCGCCAACAACGCAGATTTAGATGGATTTGGGGATTTTTTCGTAGTAACAAAAAGTTCCAACCAGTTTTAATGGGAGCTGGTGTTTAGATTAAACTCAAATACAACGACTAAAAATACAAGGTTTAATGCTGACAGCTGAGAAAACCACGCATTCCCAAGTCACAAATATTATCCCAAACCTTTTCTCCCTCAACACTCGGTAAGTTCCCGGTGAATGCTTTTGCTGCTGATCCCATTTGTCAGAACAACACCAGGTCACTGTCTCCAGGATCAAAGCACCACAGTTAATGTTGTGCCTGGAGCAAAGTGGAATAAAATATGCACAGTTTGAATTCTCTGTAGCTTCTGTTTCAACAAGTTCTCTCTAATCCTGCGAGCATCCAGAAATACTGCGTTAATACATGCAGCCTGATTCTCTGAGACGCACCGAGGCCCGGCTCTGTGCCGCGTTTTTATAGCTCAGAGACTGATTCAAACAAAATCATTTGGACATCTACATACGCACTTCTTTCCTCTCTCAATTCAGATTTTTTGCTGGAATCTGATTTTTTTGCGTGGCTGTACTTTACAGTTTAAATGTGAGCTCCATCAGTCTCCTGTGTGAACTGTCTCCAGCTCTAAAGCGACCTGTTTGTGCAAAAAAATCCGTGGCGGAGCCTGGAGCGGTGGGACTGTGATGTGAGAGGCTTCACTCACTCACAGTTGATCCATAAATTCAAGATATTAAGGAAGATGTTTGAATCCATCCACTTCTCAATCTTAATTTCTTCATATTTCTCATCTTATTTCTCTTCTCATTTGTCCTCAGTACAGTTACGATACGACCTCAGGTTTAGCTTCAGCAGGATCGTCTCCTTATACACAAATTAGGTTTAAACCTGATGTTTGTGATGAGCTCTGTCTGCTGAGCTTGTTATCTCCTGATCTGTCCAGGTCCAACTCGTCCAGCTCAGAACTGTGGTCCTGCGCTAACTCGCTCTGCATTCAGCGAAACGGAACGATCCACTTCCGGGCACAGTTTGTAAGCTTCAGAAAACAGATTTATGTCGTACACATCGCAAAATAAAATCACCAAACTAACGCTGCTCTGGACTAACGCAGTTTTATCTTCAAACAAGGGTTTTAGCTTTTGTGTGTTAAATATTTCACTGATCGCTTACTACTGAAGAAGTAAAAGTACTGCTACTTTCAAACATTACTACTGAAGAAGTAAAAGTACTGCTACTTTCAAATATTACTACTGAAGAAGTAAAAGTACTGCTACTTTCAAACATTACTACTGAAGAAGTAAAAGTACTGCTACTTTCAAACATTACTACTGAAGAAGTAAAAGTACTGCTACTTTCAAACATTACTACTGAAGAAGTAAAAGTACTGCTACTTTCAAACATTACTACTGAAGAAGTAAAAGTACTGCTACTTTCAAACATTACTACTGAAGAAGTAAAAGTACTGCTACTTTCAAACATTACTACTGAAGAAGTAAAAGTACTGCTACTTTCAAACATTACTACTGAAGAAGTAAAAGTACTACTACTTTCAAACATTACTACTGAAGAAGTAAAAGTACTGCTACTTTCAAACATTACTACTGAAGAAGTAAAAGTACTGCTACTTTCAAACATTACTACTGAAGAAGTAAAAGTACTGCTACTTTCAAACATTACTACTGAAGAAGTAAAAGTACTGCTACTTTCAAACATTACTACTGAAGAAGTAAAAGTACTGCTACTTTCAAACATTACTACTGAAGAAGTAAAAGTACTACTACTTTCAAACATTACTACTGAAGAAGTAAAAGTACTGCTACTTTCAAACATTACTACTGAAGAAGTAAAAGTACTGCTACTTTCAAACATTACTACTGAAGAAGTAAAAGTACTGCTACTTTCAAACATTACTACTGAAGAAGTAAAAGTACTGCTACTTTCAAACATTACTACTGAAGAAGTAAAAGTACTGCTACTTTCAAACATTACTACTGAAGAAGTAAAAGTACTGCTACTTTCAAACATTACTACTGAAGAAGTAAAAGTACTGCTACTTTCAAACATTACTACTGAAGAAGTAAAAGTACTGCTACTTTCAAACATTACTACTGAAGAAGTAAAAGTACTGCTACTTTC
Source organism: Bostrychus sinensis (assembly GCA_020698575.1). Classification (NCBI taxonomy): domain Eukaryota; kingdom Metazoa; phylum Chordata; class Actinopteri; order Gobiiformes; family Eleotridae; genus Bostrychus; species Bostrychus sinensis. The sequence goes on from CM036239.1 coordinate 4,405,801, forward strand.
AAACATTACTACTGAAGAAGTAAAAGTACTGCTACTTTCAAACATTACTACTGAAGAAGTAAAAGTACTGCTACTTTCAAACATTACTACTGAAGAAGTAAAAGTACTGCTACTTTCAAACATTACTACTGAAGAAGTAAAAGTACTACTACTTTCAAATATTACTACTGAAGAAGTAAAAGTACTGCTACTTTCAAACATTACTACTGAAGAAGTAAAAGTACTACTACTTTCAAATATTACTACTGAAGAAGTAAAAGTACTGCTACTTTCAAACATTACTACTGAAGAAGTAAAAGTACTGCTACTTTCAAACATTACTACTGAAGAAGTAAAAGTACTGCTACTTTCAAACATTACTACTGAAGAAGTAAAAGTACTGCTACTTTCAAACATTACTACTGAAGAAGTAAAAGTACTGCTACTTTCAAACATTACTACTGAAGAAGTAAAAGTACTGCTACTTTCAAACATTACTACTGAAGAAGTAAAAGTACTGCTACTTTCAAACATTACTACTGAAGAAGTAAAAGTACTGCTACTTTCAAACATTACTACTGAAGAAGTAAAAGTACTGCTACTTTCAAACATTACTACTGAAGAAGTAAAAGTACTGCTACTTTCAAATATTACTACTGAAGAAGTAAAAGTACTGCTACTTTCAAACATTACTACTGAAGAAGTAAAAGTACTGCTACTTTCAAACATTACTACTGAAGAAGTAAAAGTACTGCTACTTTCAAACATTACTACTGAAGAAGTAAAAGTACTGCTACTTTCAAACATTACTACTGAAGAAGTAAAAGTACTGCTACTTTCAAACATTACTACTGAAGAAGTAAAAGTACTACTACTTTCAAATATTACTACTGAAGAAGTAAAAGTACTGCTACTTTCAAACATTACTACTGAAGAAGTAAAAGTACTACTACTTTCAAATATTACTACTGAAGAAGTAAAAGTACTGCTACTTTCAAACATTACTACTGAAGAAGTAAAAGTACTGCTACTTTCAAACATTACTACTGAAGAAGTAAAAGTACTGCTACTTTCAAACATTACTACTGAAGAAGTAAAAGTACTGCTACTTTCAAACATTACTACTGAAGAAGTAAAAGTACTGCTACTTTCAAACATTACTACTGAAGAAGTAAAAGTACTACTACTTTCAAACATTACTACTGAAGAAGTAAAAGTACTGCTACTTTCAAACATTACTACTGAAGAAGTAAAAGTACTGCTACTTTCAAACATTACTACTGAAGAAGTAAAAGTACTGCTACTTTCAAACATTACTACTGAAGAAGTAAAAGTACTGCTACTTTCAAACATTACTACTGAAGAAGTAAAAGTACTACTACTTTCAAACATTACTACTGAAGAAGTAAAAGTAACCAACAAAATTAAATATGAACATTAACTACTTCGTCTGCAAATACTACTAGTAACTACTAAATACTACTAACTACTTCAAATACTACTAACTTCTAAATAGTACAAACTACTTCTTCTACTTCAAATACTACTACTAAATACTACTAACTACTTCAAATACAACAAACTTCTAAATAGTACAAACTACTTCTACTTCAAATACTACCACTAAATACTACTAACTACTTCTACTTCAAATACTACCACTAAATACTACTAACTACTTCTACTTCAAATACTACCACTAAATACTACTAACTACTCCTACTTCAAATACTACTACTAAATACTACTAACTACTCCTACTTCAAATACTACTACTAAATACTACTAACTACTCCTACTTCAAATACTACTACTAAATACTACTAACTACTTCTACTTCAAATACTACCACTAAATACTACTAACTACTCCTAATTCAAATACTACTACTAAATACTACTAACTACTCCTAATTCAAATACTACTACTAAATACTACTAACTACTCCTACTTCAAATACTACCACTAAATACTACTAACTACTCCTACTTCAAATACTACCACTAAATACTACTAACTACTTCTACTTCAAATACTACTACTAAATACTACTAACTACTCCTACTTCAAATACTACCACTAAATACTACTAACTACTTCTACTTCAAATACTACCACTAAATACTACTAACTACTCCTACTTCAAATACTACTACTAAATACTACTAACTACTCCTACTTCAAATACTACTACTAAATACTACTAACTACTTCTACTTCAAATACTACTACTAAATACTACTAACTACTCCTACTTCAAATACTACCACTAAATACTACTAACTACTCCTACTTCAAATACTACTACTAAATACTACTAACTACTTCTACTTCAAATACTACCACTAAATACTACTAACTACTCCTCCTTCAAATACTACCACTAAATACTACTAACTACTCCTACTTCAAATACTACTACTAAATACTACTAACTACTCCTCCTTCAAATACTACCACTAAATACTACTAACTACTTCTACTTCAAATACTACTACTAAATACTACTAACTACTCCTAATTCAAATACTACCACTAAATACTACTAACTACTCCTACTTCAAATACTACTACTAAATACTACTAACTACTCCTACTTCAAATACTACTACTAAATACTACTAACTACTCCTACTTCAAATACTACTACTAAATACTACTAACTACTCCTAATTCAAATACTACCACTAAATACTACTAACTACTCCTCCTTCAAATACTACCACTAAATACTACTAACTACTCTTACTTCAAATACTACTACTAAATACTACTAACTACTCCTCCTTCAAATACTACCACTAAATACTACTAACTACTTCTACTTCAAATACTACTACTAAATACTACTAACTACTCCTAATTCAAATACTACCACTAAATACTAGTAACTACTCCTCCTTCAAATACTACCACTAAATACTACTAACTACTCCTACTTCAAATACTACTACTAAATACTACTAACTACTCCTACTTCAAATACTACCACTAAATACTACTAACTACTTCTACTTCAAATACTACCACTAAATACTACTAACTACTTCTACTTCAAATACTACCACTAAATACTACTAACTACTCCTACTTCAAATACTACTACTAAATACTACTAACTACTCCTACTTCAAATACTACCACTAAATACTACTAACTACTCCTACTTCAAATACTACCACTAAATACTACTAACTACTCCTACTTCAAATACTACTACTAAATACTACTAACTGCTCCTACTTCAAATACTACTACTAAATACTACTAACTGCTCCTACTTCAAATACTACTACTAAATACTACTAACTACTCCTACTTCAAATACTACTACTAAATACTAGTAACTACTCCTGCTTCAAATACTACTACTAAATACTACTAACTACTCCTACTTCAAATACTACTACTAAATACTACTAACTACTCCTACTTCAAATACTACCACTAAATACTACTAACTACTCCTACTTCAAATACTACTACTAAATACTACTAACTACTCCTACTTCAAATACTACTACTAAATACTACTAACTACTCCTGCTTCAAATACTACTACTAAATACTACTAACTACTCCTACTTCAAATACTACTACTAAATACTACTAACTACTCCTACTTCAAATACTACCACTAAATACTACTAACTACTCCTACTTCAAATACTACCACTAAATACTACTAACTACTCCTACTTCAAATACTACTACTAAATACTACTAACTACTCCTCCTTCAAATACTACCACTAAATACTACTAACTACTTCTACTTCAAATACTACTACTAAATACTACTAACTACTCCTAATTCAAATACTACCACTAAATACTAGTAACTACTCCTCCTTCAAATACTACCACTAAATACTACTAACTACTCCTACTTCAAATACTACTACTAAATACTACTAACTACTCCTACTTCAAATACTACCACTAAATACTACTAACTACTTCTACTTCAAATACTACCACTAAATACTACTAACTACTTCTACTTCAAATACTACCACTAAATACTACTAACTACTCCTACTTCAAATACTACTACTAAATACTACTAACTACTCCTACTTCAAATACTACCACTAAATACTACTAACTACTCCTACTTCAAATACTACCACTAAATACTACTAACTACTCCTACTTCAAATACTACTACTAAATACTACTAACTGCTCCTACTTCAAATACTACTACTAAATACTACTAACTGCTCCTACTTCAAATACTACTACTAAATACTACTAACTACTCCTACTTCAAATACTACTACTAAATACTAGTAACTACTCCTGCTTCAAATACTACTACTAAATACTACTAACTACTCCTACTTCAAATACTACTACTAAATACTACTAACTACTCCTACTTCAAATACTACCACTAAATACTACTAACTACTCCTACTTCAAATACTACTACTAAATACTACTAACTACTCCTACTTCAAATACTACTACTAAATACTACTAACTACTCCTGCTTCAAATACTACTACTAAATACTACTAACTACTCCTACTTCAAATACTACTACTAAATACTACTAACTGCTGCTTCTCCTTCCTGGTGTTGCTCCTGCCCATTGTTGAGTTGTTAGTTTTGTGTTTTCTGCCGCCTCTGTCCCTGTGGCTCCTGCAGGGGTCAGAGGTCAGGGGTCAGGTGTGGACAGCTGCTGACCTTTGACCTTTGCGTGTCTGTGACCTGACCTTTGACCTGGCGCCGGTCTCTCAGCCTCAGCCTCGTCTTCCGTCGTCCGTTCCCAGGAGAAGTCTGTTTTCCAGGCCGTCTCTCCTGAGCAATGTCCCACAAAAGCCAGGCCTCCTTTAAAAGAAAATCATGTTCTTTCTGTTAAAGCTGTTGTAGGTCACTGGGACATGTTTATAAAAATACACTGAACATAAGTTTAAACGCAACACTTTTTATGAACACAAAAGGCCTATTTCTCTCAAATATTGTTCACAAATCTCTCAAAATCTGTGTAAAACTGGGGACACCATACACGATTTTTTTGCCCGATTTTATAACGATCACCAGCCGACCCTGAACTCTGTTAGTGTGTGATGTTCAAAGACTCGAATCTGCGCAAAAACCCGGCCTGACGTCAGCCGCAAGCAATCAAACACCGACTCTGGACGCACTCCTGTAGTGTGGGACGTTTACATCCAACTGGGAACTCATGGAGTCCAGGGCCGATGGAAAACAGCTGATCTGACGCAGGAAATATGTCAGAGAACGAAGACGACGCAACAGGAAGCAGGGAAATATAAGAGGAAATTTGAAGAAGAATTTGAAAAAGAAGAAGAAGAAGAAGAAGAAGAAGAAGAAGAAGAAGAAGAAGAAGAAGAATTTGAAGAAGAATTTGAAGAATTTGAAGAAGAAGAATTTGAAGAATTTGAAGAAGAAGAATTTGAAGAAGAAGAAGAAGAATTTGAAGAAGGAGAAGAAGAAGAATTTGAAGAAGAAGAATTTGAAGAAGAAGAATTTGAAGACGAAGAAGAAGAAGAATTTGAAAAAGAAAAAAGAAGAATTTGAAGAAGAAGAAGATGAAGAAGAAGAATTTGAAGACGAAGAATTTGAAGAATTTGAAAAAGAAAAAAGAAGAATTTGAAGAATTTGAAAAAGATGAATTTGAAGAAGAAGAAGAAGAAGAAGAAGAAGAATTTGAAGAAGAAGAAGAAGAAGAAGAATTTGAAGAAGAAGAAAAAGAATTTGAAGAAGAAGAAGAAGAATTTGAAGAAGAAGAAGAATTTGAAGAAGAATTTGAAGAAGAAGAAGAAGAAGAAGAAGAAGAATTTGAAGACGAAGAATTTGAAGAATTTGAAAAAGAAAAAAAAAGAATTTGAAGAATTTGAAAAAGAAGATGAATTTGAAGAAGAATTTGAAGAAGAATTTGAAGAAGAAGAAGAAAAATTTGAAGACGAAGAAGAATTTGAAGAAGAATTTGAAAAAGAAGAATTTGAAGAATTTGAAAAAGAAGATGAATTTGAAGAAGAATTTGAAGAAGAATTTGAAGAAGATAAAGAAGAATTTGAAGAAGAATTTGAAGAAGATAAAGAAGAATTTGTAGAAGAATTTGAAGAAGAATTTGAAGAAGAATTTGAAGAAGAAGAAGAAGAATTTGAAGACAAAGAAGAAGAAGAATTTGAAAAAGAAAAAAGAAGAATTTGAAGAATTTGAAAAAGAAGATGAATTTGAAGAAGAATTTGAAGAAGAATTTGAAGAAGAAGAATTTGAAAAAGAAGAATTTGAAGAAGAAGAAGAAGAATTTGAAGAATTTGAAGAAGAAGAATTTGAAGAAGAAGAAGAATTTGAAGAATTTGAAGAATTTGAAGAAGAAGAAGAATTTGAAGAAGAAGAAGAAGAATTTGAAGAAGAATTTGAAAAAGAAAAAAGAAGAATTTGAAGAATTTGAAAAAGAAGATGAATTTGAAGATGAATTTGAAGAAGAATTTGAAGAAGAATTTGAAGAAGAAGAAGAAGAATTTGAAGAAGAAGAAGAAGAAGAAGAATTTGAAGAAGAAGAAGAATTTGAAGAAGAAGAAGAAGAATTTGAAGAAGAAGATGAATTTGAAGAAGAATTTGAAGAAGAAGAAGAAGAAGAAGAAGAAGAAGATCATGGCAAACACTGAAGAAAGTTGAGCGCTACCCAAGTGAAACTGGATACATAGATGTTTTTTCTTTTTCCTTTTTTCCAAACAGATGCTGCACACACAACGGCAACAGCGACCCAGGTAGCTCCATGTTTGTTTACCATTTAGTTCTCGCAGCCAGAGTTTGCTGCGTTTGGTCGGCGACAGTTGCGGCCTCACCAGATCTTGTCGTGTGTGAGGCGCAGTCTTTCAGTCGTCAGAACTAAATCTGCTGAAACCCCCAGCAGTGTGTCCCAGTTTTAGTGAGCGCTTGTCCTTTGCCGAGATCATCCATCCCCTCACAGGTGTGGTTCATCAAGATGCTGATCAGGCAGCATGGATATTGCACAGGTGTGCCTTAGGCTGGCTCTGAAATGTGCCGTTGTATCACACTTTTTGCATTTTGAAGGCACAGAGACCTGGGGCCCATTGTTGTGCCGTTCATCCACAAACATCACCGTCTGCTGCAATGGTTGCAGAGCGAACATTTAATCTCAGTTCTTTAATGTGAAAAGCTAAAGTATCTTAATGTAGCTTCTGACGTCTGAACTCGCTAACGTTAACAGCTTCCATCTTGAAGCAGCTGCATTAATCCAGAGCGTTTTGATCGTGTGAAGTAAAGTATTTATTAATATAACACAATGTTTTTATCGTATCTATAAATAGCCGAGTCCAGCCATTCCCAAAGTCAGGAGTCACGACCCTCCTTAAATTTACCAAAATCCCACACAGACCCCCAACAATACAACTTCCCTCCATCCCAAATTTTATTTTCATGTTTTTCTCCATATATTTCTATAAAACATTACAAAAGACACTGACTATTGGCTAAAAAGTGTTTTAAAGTTATATTTTTAATCAAATACACTGTAAAAACAAATAAAATGCTGCAAAAGCTCAATAACTCAAGGCAAAGGATCCCTCAAGATTTTTGGGGCCAACTCAAAATCTCAAGTTTTCCACACTTTCACTTAATTTGATGTTCATACGTCTAAAAGCTTTTCTAATTTTTAAGTTTTTCTCACTATCATTATTTTTTACTCATCTTACAGCCAACTTACAGAGTTCAGAAAAAGTTAATTTTTTGTTAAATGTAATATATTTAGTTATTATTATCAATAATACTTTTTCTGAACAGTGGAGTCAGTTGCTGTAAGATGAGCTGGAAAAAATTAAAATAGTGAGTAAAAGATAAAGTTTTTGGATGTGTGAACATTAAATTTGGTGAGTAAAAAAATATTAGAAGTTGATATTTTGTGAATGATTCAGACTCGCACACTATTTTTCTCTCAGCGGTGATCATGTGACTTTGGTGTCTGTGTAAAAAAAAGTTTGTTGAAACTCGCTCTCTTCTGTGATAAAGCCCGACCAGACTCAGATGTTTTAGTATTTATAGATAAATAATAGTCATACGTGTGATATTTAACATGAATTATGGCTGTAATGAATAAAACAGAGTGGATTATTGCAGCTCTGTGCCTTACGTGGGGAGGCTGAACGCTGGCTAAGCTAACGTTAGCAATTTTACACTGCAACGGTTTATTTAAGAGCTTTTTATTTCTGATTACAACATGACAGAAGTAAAAAAGTTGTTTCTAACTGGTTTCATTCAGACGTGTTGTGTACAGTTTAAAGTCCTGTCGCTGTCCCGCTGTTCTCCTCCAAAACTCGCAAAGCATTCTGGTCTATACTGACCTCTAGTGGCCATCACTGTCCACTACTTTTCAGAATGCATTGTGGGAAATTTTGTGTGCACTATTTTTTACCCATTAGACATTCAGACACCACTACAAAACTCACGACAGTCCTGACTTTGGGAATGGTGTGGTCAATAAAACCAGAAACAGCTCTTTCCCATGTTCTCCTTTTGTTTCTTGAGCTTCATTCTTGAGTTATTTTATTCATTCTCGAGTTATTTTATGGCTTCTTTGACTTCTGCGAGTAGAGGCAGAGGTTTATTTTCACGCTGATCCATTAAAGTGGCGGCTGCTGCAGCGCACGTCGCCTCGAGTGCAACGGTGTGTTCACTGCCACTAAGTAAACTAAACACTGCAACCAAATCATTTTAAATTACTTGTTAACTCCATGAGTCAGGGGTTTATGGGGCAATACCATTAACGTAATTACTGCCTGCATTTCAGTAGTCTATCACTCTTTTATGTACCATGCTGTAATAACGTGCATGGTAATGACAACTTAATGTTTATAATCATTGCTTTTAGTTTTTATTCATTTTGAAAGTGGGAAATGAGGTTTTTCTTGTTTATTTTAAAGCAAAGTTTTTATGTGGAAGTCATGCTAACACTTAAGAATAGCTCTGTAATACTCCAAGCCTTTAATAGTCTGCTTTGGTAGATAACACTGAGTCATTGCTTCTCGTTCAAAAATGTGTTTAATTTAACCTCGGGTCTTCTTAAAAAAATGACATTCTTCCTCTTAAAGCTCTTTTAGGTCACTGGGTCGCATTTAAAAATATAAAACATGAAGAAAAAAAACCCTGTCCTCATCATACATAACAAAAGTAAATTATTTTTTCTGTTTTTAACCCTCTAAATGCCAATTTCTTCACATAATTTGTAGATAAAACATGCATTATTTACTTACTACTTACTTAAGTCTTCACCTTCAAGTTAAAACAAGTCCAAGTCAATTTTAATGAGAGTCAACAACACAGTCACAGAGTCAGAGATGTTTTTCAGTCTCCTCACTGTGGGACTAAGGTTTATTTTATTTTTAGTTTTTACACTTTAAAAGTCTACAGACAGTAGTTATCATAAACAGTATCTGGGAACTAACTTCTGTAGGGCGACACAAAGCTGAGGGGTTTTAAACAAAATAAACAAAACAAGTGGTCCTGACATCCTTCTGTGAGCATTTTACAACAACAACATTAAAAATCTTACACAGGCCTTAAGACTGAAGACATCCAGACTGTGAGTGGAATTACAAACACACATTTTACATCATTTTATAAAGTGAATAAATTACACTGCACTGCATTAGCAAAAAAACACATCATTTAACAAAGCTTTGACGTTTAAGAAAACATCACAAAACCATGGTCAGGAGGAGGGGCGTGGTCAGGGGGAGGGGCGTGGCCAGGGGGAGGGGCGTGGTCAGGATGATGGGCGTGGTCAGGGGGAGGGGCGTGGTCAAGGGGAGGGGCGTGGTCAGGGAGAGAGTCGTAGTCAGGAGGAGGGGCGTGGTCGATGGGAGGGGCGTGGTCAATGGGAGGGGCGTGGCCAGGTGGAAATGGCAGACATCGGTGAAACAAGACGTTTCTGTTTTTTCAGGAAGTGAATGTAAATAAACAGAGGATTACTGAAACCTGCATGAATGAAACAAAAACACAACTCCAGGTTTGTTTTTGATGCAGGAACAACTTTAAAACCTGGCAGAAAGCTCAGAAAAGTTGATTTTGCAGAATAAGGCTCCTTTAAGAGGAAGAGAGAGAATTTTTATCCCAGACAGTTGAACATTTATTGTTCACAGTTGTGACACTGAAATTCTAAAATTAATTTATTAATGAACAAATCTCATCGCCCTAACATAAGTGATGCCAAAATGAGAGCAAAGATCCATTTGACAAACTCTAAAAGGAGCCAGGAGCTGAGGTGAACTCCGCCCTGAGCTGAGCTCGCTCTGTTTCTGACGTCTGGGTCTGGGCTGGGTTTTCAGTGTAACCTTAGTTTTTCAATAAATTCATCATTTGATAATTTATTAATATCATTTTAACACATTACTGAACAGAGCTGTGTAACTTAATGCAAAAATCATCCTATACTAGAGCTGACTGACCATCCTCTGCTTTTTATGCAACCACTGCATTTCTATTTTTAATTATTCACATTCACAAAACACCTAAAGCAAGCAGAACTACTTTTTTTTCTTGCAAATTTAGGTTTTTATTTTCAAAATTTTCTATTTCCAGGACTTTTTTGTGATGCAACACCTAAAAATGCACATTATAATAAGGTTATGGTTAAAAAGTTCCCATGGAAAATTAAATTAAATTAAATTTTGATAGGAGAAAAATACAGGAAGGCTCAGTATGTTTTGACAATACAAATGTGTCATAAGTATGTTGAAGAAAAAAATGGGAATTTAACTTTTTCTACTTTCTTTCTGGTATTTGTTGCTATTAAATTATAATATAAATTCTATTAAACATTTTTATTGTTATGCATGAGGTACTTTTACCATCAAGCAGCATCTTAACCTTTTGGTGAGGAATATATTAAAAAAACTGAGGGATCTGTGATTTTATTTTTATTCTTTTTTTAAATATATAGTTATATAGTTTTTTCTTGGAGTTTACATTGATGGGATAAATTACTTGAGCATTAGTTAAGAATTGGTAATGAATTGGTTCATTTACAGATTACGTGAACATTCTTAAATACGACTGAGTTATAAACGTTGTTAATGTTTAATTCTTGAGTAATAAGCTCATGAAAATCAGCAAAACATTTATGGTAATTCAGTTTCTATAAACAGTTCTTATTCATTAAAGCAGCCAATCCCAAAGTCAAGACTGTTGTGGCCCCTTTAAATTTCTGAAAAGGGGCCCAGAAATGGTTCCTCTTCTTATATTTTTACCTTCATGGGTCCATGTGAAGCCTTTTAGCCCTGGGCCCCAGCAAACCTATCGCCGGGCCTGGTCTGAAACAAAAAATGAACTGAAATTGAAAAAACAGCCTCCCGGACCCCAATAACATATTTATTAATGCGTTCTTCTACAGTTAAGCAATAATAATAATAATAATAAAAGTGTTTTGTCAGTTTTGGAGCCCAGTGAATGGAGCAGATGTGTGTCTTTGTGAGCTCTGAGTGTAAGTGTGACACAGTTTTGTGTCTTCAGCTCGGTGTCCTGTCTCAGGCGTGCGCTCCGGCTCTGGTGCGGCTCGTCCTGGAACAAACCAAACCTCGCTCTGCAACCTCTGCTCTGTTTTTCTTCTGTTACCGCGGCAGCTTGTTCCTCAGCTGGAGACGGTTGGAGGTCGTGTCGTTCACCAAATTCATTTATCATGACAAAAATGTGAGCTGTGAGTGTTGTGTGTGTTGTGTTTGAGTTCCTAAAAGGCTCGGCGCAGTGCAGAGCTTTTGTGGTGGAAGCGGTGGCACTGGGCCCGGCTTGTACGGCTTTACTCTGGCGACTCGGAGCAGCGCCGGCGTCGTCCCGGTGTGAAACTCAGGGCCGGCTGCCGGAGCGACACAAACCCACACAAAACTCGTCTGACGCACATTTCACGCTGTCTTTCCATCAATAGCCACAATATCCACGCAACAAAGCAAGGAGTGAAGCAAACAGAAGAGCAGCAGGGCCAAAGTCGCTCTCACGGCTGAGTTCATGCAGCAGCAGCGGCTAAAAGTAAAGTGGAGCTTTAAAACAACACTGTAGGATTTGGAGTTAAATTAATGTCTGGAAAAATAATGTTTGTGGTAGATGAGCTCTTAATGAGATCCCTGAGCGATGTAATTGTTCTCTGTGGCTCAGACAGGTCTCTGTACTCGCTCATACACTGTACAATGTTAAAGAAGTAAAACTTATTGAGCTTTGGGGAAAAAATAAAATTTGCTTGTTTGATGTAAAAGGTGTGACATGGACCTGCCCCACCTCCCAGGTCTGACTTTCTTAAAAAAAGGTCTCACTGTGGTCTCAGGACCAGGGCCTGCTCTGAGAGGACTGTCCCACACAGAAAAACAACCTTTGGACAAAATGTTGTTTGTGTAAAGGCAGTCAGATCTGGAACAGTCGTCCTCTTTCCATAAGGCAGTGGCCCACATTACAAACCTTCAAAACTCAGCTAAAAGTAAACCAGTCCTGTCACCACTGACTCTTAACTTTTTGGTAATGCACTGTCTGTGATGTGCTCTTATTGTGATTTATTGTCCTTTTCTATGTCTAATGTATTATTATACAGAGAAATATCAGTCTGGTCGCCGTCCGCCGTGGTTGGATTCAAATCCCAACCGTACCGTGCATTTTGATTTGTTTATTTAAGTCATGCGTTCTTCCTGAGCAGCGTCCTCAACAACAACAATCAAGATGGTGACCGAGGAGCCGAGAGTTTGTTTCATTCAGCAGTAAATTCTGTTTTAAAAACATAAACCAAAAACATATGGAGTCATTAAAACCACAGCAGCTTACAGCACTAGAAGCCTTTATTTAAAAAAAAGATGTTTTCGCGTTGCTCACTTTCTTGTCGCTTTGTTAACGTCACGTCTCCGCTGTCAGTTTACTCAGGTTTGCTCCGCTCTAGAAATCGACCTGGTTCAGTAGCGACCAGACTCATCACTGGTACAGCGCTGAGGCAACGGTTACCTCCCAGAGACTACAGATGCTAATTAGCATTGTTGCTATAATCTGGTATATTTACATCTATCACTGTCTGCACAGATGTGCATTAATGTGTGCCACCCCATCAAATACATGAACAAATAAAATAAATAAATCCTTTAAACTTTTTTTTTTTTTTTTTTTACAAAAACTCAAAAACTCAAGGCAACAGGATCCAGCAAGATTTTTGAGTTTTGGAGCCAACTCAACATCTCAAGTTTTCAACAACTAATATTTTTTTGTTCACCTAATTTAACATTCATATGTCTAAAAACTATTTTTTTTTAGGTTTTACTCATTATCATTATTTTTAAAACTCACCTTATAACTGTCACAGAAACAAGAAATAATTCTCATGTTTATGAATTATTCATTTCTTTGTTGTATTCGCAGTTCCAATCTCTGTTGTTGCTGCTGTTTATTTACAAATAAATATTTCTGTTTTGCAGTTTTTTGTTAAATTTAGTGTAAGTTTTTATTATTGATACTGTTTCTGAACAATAGTAAGTTGGCAGTAAGATGAGTTAAAAAAATAATGATGTGAGTAAACTTTAAAATGGAAGGTTTTTAGACAAATAAATGTTAAATTATGTGGAAAAAAATATTAGTGTTGCAAACTGTCTGGCTCTAAAGCTCACAAATCTTGAGGGATCCTGTTGCTTTGAGTTTTTGCTGTTTTTTCACAGTGTATAAAAGTTGAGCTAAATGCTAATGCTTTCTAAAACACTGTTGTTCTTTTTTGTCATTACTTTATGAAAATTACAAATATGAACTGTGAGGGGGCGGCCACAGAAGTAGAAGAGTGTGACATGAGGAGAGAATGAATAATGCACTAAACTGTAAAGAAACTGTAAGTGTCTAGAAAAGTGTTGTTTAAAATTAATGCATTATTATTATTATTATTATTATATTATTGCATTACCTTTTCTGTTGATAAGGTTCTCAGAATGTGGCTCCTGGGACTTTAGGCTCAGAGCTAAACTCACACTTGTGCTCCTTTAAATTGTGATTACTTTAAAAATATAGTCAGATAATAATAAAACTGTAATAAAGTCCCCAGTTAGGCGAGATGCTACATAAATAAATAATGATTTGTGAGTGTGAGCTGAAAGCCTGAGCTCTGTAATGAAAGTGCTGTGTGAGAGAAGCCACGATCACCAGCGCCGTACCACGATCGGCCACAGCGACGTTTGATTCCCAGAACTTCTCTGATGGAGCCACTGGAGCAGAAAAGCAGAGAAATTAAGATTTCACAAATGCATTAAATTTGTATTTCATCAAATTAGAAACTGGAGCTCCCTGAGAAGCAGCCACGAGGCGTGAATGGCAAATGACCAGAGTTATTCAAAAAGAATATTAATAGGTAATAATGTTCTTCGTGTGTCTGTGTTCTGCGTGGCACCAGAGCCCGGCTTTAGCTGCAGCCAGGTTTTCATGAAGTCATTTCACTGCCATTCCATTTTTGTAATGGTTTCAATAAAATTTGGAAAATCAAAACATTATAGTTGTGAGCACACATTTGCACACAGTATTTCTGTTCACTCCCTTCTTCCCTGTGCACCCATAACATCCCAACAGCTTTGTTCATTCACTGCTCTTTTGCCCGTTTCCCTCCCTTTTCTCTTTCTTTTCTTTCTTCCTTTCTCTTTGCTCACAGATCACCTGATTGTTTTGTGGTTCGCCTACAGCATGACTTTAATCAAAGCTCACACCAGCGTCTGTACCTCTCGTGACTATGGGGGGTTTAAGGCTCACAATTAGCTGTGAGACAGGGCTGGTTAATACTCCCCGTGTTAATTCTGCAACAGGTCCACAACAGCCTTTATTTATCTCCACAGCTGCTGCAGCAGAGCCGGCCCCAGCTCGGCCCGCGCCTTAGGCAACATTTAAACATTCTGTCCACCACTAAAACAGAATATAGGCTACATTTGATAAGACTTTACTCAACTTTAGCATTGATTTCCCTGAATAGCGCCCCTAAGTTTTGTATTTTGTGTAGGTTTTTATGAAAGCGTGAGGTCCTTCTCCAGGAAAATTTGAACAAAACAGATTATAGTGAGTATTTGTCAAAGAAAACTAACAAACTTAAACGTGACTAAACTACAAGATCTTAAATCGGTGTTACTGGACTCCAAGCAGAGTGGCTAGACTGTGTTTCGGCTAAAATTCTATTACTTTTTTATCTTCAACAAGTCATAAAATTACAAAAATGTAAGTTCCTGTATTTACAAGTCAAAACAGCCACAAATCAAAACTTAACACAGACTAAACCAGGAATAAAACAAGGCTAAGCTGTGACTAAATTAATTAAATTACCACTAAAACTGGACTTTTTAAACATTTTTATTTAGTCACAACACATGTTCTTTTAAGGCTCTGGTGGAAAATGATTCTTCAGTGTAAATCTCTGTCAGATGGAAGACCACAGCGTTATTGTGATATATTTAGATTCTTATGATACAAATATTGCATTTGCTGATATTGCGATAATGATAATTTTGCGATATATTGTGCAGCCCTATTTTTTACTAAAATGAATATATGAAATTGTATTAAGCTTGATTATACGTATAACCAGCAAAATATGAATAACATACATAGATTACTCACAGCTTGAGTGTAGCTTTAATACTTAGCATAAAAACATAAGAAACCAACTCTCGACCTAAAGTAACAACATTTATAGCTTAACTCATTAACCTCTTCACATTTTTAGGGAATAGTACAACATAAATCTTATTAAAATCATAATTTATGTCCAACAACTTCCTTACTGCCCACTAATGAGCAGTAATTATGAGTTTATTAAGGTGAAAATGTTAGTTGCTAATTAGTAGAATATGGTTACAGAATCAAGGATTAAAAGGTGCTTTATAATTACCAATTAAGAGCTAATTAACACTTTAATAATGGATAAAAGGTGGACCCTAAACTAAAGTGTTACCATGTTTTGTCTTCAGAAAAGGATGCTGTGAGTTTAACAGAGTTTTTTTCAGATCGATGTAAAATGTGCTGTGAGTTGTGTTTTACATGAGCAGAGTGAGAACGTCCTGACAGAAGCAGGCGCAGGTACGGACGCCTCGTCCTGACTCATGGAGCTCCTAACTCTCTTTACCATGGGCCGAGGGTCAGCAGCGGGTCAGGGGGCGGAGCAGACGAGCCCCGAACCTGAAGACAAGCGCCGCATTAGGGGCA
This sequence comes from Bostrychus sinensis, assembly GCA_020698575.1. Lineage (NCBI taxonomy): Eukaryota > Metazoa > Chordata > Actinopteri > Gobiiformes > Eleotridae > Bostrychus > Bostrychus sinensis. Next base: position 4,421,960 of record CM036239.1, read on the forward strand.
ATAACTATTCTCCAGACTATACATCGCTCCGGAGTATAAGTCACACTCGCCAAAAAATACATAATGAAGAAGAAAAAAACGTAGTCACACTGGACTATAAGTCGCATTTTTTTGGGGGGGAGGGGGGTTATTTTACAAAATCCGACACCAAGAACAGACATTTCATGTTGAAAGGCAAGTTATAGTAATAATAGAATAGAGAACAACAGCTGAATAGGTGTGCGCTATGCTAACGTAACACATTGATGGTTATTCAGCTACATGAAGCATAAACAACGAACTGAATAGGTGTCTCGTATGTTAACGTAATATATTAACAGTTATTCACATAACTATAGCATAAAGAACATAATATAACAAGTTCACCAAACTCACCATCTCACTCCTAATCGCTAAATCCTTTAAATTCTTCATCCTCGGTGTCGCTTCTGAACAACTCCGCCAACTCCGGAGGTAGACGAAGCGCCGCTTCCTCCTCTGCGTGGCTGTCGTCAGACTCAGCATCAGTTCCATTTCCAATTATTCCGCTCTTTCTCAGTTGTCTTTATAGCCTAAGTTGTTAGTGGTAATGTTTACATTTTAAATTGTCAGTGGTACAGGTGCAGCAGATGCTGGTACACAAGCCTAGAGCGCCCTCTAACCAACACCTGAAATATTTTAATATATAAGTCACACCTGAGTATACGTCGCACCCCGAGCCAGACGATGGAGAAACTTATAGTCCAGAAAATACAGTACACTAAATTCTCAAAATATTAAAAACTCTGTTGGTCAATTGTCTGGAAATGAACACAGTTCAGTCAGAAATCTTGGGATCGTTATTGACTCTGCTTTGATAAACAGATGAGTAATGAAGTCAGATGTAGTTTCTTTCAACTCAGATCCATTGCAAAACTAAAGCCATAGCATCATCCAGAAATCATTATCCACTCATCATCACAATTAAAAGTCAAATAAAAAATAAAACCCAGACTGGACGACTGTAGCTCTCACAAAGTCACAGCTGCTCCAAAACGCAGCAGCCAGGTTTCTAACAGGCACCAGAAAGAGAGAGCACATAACTCCTGTTTCAGCACAACTTCCCTGGCTGACAGTCAAATTTAGGATTGATTTTATTGTTTGTTTTTAAAGCACTGAATGAATTTGCCCCTCAATACATCCCTGATGTGTTAACCCTTTACTCTGCCTCCCAGTCTTTAACGTCTGTTCCTCCATCTCGTCTTAAAACGAAAAGTGACCGCGCCTTCTCTGTTACTGCCCCAAACTCTGCCTCCCACTCCACAATAAGACCTCTACATCCACTGACCACTTTAAATCTCAGCTAAAAACTCATCTTTTTAACTTAGCTCTTAATTTAATCAGATTTTTTTTATTTTATGATTTTATTGTTGTTTTCTATGTTTTGTTTTTATCTATTTGTATGATGATTATTAAGTCAAACTCTTTATTTTTCTTATCAAAATGTGTTTGTGTCTTAATTGTTGGTGGTTTTCCTTATCTTTGTAAAGCTCTTTTGGTTTTAAATGTGCTATAGAAATAAAATGGCTTGGCTAAAAATCTCTCTGGAGCTTACTTCAGAGCAGGAGATTCCAAACTTTTTTTTATTTTTTTTTATTGTGATGTTCATATGTCTAAAATTTAACTAATTAATTCAATTTTAAGTACTCTTTTGTTAAATGTAGTATTAGCGGTGTAACGATACAGTAACTGTATCGATTTTTTTCCTATGATACAACTACATCGATACACATGACCTTGTATCGAATCGTATCGTTTTCTAGGCAGTGAATGTCGATACACATGAAGTATCGATCGATAATATTGGAAATATCACAATTTGTAATTTGTATGTTAAAATAAAACCAGATATGGCTTTTGGAGATACATTTTTTGTTTTTAATTAAATAAAATATTAATATTCAACTTTTCTTCACTCTCTGTCTGCTGGACATAATCAACCCCGGCTGCGGTGCTACATTTGAGAGTAAACTTTTATGATTTTTGGAAAAAAGTTGCTGTATCAATTATCAATACAAAGGTGTTGAATTGTATCGAATCATATTGTTCCAAATTAGCCAATATCATTCTTGAATCGTATCGAAACACTTCTAAGCAATACATATCGTATTGTTGCAAAAACATATCATTACACCCCTAATTAGTATATTTAGTTTTTAATATTATCAATAATAATAATAATCATACCTTTTTTGAATAATGTCTGTAAGTTGGCTGTAAGATGACTTAAAAAATAATGATAAATAATGATAGGGTTAGGGTTAGGGTTAGACATCATTGATAGAACGTCAGATTAGGTAAACAAAATATATATATATATATTAGTTGTTGAAAACGTGAGTTGGCCCCAAAACTCAAAAATCTTGAGTGATCCTGCTGCCTTGAGTTTTTGAAACATTTTTTTTACAGAGTACAGTGCATTTACAAGAAACACAACATGTCTGCTCTGAGTGACTAATGTTGTGCACAAATTCATTAAACTGCTACTTTTCTGTTGTCTCTCTGAGCGATGTTGCAGTAAATTTTGTTGTTTTTCAACTCAGAAATGTTTTCCTGAGTTTCCAAGGAGCACATGAACGCACCACATGTAACTGGACCATGTCAGATTCTTATTAAATAAAATGTGTTTGCTAATGAGACAAACTACATGATATTTAGCATTGCAATGAAGCGTTCTCACAGATTTATTCCGCAGTGTTACAGTAAACTCGTGTCCTCTGTCTGCTCAGTGACTTATTGCTTGTCAAACCCTGACAGCTGCCTCAATCCTAATAAACTGGCCCCTGGATTCCTGGGGTCCATTAAGACGACCCAATGCCCCAAAATACACAAAACATCAGAAGGCCTTGTAAAAGTTGGCGGATTTATCTTTGTTTTATTTTGACAAGGCATTTGGTTTATGGCTTATTTGGTTAGGTTTGTGTGAGAGTAAACAAACCTAAACCTGCCTGCCCCCAGAGAGAAGGCAAAACAAACGCATTCAAGTACTTTACTTTTTGTGTGAATTTAAGTTGTTATTCATTATTTATTTATCTTTTTTGTGCTTGCATTATTTTATTTTAATTTACTTTTTAGAGTCTAAATCAAGCAATTTGTAACTAGGTTTAGGAAAGTAGGAGATAGCAAGAAAAACAAAAAAACAATATAACAACAAAAGGTTAAAAAAGAAGCCATCAGGACTTGGTTTTTCAAAGTAGAAAACGTTTCGCTGTTTATCCGAGAGGCTTTCTCAGTTCTGAAAGTGAACTGGTGAGAGCTGGGTTATCTGCTCCAAGGAAGGAGGAGTTTTAGACCTGAAACTAAACTCTATTGGTTCAGGAGACTTAAAAAGAGAGGGAGGAAGAATGGTTTGAGCGAGGAGTCGATGAAGCAATTTGTCAAAAAAGAAAACCCCTCTTTGAACAGAAATGGTGGTCTCAGATACAAGCTCCCATCTGTTTACCACAGTCTCCTGAAACACAAACAAAACAAACCAGCTTCACTCAGGTCATTAACATCTGAAGGAGCTGCCCAGGCTCAGGAGGGTTAACCACTCTGCCACTCACTCCAGCTGAGGCTTGTTCATATCTTTAAAGTCTCCTGAACCAAGAGAATTTAGTTTCAGGTCAAAAACTCCTCCTTCCTTGTTCTCATTTCACTTTCAGAACTGAGAACTTGGATGAAGGAGAAACGTCAACTTACAGAGTTCAGAAAAAGTTATTCTTTTGTTAAATGTAGTATATTTAGTTTTTATTATTATCAATAATACTTTTTCTGAACAGTGGAGTCAGTTGCTGTAAGATGAGTTGGAAAAAATAAAAATAGTGCGTAAAAGATAAAGTTTTTGGATGTGTGAACATTAAATTTGGTGAGTAAAAAAAATTAGAAATTAGAAAACTTGAGATTTTGAGTTGATCACCAAAAGATATCACTGCGCCGACGCCGAAGTGCTCCTAAAGTGTTATTACGCCTTACATTATAGTTCCCATTTTTATCTGCTTAGAAAATCGACACTTTTCATTTTTGTGTAACTGTACTTGGGTCATGTAACCACTCACGTAACTGTATTTAAATCAGGAAAACGTGGAAGAGCTTGGTTATTTTTAACTTGAGCTGTGTTTGGTTCCATAGGATAAGCTTGGCAAAGCTAAATGCTAACAAATTAGCGTCGCTCCCCAGACCCACAAAGGGCACACAGGGCACGCACAAAGAGTGTAGTTGTGAGTGTTAAGACTGTAGTTGTATGCATTTCCAATAGATGGCGCTGCTGTAGTGAAGATAAGATAAACATTGGCGTTTACTTTGGATTTTTTAAAAAATATTTGTTTATAATGTTGTAGTCTGTATTTGTCCGTGTATATAAGTGTAAGGGTGTATGTTTATATGAGTTAAGGCTGTTGAGTAATTTTGGGGACGCGTTAGTTTTCGCGTATATAACTTCCGGTCTTCCAGGTTTGCAAGCGAGAGCTCCGGTACGACACCCAACAAAGAAAATCTCAAGAGATGAGGCAAAGTTATAAAGCTCAATTCTCCAGCCTTTTGATCATAAGCAGGCCAAAGTGGTGAGTGTTTTGTTTGTAAATTCTTGGTTATAATACGTTTGTATCATGTATAATATTATGTTGTATTGTGTTTTGTTTGTTAGTTCTACGGTGAAATGTGGGTGCTCATTAAACATCAGTGAAAAGAACTCTTGTCTTCGCATTGTGATGAAGGCCGGCACAAAGAGAGAGGCACGCAACAACTCGTCTAAGATCAGGAAGAACAGAGTTTAGTCTGGAAAAACGGTGGACTGTTCCTTTAAGTAAAAGTACAGATAAAGGAGCAAAAATGTTCTCAAGTAATGTACAGATACTTTTACTTTGTTACATTTCACCTCTGATAGCAACATGTGCCCAAAGTCATGGCTCCACTGGGAAAACACAATCAGTACATGAGGGAAAATTAAGCTTAACTTAAAAAACAAAACAACAAAACATAAACAGCTTCAAACTGATTCTTGATTCTCGAGGACAGATGTAACTTCTGTGCCGAGGGTTCGTCTGTTACTTACAAACCTGTGTACTCCTGGAGACAGTACTACAGTGCGTACTACATTCCTGGCTGTGTGGGGTCAAAGTTCATCTTTGACCCCTCCTCCCTCTCTCGTCTCTCTGCCCCCTTTTGTGTCTCCCTCCCCTCCCTCTCACAGCCAACAGGTTACAGCAGCTGCACCTCCCAAAAACTTTCATTCATTCACACACAAACACACACACACTCATCTGTTCATGCAACCCCAGTGGGAATAACTTCACCCTTTTTTTTTTTTTTTCACCTTTGGATACAACTTTTCTGGTTTGCTTTCGTGGATTGTTTTGGAGAAACCTGAAGACATCGCCCTGGATTGAAAAGATAATAATGATTCACTTAACGATGGTGAGTGAGAGCTCCTTTTGTTGGAGCCATCGTCAAAAGCTGTTACCTTAACTGTGCACTTTGCAGAAAAGCATGAATGGGCTAAATGCCCTTGTTACAGTCCAAGTCTCTGGACACAGGCCAAAGATTTTTTTCCACAGGGCATTTCCTGGAACTACAGCCCAGTTAATTCCTCATCTGTGTATCAGCGCTCGTCTAACAGCTTCTCCTCATTGGTTTTTAGCGTCTGAAGCTAGGATTTCATGAGCTGTAGTTCTGTGCCTCTAATATTCAAGGTCTATGCTGATGTCTTGCATTAACGTCTCTTGCAAATTTGCTTTTTCTGCTGAGTTAACGCAGAGAGTTGCAGCTGAAAACCCCAAAAATGCATAAAACCGTGAGAATCTACATGCATTACATTCATCGCCTGTGCATTAATAATAACAAGAACGTCCCAGGCAGCGGGGTTTGTTTATTAGGACATTGTCAGGAGATAAAAAGTGAAATGAATGGATTTTCCCCCCCATGCTGAGAGTTGTCTGTTGTAGTTGGCTGCAGCCGTCACTGAGACAGTGCTGCAGCCTGCCAGCCCTGTGTTAGCGTACGCTGTTTGTCAGGCTGGGAATCAGCTCCAGAAATGAATTTGTTGCACTGAAAACATCTGCAGTCGTCGCAAGGTTTGTGTGTGTGTGTGTGTGTGTGTGTCTGTGTGTGTGTGTGTGTGTGTCTGTGTGTGTGTGTGTGTGTGTGTGTGTGTGTGTGTGTCTGTGTGTGTGTCTGTGTGTGTGTGTGTGTGTGTGTGTGTGTGTGTGTCTGTGTGTGTGTCTGTGTGTGTGTGTGTGTGTGCGTTTGTGCGTGTGTTCACTGTTGCCAGTAACAGGGAGAATTCTTCCTCTGGAAGTAGGAACAAACCAGAACTAAACCAGGACTAAAACTAGAACTAAACCAGGTCTAAACCAGGTCTAATCCTTCCTCTAAGGCAGAGTCTAACAGCTCCATTAAAAATCTGAAAACCCCCCAACTATAAAATTCCACTCAAGACTCATGTCATGTTTTTCCTTTAGATTTCTATTAAAAATGTAACGCAGTAACACTTTAGAATCACTCACACTGTTAAGCATTGTTTAGGTTTTAGCTTAGAGTTAGTAACCAATATTACTGCAACATTTAATAAACTAGGAACAAACCAGGTCTAAACCAGGACTAAACCAGGACTAAAACTAGAACTAAAACAGGAATAAACTAGGAACAAACCAGGTCTAAACCAGGACTAAACCAGGACTAAAACTAGAACTAAACCAGGAATAAACCAGGTCTAAACCAGGACTAAACCAGGTCTAAACCAGGACTAAACCAGGACTAAAACTAGAACTAAAACTAGAACTAAAACAGGAATAAACTAGGAACAAACCAGGTCTAAACCAGGACTAAAACTAGAACTAAACCAGGAATAAACTAGGAACAAACCAGGACTAAACCAGGACTAAACCAGGACTAAAACTAGAACTAAAACAGGAATAAACTAGGAACAAACCAGGTCTAAACCAGGACTAAAACTAGAACTAAACCAGGAATAAGCCACGTTGAAATCAGGACTAAACCAGGACTAAAACTAGAACTAAAACAGGAATAAACTAGGAACAAACCAGGACTAAACCAGGACTAAAGCAGGCCCTGGGGGGTACACAAGACCAAAAAGGTTGGGAACCACTGCTGTGTGTTTGTCACTCCAGACTTCCCTCTCCCCAGGCACTAAACTGTCCAGCGGTTTGTCTTCGAGATCTTTCTGTAGATTCATAGAAATCCAGTTTTTCAGAATGTTCTTTATGACAGTGTGATGTTGTTGCTGGGACAGATGAACGTGTGAAGGTTTGATGGATGGTTTTGATGTGAGTCCTGAAAGCAGAAGCCATCTGACTTTATTTGATCTCATGTCGAGGTTGAGTGGAGGCAGATTTCCATCTCTCTTTGATGTTAAAGAGCACATGGCCGTGCGCTGCAGAGTGTGAGCGACGCTGAGCTCATCACAACACAAGAAAAGCACAACAGCATCGCCCATTTATTTCATTTACAGTGGAAGTATTGAACGTGCACTCATTCATCTGAAAAGGAGAAAGATTTTGTGAATAATTTAGCCAAAAGTATCAGTAAAAGTTATATTTGATTTAACCCTTAGGGACCCGTTTGCGACCTCTCATAAAATAGCCATAAAAATGTCAAATATTAATTTTTTTTTTTTTACTTTTTTTGCATGAAATCCTTTCTACTACTTCAGCCCTAACCATAGATATGAAGTTTATTTTCATTTATTAATAATTTATATGTTTTTATGACCATTTTGTCATCAAAAATCCTGTTATTTTAGATGACAAAAACACAAAATCTGCCATTTTATCCAAAAATGAGTTGCAGAGTGGATCACTTGGGGTTAAAGTTACACTGTGTAAGATTCCCGGTCTTGCGCCTCTAGAGGCCACAGGTGCCACTGCACCGTCGCAAAACGTAAACACTAGGGCCCCTCCTCCTTCTGAAACTGTGCGAGCGTGCGTTACGTCAAACTAACAATGGGACTAGAGAGTGCATTCATATTTACTGTATAAACTTCTGTAACCACTTGTGTGGCCGCAGATTGAATCTTCTATAGAGTTAGCGCTAGCGTTAGCTTATTGCGCAGTGGTCGCAGTAAAAACAACTAATAACTGTATGAAAAAGCACGTTCTAAAGAAAAAATAAAGAGGCTAATTTACCTGCCCAACAATAAAGAAGCAAAAACGTGATCAGATTTGCAGCCTTCTCTGTCTCTCATCTGACGCCAGCGAGCAAAAGTCTGTCCGATGTTGACTCTTGTCTGCGATCTGGTGCGGTCCCTTTCACATTTTCTTTTTCTTGCCTCGTCCGACATTGTCTTCATCTTCTTGTGTCCTTCGGCCCTGACGAACTGGCGAAAATAACAACGCTAAAAGTAGCTTCCTGGTTATACTGCGCCTAGCAGAAGGATGCCGTAAGCGTCGTTCCCTGTCACGTGACTCTTCCTGAACAGCGGAGCGCTCCCGGCCAAGTTGCGAGGGCGGTTTCTCAGTACAGAAGCCCCGCTCGCAGCAACAGATCACGCCTCAGGCCTTATAATCACTCAAAAAATCACAAAAACAAGTCAGTATGCCCCACATATTTAGGAGAAAAGTTACACAGTGTAACTTTAAGTTATTAGAGCCTTGACTAAGTCAGTAATTAATAACAACATTGGTTTTTGATGCATTTTTATTTTTGGAGCAAAGTGCTCAGTTTTTATTCCCATGCATTTTGCAAGGCAGAAGAAAAACAGCCTCCACTGAAACTGACTGTAATAAAGCTCTGCTGCCCCTGGTGGTTCGGGGGTCAAACTGACCAAAAAACTAATTTCCCTTTATTTTGAAGGTAAAGGCTTAGATTTATTAGGTTTTCATGAAAAAAAGTATAAAAATATGTCAGGACTGCAGGATGTGAAAAATCAGTGGTTACAATGGAAGTCACTGGGCCCAAACGCGTCCTGAAGGTAACGAGTGAAAGTAAAAATATCTCTGTTCTATAAACCTTAGAACAGAGGGGGTCATGGCTTTTTAAACACCAACTAAAAAAATATTCTGGCCAAGTTTCACACCAACAGCTTTTAAAGTTAAGTAAGTTAAAGTAAGTTAAGTTACATAAAAATAAATTGAGTTTGAAATGAATGGCTTGCTTTGTTAGTTTTATATTTGTCTAAAAATAAGAGTTTTAAACAGTTTTTAGCCAAAAGTCAATGTTTTTTGTGAGGTTTTTATAGAAATCTGTGGAGAAAAACACGACTAAAGTGTGCTCGTCCTAAATCAGAGACAGATCTGATTTTTAACAAAGTGACTTCAGTCTGAACGCACTCGAAGTCGCATTTAATCTGACTTTTATGAAACTGAAATGTTTCTTTGGACACGCGGCTCATTTTTATGACAAATAAAAATATAAACACTGCTCTTAGCAACGTTAAGTAATTGGTTTACACCACGTTTGCACAGAAAATGAAGTTTATGCAGAGAAAATAAAAGAGTTCACCAATAATTAATATGTACACTGTAAAAAAAAAAGCAAAACTCAAAACTCAAGGCAACAGGATCACGCAACATTTTTGAGTTTTGGGGCCAACTCAGAATCTCAAATTTTCAACAAATAATATTTTTTGTTCACCTAATTTACCAAAAAAACGTTTGGTAACATTTTAGTTTAGGGTCCATTTATTAACCATTAACTAACTGCTAATTAGTTTTCTAGTTTGTGGTTAATTAGCCTTTAACTGCTAATTATAAAGCAGTAATTATAAGTTTATTAAGAGAAAAATGTCTCACTGTCAGACTGTCCCACTGTCCCACTGTCCCACTGTCAGACTGTCCCACTGTCCCACTGTCAGACTGTCCCACTGTCAGACTGTCCCACTGTCCCACTGTCCCACTGTCAGACTGTCCCACTGTCCCACTGTCAGACTGTCCCACTGTCAGACTGTCCCACTGTACCACTGTCCCACTGTCAGACTGTCCCACTGTCCCACTGTCCCACTGTCAGACTGTCCCACTGTCCCACTGTCCCACTGTCAGACTGTCCCACTGTCCCACTGTCCCACTGTCAGACTGTCCCACTGTCCCACTGTCTCACTGTCCCACTGTCCCACTGTCAGACTGTCCCACTGTACCACTGTCCCACTGTCTCACTGTCAGACTGTCCCACTGTCCCACTGTCAGACTGTCCCACTGTCCCACTGCCCCACTGTCCCACTGTCCCACTGTCTCACTGTCCCACTGTCCCACTGTCCCACTGTCTCACTGTCAGACTGTCCCACTGTCCCACTGTCTCACTGTCCCACTGTCCCACTGTCTCACTGTCTCACTGTCCCACTGTCTCACTGTCAGACTGTCTCACTGTCCCACTGTCCCACTGTCAGACTGTCCCACTGTCCCACTGTCAGACTGTCAGACTGTCTCACTGTCAGACTGTCCCACTGTCTCACTGTCTCACTGTCTCACTGTCCCACTGTCCCACTGTCCTGTCCCACTGTCCCACTGTCCCACTGTCAGACTGTCCCACTGTCCCACTGTCAGACTGTCAGACTGTCTCACTGTCAGACTGTCCCACTGTCTCACTGTCTCACTGTCTCACTGTCTCACTGTCCCACTGTCCCACTGTCCTGTCCCACTGTCCCACTGTCCCACTGTCAGACTGTCTCACTGTCTCACTGTCTCACTGTCAGACTGTCCCACTGTCCCACTGTCTCACTGTCTCACTGTCCCACTGTCCCACTGTCCCACTGTCAGACTGTCTCACTGTCCCACTGTCCCACTGTCCCACTGTCAGACTGTCCCACTGTCCCACTCTCTCACTGTCTCACTGTCTCACTGTCCCACTGTCCCACTGTCCCACTGTCCCACTGTCAGACTGTCTCACTGTCCCACTGTCCCACTGTCCCACTGTCAGACTGTCCCACTGTCCCACTGTCTCACTGTCTTACTGTCTCACTGTCCCACTGTCCCACTGTCCCACTCTTCCACTGTCCCACTGTCAGACTGTCTCACTGTCAGACTGTCCCACTGTCCCACTGTCTCACTGTCCCACTGTCAGACTGTCCCACTGTCCCACTGTCAGACTGTCCCACTGTCCCACTGTCAGACTGTCAGACTGTCCCACTGTCCCACTGTCCCACTGTCAGACTGTCCCACTGTCCCACTGTCTCACTGTCTCACTGTCTCACTGTCCCACTGTCCCACTGTCAGACTGTCTCACTGTCTCACTGTCCCACTGTCCCACTGTCAGACTGTCTCACTGTCCCACTGTCCCACTGTCTCACTGTCCCACTGTCCTGTCCCACTGTCCCACTGTCCCACTGTCAGACTGTCTCACTGTCTCACTGTCAGACTGTCCCACTGTCCCACTGTCTCACTGTCTCACTGTCTCACTGTCCCACTGTCAGACTGTCCCACTGTCCCACTCTCCCACTGTCTCACTGTCAGACTGTCCCACTGTCCCACTGTCTCACTGTCCCACTGTCAGACTGTCCCACTGTCCCACTGTCAGACTGTCCCACTGTCCCACTGTCAGACTGTCCCACTGTCCCACTGTCAGACTGTCCCACTGTCCCACTGTCTCACTGTCAGACTGTCCCACTGTCCCACTGTCCCACTGTCAGACTGTCCCACTGTCAGACTGTCTCACTGTCCCACTGTCAGACTGTCTCACTGTCTCACTGTCCCACTGTCCCACTGTCAGACTGTCCCACTGTCCCACTGTCCCACTGTCAGACTGTCCCACTGTCCCACTGTCAGACTGTCCCACTGTCAGACTGTCCCACTGCCCCACTGTCTCACTGTCCCACTGTCTCACTGTCAGACTGTCCCACTGTCCCACTGTCAGACTGTCCCACTGTCCCACTGTCAGACTGTCCCACTGCCCCACTGTCCCACTGTCCCACTGTCCCACTGTCAGACCGTCCCACTGTCCCACTGTCAGACTGTCCCACTGTCCCACTGTCAGACTGTCCCACTGTCCCACTGTCCCACTGTCAGACTGTCCCACTGTCCCACTGTCAGACTGTCCCACTGTCCCACTGTCCCACTGTCAGACTGTCTCACAGTTTCCCAACCTTTTTGGTTTTGTGTAGCTCTAAGACTGGATTTAGTCCTGGTTTAGACCCAGCTTAATCCTGCTTTAGTCTAAGTTTAGTTCTGGTTTGACCTGGTCTAGACTTGGTTTAGACCTAGCTTAGTTCTGGTTTAAGACCTGTTTTTTTCCTGGTTGAGTTCTGGTTTTAGACCTTGTTTAGTCCTGGTTTAGTCCTGGTTTAGACCTGGTTTAGTCCTGGTTTAGTTCCAGTTTAGTCCTGGTTCAGTCTTGGTTTAGTCCTGGTTTAGTCCTGGTTTAGTCCTGGTTTAGACCTGATTTAGTCCAGGTTTAGTCCTGGTTTAGTCCTGGTTTAGTCCTGGTTTAGCCCTGGTTTAGTCCTGGTTTAGACCTGGTTTAGTCCAGGTTTAGTCTTGGTTTAGTCCTGGTTTAGTCCTGGTTTAGACCTGGTTTAGTCCAGGTTTAGTCTTGGTTTAGTCCTGGTTTAGTCCAGGTTTAGTCCAGGTTTAGTCCTGGTTTAGGTCTGGTTTAGTCCTGGTTTAGTCTTGGTTTAGTCCTGGTTTAGTCCTGGTTTAGCCCAGGTTTAGTCCTGGTTTAGTCCTGGTTTAGTCCTGGTTTAGTCCTTGTTTAGTTCTGGTTTAGTCCTGGTTTAGCCCTGGTTTAGTCCTGGTTTAGTCCTGGTTTAGTCCTGGGTTAGTCCTGGTTTAGTCCTGGTTTAGTCCTGGTTTAGACCTGGTTTAGTCCTGGTTTAGTCCAGGTTTAGTCCTGGTTTAGGTCTGGTTTAGTCCTGGTTTAGTCTTGGTTTTGTCCTGGTTTAGGTCTGGTTTAGTCCTGGTTTAGTCCTGGTTTTGTCCTGGTTTAGTCCTGATTTAGGTCTGGTTTAGTCCTGGTTTAGTCCTGGTTTAGCCCAGGTTTAGTCCTGGTTTAGCCCTGGTTTAGCCCTGGTTTAGTCCTGGTTTAGCCCAGGTTTAGTCCTGGTTTAGTCTTGGTTTAGTCCTGGTTTAGTCCTGGTTTAGCCCAGGTTTAGCCCTGGTTTAGTCCTGGTTTAGCCCAGGTTTAGTCCTGGTTTAGTCTTGGTTTAGTCCTGGTTTAGTCTTGGTTTAGTCCTGGTTTAGTCCTGGTTTAGCCCAGGTTTAGTCCTGGTTTAGCCCTGGTTTAGCCCTGGTTTAGTTCTGGTTTAGTCCTGGTTTAGCCCTGGTTTAGTCCTGGTTTAGTCCTGGTTTAGTCCAGGTTTAGTTCTGGTTTAGTCCTGGTTTAGTCCTGGTTTAGTCCAGGTTTAGTCCTGGGTTAGTCCTGGTTTAGTCCTGGTTTAGTCCAGGTTTAGTTCTGGTTTAGTCCTGGTTTAGTCCTGGTTTAGTCCAAGTTTAGTTCTGGTTTAGTCCTGGTTTAGTCCTGGTTTAGTCCTGGTTTAGTCCAGGTTTAGTCCTGGTTTAGTCCTGGTTTTGTCCTGGTTTAGTCCTGGTTTAGGTCTGGTTTAGTCCTGGTTTAGTCCTGGTTTAGCCCAGGTTTAGTCCTGGTTTAGTCCTGGTTTAGGTCTGGTTTAGTCCTGGTTTAGTCCTGGTTTAGCCCAGGCTTAGTCCTGGTTTAGCCCTGGTTTAGTCCTGGTTTAGCCCAGGTTTAGTCCTGGTTTAGTCTTGGTTTAGTCCTGGTTTAGTCCTGGTTTAGCCCAGGTTTAGCCCTGGTTTAGTCCTGGTTTAGCCCAAGTTTAGTCCTGGTTTAGTCCTGGTTTAGTCCTGGTTTAGTCCAGGTTTAGTCCTGGTTTAGTCCTGGTTTTGTCCTGGTTTAGTCCTGGTTTAGGTCTGGTTTAGTCCTGGTTTAGTCCTGGTTTAGCCCAGGTTTAGTCCTGGTTTAGTCCTGGTTTAGGTCTGGTTTAGTCCTGGTTTAGTCCTGGTTTAGCCCAGGCTTAGTCCTGGTTTAGCCCTGGTTTAGTCCTGGTTTAGCCCAGGTTTAGTCCTGGTTTAGTCTTGGTTTAGTCCTGGTTTAGTCCTGGTTTAGCCCAGGTTTAGCCCTGGTTTAGTCCTGGTTTAGCCCAAGTTTAGTCCTGGTTTAGTCCAGGTTTAGTCCTGGGTTAGTCCTGGTTTAGTCCTGGTTTAGTCCTGGTTTAGTCCTGGTTTAGCCCAGGTTTAGTCCTGGTTTAGCCCTGGTTTAGCCCTGGTTTAGTCCTGGTTTAGCCCAGGTTTAGTCCTGGTTTAGTCTTGGTTTAGTCCTGGTTTAGTCCTGGTTTAGCCCAGGTTTAGCCCTGGTTTAGTCCTGGTTTAGCCCAGGTTTAGTCCTGGTTTAGTCTTGGTTTAGTCCTGGTTTAGTCTTGGTTTAGTCCTGGTTTAGTCCTGGTTTAGCCCAGGTTTAGTCCTGGTTTAGCCCTGGTTTAGCCCTGGTTTAGTTCTGGTTTAGTTCTGGTTTAGCCCTGGTTTAGTCCTGGTTTAGTCCTGGTTTAGTCCAGGTTTAGTTCTGGTTTAGTCCTGGTTTAGTCCTGGTTTAGTCCAGGTTTAGTCCTGGGTTAGTCCTGGTTTAGTCCTGGTTTAGTCCAGGTTTAGTTCTGGTTTAGTCCTGGTTTAGTCCTGGTTTAGTCCAGGTTTAGTTCTGGTTTAGTCCTGGTTTAGTCCTGGTTTAGTCCTGGTTTAGGTCTGGTTTAGTCCTGGTTTAGTCCTGGTTTAGCCCAGGTTTAGTCCTGGTTTAGTCCTGGTTTAGGTCTGGTTTAGTCCTGGTTTAGTCCTGGTTTAGCCCAGGTTTAGTCCTGGTTTAGTCCTGGTTTAGCCCAGGTTTAGCCCTGGTTTAGTCCTGGTTTAGCCCAAGTTTAGTCCTGGTTTAGTCTTGGTTTAGTCCTGGTTTAGTCTTGGTTTAGTCCTGGTTTAGTCCTGGTTTAATCCTGGTTTAGTCCTGGTTTAGTCCTGGTTTAGTCCAGGTTTAGTCCTGGTTTAGTTCTGGTTTAGTCCTGGTTTAGTCCTGGTTTAGTCCAGGTTTAGTCCAGGTTTAGTCCTGGTTTAGTCCTGGTTTAGTCCTGGTTTAGTCCAGGTTTAGTCCAGGTTTAGTCCTGGTTTAGTCCAGGTTTAGTCCAGGTTTAGTCCAGGTTTAGTCCTGGTTTAGTCCTGGTTTAGTCCAGGTTTAGTCCTGGTTTAGTCCTGGTTTAGTCCAGGTATAGTCCAGGTTTAGTCCTGGTTTAGTCCTGGTTTAGTCCTGGTTTGGTCCTGGTTTAGTCCTGGTTTAGTCCAGGTTTAGTCCTGGTTTAGTCCTGGTTTAGTCCTGGTTTAGTCCAGGTTTAGTCCTGGTTTAGTCCTGGTTTAGTCCAGGTATAGTCCAGGTTTAGTCCTGGTTTAGTCCTGTTTTGGTCCTGGTTTAGTCCTGGTTTAGTCCTGGTTTGGTCCTGGTTTGGTCCTGGTTTGGTCCTGGTTTAGTCCTGGTTTAGTCCTGGTTTGGTCCTGGTTTAGTCCTGGTTTAGTCCTGGTTTAGTCCTGGTTTAGTCTTTGAACATTATTTGCACAGATTTATAACAAACCAGTTTTAAATCATGGATTACTGTGATTATACCCAACCTTATTTATAAAACTGTTTTTTGCTGCAGTACAATCTGACTCAGCAGCTTGTACTTGTACTGCAGTAATATTGTACTGCAGTAATATTGTACTGCAGTAATATTGTACTGCAGTAATATTGTACTGCAGTAATATTTGACCACGGTGATGTATATTTTTACTCATATTTGTCCTTTACCATTGTGACTCTTCACAGTTTCTGTCCTGTGGTTTCAGACAAAGCTGAAGCTGCTGAGCTGCTGACTCTGGAGCAGAGGAAGAAGTTTGTGAGAAAAGGAAAAGTGGACGACTGAAAAGCGCAGAAGGACGATGGGCTCCTGTTCTCTGTGGATCCTTTTACTGCTGCCCCTTTCTCTGCAGCGCCACCGCGTCACGGCTGAAGGTAAGCGACGGCGTTAAAACGTCCACTTCCTACACCAAACCTTTGCCTTGTGGTGCAAACAGAAGCCATCTGTGCACACGCGTCTCTGAACGAATCAGCTTCAGGCCAAAGGACAGGAGCAAGATTTTTGGGGCCAACTCAAAATCTCAAGTTTTCCACACTTTCACTTAATTTGATGTTCATACGTCTAAAAACTTTTCTAATTTTTAAGTTTTTCTCTCTATCATTGTTTTTTACTCATCTTACAGCCAACTTACAGTGTTCAGAAAAAGTTATTTTTTTGTTAAATGTAGTATATTTAGTTTTTATTATTATCAGTGATACTTTTTCTGAACAGTGGAGTCAGTTGCTGTAAGATGAGTTGGAAAAAATAAAGATAGTGAGTAAAACTTAAAATTTCAAGTTTTGGTGAGTAAAAAAATATTAGTTGTTGAAAACGTTTTTTGAGTTGAAAAACCTTGAGGGATCCTGTTGCCTTGAGTTTTTTGCAGCATTGTTTTTTACAGTGCATTTCAAACTCAGTTTCTTTTTATGTACTTAATATAGACAGCCTCTGGGGGCCCCCCTGCAGTACCTTTGTGGACCCCCAGGGGGCCCCGGACCCCACTTTGGGAACCGCTGATCTAACAGTGCTCATTTATGTGGGGAAGGTAAATGATGATTGTTTATGCAACAGAATCACAACAATCATTGAAAATCACAAAAATTCTTATTTGCATTGTTGTGCTGCATCTGAACTGAAGGCTGTTTCCTTCTAGGTTTTTACCGTTTAAACCAGTTTTTACCGTTTAAACCAGTTTTTTCCGTTTAAACCAGTTTTTACCATTTAAACCAGTTTTTCACGTTTAAACCAGTTTTTATCGTTTAAACCAGTTTAAACCAGTTTTTCACGTTTAAACCAGTTTTTCACATTTAAAACAGTTTTTACCGTTTAAACCATTTTTTACCGTTTAAACCAGTTTTTCACGTTTAAACCAGTTTTTATCGTTTAAACCGTTTTTTACCGTTTAAACCAGTTTTTCACGTTTAAACCAGTTTTTATCGTTTAAACCAGTTTAAACCAGTTTTTCACGTTTAAACCAGTTTTTCACATTTAAACCAGTTTTTACCGTTAAAACCATTTTTTACAGTTTAAACCAGTTTTTCACGTTTAAACCAGTTTTTATCGTTTAAACCTGTTTAAACCAGTTTTTCACGTTTAAACCAGTTTTTACCGTTTAAACCATTTTTTACCGTTTAAACCAGTTTTTCACGTTTAAACCAGTTTTTACCGTTTAAACCAGTTTTTACCGTTTAAACCAGTTTTTATCGTTTAAACCAGTTTAAACCAGTTTTTCACGTTTAAACCAGTTTTTCACATTTAAAACAGTTTTTACCGTTAAAACCATTTTTTACAGTTTAAACCAATTTTTCACGTTTAAACCAGTTTTTATCGTTTAAACCAGTTTAAACCAGTTTTTCACGTTTAAACCAGTTTTTCACATTTAAACCAGTTTTTACCGTTTAAACCAGTTTTTTCCGTTTAAACCAGTTTTTACCGTTTAAACCAGTTTTTTCCGTTTAAACCAGTTTTTCACGTTTAAACCAGTTTTTATCGTTTAAACCTGTTTAAACCAGTTTTTCACGTTTAAACCAGTTTTTTCCGTTTAAACCAGTTTTTCACGTTTAAACCAGTTTTTACCGTTTAAACCAGTTTTTACCGTTTAAACCAGTTTTTTCCGTTTAAACCAGTTTTTACCGTTTAAACCAGTTTTTCACGTTTAAACCAGTTTTTCACATTTAAAACAGTTTTTACCGTTTAAACCATTTTTTACAGTTTAAACCAGTTTTTCACGTTTAAACCAGTTTTTATCGTTTAAACCAGTTTAAACCAGTTTTTCACGTTTAAACCAGTTTTTCACATTTAAAACAGTTTTTACCGTTAAAACCATTTTTTACAGTTTAAACCAGTTTTTCACGTTTAAACCAGTTTTTACCGTTTAAACCAGTTTTTCACGTTTAAACCAGTTTTTATCGTTTAAACCAGTTTAAACCAGTTTTTCACGTTTAAACCAGTTTTTATCGTTTAAACCTGTTTAAACCAGTTTTTCACGTTTAAACCAGTTTTTCACATTTAAACCAGTTTTTACCGTTTAAACCAGTTTTTACCGTTTAAACCAGTTTAAACCAGTTTTTCACGTTTAAACCAGTTTTTATCGTTTAAACCAGTTTAAACCAGTTTTTCACGTTTAAACCAGTTTTTCACATTTAAAACAGTTTTTACCGTTAAAACCATTTTTTACAGTTTAAACCAGTTTTTCACGTTTAAACCAGTTTTTATTGTTTAAACCAGTTTAAACCAGTTTTTCACGTTTAAACCAGTTTTTCACATTTAAACCAGTTTTTACCGTTTAAACCATTTTTTACCGTTTAAACCAGTTTTTCACGTTTAAACCAGTTTTTACCGTTTAAACCAGTTTTTTCCGTTTAAACCAGTTTTTACCGTTTAAACCAGTTTTTTCCGTTTAAACCAGTTTTTCACGTTTAAACCAGTTTTTACCGTTTAAACCAGTTTTTACCGTTTAAACCAGTTTTTTCCGTTTAAACCAGTTTTTACCGTTTAAACCAGTTTTTAGCGTTTAAAGCAGTTTTTCCCGTGCATGTGTTCAGAAGCCTGGTGCAGAGGAGGAACAGAGTTATAACAGAGTTATATCGCTCTGTGCTTTCCTGGGGCTCCTCATCTGCTTTAAAATGATTGCAGCAGTCCATCATTATTTCTAAAGCCATTTTCCCAGTAGTAACAGTAACAGTATTTTTCTGCTGCAAATGCAACAACTGTAACTGCAGAACTCCCTCTAATGTGTACATCAGCTGTACTTTTATACAAAGGTGTGGCCTGCAGAACATTTGGAGATAATCGCCCAGATAATAAAGACTTTTCCTGTCCCGCAGCAGCTCGTGTTGTCTTCTCACAGCGCGCTCGTGGTGTTCACCTGCCCAGAGCCCACACAGACAAACTTCAGGATAACTCATCTCAGTCTGTGTCTGTCTGCCTCAGACACACTCCGCTCTGGTTTTCGTGCTTTCACAGAAGTTTGTGGAGTGGAAAATGTATCCCAGTAAATGGAAGCGCCGCCTGTGTTTGCTGTGGGGTTTAACTGCATCCGAACCTCAGCTCAGGAGTTGAAACTATTGCTTGAACTCTGATGTTTGTTTGGAAATTTGCCTGAGTGGGTTCAGCGGCCACAGATAACTAATGATAATAAACTGATTAAAGGTAGAGTTCAGTCTCAGTGCTGTAACCTCAGGAACAGCAGTGGTAGTATTTGCAGCAGTAATAAGTTCTGTAGTTGCAACAGTAATTAACCTGTTAAGCTCTGAGGCCGTTTTCACGAAAATTCTATATCTACATTTATTAAGGTTTTACTTAGCATTTCCTAGGTGTACATAGCTAACCTTGGTAGCAAATTAATTGGTGGACTTTGGGGATTACTGTGGAAGAGAAATAATATTAATAAATTATATAGTTTGACCATAAATTGAGGTTGAAATGGATTATTCTAATTTCCGCCTGAAAAAAACAAAACACATATTTGCCTCCAAAAAAGCATTTTTCCTTCCTGTAGTGAAGCAAATAACAACATAAATTGAAAATGTCACATATCTTGGTCTACTGCAGCAAAATTTGTGCCAAATAAACAAATGTTAATAAACATGTTTTATTTTTAAAAAATCCAGGCAGAATCCAACTGTTGAATAGAAATTGAAGTAGATGGTTTTGTTGCCATGAATTGTGCGAACACGAGGATGTCAAACATGTGTGTGTCAGCCGTTATCTCCCCGCTATGGTCCCAACAAGCGGACGCAAGGGGGCGGAGCCACGTCGGGCTCTATTCGGGTTTAAGAGGTTAAGTAATAATTGAAACTTATAATTTATGGAGTTTTGAACATTTTAAACACTTTAAATCTGCCTGTACAATATACACTCAAGGAAAAAAGAAACGCACCACTGCTTTTTTACCACATTTTTGTTTGGTTACTTATTTTTGATGGAAATATTCCATGTGCACATCAACCATAAACCCGTCCCTGATATTCAGACCCAGTTAATCAATGCTTATGACAGTTTCAATAACAATAACATGACCAAACAATAATAATGCAGCAGTTGTGACATGTGGTCGACCAGATCTGGGACGGTCATTGGAGGATCCAGTGGTGTGGAAACGCTCAGCGAGGCGTACAACAGTAGAGTGATGGACTCCAAACTCCTGGCTACAGCCGTGTGCTCCTTCAGCTTGAAGCAGGCCAATGGCTGCCAATCTCTCTCTGGTTGCAGGAGTCGTGGCATTGTGAACAAATGTGCTTTTTTTTCCATTTTGGTGTCTTTTTATAGGGAATGGTTGTGCACAATTGAGGACAGGTCCAATTCATCTCTGAGTTTTACTCATGACCCAGACAGAGGTGATTAATACAAAAATACAGTTGTTATTGCTCATCAAAATCAATCAACCAGAACCAGGAAAACAGTCATTTCATTTTGACTCAGAATAGAACTAAACTCATTGTAGTCTGTCATTTTTCACTGGCTGTAATATTTTTTGACAAATTGAGAAAATGAAAGTGGTGCGTTTCTTTTTTCCTTGAGTGTACAAAACCCTTCACGGACTCACACCAGCTCCATTAAGCAAATACATTAAATAAAAACCTACTCCTGGCAGAACCACTAGAGCGACACCTAGAGGTGATTGTGAGGTTCCTTACAGACGCAGCACCTTTGCAGAGTCAGTCCTTTCAGTCACAGTCAAATCTGGAACAACATCCCTCACACAATCAGAGAATCTCCTGCGTATAACACCTTTAACTCCTGCAGCACCAACTTTTTACTGACATCTTTCGCCCTAAGCACAAAAATGCACCAATAAAGACTGCCATAGAAAAAAAATGTTTCATGGTTACAATGATTAACTTCAGTCCTCATCTTACACAGCAAAAATTAATTCTGTTTATGAAATTTAACCCCTTAAATTCCAGTTTCTGTGGTGCATACACAAAGCCTCTGCTCAGTCTGGGACCTTTTTCTACTTTGCCCTGATGTGCACATCTCTGTAAGAACTACATTTTGGATTTGTGCTCACGCAAACACAAACAAACTCATTTCTCAGCAAACACTTTCACACCAATTTATGACAACCCTAAAACACACCCAAATCATTTTAGTTCAAAAAATGTTTTTTATTTGCCTTGTAGGCTTGATCATTTATACAAACACTAATGTGGCCATCTCCACATTTATACCTCTGTCTACCATATATGGAGAAATGGCGCCACCTAGTGAAAAACAATAAAAAACTAAAATTCTAATCCCTCACTGTCATGAATCCATGAAATACTTGATAAAAAATATGAAATTATATTGCAGTGACAGTGTATAATAAAAATGTTGTTTTAATGGGAGTCAATGGCACAAAAAAGTGTCAAAAAAAAAATCCTGAAATCTGAAAATTCATCCAAAAATACACACCTGAGGCAAAATCTATGCCATTTAAATCAACACAGCAAAAGTTATCCACAAAAAACAGGTGCAAAAAATGTGAAATTATATTGCAGTGACAGTGTAGAATAAAAATGTTGTTCTAATGGCAGTCAATGGAACAAAAAATGTCTCAGGTGTAAAGGTGTGACTATATTTTAGAATCTTTTTAAGAGGATTTTTCAAAAACAATCCTGAAATCTGAAAATTCATCCAAAAATACACACCAGAGGCAAAATCTATGCCATTTAAATCAACACAGCAAAAGTTATCCACAAAAATCTGCTGCAAAACATCAAAAAAATCTTAGGGCTGTGGGAGGTTAAAACTCACCTTTTATATATTTACTCTGCAATCTGTGCTGTTATCGTTTCTTACTGTCACTGTTTTCATGTAAATATGTAAATATGTAAATATGTAAATATGTAAATATGTAAATATGTAAATATGTATGAATGTTTTAGGATCTGGGGGCACTCTGATACATTGTTGTTGATTAATGCACACTGTCCCTGTTTAAATAAATACACTGTTAGTGCACTGTTAAAAGTTGTGAAAACTCAAAAACTCAAAGCAACAGGATTCCTCAAGATTTTTGAGTTTTGGTGCCAACTCAAAATCTCAAGTTTTCAACAACAAATATTTTTTGTTCACCTAATTTGATGTTCATATGTGTAAAAACTTTAAATTATTATTATTTTTAACTCATCTTACAGCCAACTTACCAACCATCAATCACAAAAAGTTGTTAAAAAAGTAAAATTGTTTTGTTAAATTTAGATTTTACTTACAAACATACTTTTCAGAACAATGGAGAGTAAGTTGGCTGTAAGATGAGTTAGAAAAATAATGATAGTGAGTAAAACTTAAAATTGAAAGTTTTTACACAAATTAATTAAATTTAACATTTTTTTTAAACTTGAGATTTTGAGTTGGCCCCAAAACTCAAAAATTTTGAGGGATCCTGTTGCCTTGAGTTTTTGAAACTTTTTTTTACAGTGTAGTAGCACCAGCAACAGTAACAATAGTAGATGTTAATCATAATAAATCAATTTTATATAGCGCTTTTCACACAACTCAAAGTCGCTTTACAATTTTTGATCTATTATTCATTCACTCCTCAGTCACACTCGGTGGTGGTGAGCTACTACTGTAGCCACAGCTGCCCTGGGGCAGACTGACGGAAATGTGGCTGCCAATCTGCGCCAACGGCCCCTCCGATCACCACCAAACACAGCCACACTAACACATTCACACATGGGTGAAGTGTCTTGCCCAGGGACACAATGACAGGATGTCCCAATGACAGGATCATAATAATAATAATAATAATAATAATAATAATCATCATCATCTTTATTTCTATAGCACTTTTCTGAACAGGTTCCAGTGCAAAATTACATAAAATATCCAACAAAGACCCATGATACAACCCAATAAAAGACAAAAGGCATATTACAGCCACAAATAAAAAATAAAACCATAATAAATGTTAACTCAAATTAAAATTAGTCAATATCAAATGCTTTTCTAAAAAAAAAAAACTACTTTGTACTTAAGCAAATGTAAGATTCAGTACTTTTATTGTTATTTTAGTTTATAATTTAGTTGAGTAAGAAGCAGAACTTTTACTTGAGTAAGATTTTTGGTGTTAATATTTAGTTTCCTCTGCGTGTATCCAGAGACGTGCAGCCGAGTGGGCAGGACCATAATATTAGGTGGCCACTGGCTGCAGACAGATGTCACCCTGAGTGAATGTTGGGACTGCAGCCAAGGCAGTAATGGTGAGATAATAGAGAAGTGGAGTCTTGGTAATGAAAGAGAGTACAGTACAGGAGCTGAGTTATCACTTACTGGACAATCATCGGTGTCTGTCTTATTCACCGCTGTGTCCCTGTGCTTTATTGCACATGTAATGCCAGAATATTGACGATTAAAGGTTGCAGACGCAGCTTATTTCCATGACGCTGCGTTGTGTATTCAACTGCAGTACATGTGTATCCGAGTAGACGTAAGTGTTGCTTTTAGCTCCCATTAAAAAGCTCCTGAATCCATTTAAACATCAGATTCTTGTGTTAAATGCGTTTGTTTGCGCTGGCAAGGGGACTGACCCTGATTTTGGGAGTGTTTACCTTATTATTCTAAGCATTCCTCATCGCTGTACTAAAGTTTTATAGCTGGAGTGCTCTGAATATTGATAGTCTCTTTGGCTCACTTGTGTCTCATTAAAAATTCATGGGGATTTGTGCTGGGTTCTGGCTGCACGACAGAGGGGAGTGAGGAGGAAAGCTCAAGATCGTGTAACAAGACTGCCATCTGGTGGAGAAAGTTGGAATATATATGTTGTTTGTTGTTTGTTTTTCAGTTTGCAGGACAGTGGTGCAGGCTGACATAGTTTTTCTTGTGGATGACTCTCGGAGCGTGAGCCAGAGCAGCTTTTCCAAAGTTAAAGACTTCATCTCGTCGCTTGTCTCCTACTTCCCCGAACATGTGGTGGGATCAGAGGGAGTTCGCTTTGGAGTCACAGTCTTTGGAGACGTACCAAGGTAAGCAGGACAACAAACAGAGCATGACAGCGTGTTGTTGTCCAGCAAAACAAATGTTTACTCCTTTTGTTGCAGGATGCAGATCGCCCTGACAGACTACAGTACACTCCACCAAATCCTCAAAGCTGTTCGAGAAGTCACTTATGAAGGTGGAGCCAGGAAGACGGGCACTGCTCTCAGATTTCTGGTGGATACAGCGTTCAGTGCAGTTATTACTCGAGATAATGCCCCAAAGGTAAACAACAAGATGTAGAAATTCCAGTAATGTATTTAGAGATGATTATCCATCCAGGTCATGGTAGAGGCAAGTAGTTTAGTTAGCATCTGATACAATTTAATGCCAAAAGTATTCACTCACTCACCCAAATACTGCCATTCCCAAAGTTAAGAGAGTCGCGGCCCTCTTCAATTCCCACGCAGACTTCCTTACTCTACAACTTCCCTCTGTTCAAAAAACTACTGCATGTTTTTCTCCAAATATTTCTAGAAAAACTTTTCAAAAAACACTGTAAAGTTTATAATTGTACCTCATTTCAAACTCAATTTCTTTTTATGTGATTATAGACAGCCTCTGGGGTCCCGCTGCAGTGCCTTTTAGACCCCCAGGGGGTCTAGGACCCCACTTTGGGAACCATTGCTGTAGTTTATAGAAAAGCTTTCAATCAAATGAGATGTGCATTCCGTATTTTCTGGATAATAAGTGGCTCCGGAGTATAAGTCACACTAGCCAAAAAAACATAATGAAGAAGAAAAAAACTGTATATAAGTCGCACTGGACTATAAGTGGCATTTTTGGGGCAAATTTATTTTACAAAATCCCACACCAAGAACAGACATTTCATGTTGAAAGACAAGTTATAGTAATAATAGAATAGAGAACAACAGGCTGAATAGGTGTGCGCTATGCTAACGTAACACATTGATGGTTATTCAGCTACATGAAGCATAAACAACGAACTGAATAGGTGTCTCGTATGTTAACGTAATATATTAACAGTTATTCACATAACTATAGCATAAAGAACATAATATAACAAGTTCACCAAACTCACCATCTCACTCCTAATCACTAAATCCTTTAAATTCTTCATCCTCGGTGTCGCTTCTGAACAACTCCGCCAACTCCGGAGGTAGACGAAGCGCCGCTTCCTCCTCTGCGTGGCTGTCGTCAGACTCAGCATCAGTTCCATTTCCAATTATTCCGCTCTTTCTCAGTTGTCTTTATAGCCTAAGTTGTTAGTGGTAATGTTTACATTTTAAATTGTCAGTGGTACAGGTGCAGCAGATGCTGGTACACAAGCCTAGAGCGCCCTCTAACCAACACCTGAAATATTTTAATATATAAGTCACACCTGAGTATACGCCGCACTCCTAGCCAGACGATGGAAAAACTTATAGTCCAGAAAATACAGTATGCCTATTAAATTACATAGCATCACATTTAGTTTTTAGAGATTTATGAAAGTAATAAAAAGACAACACAGCCTTTTTTACATTTATATAAACAGTTGTTGTAGCACTAGCACTGTTCAGCATTCACCTGTTATAATGCTTTAGTAGTGGCAACAAATCATTTGCATAGAAACCCACAAACTCCACATTCATTCATTCATTCATTCATTCATTCATTCATTCATGTAATTGTAGACACGGGGGCTGTTGTGAGGAATCCAGGCAAACCTCTGTCCTGTTGTGTTCCAGATTGCAGTATTGATCACAAACGGACGCTCAGAGGACCAGGTGGATGCTGCAGCCCAGGGAGCAGCTGACAGTGGCGTTTCTCTGTATGCAGTAGGTGAGCGTGGACTGAGCTTTTGTGAATTCTGCAACACTCCCACTGCAGCTGCCTCTCAGATTTTATCCACGCTCTCCCAGCTTATCTGCAATGTTCGCAGTTAGAAATTCATGTCCTGTACATTTAAGATTCATTGGATTCAGTGTGGTGAATGTGAGTTTGTAGATTGCACTTACGCAGGTTGTGTATCTCCGAAATCTGTAGCAGCTATAAAATATGTATAAGATGTGGCTGCATGTGTACATTTATATTTGGATATGCATGTTTAATATGCACAGCTACTTTATGTATTGCCCTGTTGTGCGTTTTATTGGCTTTTCTCCTGTTTCACCTACACACTTGCATAAATACACATGGCCACAATTCACTTCTCAGCTGGGAGCGGTGCAGTAATTACTGCTCGTTAGCCGACGGTGAGCTAATCACAGCCATTTTTCATTGGACGATTCAGTGTCCTCCATCTGCACCTCTGACTCTGAGCTCTGCCCGTCCCATTCATCACTCCCAGAGAGGAGCTGCACATAGATAGATGTAAAAAAATGTAAATATTTTTTGTATATCGTCTTATTATCTTTTGGGAGAAGCCTGTGTCATTTCTGGTTAAAAAAAAAAAAAAAAACACTTGCTGGTTGAATAAAAGTAACTAAGTCACAATTTCAGGCTTCACTGTAGATAGATTTATATATAGATCAATAAAGCTTTGTACCTAATGTAAACTTCAAATCCTAATAATTTCTGGAATTTATTTTTTTTACTCTAACCCTCTTGCCATAGTTTATTCTGTGATTTACTATCTAATAGCTCCCTCTAGTGGTTATCTGTGAAACAATCTATTGCTCAGTAGTAAATGAATGGTGCCACCTCTAAACACTATCTTACTTTTACCATAAATACAAAATTTACTTGTAAGTAATAATAATGATCAAAATGACTCGAGTCAGTTTTGTTCCCAAACATTTTCTGTTTTTACTGACAAGAGATAAACATGTGACACCACAGAGGAAGGTCAGGGAGTTGTGGGATAATTACAAATGTTATGTAATTATCTTTTAACTTTTGTGCCCGAATGACGACAAAAGTGTTCTTTTTAAGTTAAATTATAACTGATAACTTTGCAGTGGTTCTAACTTTTTCTATAAAATTTGGCTTAGGTGTGTATTTTATCACTAATGTTGATTTTCTAAACACAAATCTAATATTACTTCATTTTTACTCTCTCTAACTAAATTTATTACGTTGCTCCTGTTCAGAAACAAAAGTGTCCATCATAAAAAACGTATTGTAAAATGTATGTATATTTTTTATACTTTTTTTTTTTTGCATAAATCTTTTAATTAACTTCTACCCTGAACATAAATACAAAATATTTAATTATTTTCAGAATTTTAACCCTTTTTATACCAGTGTATGCAATAACATCTCAATTTCTTTTAGTAAAAAACAAACACAAAAAATGAAATACTTCACTTTTCAATATTATTTTTCAATATTCTCAAAGCAAAGTGGATTTTTTGTAGGTTGGATTATTTCAGCCTTGGGTCTGTTAGAGATCACCAACAACATTGATTTAGATGGATGTGGGATTTTTTTGTAGTAACAAAAAGTTACAGTGTGTTTTAATGGGAGCTGTTTTTAGATTCTAGCACAGGAAAAAAATATCCCTAAAAATAAATGTTACTGGTGATCTCTGACAGGCCCAAGGCTGTAATAACTCCCCTCTAAAATAATCCAATTTGCTTTGAAAAGATTAAAA
This sequence comes from Bostrychus sinensis, assembly GCA_020698575.1. Lineage (NCBI taxonomy): Eukaryota > Metazoa > Chordata > Actinopteri > Gobiiformes > Eleotridae > Bostrychus > Bostrychus sinensis. Next base: position 4,449,481 of record CM036239.1, read on the forward strand.
ATATTAATTTTTTTTGTCTCTTTTTTACAGATGCTATTACATACACTGGCATAAAAAGTGTTACAAATCTGAAAATAAAGAAATATTTGTTATTTATGATCAGAGAAAGAGAGATTTATGCAAAAAATTAGAAAAAAATATGAATGTATAAATTTTGATGATGTTTTGTGACAGGGAACAGGAGCAAGGTAACTTTTCAAAGATGAATGAATTAAAATGTTAGCAGTGTAGTGCATCAGGAGATTGGCCCATCTAAATATGTGGAAAACCCAGTGATCATCTGTTATTTTGTATTTTGCCTCCTAAGGTGTGAGGGGAGCAGATGAAACGGAGCTGAGGAGGATCGTATCAGAGCCGCGGGAGGAGCATTTGTTGTTTGCCGCTGATTTCTCTCTGCTCCACCACATCCTGCCCAGACTTTCCCGCAGAGTGTGTTTCACTGCCTCTGAACCGCCGCGCCCCGTTAAAGCTCCCCAGCCCGGTAAATTTAATCCAACCTAAAAAAAAAAATACCTTAAACTGAAATTTGTCTAAACTGTGAACATTTTGTGTGTGATATGTTTCAGTTGAGCGGCCGGTTGTTGGCCCGAGGGACTTGCAGATCCGAGAACTGACCCACAACTCCTTCAGACTGAGCTGGACTCCAGCCACGGGGGACGTCACTGGATATCGGCTTCTGGTCACTCCTCTCAACTCAAAACAACAGCCACTTCATTCACAACAGAGACAGGTAAAGACGTATGCTTTTCCTGGTTTAGCTCTAGTTTAGTCCTGGTTTAGACCTGGTTTAGTCCTGGTTTAGACCTGGTTTAGTCCTGGTTTTAGTCTTGGTTTATACTTATTTTTTCTCTCCCAACAAGCTTTAAACTGGTTCAAACCATACCTTGAATCTAGTGGCACAGAAATCTATTTTAGGAGTACCACAAGGTTCAATACTGGGGCCGTTGCTCTTCTGCTTATAAGTCAAGTCAAGTCAAAGTTTATTTATGTAGCACATTTAAAAACAGACACTACTGCCCCAAAGAGCCGTACAGTGCTAATAAAATAGAATATCAGTAAAAAACACAACAATAGCTACAAATAAAACAACAGAATATAGCTAAAACCGTAAAAACAAAAATCAAATAAAAAACAATAATACGTTAAAGAAATGTCCAGCTCAGCTTGTGTTAAAAACCAGTGCAAAAAAGTGTGTTTTTAGCAGAGATTTGAAACTTTCAGTGGATATGGCAGCTCTAATGTATAATGTATACATAAATGATCTACCAGAAATCTGCAAAGACTCGAGCTGCCAGTTGTATGCAGATGATAGAATCTTTCCTGTAACATCAGAAACGACTCATCAGGCTTCAGATTTGTTATGGAGGCAGTTCGTTGGCATAACACAGTGGCTGCAGGACAATTGTTTAACTTAACTTTAAGCTCATTCAGTGCATTTTTCTTCAAAGAAAAACACATTGAAACAGTTTTGGTGTAGTTTTAAGATTGAGCAAAAGGAAACTGAGGCAGTAAATGAGTTCAAGTCGTTGGGGGTTGTTCTAGACTCAAAACTCAAGTTTGATGCTCATATTAGGAAAATATCTAAGACTATAAAGACAAATTGAAACTGTTTCTGCATGATTAGACGCTGTATATCTGCCGAAGCAACGCAAAGTTATATGCACGCTATCAAAATCTGTCATGAAACCTTTAATGTCTTTGTACAAACAGAAACTGAAGGTATTTGGTCAGAAAACAATGAAGTGACATCAGCCCTTGCTGAGTTTTGATCATTTCCCAATTTCGCTTTTGTAAAAACTATATTTAAGTGTGTCTGTGAAGACTCTCACTCGTCCAGGGTAAATGCATCGCAACTAAAGTTTAAAAAGCAGTCATCTGGATTAGATTTTTCAAGTAGAAGACGTTTCACCTCTTATCCAAGAGGCTTTCTCAATTCTGAATTGAACTGGTAAGAGCTGGTTTATATTCTTCTAGGAAGGAGGAGTTTAGACCTGAAACTAAATTCTATTGGTCAATGTGACCATGAATAGCCTAGTGGTTTTGGGTCATTAGGAGTCCTTTGTCCTCAGCTGGAGTGAGAGTGGTTAACCCTCCCCAGCCTCAGCTCCTTCAGATGTAAATGACCTGAGTGAAACTGGTTTGTTTTGTTTGGGTTTCAGGAGACTGTTGTAGACAGAAGGAAGGTTGTATCTGAGACCACCATTTCTGTTTAAAGAAGGTTTATCTTTTTTGACAAAGATTGCTTCTTTCACTTCTCGCTCAAACCATCCTTTCTCTCTGGCTAAGATTCGGACCTCACTGTCCTCAAAGGAGTGGTCTGTGTCCTTCAGGTGGAGGTGTACTGCAGATTCTGGTCCACTGGAGTTGGCCCTGCGGTGTTGGTATAACCGCTTGTGCAGAGGTTGTTTGGTTTCTCCAATGTACTGTTCATTACAGTTCTCACTGCAGTGGATGGAGAACACAACATTGCTCTGTTTGTAACTGGGAATTTTGTCCTTGGGGTGAACCAGTTTTTGTCTGAGAGTATTAACAGGTTTGAAATAAACCGGGATGTTGTGCTGGCTAAAAATCCTTTTTTTATTATTATTATTTTTTTATTTATTTTTTTATATTTAAGTGTGTAAACGGTTTTGCTCCTGATGTAATTTGTCAGTTCATACAAAAATGTAATAATAACCAAGGTGTGAGGACAGGAGCTGGAGTAAGTGGCCACTGCAGAGTTAAAAGCTGCAGAACTGCTCTGGGTCAGTCGTCGTTCTCAGGAAAAGGAGCCCAGTTATGGAACATTTTACCTCAGGATCTGAAGTCTCTGTCTCTGAGGCGCTTCTCTGTCAAACTGAAGCCTGGCTGAACACTCAACACTTTTTTATTTTTAGTATTTTATCCTCTTGCATGTCTGTATATAGCCATGCCTACCTGTTACCTATTTGTCCCTGTCAAATAAACAAATAAAATAAAAATATTATTGGTTGATCTTAACCTACAGAAGGCATGCTTATAGTAACCTTTTTCACTTTGTTTTTAATCACTCACGCTAATGTTATGGTTTCATTCATTTTTTTTCCTAATGCAAGAATAGAAAAGAAATCCAGTCACAAGCCAGAGTTCTCTTTGTGCCGGTCCCAAGCCTGAGTAAAGGCAGAGGGCTGTGTCAGGAAGGGCATCTGGCCTAAAACTTATGCCAAACAAAATACTAATCACAGCATGCTAGGAGGCAAACAGTGTCCATCTCTCAAATAATAATAATAAAATAAAAATAATAAAATCCAAAGTAATCCCGGTTGTGGTGGGAGTTCTTGGAAACACAAAGACTGGGTTCTGAAAGTGCACTGAGCAGCTCCCAGGAAACATTTGTTCTGAACAGATCCAAAAAATCACACAGCACTGAACACATTCTGGGCAAGGTTTTATCAATTGGACAGTAGTTGTCAAACCAAGGACCCAAAAGATAATAATAATAATAATAATAATAATAATAATAATAATAATAATAATAATAATAATATAAAACTTGAACACAGGAGGTAAACTAACATTTTAGATATATAAAAATATAAGATATATAGAGATATTTGCATACTATTTATCCTATTTATTATAGTAACAAATATTTAAAATTAAACAAATTATACTGAAGATGACTAATATTTAAAATGTTTTGTGTATTACTTTTACAGTAATTTTTTTTTAGATAAAATGAGATCTTAAAATGCTTTTCTCACATTGATTCTTTCATCTGTGCTTTGGTCTCTGAGGCTGTTCTGGTTCATACATCAGGTATTACACCAGCGCCTTTTGTTACAGTAAAAAGTACAGTATTTTCCGCACTATAAGGCGCACCTAAAAGCCTTTAATTTTCTCAAAAACCGACAGTGCGCCTTATAATCCGATGCGCCTTATATATGAATCAATGTTGGTTAATTATGGCTACCGTATTCAGGGGGCGTCGCCGAAGTGACAGCGGTAAAAACGGTAAAGGGGAATTCCAGTCCCAGCTGTTCATGTGTGCCATAGGCGTGTTTATGGATCCTGCCGCAAAAGAACAAGGAGGCGCGGCCTTTGCTCCATCTCAGTAGAAGAGTTGCGACATTGAGGGGACAGAAAACTGAGCGCTCGAACGCTGTTCAGGTAGCTTTGAACTGTGACAAATGGAGTTGGAAATACATTGTTTTCAATAAGAACTACCTGTACGTACGCTACCATATTGTGAGTGCATTAACTTGTTTTGGGAGTGAAAGGTGTTGTAAGAACGCTGGTTTGTATTCTATTAATAAAGTTTGACTGACTGACTTATCTGACTGTTTTATTGACATTCCCTTTAGTGCAGCTCCATCTATGGATGCACCTTATAATGCGGTGCGCCTTATATATGAAAACAGTTTTAAAATAGGCCATTAATTGAAGGTGCGCCTTATAATCCGATGCGCCTTATAGTGCGGAAAATACGGTACTTAATAAAACAGTTTTCCTGTCTAATTATGCTCCACATCTGTGGTTTCTACTCTCGCATTTCCACTTTAGTTTCTCCACTTCCACTTTCTCCACTTTGTTCTCCATGTGTGTTAAAGGGATGTGTGTTAAAGGGATGTGTGTTAAAGGGATATTTGTGGAGGTAGATTTTTCCTCTGTGTACTGTTTTCCTGAGGCTGAATCATCTGCCTCAGTCTCATGCAGGGTTAATCGTGTAAACACAGTGCAGTAGATGTTATTATTTTCTTCCCCCACCTCCTCAGATTGACCTAAAAGCAGATGTGAGCACAGTTTTGGTGACAGAGTTGACTCCGCAGACGGCCTACTCCCTCACGCTCTACGCCATCTACCCGAGCCTCATAGGAGACTCCATGACGATCCCAGTTCAAACAAGTAAGACTGCAGCTCTGTTGTTCACTTTTGCGTTCACATCATCACAGACTTCTTCTGAAAACTCTGCTTCCAGCTCCGTTACCTCAGGTCTCCAACTTCCGTGTGATTGAGGAGGGTCTGTTCTCTCTGCGCCTGGGCTGGACGCCTCCTCTGGGAAAGATCGATGGATTCAAGATCTTCATTCCAAGAAGTACGTTGCACCATAACAACCTCACTGTTATTTTTATTTATATATTTGTTTATGCATTTGATGGGGACAGCACACATTAATGCACATCTGTTCAGACAGTGATAGATGTAAATATGCCAGATTATAGCAACAATGTTCATTAGCATCTGTAGTCTCTGGGCAGGTAAAACAAAAACATTAGACACAGAAAAGGACAATAAACAAAAAAGGACATTACCAAAAAGTTAAGAGTCAGTGGTGACAGGACTGGTTTGCTTTTAGCTGAGTTTTGAAGGTTTGTAATGTGGGCCACTGCCTTATGGAAAGAGGAAGACTGTTCCAGATCTGACTGCCTTTACACAAACAACATTTTGTCCAAAGGTTGTTTTTCTGTGTGGGACAGTCCTCTCAGAGCAGGCCCTGGTCCTGAGACCACAGTGAGACCTTTTTTTAAGAAAGTCAGACCTGGGAGGTGGGGCAGGTCCATGTAACACCTTTTACATCAAACAAGCACATTTAAAATGTTTAAAATTCTCGAAGCTCAATAAGTTGTACTTTTTTAAAATGTTACAAACGTGGAATGACATTGATTTTCTATCAAAGACCTTTAGTGATTTTTTATAGAGTGATTCTATGATTTGCATGGACAGTGAAGCCCGAAATTATTCATCCCCCTGGCAAATTCTGACTTAAAGTTACTTTTATTCAACTGGAATTTATTTGACCGGAAATGACGCAGGCTTCTCCCAAAAGATAATAAGACGATGTACAAGAGGCAGCATTGTGGAAAAAAAAAAAAACATTTCTCAGCTTTTTTTTTTTACATTTGAACAAAAAGTGGCATGTTGGTTAAATGAAAGTAACTTTAAGTCAGAATTTGCCAGGGGTATGGATAATTTCACCGTATTAGATCTTCTTTTAATGTGGCTCCTGAAACACAGTAGAATCAAGTTTGACACTAAAGTCTTTGAATTCAGAGACAATTTCTAATTCCTGTCCTCCCAAAAATACCCCTGAATGATGTCCAATGATTGCTTTGTGAACACCAAACAAACTGTTTTAGTTGTATTTAATAGTACAGTTACAGGTTTTAAAACATGTCAGCAAAAAGGGGAAGCGTCACACACAAAACTAATTTCCCAGTCTGTTTATTTAATGATGACAGTAGTTTTTATGATCTGTGGCAGTGCAGGGCATCAGTAACGTAGTGTGTGCAGGGCTGGACGTTCACTTTTTTGCTCTCTGTGTTGTGGCTGCTGTTCTTTAAAGGTTACCATCCATTTATGTTTTTTGCTAGCTATAGTTTAGATGTTAAAATCCTGATTAATGTGTAGTATGTCTGACAAATATACAGTGCAGCCCGAAATGATTCATACCATGGGCGTAGGTTTGTGTATGGACCATAGGGACATGTCCCTACCAAAATTTCAGACCGACCAAACAGGGTTGCCAGATCTGACTGACAGTTTCCAGCCCAAATATAACGTAAAACCCGCCAAACGCAATAAAAACCCGCCCAAATCACAACCGTTCTACAATCTTAATGTTAAAACTGTAATACATATGAAATAGCATATTTTGAGCACACAAAACTTCACAACTGCCAATGGAAAAAGTAATAAACAGTCTCCACAATGAGTGTAATCAGAAAAACAAATAGCTCTCTCACGGGGCTGCAGTGTTTACTTTTTTCAACCAATCAGAGGTCCATAATTGATAAATAATAAATACACTAATATTACTACTTCTATTTTACAAATTAATTTTATTCATCAATAACCAGCAAATATATACAATTATTGATCAGGAAATTTAAAAATATTATTAAAATAAGTTTATTTTACATTTTCAAAATCCCGCCCCATAAGTCTACAAATAGCCCAAATATTATAAACCCGCCCAAGGCTATTTTTTTCCACCAAGTGAGAGCAAAAGTAGCCCAATCTGGCAACACTGCGACCAAAGTGTCCCTACCAATCACAAGTGGAAAGAGCTAAATATTACATTTTGTTTTTGAACAGGCGCGACTAAGACGCGAGGGGTCCTTGTGGGTTGCTACAGTAACAGAGGACACTGCTCTGACTGAGACAGCGGCACATTTAAATGCGTTAGAAAGAACTGAAAACTGCTCAAATAAAAGCGACTTTAGCTCCTCTTTAAACTGAGCTGAAGTTATCACCGAGCCAGGACTGTGGACTATAACACTTATCAAATATGGACTGTTCCTTTTATATCAAGATGAAGGTGAGTTTTGGAAACGTTTCTCTGTCCTGGTGCTACTTCTCTAGCTTTGGCTTTTAGCAGCTAATATAAGCTTCATCAGGCCACAGCCCACAAACACTTTTCTCTGAATTAATCTGGACTTTAAAACAGCAGAAGTCTGTAATGTCACAGTTTCTGGCCTGGCTTTACTCAGGTGAACAAAGCGCGAGCAAGGCGTGAATGGACCGAGTTTTGGTGCATATTAATTAGCCGCTAATACGCATTTATCCAGTTTTATTGCTGCACTCCCCTGCATCGTTCTCATTCATAATTAATATATTTAACACTGTGTTATCCAAATAGACTCTTTTCACGTGACGTCAGACAACTTCCGTTTTGAGACGATGGAATGTATCTTCAGTTCCGGTGCCGCGCATCTCCCGTAAGAAATTCACCCAGACTTTTTTCAAATTGACGTTTACAGGTTTACACAATATACAGCCATTTTCAAATGAATATTTACCCACAAAATGTTCAAAACTTGCGAAAGGATATTAATTCTTCAACCAAGGATACTTGGATTATGAAGTGAGTGCTTTGTTATGTAGCTAGATAACGTTAGCAACATGGCTAAGTGATAGAGCTGCGCTATAAAACAGTGTTAGATCATGTCATGATCTGAGTTTATCTGAATATTTGACAATCTGCTTATCAGGAAATACCACTGGATAGTACTACAGTATATTTTCATTTAGTAAAGCTCTGTGCTCGAACACTGACTCTGCTGTAGTGATCAGTCTGTGACAAAATAATATACTTTTCACATCTAATTAGAAGTTCATTGCAGTACTATGCAGTGAGCAGATTGTCATTCATTTAGATCGTAACATAATCTAATATTGTTTTATCGCACACCCCGTTAGACCTATTGCTAACGCTACAGCATTAACAACTACTAGCTTTAGCTACAAGACAAAACACTTACCTTCATAATCAAATAAGTAACCCTCAATAAAAAATGTATATCCCTTTTCGAGTTTCTGTACATCATGTAGCCTTATATTTGGCCAATTTTTAAGACTCCGAGTAAATTCCTTACTGGCGAGCAGCAGCACCGGAAATGAAGATATATTCCATCGTCTCAAAACGGAAGTTGTCTGACGTCATCGTGAAAAGGGCCTATACTGAGCCTGGAGGACAGTGTCAGTCTTTATAAATCCATCTGTCTCCAGTATGATCTGAGTCTGACACAGTTCAAACATCAGCTGCTTTAAAGTGGAAATGATAAATGTTTCTCTGACAGAAAAAAAGCATTGTACATTTTTTAGTAGCCCAGATTAAATACATAAATAACACTGTAATATAGTCTAGTTACTATTTTTTTTTTTACATATGTTATGTTTGGACCCCAGCAGGGTTAATTCTGTGGACCCCGAGCAGTTTTAGTTGCTGACCCCTGCTCTAAATACTGCAAGATACAGGAAACAATATCTGTTAACTAATTTTTTTTTCTGGGGGAGACCTCCAGACCCCCCCTGTTTCAAATTTGTATGTAACAAATGTAAAAATAGATTGTAAAATCTTTAATGTAACTTGTATTTTTTCCAGCGAGCCTACAGTTACAGTGAGCAGCCTGTGTGCTGTGGTGAAAAGCTCAGATCAGCAAAGAAATATGACTTTCCCCAACCTGCAGCTGTAGGTCTGACTGACAGCAGTGCGTTGAAATGAGTACGGCCTTGATTCATATCCCTGGTAAATTCACATGCCAGTTTTTGTTCAAATGTAAATAAAAGCTGAGAAATATTTTTTTCCACAATGAAACCTCTTGTACATCGTCTTATTATCTTTCGGGAGAAGCCTGTGTCATTTCCAGTCAAAAAAACAACAACTTGCTGCTTGAATGAAAGTAACTTTAAGTCAGAATTTGCCAGGGGTATGGATAATTTTGGGCTTCACTGTTTGTTGTTTTACAATCTTTTTGAAAACTATCACTGAAAAGGTTAAAACATCGGAAAGAATTGTTTTTTTAAATCAGAAAACCTGTATATTTTAGCTTTTGTTCTATTTTTATTGTATTTTTTCTCTCCATGTTTTCATTTAAGACCCTCTAATAAGCTTAATTTTGTCTCTCCACTCATGATTTACTATAGGTTTTAAATTATGGGGATTTACAGTCATATGTAAAAGTTTGGGCTCCCCTCTGAGGCTGCATAAAAATTTACTTTGTCTTCACAAAAAAAAAAAAAAAAACATCACAGAGGTATATCATTTATTTTCTAGTGACATCTGAGTTCTAGGGAGTTTTCCTAACAACAGTTTTTAGTGTAGCAGTGTTTAGGTGGAGGAAATTAAATGAAATATGCTAAAGTTTGGGGATAAGTTTGCTCATTTGAATGCAATGTAATGGTTAGATTAGGTTAAGCCTAACGTCGAAAGTAAACAAAACAAAAAAACGATCCATCCCAAGTGGCACTGAATTTGTTAGTGGCCAAAATGGAAATCTATCCACATTTGGTTTGTGTGTGTTTCTGTTGAAATGTGAATGTAAGGTGCAGAGGGTGAAAAACCAGGTGGAGAATCAGAGAAGAATGAAAACTAAAGAGTGAGTTTCACAGATGAAAGCCCTCCCCTCGCTCTCAGGTGAGGCCAAAGCTGACGACCACTGGAGGGCGAGTTGTCACAGCTGCTGGTGGATGAATGAATGTGAGAGAGTGAACATTTCTGACAGAACTCTTCTGCTGCAGCTGTTCCCAGGGCGACCGCTTTTCCAACTCGGGACTTGTCGGGCGATGTTTGTGACTGGTTTTCTGAGGCTGTGTCCAATCCAACTCCACTTTCTTTTTCTAATTTGTAGATCAATGGGATCCTGGCTTGTTCCTCAGTCTGTCTCTCCACCAGACGCTCAGTATTCTTCTTAAACAGATCTTTGTTGTGAGTTTAGTTGTTCTCCATGTCTCGGATCCGTACAACAACTCCTGTTTCACGTTGGAGTTGAATTTACGAACCTTGGTTTTGTTTTGAGCGACATCAGGCAGCTCCTACTTTGCAGGGAAAGGCTCCACCTCCCTCTCAAAAAAGGCCCCAAACAAGAAAATAAATGACATTCATTTGTTTGGTTTGAAGAAGTTTTTAGTGATGGGAAATTCTGCTGGATCGTTTGGTTTAGCTTCACCAAAAAGAGCTCTACATTTTACCTCCAATACCTTTTATATTTTAGCCAAATTCAACACAGTTTTGACAAATGAGTTGTATTGTGTACTCATATGTAACTCAAATACATGGATTGTGATGAAGAATTCAAAATTTATTTTAATTTAATTTTTTTTCCTCATCATTATTATTATTATTGTTGTTTTTTTTTCTCTCTTTCCTCCTTTTTGTTGTTTGTTTTGCAATTATTATTATTATTAAATGTTATTAAGTATTATTATTATTATTATTATCATTATTATTATTGGCGTCATTATTTCTAACTCTTCATGGAATTTATTTACCCACATAGAAGATAAGGAAATTATTATTATTTTTATTATTATTATTTATTTATTTCTTATTTTTATTATATTTTATTTATTTATTTATTTATTTGTATTATATATATATATATATATATATATATATATATATATATATATATATATATATATATATATATATATATATATATATATATTACATCAATACATATTCATATCCGCATATATATTCATATTCATATTATAATATATATATCTGTTATATGTTGTTTGTTCCTTGTAAGTCATAATATTGTTTTGTTTGTCTCATATCTTATGTATTACATGTAGGTATGTCTGCACCTGTAAATAAAAAAAAAAGTTCTGATGCTTTAAAACCACTAAATGAACAAAAAACACCTATAATTAAGCATAAAAATAAAAAAGGACAGTTGGAAATGTGTATGTTTGCAGTAATGTGTTTGGTTTGTTGTTGTTGTGTCGTTGTGCAGCCAGTAGAGCGGGATTCATCTATGAGCTGCTGCTTCCTGGGGACAGCTCTTCTCATGTGATCGACAGTCTGGAGGAGGATAAAAAGTATATTATCAGTATTTACGCTGTGTTTCCTGAAGGACCCAGTGAACCAGTGTCAGTGGTGGGGAGGACATGTGAGTTTTCATTTATACTTTTACAAACACATAACAAAGGCATTTTACTGTAAAGAATATTTGTTTTTGATATACTTGCTTCATGAAGTGTGGTATTGCCTTCATTGTAATGGCAGCAAATGTCCACAGTGGGGTGCTGTTGCTCTAAAACAAAAAGACATCTGATGGAAATATTGTCATGATAGAATTATACAGGGTGTCCCTAAAATCTCTTTACAATTAAAAAAAGCATAATAAAAGCAAATGAACAGATAAATATGTATGTATGGAAATTATTACAAAATGAGGAGTAGATATTGAAGTTTTTGTTTCTTCATTTAATCCACCTCTGTATGGGCAGCATTAGTTGCCAGGTCCTGGATTTGTTGCCATGTTGGCTGTAGCAGAGCCTCATCAATGGTGAGAGTTGACCTTTGTAAGCTTCTTGTGTAGGACTTTGTGCACTGTTGAAGGTGGAGCTGTAACTGTCTGCAGCAGGACGGATGGGATTCAAAACATATTTATTTATTATTGTATTTATTTTTGTTTATTTGATAGAGACAAGTATCATGAACTCACGTCACACACTACAACTCTTTAATTCTCAACGCCCGTCCCGAGTTAGGCTTTTACACAAAACATAAAACACAACACACAGCCTACACACAACGATACAAGACAATTAAAATCAGACAATAAAACTTTATAAATACATCGATCAGTGAAGGCAGTAATGCTCACACTTCTGACCTCTCAATAAAAATCTTCAGAATCAGAAGCTAAAGTGTCCCAGGCTTTGGTGAAGGGTGTTTGTCCAAAATATGTTTTGTCCCTCAGTATTTTACAGTTTTACAGTTTACTGAGCCCACAGCTCTGAGAGGAACTATCCTGAGAACCTGAGGGGCCTCACTGTGCAAGCATCTGTAAATCTGTTTAACTCAGCAAATGACCACTGAGGATTCAACAAATCTCATTAAATCGCATCAGTTGCCTTTGTTATATATTTTTTAAATTGTATTTCATTTCCATGTTATCCAAATATGTAGCGGCACTGAGTTTTATTTGTTTTGTTGACAGTGAAGTTGGTGCCCGTTCAGCAGTTTTTGGTCCAGAACGCTACCACAGACACCGTCCAAGCTCGCTGGACATCGGTCAGGGGAGCGACTGGATACCGTCTCACGTGGGAGGCCCCAGGTAACAACTCACTTAAAGAAAACATGTCGTTATATAAAGGTATCATTTTATTTTCTGTACCTCTTGCCTTTCAGACGGTCACATTGAGAACATAAATCTTGGGGACAACTTCAACTTTTACATGATCCAGGGCCTCCGTCCTGGGGCAGAGTACACCATCACCATCAACCCTATCTTTGGTGACACTGAGGGCCCCATCTCCACCAACAAAGCCAAAACATGTAACCTATTTTTTTATATAGAAACACTGTAAAAAAAAAAAAAAAAAGTGTATATATGTGAAAACTCAAAAACTCAAGGCAACAGGATCCCTCAAAGTTTTTGAGTTTTGAGGCCAACTCAAAATCTCAAGTTTTCAACAACTAAGATTTTTGTGTTCACTTAATTTGACGTTCTTATGTCTAAAAACTTTTAATTGTAAGTTTGACTCACTATCATTATTTTTATTAAATCAGTCCATTGTTGTCACATGTGAATTATTAATTTCTATTACAGATGGATTCACAGTTTCAGTCTCTGTTGTTGCTGCTGATTGATATCTGAGAACTATATTGCAATTCATTTGTTTTTATTGTCAATAATAATACTTTTTGTAAACAATGGATAGTAAGTTGGCTGTAAGATGAGTAAAAAAATGAATGATAGTGAGTAAAATTTAAAGCTTTTAGACATATGAATGTCAAATTAGGTGAACAAAAAATCTTAGTTGTTGTTTGTTGATTTTGAGTTGGCCCCAAAACTCAAAAATCTTGAGGTTTTTGCAACTTTTTTTTTTTTTACAGTGTAGCTCTCAGTGTTATTAAGCTAAGAGCCAATGTAAACTCCTTGTGTCTGTCCTGTGTCAGTGGAGAGCAGTGCAGTGCAGACTCTGAAAGTCTCGGGGGTCACCACCAGTTCAGCTGTCGTCTCCTGGAACAGCGTCCCTGGGGCCACAGGTTACAGACTGGCCTGGGGCCCCACGCCAGGTGATACCACTGCACCACATCAGCACACTGTAAAGTAATAATAAGTACAACATCAGCACACTGTAAAGTAATAAGAACAACATCATCATACTGTAAAGTAATAATAAGTACAACATCAGCATACTGTAAAGTAATAAGTACAACATCATCATACTGTAAAGTAATAATAAGTACAACATCATCACACTGTAAAGTAATAAGTACAACATCATCATACTGTAAAGTAATAATAAGTACAACATCATCAGACTGTAAAGTAATAATAAGTACAACATCATCATACTGTAAAGTAATAAGTACAACATCATCATACTGTAAAGTAATAATAAGTACTACATCATCATACTGTAAAGTAATAAGTACAACATCAGCATACTGTAAAGTAATAATAAGTATAACATCATCATACTGTAAAGTAATAATAAGTACAACATCAGCATACTGTAAAGTAATAATAAGTACAACATCAGCATACTGTAAAGTAATAATAAGTACAACATCATCATACTGTAAAGTAATAAGTACAACATCATCATACTGTAAAGTAATAAGTACATCAGCATACTGTAAAGTAATAATAAGTACAACATCAGCATACTGTAAAGTAATAATAAGTACAACATCATCATACTGTAAAGTAACAATAAGTACAACATCAGCATACTGTAAAGTAATAAGTACAACATCAGCATACTGTAAAGTAATAATAAGTACAACATCATCATACTGTAAAGTAATAACAAGTACAACATCATCATACTGTAAAGTAACAATAAGTACAACATCAGCATACTGTAAAGTAATAAGTACAACATCAGCATACTGTAAAGTAATAATAAGTACAACATCATCATACTGTAAAGTAATAACAAGTACAACATCATCATACTGTAAAGTAATAATAAGTACAACATCATCATACTGTAAAGTAATAAGTACAACATCATCATACTGTAAAGTAATAATAAGTACAACATTATCATACTGTAAAGTAATAACAAGTACAACATCATCATACTGTAAAGTAATAATAAGTACAACATCATCATACTGTAAAGTAATAAGTACAACATCATCATACTGTAAAGTAACAATAAGTACAACATCATCATACTGTAAAGTAATAATAAGTATAACATCATCATACTGTAAAGTAATAATAAGTACAACATCATCATACTGTAAAGTAACAATAAGTACAACATCAGCATACTGTAAAGTAATAATAAGTACAACATCATCATACTGTAAAGTAATAATAAGTACAACATCATCATACTGTAAAGTAAAAATAAGTACAACATCATCATACTGTAAAGTAATAATAAGTACAACATCAGCATACTGTAAAGTAACAATAAGTACAACATCAGCATACTGTAAAGTAATAAGTACAACATCATCATACTGTAAAGTAATAATAAGTACAACATCATCATACTGTAAAGTAACAATAAGTACAACATCAGCATACTGTAAAGTAATAAGTACAACATCAGCATACTGTAAAGTAATAATAAGAACAACATCATCATACTGTAAAGTAACAATAAGTACAACATCAGCATACTGTAAAGTAATAAGTACAACATCATCATACTGTAAAGTAATAATAAGTACAACATCATCATACTGTAAAGTAACAATAAGTACAACATCAGCATACTGTAAAGTAATAATAAGTACAACATCATCATACTGTAAAGTAATAATAAGTACAACATCATCATACTGTAAAGTAAAAATAAGTACAACATCATCATACTGTAAAGTAATAATAAGTACAACATCAGCATACTGTAAAGTAACAATAAGTACAACATCAGCATACTGTAAAGTAATAAGTACAACATCATCATACTGTAAAGTAATAATAAGTACAACATCATCATACTGTAAAGTAACAATAAGTACAACATCAGCATACTGTAAAGTAATAAGTACAACATCAGCATACTGTAAAGTAATAATAAGAACAACATCATCATACTGTAAAGTAATAACAAGTACAACATCATCATACTGTAAAGTAACAATAAGTACAACATCAGCATACTGTAAAGTAATAATAAGTACTACATCATCATACTGTAAAGTAACAATAAGTACAACATCAGCATACTGTAAAGTAATAATAAGTACAACATCATCATACTGTAAAGTAATAATAAGTACAACATCATCATACTGTAAAGTAATAACAAGTACAACATCATCATACTGTAAAGTAACAATAAGTACAACATCAGCATACTGTAAAGTAATAATAAGTACAACATCATCATACTGTAAAGTAATAATAAGTACAACATCATCATACTGTAAAGTAATAATAAGTACAACATCATCATACTGTAAAGTAATAATAAGTACAACATCATCATACTGTAAAGTAATAACAAGTACAACATCATCATACTGTAAAGTAACAATAAGTACAACATCAGCATACTGTAAAGTAATAATAAGTACAACATCATCATACTGTAAAGTAATAATAAGTACTACATCATCATACTGTAAAGTAACAATAAGTACAACATCAGCATACTGTAAAGTAATAATAAGTACAACATCATCATACTGTAAAGTAATAATAAGTACAACATCAGCATACTGTAAAGTAATAATAAGTACAACATCATCATACTGTAAAGTAATAATAAGTACAAAATCAGCATACTGTAAAGTAAAAATAAGTACAACATCATCATACTGTAAAGTAATAAGTACAACATCATCATACTGTAAAGTAAAAATAAGTACAACATCATCATACTGTAAAGTAATAATAAGTACAACATCAGCATACTGTAAAGTAATAATAAGTACAACATCATCATACTGTAAAGTAATAATAAGTACAACATCAGCATACTGTAAAGTAATAAGTACAACATCAGCATACTGTAAAGTAATAATAAGTACAACATCATCATACTGTAAAGTAATAATAAGTACAACATCAGCACACTGTAAAGTAATAATAAGTACAACATCAGCACACTGTAAAGTAATAATAAGTACAACATCATCATACTGTAAAGTAATAAGTACAACATCAGCATACTGTAAAGTAATAATAAGTACAACATCAGCATACTGTAAAGTAATAATGATATGAAAACAAATACTCTGACAAATGATTATACAGAAGCATGGAAAAGCAGCGGTGGAAGAAGTACTCAGTGTCTTTACTGAAGTAAAAGTACAGATAAAGGAAATCTATGTAGGTTCATGTTTACACATCCAGGTTGACAAATACACAAAAAATACTCTAAATCTACTGGACATTAAGTTTGTTTTTCCTCAAAGACGTTTCAGTTTCATCTAAACACCTTCATCAGTTTGAATTTACAGGAAACAGGAAGTCACTGGCATTAATTCTGGAGTTACTTTATTCTTCAGCTGTGTATTTAATGCCAGTGACTTCCTGTTTCCTGTAAATTCAAACTGATGAAGGTGTTTGAATGAAACTGAAGCATCTTTGAGGAAAAACAAACTTAATGTCCAGTAGATTTAGAGTATTTTCTGTGTACAGATAAAGGAGCAAAAATGTACTCAAGTACTTGCAAGTATTTCTCACAGACTCAGCTCATGAATGAGTTAAATGTGAGGGATTTTGCTGATTCCAGATGAAATGAACAAACTGCTGCAGTAGAAGAGACTGAATCTGTCGCTGAGCTTTGAGCTCTTTATTATTCTGATGTTTCTAAAGCAGTACTACTTTACTGCATCTGTTATATTGAAGTACTGTGTGTCTACAATGAGGCCACGACAAAAACACATGAATTTAAACCAAAACTCATAACACTTTTTACTTCAAATCAACTCAAACAAAAAGTACAGATATTTGCTCTAAAATGTAGTGAAGTAATAGTACTAAATCATTTACTCAAGTAAAGTACAGATACATAAAAAGTGCACCTAAGTAAAGTAACTAAGTACTTTACATTCCACAGCAGAGGAAACACAGCAGTAAACGTCCCGTTGAGATGGTCCTGCACCTGTCCCACCACACCTGCTCCCAGCTTCTGGTCGTAGAGTCTGGAGATGATAAAGTCCCCTCCGGCCTTCTTTGGGTTTCCATTGTAATCGTTCACCTGGATCCTCAACCGTACAACACTGATGGTCTCACCACTGTCTGGTAAAGCTTTTCTTCCATTCTTGCTGAAACTCTTTTATCACACAACACACCCGACAACATATTTTTTCCTTACCTTCGTGTTATAAAACAGAAAGAGAAAAGTAGCTGCTAGCACCAAGGCAAAAACTGTTTTTTTTTTCTGTTTTTCACGATGTCGAAGTCTCTCAGCTTCATCTTAGTTGGTTCTTTAACCCCTGTCACAAAGTCAAGACAATAAATTAATTGAGTAATTGTTACCACAGGGCCAGTCTGCTTCCTTAAAGGTCCCCTATTCTGCTAAATCAACTGTTTTGAGCTTTTAATCATGTTATAATATAGTTTCCCACCTCAAAATCGCTTAAGAAAAGTGCTATAAAGACTATAGACTGATGCAGGAATATTTATCATCAAATGTAGAACATACAACAAAAACTGAGTGGGGCATTAAATTTAAAATGCATAAAATGGGCAGTGCCTTTTCTTTCGAGACCATCCTGGGAACGGCTTTCATCGTCTTCACCACACTTTCTAGAGCAGAGCGCAGAGCTGTTACACTCAAAGCTGTTCACACAAAAGTTGTGAAAAATTTAAATGAAAAATAGCTGAAGACATTGTGAACTAAGTAAAATACCCTTCTACTGCCTGAATAATGATTGAGGTGAAAGATGAGGTTTAAACAGACGAGCGCACATGAGCCCAACAGCTGAGCACCCGGAGACAGTTTCCTGATGGTAATGTAGAATATATTGTTTTGTTGATTACTTCTAATTATTTGCACTTAAAAAAACACAAAAAAACAATTCAACATCAGTTTTATCGCTTTGGTTTAAAAACGTTTCTCAGACTATGCAGTAAAATAAAACATTAACATTGTTTTTTAAAGGGGGGACATTTTATTCATTTTTATTAGATAGAATTGAATTTCGTAACTTTTGATTCATGTTATTTTCTTTAAAGGCTCTAATAAAACTAACACCTCATTTGCAAAGCTTTGCAAAAATGAGAACCAGTTCTCATTTGCTTTGGTGACGTACTGCATACAACACAAGCCTCAATACACGCTTCACTGAAATACTTAGCCATGCTCTAAACAACAGCCCAGTCGTCCCATCACAGTCCAGTTTTTTATAAAGATTCAGCTTTTTAGCTCTTCCAAATGACTCTTTACTTATTATCACTTGGAGCATTTTACTTAAGCCTCATTTATCAGTTTTAATTTGTGTTTTCTTAAGGTTGCAACCACACAATAAAATTCTGTACTCATCTTTGCTGCTCCCATTATAATCAAAATGCAGCCAAATGGTGTTTCTTTTTGGTTTTTGCTCATTTCAGCAGAGCTGAGCAGCTGAAGATTTGTCTCTCATCCACAAGAGTTGGTGGACTCTTCTGTGTCTCTTGTAGACAAACTATAAGTCAGACATGTCCAAGTCCAGCCTAGTCCCTGCCTTCCTTGATAAATTGATAGTGATTACTTATGTCTCTCTTTACATTTGCATTACCACAGACCTACTTTACCAATTGTGTCATCTTGAACATTTGGGTGTTATCATATGGTTCAAGAAACATCAGGAGTCCTTCCTGATACTGGCACTTTGAAAGATTTTTACACAAATCTGGCCTTGTTGAAAAAACAAGGCTATATTATCTTTTTATTCCCTTTTTTAAACCAATCTTGGTAACCTGTCACCTTTTACAACCTTTAAAATCATTATCTGTCTAAAAGAAAAGGTTTTTTGTGTTCCACTGGTGTCCACAGATAAAGAGACCAACAGAGAGCAACAGAGACCAACAGAGAGCAGCAGAGACCAACAGAGGGCAGCAGAGAGCAGCAGAGACCAACAGAGAGCAGCAGAGACCAGCAGAGAGCAGCAGAGACCAACAGAGAGCAGCAGAGACCAACAAAGACCAACAGAGAGCAGCAGAGACCAACAGAGAGCAGCAGAGACCAACAGAGAGCAGCAGAGGGCAGCAGAGACCAACAGAGAGCAGCAGAGAGCAGCACAGAGCAGCAGAGACCAACAGAGAGCAGCAGAGACCAACAGAGAGCAGCAGAGAGCAGCAGAGGGCAGCAGAGAGCAACAGAGAGCAGCAGAGGGCAACAGAGAGCAGCAGAGACCAACAGAGGGCAGCAGAGAGCAGCAGAGGGCAGCAGAGAGCAACAGAGAGCAGCAGAGGGCAGCAGAGGGCAACAGAGAGCAGCAGAGAGCAACAGAGACCAGCAGAGGGCAGCAGAGACCAACAGAGACCAACAGAGAGCAGCAGAGGGCAGCAGAGAGCAGCAGAGACCAACAGAGAGCAGCAGAGTGCAGACTTTTGTGGTCTATTGAATGCAAAAGCCTTTACATGTGCTAACAATTAATTCCCTGTAACAGGTGTTGTCTGCCACTCTACACACTCAGGTTGTGAACAAATCAAATAGTTTTTATTCAAGGAATTGTTGAATATTTCTACATATAGCTTTGCGTATTACCACTAAACTATATTTTGATGTACTACTGCTTAAGTTAATAAACGCTTCAATAGTACTAAGAATGCTTTGATTCTAAAGGATGTTTTTCTCCTCTCAGAAAGTCACTCTGCGATTAGGTACATTGTGCATTTGCAAAAGTGCACAATAATGAGCTGGTTACAAAGTTAGGAAACGCAAGGTTACAGGTGGGGGCTCCCTGCCGTTGCGTGGGACGCTCCTGAAGATAACGAAGATTACGCACCGCAGTAATGAGAACTCTGGCCTGGTCGAGGCACAGGAGTTTCTTGAAGAAAACAATATAATGATATGCAGAAATACATTCGTCATACATTGTCATACATAATATAAAAACTGTGATCACTCCTTTTTGGACGGCTTGCTCACCCTATCCCTTTCAACGGGGCACAGCTGTTGTTACCTTACCTGTGTGATACTAAAATAAACCTTCTGACTTGATTGTACTTCTGAATCATCGTCCTCTTTGATGCTTACACCCAAAATGAACAATCCTAATAGAATTAAGATTAGTTAAGATCATTAACTATACAGGGCTCAACATCCTAAGGCACATTTTGTGTTAAGCATATTTGTGAGCCTGGCTTGTAATAGGGCAACTCAGAGGTGTGCATATTAGAGCTCTCATATAAATGGGTGTTGCCTGGGATTTGTTGGTAGGCCTATGTCATCTCTCACATCTCCAGTCTCTCTCTCTCATTTCCTTTCTATCTCTATCAAAGGTAAACCCCAATAAACAAATCTGTCCAGAATAGAATCTCCTTTAACAATAAAGAGAGTAAAAACTGCCTCATCAACAGTGACAAAACTAGTAAAGTCATGACCTCTTAGGGTATTATTGGCCAGATATTTTTATGGTTAACCTGAGAGTGGGTTGAGAGCAGTGACAGCTGAAGCCCGCACCACAAGCAACAGGCCATTTATTAATAATGTTGCTTTGAAGTACACAGTAGGCACTATGGCATATGTGAAGTGCTATTGAGAAACATAAGAACGGGGCAGAAGCTGATGTCAGTCACCACCATACCAATCTGTACTTTTTATTTTGTGATTGCAGAGTGTTTATTAAAACCTGTTAAACCTCGGAGAGTGGTCTGGTCCCTGCAGCCTGGGCAGAAGTTGAGGGGTTAAACTTGAAATCAAAGTAGTTGAAAGTGCACAACTTGGGGAAGAAGAGGTTGAAAATAAAACCAATGGATCAGGCAGTGACAATATATGTATATACTGTAGTAGCTGAACTTTTCTATGGGCTCTGCGTGTGGCTGTTGTCTGCTTCAGTGTGCGCTGAAGAGGGAGGGGGCAGATCACAGCTATCGATGCTCAATGCAAAATGCATTCTGGGATTTCTACCTGCCTGAGAACGCACAAGTCTCCTCTGAGGCATAACTGGGAAAATGGGTGGAGCAAGAACAAATCCGGGGATTTGGAGCGGACTTGCCGTGAAGCGGACTTTGAATTGGAACAGGACTTGGTCCGCGGCAGATGACGTTTCAGAGTCCACTACATGATGTAGTCTAGTGGGAAAAACTGTTTAATTCCTTCACACCACAAGAGACCGCACTACACTCGCGTTTGCACTACAGAGGTAGTGTACAGAAGTTCAGTTTAGTTCCCAGGGGCATGTGACAGCCAAATAATGGGTAAATATGCTAAAAATGAACTTTTATTCTCAGGATTTATCTCCAACATATCCCCAAAGGGATGTGCTAGATTCAGATAGTCGCTGTTGGACAGATGGTTTATGTAAAGTAGTGATGGGCAGATGATACCTCAGTGTGTGTATGACACTTTCCCCTTATTGTGTCGATACTGTATCACGCTGTGTTGGTATGTGTATGGGTTCCATCTAGTGGTTTAAAAAATATACTGCAACTATACTACAAAAGAAACACATTGTCATGAGTTTGCGTAGCTAAGTGCAAGATACTACTTTCCCACATGTGAACATAACAATTGGGCCTATGTTCAATAATCTCTATGTGATAAAGAGAAATCAGAGTGAATATTCTTGTGATGATTAATGAAACACATTTTGCGTGTGTCATATGAGTGCTTGTGAACATTTTTACACATTGTGCTTGTAACATCAGGCTCGTTCGAGATGAGCCAGACTTGCGCAGTTTTGATCAGTGTCGGTCTGTGCGCAGTGCACGCCGATTAGATTTGTGTTCGACTTGCTACCAACTTCTCTGATGCCACAAGTGCGACGGTCACTCTGAGATCCAAACGAGACCAGCGCCTGAGCCGCCGCAGTTCATCAGGAGCAACTGCAGAGGCTGCTTGGCTCAGTGCATGATGGGAAAACGCACACCTGTTAGCTGTGAACGGACAGGCGATGGATCTGAGTTTAGTGCTGATCAGAAACATAACGCACGACACTTCACTGCCCGCCTCTTTTTTTGTAAAATACAGACTTTACAGTTCCAGTTTTGACCTGGATAAACTTTGTGCCCTGCTGCTCACTGTGAAGGGGAGTATTATTAAAGAGATTGTGCATAATATCTGCTGTTATAGGAGGCTATTTAACTTTTATAATGTGTAAACTTAGACATAAAAGCTAAGAATCACAGCTGAATGTGCCTCATGTTATGTGCTCCTGAGGAGCGCCTCATTTACGCACAGACTGTGGACATGCCATAGACAGAAAAGTTCTTACAATTCAGTTTAATGCATTTATTTGCAAAATCACATCCAGCGCACACGAGAAGTGGGTTTCAAGCGTGAGCTGAGCCACAAACTGTCCCACTTCAGTACAGGTGTATTTCCCCTCCTCCTGCTGCGGCCGTGCACTCTCGTTCACAATCCAGGCGAGGCACAGTTCATCTGGAACGAGCCTCATGACACGAGATACAATGTGATACAATACGACACAGTCACTGTGTCGGTCACGTGACTTTTCTTAAAGTGATACTCAGTGACACAGCTCGGCTGAGGCATTGCTTTCAGCGCATGAGGCGTGTATCGGTGCCTCGGCTCGTTTAGACCAACACTAATGTAAAGCTTTGGATGTTTTCAGATTGACTTTTCTTACGGTGGGACTTGTGGTGCGTGTGCGGCGAGCTACGTGGGACTAGTTTCTTGCTGTGAGTCAGCCTAATGTCACGGGAGATTAATGTACTTTTATTTTGTTATTGTACTTCATAAGAATGTGTTGACTGTAATTGTGATTTGAATGTTTCATTAGTTCAACTGTGTTGCCTGAAGTTGAAGCCATCCGCCTTATGTACCTGTACAAGCTAGCACTGTGAGCATTGTGAGTACAGTTGGTATTGTTCTACATGGGTTGAAAGTCACCAGCCTACAATGGAACCATTTTAGATCAGGTTACAGATAAAAATACTTAGAAATATGGTTAGACAGCTCAGTTCACTGTTCCTCCTTTACATTTTCAGCTAAACGTGTTATTGTTGAAATGTCCATCCTTCCTCAGTTTGACTATGAGGATAAAATCTATCATCATGCTTGCAAAGAAAGCCTTCAAAAACTGGATGGACCCATCACTGTCTGCTCTACTCTCAGGTTAACCGGCCCTCACTGCAATCCCATAGCAACATCCACTGACTCATATTTGTGTATAAAACTATGTTAGCTCTCACTGCTCCTCATCTAAACCAGTCGCTACAACCAGAAATCCCCTCGAGGTGTAACACTGATCCTCAGTTTATCAAAATAAAAGTTCCCAAAACCAAGTCATTTTTTGGCCTTTGCTGCTGCAAATGATTTGAACTTGTATCAAAATACGCTTCATATGGAATCAATGATCTAACTTTAGCCGTTAAAAGTGGGTTAAAGGACATTTTTATGGACTCATGTAAATGTTTTACTCATGAACAATAGTTTCATCTTTTCTTGTATCTGTAATTGTTGTTTGTTCCACTCTTCCCTCTCCCTTCAGAGTCAACACTGTAACTAAGAATTTGTTCTTAATGTTGTGCCTGGGCGCCCGCCCATCAGTCACAGGCATTGTCTCTGTAATTTCTGAATGTTTGTTTGCGGTTTATTTAAGGTCAACCTTAAATGAATAGTGGAAAGGCAAGTGTGACAAGTTTTTTGTTTTTTGTTTTTAAAAAATAAAGGAATAGGTTTATTGTAATGTTTTGAAATTTTAGACTTTTAAGACTTTTAAAGGTTATATACTTTTAAGGCTTTTAAGGTTATAAAATGATATGATATGATATTATTAGTACATATAGACAACTGAGGAGTTCTGAAGAAGTCTGGTGAGTTTCACGAGTCTGGGGTCAAAGGTCACATGACCAGAGATGTTTGTTCACAAGATGCACCTGGCAAGGACATCAGCCTCTGCCTAAGTCTTAAACAAAAGCTTATTAAAGTATATAAACATGAAGCTAGGACAATGATTTTTGATACACACCTTCTTTAAGGTCTCTAGTGTTCAAAAATGTAATAATAATTCCTCTATTTTGTTTGGTTTGGGCACAAGGTGAGAAACATGGTAACATGCATTGCCATAGGTCCCATATTAAAATATAGAGCCATGTACTGTTTATGTAGAGTTAGGGTTCAACCATGGACGTGGGAAGTCAGTTTCACATGGGGCTGCTGCCGTGCTGGGCTGCATGCGACACCTGGTGGTGGGGGTCTACACTTTTTCATTGAATCTATTAACTTTTCACAGCATTTTTAGATAATTTTACTGAAAAATAAAGTACTATTTACACAAGAAATGCAGCAAGTTTTTTTTTTTTAACAAGACATTTTTGGGGCCCCATCTTCAATTGGTGCAAAGACGGAGCGGCGGTGATGTTGACACTGCTTTTTGTGCCTGTGTTCAGAATGTCTCTGCCAGGACCTGAGAGAACATAAAGTGATGATGATGATAATAATAATAATAATAATAATAATAATAATAATAATTTTTAACACAGTGGGGATATTTCCAGCTGCTTCACATGCTCCGCTGCAATTAACCTGGTAAGCTTTTTGTCATAATAACCCTCAAATTAATATTAATTAAAATTAATATTAACTTTCCTGGTTAAATAAAGGTCAAATAAAATAAAATTTATAATAATAATAATTATGTTATATTTATTTTTTAAAGTGAGTGAGATTTGGAAAGGCACGGGATGTGTGTACCTGCTGGCTTTTTCATTTTCCAATTTCCCAATAAGAAAAGAAAAAATGGAAACAAGCTCTTATCCAATTACTTTTTTATTTTAGGCTACTATACATAAAAAAAGAAAAGAAAAAAAAACCCTGAGTGCTGTATTTTTCTTTTTTCCTATTATTATTTTTTTTTTTACCTGGCCTTGCTCACCGTGGACCCAGGCAGCAGAGCTTTGTGCAGCTGTTTCAGGGCAGTGCTCGGGCGGTGTGCTCCTGTCACAGCTGCAGACAGGTGAGGGGCGGGGCTCCTGTCACAGCTGCAGACAGGTGAGGGGCGGGGCTCCTGTCACAGCTGCAGACAGGTGAGGGGCGGGGCTCCTGTCACAGCTGCAGACAGGTGAGGGGCGGGGCTCCTGTCTGCAGCTGTGACAGGAGCCCCGCCCTATTGGAAAGAATGCCGTTTCAACTGCACTGACACAATAACACCCCCCTTTTTAGGATTTAGTGGGCTACAACTGGGCCTTTTTGTCCTTCCAGTTGGGCTGGACATTTTTCTGGGACCTGGTCATATCGTCTTAATGGGGATAAGGTTCATATCAGAGGCTCCAGTGCCTGTAAACACACTTACTGAATCAATGGTGGGAGTGTTTACTGTTGCGAAATGATGGAAATTCTGCTGGGCACGTGTCTGTTCTATCACTGGCATAAAGGTTTAATGATATTATTAATTTCTGTTCCGTCAGTCTGCCCCAGGGCAGCTGTGGCTACAGAAGTAGCTCACCACCACCAAGTGTGACTGAGGAGTGAATGAATAATTGATCAATTGTAAAGCGTCTTTGAGTGTCCAAAAAAGCGCTATATAAATTAGATGAATTATTATTATTATTATTATTATTATTATTAATGAGGTGAATGTGTTTCCTTACTTTGTAAAGAGAGTTTCTTCATCTTTGCTGACTCTGTCAGAGTTTCCTGCAATGAAGTGGCTCACCCTGGTGTCACAGCTCAGTGTAGAATGGATTCGTGCACATTCCACAGCTGGCAAGGCGCCAGCTAGTCGGCGTAAACAACAGCATGTCTATATGCTTCCCCTTGGGTGTGTCGTCAGCAGGCATGCAAATAATTTCCATTGCTATGCTGACGACACACAACTCTACCTCAAAGTCACTCCTTCTGGGTCCCCGTCTGCCACTGTCAACCGCCTCAGCTCCTGTCCGGAGGAGATAAGGTCATGGATGAGTCAAAACTTCCTGCAGCTGAATGGCTCAAAAACCGAAGTCATTCAAACTGGTACCTCTAAACAACTTCTCTCCTTCCCCATCACCTCCATTTCACTTTTTGGCCACAACATTCCCCTCTCTCCCTCTGTCACAACCTTGGGGTCAAGTTTGACCCCCACCTCACCTTTGACAATCATGTCTCCCACATCTGCAAAACTTCCTTCTTTCACCTCCGTAATATTTCCAAACTCCGTTCCTCTCTTTCCCTTCTGGCTGCAGAGAAGCTCGTCCATGCCTTTGTCTCCTCCAGGTTGGACTACTGTAACGCACTCCTCATCGGGATCCCTGGCAGGAGCATTCAAAAGCTCCAGTATGTACAGAACAGCGCCGCCAGGGTCCTGATGGGAGTGCGGAAACACGAGCACATCACCCCCATCCTTCGGACCCTGCACTGGCTTCCTGTTCACCTCCGTATTGAGTACAAGATCCTCCTACACACCCATCACTGTCTGCACGGTGAGGCCCCCACTTACCTCACAGAACTGCTCACACCACACACCTCAGCCAGGGCCCGGTCAGGCCAACACCATCGTCTGGTCCCGCCCAGGACACGGCTCGAGACTATGGGAGACAGGGCCTTTGAGGCAGCTGCTCCCCGTCTGTGGAACGCCCTACCAGACCATCTCAGGGCTCCACAGACGGTGGATGCTTTTAAGAAAGGACTTAAAATTTCCTTTTTATAAAAGCCTACAGTAAGTCTGTTTTAATGACTATTTTCTTTTAAAATTTTAAATTGTAATGTATTGCTGTTGTTGTTGCTGTTTTTACTCTGTAGCACTTTGAGATTTGGAGTCAAATGTAAAGTGCATTATAAATAAAATTTATTATTATTATTATTATGCTGATTGATTGATTTATGTAGGATTAATACTGTCACCACAGTTTATCATTGAAATAAAGGCCAGAGCAGTTAAGTAAAGAGAAGTAAGGAAAATGTAATTACAATGACACAAAGACCCACTAAAACCTAAAAAGATGTGTATGACCTAATACTGCCTGTATTTATGCATATTTTATTTGAACCTTGAAGTACACGATTTTTTAAGTTAACTTAAGCAAACTGGACCTCGTGAATCAGAAGGTACCTGTAGCGTGTCCAGGAAGATGTCTTTCAAAATGCCGCCCAAATTTACTGAAGATCAACAGGATCAAAAATACAGATTGACAGGATTCAAAATTGATGTAAAAGTAAAGTATAGTGGTAAATCAAAGTACAGAACTCAGTCTCGAGAAGGGAGCAATTCGTTGACATAGCGCCGCCATCGGTCTAAGCAACTCGTAAGGAGAAGCCCTTCCGATCTTGGGATGTCACCGAAATGCCCCCGTTCAAGGTTTTCACACAGGTTTTATACTCGGTAAACATAACGCATAAAAGTAACTTTTATGACTAGGTCCATTGTGCACATATCTTGTTTTTGGGACAGGCTGGTCCATATTTGGTATGACCAAGGACGGGAGAATACACTTTCCCAAATAATATATATCTAATTTGGGTCAACCTGACCCTTTTTGTAATCGCCCCAAGAGACAGTGTAGAATGGACTTAGTGCACATTCCACAGCTGGCAAGGCACCGGCGTAAACAACAGCATGTTGATTGATTGATTTATGTAGGATTAATACTGTCACCACAGTTTATCATTGAAATAAAGGCCAGTGCAGGTTAGAGACAAGGACATCTGAAATAATTATCACTCTGATTTAAAATATTCACTAAATTCTCACTACATCTTCAATACAGACAGGCACAGAATGGAGTTGCCAAGTTATAAGCCTCTGCTAAGACCATTATTAAAAAACCAGAACATCCTGCTCTTAGATAGAAAAACACTCCCCAGTTCTTTGTGCTGTGGTTCATGCTCATGAGCTGACTAACAGCCTCAGTGACTTAAATGTACGCAAACAACAACACAGCTACCTGCCCAGTTTTTATATAACCAAACCCTAACCTAATAAAAACAGGTGGAGTTCACTGAGAAACACGGAAGAGTGGGAGGCAGGAGACGCTCCACGCAGCACTGCACACACGTTCATCGGTATTGGAAAGAATGCCGTTTCAACTGCACTGACACAATAACAGCGCCCTTTTTAGGATTTCCTGGCACTGTGATTGAGACTTATAATAAATGAAAGACGTGCAGGACGCATCACATACACATGGATGTACAGAAATTCTTACTGCACTGAAGAGAATTATTGTCATAATAATGTTCTTAAAATTATGCAGTTATAGACTATTTACTTTTCATAGAGTTACAGTAATATTTTGAACAATAATATTCATTCTATAGTGAGCGTCAACTTTGTCATTAACCAATAAGGTTGTCTGGAATATTAAACTTCACTCACATGTCATTGACTTCTTTGATGACTCTAATTAACCTGCCCACGACCCAGCGCAACGGTGATCTATTGGTTAGGCAACTTTACACGCAATGGTGATCTGTTTCTCACTTCGACCAACAATAAGCCTACAAACAGCTTCAAGTGCGAGCGCAACAGGGGAGAATTCAGAAAGTTGGTTGCGAGCATAGTTGGAAAGAAGCCAGCGTTGTTTTTTGACGTCCTTTCAGAACTCCGTCCAGTGTGAAGACATGGCAGGTAAGCACCACGGTTCTTTGAGGTCACAACATTAAATAGGACTTTTCACATTTAACTTGTAACAAGGCCTACAGGTCTTCGGTAGATAAGATAATTTAAGTAGGCCCATAGTCTGTTATTTCTCTCCTTTATTGCATGTAAGTGGGATTTTAATCCCAATATTTTGATTGGGGAGGTATTGTAATAATCATTTACATCAAATAGAGCATTGAGGCGAGGGAATATTACTATGTTAACAAAAAGCCGTTTCATATTGTGCACTGCTTTTTGCGGCACTGTAATTTCAGCACCGTCTCCCAGAACAGCTCCTGTGATATTCACGTAACGTTGTGTAGGTGTTAGTAGACCTCTAGTTAAAAACTTTGAAGACACAGCCTGTCAGCGCTTGTTTGGGTCTGCCTAAACTGTTCAAAGTAGCCTAATCAACGGCAAGAGACAGACAATAGACTTTAAAAAAATGACTCAAAGGTACAGGAGACAGTAGGCGTGAAAGCAAGGGATGAATGAAAAGAGAGGTGTGAATGCGTCGCAGTAGATTAGCGGGAAGCCAAAAATGTAACCTAGGCCTGTACAGTACAATTACAGGCCTCTTCAGTGTCACCCAATACTTATTCTATTGAAGTTTGTCATTGTGTTGTTGCTGATCAAGGCAATGTTTTGCAGGTTCCCATCAGGTTTTTAAGGATATTTCAGATTTATTTTCCTGCACCAGTGATGTGTGCCTTTTCTGCACAAAAAAAAACAAAAAAAAAAACAACTGGCCAAAAAACACCATCTTGCAAGCAAACATTTAAAAGATGCTGTGTTTTTTGTAAAGGATAATGCAGGTACCAAAGTCCATTACTTTGTTTATCATAATTTATTAATATTTAACATAGAAGAGCAATGTTTGTCATTATCTTTGGTAACTTTCATGCTCACCACACTTTTGGTCCCTGCCTTTGTTTTGTTGTCTGTGTGTATGTCATGTTTTGTTCTGATACCTTTCCTAACTTCCATGTGACTGCACATCTCCACCCTAATGTATTGCACCTATTTCTGTCTGTTCCTCCCTTTCCTGTGTTACAGTACAACTTTTTCTGTGTTGTTTTTCCAAATTTGCTTTCTGTATTTGCATTTGTGCGTTCTGTTCCCTTCTAAGTTGCTCTTTATCAGTCATTAGTGTCCTCTTTCTCATCATTGACAGTAACATGCCTCTTTCTTATCAATATCACTCTATTTCTATTTTTTTTTTTTTTGCAGAACAATTTGTTGTTGTTTGTCATTGTCCTGACAAGCCAGCTGAGCTCAAAAGAATTCAATTCAGTTCAGATTTATTTGTATGTCCCAGTATCACAACAAAAGTCGCCTCAAAGGGCTTCACAAAGGTTGATCAAACATAAACACACAATCAACACAAACAATAACTACACTAAACAGACCCAGGACACTCCTGTCCTTAGACCCTCCTTCTCGGTAAGGAAAAACTCCTAAAAAAAAAACAGCTGTGGGAAA
Source organism: Bostrychus sinensis (assembly GCA_020698575.1). NCBI lineage: Eukaryota > Metazoa > Chordata > Actinopteri > Gobiiformes > Eleotridae > Bostrychus > Bostrychus sinensis. The sequence continues at coordinate 4,480,031 of CM036239.1, forward strand.
AAAGAAGAAAACTTATGGAGCCCAACTGAAGGAGAGATCCTCTCCCAGGACGGACAGGCAATGTGTCTAGGAGTTAGTTCATTAGTTCATCTATAGGATCATAGATCACTCTGTAAGGATTCATCCAGGGAGTGGGGTGAGGTAGGTTGAGGAAGTCCAGAGGATGCAGCAGGGGCCTCATCCAGACAGGTGAGTGGGCGAGATAGGTCCGGGAAATCCTTAGAGGTGAGGTTGAGGGCCCACAGGTCGGGACAGGAGCACAGATGGGGTCAGCTAAGATCCAATCGTCACTGGGACATCTGCCAGCAGCCAGGCATCTGAAACAGTCCCCACTCCCCAGAGGGGAGCGGGACAGAAGGACAACTTGTGAATAGCAATGAACTGATTGGAGATATAGAGTATTTCATTATATTAATCACAGTGATAGAAGAGGAGCAGCAGATGAAACCAGAGGTCAGAGGCTCAGTGCACCATACTTCCCCCAGCTTCTAGCTCCTAGAGCAGCTTAGCTTCAACTGTGGAATTAACCCTGTTCCTGGCCTGACCATAAGTTTTCACACAGAGGAACGTTTTAAGCCTAACCTTAAATGTAGAGACTGTGTCTGCCTCTAACATGAGATGGAAGCTGATTCCATAAAACAGGAGCTTGGTAACTAAAGGCTCTACCTCCAACTGTACTTTTAGAAACCCTGGGAACCACTAATAGCCCTGCATTTTGTGAGCGCAGTACTCTGCTTGGTTGGTATGGCTCTATAACATCAGTAATGTAGGATGGAGCCTTGTAAGTCAGGAGAAGGATTTTAAACCTAATTCTGAATTCAACTGGAAGCCAGTGAAGTGAAGCTTGCACAGGAGTAATATGTTCTCTCTATGTTAGTTCCTGTTAATAATCTTGCTGCTGCGTTTTGAACAAGCTGAAAGCTTTTTAATGAGTTTTTAGGGCACGCTGCCAGCAGAGAGTTACAGTAATCCAACCTAGATGTAACAAATGCATGGACAAATTTTTCAGCATCATTTTTAGATAAAATATTTCTGATTTTGGTTATGTTACATAAGTGAAAGAACGCTGTTTTACAGGCTTGGTTTATATGAGCCTTAAATGATAAATCTTGGTCAAATAAAACTCCTAAGTTTGTCACAGTAGAACTTGAGGCTACATTGACACCGTCCAGGGAGACTCTGGTCAGACAGAGCATCTCTCAGCTTTTTGGGGCCTAGTATAATGACCTCTGTTTTTTCTGGGTTTAGGAGGAGATAAATAATTGTCATCCAGGTCTTTATGTCTCTCACACAGGCGCTAAGTTTCTCAACGTGGTCATTCTGATCAGGTTTAATTGATAAATACAACTGTGTATCGTCTGCGTAACAGTGAAAATTAATGCCATGTTTTCTGATTCTGTTTCCTAAAGGCAGCATGTAAAGCATGAACAGAATGGGTCCAAGTACTGAGCCTTGAGGCACTCCATAGCTAACTTTACTGCACTGTGAGGAATGTTCATTTACACTAACAAACTGGTACCTATCAGATAAGTATGATTTAAACCAGCAGGGGGCGCTCCTCTGACCCCTATGTCACAGTCTAATCTCTGGAGTAAGATGCTGTGGTCAATGGTGTCAAAGGCTGCACTGAGATCTAACAGAACCAGGATTGAGACCAGTCCATTGTCTGAACTTAATAACAAGTCATTTGTGACTCTGACTAATGCAGTTTCTGTGCTATGGTGGGGTCTAAAACCTGACTGAAAATCTTCAAATAAGCTATTGTCCTGTAGGTGGCGACATAACTGTTTAACTACAACTCTTTCTAGGATTTTTGAAATAAAAGGGAGATTTGATATTGGTCTATATTTGGCTAAAATGTCAGGATCTTATCTCAGTTATCGCAGTTTGATCTACAGTGATGAAGCAGTCTAACGTTACAGATGGTTTTATAGTGGCCTTCATTTTTACAGCTTTGGCTTGCTCTGAACTGATCGTAGGGAGAATTTTATTTAATTTGTCTCTAATACTTGTGATTTTGTTGTTAAAAAATGTAAGAAAGTTTTGACAGCTGAGAGTAACAGGGATACAGGGTTCTACTGAGCTGTGACTGGTGCTCAGCCTGGCTACAGCGCTGAACACAAACCTAGGGTTGTTCCTGTTTTCTTCTATTAAAGTTGAATAGTATCTGGTTTTGGCCTCACGCAGAGATTTTTTATAATTTAAAAGACTATATTTCCAGGCATTCAGAGACTGCTCTGAGCCTTTCTAATTTACAGGTTGCTGTTTAACCCCGTAGCACCCTCTGTTGCAAATATGCAGCATATAATTCAAAGGTCATGGAAAAAAAGTAAAAAAAAGTCTTTTTTTTTAATGTATTAACTAATTCATGAATGCTGCTTTCCAAAAATATTGACAAATTTTTGTTCTTACCCATCCCCGTTGACTAAAATTTAGCACGGATGTTTTTTTCCAACAAGTATTTCTATGTCTGGGTTCTACGGGGTTAAGGGAACGTGTTTCAGTATTAAACCACGGTGCTACTCGATTCGGCCTCACAACCTTTTGTTTTTAATGGAGCTACATTGTCTAGAGCTGTCTTTAAAGACTGCATGGCGCTGTCAACAAACATTTTTACTAGGACTCAAGCTATGGGAGCTGTTCTCAACAAACTCACTCAACATTGTGCTAAATATTGGCTTAATTATGTGTTTAAACTTTGACACAGATTGGTCTGATAATGTTCTTCTAATCTGGGTTTTGTTCATTGGAACAGTAAAGTCTTTGAGTATAAACTGAAAGGTAATTAGAAAGTGATCTGAGAGTATGAGGTTATGAGGAAGCACAGTGAGCTCACTAATCTCTATACCAGAGGTTAAAACAAGGTCCAGGCTGTGACAATGAGTGGTTCATTTATGTTTTGAGTAAAAGCTACGCTGTCTAATAAAGCTGCAAATACATTTCCTAGACAGTCGCTGCCATCGTCAACATGAATATTAAATTCCCCTACAATTACAATCTTATCTGAGTCTAACACTATACTGGATAGAAAGTCAGAGAACGCTGACAGGTGAGGGGCGGGGCTCCTGTCACAGCTGCAGACAGGTGAGGGGCGGGGCTCCTGTCACAGCTGCAGACAGGTGAGGGGCGGGGCTCCTGTCACAGCTGCAGACAGGTGAGGGGCGGGGCTCCTGTCACAGCTGCAGACAGCTGAGGGGCGGGGCTCCTGTCACAGCTGCAGACAGGTGAGGGGCGGGGCTTCTGTCACAGCTGCAGACAGGTGAGGGGCGGGGCTCCTGTCACAGCTGCAGACAGGTGAGGGGCGGGGCTCCTGTCACAGCTGCAGACAGCTGAGGGGCGGGGCTCCTGTCACAGCTGCAGACAGGTGAGGGGCGGGGCTCCTGTCACAGCTGCAGGTGGGTGACTGAGAAGCATTTAGCCAGTTGCACACTTTGCACTCAAACCTTTCACATGGGCTAGTTTTGGAGTTGTTCTTATCAGCAGGGGGGCTATTATTATAGGACTAATACAAAAAATGTGAATTATCTTCTGTTTTGTTCTGTTCTGAAGCCAGTTATTTGGATGGAGTCAGAGACCTTTTTATGGTTCGAGGAAGTAAGGAGCTGAGCCCTGATGTTTGCAGCTCACAGGAGAGCAAGGGTTTAAATATGTAAAGAAATTTACAGGGGGTCTGGGGGTCCTCCCCCAGGGAAAAAAAAAAATCAATAATTAAAAATAAAAAAGACAATATTTGCTGTATCCTGGTGTATTTTAAAGTGTTTTAGCTGAGTGTACAGTGAGAAAAACAATCAGCAGTTTTCTGTCGCCTGTATGTAGTGTGTGGCAGAGCTGAACTGTCTGGAAGCATGTTGTCGTTAATTAGTAGAATGTGTTAGATATTTTTTGCTTTAGCAAACTTACAACAACTTACTAACTAAAAGCTAACAACTTTGTCTACATCACAACTTTTCATGACAGCCTAAGACAAAACATAAATAAATAAATGTTAAGTGTATACTGTAAACTGTTTGGCTGTATGTCAGCTGCGCCTGGCGCCCTCAAAGAGCCTGAGCCTGACCAGAACATCCTGCTCTTAGATAGAACAACACTCCCCAGTTCTTTGTGCTGTGGTTCATGCTCATGAGCTGACAAACAGCCTCAGTCTCAGACTAACAACAACACAGCTACCTGCCCAGCTTTTATATAACCAAACCCTAACCTAATAAAAACAGGTGGACTTCACCGAGAAACACGGAAGAGTGGGAGGCAGGAGACGCTCCACGCAGCACTGCACACACGTTCATCGGTATTGGAAAGAATGCCGTTTCAACTGCACTGACACAATAACACCCCCCTTTTTAGGATTTCCTGGCACTGTGATTGAGACTTATAATAAATGAAAGACGTGCAGGACGCATCACATACACATGGATGTACAGAAATTCTTACTGCACTGAAGAGAATTATTGTCATAATAATGTTCTTAAAATTGTGCAGTTATAGCCTATTTACTTTTCATAGAGTTACAGTAATATTTTGAACAATAATATTCATTCTATAGTGGGCTACAACTGGGCCTTTTTGTCCTTCCAGTTGGGCTGGACATTTTTCTGGGACCTGGTCATATCGTCTTAATGGGGATAAGGTTCATATCAGAGGCTCCAGTGCCTGTAAACACACTTACTGAATCAATGGTGGGAGTGTTTACTGTTGCTAAATGATGGAAATTCTGCTGGGCACGTGTCTGTTCTATCACTGGCATAAAGGTTTAATGATATTATTAATTTCTGTTCCGTCAGTCTGCCCCAGGGCAGCTGTGGCTACAGAAGTAGCTCACCACCACCAAGTGTGACTGAGGAGTGAATGAATAATTGATCAATTGTAAAGCGTCTTTGAGTGTCCAAAAAAGCGCTATATAAATTAGATGAATTATTATTATTATTATTATTATTATTATTAATGAGGTGAATGTGTTTCCTTACTTTGTAAAGAGAGTTTCTTCATCTTTGCTGACTCTGTCAGAGTTTCCTGCAATGAAGTGGCTCACCCTGGTGTCACAGCTCAGTGTAGAATGGATTCGTGCACATTCCACTGCTGGCAAGGCGCCAGCTAGTCGGCGTAAACAACAGCATGTCTATATGCTTCCCCTTGGGTGTGTCGTCAGCAGGCATGCAAATAATTTCCATTGCTATGCTGACGACACACAACTCTACCTCAAAGTCACTCCTTCTGGGTCCCCGTCTGCCACTGTCAACCGCCTCAGCTCCTGTCCGGAGGAGATAAGGTCATGGATGAGTCAAAACTTCCTGCAGCTGAATGGCTCAAAAACTGAAGTCATTCAAACTGGTACCTCTAAACAACTTCTCTCCTTCCCCATCACCTCCATTTCACTTTTTGGCCACAACATTCCCCTCTCTCCCTCTGTCACCAACCTTGGGGTCAAGTTTGACCCCCACCTCACCTTTGACAATCATGTCTCCCACATCTGCAAAACTTCCTTCTTTCACCTCCGTAATATTTCCAAACTCCGTTCCTCTCTTTCCCTTCTGGCTGCAGAGAAGCTCGTCCATGCCTTTGTCTCCTCCAGGTTGGACTACTGTAACGCACTCCTCATCGGGATCCCTGGCAGGAGCATTCAAAAGCTCCAGTATGTACAGAACAGCGCCGCCAGGGTCCTGATGGGAGTGCGGAAACACGAGCACATCACCCCCATCCTTCGGACCCTGCACTGGCTTCCTGTTCACCTCCGTATTGAGTACAAGATCCTCCTACACACCCATCACTGTCTGCACAGTGAGGCCCCCACTTACCTCACAGAACTGCTCACACCACACACCTCAGCCAGGGCCCGGTCAGGCCAACACCATCGTCTGGTCCCGCCCAGGACACGGCTCGAGACTATGGGAGACAGGGCCTTTGAGGCAGCTGCTCCCCGTCTGTGGAACGCCCTACCAGACCATCTCAGGGCTCCACAGACGGTGGATGCTTTTAAGAAAGGACTTAAAATTTCCTTTTTATAAAAGCCTACAGTAAGTCTGTTTTAATGACTATTTTCTTTTAAAATTTTAAATTGTAATGTATTGCTGTTGTTGTTGCTGTTTTTACTCTGTAGCACTTTGAGATTTGGAGTCAAATGTAAAGTGCATTATAAATAAAATTTATTATTATTATTATTATGCTGATTGATTGATTTATGTAGGATTAATACTGTCACCACAGTTTATCATTGAAATAAAGGCCAGAGCAGGTAAGTAAAGAGAAGTAAGGAAAATGTAATTACAATGACACAAAGACCCACTAAAACCTAAAAAGATGTGTATGACCTAATACTGCCTGTATTTATGCATATTTTATTTGAACCTTGAAGTACACGATTTTTTAAGTTAACTTAAGCAAACTGGACCTCGTGAATCAGAAGGTACCTGTAGCGTGTCCAGGAAGATGTCTTTCAAAATGCCGCCCAAATTTACTGAAGATCAACAGGATCAAAAATACAGATTGACAGGATTCAAAATTGATGTAAAAGTAAAGTATAGTGGTAAATCAAAGTACAGAACTCAGTCTCGAGAAGGGAGCAATTCGTTGACATAGCGCCGCCATCGGTCTAAGCAACTCGTAAGGAGAAGCCCTTCCGATCTTGGGATGTCACCGAAATGCCCCCGTTCAAGGTTTTCACACAGGTTTTATACTCGGTAAACATAACGCATAAAAGTAACTTTTATGACTAGGTCCATTGTGCACATATCTTGTTTTTGGGACAGGCTAGTCCATATTTGGTATGACCAAGGACGGGAGAATACACTTTCCCAAATAATATATATCTAATTTGGGTCAACCTGACCCTTTTTGTAATCGCCCCAAGAGACAGTGTAGAATGGACTTAGTGCACATTCCACAGCTGGCAAGGCACCGGCGTAAACAACAGCATGTTGATTGATTGATTTATGTAGGATTAATACTGTCACCACAGTTTATCATTGAAATAAAGGCCAGTGCAGGTTAGAGACAAGGACATCTGAAATAATTATCACTCTGATTTAAAATATTCACTAAATTCTCACTACATCTTCAATACAGACAGGCACAGAATGGAGTTGCCAAGTTATAAGCCTCTGCTAAGACCATTATTAAAAAACCAGAACATCCTGCTCTTAGATAGAAAAACACTCCCCAGTTCTTTGTGCTGTGGTTCATGCTCATGAGCTGACTAACAGCCTCAGTGACTTAAATGTACGCAAACAACAACACAGCTACCTGCCCAGTTTTTATATAACCAAACCCTAACCTAATAAAAACAGGTGGACTTCACCGAGAAACACGGAAGAGTGGGAGGCAGGAGACGCTCCACGCAGCACTGCACACACGTTCATCGGTATTGGAAAGAATGCCGTTTCAACTGCACTGACACAATAACAGCGCCCTTTTTAGGATTTCCTGGCACTGTGATTGAGACTTATAATAAATGAAAGACGTGCAGGACGCATCACATACACATGGATGTACAGAAATTCTTACTGCACTGAAGAGAATTATTGTCATAATAATGTTCTTAAAATTATGCAGTTATAGACTATTTACTTTTCATAGAGTTACAGTAATATTTTGAGCAATAATATTCATTCTATAGTGAGCGTCAACTTTGTCATTAACCAATAAGGTTGTCTGGAATATTAAACTTCACTCACATGTCATTGACTTCTTTGATGACTCTAATTAACCTGCCCACGACCCAGCGCAACGGTGATCTATTGGTTAGGCAACTTTACACGCAATGGTGATCTGTTTCTCACTTCGACCAACAATAAGCCTACAAACAGCTTAAAGTGCGAGCGCAACAGGGGAGAATTCAGAAAGTTGGTTGCGAGCATAGTTGGAAAGAAGCCAGCGTTGTTTTTTGACGTCCTTTCAGAACTCCGTCCAGTGTGAAGACATGGCAGGTAAGCACCACGGTTCTTTGAGGTCACAACATTAAATAGGACTTTTCACATTTAACTTGTAACAAGGCCTACAGGTCTTCGGTAGATAAGATAATTTAAGTAGGCCCATAGTCTGTTATTTCTCTCCTTTATTGCATGTAAGTGGGATTTTAATCCCAATATTTTGATTGGGGAGGTATTGTAATAATCATTTACATCAAATAGAGCATTGAGGCGAGGGAATATTACTATGTTAACAAAAAGCCGTTTCATATTGTGCACTGCTTTTTGCGGCACTGTAATTTCAGCACCGTCTCCCAGAACAGCTCCTGTGATATTCACGTAACGTTGTGTAGGTGTTAGTAGACCTCTAGTTAAAAACTTTGAAGACACAGCCTGTCAGCGCTTGTTTGGGTCTGCCTAAACTGTTCAAAGTAGCCTAATCAACGGCAAGAGACAGACAATAGACTTTAAAAAAATGACTCAAAGGTACAGGAGACAGTAGGCGTGAAAGCAAGGGATGAATGAAAAGAGAGGTGTGAATGCGTCGCAGTAGATTAGCGGGAAGCCAAAAATGTGACCTAGGCCTGTACAGTACAATTACAGGCCTCTTCAGTGTCACCCAATACTTATTCTATTGAAGTTTGTCATTGTATTGTTGCTGATCAAGGCAATGTTTTGCAGGTTCCCATCAGGTTTTTAAGGATATTTCAGATTTATTTTCCTGCACCAGTGATGTGTGCCTTTTCTGCACAAAAAAAAAACAAAAAAAAAAACAACTGGCCAAAAAACACCATCTTGCAAGCAAACATTTAAAAGATGCTGTGTTTTTTGTAAAGGATAATGCAGGTACCAAAGTCCATTACTTTGTTTATCATAATTTATTAATATTTAACATAGAAGAGCAATGTTTGTCATTATCTTTGGTAACTTTCATGCTCACCACACTTTTGGTCCCTGCCTTTGTTTTGTTGTCTGTGTGTATGTCATGTTTTGTTCTGATACCTTTCCTAACTTCCATGTGACTGCACATCTCCACCCTAATGTATTGCACCTATTTCTGTCTGTTCCTCCCTTTCCTGTGTTACAGTACAACTTTTTCTGTGTTGTTTTTCCAAATTTGCTTTCTGTATTTGCATTTGTGCGTTCTGTTCCCTTCTAAGTTGCTCTTTATCAGTCATTAGTGTCCTCTTTCTCATCATTGACAGTAACATGCCTCTTTCTTATCAATATCACTCTATTTCTATTTTTTTTTTTTTTTGCAGAACAATTTGTTGTTGTTTGTCATTGTCCTGACAAGCCAGCTGAGCTCAAAAGAATTCAATTCAATTCAGATTTATTTGTATGTCCCAGTATCACAACAAAAGTCGCCTCAAAGGGCTTCACAAAGGTTGATCAAACATAAACACACAATCAACACAAACAATAACTACACTAAACAGACCCAGGACACTCCTGTCCTTAGACCCTCCTTCTCGGTAAGGAAAAACTCCTAAAAAAAAAACAGCTGTGGGAAAAAAGAAGAAAACTTATGGAGCCCAACTGAAGGAGAGATCCTCTCCCAGGACGGACAGGCAATGCATCTAGGAGTTAGTTCATTAGTTCATCTATAGGATCATAGATCACTCTGTAAGGATTCATCCAGGGAGTGGGGTGAGGTAGGTTGAGGAAGTCCAGAGGATGCAGCAGGGGCCTCATCCAGACAGGTGAGTGGGCGAGATAGGTCCGGGAAATCCTTAGAGGTGAGGTTGAGGGCCCACAGGTCGGGACAGGAGCACAGATGGGGTCAGCTAAGATCCAATCGTCACTGGGACATCTGCCAGCAGCCAGGCATCTGAAACAGTCCCCACTCCCCAGAGGGGAGCGGGACAGAAGGACAACTTGTGAATAGCAATGAACTGATTGGAGATATAGAGTATTTCATTATATTAATGACAGTGATAGAAGAGGAGCAGCAGATGAAACCAGAGGTCAGAGGTCAGTGCACCATACTTCCCCCAGCTTCTAGCTCCTAGAGCAGCTTAGCTTCAACTGTGGAATTAACCCTGTTCCTGGCCTGACCATAAGTTTTCACACAGAGGAACGTTTTAAGCCTAACCTTAAATGTAGAGACTGTGTCTGCCTCTAACATGAGATGGAAGCTGATTCCATAAAACAGGAGCTTGGTAACTAAAGGCTCTACCTCCAACTGTACTTTTAGAAACCCTGGGAACCACTAATAGCCCTGCATTTTGTGAGCGCAGTACTCTGCTTGGTTGGTATGGCTCTATAACATCAGTAATGTAGGATGGAGCCTTGTAAGTCAGGAGAAGGATTTTAAACCTAATTCTGAATTCAACTGGAAGCCAGTGAAGTGAAGCTAGCACAGGAGTAATATGTTCTCTCCTGTTAGTTCCTGTTAATAATCTTGCTGCTGCGTTTTGAACAAGCTGAAAGCTTTTTAATGAGTTTTTAGGGCACGCTGCCAGCAGAGAGTTACAGTAATCCAACCTAGATTTAACAAATGCATGGACAAATTTTTCAGCATCATTTTTAGATAAAATATTTCTGATTTTGGTTATGTTACATAAGTGAAAGAACGCTGTTTTACAGGCTTGGTTTATATGAGCCTTAAATGATAAATCTTGGTCAAATAAAACTCCTAAGTTTGTCACAGTAGAACTTGAGGCTACATTGACACCGTCCAGGGAGACTCTGGTCAGACAGAGCATCTCTCAGCTTTTTGGGGCCTAGTATAATGACCTCTGTTTTTTCTGGGTTTAGGAGGAGATAATTAATTGTCATCCAGGTCTTTATGTCTCTCACACAGGCGCTAAGTTTCTCAACGCGGTCATTCTGATCAGGTTTAATTGATAAATACAACTGTGTATCGTCTGCGTAACAGTGAAAATTAATGCCATGTTTTCTGATTCTGTTTCCTAAAGGCAGCATGTAAAGCATGAACAGAATGGGTCCAAGTACTGAGCCTTGAGGCACTCCATAGCTAACTTTACTGCACTGTGAGGAATGTTCATTTACACTAACAAACTGGTACCTATCAGATAAGTATGATTTAAACCAGCAGGGGGCGCTCCTCTGACCCCTATGTCACAGTCTAATCTCTGGAGTAAGATGCTGTGGTCAATGGTGTCAAAGGCTGCACTGAGATCTAACAGAACCAGGATTGAGACCAGTCCATTGTCTGAACTTAATAACAAGTCATTTGTGACTCTGACTAATGCAGTTTCTGTGCTATGGTGGGGTCTAAACCCTGACTGAAAATCTTCAAATAAGCTATTGTCCTGTAGGTGGCGACATAACTGTTTAACTACAACTCTTTCTAGGATTTTTGAAATAAAAGGGAGATTTGATATTGGTCTATATTTGGCTAAAATGTCAGGATCTTATCTCAGTTATCGCAGTTTGATCTACAGTGATGAAGCAGTCTAACGTTACAGATGGTTTTACAGTGGCCTCCCTTTTTACAGTTTTGGCTTGCTCTGAGCTGATCGTAGGGAGAATTTTATTTAATTTGTCTCTAATACTTGTGATTTTGTTGTTAAAAAATGTAAGAAAGTTTTGACAGCTGAGAGTAACAGGGATACAGGGTTCTACTGAGCTGTGACTGGTGGTCAGCCTGGCTACAGCGCTGAACACAAACCTAGGGTTGTTCCTGTTTTCTTCTATTAAAGTTGAATAGTATCTGGTTTTGGCCTCACGCAGAGATTTTTTATAATTTAAAAGACTATATTTCCAGGCATTCAGAGACTGCTCTGTGCCTTTCTAATTTACAGGCTGCTGTTTAACCCCGTAGCACCCTCTGTTGCAAATATGCAGCATATAATTCAAAGGTCATGGAAAAAAAGTAAAAAAAAGTCTTTTTTTTAATGTATTAACTAATTCATGAATGCTGCTTTCCAAAAATATTGACAAATTTTTGTTCTTACCCATCCCCGTTGACTAAAATTTAGCACGGATGTTTTTTTCCAACAAGTATTTCTATGTCTGGGTTCAACGGGGTTAAGGGAACATGTTTCAGTATTAAACCACGGTGCTACTCGATTCGGCCTCACAACCTTTTGTTTTAATGGAGCTACATTGTCTAGAGCTGTCTTTAAAGACTGCATGGCGCTGTCAACAAACATTTTTACTAGGACTCAAGCTATGGGAGCTGTTCTCAACAAACTCACTCAACATTGTACTAAATATTGGCTTAATTATGTGTTTAAACTTTGACACAGATTGGTCTGATAATGTTCTTCTAATCTGGGTTTTGTTCATTGGAACAGTAAAGTCTTTGAGTATAAACTGAAAGGTAATTAGAAAGTGATCTGAGAGTATGAGGTTATGAGGAAGGACAGTGAGCTCACTAATCTCTATACCAGAGGTTAAAACAAGGTCCAGGCTGTGACAATGAGTGGTTCATTTATGTTTTGAGTAAAACCTACGCTGTCTAATAAAGCTGCAAATACATTTCCTAGACAGTCGCTGCCAGCGTCAACATGAATATTAAAGTCCCCTACAATTACAATCTTATCTGAGTCTAACACTATACTGGATAGAAAGTCAGAGAACGCAATTAAAAATTCAGAATAGTGACCAGGAGCCGGTAGATGATTATAAACATAACTGGTTTTTGTTTCTTACAGTCAGGGTGATTTATAGTTAGTATGAGGCTTTCAAAGGAATTATATGTGTGTTTAGATTTGGGGCTAAGAAGTAAAGTAGACTGTGATATTACTGCCACTCCCCGCCTCCGCCTGTGCTCCTCGCTGTCTGAAAGTTTACATGACTTGGGGGAGGAGCTTCATTAAGTCTCACATAATCATCCTGTTTTAGCCAGGTTTCTATCAAGGCCAGTAGGTTAAGTTTATTATCATTAATTAATTCATTAACTAACAGGGATTTAGAGGAAATGGACCTAATATTTAGTAATCCACATTTAATTATGTCATTGTTTTGATTATTATTAATATTATTAATAGGTCTACAAGAAGTTATTTTATTAAATTTGTGGCTCTCACTCTTATTTGTCTTTTGCTGTTGGAGTTAGTGTTTAGGCGGGGGACAGACACAGTCTCTATTTGCTCTGCTAAAATACCTTTATACTGGGTTTGTTCCAGCTCGTAAGGAAGCTCAGAGAAGTGTTTTAAACTACTGCTCTGTGCCCGGGTCCCACCTCTTTCCGGGCTTTCCCCCAAACGCTCGCCAATTATCAACAAAGCCTATGCCGTTTTCTGGGCACCATCTAGATAACCAGCGGTTGAACGATGAAAAGCGGCTGCACATTTCATCATTGGTCAAATTCGGCAGGGGACCAGAGAATATTACGGTGTCCGACATCGACTTAGCAAGTTTGCACACCGACCCTACGTTCAATTTGAGCACCTCTGATTGTCTCCGCCGGGCGTCGTTACCGCCAACGTGAATCACGATTCGACGGAACCTGGTCCTACTCTGGGCTAAAAGCCTAAGGTTTCCTTCGATGTCACCCACTCTGGTCCCGCGGGGTCCCCGGTCCCTGTAGCTACCTGGCTAGCTGGCTTAGCCTCAGCCTCCACTGTGCGGAGCCGTGCTTCTAGCTGCTCTAACCTGGCCTCCAAAACTAAAAACAAACTACACTTCACACACCTACTGCTATCATCACTAAAGGAGGCAGGATTCTCACTGAACATATGGCACATTGAGCAGAAAAGGGGGGTGAAGGCGGAGAATGAAGACGCCATGCTAATGCTAGGCTAAGATAGGCTAAAGGCTAACAGAAGCTTGTAAACTATTACTGAGTCGTGAGCTGAAAGTGGCTTGGACACGAAGCGATTATATACGATACTAGATTTCTCACAGAGTAACTAAGTTAAACTGCTAGAAGATATGTCTTAAATAATTCAATTTAGTCAAATGACGAAGAACAGTGTGTATGCAAAAAAAAAAAACGGGAAGTGACGTCAAATCTGCGCGATCTCTAGAATCACTAGAGTCGCGGAATGACTCTAGTCACAGAAGCCACTACCACTGCCCTTTTTGTAATTTTAAAGCCTTTGTAAGAGACCCACTCTTTAGAAACCACATAAAACAAATACATGGTAAAAGCAAAATGATAAATTTTACATTTCACTCCATTATAGTCAGGGGTGAAGGTAGATTTTTGCTTATGCCGGTACTATAACAAACTATGCCTACATATATATTTTTAATAGCAGAAAAAGCAGATATGCGAGATTGAGAATGAATCTTGACTATAAATGAAAAATATAGACATGGCTTATACGGGGTTTGACAGGGTCTGAAAAAAAATCAAACGCACCCAATAAAGGCCAACACTCACCAGACACAGGTCAAAAAATACACCCTTATTGTTTTCTATGAGGCGCACGGCGGTGGCTGAAAACACATGGCCCTCCGTACTTCTGCAGTAACAAAGTACTTCTGCAGTAACAAAGTACGTCTGCAGTAACAAAGTACTTCTGCAGTAACAAAGATGGTTCTCTGCTCCGTGTGACACAGCTGTAAACACTGAGGGACAGTAGCTGCTGCTCGGGGGGACACAGGCAGCAGCTCCCGACTCCTGCTGCAGTCAGAGCACAGGGAAACTCCTTTCTGTCGCTAACTCGCTAATAACCTGCTATAGACAGGGGCGGCTCCAGACAAATATCATTGAGGGGGCAATGGGGGGTCCATATTAAATATTCACCAAAAACAATAGGCTAAAATCAATAAGCAAAATATAAATTACCATTAGTATTGAGCAACAGTTCTGTCTAGACCAGTGGTGCCCAACCTTTTTCGGCTTGCGATCTACTTTTAAAGTCATCAAGGCCAGGAGATCTACCTTTATTTTTTTTATCCCTTATTTCTATTAAACATGGTGGGCATTTATCAGGGTGATTATTATTGCATTGGTTAAACATGAAAATAAAAATAGTAATAACCACTTTAATAAAGTCACATTTTATTAAACTAAAATGATAAACATTAATTATCAACTCAGGACAGGAATAACTGAATCTAATAAATGTAGCATTTTTGTCAGTGATATTTACAACAACAGTTAAGATTCATTCTCAACCTCGTATATCTGCTTTTTCTGCTATTAAAAATATATATGTAGGCATAATTTGTTATAGTACCGGCATAAGCAAAAATCTACTTTCACCCCTGATTATAATAGGCTACTATATTAATAATTAGGCCTGAATTAAACTGCAGTATCAATGCAGCTTCTCATCAAAGCTCAGCATTATTTTAGTAACACTGATGAGTGACAGGAGCTCCATGGTAACGCTCAGGGGAGGAGCTTGTGAGACTTCGACAAAGTCAGCTCTTCTCACGCACGCAACAACAAACTACTGAAGGGGAAAAAAAGCAAACAGGTGACATCAGGCTCAGCCACATTCCTCACCTGTCTCCTCCCTGATACCACTGCCTCTCCTCCTGTGTGTGTGTGTGCGTTTGTGTGTGTGTGTCTGTGTGTTGAAAGTAACACAGCATTTTGTTTTTTTAACACATCTTTGTGTTAAAACATTTAACACAGTCCCAGTTTTAGGCTCCTTGTCCCATGTCCCAACACAGATCTGTAAAAACACTCAGATATCGACCATGTCCCAGTTGTCTTAATTTTAACCAATGGTAAAGCACAGAAAACGTTGTCACTAAATGTATTTACAGTATCATTACTATGTTTGGTAGGTAAATAAAATCTCTGAGACCACCACATGCGAGACCGGGACAAGACCGAGTCAAACTGGACATGAGACCAAGACTAAAACTGCAGCCAACACCGAGACGAGAAGAGGTCCAAGGCCGCAACAAAAGGGTCTCAAGACGGGTCTCAAGCGCTGCAACACCAACACCAACACCAACACCAACACCACACTAACACTAACACTACACTAACACTACACTAACACTACACTAACACCAACACTACACTAACACTACACTAACACCAACACTACACTAACACTACACTAACACTACACTAACACCAACACTACACTAACACTACACTAACACTACACTAACACTAACACTACACTAACACTACACTAACACTACACTAACACTAACACTACACTAACACCAACACTACACTAACACTACACTAACACTACACTAACACTAACACTACACTAACACTACACTAACACTACACTAACACTAACACTACACTAACACTACACTAACACTACACTAAGGCTGGATCCCATTTCTACCCCTTAGCCCTTTGCCTTAGCCCTAGCCCTTCATTTTGCGCGTTCACGAGAGACGAAGGGCAGGCCCAATTCTCTTTTGCAGTAAGGGCGAGGGCTGAGGCGAAGGGCTGTACTCCCCTCCAAACAGAGCTTTTCCAGATGCACACTTAAAACCAAGGGGTAGGAGGAGTTTACCATGATACGTCGTGTTTATGGGTAACATGGCCGCAACAAAGACGTATATTCTGCATTTATGACCATTTTAAGAGTTACGACAGAGTTCTTCGTTCACCTTGTGCTCGTTTAAAATAATGTAGGCTACATAAAATTTGCTCGCCTAATAGCAGTGCCTTACGCCATGTATCTGTTATTTTGTTGCTACTTCTTTTGTATTTATGTTGTAACTAAATAGTCTCACAATTTTGCGCTGACAGAGAGGACCTTAAAGTTTATGCCAGTGTTTGGTTTATGTCGATAGCTCCAGTAATCACGGAGATATCCACCGTTAAAGTTTGTGGAAAACATTGCTCTGCAATACAGGCTTCAGACGAGGATTTAGCAATTCATCAGCGGGACCCGCGGTGTTTTTAAATAATATAACTGATGTTTCAGTCAAAAAACAAACACAAAAAGCTTCATATATCCCATAACCTCATTTTAATGCGCTGGCGGGGGCGCACCTCGTGAACGCGGAGTTTTTTTCGGTAACATTTTATCGTTTAAAAGAAAAAACAGCATCCGAGTGGTGTAGGTACCCTACTAATAATAAAGACATTAAAGTTAGTAATATAACACTAATATAAATAGTTCAAACAT
The DNA here is from genome assembly GCA_020698575.1 of Bostrychus sinensis. NCBI lineage: Eukaryota > Metazoa > Chordata > Actinopteri > Gobiiformes > Eleotridae > Bostrychus > Bostrychus sinensis. The sequence continues at coordinate 4,496,913 of CM036239.1, forward strand.
AAAGTGCCATCAGGAAACAGAGCTGCTGTCATCACTTTTACAGAAGTGAATGCCTGTTGTCAGTCATGACTTTTTATCTTAATATCTTATTCATTATTTATAAGATAAACACATTTCATGACTCAGTAAATAGGCATTATTAATATTTATATACTTATATTTTTTAGTATTTTATTTTGAATACATTTATTTTATAACAACTAGACTAGCTAAATAAAAAAAAAAGATAAATTGTGGAGAAAAAAATAAACTAAAAAAATTAATCAGTGAGCACAACTAAAAAGTAAACAGGAACTAAAAAGTTCAGAACAACATTACTTAAAATATTATGAAACACACGTGTACCTAATGCAAGTAAGTTATTACATCACATATTTACTTTTGGGTTTACTTAACACATATGAAAGACGTTACCATAACTATTCATCAGAACTGAGTCAGAAGAGCTTAGTTCTTTTAGTAAGGTGCACTCTTGGGTTTTACAGTGAATTATGAACTAAGGGGTTCCAAACCCAAATCTTTGCCAGGTCTCAGAGAGGTAGACCCACTCCACCCTGTCCCATGCCTTCTCTGCATCAATGCAATCACCAGTTCTTTGATCTGGTAACAATGAAAACAGATAATGACGGTCCGAGGTCTGCCTCCAGGGCCCGGTTTAGGGAACAGGCTACGATGTGTGCGGTCCAATTCCGGCGTTGATGGCAAAGTGTCCTGTCCACAAACATCTTGAAGTAGCTGAGAGAAGAACGTACTGGGTTGTGGACCTTCATTTCCTTTAGGTAGACCTACAAGTCGTACATTATTCCTCCTGTTCCTCCCCTCCAGCTCAGTTAGCTTAGCCTTTAGCTTATTGTTATCAACCTGTAGCCTCTCACAACAGTTCTCCGTCTTTTCCAAACGTTGATGAAGCAGCTCAGCATGTTCCTCGAGTGATACTAAACGCTGGTCATGACTATTTACAGTCTGCTGGAGCCCATCCAGTTTCTCATTAACTTCACTGAACGATACTTTCAAATCGGAAAGTAGTGCTGTTCTGTGTTCGGCTGGCGAGGCTACATGATCGGCTTTGCTAATAGTAGCTTCAGACTTAGACTTTTCACACGTTTTGCGAGGTTTGGGCGGCATAGTTAGTGTGACAGAATGTTACCACACACTATTAAAATAATGTAAAAGAAAAAGTCCTGCAGTAAAAAAAAAAGCAGGTGGGTTTTAAAAGGTAAAGGTTTCGGGAGCCAGAGGATAACGTGCCTCTACTCCTGCTCACCAAACAAGAAGTCCCTTAACTCATGTATTTGAAGGGATATTGTATGTCATTTTGTAGATTGTTATGAGTGACGTGATGTTAAGCATTTACCGCAGAGTTTTAGCGCTGCTGGTAAGTCCACAGACCACATGAACGCCTTGCAGGAGCTTGGTCCCAGTAACTCGTCTGTCTGCTATTTATTTATTTATTTATTTATTTATTTATTGATCCTTTATTTAACCCGTTAGGTCAAATGAGAACCAATTCTCATTTGCAATGACGACTTGGCCAAGAAGCAGTGCATCAACAGAAAAAAGAGGAAGAACATTTACAACAAACTAAAAAACGTGGCTAATTTATGCGGTAATAATGGCTTTACCAATAATTACAAACAGTAGCACTTTTACTTTACTAAATGAAACTTAAATTTAGAAAAATACGTTCCTCACATGGTAAATGTTTCTTACACAGCCACATAGATGTATCAAAGCTACGGCAGTCAAGCTTTCACTTTTAAACACAACGGATCAAAACAAAGCAGCACAACGATAATATTTCTCTTTGTTTGGTCTAAAAATGTGTGAGTATGTCTCTAAACACTAATGCTATTCTGTCTGTTTAGTACCAAGTGCAGTTGAATGCCTCTCCTAGCTTAATCAGAGTATAGTGTGTACAAGCAGCAGCAGTTGTGGGACTGAATCATATTATCCAGTTGCTCCACTACAATTAAGAGAAATTTAAATAACTACACAGTCCAAATTTTAAAAAAGGATGTGTAAAAAAGAATGTGTAAAAACTGTATTGCTTTTGTCTACAAGAAAAAAAAATGCAGAAGATTTTTAAATGTTTCAAAAGTTTAATTAAAAACTTGTTTAAAAAAAAAAAAAACTTGTCACACTTGCCTTTCCACTATTCATTTAAGGTTGACCTTAAATAAACCGCAAACAAACATTCAGAAATTACAGAGACAATCCCTGTGACTGATGGGCGGGGCCTAATCATATAGATATTTCCTGAGAGCATAAAGCTCAGAGCAGCTCTAGGTAATATCAAGGACAACTCAATGTAATATTCACCACAAAGCTTTTGATAAGGTAAGAACTTTTTCTTTTTGTTTTTAATAATTTCTGCAAAGGTTTTCATTTCAATGAACCTTTATTTTACCAGGCACAACATTAAGAACAAATTCTTAGTTACAGTGTTGACTCTGAAGGGAGAGGGAAGAGTGGAACAAACAACAATTACACATACAAGAAAAGATGAAACTATTGTTCATTAGTAAAACATTTACATGAGTCCATAAAAATGTCCTTTAACCTGCTTTTAACGGCTAAAGTTAGATCATTGATTCCATATGAAGCATATTTTGATACAAGTTCAAATCATTTACAGCAGCAAAGGCCAAAAAATGACTTGCTTTTGGGAACTTTTATTTTGATAAACTGAGGATCAGTGTTACACCTCGAGGGGATTTCTGGTTGTAGCGACTGGTTTAGATGAGGAGCAGTGAGAGCTAACATAGTTTTATACACAAATATGAGTCAGTGGATGTTGCTATGGGATTGCAGTGAGGGCCGGTTAACCTGAGAGTAGAGCAGACAGTGATGTGTCCATCCAGTTTTTGAAGGCTTTCTTTGCAAGCATGATGATAGATTTTATCCTCATAGTCAAACTGAGGAAGGATGGACATTTCAACAATAACACGTTTAGCTGAAAATGTAAAGGAGGAACTGTTTCTGTACAGGAAGCACAGTTTTGCTTTAACCGTTGTAATATGGAAATGTGATGATGGTAGGACAAGGAACTGACCTGACTAACCATATTGCTCAGTAGTTTTATCTCTGCCCTGCTCTAAAATGGTTCCATTGTAGGCTGGTGACTTTCAACCCATGTAGAACAATACCAACTGTACTCACAATGCTCACAGTGCTAGCTTGTACAGGTACATAAGGCGGATGGCTTCAACTTCAAGCAACAAAGAAGAAGAAGAATAAAGAAAGACAGAATAATAAAAATAATAATAATTTTAGCAAAAACAATATATTCGTTTACATTATACCCACAAATTACATATTTTGGGAAAGCTCTCGAGGTCCCCCATGTGACCGTGGGGTCAAATGTCAATGATGATGCTCGTCATTGACCCACGAATGTGGCTTTGCCCATTGACTTCCATTCATTCTGAGGGAATACAAGTATGTGGCTTCCATACCTGAGGTATTTGTGTTTGTGTAGTACTTGTTGCCATGAGTGTGTACATGGGAAAGCGCTTCACACTTTATTTTTGTTTATTTTTGTGCAGACACAATAGGCCCTGCGCCACCCTTGGGGCTCGGGCCTAAAAAAAAATGATCCACTATCTTACACCACGTACTACATTACAATCAGGGAACTGCCTCCAGGTACTAAGCTGTTTGGCTCATGTGGTAAAGCACTCGTCTGTTCACACCTCATCTGTCACCTCAGTCATTATTCAGGCAGTGGAGAAAGGTATTTTACTGCTTTGGGACACTACTGGCGCATGTGGATACAATATACTGAATTTTTATTCAATATTTATATATTTTCCTACATTGCTTGGGTTGATTCTGCTTTACTTAGTTCATAATGTCTCTAGCTATTTTTCATTTCAATTGTTCACAACTTCACTGTTCAAAGTAACAGCTCTGCACTCTGCCCGCTAAAAATTGGAGTGAAGATGATGAACGCTGTTCCCCAGGACGGTCTTGGGACAAAAGTCACTGAATATTAAGTATTCCACAATATTTTTCCTCTTCACTCTTTCACAGATTGGAGAGCCTCTGCCCATCTTTACTTCTGAGAGACTCTGCCTCTCTAAGACATCCCTTTTAGAGCTCATCATGCTACAGAACTGATATCAAATAACTTAAGTAGTTTCTAGATCTTCTCCAAACTGAATCTTTTTAAAATTCCTTGGTTTTTCAGCCATTTGCTGGCCCTGTCCCAACTATTTTGAAACCTGTGGCAGGCATCAAATTTGAAAAGAGCTAATTTTTTGCATAAAAGTGTAACATTTCTCAGTGTAAACATTTGTTATGTTATCTATGTTCTATTGTGAATAAAATATTGGCTCATGTGATTTGAAAGTCTTTTAGTTTTTATTTTATTCAAATTTAAAAAACAGCCCAACATTTGAGGAAATTGGGTTGTATGTTCTACATTTGATTATAAATAATACTACATCAGTCTATAGTCCTTACAAGGCTTTTCTTAACAAGGAATTTTGAGGTGAAAAACTACATTACAACATGATTAAAAGCTCAAAACAGTTGATTTAGCAGAATGGGGGACCTCTAAGGAAGCAGACTGGCCCTGTGGTAACAATTACTCCATTAACTTATTGTCTTGACTTTGTGACAGGGGTTAAAGAACCAACTAACATGAAGCTGAGAGACGTCAACCTCACGAAAAACAGAAGAAAACTAGTTTTCTTCACCCTGGTGCTCACAGCTACCATTGCCTTTCTGTTCTGTAACATGGAGGTAAGAAAAAAAACATGTGAGATGTGTTGTGTGATAAAAAGAGTTTCAGCAAGAATGGAAGAAAAGCTTTACCAGACAGTGGTGAGACCATCAGTGTTGTACGGTTTAGAGACAGCGGCACTGAGGAAAAGACTGGAGGTAGAGCTGGAGAGAGCAGAGCTGAAGATGTTGAGGTTCTCTTTGTTCATGATGATAATGATTAGTATTAGGACTGAGTACTTCAGAGGGACTGTTCATGATGTTTTGGAGATAAACTTTTTTTTTCACAAGTTGGGATGGAAGGAAAGATGATGAATATATGCATGCCTGTATATAGTTACATGTAAATCTCTCCTGTCCACAGTGAGAGAATCTTGGAGCCTTCCCTGTGACTAACTGGCCTTTTTTTTTTTTTTTTTTTACTAAATATAGACCTACCATTTTGTGTTGAACCAGTGGCACAAATCAGTTACTCACCACTTCACATCACCAGCCCTTAAGTTTGAAACCTCAATACCACCGCCAGAGACGACCAGATCCATGGCAAGATCCACTGCAAAGACTGAACCTGAAGTCCAGAAGTGCAGCTACAAGTACCTCTCTCCTGAAAACACAGTGGAAGGACGCAGACTTCTGGACTCCATAACTTGGCCCGAAACTCTGCCTGTGCCCAAACCTTTTTCACTGAATCTGACGAGTAATGCTGCCAAAAGCTCCTTCACCATTGTGCCTCGAAGCGGAGGTTGGAGAGTGGGGGACGAGCTGACAGTGAGGATCCAGGTGAACGATTACAATGGAAACCCAAAGAAGGCCGGAGGGGACTTTATCATCTCCAGACTCTACGACCAGAAGCTGGGAGCAGGTGTGGTGGGACAGGTGCAGGACCATCTCAACGGGACGTTTACTGCTGTGTTTCCTCTGCTGTGGAGTGGGACGGCACAGGTCAAGGTAAGGTATCACAAAAAATTGTAGGGGGGGCACAAAGGGGTCTGTTTTCCCAGGCCTCATGGTCAGAGGGTCCCAGAAATGGTCCCTCTTCTTTTGTTTTCTATTATAAGGGGGCCCATGTGAAGCCTTCTTGCCCCAGGCTCCAGCAAACCTGTCGGTGGGTTTGCTTGCTGGGATAGGCTCCATTCATGCATGAACCCCTAATGGGTTCTGAACTTATAATTTGTAAATTGAGTGTGCGTGTTTTGGGTTTGCTGACAGTAACAAGTATTTTTTAGCAATACTTGTTAACAGGTTTATTATATTAACACAAGATTTTGTGGACCATCTGAACAGCGGTGGAGTCAGAACATTTTTATCAGGGTGGTTAGCCTGAGGCCACAGCTCACAGAGGGGTAGCGGACGGTGTACCTGCTTGCCATTCAATTTTGGTTTTGAAATGGAAAATCCAAAATTGGAAAACAACCCGTTTCCCGATTACCAAATTACCCCTCCGCGGTGCTCTACAGGCGCTGTATGTTCCTCGCCAAAGCCGGCAAAAGGCTCCTGAGACTGGCTAGAACTAAATCCCGTGTGGGCAGTTCACAAAGGATCCTAACTTTTCTGTGTGAAAGCTTTGTGAACATTTAGTGTGGACAGACACAGGCAGAGGAAGCAGAAGCGGGGAGTGCAGTGCAGGTGATGCGGGTCCATGTCACTTACTCTCGGGGAACACAGGTGTGGACTGGAGCTAGGCACACCTGAGGTGCACGTGGACAACATTCATGGTCTCTTTGCCCTCTCTCCACTTTAGATAAAGTCATCTCTTATTCACAGTGAGCTCTGATCTCTGTTATCTGTGAGAGGAGGGCTAGTTTAAGTTCACTTAAAATGAAATGAATGCAAACACAGATGCTCGTGCAGCGTACAGCTTCCTCTCGCCTCTAAAATGTGCGGCCGCTCATATATTTACCGTTGCTATGGACACGCCTGAAAACGGACTTCTACCGGACTATAATCTAACAAATTTTACCATTATAACTGTAGGATTATTGTATACCTTTGTTTTTAAATCATTAATTAATAAGTTAGATCAACTAAAAGTTAGCATTATAGATTGCTAAAATGTACGTTGTACCGCACATGCGCACATCAATGTTCTTCCATCTACCAACTGTGCAGTGATAGGGGGCTAAATCAAAAAAGGACGTGTAAATTTGTTTTTTAATTTCCATTTTTTGTTTTTTGATTTATAATAGAATAAAGGGCTCATCTTTTTTATATATATATATATATTCCATTTTAATTTGGTAATCAGAAAATGGGTTGTTTTCCAATTTTGGATTTTCCATTTCAAAACCAATATCAAATGGCCAGCAGGTACATGGACCGGTGGCAGAGACATAACCTAGATTAGGTTTTACAGACAATAATTTGCACGTAGAAATACACTATAAAATATTGTTAATGTGCATAATGCTTGAACAACAGCACACAATCCAAAGACTTAAAACAGAGAAATTCAGGGGTTCCTCAATATGTGTTTGTATAAGTGCCCATTATGTATAGCAGAAAATAAAATGGATTTATTTATTATAAAATTTCTACAAAACCTTAGCGATTTCCTGTATTCTGGTGCATTTTAGATGACATTATATTATTTTTACCTGGCTGTAGAAAATATATTTGTGCTCTTTCTCCAAGATTCAAGACAAACCATTATTATAACAACTCTTCTATTTTAAACATGAGCTGCTGCTCTACTTACACAGAAGCATAAATCAAACTATTTGGGCATTAACTTCTGTTTTTATGTAAAAATCTGATAAGACAAGAAAAACTCCTGCATGCTGTCTAACTTGCACTACAGTGATGATTGTAAAAATCTGACCAAGTTTCTCTTCGTGGTTCCCCAATGCCCAGTGTGGCCCCAGACATCGCTCTGCTCCGCCCCGGCTCAGGCTCTTAGAAACACAGTCTGAGCCTTCATTCTCATCTGCTGCAGAATGCATTTTAACATGTCTATGAACAGATTATACAAATTATAAAAAAGATTATATAAAATATAAAAATTATAGAAAAAGATTATAAAAACCCTAAAGACAGTCACTCCTTTTGTGAACTTAAGAACAGAGTACAGAACAGAATACAATAGCTAATTGTGTCCTTAATTTGGATTTTTATTTAAAAAAACATTTTTTCCACAATGGTGGCTGGTCCTATTTCTTTTCTTTTAATTTACATTTCTGCTTTAGAAAACCCACGCTCAGATTGCACAGAAGCAGCTGTGCAGAGGACTCTCACTTTTGAAGCCCATTAGATGTGTGATAAACGAAGTGCCAAACGTGACAGGTCACATGATGTGTACACATGAATGAAGCTTTGAGTCGTGAGACTTTTGTTGATACAGTTTTGTTGAAAACCTTCATTGCTTCAGAAAGTTTTATTTTCGCATCACTAACCAATACCTACTATGGACATTGTAACACCACACAAATTATCAATGGTGAGAACTATTTAAGAAAGGTCCAGAATTATCACAGAAAATCACAGACAGGAGGAAGAAAGATACATAAAATGTGCGCTTGAGAGATGTAAGAGATTAAACTTAAATCCTCACAGAGAGAAGCAACAGTCAGTGATAGCCAGCCTTACCTTTAGGAGACACATTTACACAGACTGTGATATAACCAGTCCTGTTCCTCTGCAGAAGCTTTAGCTGCTGTTAGCTTTAGCTTAGCTTTTACACTGCTCACACTGTTAACCTGACAGAAAACAGGGCGAGTAAGGAAGCATCTGTGGAGAGCATCCAGTCAGAAACAGCTGACTGTCCCTGACAGAGCCTGAACAGCAGTCACTGCTCAGTGTTTACAGGGGAACAGGAGGACGGCCCTCAGATCACAGCAGTAACACAAATTCACAGCTGAGCCAGCGGCGACTGTACAATGCGCAGCCAATGATCCTTGAGCATTGACGTACAGCGGCTCTGGCGGCCCCCAAACTGACCGGCCCACCGGTTCTCCCGATTAGCCACGCCGGCCATGCTAACGCAGATTACTCAAATTAATTAAAATAACAACAATGCCCAGCGCCTCTGAGAGAGGAAGAGAAAGCTTATTCATTCAAAATAATGTAAAGTAACACAAAAGGCTAAGCCCAGCACAGATTATCGCTGCAAAAGGCCGCAGATACAGCTCATTTACTCCACAAATATTGGTCTGTCAATGTGGAGCTCACAAGACAAACGTTAGCTTACCACTTTGTACTCCACACTGGACTGATGTTGTCCACATGCCAGGGTAAAAGCAGGACTGAAACAGGACTGGGCTTTAAGGATCATGAATGAAATAATCTATTTCAGAGGGACATGAGGGTGAGTATAATTCGGTTGGTATCATTACAAAAGTAGGTATTCTCCATTGTTGTAATGATTACTACATGTGCATTGTGAGGGTACATGGGTGTGATGAATGTATATTCACTGTAATGGTCAGTATTACCTGACACATGTTATAGTTCTGTTGTACTGATTGTTGCATACAAACATGCACATGTCTAGTGTGTATATACACGTGTCTTGCTCAGATAAACAAAAGTGAATGAATTTCAGGTGGCGCTGGTTCAGTCAAGTGAGTCCATCACAGTGTTAAAGCGTGTGGAGGAGGAGCAGCCCGGCAGGGTCCTCTTCAGCAGTGAGTTCAGATCTGGATCAGTCAAAGAGAGCAGCGAGTGTAACGTGTGCCTGGATCCAGCCGAAGCTCCTGTGTGTAACCTCACAGACCTGAAGACAGGGGAGCAGTGGTTCTGCTACAAACCCAAAACACTGAGCTGTGACACCAGGGTCAGCCACGTCGTAGCAGGATACTCCGGAAGAATCAGCAAAGATGAAGAAACTCTCTTTAGAAAGTAAGGAAACACATTCACCTCATTAAACCTTTATGCCAGGGATGGCCCAGTAAACTTTTCTCCCACTATTGATTTCGTTAGTGTGTTTACATGCACTGGAGTATCCCTGTTGTTAACCTGATCCACATTAACATGATGACCAGGGTTGCCAGGTCCCAGAAAAATTTCTGCCCAATGACAGCCCAACAAGTAGCCCAATTTGTCTACAGCTACACACTAAAAAAATACTGGGTTATTTCAATAACCCATTTTCTGGGTTGACAATGCTGGGTCAGACGTTGGGTTGCTATAACCCAAGATTGGGTTACAAATACTAACCCAACCAGTTGGGTCAGGGTTCAGTCTGTCAGATTCAAACTTTAACTGTCCTCAGCTCCAAAGGCAGGAGTTACCTCAGTCTGAGAGAAACCTCAAATAAAAGGTCTGTACACACATTTTTATCTAATTATTCTGTCATTATTATTTAGTTTAAAGCTTGATGTGACTGATTGTACTGTCATTGTTATTATTTTAAGATTAGTTTTGTCTCTGGCCCAAGTTGTAGCTTTTCTACTTTGTAGCATGTAGCTTATCTAGCTTGGAGCCGGTAGCTTAGCTTGTAGCCTGTAGCTTAGCTTGTAGCCTGTAGCTTACCTAGCTTGTAGCCTGTAGCTTAGCTTGAGAAATGGATAGAAACCTAACATTAGCCAAAAATAACACTGGAGTGTCAGCAAAAATGTTGAACCTTTTATAATAATTATTTTCAGGATGTTTGGGGTGAACAGTGGTGTAAAAAAATGCAATAGTTCTACTAGCTTTAGCATCAATTACTTAGCTAACTGTCAACGACCTAACTGCTACTTTTCAGTTTTAAAAATGCTGCTGTTATTTCAGGTCTGGTTTGAATAATTCATGTAACAAAATAGTTTTTCTGTAAAAGCGCGTCACACCAAAAGACAAGAATGGTTGACCAAATATTGTGACATAGATATCTGATGTCATGAATTTTTTAATGTCTCCTGCTATCTTGAGTTGTATGTAGCAGCTGTGACCCGTTGTTTTGACCTTCACCATATTTGGTCCTGAGATGTTAGCTGACTTGTGTCTACTGTCTAGCACCGTCTCCTAGGCATGAAATGTGAACCATAACCAGATAAAACTTCAGTCAGTCCTTGACTAGTCTATATATTGTGTCCTTGGGTAAGACACTTTACCCCTCTTGCCAGTGTGAATGTGTTTAATGGTAATGGTGGTAAATGGCAGCCACACTTCCATCAGTCTGCCCTAGGGCAGCTGTGGCTACAGAAGTAGCTCACCACCACTGAGTGTGATACCTGAGGAGAGAATGAATAATGCCCCTAACTGTAAAGTGACTTTGAGTGTCTACAAAATCACTGTTTAAGACTAATCCATTATTATTATTAAAGAGGACAAACTGCCATAGTAGTTTTGAAGCCTCTCTCTATTTGGCTGTGTTAGAGCACCTGCACTGGCATTGTGTTATTTCTGTTATATGCTGGGAGTTCCATCCATCTTCCATCGCTTATCTGGAACTAGGTCTCGGAGGCAGCAGTTGCCCAGACTTGCCTCTCCCCAGACACTTTCTCCAGCTCTTCAGCCCAAGGTGTTCCCAGGCCAGCTGAGAGACAGTCCCTACAGTGTGTCCTGGGCAACACTTCCCCAGGGAGCCGTCCAGCCGTCATATGATGTTAAAGACAGTTTTGTTGGCAGTAATTTGTCTGGCTTTTTTGTTTTTTAGAAACATCTTGAGAACATTAGTGATCTGAATGTCACTTTTGTTGAAGGAATAGAGCATGCACATGAACTCTTGAACAGCTTGTTTAACTGAGTCAGTGATACTGTGTCCAAGGTGACTGAGTACTGTGCATACTTCAGGAACACCTTCCAAGTTTGTTTGTCAGCACTATACAGCTGTGACCTAAAGGCAGCAGAGCATAAGTTTTGAAATTATAAAATCTGATCATTTCAAAAACTCCACAAATATTGAACCTGATCTTTTTTGAATAAGCCTCCGTTTATCCGGGACTGGGTCGTGGAGTCAGCAGTCTAAGCAAAGATGCTCAGACTTCCCTCTCCATAGACACTTCCTCCAGCTCTACCGGCGGGACACCAAGGCGTTCCCAGGCCAGCCGGGAGACATAGTCCCTCCAGCGTGTCCTAGGTCTTCCCCGGGGCCTCCTCCTGGTGGGACAACACCTCAACAGGGAGACGTCCAGGAGGCATCCAGAGCAGATGCCGAGCCACCTCAACTGACTCCTCTCAATGTGGAGGAGCAGCGGCTCTACTCCGAGCTCCTCCCGTGTGACAGAGCTCCTCACCCTATCTCTAAGGGAGTGCAGCCACCCTGTGGAGGAAACTCATTTCGGCCGCTTGTATACGGGATCTTGTCCTTTCGGTCATGACCCAAAACTCATGACCATAAGTGAGAGTAGGAACGTAGATCGACAGTAAATCGAGAGCTTCGCCTTTCGGCTCAGCTCCTTCTTTACCACGACAAACTGATACAATGACCACATTACTACCGACGCTGCACCGATCCGTCTGTCAATCTCACGCTCCATCCTTCCCTCACTCGTGAACAAGACCCCGAGATACTTAAACTCCTCCACTTGAGGCAGGAACTCCCCTCCAACCTGGAGAGGGCAAGCCACCCTTTTCCAGTCGAGAACCATGGCCTCGGACTTGGAGGTGCTTATTCTCATCCCAGCCACTTCACACTCGGCTGCAAACTGGCCAAGTGCACACTGAAGGTCCTGGTTTGAGGAAGCCAACAGGACAACATCATCTGCAAAAAGCAGAGATGAAATCCTGTGGTTCCCAAACCAGACTCCCTCCAGCCCCTGGCTGCACCTAGAAATTCTGTCCATAAATATAATGAACAGAACCGGTGACAAAGGGCAGCCCTGCCGGAGTCCAACATGCACTGGGAATAGGTCTGACTTACAACCGGCAATGCGGACCAAGCTCCTGCTCCAGTCATACAGGGACCGGACAGCTCTTAGCAAAGGGCCCCGGACTCCATACTCCCAGAGCACCCCCCACAGGACGCTACGAGGGACACGGTCGAATGCTTTCTCCAAATCCACAAAACACATGTGGACTGGATGGGCAAACTCCCATGAACCCTCGAGCACCCGATAGAGGGTATAGAGCTGGTCCACTGTTCCACAGCCAGGACGAAAACCGCATTGTTCCTCCTGAATCCAAGGTTCGACTATCTGCTGAAAAACCTCAATAGGTATTCTATTCTATTTCCGGGGTTTTCCCAAGTTGGAATGACATGACAGCTGCTAGTTTTTTCATTAAATTCATCTTCCTGAAGTAGTGTCTGATTGAATTTCCAATATCCCGGACCTCGTGTAATTTATCATCAATAGATGCTGAAGTTATTTTAGTTACCAAAGAAAATTATATCAAAAAGAAATCTATATGTCTTGCTTGGTTTTGCCTGCTCCAAGTATATCTAACCAGTTTAGGGTTTTTAAATCTCCAAATATCAAATAAATCAAAGGCATCCATAATATTTGGAATCTTCTGTAGTGCTTGTGGATGATCATTTATTGAGGTATTCCCCTTTCGATCCAACACACAATTTAAAGCAATGTTAAAATCCCCCACCATTATGATTTCTCCTTGTTGTTCTTGTAACTTATCGTGTATTTCACCATAAAAGAAAGGTTAATCCGTGTTGGGTCCATACAAATTCAAAATACACAACTTTCCCCCTTGAATTATTATATTTAATAGCAACCATCTCCCTTGTAAATCTTTTTCCATTGAGCATAATAGGAAATTAACATGTTTAAAAAAATATATATATTCATAACACCTTTGGTATTTCTCTGCCTGTGTGAAAAGGAAATATGGCCATCCCACTCTTTTTTCCACTTTTCTTCATCTAACTCCGAGTGGGTTTCTTGAAAACAAAAACAAAAAATCTTGTGTTTTTTCTTTAAGCCAGATAAATATAAGTTCATTTTTTACTGTCTGCTAGGCCATTACAGTTATAACAAGTCATTTTTATTTCAGCGTCATTATCCATCACAACTAATATAATAGGCTTTTATTAGTCTGACCTCCTCCTCCGATCACCATCAATCGTCATAAAGTTTAAAATCAAATCTTTCCTATAAATGAAAATTGCTACATCAACATAATCAAGACAAAGACAAAACAAAAAACAAAGACACCAAACACACAAAATAAAAACAAAGCAGTCCGTATCCCAGAAACAATTTTTTTCCCCGTCCCAAAAGTAAATTGAGGCTCCAAACTAAAGTCAATACATGTTTAGTTGTTGTTAAGGCGATGACAAAATGACGTAATTTCCTCGCGACTTTGTTATTGTTCCTCACGCCGGTACAGCTCTCCGTTTACATAAAGTTTATCAATTACAAGACGGACCTTTTGTCCTTTGTTTTAAAGATTTCATGATTGGAATTAACTTTCGCCGCCTTTCCACAACCTCTGCAGGACATTGGTTTGTCATGAAGAATCAAGTGCCTTTCAGTTTTTTGGAAAACGCAAGCACTTGATCTTTACACTTGGAGCTAATGAACTTTACCACCACAGGTCTTGATTTACCTTGCTCCTTTCGCTGGCCAAGCCTGTGCACTCGTTCCAGTTGAGGGCTGAGAGGGTTGAGAGTTGTAGGGCAATTTTTTAACAAGAATTATTATTAATTAACACCTCCTGTTTTTAACCAACCATGATTAACTGAAACTATTTTTGACAGATTAATCGATTATCAAAATAATCATTGGGTACAGCCCTACTACACACTTTGTTTAAGTGCACATTTTCTGAAAGTGTATGAAGTGTGCAAGTGCACAAGGGTGCAGGGGGGTTAAAAAGGAGAATTTGGATAGTCCACTTCTTGGACGCTTGCATTCTGAAAGTCACCAGGTACAAACATTTAACAGAGTAAACAGCATCCTAACTTGTGGTTAAAATCCATCTGCAGCCTGGACTGCTGATCTACCTGCTACCCCGTCTCTCCCTCACTGCCAGTGTTGCCAACTCCTCAATAAGAAAAGTCACTATTGGCTGCCTTAAAAGTCGCTAGAAGTCGCCAGATGACGTCATCACCTAATTTGCATATTTGGTCATATGGATTTAATTGAAAGTGAGGCCGATGACTCGTGGCTGCCTGGTGAGGCTGCTTTGGCACCAAATATCTCCAAATATTTAAAGAGATCCGCATAAATATTGTCGGCTTGCGCTCTAACAGGCAACTGTATATTATTTACATGCAAATTAGGGACATAATTGGCAAAAAAATACTCTGTATTTATATTATTATTGTTATAAATGTTTCATGTACTATTGAACAGTGCTGTAATGTCTGTAAAATATTGTAATTATGCACAAATTTGTTGAATAAATGTAAAAAAAAAAAAAAAGCTCCTGCTCAGAGTTGACTGCAGCTGACAGGCCTGTAAAAAACCCACGGCAGCACCTGCTTCTATGTGCTGATTGGTCCTGTGGCAGAGGGAAAGAGCACAATTAAGAGCACAACAGCAGCAGTCAGGGGCGTCAGACTGGGGGGGTAAAGGGTACTGTTTACCCAGGGCCCACTACAGGGAGGGGCCCTCAAAAAACCTGTAACATGCTTGAGAAATATTAATCAAGTGAACTGGGGGGCCCACCAAGATGGTTTGTACAAAGGGCCCAGAATTTTGTGCTACACCTCTGGCAGCAGCTGCTGGCCAGCAAGACGAGACGGAGGAGGAGAAGCTCACGGCGACACGCAGGTAGCTCCAAGAGTAGAGTAGTGAGAAGTGCTTTCACGTTTTTCATGAGTCACCAAAGTCGCTAGCAGCACCAGAAAAAGTTGCTAGATTTGTCGCTTGTCACTTTTTTGAAAATAAGTTGCTAAATATAGTGACAAAGTCACAAAGTAGCCCCCTACCTGCCTCCATAGCTCCAATCATCTTAGCAGCAGCAGGACCCAGGTTTCATGAGTTGATTTTTTTTTTTTTTTTTTTTTTTTTTGACCTTTATTTTACCAGGAAAGTCCCACTGAGATACAGAATCTCATTTCCAGGGGAGTCCTGACCCCATGGGGGACCTATTGTACGTGTTTTTAGCAGTAGGGGAAACCCATGTTGTTTTCTACAACAACATCAACAGCATCCTTGTACAACAAGGGCAGGGAGTTCTAAGAATCCATCATGGTGCATCATATTTAGATCTGTTATTCACTCTTGACATGGTTAGTGCATGGCTGTATAGACACACACAGGAGGTCACAGGGCTCCATGATATAACTGTCAAACATGAGAAATTCATATAACCTTGGACACAGTATCCTCACTGACTTAGTTAAACAAAAGTTTGAAGAGTTCATGTGCAAGCACTATTCCTCAAACAAAAGTGAGACTCCACTCAGCTTCAAAATGTTTCTCATATGAAGAAAAAAGCCTCCAGCCTCCATTACCTCCAATAAAACTGTCTTCAACCGCATATGAAGCATACAAACCACCAGAGTGCTGTCATTAGGAACTCAACCCACCGTTATTTCTCCTGCTGAGAATGGATGGCAAGAGGACTCTTCTGGGAACATAGTTCCTGGTCTGTTGAAGAAAAGTGCATTTCACTGCATATAATTCAAATAAACAATGCCACATCAAGTGTAGTAATATTACAATGCAATTTTCATTCTCTTGTTACACTCGGTGGTAGTAACCTACATCTGTAGCCACAACTGCCCTGGGGCAGACTGACAAAAAGGTGGGAGCCATTTTACACCAACGAATCACCACCACCAAAAACACAATCACAGTAACACATTCACATATTAGTGCCACAGCCACAAAAGCAGTGTTGAGAGCGGGGACTGAGCCGCCATCTTTCCGGTTAGTGAGTAAGTAGCTCTACCTACTGAGCTACTTACTGGTGCCCCCATAAAAGTTTTGACCTGTTATTCTGGATATTCTGTGTTTTCTATATTTAGTACATACAGTATGTGTTATGCAGTGTTTAATTTCAGCTGCATAGTTAGTACGTTTCATAGACATAATGATTTTTTTCTTTACGGCAAAAAAAGATGCCCATTCTGAATTTCAAGTTGACATATTTTGTTTATACAGAAACTTATAGAGCCAAGATTCGTTGTGTTATTTTATGATATTAATGTCTACATACAGTGCACATTTCATAAGAAAATCTTGTTTTGTTTTGAAAATATTGTACATAAATAAATTACTGAATATGTCCAATTTTTCGTGAAGGCAGCCTTCTTGTTTTTTTCAATAAAAAACAAACAAAAGCCTAAATCAAGTGCCATCCCCCTCTGATATGTTCAGTATACTCCATTTTAACATAAAAACATGGATGACAGCTGCTAACATTCCAGTCCCACTTAGGTGAATATTTTCAGATTTGCCACCAGTCTAACAGTCCGGTGTCCTACAGCAGTGTAGCGTGGTAATAGTTAAGTTTAAAAGTAGCCATGCTAATTCAACAAACTGTATTCCTGAGACAAAAATGGTTTACTTACAACACAGTCACAATTCAAATGCATATAAATGCATGCAGTGTTGACAAGCTGTGTAGACAAATACCCATCGGGAGTGTCCATTATTCAAATAGGAGTTCAAGTTCATGTTTTATTTGTTCTGTGCATACAAATATTAAACACCATAAGCAATGAAATAAGGTGTGCCCTGGTGCTCTCTCCACCTAATAAATAGATCATAGTAGTTAGCAATAAAAGCTGTATTAAAAATATACAACAGAAGCAATAATTCTACAATAAAAATAAGCAGTGCAACAAATCCAGTATTTCAAAAAATGGCAAATCTGACCTCAGCCCTCCTTAAAGCTGAGCCTTATTGCCTGAAGATAAAAACTGGTCCTGAATCATAAAAGCTGCTCTTCTCTAAAGGAAAGTAGGAAAAGAAGCTGCGTGCAGGATGACTTTGGACCTGCAGAGTGTTTTTTTTTCCTGCTTTGTTTGTTACAATTGTAAATGTCCTGTATTTGGGGCAATGGTGATCTAACAAACTTAGATTCAGTTTTACTGTCCTCATCAGGAGACTATGGTCGTGTGATGTAATATTGCCAAACCACATCTAATCAGTGAATGCAAATTGACTCACAGAGAACACCAGTGCCTATTCAGATGTTTGTTTAGATGAAAGATTATACAGATGAAAGCTAAGCTACTACTACAACTTATTCAGATCTTCTGTCTGTGTTTTTATTAGGGGCTTCAACCTGAAAACTCCTATTAAGGCATCAGGAAATCCAAGCATCATGATTTTACCAAAAGCAGGTAAAGTGTGAAAATGTACCTTTTGACTTGATTGATGACTTGACAACAACCACATTATCCATAGAAATGCAGCTGGACTTCTGGTTTGGCTAATGGCGGAGTAGGCAGAAGACTCGGAGGGCTCTGTTGAGCTCCTTCAGAAATTGATTGAAAAATTTGTCAATACACAACCTGATCCATCATATTTTTTTAAGATGGGTAAGATGACAAAGAAACCCAACCAAGTGTCAGAAAAGCCGGACGAGTAGGAAACCCCCCCTAGAAGCCCAAAAGACGTCATGTGCCACTAGCAACCACAAATCACCGCTGACCCAGGCCAACATGGAGGCGATGCGACTCAGCTTGGAGGAGCGAATCATTTCAAAGTTGTCAGCACAACTTTCAGCAGATCAAGCATTAACTGAACACACAAAAAAACAATTCAAGATCTTCAAATGTCAACGAGCGACATGCAAAGCAGATTAATGGCGCTTGAATCCACCTGTAGCATGCAAATAAAAGAAAACAATTTGCTGAAGCTTAAGACTGATGACTTTGAAAACTGGTGTCGACACAATAATATTCACATAACTGGCTTACTGGAAAAGTCTGAAGGCCCACATCCAACTGCTTTTGTCATGGAATGTCTGAAGGAGATCTTCAGGCCCGATGCATTCTCTGCTCCACTGGCGAAGGCCAGGACTAATACAGGTCTAACCCAGGATTAAGCCAAGACTAAGAAATTCATAAACAATAATAGGTGTCAGCCAACCTGGAGTCCAATCAATGTTAGAAGATTGGAGGTGTGGGTTAAACTGGCCCTGCCCAATGAAAAACACACCCCAGTTTTGATCACACACACACACACACACACACACACACACACACACACACACACACACACACACACACACACACACACACACACACACACGCACACACACACACGCACACACACACACACACACACGCACACACGCACACACACACACACACACGCACACGCACACACGCACACACGCACACACGCACACACGCACGCACGCACACACACACACACACACACACACACACACACACGCACACACGCACACACACACGCACACACACACACGCACACACACACACGCACACATATATATTTATATGTATATATGTATATATACACACATACAGGGTGTGATGACAACAGAGGGGGGATGTTTTCATCATAGGTTTACCTCAACTATGAGAGACAAAATGAGAAAAAAAAATCCAGAAAATCACATTGTCTGATTTTTAAAGAATTTATTCGCAAATTATGGTGGAAAATAAGTATTTGCTCACCTACAAACAAGCAAGATTTCTGTCTCTCACAGAGCTGTAACTTAAGAGGCTCCTCTGTCTTCCACTCATTACCTGTATTAATGGCACCTGTTTGAACTGGTTATCTATATAAAAGACACCTGTCCACAACCTCAAACAGTCCCACTTCAAACTCCACTATGGCCAAGACCAAAGAGCTGTCAAAGGACACCAGAAACAAAATTGTAGACCTGCACCAGGCTGGGAAGACTGAATCTGCAATAGGTAAGCAGCTTGGTGTGAAGAAATCAACTGTGGGAGCAATTATTAGGAAATGGAAGACATACAAGACCACTGATAATCTCCCTCGATCTGGGGCTCCCCGCAAGATCTCACCCCGTGGTCAAAATGATCACAAGAACGGTGAGCAAAAATCCCAGAACCACACGGGGACCTAGTGAATGACCTGCAGAGAGCTGGGACCAAAGTAACAAAGGCTACCATCAGTAACACACTACGCCGCCAGGGGCTCAAATCCTGCAGTGCCAGACGTGCCCCCTGCTAAAGCCAGTACATGTGCAGGCCGTCTGAAGTTTGCTAGAGAACATTTGGATGATCCAGAAGAGGACTGGGAGAATGTCATATGGTCAGATTGTGACGGAGTCATGTCATTCTCCCTGTCCCTAAGAGCACCGCATCGTGCTGCGCGCTTTCCCTTCCTCAGCTCTAGCAGCGCGGGCCTCGCACGCATACCGTTGGCACCGCGTGGACGTGGTCGGAGTGCGACACACACACACACATATGGCATTGTTACCTCAGGCCCCACCAAACATTACTGCCTGGCATTCGGTCTAACTTGTTTTCCCTCTGTCCTATCCCTTAATACATAAAATTGTCTGTTTCCCACAGTGCGACCCTGGGTGCACACTAGGTCCTACTGCTCCCACCCGTCGTACTCACTTGCGTCCGCTTCCACATGCGTAGCTCCCGGTGGCCGGCCAAACAGAAGCAAATGTAAGGGGCGTATTGATATACCACGTCTGCGCGCGGTATGATGGGTCATGTGACCAGACATGTGCATTTTTCATATTTTGTGTGGTTAGATAAAAAGAAAGGAACCTGTTCAGTGAAGGAATGGTAGAATGAAAGAGGAATATTTTTAGGAATGATAATATTATGTTGAATGGTATAAAATTAACCTGTTTATGAAAAAGTATTTTTTTTTA